>CM072555.1:24900821-26195979 GCA_036898215.1 Platycarya strobilacea | reverse complement strand
ACCAACCCTTCTCCGTGGACTGATATCCACACAAATCTTGTTAGGGCAATTAGGCATATGTCAAAACTCTTCCATGTCTTGGAATCCCTAATTCTGAATATTTTAAAATTGTTGAAACAGATGCCTCTGACGTTGGTTATGGTGGCATTCTGAAACAATGTGTTTCACCAGGTTCTTCCGAACAAATTTTTCGTTTCCATTCCCGGACCTGGAATCATGCACAATTAAATTATAGTACTACTAAAAAAGAAATTTTATCTATAGTACTATGCATTTCTAAATTTCAATCTGATTTATTAAATCAAAAATTTCTTTTAAGAATTGATTGCAAAAGTGCTAAGTATGTTTTAGAAAAAGATGTTGAAAACATTGCATCTAAACAAATTTTTGCACGATGGCAAGCTATTTTAAGCATTTTTGATTTTGATATTGAGTATATAAAAGGATCGGATAACTCCATCCCTGATTTTCTTACCCGTGAATTTCTGCAGAGAAAAAATGAGTAAGAAAAAGAAACGAGAGAAGACTGAGAGTTCCCAGAGGCCTCCACTTCTCCCAGTACCTCCTGCCTCTCTTTTGATGCCAACTTCCCCACTGGAAGTTGAAAATAGATACACAGTTCTGGGAACTATGCCCAGACCTGTAACCCCAAGTTCGTTTGCCATGGCAGTAACCATGACACATGATCCCTCGTCCAACCCTTTGGGTAGAACAAGGCCTAGATTTCCTGCTCCTAACAGAGCAGAAAGTTTTCAAAAATCACATTTTCAAAGTCTGTTCTACATTGAGAATATTGTAGAAACAGATCATTTCCAAATCGCTTTTCATTATTTTTCGCCAGGATGGCACTGGGTTCCTCGTAATCCAGAAAAAGATTTGAAATTTTTTCTTTCTATTCTCTCCCATACGGGATCAATCTACTTGAAACCACTTTATGATAAAGCGGATCCTTCAAAGATCTTTTCCCATTCTTGTTTTATTGTCAGAATTCTAACACCTGATCAATGGGGACAGAATCCGAATACTATTAAAAGTATTTCGGATACCCAGATTAGATATAATTATCATGATTATATCGACGCCTGGCTCCATTTTCCTTTTTATCAGACACCAAGTATGTCTCATTCTTGGTTCTTTAATTTTGATAAAAAATTCGTTCCAAAGATCCCTCTTTGGTTCATCCAATGGTGGCAATCTTTTGGCCCCATTCCATATATCTATCCGCCAGGCCTCCAGCCTGTCCTTGATCATATTAAATCGGTAACCCCAAAAATGGATTCCCCTCATTCTAAATTTCCATTTTTAATCCATTTTTTGTGCTCATTACAAATTACCATGGATCCTTAATTGGACCTATGAGAAAACTGCAGGACATTCTTGTCCGCAGATTTTACGTTAAATACTGGGATAAAACCCAGATCCCTGATAATTTTTTGACTAAAGTTTTAAAGGATTTTTCTGTCTCGGCACCAGATCTAAAAGACCGGGAGGAGTTTCCATCACCAAAGTCAAAAAATCAGATCGAGTTTCCTTTTCCACTTCTCGAACCTAAGGATACTCCAAGTTCATCTTCAAAACAGAAGAAAAAGACTTCATCAGAAAAGAAGCCTTCTTCTTTCCAAAGAAAAAAGATTCAGATACAGAAAGTTCAGCCTCTTCGAAAAAAGACTCCAAGAAGAAGCAGAACAAAGAGATGCTTGAGATACTCAAGAAACAGATAGAAGGACAACACAATAGCATGATACTATTAAAGCAGTCCATTGATGAAGAAGCCAGCAGTGAATCAGAACAGTCAGAACATGACTCTGATGACCTGTACAAATACTTTGGACACGACAAAGAATACACTTCGCCTGATCTCGGAGAGCCTTAATTGCCAGTCCACAAAAGTCAAGATCGGTCAGCAGATAAAGACAAGATGTCCCCACTGCCGACACCTTTTGAGCCAGTCAGCACTAGAAGACAAAACATCTTTCGGTGCGGACAACTTCATTGCCTGACTGCCCAGCTTTCGGCGCAGACAGCTTTACTTTTCAAAAAAGTAATCACGTGGTGTGGTTACTGTTTGCTTTATGCTACTTTCGGCCGCTTTTCCTTTTGTTTGTCTCCCGTGATCTACTCCGGGTTTCTTTTGTAATACCTCTCCATCTATACAAGGAGAGTTCAGTTTTTAGTTTGAAGGCAGACTTCATTCCACCCCTTTCTTACGATAAGAAAACTTGTAAGGAATCCTATCTGCAAGCCATAATCTTGTAATTTTGTGAATCTTGTGATTATAGTGAAGAATATTTTTATTTTAAATCTATCTTCATTATTTATGTTTATACATTGCATACATATGGTCGGCTTTGCCGCCTATTGAACGGAATCAGGGCCGTTCCCTGGTACAGCGATCGGACTTCCCTCACAGTGCCCCTGTCGGAACGCTGTTCCCCCATTCATTTGAATTTTCGCCTTTCTATTTTACATGCATTGGTCGGCTGAGCCGCCTCTTAACTGCTGCATATTTATTTTCTACATCTTAACTTCCCCACTGGAAGTTGACAAAGAAGTATCTTCCGTGATGGACCCCCACTTCCAACAGTCGAGTTCCATTTGCCGTAGGTAAGTCCCTGTGTTGCCGTTAGCCGAAGGAAGGCGTTAGGCGTTGATGGGCACGATAGGTACCTGGTAAGGACAATAAGTCTGTGAGGGATGTGTTCCCTTAGGGTATGTGTTACCCGTGCAGCAGGGTAAGGTCAAAGATCTAGATTTAGGAAGTACCTAAGTTTCTTAGGAAGTTGCCAAAAAGAACAGGATGTTTAGATCCAGTTCTTCAGTTAGTTCCAGGTCAACTAAACCGCCTGATATTATGAATGAAGAAGATGAAATTTTAGAAATCAATTTTGATAAAGATCCTATGATTGAAATCAATCGATGGCGTTTGCCAAAGATTGGTATTGATTCTCTTTATGATAAAACCTGGAGAGAAAAGGTTCATCTTACTGAATTCAATGTGAAAACAGTAGAAACAACCTTTGCTATTTCTAAAACTCAGGAAAAATGTCGTCTGTTTCAACGTGATGTTATAACAGACATGAAGAAAAAAGATTTTTCTTTTATTCACATTGCATCTGTCCAGGTTGCCATCAAACCTTTAATTAGGAAAGGTGTCAATGCCTTTGTGCTCCTGTGCTTGCGTGATGCAAGATTCAGGAATTTTGATGACAGTCAGCTTAGGATTGTGCAAACATCCCTTGCAGAAGGTCCTGTTCATTTTGATTGTTACCCAGATTTAACTATTGATTTAAATGATAAAAATATTCTTGATGTTTTAACCTTGAATATTTTGACTTCTGGGATTGACATGACCGATGGCAGTAAGCCTCTGGCATTAATTTATCGCATTTATTACAGACTAATGAAGACTAGCCTTAATCCTAAGGCTAAACTACATTCGTCTAGAGACCAGACCCTTCTGATACAGAGCTCATCTTCCAGCGCTGATATCAGAACCCCCAAGATGATTAACTGGAAGGATGTTTCTTTTCCAGATGAGTGGGTTCTTCCCCAAGAATTACCCCCAAGACAAGTCATGCCTCGAAATAAAGATGTTGACTTAATTCAACAGTATCTTGATGGTACTGTAAAGATTTCTTTTGACAGACCCTCCACGACCAAAGAAAGACGATACTCTTTCACTGGTCCCCTATCTTCTACTTCTTCGGACCCGAGAATCAGTAGAGATAAAAATCTCGAAACATTCTTGGAAGATTCTGTCAAGATGGCAGAACCTAAACGTCCAATTATTATTATCCAAGAAATTCCCAAGGGAAATTCTTCTGAGTCCAAGTTGAAGGGAGTCTCTTCAGAGTCTCAAGTAACTTCAGCTTTTTACACAACCAAAGATGATTTTCCATCATCCAAGGGAAAAGCCAAAAAGGAAGAAACTGAAGAAGACTCTTCTGAGTCCCCTACAGCTTCAGATTTGGTTATGAACACAAATGTTTTGCACCCACAATTAATGATGATGTGCAAACCCTTTGAGATTAATATGATTTCACTGGTTGATGAATTTAAGAGCATAAAAAACCGACCTAAGCGTATAGCTTATGCTCGTGATTTTAGTCAAGCCCAAAAACAAAGGGTAAGACGAAAATGGAAAGAATTGATGAATGCCTAGCAAAGGCATATTCTTTTCTTTGATTTTCTTGAAAATCATTATGATTTTAAGCATTGTGATTTTAAGAATAAATTTTTAAATGTTTTAAAAACTACATTTGTTAAAGAAGATAAAACAGTTGTAACGAAAAGCCATCCTCCACTTGAGACCACTTTGATCTCAGTACGTGGAGCTGAAGTTGAAGCTTCTCCTTTTAAAATCCCAACTGTTAAAGATTAAAATTTTCCTTTAGCTTCTGAAAGAAAGAAGATTATTGAGCAAAACAATTTTTGAAACTCTGCTCTCCACATTATAGGTCAACAATTAGACCGTATTGAGGAGAATATTGAAAAACCTGTTTTTAAATCTGATTTTGGAAGACGTACTGCTAGTCCTCCAAAACCTAAAATTAAGTTAATTGAAAAACCTTTGATTATTCTACCCGTGAACAGACAGAAAATAGATTCTATCAGTACTCTAGATAGAATTGATCAAATGCTAGCAGAAATAAAGCTAGAAAAACAAAGTTCAAAACCTTCTACAAGTGTCCTTGATAGGAGTAGAAAGGATTTTAATCCAGACTATATTTCTGTTCTTTCTACAAATGAATCCTCAGAGGATGATTCTGTCATCAATTCTGTTTTAAAACAGTTTTCATCGGAGCCAGCTGAGATAGCCAGACTCACTACTGTGAAACCTTCAGGTTTTACGAAGAACTGGTTTTCAAAGCCAACTCCACCTGATTTAGCGATCGAAGAACGTATGTTTAGAGATCAGTTTTCGGCTAGTGCCGACAGGATATATGAATGGAACATCGATGGAATCTCTGAACAAGAAGTCCTAAATACTCTACAAAAGATGTCCATGATCGCCGATGCCTATGTTCAGAAAAACATTTTACAACCTGATGTTGTTTTAATGTTAGTTTCTGGTTTTACGGGTATGCTTCGGTCTTGGTGGGATAAACACCTTACTGATGAAGCTAAACAAAGGATTCAATTTGCTGTCAAGCAAAATGATGATGGTACCCCTGTTTTTGATAACACCATAGGACGAGGTGTCTCTGATGGTGTTAATACTTTGATTTATACGATTATAAAACATTTCATTGGTACGCCTTCAAATGTGACTAATCGTTTTTCTGATTATTTGAATAATCTGAGATGTCCTAACATGTCAGATTATAATTGGTATGAAACCGTGTTTATTTCACGAGTTTTCATGCGTGATGATTCTGATAAGCCTTACTGGAAAGAAAGATTCATTGATGGTCTCCCTCGTTTGTTTGCCATTAAGGTTAAGGAGGCACTACCTGATATTACCGGTAGAGTAGATTACGATAGTTACACCTATGGTGATATTACTGGCGTAATTAGAAAACTCGGTATTAGTATGTGCAATGATCAAAAGCTCATCTCTCAGCAGATGAAAGATAGAAAGAGAGCCAAATATGAGATGGGAAATTTCTGTCAACAATTTGGCCTTCCTCCTATTGCTCCATCCAAAGAGAGAAAGAAAAAACATTTGAAAAGGTTTTCCCAAAAGCCTCACGGAGATTCTTTTCAAAAGAAAAGAAAAACCCGTGCTGATTTCTTTAGAAAACTTCTGATCATAAAAGATTTCCTCATAAAAAATCTTTTCCTAAGAAAAACTCTGATCTAAACCAGAGATGTTTTAAATGTGGAAAGAGGGGACATTATGCAAATAATTGTCCAAACCCTCAAAAATCCACTAAATTGAAGAATAAGGTTAATGCTTTAAATATTGGTGAAGATGAGCAACAGGAATTGTTTCAATTACTCGATCACAATTCTGATTCTTCATCCTCAGAACGTGATGAATACAGTTCTAGTGATAGTAACTATCATTCAGAATCAGATTCATCAGTTCAAACAATGGTTAAGCTTGGCTGCAATTGCAGTGGTTCTTGTTGTAAAACTTTTGGAGTTAAAACAATTAATGTTTTAACTAAAGAGGAGGAACAGCAGAACCTTCTTCTTGATTTGATTTCTCAGCTTGAGAATACTGAGCTAAAAGAAAAGTATCTCGCCCAGCTCAGGAAGACTATGGCTCGTAGAGAGTCGTCATCTTCTCAAGAGAAAGTCAGTTTTCAAGAAACATTAAAACGTTTCGATAAGAAACCGAAGAATGTTTCTACCTCTGATTTACAGCATGAAATCGGAATTATCAAGCAAGAGATTATTGAACTCAAATCTGAGGTTAATAATCTTAAACTTGAAAATTCAAGTTTAAAACAATATTTTATAACTCTTAAAATTGAGCATGCTCTTGATCAAGATCCTTCCGATAATGAAGAAACAAAAGTTTCTGACCATGATGAACCCTCAGATAGTCCTAAGGCTGTTTGCTTGTTAAGACAATCCATGCCTATTAAATGGTATGCGAAAGTCAAAATTATTGTTTGTAGAGAATTTGAGTTCTCTGTGATTGCTTTGATTGATTCTGGATCGGATCTTAACTGTATCCGTGAAGGCCTGGTTCCAACCAAGTATTTTGAAAAGTCTACTGAAAGACTATCAGCGGCTAATGGTTCAAAGATGAAAATCAACTATGAGCTAAATGATGCCCATGTCTGTCAAGACAATGTTTGTTTTCGTATCCCGTCTGTCCTAGTCAAAAACATGACTTGGGATGTCATTTTAGGGATGCCTTTTATCAATTCTATTTGCCCTTTCTTAACTGAGAAAGATGGGATCACCACTGACCCCTTCGGACAGAAAGTCAATTTTAATTTTGTTTCCAAACTTGAAGCTGATACTTCAAGAGGAAAAATTTTTTGATCGTTGCTAAGGAACACCATCTACTCTCTCTTCAACAAGAAGTAAGAATTAGAAAAATTTCTAAGCATTTGACTGAGCCATTAATGCATTCAAAAATTGAGGATTTTCATAAAAAACTCGTTTTTGAAATTTGTTCCGATCTCCCCAATGCTTTTTGGAATCGGAAAAAACATGAGGTTTCTCTACCTTATATCAAAGATTTTTCAGAGAAAAATATTCTCACTAAAGCTCGGCCCATTCAAATGAATGCTGAGACTTTAGAATTTTGTAAAAATGAAATTTCTGATCTTCTTCAGAAGAGATTAATCAGGCATAGTAAGTCACCCTGGTCGTGTGCTGCTTTCTATGTCCAGAAAAATTCTGAGTTAGAACGAGGTTCGCCCCGCCTTGTCATAAATTACAAACCCCTGAACAAAGTGTTAGAATGGATAAGATATCCCATCCCTAACAAAAATGACTTAATTCAGAGGTTGAGTGAAGCCGTAGTCTTTAGCAAGTTTGACCTTAAGTCTGGATTTTGGCAAATCCAAATTAGGGAGTCGGACCGTTATAAGACTGCATTTTGTACTCCGTTGGGTCATTACGAGTGGAGCGTGATGCCATTCGGTCTAAAAAATGCCCCTTCTGAGTTTCAAAACATTATGAACGATATTTTCAATAGTTTTTCTCATTTCACTATTGTTTATATCGATGATATTTTAATTTTCTCTAAATCCATTAATGATCACTGGAAACATTTGTTGGCATTCTTTGACATCGCCAAAAGAAATGGACTAGTGGTTTCTGCTAAGAAAATTAAACTTTTCCAAACCAAGATTAGATTCCTTGGTTTTGATATTTGTACCAGTAAGATCAGACCAATTCAAAGGTCAGCTGATTTTGCTGAAAAATTTCCTGATATCATTGTAGATAAAACTCAGCTCCAGAGATTTCTTGGTTCGCTGAATTATATCGCTGATTTTTATAAAGATATGAGAAAACGGTGTCGTCCTCTCTTCCAAAGACTTCGTACCAACCCTTCTCCGTGGACTGATATCCACACAAATCTTGTTAGGGCAATTAGGCATATGTCAAAACTCTTCCATGTCTTGGAATCCCTAATTCTGAATATTTTAAAATTGTTGAAACAGATGCCTCTGACGTTGGTTATGGTGGCATTCTGAAACAATGTGTTTCACCAGGTTCTTCCGAACAAATTTTTCGTTTCCATTCCCGGACCTGGAATCATGCACAATTAAATTATAGTACTACTAAAAAAGAAATTTTATCTATAGTACTATGCATTTCTAAATTTCAATCTGATTTATTAAATCAAAAATTTCTTTTAAGAATTGATTGCAAAAGTGCTAAGTATGTTTTAGAAAAAGATGTTGAAAACATTGCATCTAAACAAATTTTTGCACGATGGCAAGCTATTTTAAGCATTTTTGATTTTGATATTGAGTATATAAAAGGATCGGATAACTCCATCCCTGATTTTCTTACCCGTGAATTTCTGCAGAGAAAAAATGAGTAAGAAAAAGAAACGAGAGAAGACTGAGAGTTCCCAGAGGCCTCCACTTCTCCCAGTACCTCCTGCCTCTCTTTTGATGCCAACTTCCCCACTGGAAGTTGAAAATAGATACACAGTTCTGGGAACTATGCCCAGACCTGTAACCCCAAGTTCGTTTGCCATGGCAGTAACCATGACACATGATCCCTCGTCCAACCCTTTGGGTAGAACAAGGCCTAGATTTCCTGCTCCTAACAGAGCAGAAAGTTTTCAAAAATCACATTTTCAAAGTCTGTTCTACATTGAGAATATTGTAGAAACAGATCATTTCCAAATCGCTTTTCATTATTTTTCGCCAGGATGGCACTGGGTTCCTCGTAATCCAGAAAAAGATTTGAAATTTTTTCTTTCTATTCTCTCCCATACGGGATCAATCTACTTGAAACCACTTTATGATAAAGCGGATCCTTCAAAGATCTTTTCCCATTCTTGTTTTATTGTCAGAATTCTAACACCTGATCAATGGGGACAGAATCCGAATACTATTAAAAGT
Source organism: Platycarya strobilacea (assembly GCA_036898215.1). Classification (NCBI taxonomy): domain Eukaryota; kingdom Viridiplantae; phylum Streptophyta; class Magnoliopsida; order Fagales; family Juglandaceae; genus Platycarya; species Platycarya strobilacea. The sequence continues at coordinate 26,186,992 of CM072555.1, read as the reverse complement.
ATTTCGGATACCCAGATTAGATATAATTATCATGATTATATCGACGCCTGGCTCCATTTTCCTTTTTATCAGACACCAAGTATGTCTCATTCTTGGTTCTTTAATTTTGATAAAAAATTCGTTCCAAAGATCCCTCTTTGGTTCATCCAATGGTGGCAATCTTTTGGCCCCATTCCATATATCTATCCGCCAGGCCTCCAGCCTGTCCTTGATCATATTAAATCGGTAACCCCAAAAATGGATTCCCCTCATTCTAAATTTCCATTTTTAATCCATTTTTGTGCTCATTACAAATTACCATGGATCCTTAATTGGACCTATGAGAAAACTGCAGACATTCTTGTCCGCAGATTTTACGTTAAATACTGGGATAAAACCCAGATCCCTGATAATTTTTTGACTAAAGTTTTAAAGGATTTTTCTGTCTCGGCACCAGATCTAAAAGACCGGGAGGAGTTTCCATCACCAAAGTCAAAAAATCAGATCGAGTTTCCTTTTCCACTTCTCGAACCTAAGGATACTCCAAGTTCATCTTCAAAACAGAAGAAAAAGACTTCATCAGAAAAGAAGCCTTCTTCTTCTCCAAAGAAAAAAGATTCAGATACAGAAAGTTCAGCCTCTTCGAAAAAAGACTCCAAGAAGAAGCAGAACAAAGAGATGCTTGAGATACTCAAGAAACAGATAGAAGGACAACACAATAGCATGATACTATTAAAGCAGTCCATTGATGAAGAAGCCAGCAGTGAATCAGAACAGTCAGAACATGACTCTGATGACCTGTACAAATACTTTGGACACGACAAAGAATACACTTCGCCTGATCTCGGAGAGCCTTAATTGCCAGTCCACAAAAGTCAAGATCGGTCAGCAGATAAAGACAAGATGTCCCCACTGCCGACACCTTTTGAGCCAGTCAGCACTAGAAGACAAAACATCTTTCGGTGCGGACAACTTCATTGCCTGACTGCCCAGCTTTCGGCGCAGACAGCTTTACTTTTTCAAAAAAGTAATCACGTGGTGTGGTTACTGTTTGCTTTATGCTACTTTCGGCCGCTTTTCCTTTTTGTTTGTCTCCCGTGATCTACTCCGGGTTTCTTTTGTAATACCTCTCCATCTATACAAGGAGAGTTCAGTTTTTAGTTTGAAGGCAGACTTCATTCCACCCCTTTCTTACGATAAGAAAACTTGTAAGGAATCCTATCTGCAAGCCATAATCTTGTAATTTTGTGAATCTTGTGATTATAGTGAAGAATATTTTTATTTTAAATCTATCTTCATTATTTATGTTTATACATTGCATACATATGGTCGGCTTTGCCGCCTATTGAACGGAATCAGGGCCGTTCCCTGGTACAGCGATCGGACTTCCCTCACAGTGCCCCTGTCGGAACGCTGTTCCCCCATTCATTTGAATTTTCGCCTTTCTATTTTACATGCATTGGTCGGCTGAGCCGCCTCTTAACTGCTGCATATTTATTTTCTACATCTTAACTTCCCCACTGGAAGTTGACAAAGAAGTATCTTCCGTGATGGACCCCCACTTCCAACAGTCGAGTTCCATTTGCCGTAGGTAAGTCCCTGTGTTGCCGTTAGCCGAAGGAAGGCGTTAGGCGTTGATGGGCACGATAGGTACCTGGTAAGGACAATAAGTCTGTGAGGGATGTGTTCCCTTAGGGTATGTGTTACCCGTGCAGCAGGGTAAGGTCAAAGATCTAGATTTAGGAAGTACCTAAGTTTCTTAGGAAGTTGCCAAAAAGAACAGGATGTTTAGATCCAGTTCTTCAGTTAGTTCCAGGTCAACTAAACCGCCTGATATTATGAATGAAGAAGATGAAATTTTAGAAATCAATTTTGATAAAGATCCTATGATTGAAATCAATCGATGGCGTTTGCCAAAGATTGGTATTGATTCTCTTTATGATAAAACCTGGAGAGAAAAGGTTCATCTTACTGAATTCAATGTGAAAACAGTAGAAACAACCTTTGCTATTTCTAAAACTCAGGAAAAATGTCGTCTGTTTCAACGTGATGTTATAACAGACATGAAGAAAAAAGATTTTTCTTTTATTCACATTGCATCTGTCCAGGTTGCCATCAAACCTTTAATTAGGAAAGGTGTCAATGCCTTTGTGCTCCTGTGCTTGCGTGATGCAAGATTCAGGAATTTTGATGACAGTCAGCTTAGGATTGTGCAAACATCCCTTGCAGAAGGTCCTGTTCATTTTGATTGTTACCCAGATTTAACTATTGATTTAAATGATAAAAATATTCTTGATGTTTTAACCTTGAATATTTTGACTTCTGGGATTGACATGACCGATGGCAGTAAGCCTCTGGCATTAATTTATCGCATTTATTACAGACTAATGAAGACTAGCCTTAATCCTAAGGCTAAACTACATTCGTCTAGAGACCAGACCCTTCTGATACAGAGCTCATCTTCCAGCGCTGATATCAGAACCCCCAAGATGATTAACTGGAAGGATGTTTCTTTTCCAGATGAGTGGGTTCTTCCCCAAGAATTACCCCCAAGACAAGTCATGCCTCGAAATAAAGATGTTGACTTAATTCAACAGTATCTTGATGGTACTGTAAAGATTTCTTTTGACAGACCCTCCACGACCAAAGAAAGACGATACTCTTTCACTGGTCCCCTATCTTCTACTTCTTCGGACCCGAGAATCAGTAGAGATAAAAATCTCGAAACATTCTTGGAAGATTCTGTCAAGATGGCAGAACCTAAACGTCCAATTATTATTATCCAAGAAATTCCCAAGGGAAATTCTTCTGAGTCCAAGTTGAAGGGAGTCTCTTCAGAGTCTCAAGTAACTTCAGCTTTTTACACAACCAAAGATGATTTTCCATCATCCAAGGGAAAAGCCAAAAAGGAAGAAACTGAAGAAGACTCTTCTGAGTCCCCTACAGCTTCAGATTTGGTTATGAACACAAATGTTTTGCACCCACAATTAATGATGATGTGCAAACCCTTTGAGATTAATATGATTTCACTGGTTGATGAATTTAAGAGCATAAAAAACCGACCTAAGCGTATAGCTTATGCTCGTGATTTTAGTCAAGCCCAAAAACAAAGGGTAAGACGAAAATGGAAAGAATTGATGAATGCCTAGCAAAGGCATATTCTTTTCTTTGATTTTCTTGAAAATCATTATGATTTTAAGCATTGTGATTTTAAGAATAAATTTTTAAATGTTTTAAAAACTACATTTGTTAAAGAAGATAAAACAGTTGTAACGAAAAGCCATCCTCCACTTGAGACCACTTTGATCTCAGTACGTGGAGCTGAAGTTGAAGCTTCTCCTTTTAAAATCCCAACTGTTAAAGATTAAAATTTTCCTTTAGCTTCTGAAAGAAAGAAGATTATTGAGCAAAACAATTTTTGAAACTCTGCTCTCCACATTATAGGTCAACAATTAGACCGTATTGAGGAGAATATTGAAAAACCTGTTTTTAAATCTGATTTTGGAAGACGTACTGCTAGTCCTCCAAAACCTAAAATTAAGTTAATTGAAAAACCTTTGATTATTCTACCCGTGAACAGACAGAAAATAGATTCTATCAGTACTCTAGATAGAATTGATCAAATGCTAGCAGAAATAAAGCTAGAAAAACAAAGTTCAAAACCTTCTACAAGTGTCCTTGATAGGAGTAGAAAGGATTTTAATCCAGACTATATTTCTGTTCTTTCTACAAATGAATCCTCAGAGGATGATTCTGTCATCAATTCTGTTTTAAAACAGTTTTCATCGGAGCCAGCTGAGATAGCCAGACTCACTACTGTGAAACCTTCAGGTTTTACGAAGAACTGGTTTTCAAAGCCAACTCCACCTGATTTAGCGATCGAAGAACGTATGTTTAGAGATCAGTTTTCGGCTAGTGCCGACAGGATATATGAATGGAACATCGATGGAATCTCTGAACAAGAAGTCCTAAATACTCTACAAAAGATGTCCATGATCGCCGATGCCTATGTTCAGAAAAACATTTTACAACCTGATGTTGTTTTAATGTTAGTTTCTGGTTTTACGGGTATGCTTCGGTCTTGGTGGGATAAACACCTTACTGATGAAGCTAAACAAAGGATTCAATTTGCTGTCAAGCAAAATGATGATGGTACCCCTGTTTTTGATAACACCATAGGACGAGGTGTCTCTGATGGTGTTAATACTTTGATTTATACGATTATAAAACATTTCATTGGTACGCCTTCAAATGTGACTAATCGTTTTTCTGATTATTTGAATAATCTGAGATGTCCTAACATGTCAGATTATAATTGGTATGAAACCGTGTTTATTTCACGAGTTTTCATGCGTGATGATTCTGATAAGCCTTACTGGAAAGAAAGATTCATTGATGGTCTCCCTCGTTTGTTTGCCATTAAGGTTAAGGAGGCACTACCTGATATTACCGGTAGAGTAGATTACGATAGTTACACCTATGGTGATATTACTGGCGTAATTAGAAAACTCGGTATTAGTATGTGCAATGATCAAAAGCTCATCTCTCAGCAGATGAAAGATAGAAAGAGAGCCAAATATGAGATGGGAAATTTCTGTCAACAATTTGGCCTTCCTCCTATTGCTCCATCCAAAGAGAGAAAGAAAAAACATTTGAAAAGGTTTTCCCAAAAGCCTCACGGAGATTCTTTTCAAAAGAAAAGAAAAACCCGTGCTGATTTCTTTAGAAAACCTTCTGATCATAAAAGATTTCCTCATAAAAAATCTTTTCCTAAGAAAAACTCTGATCTAAACCAGAGATGTTTTAAATGTGGAAAGAGGGGACATTATGCAAATAATTGTCCAAACCCTCAAAAATCCACTAAATTGAAGAATAAGGTTAATGCTTTAAATATTGGTGAAGATGAGCAACAGGAATTGTTTCAATTACTCGATCACAATTCTGATTCTTCATCCTCAGAACGTGATGAATACAGTTCTAGTGATAGTAACTATCATTCAGAATCAGATTCATCAGTTCAAACAATGGTTAAGCTTGGCTGCAATTGCAGTGGTTCTTGTTGTAAAACTTTTGGAGTTAAAACAATTAATGTTTTAACTAAAGAGGAGGAACAGCAGAACCTTCTTCTTGATTTGATTTCTCAGCTTGAGAATACTGAGCTAAAAGAAAAGTATCTCGCCCAGCTCAGGAAGACTATGGCTCGTAGAGAGTCGTCATCTTCTCAAGAGAAAGTCAGTTTTCAAGAAACATTAAAACGTTTCGATAAGAAACCGAAGAATGTTTCTACCTCTGATTTACAGCATGAAATCGGAATTATCAAGCAAGAGATTATTGAACTCAAATCTGAGGTTAATAATCTTAAACTTGAAAATTCAAGTTTAAAACAATATTTTATAACTCTTAAAATTGAGCATGCTCTTGATCAAGATCCTTCCGATAATGAAGAAACAAAAGTTTCTGACCATGATGAACCCTCAGATAGTCCTAAGGCTGTTTGCTTGTTAAGACAATCCATGCCTATTAAATGGTATGCGAAAGTCAAAATTATTGTTTGTAGAGAATTTGAGTTCTCTGTGATTGCTTTGATTGATTCTGGATCGGATCTTAACTGTATCCGTGAAGGCCTGGTTCCAACCAAGTATTTTGAAAAGTCTACTGAAAGACTATCAGCGGCTAATGGTTCAAAGATGAAAATCAACTATGAGCTAAATGATGCCCATGTCTGTCAAGACAATGTTTGTTTTCGTATCCCGTCTGTCCTAGTCAAAAACATGACTTGGGATGTCATTTTAGGGATGCCTTTTATCAATTCTATTTGCCCTTTCTTAACTGAGAAAGATGGGATCACCACTGACCCCTTCGGACAGAAAGTCAATTTTAATTTTGTTTCCAAACTTGAAGCTGATACTTCAAGAGGAAAAATTTTTTGATCGTTGCTAAGGAACACCATCTACTCTCTCTTCAACAAGAAGTAAGAATTAGAAAAATTTCTAAGCATTTGACTGAGCCATTAATGCATTCAAAAATTGAGGATTTTCATAAAAAACTCGTTTTTGAAATTTGTTCCGATCTCCCCAATGCTTTTTGGAATCGGAAAAAACATGAGGTTTCTCTACCTTATATCAAAGATTTTTCAGAGAAAAATATTCTCACTAAAGCTCGGCCCATTCAAATGAATGCTGAGACTTTAGAATTTTGTAAAAATGAAATTTCTGATCTTCTTCAGAAGAGATTAATCAGGCATAGTAAGTCACCCTGGTCGTGTGCTGCTTTCTATGTCCAGAAAAATTCTGAGTTAGAACGAGGTTCGCCCCGCCTTGTCATAAATTACAAACCCCTGAACAAAGTGTTAGAATGGATAAGATATCCCATCCCTAACAAAAATGACTTAATTCAGAGGTTGAGTGAAGCCGTAGTCTTTAGCAAGTTTGACCTTAAGTCTGGATTTTGGCAAATCCAAATTAGGGAGTCGGACCGTTATAAGACTGCATTTTGTACTCCGTTGGGTCATTACGAGTGGAGCGTGATGCCATTCGGTCTAAAAAATGCCCCTTCTGAGTTTCAAAACATTATGAACGATATTTTCAATAGTTTTTCTCATTTCACTATTGTTTATATCGATGATATTTTAATTTTCTCTAAATCCATTAATGATCACTGGAAACATTTGTTGGCATTCCTTGACATCGCCAAAAGAAATGGACTAGTGGTTTCTGCTAAGAAAATTAAACTTTTCCAAACCAAGATTAGATTCCTTGGTTTTGATATTTGTACCAGTAAGATCAGACCAATTCAAAGGTCAGCTGATTTTGCTGAAAAATTTCCTGATATCATTGTAGATAAAACTCAGCTCCAGAGATTTCTTGGTTCGCTGAATTATATCGCTGATTTTTATAAAGATATGAGAAAACGGTGTCGTCCTCTCTTCCAAAGACTTCGTACCAACCCTTCTCCGTGGACTGATATCCACACAAATCTTGTTAGGGCAATTAGGCATATGTCAAAACTCTTCCATGTCTTGGAATCCCTAATTCTGAATATTTTAAAATTGTTGAAACAGATGCCTCTGACGTTGGTTATGGTGGCATTCTGAAACAATGTGTTTCACCAGGTTCTTCCGAACAAATTTTTCGTTTCCATTCCCGGACCTGGAATCATGCACAATTAAATTATAGTACTACTAAAAAAGAAATTTTATCTATAGTACTATGCATTTCTAAATTTCAATCTGATTTATTAAATCAAAAATTTCTTTTAAGAATTGATTGCAAAAGTGCTAAGTATGTTTTAGAAAAAGATGTTGAAAACATTGCATCTAAACAAATTTTTGCACGATGGCAAGCTATTTTAAGCATTTTTGATTTTGATATTGAGTATATAAAAGGATCGGATAACTCCATCCCTGATTTTCTTACCCGTGAATTTCTGCAGAGAAAAAATGAGTAAGAAAAAGAAACGAGAGAAGACTGAGAGTTCCCAGAGGCCTCCACTTCTCCCAGTACCTCCTGCCTCTCTTTTGATGCCAACTTCCCCACTGGAAGTTGAAAATAGATACACAGTTCTGGGAACTATGCCCAGACCTGTAACCCCAAGTTCGTTTGCCATGGCAGTAACCATGACACATGATCCCTCGTCCAACCCTTTGGGTAGAACAAGGCCTAGATTTCCTGCTCCTAACAGAGCAGAAAGTTTTCAAAAATCACATTTTCAAAGTCTGTTCTACATTGAGAATATTGTAGAAACAGATCATTTCCAAATCGCTTTTCATTATTTTTCGCCAGGATGGCACTGGGTTCCTCGTAATCCAGAAAAAGATTTGAAATTTTTTCTTTCTATTCTCTCCCATACGGGATCAATCTACTTGAAACCACTTTATGATAAAGCGGATCCTTCAAAGATCTTTTCCCATTCTTGTTTTATTGTCAGAATTCTAACACCTGATCAATGGGGACAGAATCCGAATACTATTAAAAGTATTTCGGATACCCAGATTAGATATAATTATCATGATTATATCGACGCCTGGCTCCATTTTCCTTTTTATCAGACACCAAGTATGTCTCATTCTTGGTTCTTTAATTTTGATAAAAAATTCGTTCCAAAGATCCCTCTTTGGTTCATCCAATGGTGGCAATCTTTTGGCCCCATTCCATATATCTATCCGCCAGGCCTCCAGCCTGTCCTTGATCATATTAAATCGGTAACCCCAAAAATGGATTCCCCTCATTCTAAATTTCCATTTTTAATCCATTTTTGTGCTCATTACAAATTACCATGGATCCTTAATTGGACCTATGAGAAAACTGCAGACATTCTTGTCCGCAGATTTTACGTTAAATACTGGGATAAAACCCAGATCCCTGATAATTTTTTGACTAAAGTTTTAAAGGATTTTTCTGTCTCGGCACCAGATCTAAAAGACCGGGAGGAGTTTCCATCACCAAAGTCAAAAAATCAGATCGAGTTTCCTTTTCCACTTCTCGAACCTAAGGATACTCCAAGTTCATCTTCAAAACAGAAGAAAAAGACTTCATCAGAAAAGAAGCCTTCTTCTTCTCCAAAGAAAAAAGATTCAGATACAGAAAGTTCAGCCTCTTCGAAAAAAGACTCCAAGAAGAAGCAGAACAAAGAGATGCTTGAGATACTCAAGAAACAGATAGAAGGACAACACAATAGCATGATACTATTAAAGCAGTCCATTGATGAAGAAGCCAGCAGTGAATCAGAACAGTCAGAACATGACTCTGATGACCTGTACAAATACTTTGGACACGACAAAGAATACACTTCGCCTGATCTCGGAGAGCCTTAATTGCCAGTCCACAAAAGTCAAGATCGGTCAGCAGATAAAGACAAGATGTCCCCACTGCCGACACCTTTTGAGCCAGTCAGCACTAGAAGACAAAACATCTTTCGGTGCGGACAACTTCATTGCCTGACTGCCCAGCTTTCGGCGCAGACAGCTTTACTTTTTCAAAAAAGTAATCACGTGGTGTGGTTACTGTTTGCTTTATGCTACTTTCGGCCGCTTTTCCTTTTTGTTTGTCTCCCGTGATCTACTCCGGGTTTCTTTTGTAATACCTCTCCATCTATACAAGGAGAGTTCAGTTTTTAGTTTGAAGGCAGACTTCATTCCACCCCTTTCTTACGATAAGAAAACTTGTAAGGAATCCTATCTGCAAGCCATAATCTTGTAATTTTGTGAATCTTGTGATTATAGTGAAGAATATTTTTATTTTAAATCTATCTTCATTATTTATGTTTATACATTGCATACATATGGTCGGCTTTGCCGCCTATTGAACGGAATCAGGGCCGTTCCCTGGTACAGCGATCGGACTTCCCTCACAGTGCCCCTGTCGGAACGCTGTTCCCCCATTCATTTGAATTTTCGCCTTTCTATTTTACATGCATTGGTCGGCTGAGCCGCCTCTTAACTGCTGCATATTTATTTTCTACATCTTAACTTCCCCACTGGAAGTTGACAAAGAAGTATCTTCCGTGATGGACCCCCACTTCCAACAGTCGAGTTCCATTTGCCGTAGGTAAGTCCCTGTGTTGCCGTTAGCCGAAGGAAGGCGTTAGGCGTTGATGGGCACGATAGGTACCTGGTAAGGACAATAAGTCTGTGAGGGATGTGTTCCCTTAGGGTATGTGTTACCCGTGCAGCAGGGTAAGGTCAAAGATCTAGATTTAGGAAGTACCTAAGTTTCTTAGGAAGTTGCCAAAAAGAACAGGATGTTTAGATCCAGTTCTTCAGTTAGTTCCAGGTCAACTAAACCGCCTGATATTATGAATGAAGAAGATGAAATTTTAGAAATCAATTTTGATAAAGATCCTATGATTGAAATCAATCGATGGCGTTTGCCAAAGATTGGTATTGATTCTCTTTATGATAAAACCTGGAGAGAAAAGGTTCATCTTACTGAATTCAATGTGAAAACAGTAGAAACAACCTTTGCTATTTCTAAAACTCAGGAAAAATGTCGTCTGTTTCAACGTGATGTTATAACAGACATGAAGAAAAAAGATTTTTCTTTTATTCACATTGCATCTGTCCAGGTTGCCATCAAACCTTTAATTAGGAAAGGTGTCAATGCCTTTGTGCTCCTGTGCTTGCGTGATGCAAGATTCAGGAATTTTGATGACAGTCAGCTTAGGATTGTGCAAACATCCCTTGCAGAAGGTCCTGTTCATTTTGATTGTTACCCAGATTTAACTATTGATTTAAATGATAAAAATATTCTTGATGTTTTAACCTTGAATATTTTGACTTCTGGGATTGACATGACCGATGGCAGTAAGCCTCTGGCATTAATTTATCGCATTTATTACAGACTAATGAAGACTAGCCTTAATCCTAAGGCTAAACTACATTCGTCTAGAGACCAGACCCTTCTGATACAGAGCTCATCTTCCAGCGCTGATATCAGAACCCCCAAGATGATTAACTGGAAGGATGTTTCTTTTCCAGATGAGTGGGTTCTTCCCCAAGAATTACCCCCAAGACAAGTCATGCCTCGAAATAAAGATGTTGACTTAATTCAACAGTATCTTGATGGTACTGTAAAGATTTCTTTTGACAGACCCTCCACGACCAAAGAAAGACGATACTCTTTCACTGGTCCCCTATCTTCTACTTCTTCGGACCCGAGAATCAGTAGAGATAAAAATCTCGAAACATTCTTGGAAGATTCTGTCAAGATGGCAGAACCTAAACGTCCAATTATTATTATCCAAGAAATTCCCAAGGGAAATTCTTCTGAGTCCAAGTTGAAGGGAGTCTCTTCAGAGTCTCAAGTAACTTCAGCTTTTTACACAACCAAAGATGATTTTCCATCATCCAAGGGAAAAGCCAAAAAGGAAGAAACTGAAGAAGACTCTTCTGAGTCCCCTACAGCTTCAGATTTGGTTATGAACACAAATGTTTTGCACCCACAATTAATGATGATGTGCAAACCCTTTGAGATTAATATGATTTCACTGGTTGATGAATTTAAGAGCATAAAAAACCGACCTAAGCGTATAGCTTATGCTCGTGATTTTAGTCAAGCCCAAAAACAAAGGGTAAGACGAAAATGGAAAGAATTGATGAATGCCTAGCAAAGGCATATTCTTTTCTTTGATTTTCTTGAAAATCATTATGATTTTAAGCATTGTGATTTTAAGAATAAATTTTTAAATGTTTTAAAAACTACATTTGTTAAAGAAGATAAAACAGTTGTAACGAAAAGCCATCCTCCACTTGAGACCACTTTGATCTCAGTACGTGGAGCTGAAGTTGAAGCTTCTCCTTTTAAAATCCCAACTGTTAAAGATTAAAATTTTCCTTTAGCTTCTGAAAGAAAGAAGATTATTGAGCAAAACAATTTTTGAAACTCTGCTCTCCACATTATAGGTCAACAATTAGACCGTATTGAGGAGAATATTGAAAAACCTGTTTTTAAATCTGATTTTGGAAGACGTACTGCTAGTCCTCCAAAACCTAAAATTAAGTTAATTGAAAAACCTTTGATTATTCTACCCGTGAACAGACAGAAAATAGATTCTATCAGTACTCTAGATAGAATTGATCAAATGCTAGCAGAAATAAAGCTAGAAAAACAAAGTTCAAAACCTTCTACAAGTGTCCTTGATAGGAGTAGAAAGGATTTTAATCCAGACTATATTTCTGTTCTTTCTACAAATGAATCCTCAGAGGATGATTCTGTCATCAATTCTGTTTTAAAACAGTTTTCATCGGAGCCAGCTGAGATAGCCAGACTCACTACTGTGAAACCTTCAGGTTTTACGAAGAACTAGTTTTCAAAGCCAACTCCACCTGATTTAGCGATCGAAGAACGTATGTTTAGAGATCAGTTTTCGGCTAGTGCCGACAGGATATATGAATGGAACATCGATGGAATCTCTGAACAAGAAGTCCTAAATACTCTACAAAAGATGTCCATGATCGCCGATGCCTATGTTCAGAAAAACATTTTACAACCTGATGTTGTTTTAATGTTAGTTTCTGGTTTTACGGGTATGCTTCGGTCTTGGTGGGATAAACACCTTACTGATGAAGCTAAACAAAGGATTCAATTTGCTGTCAAGCAAAATGATGATGGTACCCCTGTTTTTGATAACACCATAGGACGAGGTGTCTCTGATGGTGTTAATACTTTGATTTATACGATTATAAAACATTTCATTGGTACGCCTTCAAATGTGACTAATCGTTTTTCTGATTATTTGAATAATCTGAGATGTCCTAACATGTCAGATTATAATTGGTATGAAACCGTGTTTATTTCACGAGTTTTCATGCGTGATGATTCTGATAAGCCTTACTGGAAAGAAAGATTCATTGATGGTCTCCCTCGTTTGTTTGCCATTAAGGTTAAGGAGGCACTACCTGATAGTACCGGTAGAGTAGATTACGATAGTTACACCTATGGTGATATTACTGGCGTAATTAGAAAACTCGGTATTAGTATGTGCAATGATCAAAAGCTCATCTCTCAGCAGATGAAAGATAGAAAGAGAGCCAAATATGAGATGGGAAATTTCTGTCAACAATTTGGCCTTCCTCCTATTGCTCCATCCAAAGAGAGAAAGAAAAAACATTTGAAAAGGTTTTCCCAAAAGCCTCACGGAGATTCTTTTCAAAAGAAAAGAAAAACCCGTGCTGATTTCTTTAGAAAACCTTCTGATCATAAAAGATTTCCTCATAAAAAATCTTTTCCTAAGAAAAACTCTGATCTAAACCAGAGATGTTTTAAATGTGGAAAGAGGGGACATTATGCAAATAATTGTCCAAACCCTCAAAAATCCACTAAATTGAAGAATAAGGTTAATGCTTTAAATATTGGTGAAGATGAGCAACAGGAATTGTTTCAATTACTCGATCACAATTCTGATTCTTCATCCTCAGAACGTGATGAATACAGTTCTAGTGATAGTAACTATCATTCAGAATCAGATTCATCAGTTCAAACAATGGTTAAGCTTGGCTGCAATTGCAGTGGTTCTTGTTGTAAAACTTTTGGAGTTAAGACAATTAATGTTTTAACTAAAGAGGAGGAACAGCAGAACCTTCTTCTTGATTTGATTTCTCAGCTTGAGAATACTGAGCTAAAAGAAAAGTATCTCGCCCAGCTCAGGAAGACTATGGCTCGTAGAGAGTCGTCATCTTCTCAAGAGAAAGTCAGTTTTCAAGAAACATTAAAACGTTTCGATAAGAAACCGAAGAATGTTTCTACCTCTGATTTACAGCATGAAATCGGAATTATCAAGCAAGAGATTATTGAACTCAAATCTGAGGTTAATAATCTTAAACTTGAAAATTCAAGTTTAAAACAACATTTTATAACTCTTAAAATTGAGCAGGCTCTTGATCAAGATCCTTCCGATAATGAAGAAACAAAAGTTTCTGACCATGATGAACCCTCAGATAGTCCTAAGGCTGTTTGCTTGTTAAGACAATCCATGCCTATTAAATGGTATGCGAAAGTCAAAATTATTGTTTGTAGAGAATTTGAGTTCTCTGTGATTGCTTTGATTGATTCTGGATCGGATCTTAACTGTATCCGTGAAGGCCTGGTTCCAACCAAGTATTTTGAAAAGTCTACTGAAAGACTATCAGCGGCTAATGGTTCAAAGATGAAAATCAACTATGAGCTAAATGATGCCCATGTCTGTCAAGACAATGTTTGTTTTCGTATCCCGTCTGTCCTAGTCAAAAACATGACTTGGGATGTCATTTTAGGGATGCCTTTTATCAATTCTATTTGCCCTTTCTTAACTGAGAAAGATGGGATCACCACTGACCCCTTCGGACAGAAAGTCAATTTTAATTTTGTTTCCAAACTTGAAGCTGATACTTCAAGAGGAAAAATTTTTTGATCGTTGCTAAGGAACACCATCTACTCTCTCTTCAACAAGAAGTAAGAATTAGAAAAATTTCTGAGCATTTGACTGAGCCATTAATGCATTCAAAAATTGAGGATTTTCATAAAAAACTCGTTTTTGAAATTTGTTCCGATCTCCCCAATGCTTTTTGGAATCGGAAAAAACATGAGGTTTCTCTACCTTATATCAAAGATTTTTCAGAGAAAAATATTCTCACTAAAGCTCGGCCCATTCAAATGAATGCTGAGACTTTAGAATTTTGTAAAAATGAAATTTCTGATCTTCTTCAGAAGAGATTAATCAGGCATAGTAAGTCACCCTGGTCGTGTGCTGCTTTCTATGTCCAGAAAAATTCTGAGTTAGAACGAGGTTCGCCCCGCCTTGTCATAAATTACAAACCCCTGAACAAAGTGTTAGAATGGATAAGATATCCCATCCCTAACAAAAATGACTTAATTCAGAGGTTGAGTGAAGCCGTAGTCTTTAGCAAGTTTGACCTTAAGTCTGGATTTTGGCAAATCCAAATTAGGGAGTCGGACCGTTATAAGACTGCATTTTGTACTCCGTTGGGTCATTACGAGTGGAGCGTGATGCCATTCGGTCTAAAAAATGCCCCTTCTGAGTTTCAAAACATTATGAACGATATTTTCAATAGTTTTTCTCATTTCACTATTGTTTATATCGATGATATTTTTAATTTCTCTAAATCCATTAATGATCACTGGAAACATTTGTTGGCATTCCTTGACATCGCCAAAAGAAATGGACTAGTGGTTTCTGCTAAGAAAATTAAACTTTTCCAAACCAAGATTAGATTCCTTGGTTTTGATATTTGTACCAGTAAGATCAGACCAATTCAAAGGTCAGCTGATTTTGCTGAAAAATTTCCTGATATCATTGTAGATAAAACTCAGCTCCAGAGATTTCTTGGTTCGCTGAATTATATCGCTGATTTTTATAAAGATATGAGAAAACGGTGTCGTCCTCTCTTCCAGAGACTTCGTACCAACCCTTCTCCGTGGACTGATATCCACACAAATCTTGTTAGGGGAATTAGGCATATGTCAAAACTCTTCCATGTCTTGGAATCCCTAATTCTGAATATTTTAAAATTGTTGAAACAGATGCCTCTGACGTTGGTTATGGTGGCATTCTGAAACAATGTGTTTCACCAGGTTCTTCCGAACAAATTTTTCGTTTCCATTCCCGGACCTGGAATCATGCACAATTAAATTATAGTACTACTAAAAAAGAAATTTTATCTATAGTACTATGCATTTCTAAATTTCAATCTGATTTATTAAATCAAAAATTTCTTTTAAGAATTGATTGCAAAAGTGCTAAGTATGTTTTAGAAAAAGATGTTGAAAACATTGCATCTAAACAAATTTTTGCACGATGGCAAGCTATTTTAAGCATTTTTGATTTTGATATTGAGTATATAAAAGGATCGGATAACTCCATCCCTGATTTTCTTACCCGTGAATTTCTGCAGAGAAAAAATGAGTAAGAAAAAGAAACGAGAGAAGACTGAGAGTTCCCAGAGGCCTCCACTTCTCCCAGTACCTCCTGCCTCTCTTTTGATGCCAACTTCCCCACTGGAAGTTGAAAATAGATACACAGTTCTGGGAACTATGCCCAGACCTGTAACCCCAAGTTCGTTTGCCATGGCAGTAACCATGACACATGATCCCTCGTCCAACCCTTTGGGTAGAACAAGGCCTAGATTTCCTGCTCCTAACAGAGCAGAAAGTTTTCAAAAATCACATTTTCAAAGTCTGTTCTACATTGAGAATATTGTAGAAACAGATCATTTCTAAATCGCTTTTCATTATTTTTCGCCAGGATGGCACTGGGTTCCTCGTAATCCAGAAAAAGATTTGAAATTTTTTCTTTCTATTCTCTCCCATACGGGATCAATCTACTTGAAACCACTTTATGATAAAGCGGATCCTTCAAAGATCTTTTCCCATTCTTGTTTTATTGTCAGAATTCTAACACCTGATCAATGGGGACAGAATCCGAATACTATTAAAAGTATTTCGGATACCCAGATTAGATATAATTATCATGATTATATCGACGCCTGGCTCCATTTTCCTTTTTATCAGACACCAAGTATGTCTCATTCTTGGTTCTTTAATTTTGATAAAAAATTCGTTCCAAAGATCCCTCTTTGGTTCATCCAATGGTGGCAATCTTTTGGCCCCATTCCATATATCTATCCGCCAGGCCTCCAGCCTGTCCTTGATCATATTAAATCGGTAACCCCAAAAATGGATTCCCCTCATTCTAAATTTCCATTTTTAATCCATTTTTGTGCTCATTACAAATTACCATGGATCCTTAATTGGACCTATGAGAAAACTGCAGACATTCTTGTCCGCAGATTTTACGTTAAATACTGGGATAAAACCCAGATCCCTGATAATTTTTTGACTAAAGTTTTAAAGGATTTTTCTGTCTCGGCACCAGATCTAAAAGACCGGGAGGAGTTTCCATCACCAAAGTCAAAAAATCAGATCGAGTTTCCTTTTCCACTTCTCGAACCTAAGGATACTCCAAGTTCATCTTCAAAACAGAAGAAAAAGACTTCATCAGAAAAGAAGCCTTCTTCTTCTCCAAAGAAAAAAGATTCAGATACAGAAAGTTCAGCCTCTTCGAAAAAAGACTCCAAGAAGAAGCAGAACAAAGAGATGCTTGAGATACTCAAGAAACAGATAGAAGGACAACACAATAGCATGATACTATTAAAGCAGTCCATTGATGAAGAAGCCAGCAGTGAATCAGAACAGTCAGAACATGACTCTGATGACCTGTACAAATACTTTGGACACGACAAAGAATACACTTCGCCTGATCTCGGAGAGCCTTAATTGCCAGTCCACAAAAGTCAAGATCGGTCAGCAGATAAAGACAAGATGTCCCCACTGCCGACACCTTTTGAGCCAGTCAGCACTAGAAGACAAAACATCTTTCGGTGCGGACAACTTCATTGCCTGACTGCCCAGCTTTCGGCGCAGACAGCTTTACTTTTTCAAAAAAGTAATCACGTGGTGTGGTTACTGTTTGCTTTATGCTACTTTCGGCCGCTTTTCCTTTTTGTTTGTCTCCCGTGATCTACTCCGGGTTTCTTTTGTAATACCTCTCCATCTATACAAGGAGAGTTCAGTTTTTAGTTTGAAGGCAGACTTCATTCCACCCCTTTCTTACGATAAGAAAACTTGTAAGGAATCCTATCTGCAAGCCATAATCTTGTAATTTTGTGAATCTTGTGATTATAGTGAAGAATATTTTTATTTTAAATCTATCTTCATTATTTATGTTTATACATTGCATACATATGGTCGGCTTTGCCGCCTATTGAACGGAATCAGGGCCGTTCCCTGGTACAGCGATCGGACTTCCCTCACAGTGCCCCTGTCGGAACGCTGTTCCCCCATTCATTTGAATTTTCGCCTTTCTATTTTACATGCATTGGTCGGCTGAGCCGCCTCTTAACTGCTGCATATTTATTTTCTACATCTTAACTTCCCCACTGGAAGTTGACAAAGAAGTATCTTCCGTGATGGACCCCCACTTCCAACAGTCGAGTTCCATTTGCCGTAGGTAAGTCCCTGTGTTGCCGTTAGCCGAAGGAAGGCGTTAGGCGTTGATGGGCACGATAGGTACCTGGTAAGGACAATAAGTCTGTGAGGGATGTGTTCCCTTAGGGTATGTGTTACCCGTGCAGCAGGGTAAGGTCAAAGATCTAGATTTAGGAAGTACCTAAGTTTCTTAGGAAGTTGCCAAAAAGAACAGGATGTTTAGATCCAGTTCTTCAGTTAGTTCCAGGTCAACTAAACCGCCTGATATTATGAATGAAGAAGATGAAATTTTAGAAATCAATTTTGATAAAGATCCTATGATTGAAATCAATCGATGGCGTTTGCCAAAGATTGGTATTGATTCTCTTTATGATAAAACCTGGAGAGAAAAGGTTCATCTTACTGAATTCAATGTGAAAACAGTAGAAACAACCTTTGCTATTTCTAAAACTCAGGAAAAATGTCGTCTGTTTCAACGTGATGTTATAACAGACATGAAGAAAAAAGATTTTTCTTTTATTCACATTGCATCTGTCCAGGTTGCCATCAAACCTTTAATTAGGAAAGGTGTCAATGCCTTTGTGCTCCTGTGCTTGCGTGATGCAAGATTCAGGAATTTTGATGACAGTCAGCTTAGGATTGTGCAAACATCCCTTGCAGAAGGTCCTGTTCATTTTGATTGTTACCCAGATTTAACTATTGATTTAAATGATAAAAATATTCTTGATGTTTTAACCTTGAATATTTTGACTTCTGGGATTGACATGACCGATGGCAGTAAGCCTCTGGCATTAATTTATCGCATTTATTACAGACTAATGAAGACTAGCCTTAATCCTAAGGCTAAACTACATTCGTCTAGAGACCAGACCCTTCTGATACAGAGCTCATCTTCCAGCGCTGATATCAGAACCCCCAAGATGATTAACTGGAAGGATGTTTCTTTTCCAGATGAGTGGGTTCTTCCCCAAGAATTACCCCCAAGACAAGTCATGCCTCGAAATAAAGATGTTGACTTAATTCAACAGTATCTTGATGGTACTGTAAAGATTTCTTTTGACAGACCCTCCACGACCAAAGAAAGACGATACTCTTTCACTGGTCCCCTATCTTCTACTTCTTCGAACCCGAGAATCAGTAGAGATAAAAATCTCGAAACATTCTTGGAAGATTCTGTCAAGATGGCAGAACCTAAACGTCCAATTATTATTATCCAAGAAATTCCCAAGGGAAATTCTTCTGAGTCCAAGTTGAAGGGAGTCTCTTCAGAGTCTCAAGTAACTTCAGCTTTTTACACAACCAAAGATGATTTTCCATCATCCAAGGGAAAAGCCAAAAAGGAAGAAACTGAAGAAGACTCTTCTGAGTCCCCTACAGCTTCATATTTGGTTATGAACACAAATGTTTTGCACCCACAATTAATGATGATGTGCAAACCCTTTGAGATTAATATGATTTCACTGGTTGATGAATTTAAGAGCATAAAAAACCGACCTAAGCGTATAGCTTATGCTCGTGATTTTAGTCAAGCCCAAAAACAAAGGGTAAGACGAAAATGGAAAGAATTGATGAATGCCTAGCAAAGGCATATTCTTTTCTTTGATTTTCTTGAAAATCATTATGATTTTAAGCATTGTGATTTTAAGAATAAATTTTTAAATGTTTTAAAAACTACATTTGTTAAAGAAGATAAAACAGTTGTAACGAAAAGCCATCCTCCACTTGAGACCACTTTGATCTCAGTACGTGGAGCTGAAGTTGAAGCTTCTCCTTTTAAAATCCCAACTGTTAAAGATTAAAATTTTCCTTTAGCTTCTGAAAGAAAGAAGATTATTGAGCAAAACAATTTTTGAAACTCTGCTCTCCACATTATAGGTCAACAATTAGACCGTATTGAGGAGAATATTGAAAAACCTGTTTTTAAATCTGATTTTGGAAGACGTACTGCTAGTCCTCCAAAACCTAAAATTAAGTTAATTGAAAAACCTTTGATTATTCTACCCGAGAACAGACAGAAAATAGATTCTATCAGTACTCTAGATAGAATTGATCAAATGCTAGCAGAAATAAAGCTAGAAAAACAAAGTTCAAAACCTTCTACAAGTGTCCTTGATAGGAGTAGAAAGGATTTTAATCCAGACTATATTTCTGTTCTTTCTACAAATGAATCCTCAGAGGATGATTCTGTCATCAATTCTGTTTTAAAACAGTTTTCATCGGAGCCAGCTGAGATAGCCAGACTCACTACTGTGAAACCTTCAGGTTTTACGAAGAACTAGTTTTCAAAGCCAACTCCACCTGATTTAGCGATCGAAGAACGTATGTTTAGAGATCAGTTTTCGGCTAGTGCCGACAGGATATATGAATGGAACATCGATGGAATCTCTGAACAAGAAGTCCTAAATACTCTACAAAAGATGTCCATGATCGCCGATGCCTATGTTCAGAAAAACATTTTACAACCTGATGTTGTTTTAATGTTAGTTTCTGGTTTTACGGGTATGCTTCGGTCTTGGTGGGATAAACACCTTACTGATGAAGCTAAACAAAGGATTCAATTTGCTGTCAAGCAAAATGATGATGGTACCCCTGTTTTTGATAACACCATAGGACGAGGTGTCTCTGATGGTGTTAATACTTTGATTTATACGATTATAAAACATTTCATTGGTACGCCTTCAAATGTGACTAATCGTTTTTCTGATTATTTGAATAATCTGAGATGTCCTAACATGTCAGATTATAATTGGTATGAAACCGTGTTTATTTCACGAGTTTTCATGCGTGATGATTCTGATAAGCCTTACTGGAAAGAAAGATTCATTGATGGTCTCCCTCGTTTGTTTGCCATTAAGGTTAAGGAGGCACTACCTGATAGTACCGGTAGAGTAGATTACGATAGTTACACCTATGGTGATATTACTGGCGTAATTAGAAAACTCGGTATTAGTATGTGCAATGATCAAAAGCTCATCTCTCAGCAGATGAAAGATAGAAAGAGAGCCAAATATGAGATGGGAAATTTCTGTCAACAATTTGGCCTTCCTCCTATTGCTCCATCCAAAGAGAGAAAGAAAAAACATTTGAAAAGGTTTTCCCAAAAGCCTCACGGAGATTCTTTTCAAAAGAAAAGAAAAACCCGTGCTGATTTCTTTAGAAAACCTTCTGATCATAAAAGATTTCCTCATAAAAAATCTTTTCCTAAGAAAAACTCTGATCTAAACCAGAGATGTTTTAAATGTGGAAAGAGGGGACATTATGCAAATAATTGTCCAAACCCTCAAAAATCCACTAAATTGAAGAATAAGGTTAATGCTTTAAATATTGGTGAAGATGAGCAACAGGAATTGTTTCAATTACTCGATCACAATTCTGATTCTTCATCCTCAGAACGTGATGAATACAGTTCTAGTGATAGTAACTATCATTCAGAATCAGATTCATCAGTTCAAACAATGGTTAAGCTTGGCTGCAATTGCAGTGGTTCTTGTTGTAAAACTTTTGGAGTTAAGACAATTAATGTTTTAACTAAAGAGGAGGAACAGCAGAACCTTCTTCTTGATTTGATTTCTCAGCTTGAGAATACTGAGCTAAAAGAAAAGTATCTCGCCCAGCTCAGGAAGACTATGGCTCGTAGAGAGTCGTCATCTTCTCAAGAGAAAGTCAGTTTTCAAGAAACATTAAAACGTTTCGATAAGAAACCGAAGAATGTTTCTACCTCTGATTTACAGCATGAAATCGGAATTATCAAGCAAGAGATTATTGAACTCAAATCTGAGGTTAATAATCTTAAACTTGAAAATTCAAGTTTAAAACAACATTTTATAACTCTTAAAATTGAGCAGGCTCTTGATCAAGATCCTTCCGATAATGAAGAAACAAAAGTTTCTGACCATGATGAACCCTCAGATAGTCCTAAGGCTGTTTGCTTGTTAAGACAATCCATGCCTATTAAATGGTATGCGAAAGTCAAAATTATTGTTTGTAGAGAATTTGAGTTCTCTGTGATTGCTTTGATTGATTCTGGATCGGATCTTAACTGTATCCGTGAAGGCCTGGTTCCAACCAAGTATTTTGAAAAGTCTACTGAAAGACTATCAGCGGCTAATGGTTCAAAGATGAAAATCAACTATGAGCTAAATGATGCCCATGTCTGTCAAGACAATGTTTGTTTTCGTATCCCGTCTGTCCTAGTCAAAAACATGACTTGGGATGTCATTTTAGGGATGCCTTTTATCAATTCTATTTGCCCTTTCTTAACTGAGAAAGATGGGATCACCACTGACCCCTTCGGACAGAAAGTCAATTTTAATTTTGTTTCCAAACTTGAAGCTGATACTTCAAGAGGAAAAATTTTTTGATCGTTGCTAAGGAACACCATCTACTCTCTCTTCAACAAGAAGTAAGAATTAGAAAAATTTCTGAGCATTTGACTGAGCCATTAATGCATTCAAAAATTGAGGATTTTCATAAAAAACTCGTTTTTGAAATTTGTTCCGATCTCCCCAATGCTTTTTGGAATCGGAAAAAACATGAGGTTTCTCTACCTTATATCAAAGATTTTTCAGAGAAAAATATTCTCACTAAAGCTCGGCCCATTCAAATGAATGCTGAGACTTTAGAATTTTGTAAAAATGAAATTTCTGATCTTCTTCAGAAGAGATTAATCAGGCATAGTAAGTCACCCTGGTCGTGTGCTGCTTTCTATGTCCAGAAAAATTCTGAGTTAGAACGAGGTTCGCCCCGCCTTGTCATAAATTACAAACCCCTGAACAAAGTGTTAGAATGGATAAGATATCCCATCCCTAACAAAAATGACTTAATTCAGAGGTTGAGTGAAGCCGTAGTCTTTAGCAAGTTTGACCTTAAGTCTGGATTTTGGCAAATCCAAATTAGGGAGTCGGACCGTTATAAGACTGCATTTTGTACTCCGTTGGGTCATTACGAGTGGAGCGTGATGCCATTCGGTCTAAAAAATGCCCCTTCTGAGTTTCAAAACATTATGAACGATATTTTCAATAGTTTTTCTCATTTCACTATTGTTTATATCGATGATATTTTAATTTTCTCTAAATCCATTAATGATCACTGGAAACATTTGTTGGCATTCCTTGACATCGCCAAAAGAAATGGACTAGTGGTTTCTGCTAAGAAAATTAAACTTTTCCAAACCAAGATTAGATTCCTTGGTTTTGATATTTGTACCAGTAAGATCAGACCAATTCAAAGGTCAGCTGATTTTGCTGAAAAATTTCCTGATATCATTGTAGATAAAACTCAGCTCCAGAGATTTCTTGGTTCGCTGAATTATATCGCTGATTTTTATAAAGATATGAGAAAACGGTGTCGTCCTCTCTTCCAGAGACTTCGTACCAACCCTTCTCCGTGGACTGATATCCACACAAATCTTGTTAGGGGAATTAGGCATATGTCAAAACTCTTCCATGTCTTGGAATCCCTAATTCTGAATATTTTAAAATTGTTGAAACAGATGCCTCTGACGTTGGTTATGGTGGCATTCTGAAACAATGTGTTTCACCAGGTTCTTCCGAACAAATTTTTCGTTTCCATTCCCGGACCTGGAATCATGCACAATTAAATTATAGTACTACTAAAAAAGAAATTTTATCTATAGTACTATGCATTTCTAAATTTCAATCTGATTTATTAAATCAAAAATTTCTTTTAAGAATTGATTGCAAAAGTGCTAAGTATGTTTTAGAAAAAGATGTTGAAAACATTGCATCTAAACAAATTTTTGCACGATGGCAAGCTATTTTAAGCATTTTTGATTTTGATATTGAGTATATAAAAGGATCGGATAACTCCATCCCTGATTTTCTTACCCGTGAATTTCTGCAGAGAAAAAATGAGTAAGAAAAAGAAACGAGAGAAGACTGAGAGTTCCCAGAGGCCTCCACTTCTCCCAGTACCTCCTGCCTCTCTTTTGATGCCAACTTCCCCACTGGAAGTTGAAAATAGATACACAGTTCTGGGAACTATGCCCAGACCTGTAACCCCAAGTTCGTTTGCCATGGCAGTAACCATGACACATGATCCCTCGTCCAACCCTTTGGGTAGAACAAGGCCTAGATTTCCTGCTCCTAACAGAGCAGAAAGTTTTCAAAAATCACATTTTCAAAGTCTGTTCTACATTGAGAATATTGTAGAAACAGATCATTTCCAAATCGCTTTTCATTATTTTTCGCCAGGATGGCACTGGGTTCCTCGTAATCCAGAAAAAGATTTGAAATTTTTTCTTTCTATTCTCTCCCATACGGGATCAATCTACTTGAAACCACTTTATGATAAAGCGGATCCTTCAAAGATCTTTTCCCATTCTTGTTTTATTGTCAGAATTCTAACACCTGATCAATGGGGACAGAATCCGAATACTATTAAAAGTATTTCGGATACCCAGATTAGATATAATTATCATGATTATATCGACGCCTGGCTCCATTTTCCTTTTTATCAGACACCAAGTATGTCTCATTCTTGGTTCTTTAATTTTGATAAAAAATTCGTTCCAAAGATCCCTCTTTGGTTCATCCAATGGTGGCAATCTTTTGGCCCCATTCCATATATCTATCCGCCAGGCCTCCAGCCTGTCCTTGATCATATTAAATCGGTAACCCCAAAAATGGATTCCCCTCATTCTAAATTTCCATTTTTAATCCATTTTTGTGCTCATTACAAATTACCATGGATCCTTAATTGGACCTATGAGAAAACTGCAGACATTCTTGTCCGCAGATTTTACGTTAAATACTGGGATAAAACCCAGATCCCTGATAATTTTTTGACTAAAGTTTTAAAGGATTTTTCTGTCTCGGCACCAGATCTAAAAGACCGGGAGGAGTTTCCATCACCAAAGTCAAAAAATCAGATCGAGTTTCCTTTTCCACTTCTCGAACCTAAGGATACTCCAAGTTCATCTTCAAAACAGAAGAAAAAGACTTCATCAGAAAAGAAGCCTTCTTCTTCTCCAAAGAAAAAAGATTCAGATACAGAAAGTTCAGCCTCTTCGAAAAAAGACTCCAAGAAGAAGCAGAACAAAGAGATGCTTGAGATACTCAAGAAACAGATAGAAGGACAACACAATAGCATGATACTATTAAAGCAGTCCATTGATGAAGAAGCCAGCAGTGAATCAGAACAGTCAGAACATGACTCTGATGACCTGTACAAATACTTTGGACACGACAAAGAATACACTTCGCCTGATCTCGGAGAGCCTTAATTGCCAGTCCACAAAAGTCAAGATCGGTCAGCAGATAAAGACAAGATGTCCCCACTGCCGACACCTTTTGAGCCAGTCAGCACTAGAAGACAAAACATCTTTCGGTGCGGACAACTTCATTGCCTGACTGCCCAGCTTTCGGCGCAGACAGCTTTACTTTTTCAAAAAAGTAATCACGTGGTGTGGTTACTGTTTGCTTTATGCTACTTTCGGCCGCTTTTCCTTTTTGTTTGTCTCCCGTGATCTACTCCGGGTTTCTTTTGTAATACCTCTCCATCTATACAAGGAGAGTTCAGTTTTTAGTTTGAAGGCAGACTTCATTCCACCCCTTTCTTACGATAAGAAAACTTGTAAGGAATCCTATCTGCAAGCCATAATCTTGTAATTTTGTGAATCTTGTGATTATAGTGAAGAATATTTTTATTTTAAATCTATCTTCATTATTTATGTTTATACATTGCATACATATGGTCGGCTTTGCCGCCTATTGAACGGAATCAGGGCCGTTCCCTGGTACAGCGATCGGACTTCCCTCACAGTGCCCCTGTCGGAACGCTGTTCCCCCATTCATTTGAATTTTCGCCTTTCTATTTTACATGCATTGGTCGGCTGAGCCGCCTCTTAACTGCTGCATATTTATTTTCTACATCTTAACTTCCCCACTGGAAGTTGACAAAGAAGTATCTTCCGTGATGGACCCCCACTTCCAACAGTCGAGTTCCATTTGCCGTAGGTAAGTCCCTGTGTTGCCGTTAGCCGAAGGAAGGCGTTAGGCGTTGATGGGCACGATAGGTACCTGGTAAGGACAATAAGTCTGTGAGGGATGTGTTCCCTTAGGGTATGTGTTACCCGTGCAGCAGGGTAAGGTCAAAGATCTAGATTTAGGAAGTACCTAAGTTTCTTAGGAAGTTGCCAAAAAGAACAGGATGTTTAGATCCAGTTCTTCAGTTAGTTCCAGGTCAACTAAACCGCCTGATATTATGAATGAAGAAGATGAAATTTTAGAAATCAATTTTGATAAAGATCCTATGATTGAAATCAATCGATGGCGTTTGCCAAAGATTGGTATTGATTCTCTTTATGATAAAACCTGGAGAGAAAAGGTTCATCTTACTGAATTCAATGTGAAAACAGTAGAAACAACCTTTGCTATTTCTAAAACTCAGGAAAAATGTCGTCTGTTTCAACGTGATGTTATAACAGACATGAAGAAAAAAGATTTTTCTTTTATTCACATTGCATCTGTCCAGGTTGCCATCAAACCTTTAATTAGGAAAGGTGTCAATGCCTTTGTGCTCCTGTGCTTGCGTGATGCAAGATTCAGGAATTTTGATGACAGTCAGCTTAGGATTGTGCAAACATCCCTTGCAGAAGGTCCTGTTCATTTTGATTGTTACCCAGATTTAACTATTGATTTAAATGATAAAAATATTCTTGATGTTTTAACCTTGAATATTTTGACTTCTGGGATTGACATGACCGATGGCAGTAAGCCTCTGGCATTAATTTATCGCATTTATTACAGACTAATGAAGACTAGCCTTAATCCTAAGGCTAAACTACATTCGTCTAGAGACCAGACCCTTCTGATACAGAGCTCATCTTCCAGCGCTGATATCAGAACCCCCAAGATGATTAACTGGAAGGATGTTTCTTTTCCAGATGAGTGGGTTCTTCCCCAAGAATTACCCCCAAGACAAGTCATGCCTCGAAATAAAGATGTTGACTTAATTCAACAGTATCTTGATGGTACTGTAAAGATTTCTTTTGACAGACCCTCCACGACCAAAGAAAGACGATACTCTTTCACTGGTCCCCTATCTTCTACTTCTTCGGACCCGAGAATCAGTAGAGATAAAAATCTCGAAACATTCTTGGAAGATTCTGTCAAGATGGCAGAACCTAAACGTCCAATTATTATTATCCAAGAAATTCCCAAGGGAAATTCTTCTGAGTCCAAGTTGAAGGGAGTCTCTTCAGAGTCTCAAGTAACTTCAGCTTTTTACACAACCAAAGATGATTTTCCATCATCCAAGGGAAAAGCCAAAAAGGAAGAAACTGAAGAAGACTCTTCTGAGTCCCCTACAGCTTCATATTTGGTTATGAACACAAATGTTTTGCACCCACAATTAATGATGATGTGCAAACCCTTTGAGATTAATATGATTTCACTGGTTGATGAATTTAAGAGCATAAAAAACCGACCTAAGCGTATAGCTTATGCTCGTGATTTTAGTCAAGCCCAAAAACAAAGGGTAAGACGAAAATGGAAAGAATTGATGAATGCCTAGCAAAGGCATATTCTTTTCTTTGATTTTCTTGAAAATCATTATGATTTTAAGCATTGTGATTTTAAGAATAAATTTTTAAATGTTTTAAAAACTACATTTGTTAAAGAAGATAAAACAGTTGTAACGAAAAGCCATCCTCCACTTGAGACCACTTTGATCTCAGTACGTGGAGCTGAAGTTGAAGCTTCTCCTTTTAAAATCCCAACTGTTAAAGATTAAAATTTTCCTTTAGCTTCTGAAAGAAAGAAGATTATTGAGCAAAACAATTTTTGAAACTCTGCTCTCCACATTATAGGTCAACAATTAGACCGTATTGAGGAGAATATTGAAAAACCTGTTTTTAAATCTGATTTTGGAAGACGTACTGCTAGTCCTCCAAAACCTAAAATTAAGTTAATTGAAAAACCTTTGATTATTCTACCCGAGAACAGACAGAAAATAGATTCTATCAGTACTCTAGATAGAATTGATCAAATGCTAGCAGAAATAAAGCTAGAAAAACAAAGTTCAAAACCTTCTACAAGTGTCCTTGATAGGAGTAGAAAGGATTTTAATCCAGACTATATTTCTGTTCTTTCTACAAATGAATCCTCAGAGGATGATTCTGTCATCAATTCTGTTTTAAAACAGTTTTCATCGGAGCCAGCTGAGATAGCCAGACTCACTACTGTGAAACCTTCAGGTTTTACGAAGAACTAGTTTTCAAAGCCAACTCCACCTGATTTAGCGATCGAAGAACGTATGTTTAGAGATCAGTTTTCGGCTAGTGCCGACAGGATATATGAATGGAACATCGATGGAATCTCTGAACAAGAAGTCCTAAATACTCTACAAAAGATGTCCATGATCGCCGATGCCTATGTTCAGAAAAAACATTTTACAACCTGATGTTGTTTTAATGTTAGTTTCTGGTTTTACGGGTATGCTTCGGTCTTGGTGGGATAAACACCTTACTGATGAAGCTAAACAAAGGATTCAATTTGCTGTCAAGCAAAATGATGATGGTACCCCTGTTTTTGATAACACCATAGGACGAGGTGTCTCTGATGGTGTTAATACTTTGATTTATACGATTATAAAACATTTCATTGGTACGCCTTCAAATGTGACTAATCGTTTTTCTGATTATTTGAATAATCTGAGATGTCCTAACATGTCAGATTATAATTGGTATGAAACCGTGTTTATTTCACGAGTTTTCATGCGTGATGATTCTGATAAGCCTTACTGGAAAGAAAGATTCATTGATGGTCTCCCTCGTTTGTTTGCCATTAAGGTTAAGGAGGCACTACCTGATAGTACCGGTAGAGTAGATTACGATAGTTACACCTATGGTGATATTACTGGCGTAATTAGAAAACTCGGTATTAGTATGTGCAATGATCAAAAGCTCATCTCTCAGCAGATGAAAGATAGAAAGAGAGCCAAATATGAGATGGGAAATTTCTGTCAACAATTTGGCCTTCCTCCTATTGCTCCATCCAAAGAGAGAAAGAAAAAACATTTGAAAAGGTTTTCCCAAAAGCCTCACGGAGATTCTTTTCAAAAGAAAAGAAAAACCCGTGCTGATTTCTTTAGAAAACCTTCTGATCATAAAAGATTTCCTCATAAAAAATCTTTTCCTAAGAAAAACTCTGATCTAAACCAGAGATGTTTTAAATGTGGAAAGAGGGGACATTATGCAAATAATTGTCCAAACCCTCAAAAATCCACTAAATTGAAGAATAAGGTTAATGCTTTAAATATTGGTGAAGATGAGCAACAGGAATTGTTTCAATTACTCGATCACAATTCTGATTCTTCATCCTCAGAACGTGATGAATACAGTTCTAGTGATAGTAACTATCATTCAGAATCAGATTCATCAGTTCAAACAATGGTTAAGCTTGGCTGCAATTGCAGTGGTTCTTGTTGTAAAACTTTTGGAGTTAAGACAATTAATGTTTTAACTAAAGAGGAGGAACAGCAGAACCTTCTTCTTGATTTGATTTCTCAGCTTGAGAATACTGAGCTAAAAGAAAAGTATCTCGCCCAGCTCAGGAAGACTATGGCTCGTAGAGAGTCGTCATCTTCTCAAGAGAAAGTCAGTTTTCAAGAAACATTAAAACGTTTCGATAAGAAACCGAAGAATGTTTCTACCTCTGATTTACAGCATGAAATCGGAATTATCAAGCAAGAGATTATTGAACTCAAATCTGAGGTTAATAATCTTAAACTTGAAAATTCAAGTTTAAAACAACATTTTATAACTCTTAAAATTGAGCAGGCTCTTGATCAAGATCCTTCCGATAATGAAGAAACAAAAGTTTCTGACCATGATGAACCCTCAGATAGTCCTAAGGCTGTTTGCTTGTTAAGACAATCCATGCCTATTAAATGGTATGCGAAAGTCAAAATTATTGTTTGTAGAGAATTTGAGTTCTCTGTGATTGCTTTGATTGATTCTGGATCGGATCTTAACTGTATCCGTGAAGGCCTGGTTCCAACCAAGTATTTTGAAAAGTCTACTGAAAGACTATCAGCGGCTAATGGTTCAAAGATGAAAATCAACTATGAGCTAAATGATGCCCATGTCTGTCAAGACAATGTTTGTTTTCGTATCCCGTCTGTCCTAGTCAAAAACATGACTTGGGATGTCATTTTAGGGATGCCTTTTATCAATTCTATTTGCCCTTTCTTAACTGAGAAAGATGGGATCACCACTGACCCCTTCGGACAGAAAGTCAATTTTAATTTTGTTTCCAAACTTGAAGCTGATACTTCAAGAGGAAAAATTTTTTGATCGTTGCTAAGGAACACCATCTACTCTCTCTTCAACAAGAAGTAAGAATTAGAAAAATTTCTGAGCATTTGACTGAGCCATTAATGCATTCAAAAATTGAGGATTTTCATAAAAAACTCGTTTTTGAAATTTGTTCCGATCTCCCCAATGCTTTTTGGAATCGGAAAAAACATGAGGTTTCTCTACCTTATATCAAAGATTTTTCAGAGAAAAATATTCTCACTAAAGCTCGGCCCATTCAAATGAATGCTGAGACTTTAGAATTTTGTAAAAATGAAATTTCTGATCTTCTTCAGAAGAGATTAATCAGGCATAGTAAGTCACCCTGGTCGTGTGCTGCTTTCTATGTCCAGAAAAATTCTGAGTTAGAACGAGGTTCGCCCCGCCTTGTCATAAATTACAAACCCCTGAACAAAGTGTTAGAATGGATAAGATATCCCATCCCTAACAAAAATGACTTAATTCAGAGGTTGAGTGAAGCCGTAGTCTTTAGCAAGTTTGACCTTAAGTCTGGATTTTGGCAAATCCAAATTAGGGAGTCGGACCGTTATAAGACTGCATTTTGTACTCCGTTGGGTCATTACGAGTGGAGCGTGATGCCATTCGGTCTAAAAAATGCCCCTTCTGAGTTTCAAAACATTATGAACGATATTTTCAATAGTTTTTCTCATTTCACTATTGTTTATATCGATGATATTTTAATTTTCTCTAAATCCATTAATGATCACTGGAAACATTTGTTGGCATTCCTTGACATCGCCAAAAGAAATGGACTAGTGGTTTCTGCTAAGAAAATTAAACTTTTCCAAACCAAGATTAGATTCCTTGGTTTTGATATTTGTACCAGTAAGATCAGACCAATTCAAAGGTCAGCTGATTTTGCTGAAAAATTTCCTGATATCATTGTAGATAAAACTCAGCTCCAGAGATTTCTTGGTTCGCTGAATTATATCGCTGATTTTTATAAAAATATGAGAAAACGGTGTCGTCCTCTCTTCCAGAGACTTCGTACCAACCCTTCTCCGTGGACTGATATCCACACAAATCTTGTTAGGGGAATTAGGCATATGTCAAAACTCTTCCATGTCTTGGAATCCCTAATTCTGAATATTTTAAAATTGTTGAAACAGATGCCTCTGACGTTGGTTATGGTGGCATTCTGAAACAATGTGTTTCACCAGGTTCTTCCGAACAAATTTTTCGTTTCCATTCCCGGACCTGGAATCATGCACAATTAAATTATAGTACTACTAAAAAAGAAATTTTATCTATAGTACTATGCATTTCTAAATTTCAATCTGATTTATTAAATCAAAAATTTCTTTTAAGAATTGATTGCAAAAGTGCTAAGTATGTTTTAGAAAAAGATGTTGAAAACATTGCATCTAAACAAATTTTTGCACGATGGCAAGCTATTTTAAGCATTTTTGATTTTGATATTGAGTATATAAAAGGATCGGATAACTCCATCCCTGATTTTCTTACCCGTGAATTTCTGCAGAGAAAAAATGAGTAAGAAAAAAAAACGAGAGAAGACTGAGAGTTCCCAGAGGCCTCCACTTCTCCCAGTACCTCCTGCCTCTCTTTTGATGCCAACTTCCCCACTGGAAGTTGAAAATAGATATACAGTTCTGGGAACTATGCCCAGACCTGTAACCCCAAGTTCGTTTGCCATGGCAGTAACCATGACACATGATCCCTCGTCCAACCCTTTGGGTAGAACAAGGCCTAGATTTCCTGCTCCTAACAGAGCAGAAAGTTTTCAAAAATCACATTTTCAAAGTCTGTTCTACATTGAGAATATTGTAGAAACAGATCATTTCTAAATCGCTTTTCATTATTTTTCGCCAGGATGGCACTGGGTTCCTCGTAATCCAGAAAAAGATTTGAAATTTTTTCTTTCTATTCTCTCCCATACGGGATCAATCTACTTGAAACCACTTTATGATAAAGCGGATCCTTCAAAGATCTTTTCCCATTCTTGTTTTATTGTCAGAATTCTAACACCTGATCAATGGGGACAGAATCCGAATACTATTAAAAGTATTTCGGATACCCAGATTAGATATAATTATCATGATTATATCGACGCCTGGCTCCATTTTCCTTTTTATCAGACACCAAGTATGTCTCATTCTTGGTTCTTTAATTTTGATAAAAAATTCGTTCCAAAGATCCCTCTTTGGTTCATCCAATGGTGGCAATCTTTTGGCCCCATTCCATATATCTATCCGCCAGGCCTCCAGCCTGTCCTTGATCATATTAAATCGGTAACCCCAAAAATGGATTCCCCTCATTCTAAATTTCCATTTTTAATCCATTTTTGTGCTCATTACAAATTACCATGGATCCTTAATTGGACCTATGAGAAAACTGCAGACATTCTTGTCCGCAGATTTTACGTTAAATACTGGGATAAAACCCAGATCCCTGATAATTTTTTGACTAAAGTTTTAAAGGATTTTTCTGTCTCGGCACCAGATCTAAAAGACCGGGAGGAGTTTCCATCACCAAAGTCAAAAAATCAGATCGAGTTTCCTTTTCCACTTCTCGAACCTAAGGATACTCCAAGTTCATCTTCAAAACAGAAGAAAAAGACTTCATCAGAAAAGAAGCCTTCTTCTTCTCCAAAGAAAAAAGATTCAGATACAGAAAGTTCAGCCTCTTCGAAAAAAGACTCCAAGAAGAAGCAGAACAAAGAGATGCTTGAGATACTCAAGAAACAGATAGAAGGACAACACAATAGCATGATACTATTAAAGCAGTCCATTGATGAAGAAGCCAGCAGTGAATCAGAACAGTCAGAACATGACTCTGATGACCTGTACAAATACTTTGGACACGACAAAGAATACACTTCGCCTGATCTCGGAGAGCCTTAATTGCCAGTCCACAAAAGTCAAGATCGGTCAGCAGATAAAGACAAGATGTCCCCACTGCCGACACCTTTTGAGCCAGTCAGCACTAGAAGACAAAACATCTTTCGGTGCGGACAACTTCATTGCCTGACTGCCCAGCTTTCGGCGCAGACAGCTTTACTTTTTCAAAAAAGTAATCACGTGGTGTGGTTACTGTTTGCTTTATGCTACTTTCGGCCGCTTTTCCTTTTTGTTTGTCTCCCGTGATCTACTCCGGGTTTCTTTTGTAATACCTCTCCATCTATACAAGGAGAGTTCAGTTTTTAGTTTGAAGGCAGACTTCATTCCACCCCTTTCTTACGATAAGAAAACTTGTAAGGAATCCTATCTGCAAGCCATAATCTTGTAATTTTGTGAATCTTGTGATTATAGTGAAGAATATTTTTATTTTAAATCTATCTTCATTATTTATGTTTATACATTGCATACATATGGTCGGCTTTGCCGCCTATTGAACGGAATCAGGGCCGTTCCCTGGTACAGCGATCGGACTTCCCTCACAGTGCCCCTGTCGGAACGCTGTTCCCCCATTCATTTGAATTTTCGCCTTTCTATTTTACATGCATTGGTCGGCTGAGCCGCCTCTTAACTGCTGCATATTTATTTTCTACATCTTAACTTCCCCACTGGAAGTTGACAAAGAAGTATCTTCCGTGATGGACCCCCACTTCCAACAGTCGAGTTCCATTTGCCGTAGGTAAGTCCCTGTGTTGCCGTTAGCCGAAGGAAGGCGTTAGGCGTTGATGGGCACGATAGGTACCTGGTAAGGACAATAAGTCTGTGAGGGATGTGTTCCCTTAGGGTATGTGTTACCCGTGCAGCAGGGTAAGGTCAAAGATCTAGATTTAGGAAGTACCTAAGTTTCTTAGGAAGTTGCCAAAAAGAACAGGATGTTTAGATCCAGTTCTTCAGTTAGTTCCAGGTCAACTAAACCGCCTGATATTATGAATGAAGAAGATGAAATTTTAGAAATCAATTTTGATAAAGATCCTATGATTGAAATCAATCGATGGCGTTTGCCAAAGATTGGTATTGATTCTCTTTATGATAAAACCTGGAGAGAAAAGGTTCATCTTACTGAATTCAATGTGAAAACAGTAGAAACAACCTTTGCTATTTCTAAAACTCAGGAAAAATGTCGTCTGTTTCAACGTGATGTTATAACAGACATGAAGAAAAAAGATTTTTCTTTTATTCACATTGCATCTGTCCAGGTTGCCATCAAACCTTTAATTAGGAAAGGTGTCAATGCCTTTGTGCTCCTGTGCTTGCGTGATGCAAGATTCAGGAATTTTGATGACAGTCAGCTTAGGATTGTGCAAACATCCCTTGCAGAAGGTCCTGTTCATTTTGATTGTTACCCAGATTTAACTATTGATTTAAATGATAAAAATATTCTTGATGTTTTAACCTTGAATATTTTGACTTCTGGGATTGACATGACCGATGGCAGTAAGCCTCTGGCATTAATTTATCGCATTTATTACAGACTAATGAAGACTAGCCTTAATCCTAAGGCTAAACTACATTCGTCTAGAGACCAGACCCTTCTGATACAGAGCTCATCTTCCAGCGCTGATATCAGAACCCCCAAGATGATTAACTGGAAGGATGTTTCTTTTCCAGATGAGTGGGTTCTTCCCCAAGAATTACCCCCAAGACAAGTCATGCCTCGAAATAAAGATGTTGACTTAATTCAACAGTATCTTGATGGTACTGTAAAGATTTCTTTTGACAGACCCTCCACGACCAAAGAAAGACGATACTCTTTCACTGGTCCCCTATCTTCTACTTCTTCGGACCCGAGAATCAGTAGAGATAAAAATCTCGAAACATTCTTGGAAGATTCTGTCAAGATGGCAGAACCTAAACGTCCAATTATTATTATCCAAGAAATTCCCAAGGGAAATTCTTCTGAGTCCAAGTTGAAGGGAGTCTCTTCAGAGTCTCAAGTAACTTCAGCTTTTTACACAACCAAAGATGATTTTCCATCATCCAAGGGAAAAGCCAAAAAGGAAGAAACTGAAGAAGACTCTTCTGAGTCCCCTACAGCTTCAGATTTGGTTATGAACACAAATGTTTTGCACCCACAATTAATGATGATGTGCAAACCCTTTGAGATTAATATGATTTCACTGGTTGATGAATTTAAGAGCATAAAAAACCGACCTAAGCGTATAGCTTATGCTCGTGATTTTAGTCAAGCCCAAAAACAAAGGGTAAGACGAAAATGGAAAGAATTGATGAATGCCTAGCAAAGGCATATTCTTTTCTTTGATTTTCTTGAAAATCATTATGATTTTAAGCATTGTGATTTTAAGAATAAATTTTTAAATGTTTTAAAAACTACATTTGTTAAAGAAGATAAAACAGTTGTAACGAAAAGCCATCCTCCACTTGAGACCACTTTGATCTCAGTACGTGGAGCTGAAGTTGAAGCTTCTCCTTTTAAAATCCCAACTGTTAAAGATTAAAATTTTCCTTTAGCTTCTGAAAGAAAGAAGATTATTGAGCAAAACAATTTTTGAAACTCTGCTCTCCACATTATAGGTCAACAATTAGACCGTATTGAGGAGAATATTGAAAAACCTGTTTTTAAATCTGATTTTGGAAGACGTACTGCTAGTCCTCCAAAACCTAAAATTAAGTTAATTGAAAAACCTTTGATTATTCTACCCGAGAACAGACAGAAAATAGATTCTATCAGTACTCTAGATAGAATTGATCAAATGCTAGCAGAAATAAAGCTAGAAAAACAAAGTTCAAAACCTTCTACAAGTGTCCTTGATAGGAGTAGAAAGGATTTTAATCCAGACTATATTTCTGTTCTTTCTACAAATGAATCCTCAGAGGATGATTCTGTCATCAATTCTGTTTTAAAACAGTTTTCATCGGAGCCAGCTGAGATAGCCAGACTCACTACTGTGAAACCTTCAGGTTTTACGAAGAACTAGTTTTCAAAGCCAACTCCACCTGATTTAGCGATCGAAGAACGTATGTTTAGAGATCAGTTTTCGGCTAGTGCCGACAGGATATATGAATGGAACATCGATGGAATCTCTGAACAAGAAGTCCTAAATACTCTACAAAAGATGTCCATGATCGCCGATGCCTATGTTCAGAAAAACATTTTACAACCTGATGTTGTTTTAATGTTAGTTTCTGGTTTTACGGGTATGCTTCGGTCTTGGTGGGATAAACACCTTACTGATGAAGCTAAACAAAGGATTCAATTTGCTGTCAAGCAAAATGATGATGGTACCCCTGTTTTTGATAACACCATAGGACGAGGTGTCTCTGATGGTGTTAATACTTTGATTTATACGATTATAAAACATTTCATTGGTACGCCTTCAAATGTGACTAATCGTTTTTCTGATTATTTGAATAATCTGAGATGTCCTAACATGTCAGATTATAATTGGTATGAAACCGTGTTTATTTCACGAGTTTTCATGCGTGATGATTCTGATAAGCCTTACTGGAAAGAAAGATTCATTGATGGTCTCCCTCGTTTGTTTGCCATTAAGGTTAAGGAGGCACTACCTGATAGTACCGGTAGAGTAGATTACGATAGTTACACCTATGGTGATATTACTGGCGTAATTAGAAAACTCGGTATTAGTATGTGCAATGATCAAAAGCTCATCTCTCAGCAGATGAAAGATAGAAAGAGAGCCAAATATGAGATGGGAAATTTCTGTCAACAATTTGGCCTTCCTCCTATTGCTCCATCCAAAGAGAGAAAGAAAAAACATTTGAAAAGGTTTTCCCAAAAGCCTCACGGAGATTCTTTTCAAAAGAAAAGAAAAACCCGTGCTGATTTCTTTAGAAAACCTTCTGATCATAAAAGATTTCCTCATAAAAAATCTTTTCCTAAGAAAAACTCTGATCTAAACCAGAGATGTTTTAAATGTGGAAAGAGGGGACATTATGCAAATAATTGTCCAAACCCTCAAAAATCCACTAAATTGAAGAATAAGGTTAATGCTTTAAATATTGGTGAAGATGAGCAACAGGAATTGTTTCAATTACTCGATCACAATTCTGATTCTTCATCCTCAGAACGTGATGAATACAGTTCTAGTGATAGTAACTATCATTCAGAATCAGATTCATCAGTTCAAACAATGGTTAAGCTTGGCTGCAATTGCAGTGGTTCTTGTTGTAAAACTTTTGGAGTTAAGACAATTAATGTTTTAACTAAAGAGGAGGAACAGCAGAACCTTCTTCTTGATTTGATTTCTCAGCTTGAGAATACTGAGCTAAAAGAAAAGTATCTCGCCCAGCTCAGGAAGACTATGGCTCGTAGAGAGTCGTCATCTTCTCAAGAGAAAGTCAGTTTTCAAGAAACATTAAAACGTTTCGATAAGAAACCGAAGAATGTTTCTACCTCTGATTTACAGCATGAAATGGGAATTATCAAGCAAGAGATTATTGAACTCAAATCTGAGGTTAATAATCTTAAACTTGAAAATTCAAGTTTAAAACAACATTTTATAACTCTTAAAATTGAGCAGGCTCTTGATCAAGATCCTTCCGATAATGAAGAAACAAAAGTTTCTGACCATGATGAACCCTCAGATAGTCCTAAGGCTGTTTGCTTGTTAAGACAATCCATGCCTATTAAATGGTATGCGAAAGTCAAAATTATTGTTTGTAGAGAATTTGAGTTCTCTGTGATTGCTTTGATTGATTCTGGATCGGATCTTAACTGTATCCGTGAAGGCCTGGTTCCAACCAAGTATTTTGAAAAGTCTACTGAAAGACTATCAGCGGCTAATGGTTCAAAGATGAAAATCAACTATGAGCTAAATGATGCCCATGTCTGTCAAGACAATGTTTGTTTTCGTATCCCGTCTGTCCTAGTCAAAAACATGACTTGGGATGTCATTTTAGGGATGCCTTTTATCAATTCTATTTGCCCTTTCTTAACTGAGAAAGATGGGATCACCACTGACCCCTTCGGACAGAAAGTCAATTTTAATTTTGTTTCCAAACTTGAAGCTGATACTTCAAGAGGAAAAATTTTTTGATCGTTGCTAAGGAACACCATCTACTCTCTCTTCAACAAGAAGTAAGAATTAGAAAAATTTCTGAGCATTTGACTGAGCCATTAATGCATTCAAAAATTGAGGATTTTCATAAAAAACTCGTTTTTGAAATTTGTTCCGATCTCCCCAATGCTTTTTGGAATCGGAAAAAACATGAGGTTTCTCTACCTTATATCAAAGATTTTTCAGAGAAAAATATTCTCACTAAAGCTCGGCCCATTCAAATGAATGCTGAGACTTTAGAATTTTGTAAAAATGAAATTTCTGATCTTCTTCAGAAGAGATTAATCAGGCATAGTAAGTCACCCTGGTCGTGTGCTGCTTTCTATGTCCAGAAAAATTCTGAGTTAGAACGAGGTTCGCCCCGCCTTGTCATAAATTACAAACCCCTGAAAAAAGTGTTAGAATGGATAAGATATCCCATCCCTAACAAAAATGACTTAATTCAGAGGTTGAGTGAAGCCGTAGTCTTTAGCAAGTTTGACCTTAAGTCTGGATTTTGGCAAATCCAAATTAGGGAGTCGGACCGTTATAAGACTGCATTTTGTACTCCGTTGGGTCATTACGAGTGGAGCGTGATGCCATTCGGTCTAAAAAATGCCCCTTCTGAGTTTCAAAACATTATGAACGAT
This sequence comes from Platycarya strobilacea, assembly GCA_036898215.1. NCBI lineage: Eukaryota > Viridiplantae > Streptophyta > Magnoliopsida > Fagales > Juglandaceae > Platycarya > Platycarya strobilacea. The sequence continues at coordinate 26,148,616 of CM072555.1, read as the reverse complement.
ATTTTCAATAGTTTTTCTCATTTCACTATTGTTTATATCGATGATATTTTAATTTTCTCTAAATCCATTAATGATCACTGGAAACATTTGTTGGCATTCCTTGACATCGCCAAAAGAAATGGACTAGTGGTTTCTGCTAAGAAAATTAAACTTTTCCAAACCAAGATTAGATTCCTTGGTTTTGATATTTGTACCAGTAAGATCAGACCAATTCAAAGGTCAGCTGATTTTGCTGAAAAATTTCCTGATATCATTGTAGATAAAACTCAGCTCCAGAGATTTCTTGGTTCGCTGAATTATATCGCTGATTTTTATAAAGATATGAGAAAACGGTGTCGTCCTCTCTTCCAGAGACTTCGTACCAACCCTTCTCCGTGGACTGATATCCACACAAATCTTGTTAGGGGAATTAGGCATATGTCAAAACTCTTCCATGTCTTGGAATCCCTAATTCTGAATATTTTAAAATTGTTGAAACAGATGCCTCTGACGTTGGTTATGGTGGCATTCTGAAACAATGTGTTTCACCAGGTTCTTCCGAACAAATTTTTCGTTTCCATTCCCGGACCTGGAATCATGCACAATTAAATTATAGTACTACTAAAAAAGAAATTTTATCTATAGTACTATGCATTTCTAAATTTCAATCTGATTTATTAAATCAAAAATTTCTTTTAAGAATTGATTGCAAAAGTGCTAAGTATGTTTTAGAAAAAGATGTTGAAAACATTGCATCTAAACAAATTTTTGCACGATGGCAAGCTATTTTAAGCATTTTTTATTTTGATATTGAGTATATAAAAGGATCGGATAACTCCATCCCTGATTTTCTTACCCGTGAATTTCTGCAGAGAAAAAATGAGTAAGAAAAAGAAACGAGAGAAGACTGAGAGTTCCCAGAGGCCTCCACTTCTCCCAGTACCTCCTGCCTCTCTTTTGATGCCAACTTCCCCACTGGAAGTTGAAAATAGATACACAGTTCTGGGAACTATGCCCAGACCTGTAACCCCAAGTTCGTTTGCCATGGCAGTAACCATGACACATGATCCCTCGTCCAACCCTTTGGGTAGAACAAGGCCTAGATTTCCTGCTCCTAACAGAGCAGAAAGTTTTCAAAAATCACATTTTCAAAGTCTGTTCTACATTGAGAATATTGTAGAAACAGATCATTTCTAAATCGCTTTTCATTATTTTTCGCCAGGATGGCACTGGGTTCCTCGTAATCCAGAAAAAGATTTGAAATTTTTTCTTTCTATTCTCTCCCATACGGGATCAATCTACTTGAAACCACTTTATGATAAAGCGGATCCTTCAAAGATCTTTTCCCATTCTTGTTTTATTGTCAGAATTCTAACACCTGATCAATGGGGACAGAATCCGAATACTATTAAAAGTATTTCGGATACCCAGATTAGATATAATTATCATGATTATATCGACGCCTGGCTCCATTTTCCTTTTTATCAGACACCAAGTATGTCTCATTCTTGGTTCTTTAATTTTGATAAAAAATTCGTTCCAAAGATCCCTCTTTGGTTCATCCAATGGTGGCAATCTTTTGGCCCCATTCCATATATCTATCCGCCAGGCCTCCAGCCTGTCCTTGATCATATTAAATCGGTAACCCCAAAAATGGATTCCCCTCATTCTAAATTTCCATTTTTAATCCATTTTTGTGCTCATTACAAATTACCATGGATCCTTAATTGGACCTATGAGAAAACTGCAGACATTCTTGTCCGCAGATTTTACGTTAAATACTGGGATAAAACCCAGATCCCTGATAATTTTTTGACTAAAGTTTTAAAGGATTTTTCTGTCTCGGCACCAGATCTAAAAGACCGGGAGGAGTTTCCATCACCAAAGTCAAAAAATCAGATCGAGTTTCCTTTTCCACTTCTCGAACCTAAGGATACTCCAAGTTCATCTTCAAAACAGAAGAAAAAGACTTCATCAGAAAAGAAGCCTTCTTCTTCTCCAAAGAAAAAAGATTCAGATACAGAAAGTTCAGCCTCTTCGAAAAAAGACTCCAAGAAGAAGCAGAACAAAGAGATGCTTGAGATACTCAAGAAACAGATAGAAGGACAACACAATAGCATGATACTATTAAAGCAGTCCATTGATGAAGAAGCCAGCAGTGAATCAGAACAGTCAGAACATGACTCTGATGACCTGTACAAATACTTTGGACACGACAAAGAATACACTTCGCCTGATCTCGGAGAGCCTTAATTGCCAGTCCACAAAAGTCAAGATCGGTCAGCAGATAAAGACAAGATGTCCCCACTGCCGACACCTTTTGAGCCAGTCAGCACTAGAAGACAAAACATCTTTCGGTGCGGACAACTTCATTGCCTGACTGCCCAGCTTTCGGCGCAGACAGCTTTACTTTTTCAAAAAAGTAATCACGTGGTGTGGTTACTGTTTGCTTTATGCTACTTTCGGCCGCTTTTCCTTTTTGTTTGTCTCCCGTGATCTACTCCGGGTTTCTTTTGTAATACCTCTCCATCTATACAAGGAGAGTTCAGTTTTTAGTTTGAAGGCAGACTTCATTCCACCCCTTTCTTACGATAAGAAAACTTGTAAGGAATCCTATCTGCAAGCCATAATCTTGTAATTTTGTGAATCTTGTGATTATAGTGAAGAATATTTTTATTTTAAATCTATCTTCATTATTTATGTTTATACATTGCATACATATGGTCGGCTTTGCCGCCTATTGAACGGAATCAGGGCCGTTCCCTGGTACAGCGATCGGACTTCCCTCACAGTGCCCCTGTCGGAACGCTGTTCCCCCATTCATTTGAATTTTCGCCTTTCTATTTTACATGCATTGGTCGGCTGAGCCGCCTCTTAACTGCTGCATATTTATTTTCTACATCTTAACTTCCCCACTGGAAGTTGACAAAGAAGTATCTTCCGTGATGGACCCCCACTTCCAACAGTCGAGTTCCATTTGCCGTAGGTAAGTCCCTGTGTTGCCGTTAGCCGAAGGAAGGCGTTAGGCGTTGATGGGCACGATAGGTACCTGGTAAGGACAATAAGTCTGTGAGGGATGTGTTCCCTTAGGGTATGTGTTACCCGTGCAGCAGGGTAAGGTCAAAGATCTAGATTTAGGAAGTACCTAAGTTTCTTAGGAAGTTGCCAAAAAGAACAGGATGTTTAGATCCAGTTCTTCAGTTAGTTCCAGGTCAACTAAACCGCCTGATATTATGAATGAAGAAGATGAAATTTTAGAAATCAATTTTGATAAAGATCCTATGATTGAAATCAATCGATGGCGTTTGCCAAAGATTGGTATTGATTCTCTTTATGATAAAACCTGGAGAGAAAAGGTTCATCTTACTGAATTCAATGTGAAAACAGTAGAAACAACCTTTGCTATTTCTAAAACTCAGGAAAAATGTCGTCTGTTTCAACGTGATGTTATAACAGACATGAAGAAAAAAGATTTTTCTTTTATTCACATTGCATCTGTCCAGGTTGCCATCAAACCTTTAATTAGGAAAGGTGTCAATGCCTTTGTGCTCCTGTGCTTGCGTGATGCAAGATTCAGGAATTTTGATGACAGTCAGCTTAGGATTGTGCAAACATCCCTTGCAGAAGGTCCTGTTCATTTTGATTGTTACCCAGATTTAACTATTGATTTAAATGATAAAAATATTCTTGATGTTTTAACCTTGAATATTTTGACTTCTGGGATTGACATGACCGATGGCAGTAAGCCTCTGGCATTAATTTATCGCATTTATTACAGACTAATGAAGACTAGCCTTAATCCTAAGGCTAAACTACATTCGTCTAGAGACCAGACCCTTCTGATACAGAGCTCATCTTCCAGCGCTGATATCAGAACCCCCAAGATGATTAACTGGAAGGATGTTTCTTTTCCAGATGAGTGGGTTCTTCCCCAAGAATTACCCCCAAGACAAGTCATGCCTCGAAATAAAGATGTTGACTTAATTCAACAGTATCTTGATGGTACTGTAAAGATTTCTTTTGACAGACCCTCCACGACCAAAGAAAGACGATACTCTTTCACTGGTCCCCTATCTTCTACTTCTTCGGACCCGAGAATCAGTAGAGATAAAAATCTCGAAACATTCTTGGAAGATTCTGTCAAGATGGCAGAACCTAAACGTCCAATTATTATTATCCAAGAAATTCCCAAGGGAAATTCTTCTGAGTCCAAGTTGAAGGGAGTCTCTTCAGAGTCTCAAGTAACTTCAGCTTTTTACACAACCAAAGATGATTTTCCATCATCCAAGGGAAAAGCCAAAAAGGAAGAAACTGAAGAAGACTCTTCTGAGTCCCCTACAGCTTCATATTTGGTTATGAACACAAATGTTTTGCACCCACAATTAATGATGATGTGCAAACCCTTTGAGATTAATATGATTTCACTGGTTGATGAATTTAAGAGCATAAAAAACCGACCTAAGCGTATAGCTTATGCTCGTGATTTTAGTCAAGCCCAAAAACAAAGGGTAAGACGAAAATGGAAAGAATTGATGAATGCCTAGCAAAGGCATATTCTTTTCTTTGATTTTCTTGAAAATCATTATGATTTTAAGCATTGTGATTTTAAGAATAAATTTTTAAATGTTTTAAAAACTACATTTGTTAAAGAAGATAAAACAGTTGTAACGAAAAGCCATCCTCCACTTGAGACCACTTTGATCTCAGTACGTGGAGCTGAAGTTGAAGCTTCTCCTTTTAAAATCCCAACTGTTAAAGATTAAAATTTTCCTTTAGCTTCTGAAAGAAAGAAGATTATTGAGCAAAACAATTTTTGAAACTCTGCTCTCCACATTATAGGTCAACAATTAGACCGTATTGAGGAGAATATTGAAAAACCTGTTTTTAAATCTGATTTTGGAAGACGTACTGCTAGTCCTCCAAAACCTAAAATTAAGTTAATTGAAAAACCTTTGATTATTCTACCCGAGAACAGACAGAAAATAGATTCTATCAGTACTCTAGATAGAATTGATCAAATGCTAGCAGAAATAAAGCTAGAAAAACAAAGTTCAAAACCTTCTACAAGTGTCCTTGATAGGAGTAGAAAGGATTTTAATCCAGACTATATTTCTGTTCTTTCTACAAATGAATCCTCAGAGGATGATTCTGTCATCAATTCTGTTTTAAAACAGTTTTCATCGGAGCCAGCTGAGATAGCCAGACTCACTACTGTGAAACCTTCAGGTTTTACGAAGAACTAGTTTTCAAAGCCAACTCCACCTGATTTAGCGATCGAAGAACGTATGTTTAGAGATCAGTTTTCGGCTAGTGCCGACAGGATATATGAATGGAACATCGATGGAATCTCTGAACAAGAAGTCCTAAATACTCTACAAAAGATGTCCATGATCGCCGATGCCTATGTTCAGAAAAACATTTTACAACCTGATGTTGTTTTAATGTTAGTTTCTGGTTTTACGGGTATGCTTCGGTCTTGGTGGGATAAACACCTTACTGATGAAGCTAAACAAAGGATTCAATTTGCTGTCAAGCAAAATGATGATGGTACCCCTGTTTTTGATAACACCATAGGACGAGGTGTCTCTGATGGTGTTAATACTTTGATTTATACGATTATAAAACATTTCATTGGTACGCCTTCAAATGTGACTAATCGTTTTTCTGATTATTTGAATAATCTGAGATGTCCTAACATGTCAGATTATAATTGGTATGAAACCGTGTTTATTTCACGAGTTTTCATGCGTGATGATTCTGATAAGCCTTACTGGAAAGAAAGATTCATTGATGGTCTCCCTCGTTTGTTTGCCATTAAGGTTAAGGAGGCACTACCTGATAGTACCGGTAGAGTAGATTACGATAGTTACACCTATGGTGATATTACTGGCGTAATTAGAAAACTCGGTATTAGTATGTGCAATGATCAAAAGCTCATCTCTCAGCAGATGAAAGATAGAAAGAGAGCCAAATATGAGATGGGAAATTTCTGTCAACAATTTGGCCTTCCTCCTATTGCTCCATCCAAAGAGAGAAAGAAAAAACATTTGAAAAGGTTTTCCCAAAAGCCTCACGGAGATTCTTTTCAAAAGAAAAGAAAAACCCGTGCTGATTTCTTTAGAAAACCTTCTGATCATAAAAGATTTCCTCATAAAAAATCTTTTCCTAAGAAAAACTCTGATCTAAACCAGAGATGTTTTAAATGTGGAAAGAGGGGACATTATGCAAATAATTGTCCAAACCCTCAAAAATCCACTAAATTGAAGAATAAGGTTAATGCTTTAAATATTGGTGAAGATGAGCAACAGGAATTGTTTCAATTACTCGATCACAATTCTGATTCTTCATCCTCAGAACGTGATGAATACAGTTCTAGTGATAGTAACTATCATTCAGAATCAGATTCATCAGTTCAAACAATGGTTAAGCTTGGCTGCAATTGCAGTGGTTCTTGTTGTAAAACTTTTGGAGTTAAAACAATTAATGTTTTAGCTAAAGAGGGGGAGGAACAGCAGAACCTTCTTCTTGATTTGATTTCTCAGCTTGAGAATACTGAGCTAAAAGAAAAGTATCTCGCCCAGCTCAGGAAGACTATGGCTCGTAGAGAGTCGTCATCTTCTCAAGAGAAAGTCAGTTTTCAAGAAACATTAAAACGTTTCGATAAGAAACCGAAGAATGTTTCTACCTCTGATTTACAGCATGAAATCGGAATTATCAAGCAAGAGATTATTGAACTCAAATCTGAGGTTAATAATCTTAAACTTGAAAATTCAAGTTTAAAACAACATTTTATAACTCTTAAAATTGAGCATGCTCTTGATCAAGATCCTTCCGATAATGAAGAAACAAAAGTTTCTGACCATGATGAACCCTCAGATAGTCCTAAGGCTGTTTGCTTGTTAAGACAATCCATGCCTATTAAATGGTATGCGAAAGTCAAAATTATTGTTTGTAGAGAATTTGAGTTCTCTGTGATTGCTTTGATTGATTCTGGATTGGATCTTAACTGTATCCGTGAAGGCCTGGTTCCAACCAAGTATTTTGAAAAGTCTACTGAAAGAGCATCAGCGGCTAATGGTTCAAAGATGAAAATCAACTATGAGCTAAATGATGCCCATGTCTGTCAAGACAATGTTTGTTTTCGTATCCCGTCTGTCCTAGTCAAAAACATGACTTGGGATGTCATTTTAGGGATGCCTTTTATCAATTCTATTTGCCCTTTCTTAACTGAGAAAGATGGGATCACCACTGACCCCTTCGGACAGAAAGTCAATTTTAATTTTGTTTCCAAACTTGAAGCTGATACTTCAAGAGGAAAAATTTTTTGATCGTTGCTAAGGAACACCATCTACTCTCTCTTCAACAAGAAGTAAGAATTAGAAAAATTTCTGAGCATTTGACTGAGCCATTAATGCATTCAAAAATTGAGGATTTTCATAAAAAACTCGTTTTTGAAATTTGTTCCGATCTCCCCAATGCTTTTTGGAATCGGAAAAAACATGAGGTTTCTCTACCTTATATCAAAGATTTTTCAGAGAAAAATATTCTCACTAAAGCTCGGCCCATTCAAATGAATGCTGAGACTTTAGAATTTTGTAAAAATGAAATTTCTGATCTTCTTCAGAAGAGATTAATCAGGCATAGTAAGTCACCCTGGTCGTGTGCTGCTTTCTATGTCCAGAAAAATTCTGAGTTAGAACGAGGTTCGCCCCGCCTTGTCATAAATTACAAACCCCTGAACAAAGTGTTAGAATGGATAAGATATCCCATCCCTAACAAAAATGACTTAATTCAGAGGTTGAGTGAAGCCGTAGTCTTTAGCAAGTTTGACCTTAAGTCTGGATTTTGGCAAATCCAAATTAGGGAGTCGGACCGTTATAAGACTGCATTTTGTACTCCGTTGGGTCATTACGAGTGGAGCGTGATGCCATTCGGTCTAAAAAATGCCCCTTCTGAGTTTCAAAACATTATGAACGATATTTTCAATAGTTTTTCTCATTTCACTATTGTTTATATCGATGATATTTTAATTTTCTCTAAATCCATTAATGATCACTGGAAACATTTGTTGGCATTCCTTGACATCGCCAAAAGAAATGGACTAGTGGTTTCTGCTAAGAAAATTAAACTTTTCCAAACCAAGATTAGATTCCTTGGTTTTGATATTTGTACCAGTAAGATCAGACCAATTCAAAGGTCAGCTGATTTTGCTGAAAAATTTCCTGATATCATTGTAGATAAAACTCAGCTCCAGAGATTTCTTGGTTCGCTGAATTATATCGCTGATTTTTATAAAGATATGAGAAAACGGTGTCGTCCTCTCTTCCAGAGACTTCGTACCAACCCTTCTCCGTGGACTGATATCCACACAAATCTTGTTAGGGGAATTAGGCATATGTCAAAACTCTTCCATGTCTTGGAATCCCTAATTCTGAATATTTTAAAATTGTTGAAACAGATGCCTCTGACGTTGGTTATGGTGGCATTCTGAAACAATGTGTTTCACCAGGTTCTTCCGAACAAATTTTTCGTTTCCATTCCCGGACCTGGAATCATGCACAATTAAATTATAGTACTACTAAAAAAGAAATTTTATCTATAGTACTATGCATTTCTAAATTTCAATCTGATTTATTAAATCAAAAATTTCTTTTAAGAATTGATTGCAAAAGTGCTAAGTATGTTTTAGAAAAAGATGTTGAAAACATTGCATCTAAACAAATTTTTGCACGATGGCAAGCTATTTTAAGCATTTTTGATTTTGATATTGAGTATATAAAAGGATCGGATAACTCCATCCCTGATTTTCTTACCCGTGAATTTCTGCAGAGAAAAAATGAGTAAGAAAAAGAAACGAGAGAAGACTGAGAGTTCCCAGAGGCCTCCACTTCTCCCAGTACCTCCTGCCTCTCTTTTGATGCCAACTTCCCCACTGGAAGTTGAAAATAGATACACAGTTCTGGGAACTATGCCCAGACCTGTAACCCCAAGTTCGTTTGCCATGGCAGTAACCATGACACATGATCCCTCGTCCAACCCTTTGGGTAGAACAAGGCCTAGATTTCCTGCTCCTAACAGAGGAGAAAGTTTTCAAAAATCACATTTTCAAAGTCTGTTCTACATTGAGAATATTGTAGAAACAGATCATTTCCAAATCGCTTTTCATTATTTTTCGCCAGGATGGCACTGGGTTCCTCGTAATCCAGAAAAAGATTTGAAATTTTTTCTTTCTATTCTCTCCCATACGGGATCAATCTACTTGAAACCACTTTATGATAAAGCGGATCCTTCAAAGATCTTTTCCCATTCTTGTTTTATTGTTAGAATTCTAACACCTGATCAATGGGGACAGAATCCGAATACTATTAAAAGTATTTCGGATACCCAGATTAGATATAATTATCATGATTATATCGACGCCTGGCTCCATTTTCCTTTTTATCAGACACCAAGTATGTCTCATTCTTGGTTCTTTAATTTTGATAAAAAATTCGTTCCAAAGATCCCTCTTTGGTTCATCCAATGGTGGCAATCTTTTGGCCCCATTCCATATATCTATCCGCCAGGCCTCCAGCCTGTCCTTGATCATATTAAATCGGTAACCCCAAAAATGGATTCCCCTCATTCTAAATTTCCATTTTTAATCCATTTTTGTGCTCATTACAAATTACCATGGATCCTTGATTGGACCTATGAGAAAACTGCAGACATTCTTGTCCGCAGATTTTACGTTAAATACTGGGATAAAACCCAGATCCCTGATAATTTTTTGACTAAAGTTTTAAAGGATTTTTCTGTCTCGGCACCAGATCTAAAAGACCGGGAGGAGTTTCCATCACCAAAGTCAAAAAATCAGATCGAGTTTCCTTTTCCACTTCTCGAACCTAAGGATACTCCAAGTTCATCTTCAAAACAGAAGAAAAAGACTTCATCAGAAAAGAAGCCTTCTTCTTCTCCAAAGAAAAAAGATTCAGATACAGAAAGTTCAGCCTCTTCGAAAAAAGACTCCAAGAAGAAGCAGAACAAAGAGATGCTTGAGATACTCAAGAAACAGATAGAAGGACAACACAATAGCATGATACTATTAAAGCAGTCCATTGATGAAGAAGCCAGCAGTGAATCAGAACAGTCAGAACATGACTCTGATGACCTGTACAAATACTTTGGACACGACAAAGAATACACTTCGCCTGATCTCGGAGAGCCTTAATTGCCAGTCCACAAAAGTCAAGATCGGTCAGCAGATAAAGACAAGATGTCCCCACTGCCGACACCTTTTGAGCCAGTCAGCATTAGAAGACAAAACATCTTTCGGTGCGGACAACTTCATTGCCTGACTGCCCAGCTTTCGGCGCAGACAGCTTTACTTTTTCAAAAAAGTAATCACGTGGTGTGGTTACTGTTTGCTTTATGCTACTTTCGGCCGCTTTTCCTTTTTGTTTGTCTCCCGTGATCTACTCCGGGTTTCTTTTGTAATACCTCTCCATCTATAGAAGGAGAGTTCAGTTTTTAGTTTGAAGGCAGACTTCATTCCACCCCTTTCTTACGATAAGAAAACTTGTAAGGAATCCTATCTGCAAGCCATAATCTTGTAATTTTGTGAATCTTGTGATTATAGTGAAGAATATTTTTATTTTAAATCTATCTTCATTATTTATGTTTATACATTGCATACATATGGTCGGCTTTGCCGCCTATTGAACGGAATCAGGGCCGTTCCCTGGTACAGCGATCGGACTTCCCTCACAGTGCCCCTGTCGGAACGCTGTTCCCCCATTCATTTGAATTTTCGCCTTTCTATTTTACATGCATTGGTCGGCTGAGCCGCCTCTTAACTGCTGCATATTTATTTTCTACATCTTAACTTCCCCACTGGAAGTTGACAAAGAAGTATCTTCCGTGATGGACCCCCACTTCCAACAGTCGAGTTCCATTTGCCGTAGGTAAGTCCCTGTGTTGCCGTTAGCCGAAGGAAGGCGTTAGGCGTTGATGGGCACGATAGGTACCTGGTAAGGACAATAAGTCTGTGAGGGATGTGTTCCCTTAGGGTATGTGTTACCCGTGCAGCAGGGTAAGGTCAAAGATCTAGATTTAGGAAGTACCTAAGTTTCTTAGGAAGTTGCCAAAAAGAACAGGATGTTTAGATCCAGTTCTTCAGTTAGTTCCAGGTCAACTAAACCGCCTGATATTATGAATGAAGAAGATGAAATTTTAGAAATCAATTTTGATAAAGATCCTATGATTGAAATCAATCGATGGCGTTTGCCAAAGATTGGTATTGATTCTCTTTATGATAAAACCTGGAGAGAAAAGGTTCATCTTACTGAATTCAATGTGAAAACAGTAGAAACAACCTTTGCTATTTCTAAAACTCAGGAAAAATGTCGTCTGTTTCAACGTGATGTTATAACAGACATGAAGAAAAAAGATTTTTCTTTTATTCACATTGCATCTGTCCAGGTTGCCATCAAACCTTTAATTAGGAAAGGTGTCAATGCCTTTGTGCTCCTGTGCTTGCGTGATGCAAGATTCAGGAATTTTGATGACAGTCAGCTTAGGATTGTGCAAACATCCCTTGCAGAAGGTCCTGTTCATTTTGATTGTTACCCAGATTTAACTATTGATTTAAATGATAAAAATATTCTTGATGTTTTAACCTTGAATATTTTGACTTCTGGGATTGACATGACCGATGGCAGTAAGCCTCTGGCATTAATTTATCGCATTTATTACAGACTAATGAAGACTAGCCTTAATCCTAAGGCTAAACTACATTCGTCTAGAGACCAGACCCTTCTGATACAGAGCTCATCTTCCAGCGCTGATATCAGAACCCCCAAGATGATTAACTGGAAGGATGTTTCTTTTCCAGATGAGTGGGTTCTTCCCCAAGAATTACCCCCAAGACAAGTCATGCCTCGAAATAAAGATGTTGACTTAATTCAACAGTATCTTGATGGTACTGTAAAGATTTCTTTTGACAGACCCTCCACGACCAAAGAAAGACGATACTCTTTCACTGGTCCCCTATCTTCTACTTCTTCGGACCCGAGAATCAGTAGAGATAAAAATCTCGAAACATTCTTGGAAGATTCTGTCAAGATGGCAGAACCTAAACGTCCAATTATTATTATCCAAGAAATTCCCAAGGGAAATTCTTCTGAGTCCAAGTTGAAGGGAGTCTCTTCAGAGTCTCAAGTAACTTCAGCTTTTTACACAACCAAAGATGATTTTCCATCATCCAAGGGAAAAGCCAAAAAGGAAGAAACTGAAGAAGACTCTTCTGAGTCCCCTACAGCTTCAGATTTGGTTATGAACACAAATGTTTTGCACCCACAATTAATGATGATGTGCAAACCCTTTGAGATTAATATGATTTCACTGGTTGATGAATTTAAGAGCATAAAAAACCGACCTAAGCGTATAGCTTATGCTCGTGATTTTAGTCAAGCCCAAAAACAAAGGGTAAGACGAAAATGGAAAGAATTGATGAATGCCTAGCAAAGTCATATTCTTTTCTTTGATTTTCTTGAAAATCATTATGATTTTAAGCATTGTGATTTTAAGAATAAATTTTTAAATGTTTTAAAAACTACATTTGTTAAAGAAGATAAAACAGTTGTACCGAAAAGCCATCCTCCACTTGAGACCACTTTGATCTCAGTACGTGGAGCTGAAGTTGAAGCTTCTCCTTTTAAAATCCCAACTGTTAAAGATTAAAATTTTCCTTTAGCTTCTGAAAGAAAGAAGATTATTGAGCAAAACAATTTTTGAAACTCTGCTCTCCACATTATAGGTCAACAATTAGACCGTATTGAGGAGAATATTGAAAAACCTGTTTTTAAATCTGATTTTGGAAGACGTACTGCTAGTCCTCCAAAACCTAAAATTAAGTTAATTGAAAAACCTTTGATTATTCTACCCGAGAACAGACAGAAAATAGATTCTATCAGTACTCTAGATAGAATTGATCAAATGCTAGCAGAAATAAAGCTAGAAAAACAAAGTTCAAAACCTTCTACAAGTGTCCTTGATAGGAGTAGAAAGGATTTTAATCCAGACTATATTTCTGTTCTTTCTACAAATGAATCCTCAGAGGATGATTCTGTCATCAATTCTGTTTTAAAACAGTTTTCATCGGAGCCAGCTGAGATAGCCAGACTCACTACTGTGAAACCTTCAGGTTTTACGAAGAACTAGTTTTCAAAGCCAACTCCACCTGATTTAGCGATCGAAGAACGTATGTTTAGAGATCAGTTTTCGGCTAGTGCCGACAGGATATATGAATGGAACATCGATGGAATCTCTGAACAAGAAGTCCTAAATACTCTACAAAAGATGTCCATGATCGCCGATGCCTATGTTCAGAAAAACATTTTACAACCTGATGTTGTTTTAATGTTAGTTTCTGGTTTTACGGGTATGCTTCGGTCTTGGTGGGATAAACACCTTACTGATGAAGCTAAACAAAGGATTCAATTTGCTGTCAAGCAAAATGATGATGGTACCCCTGTTTTTGATAACACCATAGGACGAGGTGTCTCTGATGGTGTTAATACTTTGATTTATACGATTATAAAACATTTCATTGGTACGCCTTCAAATGTGACTAATCGTTTTTCTGATTATTTGAATAATCTGAGATGTCCTAACATGTCAGATTATAATTGGTATGAAACCGTGTTTATTTCACGAGTTTTCATGCGTGATGATTCTGATAAGCCTTACTGGAAAGAAAGATTCATTGATGGTCTCCCTCGTTTGTTTGCCATTAAGGTTAAGGAGGCACTACCTGATAGTACCGGTAGAGTAGATTACGATAGTTACACCTATGGTGATATTACTGGCGTAATTAGAAAACTCGGTATTAGTATGTGCAATGATCAAAAGCTCATCTCTCAGCAGATGAAAGATAGAAAGAGAGCCAAATATGAGATGGGAAATTTCTGTCAACAATTTGGCCTTCCTCCTATTGCTCCATCCAAAGAGAGAAAGAAAAAACATTTGAAAAGGTTTTCCCAAAAGCCTCACGGAGATTCTTTTCAAAAGAAAAGAAAAACCCGTGCTGATTTCTTTAGAAAACCTTCTGATCATAAAAGATTTCCTCATAAAAAATCTTTTCCTAAGAAAAACTCTGATCTAAACCAGAGATGTTTTAAATGTGGAAAGAGGGGACATTATGCAAATAATTGTCCAAACCCTCAAAAATCCACTAAATTGAAGAATAAGGTTAATGCTTTAAATATTGGTGAAGATGAGCAACAGGAATTGTTTCAATTACTCGATCACAATTCTGATTCTTCATCCTCAGAACGTGATGAATACAGTTCTAGTGATAGTAACTATCATTCAGAATCAGATTCATCAGTTCAAACAATGGTTAAGCTTGGCTGCAATTGCAGTGGTTCTTGTTGTAAAACTTTTGGAGTTAAAACAATTAATGTTTTAACTAAAGAGGAGGAACAGCAGAACCTTCTTCTTGATTTGATTTCTCAGCTTGAGAATACTGAGCTAAAAGAAAAGTATCTCGCCCAGCTCAGGAAGACTATGGCTCGTAGAGAGTCGTCATCTTCTCAAGAGAAAGTCAGTTTTCAAGAAACATTAAAACGTTTCGATAAGAAACCGAAGAATGTTTCTACCTCTGATTTACAGCATGAAAATCGGAATTATCAAGCAAGAGATTATTGAACTCAAATCTGAGGTTAATAATCTTAAACTTGAAAATTCAAGTTTAAAACAACATTTTATAACTCTTAAAATTGAGCATGCTCTTGATCAAGATCCTTCCGATAATGAAGAAACAAAAGTTTCTGACCATGATGAACCCTCAGATAGTCCTAAGGCTGTTTGCTTGTTAAGACAATCCATGCCTATTAAATGGTATGCGAAAGTCAAAATTATTGTTTGTAGAGAATTTGAGTTCTCTGTGATTGCTTTGATTGATTCTGGATCGGATCTTAACTGTATCCGTGAAGGCCTGGTTCCAACCAAGTATTTTGAAAAGTCTACTGAAAGACTATCAGCGGCTAATGGTTCAAAAATGAAAATCAACTATGAGCTAAATGATGCCCATGTCTGTCAAGACAATGTTTGTTTTCGTATCCCGTCTGTCCTAGTCAAAAACATGACTTGGGATGTCATTTTAGGGATGCCTTTTATCAATTCTATTTGCCCTTTCTTAACTGAGAAAGATGGGATCACCACTGACCCCTTCGGACAGAAAGTCAATTTTAATTTTGTTTCCAAACTTGAAGCTGATACTTCAAGAGGAAAAATTTTTTGATCGTTGCTAAGGAACACCATCTACTCTCTCTTCAACAAGAAGTAAGAATTAGAAAAATTTCTGAGCATTTGACTGAGCCATTAATGCATTCAAAAATTGAGGATTTTCATAAAAAACTCGTTTTTGAAATTTGTTCCGATCTCCCCAATGCTTTTTTGGAATCGGAAAAAACATGAGGTTTCTCTACCTTATATCAAAGATTTTTCAGAGAAAAATATTCTCACTAAAGCTCGGCCCATTCAAATGAATGCTGAGACTTTAGAATTTTGTAAAAATGAAATTTCTGATCTTCTTCAGAAGAGATTAATCAGGCATAGTAAGTCACCCTGGTCGTGTGCTGCTTTCTATGTCCAGAAAAATTCTGAGTTAGAACGAGGTTCGCCCCGCCTTGTCATAAATTACAAACCCCTGAACAAAGTGTTAGAATGGATAAGATATCCCATCCCTAACAAAAATGACTTAATTCAGAGGTTGAGTGAAGCCGTAGTCTTTAGCAAGTTTGACCTTAAGTCTGGATTTTGGCAAATCCAAATTAGGGAGTCGGACCGTTATAAGACTGCATTTTGTACTCCGTTGGGTCATTACGAGTGGAGCGTGATGCCATTCGGTCTAAAAAATGCCCCTTCTGAGTTTCAAAACATTATGAACGATATTTTCAATAGTTTTTCTCATTTCACTATTGTTTATATCGATGATATTTTAATTTTCTCTAAATCCATTAATGATCACTGGAAACATTTGTTGGCATTCCTTGACATCGCCAAAAGAAATGGACTAGTGGTTTCTGCTAAGAAAATTAAACTTTTCCAAACCAAGATTAGATTCCTTGGTTTTGATATTTGTACCAGTAAGATCAGACCAATTCAAAGGTCAGCTGATTTTGCTGAAAAATTTCCTGATATCATTGTAGATAAAACTCAGCTCCAGAGATTTCTTGGTTCGCTGAATTATATCGCTGATTTTTATAAAGATATGAGAAAACGGTGTCGTCCTCTCTTCCAGAGACTTCGTACCAACCCTTCTCCGTGGACTGATATCCACACAAATCTTGTTAGGGGAATTAGGCATATGTCAAAACTCTTCCATGTCTTGGAATCCCTAATTCTGAATATTTTTAAATTGTTGAAACAGATGCCTCTGACGTTGGTTATGGTGGCATTCTGAAACAATGTGTTTCACCAGGTTCTTCCGAACAAATTTTTCGTTTCCATTCCCGGACCTGGAATCATGCACAATTAAATTATAGTACTACTAAAAAAGAAATTTTATCTATAGTACTATGCATTTCTAAATTTCAATCTGATTTATTAAATCAAAAATTTCTTTTAAGAATTGATTGCAAAAGTGCTAAGTATGTTTTAGAAAAAGATGTTGAAAACATTGCATCTAAACAAATTTTTGCACGATGGCAAGCTATTTTAAGCATTTTTGATTTTGATATTGAGTATATAAAAGGATCGGATAACTCCATCCCTGATTTTCTTACCCGTGAATTTCTGCAGAGAAAAAATGAGTAAGAAAAAGAAACGAGAGAAGACTGAGAGTTCCCAGAGGCCTCCACTTCTCCCAGTACCTCCTGCCTCTCTTTTGATGCCAACTTCCCCACTGGAAGTTGAAAATAGATACACAGTTCTGGGAACTATACCCAGACCTGTAACCCCAAGTTCGTTTGCCATGGCAGTAACCATGACACATGATCCCTCGTCCAACCCTTTGGGTAGAACAAGGCCTAGATTTCCTGCTCCTAACAGAGCAGAAAGTTTTCAAAAATCACATTTTCAAAGTCTGTTCTACATTGAGAATATTGTAGAAACAGATCATTTCCAAATCGCTTTTCATTATTTTTCGCCAGGATGGCACTGGGTTCCTCGTAATCCAAAAAAAGATTTGAAATTTTTTCTTTCTATTCTCTCCCATACGGGATCAATCTACTTGAAACCACTTTATGATAAAGCGGATCCTTCAAAGATCTTTTCCCATTCTTGTTTTATTGTCAGAATTCTAATACCTGATCAATGGGGACAGAATCCGAATACTATTAAAAGTATTTCGGATACCCAGATTAGATATAATTATCATGATTATATCGACGCCTGGCTCCATTTTCCTTTTTATCAGACACCAAGTATGTCTCATTCTTGGTTCTTTAATTTTGATAAAAAATTCGTTCCAAAGATCCCTCTTTGGTTCATCCAATGGTGGCAATCTTTTGGCCCCATTCCATATATCTATCCGCCAGGCCTCCAGCCTGTCCTTGATCATATTAAATCGGTAACCCCAAAAATGGATTCCCCTCATTCTAAATTTCCATTTTTAATCCATTTTTGTGCTCATTACAAATTACCATGGATCCTTAATTGGACCTATGAGAAAACTGCAGACATTCTTGTCCGCAGATTTTACGTTAAATACTGGGATAAAACCCAGATCCCTGATAATTTTTTGACTAAAGTTTTAAAGGATTTTTCTGTCTCGGCACCAGATCTAAAAGACCGGGAGGAGTTTCCATCACCAAAGTCAAAAAATCAGATCGAGTTTCCTTTTCCACTTCTCGAACCTAAGGATACTCCAAGTTCATCTTCAAAACAGAAGAAAAAGACTTCATCAGAAAAGAAGCCTTCTTCTTCTCCAAAGAAAAAAGATTCAGATACAGAAAGTTCAGCCTCTTCGAAAAGAGACTCCAAGAAGAAGCAGAACAAAGAGATGCTTGAGATACTCAAGAAACAGATAGAAGGACAACACAATAGCTTGATACTATTAAAGCAGTCCATTGATGAAGAAGCCAGCAGTGAATCAGAACAGTCAGAACATGACTCTGATGACCTGTACAAATACTTTGGACACGACAAAGAATACACTTCGCCTGATCTCGGAGAGCCTTAATTGCCAGTCCACAAAAGTGAAGATCGGTCAGCAGATAAAGACAAGATGTCCCCACTGCCAACACCTTTTGAGCCAGTCAGCACTAGAAGACAAAACATCTTTCGGTGCGGACAACTTCATTGCCTGACTGCCCAGCTTTCGGCGCAGACAGCTTTACTTTTTCAAAAAAGTAATCACGTGGTGTGGTTACTGTTTGCTTTATGCTACTTTCGGCCGCTTTTCCTTTTTGTTTGTCTCCCGTGATCTACTCCGGGTTTCTTTTGTAATACCTCTCCATCTATAGAAGGAGAGTTCAGTTTTTAGTTTGAAGGCAGACTTCATTCCACCCCTTTCTTACGATAAGAAAACTTGTAAGGAATCCTATCTGCAAGCCATAATCTTGTAATTTTGTGAATCTTGTGATTATAGTGAAGAATATTTTTATTTTAAATCTATCTTCATTATTTATGTTTATACATTGCATACATATGGTCGGCTTTGCCGCCTATTGAACGGAATCAGGGCCGTTCCCTGGTACAGCGATCGGACTTCCCTCACAGTGCCCCTGTCGGAACGCTGTTCCCCCATTCATTTGAATTTTCGCCTTTCTATTTTACATGCATTGGTCGGCTGAGCCGCCTCTTAACTGCTGCATATTTATTTTCTACATCTTAACTTCCCCACTGGAAGTTGACAAAGAAGTATCTTCCGTGATGGACCCCCACTTCCAACAGTCGAGTTCCATTTGCCGTAGGTAAGTCCCTGTGTTGCCGTTAGCCGAAGGAAGGCGTTAGGCGTTGATGGGCACGATAGGTACCTGGTAAGGACAATAAGTCTGTGAGGGATGTGTTCCCTTAGGGTATGTGTTACCCGTGCAGCAGGGTAAGGTCAAAGATCTAGATTTAGGAAGTACCTAAGTTTCTTAGGAAGTTGCCAAAAAGAACAGGATGTTTAGATCCAGTTCTTCAGTTAGTTCCAGGTCAACTAAACCGCCTGATATTATGAATGAAGAAGATGAAATTTTAGAAATCAATTTTGATAAAGATCCTATGATTGAAATCAATCGATGGCGTTTGCCAAAGATTGGTATTGATTCTCTTTACGATAAAACCTGGAGAGAAAAGGTTCATCTTACTGAATTCAATGTGAAAACAGTAGAAACAACCTTTGCTATTTCTAAAACTCAGGAAAAATGTCGTCTGTTTCAACGTGATGTTATAACAGACATGAAGAAAAAAGATTTTTCTTTTATTCACATTGCATCTGTCCAGGTTGCCATCAAACCTTTAATTAGGAAAGGTGTCAATGCCTTTGTGCTCCTGTGCTTGCGTGATGCAAGATTCAGGAATTTTGATGACAGTCAGCTTAGGATTGTGCAAACATCTCTTGCAGAAGGTCCTGTTCATTTTGATTGTTACCCAGATTTAACTATTGATTTAAATGATAAAAATATTCTTGATGTTTTAACCTTGAATATTTTGACTTCTGGGATTGACATGACCGATGGCAGTAAGCCTCTGGCATTAATTTATCGCATTTATTACAGACTAATGAAGACTAGCCTTAATCCTAAGGCTAAACTACATTCGTCTAGAGACCAGACCCTTCTGATACAGAGCTCATCTTCCAGCGCTGATATCAGAACCCCCAAGATGATTAACTGGAAGGATGTTTCTTTTCCAGATGAGTGGGTTCTTCCCCAAGAATTACCCCCAAGACAAGTCATGCCTCGAAATAAAGATGTTGACTTAATTCAACAGTATCTTGATGGTACTGTAAAGATTTCTTTTGACAGACCCTCCACGACCAAAGAAAGACGATACTCTTTCACTGGTCCCCTATCTTCTACTTCTTCGGACCCGAGAATCAGTAGAGATAAAAATCTCGAAACATTCTTGGAAGATTCTGTCAAGATGGCAGAACCTAAACGTCCAATTATTATTATCCAAGAAATTCCCAAGGGAAATTCTTCTGAGTCCAAGTTGAAGGGAGTCTCTTCAGAGTCTCAAGTAACTTCAGCTTTTTACACAACCAAAGATGATTTTCCATCATCCAAGGGAAAAGCCAAAAAGGAAGAAACTGAAGAAGACTCTTCTGAGTCCCCTATAGCTTCAGATTTGGTTATGAACACAAATGTTTTGCACCCACAATTAATGATGATGTGCAAACCCTTTGAGATTAATATGATTTCACTGGTTGATGAATTTAAGAGCATAAAAAACCGACCTAAGCGTATAGCTTATGCTCGTGATTTTAGTCAAGCCCAAAAACAAAGGGTAAGACGAAAATGGAAAGAATTGATGAATGCCTAGCAAAGTCATATTCTTTTCTTTGATTTTCTTGAAAATCATTATGATTTTAAGCATTGTGATTTTAAGAATAAATTTTTAAATGTTTTAAAAACTACATTTGTTAAAGAAGATAAAACAGTTGTACCGAAAAGCCATCCTCCACTTGAGACCACTTTGATCTCAGTACGTGGAGCTGAAGTTGAAGCTTCTCCTTTTAAAATCCCAACTGTTAAAGATTAAAATTTTCCTTTAGCTTCTGAAAGAAAGAAGATTATTGAGCAAAACAATTTTTGAAACTCTGCTCTCCACATTATAGGTCAACAATTAGACCGTATTGAGGAGAATATTGAAAAACCTGTTTTTAAATCTGATTTTGGAAGACGTACTGCTAGTCCTCCAAAACCTAAAATTAAGTTAATTGAAAAACCTTTGATTATTCTACCCGAGAACAGACAGAAAATAGATTCTATCAGTACTCTAGATAGAATTGATCAAATGCTAGCAGAAATAAAGCTAGAAAAACAAAGTTCAAAACCTTCTACAAGTGTCCTTGATAGGAGTAGAAAGGATTTTAATCCAGACTATATTTCTGTTCTTTCTACAAATGAATCCTCAGAGGATGATTCTGTCATCAATTCTGTTTTAAAACAGTTTTCATCGGAGCCAGCTGAGATAGCCAGACTCACTACTGTGAAACCTTCAGGTTTTACGAAGAACTAGTTTTCAAAGCCAACTCCACCTGATTTAGCGATCGAAGAACGTATGTTTAGAGATCAGTTTTCGGCTAGTGCCGACAGGATATATGAATGGAACATCGATGGAATCTCTGAACAAGAAGTCCTAAATACTCTACAAAAGATGTCCATGATCGCCGATGCCTATGTTCAGAAAAACATTTTACAACCTGATGTTGTTTTAATGTTAGTTTCTGGTTTTACGGGTATGCTTCGGTCTTGGTGGGATAAACACCTTACTGATGAAGCTAAACAAAGGATTCAATTTGCTGTCAAGCAAAATGATGATGGTACCCCTGTTTTTGATAACACCATAGGACGAGGTGTCTCTGATGGTGTTAATACTTTGATTTATACGATTATAAAACATTTCATTGGTACGCCTTCAAATGTGACTAATCGTTTTTCTGATTATTTGAATAATCTGAGATGTCCTAACATGTCAGATTATAATTGGTATGAAACCGTGTTTATTTCACGAGTTTTCATGCGTGATGATTCTGATAAGCCTTACTGGAAAGAAAGATTCATTGATGGTCTCCCTCGTTTGTTTGCCATTAAGGTTAAGGAGGCACTACCTGATAGTACCGGTAGAGTAGATTACGATAGTTACACCTATGGTGATATTACTGGCGTAATTAGAAAACTCGGTATTAGTATGTGCAATGATCAAAAGCTCATCTCTCAGCAGATGAAAGATAGAAAGAGAGCCAAATATGAGATGGGAAATTTCTGTCAACAATTTGGCCTTCCTCCTATTGCTCCATCCAAAGAGAGAAAGAAAAAACATTTGAAAAGGTTTTCCCAAAAGCCTCACGGAGATTCTTTTCAAAAGAAAAGAAAAACCCGTGCTGATTTCTTTAGAAAACCTTCTGATCATAAAAGATTTCCTCATAAAAAATCTTTTCCTAAGAAAAACTCTGATCTAAACCAGAGATGTTTTAAATGTGGAAAGAGGGGACATTATGCAAATAATTGTCCAAACCCTCAAAAATCCACTAAATTGAAGAATAAGGTTAATGCTTTAAATATTGGTGAAGATGAGCAACAGGAATTGTTTCAATTACTCGATCACAATTCTGATTCTTCATCCTCAGAACGTGATGAATACAGTTCTAGTGATAGTAACTATCATTCAGAATCAGATTCATCAGTTCAAACAATGGTTAAGCTTGGCTGCAATTGCAGTGGTTCTTGTTGTAAAACTTTTGGAGTTAAAACAATTAATGTTTTAACTAAAGAGGAGGAACAACAGAACCTTCTTCTTGATTTGATTTCTCAGCTTGAGAATACTGAGCTAAAAGAAAAGTATCTTGCCCAGCTCAGGAAGACTATGGCTCGTAGAGAGTCGTCATCTTCTCAAGAGAAAGTCAGTTTTCAAGAAACATTAAAACGTTTCGATAAGAAACCGAAGAATGTTTCTACCTCTGATTTACAGCATGAAATCGGAATTATCAAGCAAGAGATTATTGAACTCAAATCTGAGGTTAATAATCTTAAACTTGAAAATTCAAGTTTAAAACAACATTTTATAACTCTTAAAATTGAGCATGCTCTTGATCAAGATCCTTCCGATAATGAAGAAACAAAAGTTTCTGACCATGATGAACCCTCAGATAGTCCTAAGGCTGTTTGCTTGTTAAGACAATCCATGCCTATTAAATGGTATGCGAAAGTCAAAATTATTGTTTGTAGAGAATTTGAGTTCTCTGTGATTGCTTTGATTGATTCTGGATCGGATCTTAACTGTATCCGTGAAGGCCTGGTTCCAACCAAGTATTTTGAAAAGTCTACTGAAAGACTATCAGCGGCTAATGGTTCAAAAATGAAAATCAACTATGAGCTAAATGATGCCCATGTCTGTCAAGACAATGTTTGTTTTCGTATCCCGTCTGTCCTAGTCAAAAACATGACTTGGGATGTCATTTTAGGGATGCCTTTTATCAATTCTATTTGCCCTTTCTTAACTGAGAAAGATGGGATCACCACTGACCCCTTCGGACAGAAAGTCAATTTTAATTTTGTTTCCAAACTTGAAGCTGATACTTCAAGAGGAAAAATTTTTTGATCGTTGCTAAGGAACACCATCTACTCTCTCTTCAACAAGAAGTAAGAATTAGAAAAATTTCTGAGCATTTGACTGAGCCATTAATGCATTCAAAAATTGAGGATTTTCATAAAAAACTCGTTTTTGAAATTTGTTCCGATCTCCCCAATGCTTTTTTGGAATCGGAAAAAACATGAGGTTTCTCTACCTTATATCAAAGATTTTTCAGAGAAAAATATTCTCACTAAAGCTCGGCCCATTCAAATGAATGCTGAGACTTTAGAATTTTGTAAAAATGAAATTTCTGATCTTCTTCAGAAGAGATTAATCAGGCATAGTAAGTCACCCTGGTCGTGTGCTGCTTTCTATGTCCAGAAAAATTCTGAGTTAGAACGAGGTTCGCCCCGCCTTGTCATAAATTACAAACCCCTGAACAAAGTGTTAGAATGGATAAGATATCCCATCCCTAACAAAAATGACTTAATTCAGAGGTTGAGTGAAGCCGTAGTCTTTAGCAAGTTTGACCTTAAGTCTGGATTTTGGCAAATCCAAATTAGGGAGTCGGACCGTTATAAGACTGCATTTTGTACTCCGTTGGGTCATTACGAGTGGAGCGTGATGCCATTCGGTCTAAAAAATGCCCCTTCTGAGTTTCAAAACATTATGAACGATATTTTCAATAGTTTTTCTCATTTCACTATTGTTTATATCGATGATATTTTAATTTTCTCTAAATCCATTAATGATCACTGGAAACATTTGTTGGCATTCCTTGACATCGCCAAAAGAAATGGACTAGTGGTTTCTGCTAAGAAAATTAAACTTTTCCAAACCAAGATTAGATTCCTTGGTTTTGATATTTGTACCAGTAAGATCAGACCAATTCAAAGGTCAGCTGATTTTGCTGAAAAATTTCCTGATATCATTGTAGATAAAACTCAGCTCCAGAGATTTCTTGGTTCGCTGAATTATATCGCTGATTTTTATAAAGATATGAGAAAACGGTGTCGTCCTCTCTTCCAGAGACTTCGTACCAACCCTTCTCCGTGGACTGATATCCACACAAATCTTGTTAGGGGAATTAGGCATATGTCAAAACTCTTCCATGTCTTGGAATCCCTAATTCTGAATATTTTTAAATTGTTGAAACAGATGCCTCTGACGTTGGTTATGGTGGCATTCTGAAACAATGTGTTTCACCAGGTTCTTCCGAACAAATTTTTCGTTTCCATTCCCGGACCTGGAATCATGCACAATTAAATTATAGTACTACTAAAAAAGAAATTTTATCTATAGTACTATGCATTTCTAAATTTCAATCTGATTTATTAAATCAAAAATTTCTTTTAAGAATTGATTGCAAAAGTGCTAAGTATGTTTTAGAAAAAGATGTTGAAAACATTGCATCTAAACAAATTTTTGCACGATGGCAAGCTATTTTAAGCATTTTTGATTTTGATATTGAGTATATAAAAGGATCGGATAACTCCATCCCTGATTTTCTTACCCGTGAATTTCTGCAGAGAAAAAATGAGTAAGAAAAAGAAACGAGAGAAGACTGAGAGTTCCCAGAGGCCTCCACTTCTCCCAGTACCTCCTGCCTCTCTTTTGATGCCAACTTCCCCACTGGAAGTTGAAAATAGATACACAGTTCTGGGAACTATACCCAGACCTGTAACCCCAAGTTCGTTTGCCATGGCAGTAACCATGACACATGATCCCTCGTCCAACCCTTTGGGTAGAACAAGGCCTAGATTTCCTGCTCCTAACAGAGTAGAAAGTTTTCAAAAATCACATTTTCAAAGTCTGTTCTACATTGAGAATATTGTAGAAACAGATCATTTCCAAATCGCTTTTCATTATTTTTCGCCAGGATGGCACTGGGTTCCTCGTAATCCAAAAAAAGATTTGAAATTTTTTCTTTCTATTCTCTCCCATACGGGATCAATCTACTTGAAACCACTTTATGATAAAGCGGATCCTTCAAAGATCTTTTCCCATTCTTGTTTTATTGTCAGAATTCTAATACCTGATCAATGGGGACAGAATCCGAATACTATTAAAAGTATTTCGGATACCCAGATTAGATATAATTATCATGATTATATCGACGCCTGGCTCCATTTTCCTTTTTATCAGACACCAAGTATGTCTCATTCTTGGTTCTTTAATTTTGATAAAAAATTCGTTCCAAAGATCCCTCTTTGGTTCATCCAATGGTGGCAATCTTTTGGCCCCATTCCATATATCTATCCGCCAGGCCTCCAGCCTGTCCTTGATCATATTAAATCGGTAACCCCAAAAATGGATTCCCCTCATTCTAAATTTCCATTTTTAATCCATTTTTGTGCTCATTACAAATTACCATGGATCCTTAATTGGACCTATGAGAAAACTGCAGACATTCTTGTCCGCAGATTTTACGTTAAATACTGGGATAAAACCCAGATCCCTGATAATTTTTTGACTAAAGTTTTAAAGGATTTTTCTGTCTCGGCACCAGATCTAAAAGACCGGGAGGAGTTTCCATCACCAAAGTCAAAAAATCAGATCGAGTTTCCTTTTCCACTTCTCGAACCTAAGGATACTCCAAGTTCATCTTCAAAACAGAAGAAAAAGACTTCATCAGAAAAGAAGCCTTCTTCTTCTCCAAAGAAAAAAGATTCAGATACAGAAAGTTCAGCCTCTTCGAAAAGAGACTCCAAGAAGAAGCAGAACAAAGAGATGCTTGAGATACTCAAGAAACAGATAGAAGGACAACACAATAGCTTGATACTATTAAAGCAGTCCATTGATGAAGAAGCCAGCAGTGAATCAGAACAGTCAGAACATGACTCTGATGACCTGTACAAATACTTTGGACACGACAAAGAATACACTTCGCCTGATCTCGGAGAGCCTTAATTGCCAGTCCACAAAAGTCAAGATCGGTCAGCAGATAAAGACAAGATGTCCCCACTGCCGACACCTTTTGAGCCAGTCAGCACTAGAAGACAAAACATCTTTCGGTGCGGACAACTTCATTGCCTGACTGCCCAGCTTTCGGCGCAGACAGCTTTACTTTTTCAAAAAAGTAATCACGTGGTGTGGTTACTGTTTGCTTTATGCTACTTTCGGCCGCTTTTCCTTTTTGTTTGTCTCCCGTGATCTACTCCGGGTTTCTTTTGTAATACCTCTCCATCTATAGAAGGAGAGTTCAGTTTTTAGTTTGAAGGCAGACTTCATTCCACCCCTTTCTTACGATAAGAAAACTTGTAAGGAATCCTATCTGCAAGCCATAATCTTGTAATTTTGTGAATCTTGTGATTATAGTGAAGAATATTTTTATTTTAAATCTATCTTCATTATTTATGTTTATACATTGCATACATATGGTCGGCTTTGCCGCCTATTGAACGGAATCAGGGCCGTTCCCTGGTACAGCGATCGGACTTCCCTCACAGTGCCCCTGTCGGAACGCTGTTCCCCCATTCATTTGAATTTTCGCCTTTCTATTTTACATGCATTGGTCGGCTGAGCCGCCTCTTAACTGCTGCATATTTATTTTCTACATCTTAACTTCCCCACTGGAAGTTGACAAAGAAGTATCTTCCGTGATGGACCCCCACTTCCAACAGTCGAGTTCCATTTGCCGTAGGTAAGTCCCTGTGTTGCCGTTAGCCGAAGGAAGGCGTTAGGCGTTGATGGGCACGATAGGTACCTGGTAAGGACAATAAGTCTGTGAGGGATGTGTTCCCTTAGGGTATGTGTTACCCGTGCAGCAGGGTAAGGTCAAAGATCTAGATTTAGGAAGTACCTAAGTTTCTTAGGAAGTTGCCAAAAAGAACAGGATGTTTAGATCCAGTTCTTCAGTTAGTTCCAGGTCAACTAAACCGCCTGATATTATGAATGAAGAAGATGAAATTTTAGAAATCAATTTTGATAAAGATCCTATGATTGAAATCAATCGATGGCGTTTGCCAAAGATTGGTATTGATTCTCTTTATGATAAAACCTGGAGAGAAAAGGTTCATCTTACTGAATTCAATGTGAAAACAATAGAAACAACCTTTGCTATTTCTAAAACTCAGGAAAAATGTCGTCTGTTTCAACGTGATGTTATAACAGACATGAAGAAAAAAGATTTTTCTTTTATTCACATTGCATCTGTCCAGGTTGCCATCAAACCTTTAATTAGGAAAGGTGTCAATGCCTCTGTGCTCCTGTGCTTGCGTGATGCAAGATTCAGGAATTTTGATGACAGTCAGCTTAGGATTGTGCAAACATCCCTTGCAGAAGGTCCTGTTCATTTTGATTGTTACCCAGATTTAACTATTGATTTAAATGATAAAAATATTCTTGATGTTTTAACCTTGAATATTTTGACTTCTGGGATTGACATGACCGATGGCAGTAAGCCTCTGGCATTAATTTATCGCATTTATTACAGACTAATGAAGACTAGCCTTAATCCTAAGGCTAAACTACATTCGTCTAGAGACCAGACCCTTCTGATACAGAGCTCATCTTCCAGCGCTGATATCAGAACCCCCAAGATGATTAACTGGAAGGATGTTTCTTTTCCAGATGAGTGGGTTCTTCCCCAAGAATTACCCCCAAGACAAGTCATGCCTCGAAATAAAGATGTTGACTTAATTCAACAGTATCTTGATGGTACTGTAAAGATTTCTTTTGACAGACCCTCCACGACCAAAGAAAGACGATACTCTTTCACTGGTCCCCTATCTTCTACTTCTTCGGACCCGAGAATCAGTAGAGATAAAAATCTCGAAACATTCTTGGAAGATTCTGTCAAGATGGCAGAACCTAAACGTCCAATTATTATTATCCAAGAAATTCCCAAGGGAAATTCTTCTGAGTCCAAGTTGAAGGGAGTCTCTTCAGAGTCTCAAGTAACTTCAGCTTTTTACACAACCAAAGATGATTTTCCATCATCCAAGGGAAAAGCCAAAAAGGAAGAAACTGAAGAAGACTCTTCTGAGTCCCCTACAGCTTCAGATTTGGTTATGAACACAAATGTTTTGCACCCACAATTAATGATGATGTGCAAACCCTTTGAGATTAATATGATTTCACTGGTTGATGAATTTAAGAGCATAAAAAACCGACCTAAGCGTATAGCTTATGCTCGTGATTTTAGTCAAGCCCAAAAACAAAGGGTAAGACGAAAATGGAAAGAATTGATGAATGCCTAGCAAAGGCATATTCTTTTCTTTGATTTTCTTGAAAATCATTATGATTTTAAGCATTGTGATTTTAAGAATAAATTTTTAAATGTTTTAAAAACTACATTTGTTAAAGAAGATAAAACAGTTGTAACGAAAAGCCATCCTCCACTTGAGACCACTTTGATCTCAGTACGTGGAGCTGAAGTTGAAGCTTCTCCTTTTAAAATCCCAACTGTTAAAGATTAAAATTTTCCTTTAGCTTCTGAAAGAAAGAAGATTATTGAGCAAAACAATTTTTGAAACTCTGCTCTCCACATTATAGGTCAACAATTAGACCGTATTGAGGAGAATATTGAAAAACCTGTTTTTAAATCTGATTTTGGAAGACGTACTGCTAGTCCTCCAAAACCTAAAATTAAGTTAATTGAAAAACCTTTGATTATTCTACCCGAGAACAGACAGAAAATAGATTCTATCAGTACTCTAGATAGAATTGATCAAATGCTAGCAGAAATAAAGCTAGAAAAACAAAGTTCAAAACCTTCTACAAGTGTCCTTGATAGGAGTAGAAAGGATTTTAATCCAGACTATATTTCTGTTCTTTCTACAAATGAATCCTCAGAGGATGATTCTGTCATCAATTCTGTTTTAAAACAGTTTTCATCGGAGCCAGCTGAGATAGCCAGACTCACTACTGTGAAACCTTCAGGTTTTACGAAGAACTAGTTTTCAAAGCCAACTCCACCTGATTTAGCGATCGAAGAACGTATGTTTAGAGATCAGTTTTCGGCTAGTGCCGACAGGATATATGAATGGAACATCGATGGAATCTCTGAACAAGAAGTCCTAAATACTCTACAAAAGATGTCCATGATCGCCGATGCCTATGTTCAGAAAAACATTTTACAACCTGATGTTGTTTTAATGTTAGTTTCTGGTTTTACGGGTATGCTTCGGTCTTGGTGGGATAAACACCTTACTGATGAAGCTAAACAAAGGATTCAATTTGCTGTCAAGCAAAATGATGATGGTACCCCTGTTTTTGATAACACCATAGGACGAGGTGTCTCTGATGGTGTTAATACTTTGATTTATACGATTATAAAACATTTCATTGGTACGCCTTCAAATGTGACTAATCGTTTTTCTGATTATTTGAATAATCTGAGATGTCCTAACATGTCAGATTATAATTGGTATGAAACCGTGTATATTTCACGAGTTTTCATGCGTGATGATTCTGATAAGCCTTACTGGAAAGAAAGATTCATTGATGGTCTCCCTCGTTTGTTTGCCATTAAGGTTAAGGAGGCACTACCTGATAGTACCGGTAGAGTAGATTACGATAGTTACACCTATGGTGATATTACTGGCGTAATTAGAAAACTCGGTATTAGTATGTGCAATGATCAAAAGCTCATCTCTCAGCAGATGAAAGATAGAAAGAGAGCCAAATATGAGATGGGAAATTTCTGTCAACAATTTGGCCTTCCTCCTATTGCTCCATCCAAAGAGAGAAAGAAAAAACATTTGAAAAGGTTTTCCCAAAAGCCTCACGGAGATTCTTTTCAAAAGAAAAGAAAAACCCGTGCTGATTTCTTTAGAAAACCTTCTGATCATAAAAGATTTCCTCATAAAAAATCTTTTCCTAAGAAAAACTCTGATCTAAACCAGAGATGTTTTAAATGTGGAAAGAGGGGACATTATGCAAATAATTGTCCAAACCCTCAAAAATCCACTAAATTGAAGAATAAGGTTAATGCTTTAAATATTGGTGAAGATGAGCAACAGGAATTGTTTCAATTACTCGATCACAATTCTGATTCTTCATCCTCAGAACGTGATGAATACAGTTCTAGTGATAGTAACTATCATTCAGAATCAGATTCATCAGTTCAAACAATGGTTAAGCTTGGCTGCAATTGCAGTGGTTCTTGTTGTAAAACTTTTGGAGTTAAAACAATTAATGTTTTAACTAAAGAGGAGGAACAACAGAACCTTCTTCTTGATTTGATTTCTCAGCTTGAGAATACTGAGCTAAAAGAAAAGTATCTTGCCCAGCTCAGGAAGACTATGGCTCGTAGAGAGTCGTCATCTTCTCAAGAGAAAGTCAGTTTTCAAGAAACATTAAAACGTTTCGATAAGAAACCGAAGAATGTTTCTACCTCTGATTTACAGCATGAAATCGGAATTATCAAGCAAGAGATTATTGAACTCAAATCTGAGGTTAATAATCTTAAACTTGAAAATTCAAGTTTAAAACAACATTTTATAACTCTTAAAATTGAGCATGCTCTTGATCAAGATCCTTCCGATAATGAAGAAACAAAAGTTTCTGACCATGATGAACCCTCAGATAGTCCTAAGGCTGTTTGCTTGTTAAGACAATCCATGCCTATTAAATGGTATGCGAAAGTCAAAATTATTGTTTGTAGAGAATTTGAGTTCTCTGTGATTGCTTTGATTGATTCTGGATCGGATCTTAACTGTATCCGTGAAGGCCTGGTTCCAACCAAGTATTTTGAAAAGTCTACTGAAAGACTATCAGCGGCTAATGGTTCAAAAATGAAAATCAACTATGAGCTAAATGATGCCCATGTCTGTCAAGACAATGTTTGTTTTCGTATCCCGTCTGTCCTAGTCAAAAACATGACTTGG
Source organism: Platycarya strobilacea (assembly GCA_036898215.1). Classification (NCBI taxonomy): domain Eukaryota; kingdom Viridiplantae; phylum Streptophyta; class Magnoliopsida; order Fagales; family Juglandaceae; genus Platycarya; species Platycarya strobilacea. The sequence continues at coordinate 26,117,594 of CM072555.1, read as the reverse complement.
GATGTCATTTTAGGGATGCCTTTTATCAATTCTATTTGCCCTTTCTTAACTGAGAAAGATGGGATCACCACTGACCCCTTCGGACAGAAAGTCAATTTTAATTTTGTTTCCAAACTTGAAGCTGATACTTCAAGAGGAAAAATTTTTTGATCGTTGCTAAGGAACACCATCTACTCTCTCTTCAACAAGAAGTAAGAATTAGAAAAATTTCTGAGCATTTGACTGAGCCATTAATGCATTCAAAAATTGAGGATTTTCATAAAAAACTCGTTTTTGAAATTTGTTCCGATCTCCCCAATGCTTTTTTGGAATCGGAAAAAACATGAGGTTTCTCTACCTTATATCAAAGATTTTTCAGAGAAAAATATTCTCACTAAAGCTCGGCCCATTCAAATGAATGCTGAGACTTTAGAATTTTGTAAAAATGAAATTTCTGATCTTCTTCAGAAGAGATTAATCAGGCATAGTAAGTCACCCTGGTCGTGTGCTGCTTTCTATGTCCAGAAAAATTCTGAGTTAGAACGAGGTTCGCCCCGCCTTGTCATAAATTACAAACCCCTGAACAAAGTGTTAGAATGGATAAGATATCCCATCCCTAACAAAAATGACTTAATTCAGAGGTTGAGTGAAGCCGTAGTCTTTAGCAAGTTTGACCTTAAGTCTGGATTTTGGCAAATCCAAATTAGGGAGTCGGACCGTTATAAGACTGCATTTTGTACTCCGTTGGGTCATTACGAGTGGAGCGTGATGCCATTCGGTCTAAAAAATGCCCCTTCTGAGTTTCAAAACATTATGAACGATATTTTCAATAGTTTTTCTCATTTCACTATTGTTTATATCGATGATATTTTAATTTTCTCTAAATCCATTAATGATCACTGGAAACATTTGTTGGCATTCCTTGACATCGCCAAAAGAAATGGACTAGTGGTTTCTGCTAAGAAAATTAAACTTTTCCAAACCAAGATTAGATTCCTTGGTTTTGATATTTGTACCAGTAAGATCAGACCAATTCAAAGGTCAGCTGATTTTGCTGAAAAATTTCCTGATATCATTGTAGATAAAACTCAGCTCCAGAGATTTCTTGGTTCGCTGAATTATATCGCTGATTTTTATAAAGATATGAGAAAACGGTGTCGTCCTCTCTTCCAGAGACTTCGTACCAACCCTTCTCCGTGGACTGATATCCACACAAATCTTGTTAGGGGAATTAGGCATATGTCAAAACTCTTCCATGTCTTGGAATCCCTAATTCTGAATATTTTAAAATTGTTGAAACAGATGCCTCTGACGTTGGTTATGGTGGCATTCTGAAACAATGTGTTTCACCAGGTTCTTCCGAACAAATTTTTCGTTTCCATTCCCGGACCTGGAATCATGCACAATTAAATTATAGTACTACTAAAAAAGAAATTTTATCTATAGTACTATGCATTTCTAAATTTCAATCTGATTTATTAAATCAAAAATTTCTTTTAAGAATTGATTGCAAAAGTGCTAAGTATGTTTTAGAAAAAGATGTTGAAAACATTGCATCTAAACAAATTTTTGCACGATGGCAAGCTATTTTAAGCATTTTTGATTTTGATATTGAGTATATAAAAGGATCGGATAACTCCATCCCTGATTTTCTTACCCGTGAATTTCTGCAGAGAAAAAATGAGTAAGAAAAAGAAACGAGAGAAGACTGAGAGTTCCCAGAGGCCTCCACTTCTCCCAGTACCTCCTGCCTCTCTTTTGATGCCAACTTCCCCACTGGAAGTTGAAAATAGATACACAGTTCTGGGAACTATACCCAGACCTGTAACCCCAAGTTCGTTTGCCATGGCAGTAACCATGACACATGATCCCTCGTCCAACCCTTTGGGTAGAACAAGGCCTAGATTTCCTGCTCCTAACAGAGCAGAAAGTTTTCAAAAATCACATTTTCAAAGTCTGTTCTACATTGAGAATATTGTAGAAACAGATCATTTCCAAATCGCTTTTCATTATTTTTCGCCAGGATGGCACTGGGTTCTTCGTAATCCAAAAAAAGATTTGAAATTTTTTCTTTCTATTCTCTCCCATACGGGATCAATCTACTTGAAACCACTTTATGATAAAGCGGATCCTTCAAAGATCTTTTCCCATTCTTGTTTTATTGTCAGAATTCTAATACCTGATCAATGGGGACAGAATCCGAATACTATTAAAAGTATTTCGGATACCCAGATTAGATATAATTATCATGATTATATCGACGCCTGGCTCCATTTTCCTTTTTATCAGACACCAAGTATGTCTCATTCTTGGTTCTTTAATTTTGATAAAAAATTCGTTCCAAAGATCCCTCTTTGGTTCATCCAATGGTGGCAATCTTTTGGCCCCATTCCATATATCTATCCGCCAGGCCTCCAGCCTGTCCTTGATCATATTAAATCGGTAACCCCAAAAATGGATTCCCCTCATTCTAAATTTCCATTTTTAATCCATTTTTGTGCTCATTACAAATTACCATGGATCCTTAATTGGACCTATGAGAAAACTGCAGACATTCTTGTCCGCAGATTTTACGTTAAATACTGGGATAAAACCCAGATCCCTGATAATTTTTTGACTAAAGTTTTAAAGGATTTTTCTGTCTCGGCACCAGATCTAAAAGACCGGGAGGAGTTTCCATCACCAAAGTCAAAAAATCAGATCGAGTTTCCTTTTCCACTTCTCGAACCTAAGGATACTCCAAGTTCATCTTCAAAACAGAAGAAAAAGACTTCATCAGAAAAGAAGCCTTCTTCTTCTCCAAAGAAAAAAGATTCAGATACAGAAAGTTCAGCCTCTTCGAAAAGAGACTCCAAGAAGAAGCAGAACAAAGAGATGCTTGAGATACTCAAGAAACAGATAGAAGGACAACACAATAGCTTGATACTATTAAAGCAGTCCATTGATGAAGAAGCCAGCAGTGAATCAGAACAGTCAGAACATGACTCTGATGACCTGTACAAATACTTTGGACACGACAAAGAATACACTTCGCCTGATCTCGGAGAGCCTTAATTGCCAGTCCACAAAAGTGAAGATCGGTCAGCAGATAAAGACAAGATGTCCCCACTGCCGACACCTTTTGAGCCAGTCAGCACTAGAAGACAAAACATCTTTCGGTGCGGACAACTTCATTGCCTGACTGCCCAGCTTTCGGCGCAGACAGCTTTACTTTTTCAAAAAAGTAATCACGTGGTGTGGTTACTGTTTGCTTTATGCTACTTTCGGCCGCTTTTCCTTTTTGTTTGTCTCCCGTGATCTACTCCGGGTTTCTTTTGTAATACCTCTCCATCTATAGAAGGAGAGTTCAGTTTTTAGTTTGAAGGCAGACTTCATTCCACCCCTTTCTTACGATAAGAAAACTTGTAAGGAATCCTATCTGCAAGCCATAATCTTGTAATTTTGTGAATCTTGTGATTATAGTGAAGAATATTTTTATTTTAAATCTATCTTCATTATTTATGTTTATACATTGCATACATATGGTCGGCTTTGCCGCCTATTGAACGGAATCAGGGCCGTTCCCTGGTACAGCGATCGGACTTCCCTCACAGTGCCCCTGTCGGAACGCTGTTCCCCCATTCATTTGAATTTTCGCCTTTCTATTTTACATGCATTGGTCGGCTGAGCCGCCTCTTAACTGCTGCATATTTATTTTCTACATCTTAACTTCCCCACTGGAAGTTGACAAAGAAGTATCTTCCGTGATGGACCCCCACTTCCAACAGTCGAGTTCCATTTGCCGTAGGTAAGTCCCTGTGTTGCCGTTAGCCGAAGGAAGGCGTTAGGCGTTGATGGGCACGATAGGTACCTGGTAAGGACAATAAGTCTGTGAGGGATGTGTTCCCTTAGGGTATGTGTTACCCGTGCAGCAGGGTAAGGTCAAAGATCTAGATTTAGGAAGTACCTAAGTTTCTTAGGAAGTTGCCAAAAAGAACAGGATGTTTAGATCCAGTTCTTCAGTTAGTTCCAGGTCAACTAAACCGCCTGATATTATGAATGAAGAAGATGAAATTTTAGAAATCAATTTTGATAAAGATCCTATGATTGAAATCAATCGATGGCGTTTGCCAAAGATTGGTATTGATTCTCTTTATGATAAAACCTGGAGAGAAAAGGTTCATCTTACTGAATTCAATGTGAAAACAATAGAAACAACCTTTGCTATTTCTAAAACTCAGGAAAAATGTCGTCTGTTTCAACGTGATGTTATAACAGACATGAAGAAAAAAGATTTTTCTTTTATTCACATTGCATCTGTCCAGGTTGCCATCAAACCTTTAATTAGGAAAGGTGTCAATGCCTCTGTGCTCCTGTGCTTGCGTGATGCAAGATTCAGGAATTTTGATGACAGTCAGCTTAGGATTGTGCAAACATCCCTTGCAGAAGGTCCTGTTCATTTTGATTGTTACCCAGATTTAACTATTGATTTAAATGATAAAAATATTCTTGATGTTTTAACCTTGAATATTTTGACTTCTGGGATTGACATGACCGATGGCAGTAAGCCTCTGGCATTAATTTATCGCATTTATTACAGACTAATGAAGACTAGCCTTAATCCTAAGGCTAAACTACATTCGTCTAGAGACCAGACCCTTCTGATACAGAGCTCATCTTCCAGCGCTGATATCAGAACCCCCAAGATGATTAACTGGAAGGATGTTTCTTTTCCAGATGAGTGGGTTCTTCCCCAAGAATTACCCCCAAGACAAGTCATGCCTCGAAATAAAGATGTTGACTTAATTCAACAGTATCTTGATGGTACTGTAAAGATTTCTTTTGACAGACCCTCCACGACCAAAGAAAGACGATACTCTTTCACTGGTCCCCTATCTTCTACTTCTTCGGACCCGAGAATCAGTAGAGATAAAAATCTCGAAACATTCTTGGAAGATTCTGTCAAGATGGCAGAACCTAAACGTCCAATTATTATTATCCAAGAAATTCCCAAGGGAAATTCTTCTGAGTCCAAGTTGAAGGGAGTCTCTTCAGAGTCTCAAGTAACTTCAGCTTTTTACACAACCAAAGATGATTTTCCATCATCCAAGGGAAAAGCCAAAAAGGAAGAAACTGAAGAAGACTCTTCTGAGTCCCCTACAGCTTCAGATTTGGTTATGAACACAAATGTTTTGCACCCACAATTAATGATGATGTGCAAACCCTTTGAGATTAATATGATTTCACTGGTTGATGAATTTAAGAGCATAAAAAACCGACCTAAGCGTATAGCTTATGCTCGTGATTTTAGTCAAGCCCAAAAACAAAGGGTAAGACGAAAATGGAAAGAATTGATGAATGCCTAGCAAAGGCATATTCTTTTCTTTGATTTTCTTGAAAATCATTATGATTTTAAGCATTGTGATTTTAAGAATAAATTTTTAAATGTTTTAAAAACTACATTTGTTAAAGAAGATAAAACAGTTGTAACGAAAAGCCATCCTCCACTTGAGACCACTTTGATCTCAGTACGTGGAGCTGAAGTTGAAGCTTCTCCTTTTAAAATCCCAACTGTTAAAGATTAAAATTTTCCTTTAGCTTCTGAAAGAAAGAAGATTATTGAGCAAAACAATTTTTGAAACTCTGCTCTCCATATTATAGGTCAACAATTAGACCGTATTGAGGAGAATATTGAAAAACCTGTTTTTAAATCTGATTTTGGAAGACGTACTGCTAGTCCTCCAAAACCTAAAATTAAGTTAATTGAAAAACCTTTGATTATTCTACCCGAGAACAGACAGAAAATAGATTCTATCAGTACTCTAGATAGAATTGATCAAATGCTAGCAGAAATAAAGCTAGAAAAACAAAGTTCAAAACCTTCTACAAGTGTCCTTGATAGGAGTAGAAAGGATTTTAATCCAGACTATATTTCTGTTCTTTCTACAAATGAATCCTCAGAGGATGATTCTGTCATCAATTCTGTTTTAAAACAGTTTTCATCGGAGCCAGCTGAGATAGCCAGACTCACTACTGTGAAACCTTCAGGTTTTACGAAGAACTAGTTTTCAAAGCCAACTCCACCTGATTTAGCGATCGAAGAACGTATGTTTAGAGATCAGTTTTCGGCTAGTGCCGACAGGATATATGAATGGAACATCGATGGAATCTCTGAACAAGAAGTCCTAAATACTCTACAAAAGATGTCCATGATCGCCGATGCCTATGTTCAGAAAAACATTTTACAACCTGATGTTGTTTTAATGTTAGTTTCTGGTTTTACGGGTATGCTTCGGTCTTGGTGGGATAAACACCTTACTGATGAAGCTAAACAAAGGATTCAATTTGCTGTCAAGCAAAATGATGATGGTACCCCTGTTTTTGATAACACCATAGGACGAGGTGTCTCTGATGGTGTTAATACTTTGATTTATACGATTATAAAACATTTCATTGGTACGCCTTCAAATGTGACTAATCGTTTTTCTGATTATTTGAATAATCTGAGATGTCCTAACATGTCAGATTATAATTGGTATGAAACCGTGTATATTTCACGAGTTTTCATGCGTGATGATTCTGATAAGCCTTACTGGAAAGAAAGATTCATTGATGGTCTCCCTCGTTTGTTTGCCATTAAGGTTAAGGAGGCACTACCTGATAGTACCGGTAGAGTAGATTACGATAGTTACACCTATGGTGATATTACTGGCGTAATTAGAAAACTCGGTATTAGTATGTGCAATGATCAAAAGCTCATCTCTCAGCAGATGAAAGATAGAAAGAGAGCCAAATATGAGATGGGAAATTTCTGTCAACAATTTGGCCTTCCTCCTATTGCTCCATCCAAAGAGAGAAAGAAAAAACATTTGAAAAGGTTTTCCCAAAAGCCTCACGGAGATTCTTTTCAAAAGAAAAGAAAAACCCGTGCTGATTTCTTTAGAAAACCTTCTGATCATAAAAGATTTCCTCATAAAAAATCTTTTCCTAAGAAAAACTCTGATCTAAACCAGAGATGTTTTAAATGTGGAAAGAGGGGACATTATGCAAATAATTGTCCAAACCCTCAAAAATCCACTAAATTGAAGAATAAGGTTAATGCTTTAAATATTGGTGAAGATGAGCAACAGGAATTGTTTCAATTACTCGATCACAATTCTGATTCTTCATCCTCAGAACGTGATGAATACAGTTCTAGTGATAGTAACTATCATTCAGAATCAGATTCATCAGTTCAAACAATGGTTAAGCTTGGCTGCAATTGCAGTGGTTCTTGTTGTAAAACTTTTGGAGTTAAAACAATTAATGTTTTAACTAAAGAGGAGGAACAACAGAACCTTCTTCTTGATTTGATTTCTCAGCTTGAGAATACTGAGCTAAAAGAAAAGTATCTTGCCCAGCTCAGGAAGACTATGGCTCGTAGAGAGTCGTCATCTTCTCAAGAGAAAGTCAGTTTTCAAGAAACATTAAAACGTTTCGATAAGAAACCGAAGAATGTTTCTACCTCTGATTTACAGCATGAAATCGGAATTATCAAGCAAGAGATTATTGAACTCAAATCTGAGGTTAATAATCTTAAACTTGAAAATTCAAGTTTAAAACAACATTTTATAACTCTTAAAATTGAGCATGCTCTTGATCAAGATCCTTCCGATAATGAAGAAACAAAAGTTTCTGACCATGATGAACCCTCAGATAGTCCTAAGGCTGTTTGCTTGTTAAGACAATCCATGCCTATTAAATGGTATGCGAAAGTCAAAATTATTGTTTGTAGAGAATTTGAGTTCTCTGTGATTGCTTTGATTGATTCTGGATCGGATCTTAACTGTATCCGTGAAGGCCTGGTTCCAACCAAGTATTTTGAAAAGTCTACTGAAAGACTATCAGCGGCTAATGGTTCAAAAATGAAAATCAACTATGAGCTAAATGATGCCCATGTCTGTCAAGACAATGTTTGTTTTCGTATCCCGTCTGTCCTAGTCAAAAACATGACTTGGGATGTCATTTTAGGGATGCCTTTTATCAATTCTATTTGCCCTTTCTTAACTGAGAAAGATGGGATCACCACTGACCCCTTCGGACAGAAAGTCAATTTTAATTTTGTTTCCAAACTTGAAGCTGATACTTCAAGAGGAAAAATTTTTTGATCGTTGCTAAGGAACACCATCTACTCTCTCTTCAACAAGAAGTAAGAATTAGAAAAATTTCTGAGCATTTGACTGAGCCATTAATGCATTCAAAAATTGAGGATTTTCATAAAAAACTCGTTTTTGAAATTTGTTCCGATCTCCCCAATGCTTTTTTGGAATCGGAAAAAACATGAGGTTTCTCTACCTTATATCAAAGATTTTTCAGAGAAAAATATTCTCACTAAAGCTCGGCCCATTCAAATGAATGCTGAGACTTTAGAATTTTGTAAAAATGAAATTTCTGATCTTCTTCAGAAGAGATTAATCAGGCATAGTAAGTCACCCTGGTCGTGTGCTGCTTTCTATGTCCAGAAAAATTCTGAGTTAGAACGAGGTTCGCCCCGCCTTGTCATAAATTACAAACCCCTGAACAAAGTGTTAGAATGGATAAGATATCCCATCCCTAACAAAAATGACTTAATTCAGAGGTTGAGTGAAGCCGTAGTCTTTAGCAAGTTTGACCTTAAGTCTGGATTTTGGCAAATCCAAATTAGGGAGTCGGACCGTTATAAGACTGCATTTTGTACTCCGTTGGGTCATTACGAGTGGAGCGTGATGCCATTCGGTCTAAAAAATGCCCCTTCTGAGTTTCAAAACATTATGAACGATATTTTCAATAGTTTTTCTCATTTCACTATTGTTTATATCGATGATATTTTAATTTTCTCTAAATCCATTAATGATCACTGGAAACATTTGTTGGCATTCCTTGACATCGCCAAAAGAAATGGACTAGTGGTTTCTGCTAAGAAAATTAAACTTTTCCAAACCAAGATTAGATTCCTTGGTTTTGATATTTGTACCAGTAAGATCAGACCAATTCAAAGGTCAGCTGATTTTGCTGAAAAATTTCCTGATATCATTGTAGATAAAACTCAGCTCCAGAGATTTCTTGGTTCGCTGAATTATATCGGTGATTTTTATAAAGATATGAGAAAACGGTGTCGTCCTCTCTTCCAGAGACTTCGTACCAACCCTTCTCCGTGGACTGATATCCACACAAATCTTGTTAGGGGAATTAGGCATATGTCAAAACTCTTCCATGTCTTGGAATCCCTAATTCTGAATATTTTTAAATTGTTGAAACAGATGCCTCTGACGTTGGTTATGGTGGCATTCTGAAACAATGTGTTTCACCAGGTTCTTCCGAACAAATTTTTCGTTTCCATTCCCGGACCTGGAATCATGCACAATTAAATTATAGTACTACTAAAAAAGAAATTTTATCTATAGTACTATGCATTTCTAAATTTCAATCTGATTTATTAAATCAAAAATTTCTTTTAAGAATTGATTGCAAAAGTGCTAAGTATGTTTTAGAAAAAGATGTTGAAAACATTGCATCTAAACAAATTTTTGCACGATGGCAAGCTATTTTAAGCATTTTTGATTTTGATATTGAGTATATAAAAGGATCGGATAACTCCATCCCTGATTTTCTTACCCGTGAATTTCTGCAGAGAAAAAATGAGTAAGAAAAAGAAACGAGAGAAGACTGAGAGTTCCCAGAGGCCTCCACTTCTCCCAGTACCTCCTGCCTCTCTTTTGATGCCAACTTCCCCACTGGAAGTTGAAAATAGATACACAGTTCTGGGAACTATACCCAGACCTGTAACCCCAAGTTCGTTTGCCATGGCAGTAACCATGACACATGATCCCTCGTCCAACCCTTTGGGTAGAACAAGGCCTAGATTTCCTGCTCCTAACAGAGCAGAAAGTTTTCAAAAATCACATTTTCAAAGTCTGTTCTACATTGAGAATATTGTAGAAACAGATCATTTCCAAATCGCTTTTCATTATTTTTCGCCAGGATGGCACTGGGTTCCTCGTAATCCAAAAAAAGATTTGAAATTTTTTCTTTCTATTCTCTCCCATACGGGATCAATCTACTTGAAACCACTTTATGATAAAGCGGATCCTTCAAAGATCTTTTCCCATTCTTGTTTTATTGTCAGAATTCTAATACCTGATCAATGGGGACAGAATCCGAATACTATTAAAAGTATTTCGGATACCCAGATTAGATATAATTATCATGATTATATCGACGCCTGGCTCCATTTTCCTTTTTATCAGACACCAAGTATGTCTCATTCTTGGTTCTTTAATTTTGATAAAAAATTCGTTCCAAAGATCCCTCTTTGGTTCATCCAATGGTGGCAATCTTTTGGCCCCATTCCATATATCTATCCGCCAGGCCTCCAGCCTGTCCTTGATCATATTAAATCGGTAACCCCAAAAATGGATTCCCCTCATTCTAAATTTCCATTTTTAATCCATTTTTGTGCTCATTACAAATTACCATGGATCCTTAATTGGACCTATGAGAAAACTGCAGACATTCTTGTCCGCAGATTTTACGTTAAATACTGGGATAAAACCCAGATCCCTGATAATTTTTTGACTAAAGTTTTAAAGGATTTTTCTGTCTCGGCACCAGATCTAAAAGACCGGGAGGAGTTTCCATCACCAAAGTCAAAAAATCAGATCGAGTTTCCTTTTCCACTTCTCGAACCTAAGGATACTCCAAGTTCATCTTCAAAACAGAAGAAAAAAACTTCATCAGAAAAGAAGCCTTCTTCTTCTCCAAAGAAAAAAGATTCAGATACAGAAAGTTCAGCCTCTTCGAAAAAAGACTCCAAGAAGAAGCAGAACAAAGAGATGCTTGAGATACTCAAGAAATAGATAGAAGGACAACACAATAGCATGATACTATTAAAGCAGTCCATTGATGAAGAAGCCAGCAGTGAATCAGAACAGTCAGAACATGACTCTGATGACCTGTACAAATACTTTGGACACGACAAAGAATACACTTCGCCTGATCTCGGAGAGCCTTAATTGCCAGTCCACAAAAGTGAAGATCGGTCAGCAGATAAAGACAAGATGTCCCCACTGCCGACACCTTTTGAGCCAGTCAGCACTAGAAGACAAAACATCTTTCGGTGCGGACAACTTCATTGCCTGACTGCCCAGCTTTCGGCGCAGACAGCTTTACTTTTTCAAAAAAGTAATCACGTGGTGTGGTTACTGTTTGCTTTATGCTACTTTCGGCCGCTTTTCCTTTTTGTTTGTCTCCCGTGATCTACTCCGGGTTTCTTTTGTAATACCTCTCCATCTATAGAAGGAGAGTTCAGTTTTTAGTTTGAAGGCAGACTTCATTCCACCCCTTTCTTACGATAAGAAAACTTGTAAGGAATCCTATCTGCAAGCCATAATCTTGTAATTTTGTGAATCTTGTGATTATAGTGAAGAATATTTTTATTTTAAATCTATCTTCATTATTTATGTTTATACATTGCATACATATGGTCGGCTTTGCCGCCTATTGAACGGAATCAGGGCCGTTCCCTGGTACAGCGATCGGACTTCCCTCACAGTGCCCCTGTCGGAACGCTGTTCCCCCATTCATTTGAATTTTCGCCTTTCTATTTTACATGCATTGGTCGGCTGAGCCGCCTCTTAACTGCTGCATATTTATTTTCTACATCTTAACTTCCCCACTGGAAGTTGACAAAGAAGTATCTTCCGTGATGGACCCCCACTTCCAACAGTCGAGTTCCATTTGCCGTAGGTAAGTCCCTGTGTTGCCGTTAGCCGAAGGAAGGCGTTAGGCGTTGATGGGCACGATAGGTACCTGGTAAGGACAATAAGTCTGTGAGGGATGTGTTCCCTTAGGGTATGTGTTACCCGTGCAGCAGGGTAAGGTCAAAGATCTAGATTTAAGAAGTACCTAAGTTTCTTAGGAAGTTGCCAAAAAGAACAGGATGTTTAGATCCAGTTCTTCAGTTAGTTCCAGGTCAACTAAACCGCCTGATATTATGAATGAAGAAGATGAAATTTTAGAAATCAATTTTGATAAAGATCCTATGATTGAAATCAATCGATGGCGTTTGCCAAAGATTGGTATTGATTCTCTTTATGATAAAACCTGGAGAGAAAAGGTTCATCTTACTGAATTCAATGTGAAAACAATAGAAACAACCTTTGCTATTTCTAAAACTCAGGAAAAATGTCGTCTGTTTCAACGTGATGTTATAACAGACATGAAGAAAAAAGATTTTTCTTTTATTCACATTGCATCTGTCCAGGTTGCCATCAAACCTTTAATTAGGAAAGGTGTCAATGCCTCTGTGCTCCTGTGCTTGCGTGATGCAAGATTCAGGAATTTTGATGACAGTCAGCTTAGGATTGTGCAAACATCCCTTGCAGAAGGTCCTGTTCATTTTGATTGTTACCCAGATTTAACTATTGATTTAAATGATAAAAATATTCTTGATGTTTTAACCTTGAATATTTTGACTTCTGGGATTGACATGACCGATGGCAGTAAGCCTCTGGCATTAATTTATCGCATTTATTACAGACTAATGAAGACTAGCCTTAATCCTAAGGCTAAACTACATTCGTCTAGAGACCAGACCCTTCTGATACAGAGCTCATCTTCCAGCGCTGATATCAGAACCCCCAAGATGATTAACTGGAAGGATGTTTCTTTTCCAGATGAGTGGGTTCTTCCCCAAGAATTACCCCCAAGACAAGTCATGCCTCGAAATAAAGATGTTGACTTAATTCAACAGTATCTTGATGGTACTGTAAAGATTTCTTTTGACAGACCCTCCACGACCAAAGAAAGACGATACTCTTTCACTGGTCCCCTATCTTCTACTTCTTCGGACCCGAGAATCAGTAGAGATAAAAATCTCGAAACATTCTTGGAAGATTCTGTCAAGATGGCAGAACCTAAACTTCCAATTATTATTATCCAAGAAATTCCCAAGGGAAATTCTTCTGAGTCCAAGTTGAAGGGAGTCTCTTCAGAGTCTCAAGTAACTTCAGCTTTTTACACAACCAAAGATGATTTTCCATCATCCAAGGGAAAAGCCAAAAAGGAAGAAACTGAAGAAGACTCTTCTGAGTCCCCTACAGCTTCAGATTTGGTTATGAACACAAATGTTTTGCACCCACAATTAATGATGATGTGCAAACCCTTTGAGATTAATATGATTTCACTGGTTGATGAATTTAAGAGCATAAAAAACCGACCTAAGCGTATAGCTTATGCTCGTGATTTTAGTCAAGCCCAAAAACAAAGGGTAAGACGAAAATGGAAAGAATTGATGAATGCCTAGCAAAGGCATATTCTTTTCTTTGATTTTCTTGAAAATCATTATGATTTTAAACATTGTGATTTTAAGAATAAATTTTTAAATGTTTTAAAAACTACATTTGTTAAAGAAGATAAAACAGTTGTAACGAAAAGCCATCCTCCACTTGAGACCACTTTGATCTCAGTACGTGGAGCTGAAGTTGAAGCTTCTCCTTTTAAAATCCCAACTGTTAAAGATTAAAATTTTCCTTTAGCTTCTGAAAGAAAGAAGATTATTGAGCAAAACAATTTTTGAAACTCTGCTCTCCACATTATAGGTCAACAATTAGACCGTATTGAGGAGAATATTGAAAAACCTGTTTTTAAATCTGATTTTGGAAGACGTACTGCTAGTCCTCCAAAACCTAAAATTAAGTTAATTGAAAAACCTTTGATTATTCTACCCGAGAACAGACAGAAAATAGATTCTATCAGTACTCTAGATAGAATTGATCAAATGCTAGCAGAAATAAAGCTAGAAAAACAAAGTTCAAAACCTTCTACAAGTGTCCTTGATAGGAGTAGAAAGGATTTTAATCCAGACTATATTTCTGTTCTTTCTACAAATGAATCCTCAGAGGATGATTCTGTCATCAATTCTGTTTTAAAACAGTTTTCATCGGAGCCAGCTGAGATAGCCAGACTCACTACTGTGAAACCTTCAGGTTTTACGAAGAACTAGTTTTCAAAGCCAACTCCACCTGATTTAGCGATCGAAGAACGTATGTTTAGAGATCAGTTTTCGGCTAGTGCCGACAGGATATATGAATGGAACATCGATGGAATCTCTGAACAAGAAGTCCTAAATACTCTACAAAAGATGTCCATGATCGCCGATGCCTATGTTCAGAAAAACATTTTACAACCTGATGTTGTTTTAATGTTAGTTTCTGGTTTTACGGGTATGCTTCGGTCTTGGTGGGATAAACACCTTACTGATGAAGCTAAACAAAGGATTCAATTTGCTGTCAAGCAAAATGATGATGGTACCCCTGTTTTTGATAACACCATAGGACGAGGTGTCTCTGATGGTGTTAATACTTTGATTTATACGATTATAAAACATTTCATTGGTACGCCTTCAAATGTGACTAATCGTTTTTCTGATTATTTGAATAATCTGAGATGTCCTAACATGTCAGATTATAATTGGTATGAAACCGTGTTTATTTCACGAGTTTTCATGCGTGATGATTCTGATAAGCCTTACTGGAAAGAAAGATTCATTGATGGTCTCCCTCGTTTGTTTGCCATTAAGGTTAAGGAGGCACTACCTGATAGTACCGGTAGAGTAGATTACGATAGTTACACCTATGGTGATATTACTGGCGTAATTAGAAAACTCGGTATTAGTATGTGCAATGATCAAAAGCTCATCTCTCAGCAGATGAAAGATAGAAAGAGAGCCAAATATGAGATGGGAAATTTCTGTCAACAATTTGGCCTTCCTCCTATTGCTCCATCCAAAGAGAGAAAGAAAAAACATTTGAAAAGGTTTTCCCAAAAGCCTCACGGAGATTCTTTTCAAAAGAAAAGAAAAACCCGTGCTGATTTCTTTAGAAAACCTTCTGATCATAAAAGATTTCCTCATAAAAAATCTTTTCCTAAGAAAAACTCTGATCTAAACCAGAGATGTTTTAAATGTGGAAAGAGGGGACATTATGCAAATAATTGTCCAAACCCTCAAAAATCCACTAAATTGAAGAATAAGGTTAATGCTTTAAATATTGGTGAAGATGAGCAACAGGAATTGTTTCAATTACTCGATCACAATTCTGATTCTTCATCCTCAGAACGTGATGAATACAGTTCTAGTGATAGTAACTATCATTCAGAATCAGATTCATCAGTTCAAACAATGGTTAAGCTTGGCTGCAATTGCAGTGGTTCTTGTTGTAAAACTTTTGGAGTTAAAACAATTAATGTTTTAACTAAAGAGGAGGAACAACAGAACCTTCTTCTTGATTTGATTTCTCAGCTTGAGAATACTGAGCTAAAAGAAAAGTATCTTGCCCAGCTCAGGAAGACTATGGCTCGTAGAGAGTCGTCATCTTCTCAAGAGAAAGTCAGTTTTCAAGAAACATTAAAACGTTTCGATAAGAAACCGAAGAATGTTTCTACCTCTGATTTACAGCATGAAATCGGAATTATCAAGCAAGAGATTATTGAACTCAAATCTGAGGTTAATAATCTTAAACTTGAAAATTCAAGTTTAAAACAACATTTTATAACTCTTAAAATTGAGCATGCTCTTGATCAAGATCCTTCCGATAATGAAGAAACAAAAGTTTCTGACCATGATGAACCCTCAGATAGTCCTAAGGCTGTTTGCTTGTTAAGACAATCCATGCCTATTAAATGGTATGCGAAAGTCAAAATTATTGTTTGTAGAGAATTTGAGTTCTCTGTGATTGCTTTGATTGATTCTGGATCGGATCTTAACTGTATCCGTGAAGGCCTGGTTCCAACCAAGTATTTTGAAAAGTCTACTGAAAGACTATCAGCGGCTAATGGTTCAAAGATGAAAATCAACTATGAGCTAAATGATGCCCATGTCTGTCAAGACAATGTTTGTTTTCGTATCCCGTCTGTCCTAGTCAAAAACATGACTTGGGATGTCATTTTAGGGATGCCTTTTATCAATTCTATTTGCCCTTTCTTAACTGAGAAAGATGGGATCACCACTGACCCCTTCGGACAGAAAGTCAATTTTAATTTTGTTTCCAAACTTGAAGCTGATACTTCAAGAGGAAAAATTTTTTGATCGTTGCTAAGGAACACCATCTACTCTCTCTTCAACAAGAAGTAAGAATTAGAAAAATTTCTGAGCATTTGACTGAGCCATTAATGCATTCAAAAATTGAGGATTTTCATAAAAAACTCGTTTTTGAAATTTGTTCCGATCTCCCCAATGCTTTTTTGGAATCGGAAAAAACATGAGGTTTCTCTACCTTATATCAAAGATTTTTCAGAGAAAAATATTCTCACTAAAGCTCGGCCCATTCAAATGAATGCTGAGACTTTAGAATTTTGTAAAAATGAAATTTCTGATCTTCTTCAGAAGAGATTAATCAGGCATAGTAAGTCACCCTGGTCGTGTGCTGCTTTCTATGTCCAGAAAAATTCTGAGTTAGAACGAGGTTCGCCCCGCCTTGTCATAAATTACAAACCCCTGAACAAAGTGTTAGAATGGATAAGATATCCCATCCCTAACAAAAATGACTTAATTCAGAGGTTGAGTGAAGCCGTAGTCTTTAGCAAGTTTGACCTTAAGTCTGGATTTTGGCAAATCCAAATTAGGGAGTCGGACCGTTATAAGACTGCATTTTGTACTCCGTTGGGTCATTACGAGTGGAGCGTGATGCCATTCGGTCTAAAAAATGCCCCTTCTGAGTTTCAAAACATTATGAACGATATTTTCAATAGTTTTTCTCATTTCACTATTGTTTATATCGATGATATTTTAATTTTCTCTAAATCCATTAATGATCACTGGAAACATTTGTTGGCATTCCTTGACATCGCCAAAAGAAATGGACTAGTGGTTTCTGCTAAGAAAATTAAACTTTTCCAAACCAAGATTAGATTCCTTGGTTTTGATATTTGTACCAGTAAGATCAGACCAATTCAAAGGTCAGCTGATTTTGCTGAAAAATTTCCTGATATCATTGTAGATAAAACTCAGCTCCAGAGATTCCTTGGTTCGCTGAATTATATCGCTGATTTTTATAAAGATATGAGAAAACGGTGTCGTCCTCTCTTCCAGAGACTTCGTACCAACCCTTCTCCGTGGACTGATATCCACACAAATCTTGTTAGGGGAATTAGGCATATGTCAAAACTCTTCCATGTCTTGGAATCCCTAATTCTGAATATTTTTAAATTGTTGAAACAGATGCCTCTGACGTTGGTTATGGTGGCATTCTGAAACAATGTGTTTCACCAGGTTCTTCCGAACAAATTTTTCGTTTCCATTCCCGGACCTGGAATCATGCACAATTAAATTATAGTACTACTAAAAAAGAAATTTTATCTATAGTACTATGCATTTCTAAATTTCAATCTGATTTATTAAATCAAAAATTTCTTTTAAGAATTGATTGCAAAAGTGCTAAGTATGTTTTAGAAAAAGATGTTGAAAACATTGCATCTAAACAAATTTTTGCACGATGGCAAGCTATTTTAAGCATTTTTGATTTTGATATTGAGTATATAAAAGGATCGGATAACTCCATCCCTGATTTTCTTACCCGTGAATTTCTGCAGAGAAAAAATGAGTAAGAAAAAGAAACGAGAGAAGACTGAGAGTTCCCAGAGGCCTCCACTTCTCCCAGTACCTCCTGCCTCTCTTTTGATGCCAACTTCCCCACTGGAAGTTGAAAATAGATACACAGTTCTGGGAACTATACCCAGACCTGTAACCCCAAGTTCGTTTGCCATGGCAGTAACCATGACACATGATCCCTCGTCCAACCCTTTGGGTAGAACAAGGCCTAGATTTCCTGCTCCTAACAGAGCAGAAAGTTTTCAAAAATCACATTTTCAAAGTCTGTTCTACATTGAGAATATTGTAGAAACAGATCATTTCCAAATCGCTTTTCATTATTTTTCGCCAGGATGGCACTGGGTTCCTCGTAATCCAAAAAAAGATTTGAAATTTTTTCTTTCTATTCTCTCCCATACGGGATCAATCTACTTGAAACCACTTTATGATAAAGCGGATCCTTCAAAGATCTTTTCCCATTCTTGTTTTATTGTCAGAATTCTAACACCTGATCAATGGGGACAGAATCCGAATACTATTAAAAGTATTTCGGATACCCAGATTAGATATAATTATCATGATTATATCGACGCCTGGCTCCATTTTCCTTTTTATCAGACACCAAGTATGTCTCATTCTTGGTTCTTTAATTTTGATAAAAAATTCGTTCCAAAGATCCCTCTTTGGTTCATCCAATGGTGGCAATCTTTTGGCCCCATTCCATATATCTATCCGCCAGGCCTCCAGCCTGTCCTTGATCATATTAAATCGGTAACCCCAAAAATGGATTCCCCTCATTCTAAATTTCCATTTTTAATCCATTTTTGTGCTCATTACAAATTACCATGGATCCTTAATTGGACCTATGAGAAAACTGCAGACATTCTTGTCCGCAGATTTTACGTTAAATACTGGGATAAAACCCAGATCCCTGATAATTTTTTGACTAAAGTTTTAAAGGATTTTTCTGTCTCGGCACCAGATCTAAAAGACCGGAGGAGTTTCCATCACCAAAGTCAAAAAATCAGATCGAGTTTCCTTTTCCACTTCTCGAACCTAAGGATACTCCAAGTTCATCTTCAAAACAGAAGAAAAAAACTTCATCAGAAAAGAAGCCTTCTTCTTCTCCAAAGAAAAAAGATTCAGATACAGAAAGTTCAGCCTCTTCGAAAAAAGACTCCAAGAAGAAGCAGAACAAAGAGATGCTTGAGATACTCAAGAAACAGATAGAAGGACAACACAATAGCATGATACTATTAAAGCAGTCCATTGATGAAGAAGCCAGCAGTGAATCAGAACAGTCAGAACATGACTCTGATGACCTGTACAAATACTTTGGACACGACAAAGAATACACTTCGCCTGATCTCGGAGAGCCTTAATTGCCAGTCCACAAAAGTGAAGATCGGTTAGCAGATAAAGACAAGATGTCCCCACTGCCGACACCTTTTGAGCCAGTCAGCACTAGAAGACAAAACATCTTTCGGTGCGGACAACTTCATTGCCTGACTGCCCAGCTTTCGGCGCAGACAGCTTTACTTTTTCAAAAAAGTAATCACGTGGTGTGGTTACTGTTTGCTTTATGCTACTTTCGGCCGCTTTTCCTTTTTGTTTGTCTCCCGTGATCTACTCCGGGTTTCTTTTGTAATACCTCTCCATCTATAGAAGGAGAGTTCAGTTTTTAGTTTGAAGGCAGACTTCATTCCACCCCTTTCTTACGATAAGAAAACTTGTAAGGAATCCTATCTGCAAGCCATAATCTTGTAATTTTGTGAATCTTGTGATTATAGTGAAGAATATTTTTATTTTAAATCTATCTTCATTATTTATGTTTATACATTGCATACATATGGTCGGCTTTGCCGCCTATTGAACGGAATCAGGGCCGTTCCCTGGTACAGCGATCGGACTTCCCTCACAGTGCCCCTGTCGGAACGCTGTTCCCCCATTCATTTGAATTTTCGCCTTTCTATTTTACATGCATTGGTCGGCTGAGCCGCCTCTTAACTGCTGCATATTTATTTTCTACATCTTAACTTCCCCACTGGAAGTTGACAAAGAAGTATCTTCCGTGATGGACCCCCACTTCCAACAGTCGAGTTCCATTTGCCGTAGGTAAGTCCCTGTGTTGCCGTTAGCCGAAGGAAGGCGTTAGGCGTTGATGGGCACGATAGGTACCTGGTAAGGACAATAAGTCTGTGAGGGATGTGTTCCCTTAGGGTATGTGTTACCCGTGCAGCAGGGTAAGGTCAAAGATCTAGATTTAGGAAGTACCTAAGTTTCTTAGGAAGTTGCCAAAAAGAACAGGATGTTTAGATCCAGTTCTTCAGTTAGTTCCAGGTCAACTAAACCGCCTGATATTATGAATGAAGAAGATGAAATTTTAGAAATCAATTTTGATAAAGATCCTATGATTGAAATCAATCGATGGCGTTTGCCAAAGATTGGTATTGATTCTCTTTATGATAAAACCTGGAGAGAAAAGGTTCATCTTACTGAATTCAATGTGAAAACAATAGAAACAACCTTTGCTATTTCTAAAACTCAGGAAAAATGTCGTCTGTTTCAACGTGATGTTATAACAGACATGAAGAAAAAAGATTTTTCTTTTATTCACATTGCATCTGTCCAGGTTGCCATCAAACCTTTAATTAGGAAAGGTGTCAATGCCTCTGTGCTCCTGTGCTTGCGTGATGCAAGATTCAGGAATTTTGATGACAGTCAGCTTAGGATTGTGCAAACATCCCTTGCAGAAGGTCCTGTTCATTTTGATTGTTACCCAGATTTAACTATTGATTTAAATGATAAAAATATTCTTGATGTTTTAACCTTGAATATTTTGACTTCTGGGATTGACATGACCGATGGCAGTAAGCCTCTGGCATTAATTTATCGCATTTATTACAGACTAATGAAGACTAGCCTTAATCCTAAGGCTAAACTACATTCGTCTAGAGACCAGACCCTTCTGATACAGAGCTCATCTTCCAGCGCTGATATCAGAACCCCCAAGATGATTAACTGGAAGGATGTTTCTTTTCCAGATGAGTTGGTTCTTCCCCAAGAATTACCCCCAAGACAAGTCATGCCTCGAAATAAAGATGTTGACTTAATTCAACAGTATCTTGATGGTACTGTAAAGATTTCTTTTGACAGACCCTCCACGACCAAAGAAAGACGATACTCTTTCACTGGTCCCCTATCTTCTACTTCTTCGGACCCGAGAATCAGTAGAGATAAAAATCTCGAAACATTCTTGGAAGATTCTGTCAAGATGGCAGAACCTAAACGTCCAATTATTATTATCCAAGAAATTCCCAAGGGAAATTCTTCTGAGTCCAAGTTGAAGGGAGTCTCTTCAGAGTCTCAAGTAACTTCAGCTTTTTACACAACCAAAGATGATTTTCCATCATCCAAGGGAAAAGCCAAAAAGGAAGAAACTGAAGAAGACTCTTCTGAGTCCCCTACAGCTTTAGATTTGGTTATGAACACAAATGTTTTGCACCCACAATTAATGATGATGTGCAAACCCTTTGAGATTAATATGATTTCACTGGTTGATGAATTTAAGAGCATAAAAAACCGACCTAAGCGTATAGCTTATGCTCGTGATTTTAGTCAAGCCCAAAAACAAAGGGTAAGACGAAAATGGAAAGAATTGATGAATGCCTAGCAAAGGCATATTCTTTTCTTTGATTTTCTTGAAAATCATTATGATTTTAAGCATTGTGATTTTAAGAATAAATTTTTAAATGTTTTAAAAACTACATTTGTTAAAGAAGATAAAACAGTTGTAACGAAAAGCCATCCTCCACTTGAGACCACTTTGATCTCAGTACGTGGAGCTGAAGTTGAAGCTTCTCCTTTTAAAATCCCAACTGTTAAAGATTAAAATTTTCCTTTAGCTTCTGAAAGAAAGAAGATTATTGAGCAAAACAATTTTTGAAACTCTGCTCTCCACATTATAGGTCAACAATTAGACCGTATTGAGGAGAATATTGAAAAACCTGTTTTTAAATCTGATTTTGGAAGACGTACTGCTAGTCCTCCAAAACCTAAAATTAAGTTAATTGAAAAACCTTTGATTATTCTACCCGAGAACAGACAGAAAATAGATTCTATCAGTACTCTAGATAGAATTGATCAAATGCTAGCAGAAATAAAGCTAGAAAAACAAAGTTCAAAACCTTCTACAAGTGTCCTTGATAGGAGTAGAAAGGATTTTAATCCAGACTATATTTCTGTTCTTTCTACAAATGAATCCTCAGAGGATGATTCTGTCATCAATTCTGTTTTAAAACAGTTTTCATTGGAGCCAGCTGAGATAGCCAGACTCACTACTGTGAAACCTTCAGGTTTTACGAAGAACTAGTTTTCAAAGCCAACTCCACCTGATTTAGCGATCGAAGAACGTATGTTTAGAGATCAGTTTTCGGCTAGTGCCGACAGGATATATGAATGGAACATCGATGGAATCTCTGAACAAGAAGTCCTAAATACTCTACAAAAGATGTCCATGATCGCCGATGCCTATGTTCAGAAAAACATTTTACAACCTGATGTTGTTTTAATGTTAGTTTCTGGTTTTACGGGTATGCTTCGGTCTTGGTGGGATAAACACCTTACTGATGAAGCTAAACAAAGGATTCAATTTGCTGTCAAGCAAAATGATGATGGTACCCCTGTTTTTGATAACACCATAGGACGAGGTGTCTCTGATGGTGTTAATACTTTGATTTATACGATTATAAAACATTTCATTGGTACGCCTTCAAATGTGACTAATCGTTTTTCTGATTATTTGAATAATCTGAGATGTCCTAACATGTCAGATTATAATTGGTATGAAACCGTGTTTATTTCACGAGTTTTCATGCGTGATGATTCTGATAAGCCTTACTGGAAAGAAAGATTCATTGATGGTCTCCCTCGTTTGTTTGCCATTAAGGTTAAGGAGGCACTACCTGATAGTACCGGTAGAGTAGATTACGATAGTTACACCTATGGTGATATTACTGGCGTAATTAGAAAACTCGGTATTAGTATGTGCAATGATCAAAAGCTCATCTCTCAGCAGATGAAAGATAGAAAGAGAGCCAAATATGAGATGGGAAATTTCTGTCAACAATTTGGCCTTCCTCCTATTGCTCCATCCAAAGAGAGAAAGAAAAAACATTTGAAAAGGTTTTCCCAAAAGCCTCACGGAGATTCTTTTCAAAAGAAAAGAAAAACCCGTGCTGATTTCTTTAGAAAACCTTCTGATCATAAAAGATTTCCTCATAAAAAATCTTTTCCTAAGAAAAACTCTGATCTAAACCAGAGATGTTTTAAATGTGGAAAGAGGGGACATTATGCAAATAATTGTCCAAACCCTCAAAAATCCACTAAATTGAAGAATAAGGTTAATGCTTTAAATATTGGTGAAGATGAGCAACAGGAATTGTTTCAATTACTCGATCACAATTCTGATTCTTCATCCTCAGAACGTGATGAATACAGTTCTAGTGATAGTAACTATCATTCAGAATCAGATTCATCAGTTCAAACAATGGTTAAGCTTGGCTGCAATTGCAGTGGTTCTTGTTGTAAAACTTTTGGAGTTAAAACAATTAATGTTTTAACTAAAGAGGAGGAACAACAGAACCTTCTTCTTGATTTGATTTCTCAGCTTGAGAATACTGAGCTAAAAGAAAAGTATCTTGCCCAGCTCAGGAAGACTATGGCTCGTAGAGAGTCGTCATCTTCTCAAGAGAAAGTCAGTTTTCAAGAAACATTAAAACGTTTCGATAAGAAACCGAAGAATGTTTCTACCTCTGATTTACAGCATGAAATCGGAATTATCAAGCAAGAGATTATTGAACTCAAATCTGAGGTTAATAATCTTAAACTTGAAAATTCAAGTTTAAAACAACATTTTATAACTCTTAAAATTGAGCATGCTCTTGATCAAGATCCTTCCGATAATGAAGAAACAAAAGTTTCTGACCATGATGAACCCTCAGATAGTCCTAAGGCTGTTTGCTTGTTAAGACAATCCATGCCTATTAAATGGTATGCGAAAGTCAAAATTATTGTTTGTAGAGAATTTGAGTTCTCTGTGATTGCTTTGATTGATTCTGGATCGGATCTTAACTGTATCCGTGAAGGCCTGGTTCCAACCAAGTATTTTGAAAAGTCTACTGAAAGACTATCAGCGGCTAATGGTTCAAAGATGAAAATCAACTATGAGCTAAATGATGCCCATGTCTGTCAAGACAATGTTTGTTTTCGTATCCCGTCTGTCCTAGTCAAAAACATGACTTGGGATGTCATTTTAGGGATGCCTTTTATCAATTCTATTTGCCCTTTCTTAACTGAGAAAGATGGGATCACCACTGACCCCTTCGGACAGAAAGTCAATTTTAATTTTGTTTCCAAACTTGAAGCTGATACTTCAAGAGGAAAAATTTTTTGATCGTTGCTAAGGAACACCATCTACTCTCTCTTCAACAAGAAGTAAGAATTAGAAAAATTTCTGAGCATTTGACTGAGCCATTAATGCATTCAAAAATTGAGGATTTTCATAAAAAACTCGTTTTTGAAATTTGTTCCGATCTCCCCAATGCTTTTTGGAATCGGAAAAAACATGAGGTTTCTCTACCTTATATCAAAGATTTTTCAGAGAAAAATATTCTCACTAAAGCTCGGCCCATTCAAATGAATGCTGAGACTTTAGAATTTTGTAAAAAGGAAATTTCTGATCTTCTTCAGGAGAGATTAATCAGGCATAGTAAGTCACCCTGGTCGTGTGCTGCTTTCTATGTCCAGAAAAATTCTGAGTTAGAACGAGGTTCGCCCCGCCTTGTCATAAATTACAAACCCCTGAACAAAGTGTTAGAATGGATAAGATATCCCATCCCTAACAAAAATGACTTAATTCAGAGGTTGAGTGAAGCCGTAGTCTTTAGCAAGTTTGACCTTAAGTCTGGATTTTGGCAAATCCAAATTAGGGAGTCTGACCGTTATAAGACTGCATTTTGTACTCCGTTGGGTCATTACGAGTGGAGCGTGATGCCATTCGGTCTAAAAAATGCCCCTTCTGAGTTTCAAAACATTATGAACGATATTTTCAATAGTTTTTCTCATTTCACTATTGTTTATATCGATGATATTTTAATTTTCTCTAAATCCATTAATGATCACTGGAAACATTTGTTGGCATTCCTTGACATCGCCAAAAGAAATGGACTAGTGGTTTCTGCTAAGAAAATTAAACTTTTCCAAACCAAGATTAGATTCCTTGGTTTTGATATTTGTACCAGTAAGATCAGACCAATTCAAAGGTCAGCTGATTTTGCTGAACAATTTCCTGATATCATTGTAGATAAAACTCAGCTCCAGAGATTCCTTGGTTCGCTGAATTATATCGGTGATTTTTATAAAGATATGAGAAAACGGTGTCGTCCTCTCTTCCAGAGACTTCGTACCAACCCTTCTCCGTGGACTGATATCCACACAAATCTTGTTAGGGGAATTAGGCATATGTCAAAACTCTTCCATGTCTTGGAATCCCTAATTCTGAATATTTTAAAATTGTTGAAACAGATGCCTCTGACGTTGGTTATGGTGGCATTCTGAAACAATGTGTTTCACCAGGTTCTTCCGAACAAATTTTTCGTTTCCATTCCCGGACCTGGAATCATGCACAATTAAATTATAGTACTACTAAAAAAGAAATTTTATCTATAGTACTATGCATTTCTAAATTTCAATCTGATTTATTAAATCAAAAATTTCTTTTAAGAATTGATTGCAAAAGTGCTAAGTATGTTTTAGAAAAAGATGTTGAAAACATTGCATCTAAACAAATTTTTGCACGATGGCAAGCTATTTTAAGCATTTTTGATTTTGATATTGAGTATATAAAAGGATCGGATAACTCCATCCCTGATTTTCTTACCCGTGAATTTCTGCAGAGAAAAAATGAGTAAGAAAAAGAAACGAGAGAAGACTGAGAGTTCCCAGAGGCCTCCACTTCTCCCAGTACCTCCTGCCTCTCTTTTGATGCCAACTTCCCCACTGGAAGTTGAAAATAGATACACAGTTCTGGGAACTATGCCCAGACCTGTAACCCCAAGTTCATTTGCCATGGCAGTAACAATGACACATGATCCCTCGTCCAACCCTTTGGGTAGAACAAGGCCTAGATTTCCTGCTCCTAACAGAGCAGAAAGTTTTCAAAAATCATATTTTCAAAGTCTGTTCTACATTGAGAATATTGTAGAAACAGATCATTTCCAAATCGCTTTTCATTATTTTTCGCCAGGATGGCACTGGGTTCCTCGTAATCCAGAAAAAGATTTGAAATTTTTTCTTTCTATTCTCTCCCATACGGGATCAATCTACTTGAAACCACTTTATGATAAAGCGGATCCTTCAAAGATCTTTTCCCATTCTTGTTTTATTGTCAGAATTCTAACACCTGATCAATGGGGACAGAATCCGAATACTATTAAAAGTATTTCGGATACCCAGATTAGATATAATTATCATGATTATATCGATGCCTGGCTCCATTTTCCTTTTTATCAGACACCAAGTATGTCTCATTCTTGGTTCTTTAATTTTGATAAAAAATTCGTTCCAAAGATCCCTCTTTGGTTCATCCAATGGTGGCAATCTTTTGGCCCCATTCCATATATCTATCCGCCAGGCCTCCAGCCTGTCCTTGATCATATTAAATCGGTAACCCCAAAAATGGATTCCCCTCATTCTAAATTTCCATTTTTAATCCATTTTTGTGCTCATTACAAATTACCATGGATCCTTAATTGGACCTATGAGAAAACTGCAGACATTCTTGTCCGCAGATTTTACGTTAAATACTGGGATAAAACCCAGATCCCTGATAATTTTTTGACTAAAGTTTTAAAGGATTTTTCTGTCTCGGCACCAGATCTAAAAGACCGGGAGGAGTTTCCATCACCAAAGTCAAAAAATCAGATCGAGTTTCCTTTTCCACTTCTCGAACCTAAGGATACTCCAAGTTCATCTTCAAAACAGAAGAAAAAAACTTCATCAGAAAAGAAGCCTTCTTCTTCTCCAAAGAAAAAAGATTCAGATACAGAAAGTTCAGCCTCTTCGAAAAAAGACTCCAAGAAGAAGCAGAACAAAGAGATGCTTGAGATACTCAAGAAACAGATAGAAGGACAACACAATAGCATGATACTATTAAAGCAGTCCATTGATGAAGAAGCCAGCAGTGAATCAGAACAGTCAGAACATGACTCTGATGACCTGTACAAATACTTTGGACACGACAAAGAATACACTTCGCCTGATCTCGGAGAGCCTTAATTGCCAGTCCACAAAAGTCAAGATCGGTCAGCAGATAAAGACAAGATGTCCCCACTGCCGACACCTTTTGAGCCAGTCAGCACTAGAAGACAAAACATCTTTCGGTGTGGACAACTTCATTGCCTGACTGCCCAGCTTTCGGCGCAGACAGCTTTACTTTTTCAAAAAAGTAATCACGTGGTGTGGTTACTGTTTGCTTTATGCTACTTTCGGCCGCTTTTCCTTTTTGTTTGTCTCCCGTGATCTACTCCGGGTTTCTTTTGTAATACCTCTCCATCTATACAAGGAGAGTTCAGTTTTTAGTTTGAAGGCAGACTTCATTCCACCCCTTTCTTACGATAAGAAAACTTGTAAGGAATCCTATCTGCAAGCCATAATCTTGTAATTTTGTGAATCTTGTGATTATAGTGAAGAATATTTTTATTTTAAATCTATCTTCATTATTTATGTTTATACATTGCATACATATGGTCGGCTTTGCCGCCTATTGAACGGAATCAGGGCCGTTCCCTGGTACAGCGATCGGACTTCCCTCACAGTGCCCCTGTCGGAACGCTGTTCCCCCATTCATTTGAATTTTCGCCTTTCTATTTTACATGCATTGGTCGGCTGAGCCGCCTCTTAACTGCTGCATATTTATTTTCTACATCTTAACTTCCCCACTGGAAGTTGACAAAGAAGTATCTTCCGTGATGGACCCCCACTTCCAACAGTCGAGTTCCATTTGCCGTAGGTAAGTCCCTGTGTTGCCGTTAGCCGAAGGAAGGCGTTAGGCGTTGATGGGCACGAAAGGTACCTGGTAAGGACAATAAGTCTGTGAGGGATGTGTTCCCTTAGGGTATGTGTTACCCGTGCAGCAGGGTAAGGTCAAAGATCTAGATTTAGGAAGTACCTAAGTTTCTTAGGAAGTTGCCAAAAAGAACAGGATGTTTAGATCCAGTTCTTCAGTTAGTTCCAGGTCAACTAAACCGCCTGATATTATGAATGAAGAAGATGAAATTTTAGAAATCAATTTTGATAAAGATCCTATGATTGAAATCAATCGATGGCGTTTGCCAAAGATTGGTATTGATTCTCTTTATGATAAAACCTGGAGAGAAAAGGTTCATCTTACTGAATTCAATGTGAAAACAATAGAAACAACCTTTGCTATTTCTAAAACTCAGGAAAAATGTCGTCTGTTTCAACGTGATGTTATAACAGACATAAAGAAAAAAGATTTTTCTTTTATTCACATTGCATCTGTCCAGGTTGCCATCAAACCTTTAATTAGGAAAGGTGTCAATGCCTCTGTGCTCCTGTGCTTGCGTGATGCAAGATTCAGGAATTTTGATGACAGTCAGCTTAGGATTGTGCAAACATCCCTTGCAGAAGGTCCTGTTCATTTTGATTGTTACCCAGATTTAACTATTGATTTAAATGATAAAAATATTCTTGATGTTTTAACCTTGAATATTTTGACTTCTGGGATTGACATGACCGATGGCAGTAAGCCTCTGGCATTAATTTATCGCATTTATTACAGACTAATGAAGACTAGCCTTAATCCTAAGGCTAAACTACATTCGTCTAGAGACCAGACCCTTCTGATACAGAGCTCATCTTCCAGCGCTGATATCAGAACCCCCAAGATGATTAACTGGAAGGATGTTTCTTTTCCAGATGAGTGGGTTCTTCCCCAAGAATTACCCCCAAGACAAGTCATGCCTCGAAATAAAGATGTTGACTTAATTCAACAGTATCTTGATGGTACTGTAAAGATTTCTTTTGACAGACCCTCCACGACCAAAGAAAGACGATACTCTTTCACTGGTCCCCTATCTTCTACTTCTTCGGACCCGAGAATCAGTAGAGATAAAAATCTCGAAACATTCTTGGAAGATTCTGTCAAGATGGCAGAACCTAAACGTCCAATTATTATTATCCAAGAAATTCCCAAGGGAAATTCTTCTGAGTCCAAGTTGAAGGGAGTCTCTTCAGAGTCTCAAGTAACTTCAGCTTTTTACACAACCAAAGATGATTTTCCATCATCCAAGGGAAAAGCCAAAAAGGAAGAAACTGAAGAAGACTCTTCTGAGTCCCCTACAGCTTCAGATTTGGTTATGAACACAAATGTTTTGCACCCACAATTAATGATGATGTGCAAACCCTTTGAGATTAATATGATTTCACTGGTTGATGAATTTAAGAGTATAAAAAACCGACCTAAGCGTATAGCTTATGCTCGTGATTTTAGTCAAGCCCAAAAACAAAGGGTAAGACGAAAATGGAAAGAATTGATGAATGCCTAGCAAAGGCATATTCTTTTCTTTGATTTTCTTGAAAATCATTATGATTTTAAGCATTGTGATTTTAAGAATAAATTTTTAAATGTTTTAAAAACTACATTTGTTAAAGAAGATAAAACAGTTGTAACGAAAAGCCATCCTCCACTTGAGACCACTTTGATCTCAGTACGTGGAGCTGAAGTTGAAGCTTCTCCTTTTAAAATCCCAACTGTTAAAGATTAAAATTTTCCTTTAGCTTCTGAAAGAAAGAAGATTATTGAGCAAAACAATTTTTGAAACTCTGCTCTCCACATTATAGGTCAACAATTAGACCGTATTGAGGAGAATATTGAAAAACCTGTTTTTAAATCTGATTTTGGAAGACGTACTGCTAGTCCTCCAAAACCTAAAATTAAGTTAATTGAAAAACCTTTGATTATTCTACCCGAGAACAGACAGAAAATAGATTCTATCAGTACTCTAGATAGAATTGATCAAATGCTAGCAGAAATAAAGCTAGAAAAACAAAGTTCAAAACCTTCTACAAGTGTCCTTGATAGGAGTAGAAAGGATTTTAATCCAGACTATATTTCTGTTCTTTCTACAAATGAATCCTCAGAGGATGATTCTGTCATCAATTCTGTTTTAAAACAGTTTTCATCGGAGCCAGCTGAGATAGCCAGACTCACTACTGTGAAACCTTCAGGTTTTACGAAGAACTAGTTTTCAAAGCCAACTCCACCTGATTTAGCGATCGAAGAACGTATGTTTAGAGATCAGTTTTCGGCTAGTGCCGACAGGATATATGAATGGAACATCGATGGAATCTCTGAACAAGAAGTCCTAAATACTCTACAAAAGATGTCCATGATCGCCGATGCCTATGTTCAGAAAAAACATTTTACAACCTGATGTTGTTTTAATGTTAGTTTCTGGTTTTACGGGTATGCTTCGGTCTTGGTGGGATAAACACCTTACTGATGAAGCTAAACAAAGGATTCAATTTGCTGTCAAGCAAAATGATGATGGTACCCCTGTTTTTGATAACACCATAGGACGAGGTGTCTCTGATGGTGTTAATACTTTGATTTATACGATTATAAAACATTTCATTGGTACGCCTTCAAATGTGACTAATCGTTTTTCTGATTATTTGAATAATCTGAGATGTCCTAACATGTCAGATTATAATTGGTATGAAACCGTGTTTATTTCACGAGTTTTCATGCGTGATGATTCTGATAAGCCTTACTGGAAAGAAAGATTCATTGATGGTCTCCCTCGTTTGTTTGCCATTAAGGTTAAGGAGGCACTACCTGATAGTACCGGTAGAGTAGATTACGATAGTTACACCTATGGTGATATTACTGGCGTAATTAGAAAACTCGGTATTAGTATGTGCAATGATCAAAAGCTCATCTCTCAGCAGATGAAAGATAGAAAGAGAGCCAAATATGAGATGGGAAATTTCTGTCAACAATTTGGCCTTCCTCCTATTGCTCCATCCAAAGAGAGAAAGAAAAAACATTTGAAAAGGTTTTCCCAAAAGCCTCACGGAGATTCTTTTCAAAAGAAAAGAAAAACCCGTACTGATTTCTTTAGAAAACCTTCTGATCATAAAAGATTTCCTCATAAAAAATCTTTTCCTAAGAAAAACTCTGATCTAAACCAGAGATGTTTTAAATGTGGAAAGAGGGGACATTATGCAAATAATTGTCCAAACCCTCAAAAATCCACTAAATTGAAAAATAAGGTTAATGCTTTAAATATTGGTGAAGATGAGCAACAGGAATTGTTTCAATTACTCGATCACAATTCTGATTCTTCATCCTCAGAACGTGATGAATACAGTTCTAGTGATAGTAACTATCATTCAGAATCAGATTCATCAGTTCAAACAATGGTTAAGCTTGGCTGCAATTGCAGTGGTTCTTGTTGTAAAACTTTTGGAGTTAAAACAATTAATGTTTTAACTAAAGAGGAGGAACAGCAGAACCTTCTTCTTGATTTGATTTCTCAGCTTGAGAATACTGAGCTAAAAGAAAAGTATCTCGCCCAGCTCAGGAAGACTATGGCTCGTAGAGAGTCGTCATCTTCTCAAGAGAAAGTCAGTTTTCAAGAAACATTAAAACGTTTCGATAAGAAACCGAAGAATGTTTCTACCTCTGATTTACAGCATGAAATCGGAATTATCAAGCAAGAGATTATTGAACTCAAATCTGAGGTTAATAATCTTAAACTTGAAAATTCAAGTTTAAAACAACATTTTATAACTCTTAAAATTGAGCATGCTCTTGATCAAGATCCTTCCGATAATGAAGAAACAAAAGTTTCTGACCATGATGAACCCTCAGATAGTCCTAAGGCTGTTTGCTTGTTAAGACAATCCATGCCTATTAAATGGTATGCGAAAGTCAAAATTATTGTTTGTAGAGAATTTGAGTTCTCTGTGATTGCTTTGATTGATTCTGGATCGGATCTTAACTGAATCCGTGAAGGCCTGGTTCCAACCAAGTATTTTGAAAAGTCTACTGAAAGACTATCAGCGGCTAATGGTTCAAAGATGAAAATCAACTATGAGCTAAATGATGCCCATGTCTGTCAAGACAATGTTTGTTTTCGTATCCCGTCTGTCCTAGTCAAAAACATGACTTGGGATGTCATTTTAGGGATGCCTTTTATCAATTCTATTTGCCCTTTCTTAACTGAGAAAGATGGGATCACCACTAACCCCTTCGGACAGAAAGTCAATTTTAATTTTGTTTCCAAACTTGAAGCTGATACTTCAAGAGGAAAAATTTTTTGATCGTTGCTAAGGAACACCATCTACTCTCTCTTCAACAAGAAGTAAGAATTAGAAAAATTTCTGAGCATTTGACTGAGCCATTAATGCATTCAAAAATTGAGGATTTTCATAAAAAACTCGTTTTTGAAATTTGTTCCGATCTCCCCAATGCTTTTTGGAATCGGAAAAAACATGAGGTTTCTCTACCTTATATCAAAGATTTTTTAGAGAAAAATATTCTCACTAAAGCTCGGCCCATTCAAATGAATGCTGAGACTTTAGAATTTTGTAAAAATGAAATTTCTGATCTTCTTCAGAAGAGATTAATCAGGCATAGTAAGTCACCCTGGTCGTGTGCTGCTTCCTATGTCCAGAAAAATTCTGAGTTAGAACGAGGTTCGCCCCGCCTTGTCATAAATTACAAACCCCTGAACAAAGTGTTAGAATGGATAAGATATCCCATCCCTAACAAAAATGACTTAATTCAGAGGTTGAGTGAAGCCGTAGTCTTTAGCAAGTTTGACCTTAAGTCTGGATTTTGGCAAATCCAAATTAGGGAGTCGGACCGTTATAAGACTGCATTTTGTACTCCGTTGGGTCATTACGAGTGGAGCGTGATGCCATTCCGTCTAAAAAATGCCCCTTCTGAGTTTCAAAACATTATGAACGATATTTTCAATAGTTTTTCTCATTTCACTATTGTTTATATCGATGATATTTTAATTTTCTCTAAATCCATTAATGATCACTGGAAACATTTGTTGGCATTCCTTGACATCGCCAAAAGAAATGGACTAGTGGTTTCTGCTAAGAAAATTAAACTTTTCCAAACCAAGATTAGATTCCTTGGTTTTGATATTTGTACCAGTAAGATCAGACCAATTCAAAGGTCAGCTGATTTTGCTGAAAAATTTCCTGATATCATTGTAGATAAAACTCAGCTCCAGAGATTTCTTGGTTCGCTGAATTATATCGCTGATTTTTATAAAGATATGAGAAAACGGTGTCGTCCTCTCTTCCAGAGACTTCGTACCAACCCTTCTCCGTGGACTGATATCCACACAAATCTTGTTAGGGGAATTAGGCATATGTCAAAACTCTTCCATGTCTTGGAATCCCTAATTCTGAATATTTTAAAATTGTTGAAACAGATGCCTCTGACGTTGGTTATGGTGGCATTCTGAAACAATGTGTTTCACCAGGTTCTTCCGAACAAATTTTTCGTTTCCATTCCCGGACCTGGAATCATGCACAATTAAATTATAGTACTACTAAAAAAGAAATTTTATCTATAGTACTATGCATTTCTAAATTTCAATCTGATTTATTAAATCAAAAATTTCTTTTAAGAATTGATTGCAAAAGTGCTAAGTATGTTTTAGAAAAAGATGTTGAAAACATTGCATCTAAACAAATTTTTGCACGATGGCAAGCTATTTTAAGCATTTTTTATTTTGATATTGAGTATATAAAAGGATTGGATAACTCCATCCCTGATTTTCTTACCCGTGAATTTCTGCAGAGAAAAAATGAGTAAGAAAAAGAAACGAGAGAAGACTGAGAGTTCCCAGAGGCCTCCACTTCTCCCAGTACCTCCTGCCTCTCTTTTGATGCCAACTTCCCCACTGGAAGTTGAAAATAGATACACAGTTCTGGGAACTATGCCCAGACCTGTAACCCCAAGTTCGTTTGCCATGGCAGTAACAATGACACATGATCCCTCGTCCAACCCTTTGGGTAGAACAAGGCCTAGATTTCCTGCTCCTAACAGAGCAGAAAGTTTTCAAAAATCACATTTTCAAAGTCTGTTCTACATTGAGAATATTGTAGAAACAGATCATTTCCAAATCGCTTTTCATTATTTTTCGCCAGGATGGCACTGGGTTCCTCGTAATCCAGAAAAAGATTTGAAATTTTTTCTTTCTATTCTCTCCCATACGGGATCAATCTACTTGAAACCACTTTATGATAAAGCGGATCCTTCAAAGATCTTTTCCCATTCTTGTTTTATTGTCAGAATTCTAACACCTGATCAATGGGGACAGAATCCGAATACTATTAAAAGTATTTCGGATACCCAGATTAGATATAATTATCATGATTATATCGACGCCTGGCTCCATTTTCCTTTTTATCAGACACCAAGTATGTCTCATTCTTGGTTCTTTAATTTTGATAAAAAATTCGTTCCAAAGATCCCTCTTTGGTTCATCCAATGGTGGCAATCTTTTGGCCCCATTCCATATATCTATCCGCCAGGCCTCCAGCCTGTCCTTGATCATATTAAATCGGTAACCCCAAAAATGGATTCCCCTCATTCTAAATTTCCATTTTTAATCCATTTTTGTGCTCATTACAAATTACCATGGATCCTTAATTGGACCTATGAGAAAACTGTAGACATTCTTGTCTGCAGATTTTACGTTAAATACTGGGATAAAACCCAGATCCCTGATAATTTTTTGACTAAAGTTTTAAAGGATTTTTCTGTCTCGGCACCAGATCTAAAAGACCGGGAGGAGTTTCCATCACCAAAGTCAAAAAATCAGATCGAGTTTCCTTTTCCACTTCTCGAACCTAAGGATACTCCAAGTTCATCTTCAAAACAGAAGAAAAAGACTTCATCAGAAAAGAAGCCTTCTTCTTCTCCAAAGAAAAAAGATTCAGATACAGAAAGTTCAGCCTCTTCGAAAAAAGACTCCAAGAAGAAGCAGAACAAAGAGATGCTTGAGATACTCAAGAAACAGATAGAAGGACAACACAATAGCATGATGCTATTAAAGCAGTCCATTGATGAAGAAGCCAGCAGTGAATCAGAACAGTCAGAACATGACTCTGATGACCTGTACAAATACTTTGGACACGACAAAGAATACACTTCGCCTGATCTCGGAGAGCCTTAATTGCCAGTCCACAAAAGTCAAGATCGGTCAGCAGATAAAGACAAGATGTCCCCACTGCCGACACCTTTTGAGCCAGTCAGCACTAGAAGACAAAACATCTTTCGGTGCGGACAACTTCATTGCCTGACTGCCCAACTTTCGGCGCAGACAGCTTTACTTTTTCAAAAAAGTAATCACGTGGTGTGGTTACTGTTTGCTTTATGCTACTTTCGGCCGCTTTTCCTTTTTGTTTGTCTCCCGTGATCTACTCCGGGTTTCTTTTGTAATGCCTCTCCATCTTTATAAGGAGAGTTCAGTTTTTAGTTTGAAGGCAGAGTTCATTCCACCCCTTTCTTACGATAAGAAAACTTGTAAGGAATCCTCTCTGCAAGCCATAATCTTGTAATTTTGTGAATCTTGTGATTATAATGAAGAATATTTTTATTTTAAATCTATCTTCATTATTTATGTTTATACATTGCATACATATGGTCGGCTTTGCCGCCTATTGAACGGAATCAGGGCCGTTCCCTGGTACAGCAATCGGACTTCCCTCACAGTGCCCCTGTCGGAACGCTGTTCCCCCATTCATTTGAATTTTCGCCTTTCTATTTTACATGCATTGGTCGGCTGAGCCGCCTCTTAACTGCTGCATATTTATTTTCTACATCTTAACTTCCCCACTGGAAGTTGACAAAGAAGTATCTTCCGTGATGGACCCCCGCTTCCAGCAGTCGAGTTCCATTTGCCGTAGGTAAGTCCCTGTGTTGCCGTTAGCCGAAGGAAGGCGTTAGGCGTTGATGGGCACGATAGGTACCTGGTAAGGACAATAAGTCTGTGAGGGATGTGTTCCCTTAGGGTATGTGTTACCCGTGCAGCAGGGTAAGGTCAAAGATCTAGATTTAGGAAGTACCTAAGTTTCTTAGGAAGTTGCCAAAAAGAACAGGATGTTTAGATCCAGTTCTTCAGTTAGTTCCAGGTCAACTAAACCGCCTGATATTATGAATGAAGAAGATGAAATTTTAGAAATCAATTTTGATAAAGATCCTATGATTGAAATCAATCGATGGCGTTTGCCAAAGATTGGTATTGATTCTCTTTATGATAAAACCTGGAGAGAAAAGGTTCATCTTACTGAATTCAATGTGAAATCAGTAGAAAGAACCTTTGCTATTTCTAAAACTCAGGAAAAATGTCGTCTGTTTCAACGTGATGTTATAACAGACATGAAGAAAAAATATTTTTCTTTTATTCACATTGCATCTGTCCAGGTTGCCATCAAACCTTTAATTAGGAAAGGTGTCAATGCCTCTGTGCTCCTGTGCTTGCGTGATGCAAGATTCAGGAATTTTGATGACAGTCAGCTTAGGATTGTGCAAACATCCCTTGCAGAAGGTCCTGTTCATTTTGATTGTTACCCAGATTTAACTATTGATTTAAATGATAAAAATATTCTTGATGTTTTAACCTTGAATATTTTGACTTCTGGGATTGACATGACCGATGGCAGTAAGCCTCTGGCATTAATTTATCGCATTTATTACAGACTAATGAAGACTAGCCTTAATCCTAAGGCTAAACTGCATTCGTCTAGAGACCAGACCCTTCTGATACAGAGCTCATCTTCCAGCGCTGATATCATAACCCCCAAGATGATTAACTGGAAGGATGTTTCTTTTCCAGATGAATGGGTTCTTCCCCAAGAATTACCCCCAAGACAAGTCATGCCTCGAAATAAAGATGTTGACCTAATTCAACAGTATGTTGATGGTACTGTAAAGATTTCTTTTGATGGACCCTCCACGACCAAGGAAAGACGAGACTCTTTCACTGCTCCCCTATCTTCTACTTCTTCGGACTCGAGAATCAGTAGAGATAAAAATCTCGAAACATTCTTGGAAGATTCTGTCAAAGATGGCACAACCTAAACGTCCAATTATTATCCAAGAAATTCCCAAGGGAAATTCTTCTGAGTCCAAGTTGAAGGGAGTCTCTTCAGAGTCTCAAGTAACTTCAGCTTTTTACACAACCAAAGATGATTTTCCATCATCCAAGGGAAAAGCCAAAAAGGAAGAAACTGAAGAAGACTCTTCTGAGTCCCCTACAGCTTCAGATTTGGTTATGAACACAAATGTTTTGCACCCACAATTAATGATGATGTGCAAACCCTTTGAGATTGATATGATTTCACTGGTTGGTGAATTTAAGAGCATAAAAAACCGACCTAAGCATATAGCTTATGCTCGTGATTTTAGTCAAGCCCAAAAACAAAGGGTAAGACGAAAATGGAAAGAATTGATGAATGCCCAGCAAAGGCATATTCTTTTCTTTGATTTTCTTGAAAATCATTATGATTTTAAGCATTGTGATTTTAAGAATAAATTTTTAAATGTTTTAAAAACTACATTTGTTAAAGAAGATAAAACAGTTGTAACGGAAAGCCATCCTCCACTTGAGACCACTTTGATCTCAGTACGTGGAGCTGAAGTTGAAGCTTCTCCTTTTAAAATCCCAACTGTTAAAGATTAAAATTTTCCTTTAGCTTCTGAAAGAAAGAAGATTATTGAGCAAAACAATTTTTGAAACTCTGCTCTCCACATTATAGGTCAACAATTAGACCGTATTGAGGAGAATATTGAAAAACCTGTTTTTAAATCTGATTTTGGAAGACGTACCGCTAGTCCTTCAAAACCTAAAATTAAGTTGATTGAAAAACCTTTGATTATTCTACCCGAGAACAGACAGAAAATAGATTCTGTCAGTACTCTAGATAGAATTGATCAAATGCTAGCAGAAATAAAGCTAGAAAAACAAAGTTCAAAACCTTCTACAAGTGTCCTTGATAGGAGTAGAAAGGATTTTAATCCAGACTATATTTCTGTTCTTTCTACAAATGAATCCTTAGAGGATGATTCTGTCATCAATTCTGTTTTAAAACAGTTTTCATCGGAGCCAGCTGAGATAGCCAGACTCACTACTGTGAAACCTTCAGGTTTTACGAAGAACTAGTTTTCAAAGCCAACTCCACCTGATTTAGCGATCGAAGAACGTATGTTTAGAGATCAGTTTTCGGCTAGTGCCGACAGGATATATGAATGGAACATCGATGGAATCTCTGAACAAGAAGTCCTAAATACTCTACAAAAGATGTCCATGATCGCCGATGCCTATGTTCAGAAAAACATTTTACAACCTGATGTTGTTTTAATGTTAGTTTCTGGTTTTACGGGTATGCTTCGGTCTTGGTGGGATAAACACCTTACTGATGAAGCTAAACAAAGGATTCAATTTGCTGTCAAGCAAAATGATGATGGTACCCCTGTTTTTGATAACACCATAGGACGAGGTGTCTCTGATGGTGTTAATACTTTGATTTATACGATTATAAAACATTTCATTGGTACGCCTTCAAATGTGACTAATCGTTTTTCTGATTATTTGAATAATCTGAGATGTCCTAACATGTCAGATTATAATTGGTATGAAACCGTGTTTATTTCACGAGTTTTCATGCGTGATGATTCTGATAAGCCTTACTGGAAAGAAAGATTCATTGATGGTCTCCCTCGTTTGTTTGCCATTATGGTTAAGGAGGCACTACCTGATAGTACCGGTAGAGTAGATTACGATAGTTACACCTATGGTGATATTACTGGCGTAATTAAAAAACTCGGTATTAGTATGTGCAATGATCAAAAGCTCATCTCTCAGCAGATGAAAGATAGAAAGAGAGCCAAATATGAGATGGGAAATTTCTGTCAACAATTTGGCCTTCCTCCTATTGCTCCATCCAAAGAGAGAAAGAAAAAACATTTGAAAAGGTTTTCCCAAAAGCCTCACGGAGATTCTTTTCAAAAGAAAAGAAAAACCCGTGCTGATTTCTTTAGAAAACCTTCTGATCATAAAAGATTTCCTCATAAAAAATCTTTTCCTAAGAAAAACTCTGATCTAAACCAGAGATGTTTTAAATGTGGAAAGAGGGGACATTATGCAAATAATTGTCCAAACCCTCAAAAATCCACTAAATTGAAGAATAAGGTTAATGCTTTAAATATTGGTGAAGATGAGCAACAGGAATTGTTTCAATTACTCGATCACAATTCTGATTCTTCATCCTCAGAACGTGATGAATACAGTTCTAGTGATAGTAACTATCATTCAGAATCAGATTCATCAGTTCAAACAATGGTTAAGCTTGGCTGCAATTGCAGTGGTTCTTGTTGTAAAACTTTTGGAGTTAAAACAATTAATGTTTTAACTAAAGAGGAGGAACAGCAGAACCTTCTTCTTGATTTGATTTCTCAGCTTGAGAATACTGAGCTAAAAGAAAAGTATCTCGCCCAGCTCAAGAAGACTATGGCTCGTAGAGAGTCGTCATCTTCTCAAGAGAAAGTCAGTTTTCAAGAAACATTAAAACGTTTCGATAAGAAACCGAAGAATGTTTCTACCTCTGATTTACAGCATGAAATCGGAATTATCAAGCAAGAGATTATTGAACTCAAATCTGAGGTTAATAATCTTAAACTTGAAAATTCAAGTTTAAAACAACATTTTATAACTCTTAAAATTGAGCATGCTCTTGATCAAGATCCTTCCGATAATGAAGAAACAAAAGTTTCTGACCATGATGAACCCTCAGATAGTCCTAAGGCTGTTTGCTTGTTAAGACAATCCATGCCTATTAAATGGTATGCGAAAGTCAAAATTATTGTTTGTAGAGAATTTGAGTTCTCTGTGATTGCTTTGATTGATTCTGGATCGGATCTTAACTGTATCCGTGAAGGCCTGGTTCCAACCAAGTATTTTGAAAAGTCTACTGAAAGACTATCAGCGGCTAATGGTTCAAAGATGAAAATCAACTATGAGCTAAATGATGCCCATGTCTGTCAAGACAATGTTTGTTTTCGTATCCCGTCTGTCCTAGTCAAAAACATGACTTGGGATGTCATTTTAGGGATGCCTTTTATCAATTATATTTGCCCTTTCTTAACTGAGAAAGATGGGATCACCACTGACCCCTTCGGACAGAAAGTCAATTTTAATTTTGTTTCCAAACTTGAAGCTGATACTTCAAGAGGAAAAATTTTTTGATCGTTGCTAAGGAACACCATCTACTCTCTCTTCAACAAGAAGTAAGAATTAGAAAAATTTCTGAGCATTTGACTGAGCCATTAATGCATTCAAAAATTGAGGATTTTCATAAAAAACTCGTTTTTGAAATTTGTTCCGATCTCCCCAATGCTTTTTGGAATCGGAAAAAACATGAGGTTTCTCTACCTTATATCAAAGATTTTTCAGAGAAAAATATTCTCACTAAAGCTCGGCCCATTCAAATGAATGCTGAGACTTTAGAATTTTGTAAAAATGAAATTTCTGATCTTCTTCAGAAGAGATTAATCAGGCATAGTAAGTCACCTTGGTCGTGTGCTGCTTTCTATGTCCAGAAAAATTCTGAGTTAGAACGAGGTTCGCCCCGCCTTGTCATAAATTACAAACCCCTGAACAAAGTGTTAGAATGGATAAGATATCCCATCCCTAACAAAAATGACTTAATTCAGAGGTTGAGTGAAGCCGTAGTCTTTAGCAAGTTTGACCTTAAGTCTGGATTTTGGCAAATCCAAATTAGGGAGTCGGACCGTTATAAGACTGCATTTTGTACTCCGTTGGGTCATTACGAGTGGAGCGTGATGCCATTCCGTCTAAAAAATGCCCCTTCTGAGTTTCAAAACATTATGAACGATATTTTCAATAGTTTTTCTCATTTCACTATTGTTTATATCGATGATATTTTAATTTTCTCTAAATCCATTAATGATCACTGGAAACATTTGTTGGCATTCCTTGACATCGCCAAAAGAAATGGACTAGTGGTTTCTGCTAAGAAAATTAAACTTTTCCAAACCAAGATTAGATTCCTTGGTTTTGATATTTGTACCAGTAAGATCAGACCAATTCAAAGGTCAGCTGATTTTGCTGAAAAATTTCCTGATATCATTGTAGATAAAACTCAGCTCCAGAGATTTCTTGGTTCGCTGAATTATATCGCTGATTTTTATAAAGATATGAGAAAACGGTGTCGTCCTCTCTTCCAGAGACTTCGTACCAACCCTTCTCCGTGGACTGATATCCACACAAATCTTGTTAGGGGAATTAGGCATATGTCAAAACTCTTCCATGTCTTGGAATCCCTAATTCTGAATATTTTAAAATTGTTGAAACAGATGCCTCTGACGTTGGTTATGGTGGCATTCTGAAACAATGTGTTTCACCAGGTTCTTCCGAACAAATTTTTCGTTTCCATTCCCGGACCTGGAATCATGCACAATTAAATTATAGTACTACTAAAAAAGAAATTTTATCTATAGTACTATGCATTTCTAAATTTCAATCTGATTTATTAAATCAAAAATTTCTTTTAAGAATTGATTGCAAAAGTGCTAAGTATGTTTTAGAAAAAGATGTTGAAAACATTGCATCTAAACAAATTTTTGCACGATGGCAAGCTATTTTAAGCATTTTTGATTTTGATATTGAGTATATAAAAGGATCGGATAACTCCATCCCTGATTTTCTTACCCGTGAATTTCTGCAGAGAAAAAATGAGTAAGAAAAAGAAACGAGAGAAGACTGAGAGTTCCCAGAGGCCTCCACTTCTCCCAGTACCTCCTGCCTCTCTTTTGATGCCAACTTCCCCACTGGAAGTTGAAAATAGATACACAGTTCTGGGAACTATGCCCAGACCTGTAACCCCAAGTTCGTTTGCCATGGCAGTAACCATGACACATGATCCCTCGTCCAACCCTTTGGGTAGAACAAGGCCTAGATTTCCTGCTCCTAACAGAGCAGAAAGTTTTCAAAAATCACATTTTCAAAGTCTGTTCTACATTGAGAATATTGTAGAAACAGATCATTTCCAAATCGCTTTTCATTATTTTTCGCCAGGATGGCACTGGGTTCCTCGTAATCCAGAAAAAGATTTGAAATTTTTTCTTTCTATTCTCTCCCATACGGGATCAATCTACTTGAAACCACTTTATGATAAAGCGGATCCTTCAAAGATCTTTTCCCATTCTTGTTTTATTGTCAGAATTCTAACACCTGATCAATGGGGACAGAATCCGAATACTATTAAAAGTATTTCGGATACCCAGATTAGATATAATTATCATGATTATATCGACGCCTGGCTCCATTTTCCTTTTTATCAGACACCAAGTATGTCTCATTCTTGGTTCTTTAATTTTGATAAAAAATTCGTTCCAAAGATCCCTCTTTGGTTCATCCAATGGTGGCAATCTTTTGGCCCCATTCCATATATCTATCCGCCAGGCCTCCAGCCTGTCCTTGATCATATTAAATCGGTAACCCCAAAAATGGATTCCCCTCATTCTAAATTTCCATTTTTAATCCATTTTTGTGCTCATTACAAATTACCATGGATCCTTAATTGGACCTATGAGAAAACTGCAGACATTCTTGTCCGCAGATTTTACGTTAAATACTGGGATAAAACCCAGATCCCTGATAATTTTTTGACTAAAGTTTTAAAGGATTTTTCTGTCTCGGCACCAGATCTAAAAGACCGGGAGGAGTTTCCATCACCAAAGTCAAAAAATCAGATCGAGTTTCCTTTTCCACTTCTCGAACCTAAGGATACTCCAAGTTCATCTTCAAAACAGAAGAAAAAGACTTCATCAGAAAAGAAGCCTTCTTCTTCTCCAAAGAAAAAAGATTCAGATACAGAAAGTTCAGCCTCTTCGAAAAAAGACTCCAAGAAGAAGCAGAACAAAGAGATGCTTGAGATACTCAAGAAACAGATAGAAGGACAACACAATAGCATGATACTATTAAAGCAGTCCATTGATGAAGAAGCCAGCAGTGAATCAGAACAGTCAGAACATGACTCTGATGACCTGTACAAATACTTTGGACACGACAAAGAATACACTTCGCCTGATCTCGGAGAGCCTTAATTGCCAGTCCACAAAAGTCAAGATCGGTCAGCAGATAAAGACAAGATGTCCCCACTGCCGACACCTTTTGAGCCAGTCAGCACTAGAAGACAAAACATCTTTCGGTGCGGACAACTTCATTGCCTGACTGCCCAGCTTTCGGCGCAGACAGCTTTACTTTTTCAAAAAAGTAATCACGTGGTGTGGTTACTGTTTGCTTTATGCTACTTTCGGCCGCTTTTCCTTTTTGTTTGTCTCCCGTGATCTACTCCGGGTTTCTTTTGTAATACCTCTCCATCTATAGAAGGAGAGTTCAGTTTTTAGTTTGAAGGCAGACTTCATTCCACCCCTTTCTTACGATAAGAAAACTTGTAAGGAATCCTATCTGCAAGCCATAATCTTGTAATTTTGTGAATCTTGTGATTATAGTGAAGAATATTTTTATTTTAAATCTATCTTCATTATTTATGTTTATACATTGCATACATATGGTCGGCTTTGCCGCCTATTGAACGGAATCAGGGCCGTTCCCTGGTACAGCGATCGGACTTCCCTCACAGTGCCCCTGTCGGAACGCTGTTCCCCCATTCATTTGAATTTTCGCCTTTCTATTTTACATGCATTGGTCGGCTGAGCCGCCTCTTAACTGCTGCATATTTATTTTCTACATCTTAACTTCCCCACTGGAAGTTGACAAAGAAGTATCTTCCGTGATGGACCCCCACTTCCAACAGTCGAGTTCCATTTGCCGTAGGTAAGTCCCTGTGTTGCCGTTAGCCGAAGGAAGGCGTTAGGCGTTGATGGGCACGATAGGTACCTGGTAAGGACAATAAGTCTGTGAGGGATGTGTTCCCTTAGGGTATGTGTTACCCGTGCAGCAGGGTAAGGTCAAAGATCTAGATTTAGGAAGTACCTAAGTTTCTTAGGAAGTTGCCAAAAAGAACAGGATGTTTAGATCCAGTTCTTCAGTTAGTTCCAGGTC
This sequence comes from Platycarya strobilacea, assembly GCA_036898215.1. Lineage (NCBI taxonomy): Eukaryota > Viridiplantae > Streptophyta > Magnoliopsida > Fagales > Juglandaceae > Platycarya > Platycarya strobilacea. The sequence continues at coordinate 26,073,830 of CM072555.1, read as the reverse complement.
AACTAAACCGCCTGATATTATGAATGAAGAAGATGAAATTTTAGAAATCAATTTTGATAAAGATCCTATGATTGAAATCAATCGATGGCGTTTGCCAAAGATTGGTATTGATTCTCTTTATGATAAAACCTGGAGAGAAAAGGTTCATCTTACTGAATTCAATGTGAAAACAGTAGAAACAACCTTTGCTATTTCTAAAACTCAGGAAAAATGTCGTCTGTTTCAACGTGATGTTATAACAGACATGAAGAAAAAAGATTTTTCTTTTATTCACATTGCATCTGTCCAGGTTGCCATCAAACCTTTAATTAGGAAAGGTGTCAATGCCTTTGTGCTCCTGTGCTTGCGTGATGCAAGATTCAGGAATTTTGATGACAGTCAGCTTAGGATTGTGCAAACATCCCTTGCAGAAGGTCCTGTTCATTTTGATTGTTACCCAGATTTAACTATTGATTTAAATGATAAAAATATTCTTGATGTTTTAACCTTGAATATTTTGACTTCTGGGATTGACATGACCGATGGCAGTAAGCCTCTGGCATTAATTTATCGCATTTATTACAGACTAATGAAGACTAGCCTTAATCCTAAGGCTAAACTACATTCGTCTAGAGACCAGACCCTTCTGATACAGAGCTCATCTTCCAGCGCTGATATCAGAACCCCCAAGATGATTAACTGGAAGGATGTTTCTTTTCCAGATGAGTGGGTTCTTCCCCAAGAATTACCCCCAAGACAAGTCATGCCTCGAAATAAAGATGTTGACTTAATTCAACAGTATCTTGATGGTACTGTAAAGATTTCTTTTGACAGACCCTCCACGACCAAAGAAAGACGATACTCTTTCACTGGTCCCCTATCTTCTACTTCTTCGGACCCGAGAATCAGTAGAGATAAAAATCTCGAAACATTCTTGGAAGATTCTGTCAAGATGGCAGAACCTAAACGTCCAATTATTATTATCCAAGAAATTCCCAAGGGAAATTCTTCTGAGTCCAAGTTGAAGGGAGTCTCTTCAGAGTCTCAAGTAACTTCAGCTTTTTACACAACCAAAGATGATTTTCCATCATCCAAGGGAAAAGCCAAAAAGGAAGAAACTGAAGAAGACTCTTCTGAGTCCCCTACAGCTTCAGATTTGGTTATGAACACAAATGTTTTGCACCCACAATTAATGATGATGTGCAAACCCTTTGAGATTAATATGATTTCACTGGTTGATGAATTTAAGAGCATAAAAAACCGACCTAAGCGTATAGCTTATGCTCGTGATTTTAGTCAAGCCCAAAAACAAAGGGTAAGACGAAAATGGAAAGAATTGATGAATGCCTAGCAAAGGCATATTCTTTTCTTTGATTTTCTTGAAAATCATTATGATTTTAAGCATTGTGATTTTAAGAATAAATTTTTAAATGTTTTAAAAACTACATTTGTTAAAGAAGATAAAACAGTTGTAACGAAAAGCCATCCTCCACTTGAGACCACTTTGATCTCAGTACGTGGAGCTGAAGTTGAAGCTTCTCCTTTTAAAATCCCAACTGTTAAAGATTAAAATTTTCCTTTAGCTTCTGAAAGAAAGAAGATTATTGAGCAAAACAATTTTTGAAACTCTGCTCTCCACATTATAGGTCAACAATTAGACCGTATTGAAGAGAATATTGAAAAACCTGTTTTTAAATCTGATTTTGGAAGACGTACTGCTAGTCCTCCAAAACCTAAAATTAAGTTAATTGAAAAACCTTTGATTATTCTACCCGAGAACAGACAGAAAATAGATTCTATCAGTACTCTAGATAGAATTGATCAAATGCTAGCAGAAATAAAGCTAGAAAAACAAAGTTCAAAACCTTCTACAAGTGTCCTTGATAGGAGTAGAAAGGATTTTAATCCAGACTATATTTCTGTTCTTTCTACAAATGAATCCTCAGAGGATGATTCTGTCATCAATTCTGTTTTAAAACAGTTTTCATCGGAGCCAGCTGAGATAGCCAGACTCACTACTGTGAAACCTTCAGGTTTTACGAAGAACTAGTTTTCAAAGCCAACTCCACCTGATTTAGCGATCGAAGAACGTATGTTTAGAGATCAGTTTTCGGCTAGTGCCGACAGGATATATGAATGGAACATCGATGGAATCTCTGAACAAGAAGTCCTAAATACTCTACAAAAGATGTCCATGATCGCCGATGCCTATGTTCAGAAAAACATTTTACAACCTGATGTTGTTTTAATGTTAGTTTCTGGTTTTACGGGTATGCTTCGGTCTTGGTGGGATAAACACCTTACTGATGAAGCTAAACAAAGGATTCAATTTGCTGTCAAGCAAAATGATGATGGTACCCCTGTTTTTGATAACACCATAGGACGAGGTGTCTCTGATGGTGTTAATACTTTGATTTATACGATTATAAAACATTTCATTGGTACGCCTTCAAATGTGACTAATCGTTTTTCTGATTATTTGAATAATCTGAGATGTCCTAACATGTCAGATTATAATTGGTATGAAACCGTGTTTATTTCACGAGTTTTCATGCGTGATGATTCTGATAAGCCTTACTGGAAAGAAAGATTCATTGATGGTCTCCCTCGTTTGTTTGCCATTAAGGTTAAGGAGGCACTACCTGATAGTACCGGTAGAGTAGATTACGATAGTTACACCTATGGTGATATTACTGGCGTAATTAGAAAACTCGGTATTAGTATGTGCAATGATCAAAAGCTCATCTCTCAGCAGATGAAAGATAGAAAGAGAGCCAAATATGAGATGGGAAATTTCTGTCAACAATTTGGCCTTCCTCCTATTGCTCCATCCAAAGAGAGAAAGAAAAAACATTTGAAAAGGTTTTCCCAAAAGCCTCACGGAGATTCTTTTCAAAAGAAAAGAAAAACCCGTGCTGATTTCTTTAGAAAACCTTCTGATCATAAAAGATTTCCTCATAAAAAATCTTTTCCTAAGAAAAACTCTGATCTAAACCAGAGATGTTTTAAATGTGGAAAGAGGGGACATTATGCAAATAATTGTCCAAACCCTCAAAAATCCACTAAATTGAAGAATAAGGTTAATGCTTTAAATATTGGTGAAGATGAGCAACAGGAATTGTTTCAATTACTCGATCACAATTCTGATTCTTCATCCTCAGAACGTGATGAATACAGTTCTAGTGATAGTAACTATCATTCAGAATCAGATTCATCAGTTCAAACAATGGTTAAGCTTGGCTGCAATTGCAGTAGTTCTTGTTGTAAAACTTTTGGAGTTAAAACAATTAATGTTTTAACTAAAGAGGAGGAACAGCAGAACCTTCTTCTTGATTTGATTTCTCAGCTTGAGAATACTGAGCTAAAAGAAAAGTATCTCGCCCAGCTCAAGAAGACTATGGCTCGTAGAGAGTCGTCATCTTCTCAAGAGAAAGTCAGTTTTCAAGAAACATTAAAACGTTTCGATAAGAAACCGAAGAATGTTTCTACCTCTGATTTACAGCATGAAATCGGAATTATCAAGCAAGAGATTATTGAACTCAAATCTGAGGTTAATAATCTTAAACTTGAAAATTCAAGTTTAAAACAACATTTTATAACTCTTAAAATTGAGCATGCTCTTGATCAAGATCCTTCCGATAATGAAGAAACAAAAGTTTCTGACCATGATGAACCCTCAGATAGTCCTAAGGCTGTTTGCTTGTTAAGACAATCCATGCCTATTAAATGGTATGCGAAAGTCAAAATTATTGTTTGTAGAGAATTTGAGTTCTCTGTGATTGCTTTGATTGATTCTGGATCGGATCTTAACTGTATCCGTGAAGGCCTGGTTCCAACCAAGTATTTTGAAAAGTCTACTGAAAGACTATCAGCGGCTAATGGTTCAAAGATGAAAATCAACTATGAGCTAAATGATGCCCATGTCTGTCAAGACAATGTTTGTTTTCGTATCCCGTCTGTCCTAGTCAAAAACATGACTTGGGATGTCATTTTAGGGATGCCTTTTATCAATTCTATTTGCCCTTTCTTAACTGAGAAAGATGGGATCACCACTGACCCCTTCGGACAGAAAGTCAATTTTAATTTTGTTTCCAAACTTGAAGCTGATACTTCAAGAGGAAAAATTTTTTGATCGTTGCTAAGGAACACCATCTACTCTCTCTTCAACAAGAAGTAAGAATTAGAAAAATTTCTGAGCATTTGACTGAGCCATTAATGCATTCAAAAATTGAGGATTTTCATAAAAAACTCGTTTTTGAAATTTGTTCCGATCTCCCCAATGCTTTTTGGAATCGGAAAAAATATGAGGTTTCTCTACCTTATATCAAAGATTTTTCAGAGAAAAATATTCTCACTAAAGCTCGGCCCATTCAAATGAATGCTGAGACTTTAGAATTTTGTAAAAATGAAATTTCTGATCTTCTTCAGAAGAGATTAATCAGGCATAGTAAGTCACCCTGGTCGTGTGCTGCTTTCTATGTCCAGAAAAATTCTGAGTTAGAACGAGGTTCGCCCCGCCTTGTCATAAATTACAAACCCCTGAACAAAGTGTTAGAATGGATAAGATATCCCATCCCTAACAAAAATGACTTAATTCAGAGGTTGAGTGAAGCCGTAGTCTTTAGCAAGTTTGACCTTAAGTCTGGATTTTGGCAAATCCAAATTAGGGAGTCGGACCGTTATAAGACTGCATTTTGTACTCCGTTGGGTCATTACGAGTGGAGCGTGATGCCATTCCGTCTAAAAAATGCCCCTTCTGAGTTTCAAAACATTATGAACGATATTTTCAATAGTTTTTCTCATTTCACTATTGTTTATATCGATGATATTTTAATTTTCTCTAAATCCATTAATGATCACTGGAAACATTTGTTGGCATTCCTTGACATCGCCAAAAGAAATGGACTAGTGGTTTCTGCTAAGAAAATTAAACTTTTCCAAACCAAGATTAGATTCCTTGGTTTTGATATTTGTACCAGTAAGATCAGACCAATTCAAAGGTCAGCTGATTTTGCTGAAAAATTTCCTGATATCATTGTAGATAAAACTCAGCTCCAGAGATTTCTTGGTTCGCTGAATTATATCGCTGATTTTTATAAAGATATGAGAAAACGGTGTCGTCCTCTCTTCCAGAGACTTCGTACCAACCCTTCTCCGTGGACTGATATCCACACAAATCTTGTTAGGGGAATTAGGCATATGTCAAAACTCTTCCATGTCTTGGAATCCCTAATTCTGAATATTTTAAAATTGTTGAAACAGATGCCTCTGACGTTGGTTATGGTGGCATTCTGAAACAATGTGTTTCACCAGGTTCTTCCGAACAAATTTTTCGTTTCCATTCCCGGACCTGGAATCATGCACAATTAAATTATAGTACTACTAAAAAAGAAATTTTATCTATAGTACTATGCATTTCTAAATTTCAATCTGATTTATTAAATCAAAAATTTCTTTTAAGAATTGATTGCAAAAGTGCTAAGTATGTTTTAGAAAAAGATGTTGAAAACATTGCATCTAAACAAATTTTTGCACGATGGCAAGCTATTTTAAGCATTTTTGATTTTGATATTGAGTATATAAAAGGATCGGATAACTCCATCCCTGATTTTCTTACCCGTGAATTTCTGCAGAGAAAAAATGAGTAAGAAAAAGAAACGAGAGAAGACTGAGAGTTCCCAGAGGCCTCCACTTCTCCCAGTACCTCCTGCCTCTCTTTTGATGCCAACTTCCCCACTGGAAGTTGAAAATAGATACACAGTTCTGGGAACTATGCCCAGACCTGTAACCCCAAGTTCGTTTGCCATGGCAGTAACCATGACACATGATCCCTCGTCCAACCCTTTGGGTAGAACAAGGCCTAGATTTCCTGCTCCTAACAGAGCAGAAAGTTTTCAAAAATCACATTTTCAAAGTCTGTTCTACATTGAGAATATTGTAGAAACAGATCATTTCCAAATCGCTTTTCATTATTTTTCGCCAGGATGGCACTGGGTTCCTCGTAATCCAGAAAAAGATTTGAAATTTTTTCTTTCTATTCTCTCCCATACGGGATCAATCTACTTGAAACCACTTTATGATAAAGCGGATCCTTCAAAGATCTTTTCCCATTCTTGTTTTATTGTCAGAATTCTAACACCTGATCAATGGGGACAGAATCCGAATACTATTAAAAGTATTTCGGATACCCAGATTAGATATAATTATCATGATTATATCGACGCCTGGCTCCATTTTCCTTTTTATCAGACACCAAGTATGTCTCATTCTTGGTTCTTTAATTTTGATAAAAAATTCGTTCCAAAGATCCCTCTTTGGTTCATCCAATGGTGGCAATCTTTTGGCCCCATTCCATATATCTATCCGCCAGGCCTCCAGCCTGTCCTTGATCATATTAAATCGGTAACCCCAAAAATGGATTCCCCTCATTCTAAATTTCCATTTTTAATCCATTTTTGTGCTCATTACAAATTACCATGGATCCTTAATTGGACCTATGAGAAAACTGCAGACATTCTTGTCCGCAGATTTTACGTTAAATACTGGGATAAAACCCAGATCCCTGATAATTTTTTGACTAAAGTTTTAAAGGATTTTTCTGTCTCGGCACCAGATCTAAAAGACCGGGAGGAGTTTCCATCACCAAAGTCAAAAAATCAGATCGAGTTTCCTTTTCCACTTCTCGAACCTAAGGATACTCCAAGTTCATCTTCAAAACAGAAGAAAAAGACTTCATCAGAAAAGAAGCCTTCTTCTTCTCCAAAGAAAAAAGATTCAGATACAGAAAGTTCAGCCTCTTCGAAAAAAGACTCCAAGAAGAAGCAGAACAAAGAGATGCTTGAGATACTCAAGAAACAGATAGAAGGACAACACAATAGCATGATACTATTAAAGCAGTCCATTGATGAAGAAGCCAGCAGTGAATCAGAACAGTCAGAACATGACTCTGATGACCTGTACAAATACTTTGGACACGACAAAGAATACACTTCGCCTGATCTCGGAGAGCCTTAATTGCCAGTCCACAAAAGTCAAGATCGGTCAGCAGATAAAGACAAGATGTCCCCACTGCCGACACCTTTTGAGCCAGTCAGCACTAGAAGACAAAACATCTTTCGGTGCGGACAACTTCATTGCCTGACTGCCCAGCTTTCGGCGCAGACAGCTTTACTTTTTCAAAAAAGTAATCACGTGGTGTGGTTACTGTTTGCTTTATGCTACTTTCGGCCGCTTTTCCTTTTTGTTTGTCTCCCGTGATCTACTCCGGGTTTCTTTTGTAATACCTCTCCATCTATAGAAGGAGAGTTCAGTTTTTAGTTTGAAGGCAGACTTCATTCCACCCCTTTCTTACGATAAGAAAACTTGTAAGGAATCCTATCTGCAAGCCATAATCTTGTAATTTTGTGAATCTTGTGATTATAGTGAAGAATATTTTTATTTTAAATCTATCTTCATTATTTATGTTTATACATTGCATACATATGGTCGGCTTTGCCGCCTATTGAACGGAATCAGGGCCGTTCCCTGGTACAGCGATCGGACTTCCCTCACAGTGCCCCTGTCGGAACGCTGTTCCCCCATTCATTTGAATTTTCGCCTTTCTATTTTACATGCATTGGTCGGCTGAGCCGCCTCTTAACTGCTGCATATTTATTTTCTACATCTTAACTTCCCCACTGGAAGTTGACAAAGAAGTATCTTCCGTGATGGACCCCCACTTCCAACAGTCGAGTTCCATTTGCCGTAGGTAAGTCCCTGTGTTGCCGTTAGCCGAAGGAAGGCGTTAGGCGTTGATGGGCACGATAGGTACCTGGTAAGGACAATAAGTCTGTGAGGGATGTGTTCCCTTAGGGTATGTGTTACCCGTGCAGCAGGGTAAGGTCAAAGATCTAGATTTAGGAAGTACCTAAGTTTCTTAGGAAGTTGCCAAAAAGAACAGGATGTTTAGATCCAGTTCTTCAGTTAGTTCCAGGTCAACTAAACCGCCTGATATTATGAATGAAGAAGATGAAATTTTAGAAATCAATTTTGATAAAGATCCTATGATTGAAATCAATCGATGGCGTTTGCCAAAGATTGGTATTGATTCTCTTTATGATAAAACCTGGAGAGAAAAGGTTCATCTTACTGAATTCAATGTGAAAACAGTAGAAACAACCTTTGCTATTTCTAAAACTCAGGAAAAATGTCGTCTGTTTCAACGTGATGTTATAACAGACATGAAGAAAAAAGATTTTTCTTTTATTCACATTGCATCTGTCCAGGTTGCCATCAAACCTTTAATTAGGAAAGGTGTCAATGCCTTTGTGCTCCTGTGCTTGCGTGATGCAAGATTCAGGAATTTTGATGACAGTCAGCTTAGGATTGTGCAAACATCCCTTGCAGAAGGTCCTGTTCATTTTGATTGTTACCCAGATTTAACTATTGATTTAAATGATAAAAATATTCTTGATGTTTTAACCTTGAATATTTTGACTTCTGGGATTGACATGACCGATGGCAGTAAGCCTCTGGCATTAATTTATCGCATTTATTACAGACTAATGAAGACTAGCCTTAATCCTAAGGCTAAACTACATTCGTCTAGAGACCAGACCCTTCTGATACAGAGCTCATCTTCCAGCGCTGATATCAGAACCCCCAAGATGATTAACTGGAAGGATGTTTCTTTTCCAGATGAGTGGGTTCTTCCCCAAGAATTACCCCCAAGACAAGTCATGCCTCGAAATAAAGATGTTGACTTAATTCAACAGTATCTTGATGGTACTGTAAAGATTTCTTTTGACAGACCCTCCACGACCAAAGAAAGACGATACTCTTTCACTGGTCCCCTATCTTCTACTTCTTCGGACCCGAGAATCAGTAGAGATAAAAATCTCGAAACATTCTTGGAAGATTCTGTCAAGATGGCAGAACCTAAACGTCCAATTATTATTATCCAAGAAATTCCCAAGGGAAATTCTTCTGAGTCCAAGTTGAAGGGAGTCTCTTCAGAGTCTCAAGTAACTTCAGCTTTTTACACAACCAAAGATGATTTTCCATCATCCAAGGGAAAAGCCAAAAAGGAAGAAACTGAAGAAGACTCTTCTGAGTCCCCTACAGCTTCAGATTTGGTTATGAACACAAATGTTTTGCACCCACAATTAATGATGATGTGCAAACCCTTTGAGATTAATATGATTTCACTGGTTGATGAATTTAAGAGCATAAAAAACCGACCTAAGCGTATAGCTTATGCTCGTGATTTTAGTCAAGCCCAAAAACAAAGGGTAAGACGAAAATGGAAAGAATTGATGAATGCCTAGCAAAGGCATATTCTTTTCTTTGATTTTCTTGAAAATCATTATGATTTTAAGCATTGTGATTTTAAGAATAAATTTTTAAATGTTTTAAAAACTACATTTGTTAAAGAAGATAAAACAGTTGTAACGAAAAGCCATCCTCCACTTGAGACCACTTTGATCTCAGTACGTGGAGCTGAAGTTGAAGCTTCTCCTTTTAAAATCCCAACTGTTAAAGATTAAAATTTTCCTTTAGCTTCTGAAAGAAAGAAGATTATTGAGCAAAACAATTTTTGAAACTCTGCTCTCCACATTATAGGTCAACAATTAGACCGTATTGAGGAGAATATTGAAAAACCTGTTTTTAAATCTGATTTTGGAAGACGTACTGCTAGTCCTCCAAAACCTAAAATTAAGTTAATTGAAAAACCTTTGATTATTCTACCCGAGAACAGACAGAAAATAGATTCTATCAGTACTCTAGATAGAATTGATCAAATGCTAGCAGAAATAAAGCTAGAAAAACAAAGTTCAAAACCTTCTACAAGTGTCCTTGATAGGAGTAGAAAGGATTTTAATCCAGACTATATTTCTGTTCTTTCTACAAATGAATCCTCAGAGGATGATTCTGTCATCAATTCTGTTTTAAAACAGTTTTCATCGGAGCCAGCTGAGATAGCCAGACTCACTACTGTGAAACCTTCAGGTTTTACGAAGAACTAGTTTTCAAAGCCAACTCCACCTGATTTAGCGATCGAAGAACGTATGTTTAGAGATCAGTTTTCGGCTAGTGCCGACAGGATATATGAATGGAACATCGATGGAATCTCTGAACAAGAAGTCCTAAATACTCTACAAAAGATGTCCATGATCGCCGATGCCTATGTTCAGAAAAACATTTTACAACCTGATGTTGTTTTAATGTTAGTTTCTGGTTTTACGGGTATGCTTCGGTCTTGGTGGGATAAACACCTTACTGATGAAGCTAAACAAAGGATTCAATTTGCTGTCAAGCAAAATGATGATGGTACCCCTGTTTTTGATAACACCATAGGACGAGGTGTCTCTGATGGTGTTAATACTTTGATTTATACGATTATAAAAAATTTCATTGGTACGCCTTCAAATGTGACTAATCGTTTTTCTGATTATTTGAATAATCTGAGATGTCCTAACATGTCAGATTATAATTGGTATGAAACCGTGTTTATTTCACGAGTTTTCATGCGTGATGATTCTGATAAGCCTTACTGGAAAGAAAGATTCATTGATGGTCTCCCTCGTTTGTTTGCCATTAAGGTTAAGGAGGCACTACCTGATAGTACCGGTAGAGTAGATTACGATAGTTACACCTATGGTGATATTACTGGCGTAATTAGAAAACTCGGTATTAGTATGTGCAATGATCAAAAGCTCATCTCTCAGCAGATGAAAGATAGAAAGAGAGCCAAATATGAGATGGGAAATTTCTGTCAACAATTTGGCCTTCCTCCTATTGCTCCATCCAAAGAGAGAAAGAAAAAACATTTGAAAAGGTTTTCCCAAAAGCCTCACGGAGATTCTTTTCAAAAGAAAAGAAAAACCCGTGCTGATTTCTTTAGAAAACCTTCTGATCATAAAAGATTTCCTCATAAAAAATCTTTTCCTAAGAAAAACTCTGATCTAAACCAGAGATGTTTTAAATGTGGAAAGAGGGGACATTATGCAAATAATTGTCCAAACCCTCAAAAATCCACTAAATTGAAGAATAAGGTTAATGCTTTAAATATTGGTGAAGATGAGCAACAGGAATTGTTTCAATTACTCGATCACAATTCTGATTCTTCATCCTCAGAACGTGATGAATACAGTTTTAGTGATAGTAACTATCATTCAGAATCAGATTCATCAGTTCAAACAATGGTTAAGCTTGGCTGCAATTGCAGTGGTTCTTGTTGTAAAACTTTTGGAGTTAAAACAATTAATGTTTTAACTAAAGAGGAGGAACAGCAGAACCTTCTTCTTGATTTGATTTCTCAGCTTGAGAATACTGAGCTAAAAGAAAAGTATCTCGCCCAGCTCAGGAAGACTATGGCTCGTAGAGAGTCGTCATCTTCTCAAGAGAAAGTCAGTTTTCAAGAAACATTAAAACGTTTCGATAAGAAACCGAAGAATGTTTCTACCTCTGATTTACAGCATGAAATCGGAATTATCAAGCAAGAGATTATTGAACTCAAATCTGAGGTTAATAATCTTAAACTTGAAAATTCAAGTTTAAAACAACATTTTATAACTCTTAAAATTGAGCATGCTCTTGATCAAGATCCTTCCGATAATGAAGAAACAAAAGTTTCTGACCATGATGAACCCTCAGATAGTCCTAAGGCTGTTTGCTTGTTAAGACAATCCATGCCTATTAAATGGTATGCGAAAGTCAAAATTATTGTTTGTAGAGAATTTGAGTTCTCTGTGATTGCTTTGATTGATTCTGGATCGGATCTTAACTGTATCCGTGAAGGCCTGGTTCCAACCAAGTATTTTGAAAAGTCTACTGAAAGACTATCAGCGGCTAATGGTTCAAAGATGAAAATCAACTATGAGCTAAATGATGCCCATGTCTGTCAAGACAATGTTTGTTTTCGTATCCCGTCTGTCCTAGTCAAAAACATGACTTGGGATGTCATTTTAGGGATGCCTTTTATCAATTCTATTTGCCCTTTCTTAACTGAGAAAGATGGGATCACCACTGACCCCTTCGGACAGAAAGTCAATTTTAATTTTGTTTCCAAACTTGAAGCTGATACTTCAAGAGGAAAAATTTTTTGATCGTTGCTAAGGAACACCATCTACTCTCTCTTCAACAAGAAGTAAGAATTAGAAAAATTTCTGAGCATTTGACTGAGCCATTAATGCATTCAAAAATTGAGGATTTTCATAAAAAACTCGTTTTTGAAATTTGTTCCGATCTCCCCAATGCTTTTTGGAATCGGAAAAAACATGAGGTTTCTCTACTTTATATCAAAGATTTTTTAGAGAAAAATATTCTCACTAAAGCTCGGCCCATTCAAATGAATGCTGAGACTTTAGAATTTTGTAAAAATGAAATTTCTGATCTTCTTCAGAAGAGATTAATCAGGCATAGTAAGTCACCCTGGTCGTGTGCTGCTTCCTATGTCCAGAAAAATTCTGAGTTAGAACGAGGTTCGCCCCGCCTTGTCATAAATTACAAACCCCTGAACAAAGTGTTAGAATGGATAAGATATCCCATCCCTAACAAAAATGACTTAATTCAGAGGTTGAGTGAAGCCGTAGTCTTTAGCAAGTTTGACCTTAAGTCTGGATTTTGGCAAATCCAAATTAGGGAGTCGGACCGTTATAAGACTGCATTTTGTACTCCGTTGGGTCATTACGAGTGGAGCGTGATGCCATTCGGTCTAAAAAAGGCCCCTTCTGAGTTTCAAAACATTATGAACGATATTTTCAATAGTTTTTCTCATTTCACTATTGTTTATATCGATGATATTTTAATTTTCTCTAAATCCATTAATGATCACTGGAAACATTTGTTGGCATTCCTTGACATCGCCAAAAGAAATGGACTAGTGGTTTCTGCTAAGAAAATTAAACTTTTCCAAACCAAGATTAGATTCCTTGGTTTTGATATTTGTACCAGTAAGATCAGACCAATTCAAAGGTCAGCTGATTTTGCTGAAAAATTTCCTGATATCATTGTAGATAAAACTCAGCTCCAGAGATTTCTTGGTTCGCTGAATTATATCGCTGATTTTTATAAAGATATGAGAAAACGGTGTCGTCCTCTCTTCCAGAGACTTCGTACCAACCCTTCTCCGTGGACTGATATCCACACAAATCTTGTTAGGGGAATTAGGCATATGTCAAAACTCTTCCATGTCTTGGAATCCCTAATTCTGAATATTTTAAAATTGTTGAAACAGATGCCTCTGACGTTGGTTATGGTGGCATTCTGAAACAATGTGTTTCACCAGGTTCTTCCGAACAAATTTTTCGTTTCCATTCCCGGACCTGGAATCATGCACAATTAAATTATAGTACTACTAAAAAAGAAATTTTATCTATAGTACTATGCATTTCTAAATTTCAATCTGATTTATTAAATCAAAAATTTCTTTTAAGAATTGATTGCAAAAGTGCTAAGTATGTTTTAGAAAAAGATGTTGAAAACATTGCATCTAAACAAATTTTTGCACGATGGCAAGCTATTTTAAGCATTTTTGATTTTGATATTGAGTATATAAAAGGATCGGATAACTCCATCCCTGATTTTCTTACCCGTGAATTTCTGCAGAGAAAAAATGAGTAAGAAAAAGAAACGAGAGAAGACTGAGAGTTCCCAGAGGCCTCCACTTCTCCCAGTACCTCCTGCCTCTCTTTTGATGCCAACTTCCCCACTGGAAGTTGAAAATAGATACACAGTTCTGGGAACTATGCCCAGACCTGTAACCCCAAGTTCGTTTGCCATGGCAGTAACCATGACACATGATCCCTCGTCCAACCCTTTGGGTAGAACAAGGCCTAGATTTCCTGCTCCTAACAGAGCAGAAAGTTTTCAAAAATCACATTTTCAAAGTCTGTTCTACATTGAGAATATTGTAGAAACAGATCATTTCCAAATCGCTTTTCATTATTTTTCGCCAGGATGGCACTGGGTTCCTCGTAATCCAGAAAAAGATTTGAAATTTTTTCTTTCTATTCTCTCCCATACGAGATCAATCTACTTGAAACCACTTTATGATAAAGCGGATCCTTCAAAGATCTTTTCCCATTCTTGTTTTATTGTCAGAATTCTAACACCTGATCAATGGGGACAGAATCCGAATACTATTAAAAGTATTTCGGATACCCAGATTAGATATAATTATCATGATTATATCGACGCCTGGCTCCATTTTCCTTTTTATCAGACACCAAGTATGTCTCATTCTTGGTTCTTTAATTTTGATAAAAAATTCGTTCCAAAGATCCCTCTTTGGTTCATCCAATGGTGGCAATCTTTTGGCCCCATTCCATATATCTATCCGCCAGGCCTCCAGCCTGTCCTTGATCATATTAAATCGGTAACCCCAAAAATGGATTCCCCTCATTCTAAATTTCCATTTTTAATCCATTTTTGTGCTCATTACAAATTACCATGGATCCTTAATTGGACCTATGAGAAAACTGCAGACATTCTTGTCCGCAGATTTTACGTTAAATACTGGGATAAAACCCAGATCCCTGATAATTTTTTGACTAAAGTTTTAAAGGATTTTTCTGTCTCGGCACCAGATCTAAAAGACCGGGAGGAGTTTCCATCACCAAAGTCAAAAAATCAGATCGAGTTTCCTTTTCCACTTCTCGAACCTAAGGATACTCCAAGTTCATCTTCAAAACAGAAGAAAAAGACTTCATCAGAAAAGAAGCCTTCTTCTTCTCCAAAGAAAAAAGATTCAGATACAGAAAGTTCAGCCTCTTCGAAAAAAGACTCCAAGAAGAAGCAGAACAAAGAGATGCTTGAGATACTCAAGAAACAGATAGAAGGACAACACAATAGCATGATGCTATTAAAGCAGTCCATTGATGAAGAAGCCAGCAGTGAATCAGAACAGTCAGAACATGACTCTGATGACCTGTACAAATACTTTGGACACGACAAAGAATACACTTCGCCTGATCTCGGAGAGCCTTAATTGCCAGTCCACAAAAGTCAAGATCGGTCAGCAGATAAAGACAAGATGTCCCCACTGCCGACACCTTTTGAGCCAGTCAGCACTAGAAGACAAAACATCTTCCGGTGCGGACAACTTCATTGCCTGACTGCCCAACTTTCGGCGCAGACAGCTTTACTTTTTCAAAAAAGTAATCACGTGGTGTGGTTACTGTTTGCTTTATGCTACTTTCGGCCGCTTTTCCTTTTTGTTTGTCTCCCGTGATCTACTCCGGGTTTCTTTTGTAATGCCTCTCCATCTTTATAAGGAGAGTTCAGTTTTTAGTTTGAAGGCAGAGTTCATTCCACCCCTTTCTTACGATAAGAAAACTTGTAAGGAATCCTCTCTGCAAGCCATAATCTTGTAATTTTGTGAATCTTGTGATTATAATGAAGAATATTTTTATTTTAAATCTATCTTCATTATTTATGTTTATACATTGCATACATATGGTCGGCTTTGCCGCCTATTGAACGGAATCAGGGCCGTTCCCTGGTACAGCAATCGGACTTCCCTCACAGTGCCCCTGTCGGAACGCTGTTCCCCCATTCATTTGAATTTTCGCCTTTCTATTTTACATGCATTGGTCGGCTGAGCCGCCTCTTAACTGCTGCATATTTATTTTCTACATCTTAACTTCCCCACTGGAAGTTGACAAAGAAGTATCTTCCGTGATGGACCCCCGCTTCCAGCAGTCGAGTTCCATTTGCCGTAGGTAAGTCCCTGTGTTGCCGTTAGCCGAAGGAAGGCGTTAGGCGTTGATGGGCACGATAGGTACCTGGTAAGGACAATAAGTCTGTGAGGGATGTGTTCCCTTAGGGTATGTGTTACCCGTGCAGCAGGGTAAGGTCAAAGATCTAGATTTAGGAAGTACCTAAGTTTCTTAGGAAGTTGCCAAAAAGAACAGGATGTTTAGATCCAGTTCTTCAGTTAGTTCCAGGTCAACTAAACCGCCTGATATTATGAATGAAGAAGATGAAATTTTAGAAATCAATTTTGATAAAGATCCTATGATTGAAATCAATCGATGGCGTTTGCCAAAGATTGGTATTGATTCTCTTTATGATAAAACCTGGAGAGAAAAGGTTCATCTTACTGAATTCAATGTGAAATCAGTAGAAAGAACCTTTGCTATTTCTAAAACTCAGGAAAAATGTCGTCTGTTTCAACGTGATGTTATAACAGACATGAAGAAAAAAGATTTTTCTTTTATTCACATTGCATCTGTCCAGGTTGCCATCAAACCTTTAATTAGGAAAGGTGTCAATGCCTTTGTGCTCCTGTGCTTGCGTGATGCAAGATTCAGGAATTTTGATGACAGTCAGCTTAGGATTGTGCAAACATCCCTTGCAGAAGGTCCTGTTCATTTTGATTGTTACCCAGATTTAACTATTGATTTAAATGATAAAAATATTCTTGATGTTTTAACCTTGAATATTTTGACTTCTGGGATTGACATGACCGATGGCAGTAAGCCTCTGGCATTAATTTATCGCATTTATTACAGACTAATGAAGACTAGCCTTAATCCTAAGGCTAAACTACATTCGTCTAGAGACCAGACCCTTCTGATACAGAGCTCATCTTCCAGCGCTGATATCAGAACCCCCAAGATGATTAACTGGAAGGATGTTTCTTTTCCAGATGAGTGGGTTCTTCCCCAAGAATTACCCCCAAGACAAGTCATGCCTCGAAATAAAGATGTTGACTTAATTCAACAGTATCTTGATGGTACTGTAAAGATTTCTTTTGACAGACCCTCCACGACCAAAGAAAGACGATACTCTTTCACTGGTCCCCTATCTTCTACTTCTTCGGACCCGAGAATCAGTAGAGATAAAAATCTCGAAACATTCTTGGAAGATTCTGTCAAGATGGCAGAACCTAAACGTCCAATTATTATTATCCAAGAAATTCCCAAGGGAAATTCTTCTGAGTCCAAGTTGAAGGGAGTCTCTTCAGAGTCTCAAGTAACTTCAGCTTTTTACACAACCAAAGATGATTTTCCATCATCCAAGGGAAAAGCCAAAAAGGAAGAAACTGAAGAAGACTCTTCTGAGTCCCCTACAGCTTCAGATTTGGTTATGAACACAAATGTTTTGCACCCACAATTAATGATGATGTGCAAACCCTTTGAGATTAATATGATTTCACTGGTTGATGAATTTAAGAGCATAAAAAACCGACCTAAGCGTATAGCTTATGCTCGTGATTTTAGTCAAGCCCAAAAACAAAGGGTAAGACGAAAATGGAAAGAATTGATGAATGCCTAGCAAAGGCATATTCTTTTCTTTGATTTTCTTGAAAATCATTATGATTTTAAGCATTGTGATTTTAAGAATAAATTTTTAAATGTTTTAAAAACTACATTTGTTAAAGAAGATAAAACAGTTGTAACGAAAAGCCATCCTCCACTTGAGACCACTTTGATCTCAGTACGTGGAGCTGAAGTTGAAGCTTCTCCTTTTAAAATCCCAACTGTTAAAGATTAAAATTTTCCTTTAGCTTCTGAAAGAAAGAAGATTATTGAGCAAAACAATTTTTGAAACTCTGCTCTCCACATTATAGGTCAACAATTAGACCGTATTGAGGAGAATATTGAAAAACCTGTTTTTAAATCTGATTTTGGAAGACGTACTGCTAGTCCTCCAAAACCTAAAATTAAGTTAATTGAAAAACCTTTGATTATTCTACCCGAGAACAGACAGAAAATAGATTCTATCAGTACTCTAGATAGAATTGATCAAATGCTAGCAGAAATAAAGCTAGAAAAACAAAGTTCAAAACCTTCTACAAGTGTCCTTGATAGGAGTAGAAAGGATTTTAATCCAGACTATATTTCTGTTCTTTCTACAAATGAATCCTCAGAGGATGATTCTGTCATCAATTCTGTTTTAAAACAGTTTTCATCGGAGCCAGCTGAGATAGCCAGACTCACTACTGTGAAACCTTCAGGTTTTACGAAGAACTAGTTTTCAAAGCCAACTCCACCTGATTTAGCGATCGAAGAACGTATGTTTAGAGATCAGTTTTCGGCTAGTGCCGACAGGATATATGAATGGAACATCGATGGAATCTCTGAACAAGAAGTCCTAAATACTCTACAAAAGATGTCCATGATCGCCGATGCCTATGTTCAGAAAAACATTTTACAACCTGATGTTGTTTTAATGTTAGTTTCTGGTTTTACGGGTATGCTTCGGTCTTGGTGGGATAAACACCTTACTGATGAAGCTAAACAAAGGATTCAATTTGCTGTCAAGCAAAATGATGATGGTACCCCTGTTTTTGATAACACCATAGGACGAGGTGTCTCTGATGGTGTTAATACTTTGATTTATACGATTATAAAACATTTCATTGGTACGCCTTCAAATGTGACTAATCGTTTTTCTGATTATTTGAATAATCTGAGATGTCCTAACATGTCAGATTATAATTGGTATGAAACCGTGTTTATTTCACGAGTTTTCATGCGTGATGATTCTGATAAGCCTTACTGGAAAGAAAGATTCATTGATGGTCTCCCTCGTTTGTTTGCCATTAAGGTTAAGGAGGCACTACCTGATAGTACCGGTAGAGTAGATTACGATAGTTACACCTATGGTGATATTACTGGCGTAATTAGAAAACTCGGTATTAGTATGTGCAATGATCAAAAGCTCATCTCTCAGCAGATGAAAGATAGAAAGAGAGCCAAATATGAGATGGGAAATTTCTGTCAACAATTTGGCCTTCCTCCTATTGCTCCATCCAAAGAGAGAAAGAAAAAACATTTGAAAAGGTTTTCCCAAAAGCCTCACGGAGATTCTTTTCAAAAGAAAAGAAAAACCCGTGCTGATTTCTTTAGAAAACCTTCTGATCATAAAAGATTTCCTCATAAAAAATCTTTTCCTAAGAAAAACTCTGATCTAAACCAGAGATGTTTTAAATGTGGAAAGAGGGGACATTATGCAAATAATTGTCCAAACCCTCAAAAATCCACTAAATTGAAGAATAAGGTTAATGCTTTAAATATTGGTGAAGATGAGCAACAGGAATTGTTTCAATTACTCGATCACAATTCTGATTCTTCATCCTCAGAACGTGATGAATACAGTTTTAGTGATAGTAACTATCATTCAGAATCAGATTCATCAGTTCAAACAATGGTTAAGCTTGGCTGCAATTGCAGTGGTTCTTGTTGTAAAACTTTTGGAGTTAAAACAATTAATGTTTTAACTAAAGAGGAGGAACAGCAGAACCTTCTTCTTGATTTGATTTCTCAGCTTGAGAATACTGAGCTAAAAGAAAAGTATCTCGCCCAGCTCAGGAAGACTATGGCTCGTAGAGAGTCGTCATCTTCTCAAGAGAAAGTCAGTTTTCAAGAAACATTAAAACGTTTCGATAAGAAACCGAAGAATGTTTCTACCTCTGATTTACAGCATGAAATCGGAATTATCAAGCAAGAGATTATTGAACTCAAATCTGAGGTTAATAATCTTAAACTTGAAAATTCAAGTTTAAAACAACATTTTATAACTCTTAAAATTGAGCATGCTCTTGATCAAGATCCTTCCGATAATGAAGAAACAAAAGTTTCTGACCATGATGAACCCTCAGATAGTCCTAAGGCTGTTTGCTTGTTAAGACAATCCATGCCTATTAAATGGTATGCGAAAGTCAAAATTATTGTTTGTAGAGAATTTGAGTTCTCTGTGATTGCTTTGATTGATTCTGGATCGGATCTTAACTGTATCCGTGAAGGCCTGGTTCCAACCAAGTATTTTGAAAAGTCTACTGAAAGACTATCAGCGGCTAATGGTTCAAAGATGAAAATCAACTATGAGCTAAATGATGCCCATGTCTGTCAAGACAATGTTTGTTTTCGTATCCCGTCTGTCCTAGTCAAAAACATGACTTGGGATGTCATTTTAGGGATGCCTTTTATCAATTCTATTTGCCCTTTCTTAACTGAGAAAGATGGGATCACCACTGACCCCTTCGGACAGAAAGTCAATTTTAATTTTGTTTCCAAACTTGAAGCTGATACTTCAAGAGGAAAAATTTTTTGATCGTTGCTAAGGAACACCATCTACTCTCTCTTCAACAAGAAGTAAGAATTAGAAAAATTTCTGAGCATTTGACTGAGCCATTAATGCATTCAAAAATTGAGGATTTTCATAAAAAACTCGTTTTTGAAATTTGTTCCGATCTCCCCAATGCTTTTTGGAATCGGAAAAAACATGAGGTTTCTCTACTTTATATCAAAGATTTTTTAGAGAAAAATATTCTCACTAAAGCTCGGCCCATTCAAATGAATGCTGAGACTTTAGAATTTTGTAAAAATGAAATTTCTGATCTTCTTCAGAAGAGATTAATCAGGCATAGTAAGTCACCCTGGTCGTGTGCTGCTTCCTATGTCCAGAAAAATTCTGAGTTAGAACGAGGTTCGCCCCGCCTTGTCATAAATTACAAACCCCTGAACAAAGTGTTAGAATGGATAAGATATCCCATCCCTAACAAAAATGACTTAATTCAGAGGTTGAGTGAAGCCGTAGTCTTTAGCAAGTTTGACCTTAAGTCTGGATTTTGGCAAATCCAAATTAGGGAGTCGGACCGTTATAAGACTGCATTTTGTACTCCGTTGGGTCATTACGAGTGGAGCGTGATGCCATTCGGTCTAAAAAAGGCCCCTTCTGAGTTTCAAAACATTATGAACGATATTTTCAATAGTTTTTCTCATTTCACTATTGTTTATATCGATGATATTTTAATTTTCTCTAAATCCATTAATGATCACTGGAAACATTTGTTGGCATTCCTTGACATCGCCAAAAGAAATGGACTAGTGGTTTCTGCTAAGAAAATTAAACTTTTCCAAACCAAGATTAGATTCCTTGGTTTTGATATTTGTACCAGTAAGATCAGACCAATTCAAAGGTCAGCTGATTTTGCTGAAAAATTTCCTGATATCATTGTAGATAAAACTCAGCTCCAGAGATTTCTTGGTTCGCTGAATTATATCGCTGATTTTTATAAAGATATGAGAAAACGGTGTCGTCCTCTCTTCCAGAGACTTCGTACCAACCCTTCTCCGTGGACTGATATCCACACAAATCTTGTTAGGGGAATTAGGCATATGTCAAAACTCTTCCATGTCTTGGAATCCCTAATTCTGAATATTTTAAAATTGTTGAAACAGATGCCTCTGACGTTGGTTATGGTGGCATTCTGAAACAATGTGTTTCACCAGGTTCTTCCGAACAAATTTTTCGTTTCCATTCCCGGACCTGGAATCATGCACAATTAAATTATAGTACTACTAAAAAAGAAATTTTATCTATAGTACTATGCATTTCTAAATTTCAATCTGATTTATTAAATCAAAAATTTCTTTTAAGAATTGATTGCAAAAGTGCTAAGTATGTTTTAGAAAAAGATGTTGAAAACATTGCATCTAAACAAATTTTTGCACGATGGCAAGCTATTTTAAGCATTTTTTATTTTGATATTGAGTATATAAAAGGATCGGATAACTCCATCCCTGATTTTCTTACCCGTGAATTTCTGCAGAGAAAAAATGAGTAAGAAAAAGAAACGAGAGAAGACTGAGAGTTCCCAGAGGCCTCCACTTCTCCCAGTACCTCCTGCCTCTCTTTTGATGCCAACTTCCCCACTGGAAGTTGAAAATAGATACACAGTTCTGGGAACTATGCCCAGACCTGTAACCCCAAGTTCGTTTGCCATGGCAGTAACCATGACACATGATCCCTCGTCCAACCCTTTGGGTAGAACAAGGCCTAGATTTCCTGCTCCTAACAGAGCAGAAAGTTTTCAAAAATCACATTTTCAAAGTCTGTTCTACATTGAGAATATTGTAGAAACAGATCATTTCCAAATCGCTTTTCATTATTTTTCGCCAGGATGGCACTGGGTTCCTCGTAATCCAGAAAAAGATTTGAAATTTTTTCTTTCTATTCTCTCCCATACGGGATCAATCTACTTGAAACCACTTTATGATAAAGCGGATCCTTCAAAGATCTTTTCCCATTCTTGTTTTATTGTCAGAATTCTAACACCTGATCAATGGGGACAGAATCCGAATACTATTAAAAGTATTTCGGATACCCAGATTAGATATAATTATCATGATTATATCGACGCCTGGCTCCATTTTCCTTTTTATCAGACACCAAGTATGTGTCATTCTTGGTTCTTTAATTTTGATAAAAAATTCGTTCCAAAGATCCCTCTTTGGTTCATCCAATGGTGGCAATCTTTTGGCCCCATTCCATATATCTATCCGCCAGGCCTCCAGCCTGTCCTTGATCATATTAAATCGGTAACCCCAAAAATGGATTCCCCTCATTCTAAATTTCCATTTTTAATCCATTTTTGTGCTCATTACAAATTACCATGGATCCTTAATTGGACCTATGAGAAAACTGCAGACATTCTTGTCCGCAGATTTTACGTTAAATACTGGGATAAAACCCAGATCCCTGATAATTTTTTGACTAAAGTTTTAAAGGATTTTTCTGTCTCGGCACCAGATCTAAAAGACCGGGAGGAGTTTCCATCACCAAAGTCAAAAAATCAGATCGAGTTTCCTTTTCCACTTCTCGAACCTAAGGATACTCCAAGTTCATCTTCAAAACAGAAGAAAAAGACTTCATCAGAAAAGAAGCCTTCTTCTTCTCCAAAGAAAAAAGATTCAGATACAGAAAGTTCAGCCTCTTCGAAAAAAGACTCCAAGAAGAAGCAGAACAAAGAGATGCTTGAGATACTCAAGAAACAGATAGAAGGACAACACAATAGCATGATGCTATTAAAGCAGTCCATTGATGAAGAAGCCAGCAGTGAATCAGAACAGTCAGAACATGACTCTGATGACCTGTACAAATACTTTGGACACGACAAAGAATACACTTCGCCTGATCTCGGAGAGCCTTAATTGCCAGTCCACAAAAGTCAAGATCGGTCAGCAGATAAAGACAAGATGTCCCCACTGCCGACACCTTTTGAGCCAGTCAGCACTAGAAGACAAAACATCTTCCGGTGCGGACAACTTCATTGCCTGACTGCCCAACTTTCGGCGCAGACAGCTTTACTTTTTCAAAAAAGTAATCACGTGGTGTGGTTACTGTTTGCTTTATGCTACTTTCGGCCGCTTTTCCTTTTTGTTTGTCTCCCGTGATCTACTCCGGGTTTCTTTTGTAATGCCTCTCCATCTTTATAAGGAGAGTTCAGTTTTTAGTTTGAAGGCAGAGTTCATTCCACCCCTTTCTTACGATAAGAAAACTTGTAAGGAATCCTCTCTGCAAGCCATAATCTTGTAATTTTGTGAATCTTGTGATTATAATGAAGAATATTTTTATTTTAAATCTATCTTCATTATTTATGTTTATACATTGCATACATATGGTCGGCTTTGCCGCCTATTGAACGGAATCAGGGCCGTTCCCTGGTACAGCAATCGGACTTCCCTCACAGTGCCCCTGTCGGAACGCTGTTCCCCCATTCATTTGAATTTTCGCCTTTCTATTTTACATGCATTGGTCGGCTGAGCCGCCTCTTAACTGCTGCATATTTATTTTCTACATCTTAACTTCCCCACTGGAAGTTGACAAAGAAGTATCTTCCGTGATGGACCCCCGCTTCCAGCAGTCGAGTTCCATTTGCCGTAGGTAAGTCCCTGTGTTGCCGTTAGCCGAAGGAAGGCGTTAGGCGTTGATGGGCACGATAGGTACCTGGTAAGGACAATAAGTCTGTGAGGGATGTGTTCCCTTAGGGTATGTGTTACCCGTGCAGCAGGGTAAGGTCAAAGATCTAGATTTAGGAAGTACCTAAGTTTCTTAGGAAGTTGCCAAAAAGAACAGGATGTTTAGATCCAGTTCTTCAGTTAGTTCCAGGTCAACTAAACCGCCTGATATTATGAATGAAGAAGATGAAATTTTAGAAATCAATTTTGATAAAGATCCTATGATTGAAATCAATCGATGGCGTTTGCCAAAGATTGGTATTGATTCTCTTTATGATAAAACCTGGAGAGAAAAGGTTCATCTTACTGAATTCAATGTGAAATCAGTAGAAAGAACCTTTGCTATTTCTAAAACTCAGGAAAAATGTCGTCTGTTTCAACGTGATGTTATAACAGACATGAAGAAAAAAGATTTTTCTTTTATTCACATTGCATCTGTCCAGGTTGCCATCAAACCTTTAATTAGGAAAGGTGTCAATGCCTCTGTGCTCCTGTGCTTGCGTGATGCAAGATTCAGGAATTTTGATGACAGTCAGCTTAGGATTGTGCAAACATCCCTTGCAGAAGGTCCTGTTCATTTTGATTGTTACCCAGATTTAACTATTGATTTAAATGATAAAAATATTCTTGATGTTTTAACCTTGAATATTTTGACTTCTGGGATTGACATGACCGATGGCAGTAAGCCTCTGGCATTAATTTATCGCATTTATTACAGACTAATGAAGACTAGCCTTAATCCTAAGGCTAAACTGCATTCGTCTAGAGACCAGACCCTTCTGATACAGAGCTCATCTTCCAGCGCTGATATCATAACCCCCAAGATGATTAACTGGAAGGATGTTTCTTTTCCAGATGAATGGGTTCTTCCCCAAGAATTACCCCCAAGACAAGTCATGCCTCGAAATAAAGATGTTGACCTAATTCAACAGTATGTTGATGGTACTGTAAAGATTTCTTTTGATGGACCCTCCACGACCAAGGAAAGACGAGACTCTTTCACTGCTCCCCTATCTTCTACTTCTTCGGACTCGAGAATCAGTAGAGATAAAAATCTCGAAACATTCTTGGAAGATTCTGTCAAAGATGGCAAAACCTAAACGTCCAATTATTATCCAAGAAATTCCCAAGGGAAATTCTTCTGAGTCCAAGTTGAAGGGAGTCTCTTCAGAGTCTCAAGTAACTTCAGCTTTTTACACAACCAAAGATGATTTTCCATCATCCAAGGGAAAAGCCAAAAAGGAAGAAACTGAAGAAGACTCTTCTGAGTCCCCTACAGCTTCAGATTTGGTTATGAACACAAATGTTTTGCACCCACAATTAATGATGATGTGCAAACCCTTTGAGATTGATATGATTTCACTGGTTGGTGAATTTAAGAGCATAAAAAACCGACCTAAGCATATAGCTTATGCTCGTGATTTTAGTCAAGCCCAAAAACAAAGGGTAAGACGAAAATGGAAAGAATTGATGAATGCCCAGCAAAGGCATATTCTTTTCTTTGATTTTCTTGAAAATCATTATGATTTTAAGCATTGTGATTTTAAGAATAAATTTTTAAATGTTTTAAAAACTACATTTGTTAAAGAAGATAAAACAGTTGTAACGGAAAGCCATCCTCCACTTGAGACCACTTTGATCTCAGTACGTGGAGCTGAAGTTGAAGCTTCTCCTTTTAAAATCCCAACTGTTAAAGATTAAAATTTTCCTTTAGCTTCTGAAAGAAAGAAGATTATTGAGCAAAACAATTTTTGAAACTCTGCTCTGCACATTATAGGTCAACAATTAGACCGTATTGAGGAGAATATTGAAAAACCTGTTTTTAAATCTGATTTTGGAAGACGTACCGCTAGTCCTTCAAAACCTAAAATTAAGTTGATTGAAAAACCTTTGATTATTCTACCCGAGAACAGACAGAAAATAGATTCTGTCAGTACTCTAGATAGAATTGATCAAATGCTAGCAGAAATAAAGCTAGAAAAACAAAGTTCAAAACCTTCTACAAGTGTCCTTGATAGGAGTAGAAAGGATTTTAATCTAGACTATATTTCTGTTCTTTCGACAAATGAATCCTCAGAGGATGATTCTGTCATCAATTCTGTTTTAAAACAGTTTTCATCGGAGCCAGCTGAGATAACCAGACTCACTACTGTGAAACCTTCAGGTTTTACGAAGAACTAGTTTTCAAAGCCAACTCCACCTGATTTAGCGATCGAAGAACGTATGTTTAGAGATCAGTTTTCGGCTAGTGCCGACAGGATATATGAATGGAACATCGATGGAATCTCTGAACAAGAAGTCCTAAATACTCTACAAAAGATGTCCATGATCGCCGATGCCTATGTTCAGAAAAACATTTTAGAACCTGATGTTGTTTTAATGTTAGTTTCTGGTTTTACGGGAATGCTTCGGTCTTGGTGGGATACACACCTTACTGATGAAGCTAAACAAAGGATTCAATTTGCTGTCAAGCAAAATGATGATGGTACCCCTGTTTTTGATAACACCATAGGACGAGGTGTCTCTGATGGTGTTAATACTTTGATTTATACGATTATAAAACATTTCATTGGTACGCCTTCAAATGTGACTAATCGTTTTTCTGATTATTTGAATAATCTGAGATGTCCTAACATGTCAGATTATAATTGGTATGAAACCGTGTTTATTTCACGAGTTTTCATGCGTGATGATTCTGATAAGCCTTACTAGAAAGAAAGATTCATTGATGGTCTCCCTCGTTTGTTTGCCATTAAGGTTAAGGAGGCACTACCTGATAGTACCGGTAGAGTAGATTACGATAGTTACACCTATGGTGATATTACTGGCGTAATTAGAAAACTCGGTATTAGTATGTGCAATGATCAAAAGCTCATCTCTCAGCAGATGAAAGATAGAAAGAGAGCCAAATATGAGATGGGAAATTTCTGTCAACAATTTGGCCTTCCTCCTATTGCTCCATCCAAAGAGAGAAAGAAAAAACATTTGAAAAGGTTTTCCCAAAAGCCTCACGGAGATTCTTTTCAAAAGAAAAGAAAAACCCGTGCTGATTTCTTTAGAAAACCTTCTGATCATAAAAGATTTCCTCATAAAAAATCTTTTCCTAAGAAAAACTCTGATCTAAACCAGAGATGTTTTAAATGTGGAAAGAGGGGACATTATGCAAATAATTGTCCAAACCCTCAAAAATCCACTAAATTGAAGAATAAGGTTAATGCTTTAAATATTGGTGAAGATGAGCAACAGGAATTGTTTCAATTACTCGATCACAATTCTGATTCTTCATCCTCAGAACGTGATGAATACAGTTCTAGTGATAGTAACTATCATTCAGAATCAGATTCATCAGTTCAAACAATGGTTAAGCTTGGCTGCAATTGCAGTGGTTCTTGTTGTAAAACTTTTGGAGTTAAAACAATTAATGTTTTAACTAAAGAGGAGGAACAGCAGAACCTTCTTCTTGATTTGATTTCTCAGCTTGAGAATACTGAGCTAAAAGAAAAGTATCTCGCCCAGCTCAGGAAGACTATGGCTCGTAGAGAGTCGTCATCTTCTCAAGAGAAAGTCAGTTTTCAAGAAACATTAAAACGTTTCGATAAGAAACCGAAGAATGTTTCTACCTCTGATTTACAGCATGAAAATCGGAATTATCAAGCAAGAGATTATTGAACTCAAATCTGAGGTTAATAATCTTAAACTTGAAAATTCAAGTTTAAAACAACATTTTATAACTCTTAAAATTGAGCATGCTCTTGATCAAGATCCTTCCGATAATGAAGAAACAAAAGTTTCTGACCATGATGAACCCTCAGATAGTCCTAAGGCTGTTTGCTTGTTAAGACAATCCATGCCTATTAAATGGTATGCGAAAGTCAAAATTATTGTTTGTAGAGAATTTGAGTTCTCTGTGATTGCTTTGATTGATTCTGGATCGGATCTTAACTGTATCCGTGAAGGCCTGGTTCCAACCAAGTATTTTGAAAAGTCTACTGAAAGACTATCAGCGGCTAATGGTTCAAAGATGAAAATCAACTATGAGCTAAATGATGCCCATGTCTGTCAAGACAATGTTTGTTTTCGTATCCCGTCTGTCCTAGTCAAAAACATGACTTGGGATGTCATTTTAGGGATGCCTTTTATCAATTCTATTTGCCCTTTCTTAACTGAGAAAGATGGGATCACCACTGACCCCTTCGGACCAAAAGTCAATTTTAATTTTGTTTCCAAACTTGAAGCTGATACTTCAAGAGGAAAATTTTTTTGATCGTTGCTAAGGAACACCATCTACTCTCTCTTCAACAAGAAGTAAGAATTAGAAAAATTTCTGAGCATTTGACTGAGCCATTAATGCATTCAAAAATTGAGGATTTTCATAAAAAACTCGTTTTTGAAATTTGTTCCGATCTCCCCAATGCTTTTTGGAATCGGAAAAAACATGAGGTTTCTCTACCTTATATCAAAGATTTTTCAGAGAAAAATATTCTCACTAAAGCTCGGCCCATTCAAATGAATGCTGAGACTTTAGAATTTTGTAAAAATGAAATTTCTGATCTTCTTCAGAAGAGATTAATCAGGCATAGTAAGTCACCCTGGTCGTGTGCTGCTTTCTATGTCCAGAAAAATTCTGAGTTAGAACGAGGTTCGCCCCGCCTTGTCATAAATTACAAACCCCTGAACAAAGTGTTAGAATGGATAAGATATCCCATCCCTAACAAAAATGACTTAATTCAGAGGTTGAGTGAACCCTTAGTCTTTAGCAAGTTTGACCTTAAGTCTGGATTTTGGCAAATCCAAATTAGGGAGTCGGACCGTTATAAGACTGCATTTTGTACTCCGTTGGGTCATTACGAGTGGAGCGTGATGCCATTCGGTCTAAAAAATGCCCCTTCTGAGTTTCAAAACATTATGAACGATATTTTCAATAGTTTTTCTCATTTCACTATTGTTTATATCGATGATATTTTAATTTTCTCTAAATCCATTAATGATCACTGGAAACATTTGTTGGCATTCCTTGACATCGCCAAAAGAAATGGACTAGTGGTTTCTGCTAAGAAAATTAAACTTTTCCAAACCAAGATTAGATTCCTTGGTTTTGATATTTGTACCAGTAAGATCAGACCAATTCAAAGGTCAGCTGATTTTGCTGAAAAATTTCCTGATATCATTGTAGATAAAACTCAGCTCCAGAGATTTCTTGGTTCGCTGAATTATATCGCTGATTTTTATAAAGATATGAGAAAACGGTGTCGTCCTCTCTTCCAGAGACTTCGTACCAACCCTTCTCCGTGGACTGATATCCACACAAATCTTGTTAGGGGAATTAGGCATATGTCAAAACTCTTCCATGTCTTGGAATCCCTAATTCTGAATATTTTAAAATTGTTGAAACAGATCCCTCTGACGTTGGTTATGGTGGCATTCTGAAACAATGTGTTTCACCAGGTTCTTCCGAACAAATTTTTCGTTTCCATTCCCGGACCTGGAATCATGCACAATTAAATTATAGTACTACTAAAAAAGAAATTTTATCTATAGTACTATGCATTTCTAAATTTCAATCTGATTTATTAAATCAAAAATTTCTTTTAAGAATTGATTGCAAAAGTGCTAAGTATGTTTTAGAAAAAGATGTTGAAAACATTGCATCTAAACAAACTTTTGCACGATGGCAAGCTATTTTAAGCATTTTTTATTGTGATATTGAGTATATAAAAGGATCGGATAACTCCATCCCTGATTTTCTTACCCGTGAATTTCTGCAGAGAAAAAATGAGTAAGAAAAAGAAACGAGAGAAGACTGAGAGTTCCCAGAGGCCTCCACTTCTCCCAGTACCTCCTGCCTCTCTTTTGATGCCAACTTCCCCACTGGAAGTTGAAAATAGATACACAGTTCTGGGAACTATGCCCAGACCTGTAACCCCAAGTTCGTTTGCCATGGCAGTAACCATGACACATGATCCCTCGTCCAACCCTTTGGGTAGAACAAGGCCTAGATTTCCTGCTCCTAACAGAGCAGAAAGTTTTCAAAAATCACATTTTCAAAGTCTGTTCTACATTGAGAATATTGTAGAAACAGATCATTTCCAAATCGCTTTTCATTATTTTTCGCCAGGATGGCACTGGGTTCCTCGTAATCCAGAAAAAGATTTGAAATTTTTTCTTTCTATTCTCTCCCATACGGAATCAATCTACTTGAAACCACTTTATGATAAAGCGGATCCTTCAAAGATCTTTTCCCATTCTTGTTTTATTGTCAGAATTCTAACACCTGATCAATGGGGACAGAATCCGAATACTATTAAAAGTATTTCGGATACCCAGATTAGATATAATTATCATGATTATATCGACGCCTGGCTCCATTTTCCTTTTTATCAGACACCAAGTATGTCTCATTCTTGGTTCTTTAATTTTGATAAAAAATTCGTTCCAAAGATCCCTCTTTGGTTCATCCAATGGTGGCAATCTTTTGGCCCCATTCCATATATCTATCCGCCAGGCCTCCAGCCTGTCCTTGATCATATTAAATCGGTAACCCCAAAAATGGATTCCCCTCATTCTAAATTTCCATTTTTAATCCATTTTTGTGCTCATTACAAATTACCATGGATCCTTAATTGGACCTATGAGAAAACTGCAGACATTCTTGTCCGCAGATTTTACGTTAAATACTGGGATAAAACCCAGATCCCTGATAATTTTTTGACTAAAGTTTTAAAGGATTTTTCTGTCTCGGCACCAGATCTAAAAGACCGGGAGGAGTTTCCATCACCAAAGTCAAAAAATCAGATCGAGTTTCCTTTTCCACTTCTCGAACCTAAGGATACTCCAAGTTCATCTTCAAAACAGAAGAAAAAGACTTCATCAGAAAAGAAGCCTTCTTCTTCTCCAAAGAAAAAAGATTCAGATACAGAAAGTTCAGCCTCTTCGAAAAAAGACTCCAAGAAGAAGCAGAACAAAGAGATGCTTGAGATACTCAAGAAACAGATAGAAGGACAACACAATAGCATGATGCTATTAAAGCAGTCCATTGATGAAGAAGCCAGCAGTGAATCAGAACAGTCAGAACATGACTCTGATGACCTGTACAAATACTTTGGACACGACAAAGAATACACTTCGCCTGATCTCGGAGAGCCTTAATTGCCAGTCCACAAAAGTCAAGATCGGTCAGTAGATAAAGACAAGATGTCCCCACTGCCGACACCTTTTGAGCCAGTCAGCACTAGAAGAAAAAACATCTTTCGGTGCGGACAACTTCATTGCCTGACTGCCCAACTTTCGGCGCAGACAGCTTTACTTTTTCAAAAAAGTAATCACGTGGTGTGGTTACTGTTTGCTTTATGCTACTTTCGGCCGCTTTTCCTTTTTGTTTGTCTCCCGTGATCTACTCCGGGTTTCTTTTGTAATGCCTCTCCATCTTTATAAGGAGAGTTCAGTTTTTAGTTTGAAGGCAGAGTTCATTCCACCCCTTTCTTACGATAAGAAAACTTGTAAGGAATCCTCTCTGCAAGCCATAATCTTGTAATTTTGTGAATCTTGTGATTATAATGAAGAATATTTTTATTTTAAATCTATCTTCATTATTTATGTTTATACATTGCATACATATTGTCGGCGCCCCAGCTTGCGCTTGGGTTCGTACGCAAAATGCGACGCCGGGGACGAACGTCACAAGGAAGTCATCCCTCATCTTTACTTAGGAGAGCCTTATTTTTTTTTTAATCGCAGCGGAAAATGGTCAAGCCATCAATAAACGACAAAACGTTACGCTTGTCGCACATCACATGGTTAACAAAATAAAACCCAAATTAACATCGCAAGCTCATATATATACATATCAGAATAAAGTCACCAATGTAAATAGTTTTATACAAAAGTACTTCCCAAAACAACGGGAAGATTTTTCCAAAAGTACATCGGTGTATACAAAATAAAGGTGCTGCTGATCCACTCCTCCTTCCGCCAACTATACTAATAGGCGGGTTCTTCTTTTATCTTGTTATAGTTAGGACCATAACGAAGGCTGTCCAGACTCAGCCCTGGACCTACGTCACACATCATCCCAGAGGATGACGTAAACAGGCGTCCCAAGTGGAGGAGCCCGTCAACTCCCAGCACCATACAGCACCCCGTAGGGCGTAGGTCGTCAAAAAAGTAAGTCGCCATTGGAAGCGACTCTGCCGCCCACTGACCCAATAGGTCTAGGGTCACTGGCCCGGCAGTCTCAGCCTTAGTCGGGCCCATGAGGGTCCGACCCATCTTCTCGAGAGTCGTAATCCGTGGATCCATCCTGTCCTGCAATGACTTCTATTGTTCCCAAGGGAGCAATAGTATAGATAATAAAAAAAGGGGGGGTGAGATTTCGGGAGAAATCTCAGCAAGTACACTAACACTTAAACCAGAACATATCAGATATACAGATAAGTGAACAAAACATTCTTAACTAATGCACATGCAATGAATGACTGACTCATGCACATGCTCATGAAAACTTTTAAACAGATATACTTCTTTCAGACTTCTTTTCATAAAACTTTCATGCAGACTTCTTCTTTCAAACTTCTTTTCATATCATAGTTGCTTTTCAAAACGTTCCTTTAAAACATTTCGTATCTTTCTTTCTTTCTTTCTTAGGCGCCACTTATCATATACAGATCTTTCTTATGGCTCGAAAGCCCTTCTTGTCATGACTTTTTCTTTCACATGTATGAGACACAACACGGTTCCCCTAGCACCGCGTGTTCCCTGCTGGTTACCGCATCACCCTAAAGTGAGCGTCATATAACTTTAAAACGGTAGGTCCTTACACCTTATCCGTCTTGGGCACCCACCAGCGTTAGGTGCTACCGCGCTCCGGCCACCTTTTGGTGCCATACACGGTCCGCCGACTATTCTTCGTCGACCCAGGGGCTACCACTCGACTTTAGACACTCCTGAGTGGACAGGGAGTTCCACTGGGGCACTTCCCCGTCCCAGCCTTTGGGGTTCTTATAAAACTTTACTTCCTTTCTTTTCTTTCAAAAATTCAATCTTTTCTTTTCTTTTCCTTTTTCTTGAAAACATGCTTGACTTTAAAAACTTCTTTTCATGACTTATGCATGGGACATGCATGCTTACTTACTTTCATGCAAGAACCCGAGACAGGCTCGAGTGCATTCACATTTCATTCTCTTTCTCCCTCTCTTGGGATAATTTCATAATTTTCCTACTTAGTCATTACATTCTATACCCAAAATGGGCCTAGGATTGAAGTGGGGTATTGGGCCCATCTCCAACCCATCATGGCCGAATTCTCCTAGAGAGTTTCTAGGGCTTTTCTTCATCATTTGACTTCAAACTTCCTCCAATAAATTTTAAAGTATCAAATTGAGTCAAGTACCCTCCTTAGCAAGGGGTAACCGAAACCCTAATGTTACCCAAGTAACCATTTCACATCAAACTTAGTTATTCCTATTTCCTCCATTCACCTTTTCAACTTAGGGAATTCCTCCCCTTAGTCTATTCAAACTTCCTTTCCTAAAGGTTTCTTCTATAAGTTCAACTAAACAAAATCTCCACATCACAATATAATATTTATTTTCCAATCTCAACCTTAAATAGTATCAATTTCCAATTAAACATTTCCATACATCATACACAAGTGATCATTTCTTCCATATGCAAAACATATATATTTCCATCTATATCAATCAAACAATTTATTCTCATGTCCATTCCTTTTTTTTTTCAACAATATGCTCCTTGAATAAATCAATTCCATCACTAGTTCCTCAAATAAAATCTTTACCTTAACAACACCACAATTTAATATTTAATACTAAAATCCTTCATGCATCATTTTCATCATTTCATCAAATAATCATGCTTTTTCCTCTCTTTTGCAACTAACATTTGATTCATCATTTCTACTCATATTCTAAGCTTGTTCCATCATATAATTTATCCAAGAATATTCATATCTCAAGCAAGAAAAATCATTCCAATCCAAACATGGCAATGACAACCATTAATCCAACAACCATGATCACTCCACTATATATAAGACTTGTTAAGGAAAAAGTGGGAGTATACTTACCACACTCCTTCTAGGCTTTAGCTTAAATCTTCTCCAATGACTTGATCACCTTCACACTCTTGCTTTTGGCTTTCCTACTATAGGATTCTTCAAAATATGTGGTGAAAAGAGAAGAAACAAAAGTAGGAATGGCTAGGGTGAGTTTGGCCGAGAGGTGGAGAGGAAGTGGGAGTGTTTGCATGTGTCTAAGTGATTTGAGCTCAAGGGGTTTTGCTTAAGGGTCACACGGCCAGCTCCCTTCCCTAGGGTCCTTGGTACTCCTCTCATCATGTTTAGGCATGGCTAAAGATAGATGGGTTGATTGACAACTCTAGGCCACTCCAAGATCAAATCTTGGCCATACCTAGATGATTCTCCTTTCTCCTTTCTTTCCTATGGCCGGCGGCTTCTTGGTGCCTCTAGTCTCCATTTCCTTGTTTTTCACTCAATCATCATTCCCCTATCTCCTCATGTGTCCATCCAAGTGATTCTAAGGCCATGCTTTTTGGAATTTGAGCAAGGCATGACCGGCCAAACTAGCTCCACCGAAACTCCCTTCTTGCTTCTCTTCCTAGTTTTTGTCATTTCAATCACCTACACATACACCATACCTCTCTTCACATCACCATACTTTCTTACACATGTACTTCATCCACTTACACACTCTTCCTCTTTGTCCTATCACTTGTAGATGGCCATACCCCATGAGACTCCTCAAGGAACCCCACGGATTGGCCTCCACCGAAACTCCAAGCTTCCTTCCTCCAAGCTTCTCCTCATGACACTTGTAACTTCCCTACACATCATGACCTCACTTGGCAAGTCAAGGGATGGTGTTTTGTACCTCCAAGATACCATGGTAGGAAAAATCATTCCATTAGATTCTACACTCAATCCTACATGGCATGCATCCAACTACTAGTCAACCTTCACCAAATAATATTTTCCTACAAGGGTTTGGATAATTTTTCTAGGATTTTTCTCCCATTGACAAGTGTCTCAATTATGGGCTTGATGGGCTATGGGCTCATTCTATGGGCTTTTGGACTCACCATTGCTCTCTTGGCCCATTCACTTGATCCATTCTCCAAAGATCTCATTCCTAAGCCCATCTCTTCAAGGCCTATTTGGTTCTTTCACCAATTACCACTAATCTTGTGTATTAATCCTTAATTAGTTAATTTAATCAAGATGGAGATTTTTAGGGCTATTACATCCTCCCCCACTAATAAAAGATTTCGTCCTCGAAATCAATGCATGTGATGATATGAAGGATAATAATAAATTTTATCATACCTCGAGGAGTATTAGCAGTGGACTCTTCTGATGATGAATAAGTAGGTACTCCTTCTTCCTCAGTCACCGAATCTTGAGAAAAGTAAAATATAGCATCTAAATCCGAGTCGTAATACAAGTTCGTCTTTAATTCATTCAATCTGTGTACTATTTCTTCTTCCGTTTCCACTCGGGGTATCCCTTCTATTCTCTGTCTTATGCGATCATTAGAGGTATCGGAATTTTCCAAAGGTTCTATGTTTGGTCCACTTACTTTTCCCCGTACTATTCTACGCAATTGCTCTCTCTCTCCCTTCATCCAAGGATTAGGGGGTTGTCGCTCTTCACTCGGCATAGCTCTACGAAATACAGGGTTCCCTTTAGGTCCTATATCCATCCGATGAGTACGATGTCTCTCACATCGCTCCAGGTGCCTAAGCCTCTGTATCCTCTCTCTTTCAAGCCTTCTACTCAAGATTCTTTGTCTGACTTCTCTCCTCTCTCTTAACTGGGCTATGGTAGCTACTGACATGCGTGGGGTTCTTCTAGTTCTGGCCATAACCTGGGTAAATTTTACTAAAAGTTATTTACAGTGCGATGAGGTAATCTAATGAATATAACACTCAAAACACCAATCAATTGTTCATACATTCAAGCAAAGCAATCGTTCATTTACAATCAAAACTTAGCTAAACAGAGATCAAATACACTAGGAATTTTCAAACAAATGAGGGTAATTAGCCCTCATAGCGTCTTCGCGTTCCCAAGTCGCTTCTTGAAATGCCGGGTTGTTCCACAATACTTTTACTAAGAAGATTTTTCGATTCCTTAATTCTTGTTCCTTGCGATCGGTAATCTGAGTTGGCCACTCTTCATAAGTTAAATTCGGGCGTAGCTCGATAGTACTCGGATCCATTACCGTCGCTGGTCTGTCGCCGAAACTCCTCTTTAAAGACGACACATGAAACACGTTATGGACTCCTTGTAGGTTTACTGGTAGATTCAAACGATAAGCCACTGGTCCGACTCTTTCCAAAATTTCATACGGTCCGATGTAACGAGGGCTTAATTTTCCTTTCTTGCCAAATCGGGCCACTCCCTTCATTGGTGAAATCTTAATATATACCCAGTCGCCAATCATAAATTCTAAGGGTCTCCTCCTTCGATCTGCGTAACTTTTCTGCCTGCTTTGGGCAGTTTTCATCCTTTCCCGTATCAGCTCTACTTGAGTCTTAACTTCTTGCAAATACTCAGGCCCTAACACTTTGTTTTTTGCCGACTTCGTCCCAATATAACGGAGATCTGCACTTTCTTCCATACAAAGCTTCGTACGGTGCCATCTGAATAGTAGCTTGAAAGCTGTTGTTGTAAGCGAATTCAATCAAGGGCAAAAGACTCTCCCAATCGCTACTAGAGTCTAGCACACACGCCCGTAGCATGTCTTCTAAAGTCTGAATAGTCCGTTCTGTCTGACCATCAGTCTGTGGATGATAGGCGCTGCTAAACTTCAAGTTGGATCCCATTCTCTTCTGTAAACTTTGCCAGAAGTGAGAGGTAAATCTTGGGTCCCTATCTGAGACAATCGTTTTTGGCACTCCATGCAGACGAACTATTTCTTTAACATAAATTCGAGACAATTTCTCCATTGAGTCCGTATTTGCAATCGGTAGGAAGTGGGCACTCTTTGTCAATCTGTCCACTATCACCCATATTGTGTTCCTTCCCGCCGAGGTTCTTGGGAACCTTATTACGAAATCCATTGAAATATCTTCCCATTTCCATTCCGGAATTGGAAGAGGTTGCAGCATCCCTGCGGGACGTCGATGTTCCGCTTTAACCATTTGACACACAGAACATTTTGCCACAAAAGTAGCTACATCTTTCTTTATACCTTCCCACCAAAATCTTTCCTTCAGATCCCGGTACATTTTGGTACTTCCAGGATGGGCTGTATAAGGGGTGCAGTGTGCTTCCCTCATAAGCTTTTCCTTAAGTTCTGGATTATTTGGTATCACTGTTCTCTTTCCGAAGTATAATGTTCCGTCATCAGACACGGTAAAATGAGGTGATCCTTTTCCTTCGAGTAAATTCGTTCGGATCTTTTCCAGTTTGGTATCTTGTCGTTGTCCTTCCCGGATTTCATCTTCGGTCAGAGAAATAATTTCTTGAACTGTTGCTAACATCGCTCTTCCAGGTTGACTCCTTACTAGCATACTTTGCATACTTGCTAGTGCCGATGGTTCCTCTACTTGTGATTTTCGGCTTAAAGCATCTGCCACTACGTTAGCTTTTCCCGGGTGGTACTTGATCTCACACCGGAAATCATTTATAGTCTCGATCCACCTTCTCTGTCTCATATTTAGATTCTTCTGACTAAACAAATACTTTAAACTCTTATGATCAGTGTATATCTCACACTCTTCTCCATACAAGTAGTGCCTCCATATCTTCAGTGCAAACACTACGGCTGCCAATTCCAGGTCGTGGGTGGGGTAATTTCGCTCATGATCCTTAAGCTGTCGGGATGCGTAGGCAACTACTCGTCCTTCCTGCATCAGTACACATCCCAAACCCAACTTTGAGGCATCACTATATACTACATATGGTTTGTGAGGTTCTGGTAATGCCAACACTGGGGCAGAAGTCAATCTCTTCTTAAGCTCTTGAAAACTCTGCTCACACTGGTCATTCCAGACATATTTGGCATTCTTCTTCGTCAAAGCCGTTAGAGGACCAGATAACTTGGAAAATCCTTCAACGAACCTTCTGTAGTATCCTGCTAAGCCGAGAAAACTACGTATTTCATGAACGGACGTCGGTTGAGGCCATTCAGTTACCGCCTCTATTTTTGCAGGGTCCACAGAAACTCCGTTGCTTGAAATTACATGGCCCAAAAATTTAACTTCGTGGAGCCAAAACTCACATTTACTAAGTTTGGCGTACAGCTGATGTTCTTGTAAAATTTTCAGCACTATCTTCAAATGCTCCTTATGTTCGTCATCATTTCGCGAGTACACCAGGATATCGTCGATGAATACCACGACGAAACTGTCTAAATAGAGTCGAAAAATTCTATTCATCAGATCCATGAAAGCTGCTGGGGCATTCGTCAGTCCGAAAGGCATGACTAAGAACTCGAAATGTCCATAACGAGTTCGGAAAGCAGTTTTGGGTACATCTCGTTCCTTAATCCTAAGTTGATGGTACCCTGATCTGAGGTCTATCTTGGAGAATACTGTAGCTCCTTGCAGTTGGTCCAGCAAATCGTCTATCCGGGGTAGCGGATACTTATTCTTAATGGTGACCTTATTAAGTCCTCGGTAATCGATGCACATCCGCATTGTCCCATCTTTCTTTTTCACAAACAAGACTGGGGCTCCCCACGGCGATGAACTAGGCCGTATAAATCCCTTGTCCAACAATTCTTCGATTTGAGTCTTCAATTCTTTCAATTCCGTCGGAGCCATCCGATACGGTGCCTTGTGAATTGGAGTTGTTGCGGGTTCAAGTTCAATGGTAAACTCAGTTTCCCGTTCCGGGGGTAATCCTGGCAGATCATCTGAGAATACTTGGGGGAAGTCCTTTACTACCAGAATTTCTTCAATATTACTGGTATCTCCGCCTGCTTTCACGGACAGTATTAAAAACCCTTCAGCTCCTCCTCTTAAACTTTTCGTCATTCTTTTCGCCGTCACTATAGAAGAAACATAGTGAACTGTTTCCCCTTCGTAGCGTAACTTCTCTTCTTCGGGCAATTCAAACGTAATCTCCTTTTTGCGGCAGTCAATCTTGGCGTAATACTTAGATAGCCAATCCATACCTAATATCACGTCAAATCCTAACAAATGGAAAACTATCAGATCAGCGTTGAACCTTACGCCAGCTATTTCTAACGGGCAGTTCCTCACTATTCGCTGACATCCAAATGTCTTCCCATCAGGGAGTGTCACCAACACTTTTTGAGTCAAGGGCTCGACTTCTAACTTACACTTCCATACGCAATCATAAGAAATAAAGGATTTCGTCGCGCCGGAATCAAACAAAGCATACACCACATTACGCATCAATATAATTTCACCTATATATAAAACTTCCTCATGGTTACTTTAAGAAAGTTATCATGCTTTAATTCTAGATAAAAATTTTAAGATCGTTACCAGTAATAATGCCGGCGTTAATAGCCTCCTCGTCGTCCACATCTACTTCTCCCGGGGTAATTGCGTACACCTTGGACCTCACAGGGGCCTTCGCCTTTCCTCCAAGTACTGTCGTTCCGCCCGGGGCTGTCTGTGGGCAATCACGGATCAGATGACCCACTTGGCCACACCTAAAACAAGCTCCCGTTGTAGCGCGGCATTCTCCCTTATGTGGGCGTCCGCATGTCCTACATGGTGGAAATGGAGCCGTCCCTTTTGACCCACCTACTTTACCCTTTCCTTTATCCATGGGACGAGTGCTTCTCCTCTTATCCATATCTTTCCCCGAAGAATATGGAAAATATCTTTTCTTGTAAGTCTGGGCTTGATTGATTAGACTTCTCTGCTCGGCTTCAGCAATGGCCGTCACATTCACCAACTCGTGAAAATTTTCGATTCGCAAACAAGCCACTTGATTGCGAATCCTTGGCTGTAATCCATCCTGAAATTTCTTCGCTCGCATCTTTTCTGTTATTACCAAATGCGGGGCAAATCGTGTCAGTTCCATGAATTTAGCGGCGTACTGGTCCACCGTCATGCTTCCTTGCACCAATGTGGCGAACTCTATCGCCTTCTGCTGCTTAATCGACTCCGGAAAGAATCGATTATCAAACTCGGTCTTGAATCTATCCCAGGTGAGGACTACATTCTCTCCCAGTTCTTGTCTCAGTAACCTTCTCTTTGTGTCCCACCATAATCCGGCCTCCCCTTGTAATAGGTGACCAGCATATTGCACTTTTTGCGCCTCCGTGCACCCACTGATTTCGAAGGTGCGTTCTAAGTCCATAATCCATCGGTCGGCCTTCATAGCTCCTTCAGTCCCCATAAAGTTCGGGTACCGATACACCAGAAATTTTTCGTATGGGCATCCTACCGTCACTCCACTGGCGCTCGGGTGACATCGGCTCTGTTCCATTTGATGCTTTACTAATTCCGTCATCTGGCGAATAGCTTCCGCTATCGCTTGTCCACCATCTAACGGGGTATTCGGAGTCTCTCTTCCTCTGGTCTGAGGTGGCGAACTTAGTGGCGTATTTCCTACTGTCGGCATTGGACTCGAAACATTAACTCTCGGTAAGGCTTCGGGCCTCGGAGTAGGGGCACGTCGTCGTCCTCCTGCCATTCTTCCCTGAAAAGCGCATAATCTTCATATGAGTTACTTTAACTTCTGTGCTCCAACCCTGGTAACTCACCACATCATACTGGCACAACACCACTATCTCCAATCCATTATCTAAAGATTCAAGCCTAATTCTAAAGAATCATAGCCTATACCATGTGATTCTTTTTCCTAGGACTTGTGGTTTCTTACCCAGAGACTAAACTGCTCTGATACCACCGCTGTCGGCGCCCCAGCTTGCGCTTGGGTTCGTACGCAAAATGCGACGCCGGGGACGAACGTCACAAGGAAGTCATCCCTCATCTTTACTTAGGAGAGCCTTATTTTTTTTTTAATCGCAGCGGAAAAAGGTCAAGCCATCAATAAACGACAAAATGTTACGCTTGTCGCACATCACATGGTTAACAAAATAAAACCCAAATTAACATCGCAAGCTCATATATATACATATCAGAATAAAGTCACCAATGTAAATAGTTTTATACAAAAGTACTTCCCAAAACAACGGGAAGATTTTTCCAAAAGTACATCGGTGTATACAAAATAAAGGTGCTGCTGATCCACTCCTCCTTCCGCCAACTATACTAATAGGCGGGTTCTTCTTTTATCTTGTTATAGTTAGGACCATAACGAAGGCTGTCCAGACTCAGCCCTGGACCTACGTCACACATCATCCCAGAGGATGACGTAAACAGGCGTCCCAAGTGGAGGAGCCCGTCAACTCCCAGCACCATACAGCACCCCGTAGGGCGTAGGTCGTCAAAAAAGTAAGTCGCCATAGGAAGCGACTCTGCCGCCCACTGACCCAATAGGTCTAGGGTCACTGGCCCGGCAGTCTCAGCCTTAGTCGGGCCCATGAGGGTCCGACCCATCTTCTCGAGAGTCGTAATCCGTGGATCCATCCTGTCCTGCAATGACTTCTATTGTTCCCAAGGGAGCAATAGTATAGATAATAAAAAAAGGGGGGGTGAGATTTCGGGAGAAATCTCAGCAAGTACACTAACACTTAAACCAGAACATATCAGATATACAGATAAGTGAACAAAACATTCTTAACTAATGCACATGCAATGAATGACTGACTCATGCACATGCTCATGAAAACTTTTAAACAGATATACTTCTTTCAGACTTCTTTTCATAAAACTTTCATGCAGACTTCTTCTTTCAAACTTCTTTTCATATCATAGTTGCTTTTCAAAACGTTCCTTTAAAACATTTCGTATCTTTCTTTCTTTCTTTCTTAGGCGCCACTTATCATATACAGATCTTTCTTATGGCTCGAAAGCCCTTCTTGTCATGACTTTTTCTTTCACATGTATGAGACACAACACGGTTCCCCTAGCACCGCGTGTTCCCTGCTGGTTACCGTATCACCCTAAAGTGAGCGTCATATAACTTTAAAACGGTAGGTCCTTACACCTTATCCGTCTTGGGCACCCACCAGCGTTAGGTGCTACCGCGCTCCGGCCACCTTTTGGTGCCATACACGGTCCGCCGACTGTTCTTCGTCGACCCAGGGGCTACCACTCGACTTTAGACACTCCTGAGTGGACAGGGAGTTCCACTGGGGCACTTCCCCGTCCCAGCCTTTGGGGTTCTTATAAAACTTTACTTCCTTTCTTTTCTTTCAAAAATTCAATCTTTTCTTTTCTTTTCCTTTTTCTTGAAAACATGCTTGACTTTAAAAACTTCTTTTCATGACTTATGCATGGGACATGCATGCTTACTTACTTTCATGCAAGAACCCGAGACAGGCTCGAGTGCATTCACATTTCATTCTCTTTCTCCCTCTCTTGGGATAATTTCATAATTTTCCTACTTAGTCATTACATTCTATACCCAAAATGGGCCTAGGATTGAAGTGGGGTATTGGGCCCATCTCCAACCCATCATGGCCGAATTCTCCTAGAGAGTTTCTAGGGCTTTTCTTCATCATTTGACTTCAAACTTCCTCCAATAAATTTTAAAGTATCAAATTGAGTCAAGTACCCTCCTTAGCAAGGGGTAACCGAAACCCTAATGTTACCCAAGTAACCATTTCACATCAAACTTAGTTATTCCTATTTCCTCCATTCACCTTTTCAACTTAGGGAATTCCTCCCCTTAGTCTATTCAAACTTCCTTTCCTAAAGGTTTCTTCTATAAGTTCAACTAAACAAAATCTCCACATCACAATATAATATTTATTTTCCAATCTCAACCTTAAATAGTATCAATTTCCAATTAAACATTTCCATACATCATACACAAGTGATCATTTCTTCCATATGCAAAACATATATATATTTCCATCTATATCAATCAAACAATTTATTCTCATGTCCATTCCTTTTTTTTTTTCAACAATATGCTCCTTGAATAAATCAATTCCATCACTAGTTCCTCAAATAAAATCTTTACCTTAACAACACCACAATTTAATATTTAATACTAAAATCCTTCATGCATCATTTTCATCATTTCATCAAATAATCATGCTTTTTCCTCTCTTTTGCAACTAACATTTGATTCATCATTTCTACTCATATTCTAAGCTTGTTCCATCATATAATTTATCCAAGAATATTCATATCTCAAGCAAGAAAAATCATTCCAATCCAAACATGGCAATGACAACCATTAATCCAACAACCATGATCACTCCACTATATATAAGACTTGTTAAGGAAAAAGTGGGAGTATACTTACCACACTCCTTCTAGGCTTTAGCTTAAATCTTCTCCAATGACTTGATCACCTTCACACTCTTGCTTTTGGCTTTCCTACTATAGGATTCTTCAAAATATGTGGTGAAAAGAGAAGAAACAAAAGTAGGAATGGCTAGGGTGAGTTTGGCCGAGAGGTGGAGAGGAAGTGGGAGTGTTTGCATGTGTCTAAGTGATTTGAGCTCAAGGGGTTTTGCTTAAGGGTCACACGGCCAGCTCCCTTCCCTAGGGTCCTTGGTACTCCTCTCATCATGTTTAGGCATGGCTAAAGATAGATGGGTTGATTGACAACTCTAGGCCACTCCAAGATCAAATCTTGGCCATACCTAGATGATTCTCCTTTCTCCTTTCTTTCCTATGGCCGGCGGCTTCTTGGTGCCTCTAGTCTCCATTTCCTTGTTTTTCACTCAATCATCATTCCCCTATCTCCTCATGTGTCCATCCAAGTGATTCTAAGGCCATGCTTTTTGGAATTTGAGCAAGGCATGACCGG
Source organism: Platycarya strobilacea (assembly GCA_036898215.1). Lineage (NCBI taxonomy): Eukaryota > Viridiplantae > Streptophyta > Magnoliopsida > Fagales > Juglandaceae > Platycarya > Platycarya strobilacea. The sequence goes on along the minus strand of CM072555.1, from coordinate 26,030,270 downwards.
CCAAACTAGCTCCACCGAAACTCCCTTCTTGCTTCTCTTCCTAGTTTTTGTCATTTCAATCACCTACACATACACCATACCTCTCTTCACATCACCATACTTTCTTACACATGTACTTCATCCACTTACACACTCTTCCTCTTTGTCCTATCACTTGTAGATGGCCATACCCCATGAGACTCCTCAAGGAACCCCACGGATTGGCCTCCACCAAAACTCCAAGCTTCCTTCCTCCAAGCTTCTCCTCATGACACTTGTAACTTCCCTACACATCATGACCTCACTTGGCAAGTCAAGGGATGGTGTTTTGTACCTCCAAGATACCATGGTAGGAAAAATCATTCCATTAGATTCTACACTCAATCCTACATGGCATGCATCCAACTACTAGTCAACCTTCACCAAATAATATTTTCCTACAAGGGTTTGGATAATTTTTCTAGGATTTTTCTCCCATTGACAAGTGTCTCAATTATGGGCTTGATGGGCTATGGGCTCATTCTATGGGCTTTTGGACTCACCATTGCTCTCTTGGCCCATTCACTTGATCCATTCTCCAAAGATCTCATTCCTAAGCCCATCTCTTCAAGGCCTATTTGGTTCTTTCACCAATTACCACTAATCTTGTGTATTAATCCTTAATTAGTTAATTTAATCAAGATGGAGATTTTTAGGGCTATTACACATATGGTCGGCTTTGCCGCCTATTGAACGGAATCAGGGCCGTTCCCTGGTACAGCAATCGGACTTCCCTCACAGTGCCCCTGTCGGAACGCTGTTCCCCCATTCATTTGAATTTTCGCCTTTCTATTTTACATGCATTGGTCGGCTGAGCCGCCTCTTAACTGCTGCATATTTATTTTCTACATCTTAACTTCCCCACTGGAAGTTGACAAAGAAGTATCTTCCGTGATGGACCCCCGCTTCCAGCAGTCGAGTTCCATTTGCCGTAGGTAAGTCCCTGTGTTGCCGTTAGCCGAAGGAAGGCGTTAGGCGTTGATGGGCACGATAGGTACCTGGTAAGGACAATAAGTCTGTGAGGGATGTGTTCCCTTAGGGTATGTGTTACCCGTGCAGCAGGGTAAGGTCAAAGATCTAGATTTAGGAAGTACCTAAGTTTCTTAGGAAGTTGCCAAAAAGAACAGGATGTTTAGATCCAGTTCTTCAGTTAGTTCCAGGTCAACTAAACCGCCTGATATTATGAATGAAGAAGATGAAATTTTAGAAATCAATTTTGATAAAGATCCTATGATTGAAATCAATCGATGGCGTTTGCCAAAGATTGGTATTGATTCTCTTTATGATAAAACCTGGAGAGAAAAGGTTCATCTTACTGAATTCAATGTGAAATCAGTAGAAAGAACCTTTGTTATTTCTAAAACTCAGGAAAAATGTCGTCTGTTTCAACGTGATGTTATAACAGACATGAAGAAAAAAGATTTTTCTTTTATTCACATTGCATCTGTCCAGGTTGCCATCAAACCTTTAATTAGGAAAGGTGTCAATGCCTCTGTGCTCCTGTGCTTGCGTGATGCAAGATTCAGGAATTTTGATGACAGTCAGCTTAGGATTGTGCAAACATCCCTTGCAGAAGGTCCTGTTCATTTTGATTGTCACCCAAATTTAACTATTGATTTAAATGATAAAAATATTCTTGATGTTTTAACCTTGAATATTTTGACTTCTGGGATTGACATGACCGATGGCAGTAAGCCTCTGGCATTAATTTATCGCATTTATTACAGACTAATGAAGACTAGCCTTAATCCTAAGGCTAAACTGCATTCGTCTAGAGACCAGACCCTTCTGATACAGAGCTCATCTTCCAGCGCTGATATCCTAACCCCCAAGATGATTAACTGGAAGGATGTTTCTTTTCCAGATGAATGGGTTCTTCCCCAAGAATTACCCCCAAGACAAGTCATGCCTCGAAATAAAGATGTTGACCTAATTCAACAGTATGTTGATGGTACTGTAAAGATTTCTTTTGATGGACCCTCCACGACCAAGGAAAGACGAGACTCTTTCACTGCTCCCCTATCTTCTACTTCTTCGGACTCGAGAATCAGTAGAGATAAAAATCTCGAAACATTCTTGGAAGATTCTGTCAAGATGGCAAAACCTAAACGTCCAATTATTATCCAAGAAATTCCCAAGGGAAATTCTTCTGAGTCCAAGTTGAAGGGAGTCTCTTCAGAGTCTCAAGTAACTTCAGCTTTTTACACAACCAAAGATGATTTTCCATCATCCAAGGGAAAAGCCAAAAAGGAAGAAACTGAAGAAGACTCTTCTGAGTCCCCTACAGCTTCAGATTTGGTTATGAACACAAATGTTTTGCACCCACAATTAATGATGATGTGCAAACCCTTTGAGATTGATATGATTTCACTGGTTGGTGAATTTAAGAGCATAAAAAACCGACCTAAGCATATAGCTTATGCTCGTGATTTTAGTCAAGCCCAAAAACAAAGGGTAAGACGAAAATGGAAAGAATTGATGAATGCCCAGCAAAGGCATATTCTTTTCTTTGATTTTCTTGAAAATCATTATGATTTTAAGCATTGTGATTTTAAGAATAAATTTTTAAATGTTTTAAAAACTACATTTGTTAAAGAAGATAAAACAGTTGTAACGGAAAGCCATCCTCCACTTGAGACCACTTTGATCTCAGTACGTGGAGCTGAAGTTGAAGCTTCTCCTTTTAAAATCCCAACTGTTAAAGATTAAAATTTTCCTTTAGCTTCTGAAAGAAAGAAGATTATTGAGCAAAACAATTTTTGAAACTCTGCTCTCCACATTATAGGTCAACAATTAGACCGTATTGAGGAGAATATTGAAAAACCTGTTTTTAAATCTGATTTTGGAAGACGTACCGCTAGTCCTTCAAAACCTAAAATTAAGTTGATTGAAAAACCTTTGATTATTCTACCCGAGAACAGACAGAAAATAGATTCTGTCAGTACTCTAGATAGAATTGATCAAATGCTAGCAGAAATAAAGCTAGAAAAACAAAGTTCAAAACCTTCTACAAGTGTCCTTGATAGGAGTAGAAAGGATTTTAATCCAGACTATATTTCTGTTCTTTCGACAAATGAATCCTCAGAGGATGATTCTGTCATCAATTCTGTTTTAAAACAGTTTTCATCGGAGCCACCTGAGATAACCAGACTCACTACTGTGAAACCTTCAGGTTTTACGAAGAACTAGTTTTCAAAGCCAACTCCACCTGATTTAGCGATCGAAGAACGTATGTTTAGAGATCAGTTTTCGGCTAGTGCCGACAGGATATATGAATGGAACATCGATGGAATCTCTGAACAAGAAGTCCTAAATACTCTACAAAAGATGTTCATGATCGCCGATGCCTATGTTCAGAAAAACATTTTACAACCTGATGTTGTTTTAATGTTAGTTTCTGGTTTTACGGGAATGCTTCGGTCTTGGTGGGATAAACACCTTACTGATGAAGCTAAACAAAGGATTCAATTTGCTGTCAAGCAAAATGATGATGGTACCCCTGTTTTTGATAACACCATAGGACGAGGTGTCTCTGATGGTGTTAATACTTTGATTTATACGATTATAAAACATTTCATTGGTACGCCTTCAAATGTGACTAATCGTTTTTCTGATTATTTGAATAATCTGAGATGTCCTAACATGTCAGATTATAATTGGTATGAAACCGTGTTTATTTCACGAGTTTTCATGCGTGATGATTCTGATAAGCCTTACTGGAAAGAAAGATTCATTGATGGTCTCCCTCGTTTGTTTGCCATTAAGGTTAAGGAGGCACTACCTGATAGTACCGGTAGAGTAGATTACGATAGTTACACCTATGGTGATATTACTGGCGTAATTAGAAAACTCGGTATTAGTATGTGCAATGATCAAAAGCTCATCTCTCAGCAGATGAAAGATAGAAAGAGAGCCAAATATGAGATGGGAAATTTCTGTCAACAATTTGGCCTTCCTCCTATTGCTCCATCCAAAGAGAGAAAGAAAAAACATTTGAAAAGGTTTTCCCAAAAGCCTCACGGAGATTCTTTTCAAAAGAAAAGAAAAACCCGTGCTGATTTCTTTAGAAAACCTTCTGATCATAAAAGATTTCCTCATAAAAAATCTTTTCCTAAGAAAAACTCTGATCTAAACCAGAGATGTTTTAAATGTGGAAAGAGGGGACATTATGCAAATAATTGTCCAAACCCTAAAAAATCCACTAAATTGAAGAATAAGGTTAATGCTTTAAATATTGGTGAAGATGAGCAACAGGAATTGTTTCAATTACTCGATCACAATTCTGATTCTTCATCCTCAGAACGTGATGAATACAGTTCTAGTGATAGTAACTATCATTCAGAATCAGATTCATCAGTTCAAACAATGGTTAAGCTTGGCTGCAATTGCAGTGGTTCTTGTTGTAAAACTTTTGGAGTTAAAACAATTAATGTTTTAACTAAAGAGGAGGAACAGCAGAACCTTCTTCTTGATTTGATTTCTCAGCTTGAGAATACTGAGCTAAAAGAAAAGTATCTCGCCCAGCTCAGGAAGACTATGGCTCGTAGAGAGTCGTCATCTTCTCAAGAGAAAGTCAGTTTTCAAGAAACATTAAAACGTTTCGATAAGAAACCGAAGAATGTTTCTACCTCTGATTTACAGCATGAAATCGGAATTATCAAGCAAGAGATTATTGAACTCAAATCTGAGGTTAATAATCTTAAACTTGAAAATTCAAGTTTAAAACAACATTTTATAACTCTTAAAATTGAGTATGCTCTTGATCAAGATCCTTCCGATAATGAAGAAACAAAAGTTTCTGACCATGATGAACCCTCAGATAGTCCTAAGGCTGTTTGCTTGTTAAGACAATCCATGCCTATTAAATGGTATGCGAAAGTCAAAATTATTGTTTGTAGAGAATTTGAGTTCTCTGTGATTGCTTTGATTGATTCTGGATCGGATCTTAACTGTATCCGTGAAGGCCTGGTTCCAACCAAGTATTTTGAAAAGTCTACTGAAAGACTATCAGCGGCTAATGGTTCAAAGATGAAAATCAACTATGAGCTAAATGATGCCCATGTCTGTCAAGACAATGTTTGTTTTCGTATCCCGTCTGTCCTAGTCAAAAACATGACTTGGGATGTCATTTTAGGGATGCCTTTTATCAATTCTATTTGCCCTTTCTTAACTGAGAAAGATGGGATCACCACTGACCCCTTCGGACAGAAAGTCAATTTTAATTTTGTTTCCAAACTTGAAGCTGATACTTCAAGAGGAAAAATTTTTTGATCGTTGCTAAGGAACACCATCTACTCTCTCTTCAACAAGAAGTAAGAATTAGAAAAATTTCTGAGCATTTGACTGAGCCATTAATGCATTCAAAAATTGAGGATTTTCATAAAAAACTCGTTTTTGAAATTTGTTCCGATCTCCCCAATGCTTTTTGGAATCGGAAAAAACATGAGGTTTCTCTACCTTATATCAAAGATTTTTCAGAGAAAAATATTCTCACTAAAGCTCGGCCCATTCAAATGAATGCTGAGACTTTAGAATTTTGTAAAAATGAAATTTCTGATCTTCTTCAGAAGAGATTAATCAGGCATAGTAAGTCACCCTGGTCGTGTGCTGCTTTCTATGTCCAGAAAAATTCTGAGTTAGAACGAGGTTCGCCCCGCCTTGTCATAAATTACAAACCCCTGAACAAAGTGTTAGAATGGATAAGATATCCCATCCCTAACAAAAATGACTTAATTCAGAGGTTGAGTGAAGCCGTAGTCTTTAGCAAGTTTGACCTTAAGTCTGGATTTTGGCAAATCCAAATTAGGGAGTCGGACCGTTATAAGACTGCATTTTGTACTCCGTTGGGTCATTACGAGTGGAGCGTGATGCCATTCGGTCTAAAAAATGCCCCTTCTGAGTTTCAAAACATTATGAACGATATTTTCAATAGTTTTTCTCATTTCACTATTGTTTATATCGATGATATTTTAATTTTCTCTAAATCCATTAATGATCACTGGAAACATTTGTTGGCATTCCTTGACATCGCCAAAAGAAATGGACTAGTGGTTTCTGCTAAGAAAATTAAACTTTTCCAAACCAAGATTAGATTCCTTGGTTTTGATATTTGTACCAGTAAGATCAGACCAATTCAAAGGTCAGCTGATTTTGCTGAAAAATTTCCTGATATCATTGTAGATAAAACTCAGCTCCAGAGATTTCTTGGTTCGCTGAATTATATCGCTGATTTTTATAAAGATATGAGAAAACGGTGTCGTCCTCTCTTCCAGAGACTTCGTACCAACCCTTCTCCGTGGACTGATATCCACACAAATCTTGTTAGGGAATTAGGCATATGTCAAAACTCTTCCATGTCTTGGAATCCCTAATTCTGAATATTTTAAAATTGTTGAAACAGATGCCTCTGACGTTGGTTATGGTGGCATTCTGAAACAATGTGTTTCACCAGGTTCTTCCGAACAAATTTTTCGTTTCCATTCCCGGACCTGGAATCATGCACAATTAAATTATAGTACTACTAAAAAAGAAATTTTATCTATAGTACTATGCATTTCTAAATTTCAATCTGATTTATTAAATCAAAAATTTCTTTTAAGAATTGATTGCAAAAGTGCTAAGTATGTTTTAGAAAAAGATGTTGAAAACATTGCATCTAAACAAATTTTTGCACGATGGCAAGCTATTTTAAGCATTTTTGATTTTGATATTGAGTATATAAAAGGATCGGATAACTCCATCCCTGATTTTCTTACCCGTGAATTTCTGCAGAGAAAAAATGAGTAAGAAAAAGAAACGAGAGAAGACTGAGAGTTCCCAGAGGCCTCCACTTCTCCCAGTACCTCCTGCCTCTCTTTTGATGCCAACTTCCCCACTGGAAGTTGAAAATAGATACACAGTTCTGGGAACTATGCCCAGACCTGTAACCCCAAGTTCGTTTGCCATGGCAGTAACCATGACACATGATCCCTCGTCCAACCCTTTGGGTAGAACAAGGCCTAGATTTCCTGCTCCTAACAGAGCAGAAAGTTTTCAAAAATCACATTTTCAAAGTCTGTTCTACATTGAGAATATTGTAGAAACAGATCATTTCCAAATCGCTTTTCATTATTTTTCGCCAGGATGGCACTGGGTTCCTCGTAATCCAGAAAAAGATTTGAAATTTTTTCTTTCTATTCTCTCCCATACGGGATCAATCTACTTGAAACCACTTTATGATAAAGCGGATCCTTCAAAGATCTTTTCCCATTCTTGTTTTATTGTCAGAATTCTAACACCTGATCAATGGGGACAGAATCCGAATACTATTAAAAGTATTTCGGATACCCAGATTAGATATAATTATCATGATTATATCGACGCCTGGCTCCATTTTCCTTTTTATCAGACACCAAGTATGTCTCATTCTTGGTTCTTTAATTTTGATAAAAAATTCGTTCCAAAGATCCCTCTTTGGTTCATCCAATGGTGGCAATCTTTTGGCCCCATTCCATATATCTATCCGCCAGGCCTCCAGCCTGTCCTTGATCATATTAAATCGGTAACCCCAAAAATGGATTCCCCTCATTCTAAATTTCCATTTTTAATCCATTTTTGTGCTCATTACAAATTACCATGGATCCTTAATTGGACCTATGAGAAAACTGCAGACATTCTTGTCCGCAGATTTTACGTTAAATACTGGGATAAAACCCAGATCCCTGATAATTTTTTGACTAAAGTTTTAAAGGATTTTTCTGTCTCGGCACCAGATCTAAAAGACCGGGAGGAGTTTCCATCCCCAAAGTCAAAAAATCAGATCGAGTTTCCTTTTCCACTTCTCGAACCTAAGGATACTCCAAGTTCATCTTCAAAACAGAAGAAAAAGACTTCATCAGAAAAGAAGCCTTCTTCTTCTCCAAAGAAAAAAGATTCAGATACAGAAAGTTCAGCCTCTTCGAAAAAAGACTCCAAGAAGAAGCAGAACAAAGAGATGCTTGAGATACTCAAGAAACAGATAGAAGGACAACACAATAGCATGATGCTATTAAAGCAGTCCATTGATGAATAAGCCAGCAGTGAATCAGAACAGTCAGAACATGACTCTGATGACCTGTACAAATACTTTGGACACGACAAAGAATACACTTCGCCTGATCTCGGAGAGCCTTAATTGCCAGTCCACAAAAGTCAAGATCGGTCAGCAGATAAAGACAAGATGTCCCCACTGCCGACACCTTTTGAGCCAGTCAGCACTAGAAGACAAAACATCTTTCGGTGCGGACAACTTCATTGCCTGACTGCCCAGCTTTCGGCGCAGACAGCTTTACTTTTTCAAAAAAGTAATCACGTGGTGTGGTTACTGTTTGCTTTATGCTACTTTCGGCCGCTTTTCCTTTTTGTTTGTCTCCCGTGATCTACTCCGGGTTTCTTTTGTAATACCTCTCCATCTTTATAAGGAGAGTTCAGTTTTTAGTTTGAAGGCAGACTTCATTCCACCCCTTTCTTACGATAAGAAAACTTGTAAGGAATCCTCTCTGCAAGCCATAATCTTGTAATTTTGTGAATCTTGTGATTATAATGAAGAATATTTTTATTTTAAATCTATCTTCATTATTTATGTTTATACATTGCATACATATGATCGGCTTTGCCGCCTATTGAACGGAATCAGGGCCGTTCCCTGGTACAGCAATCGGACTTCCCTCACAGTGCCCCTGTCGGAACGCTGTTCCCCCATTCATTTGAATTTTCGCCTTTCTATTTTACATGCATTGGTCGGCTGAGCCGCCTCTTAACTGCTGCATATTTATTTTCTACATCTTAACTTCCCCACTGGAAGTTGACAAAGAAGTATCTTCCGTGATGGACCCCCGCTTCCAGCAGTCGAGTTCCATTTGCCGTAGGTAAGTCCCTGTGTTGCCGTTAGCCGAAGGAAGGCGTTAGGCATTGATGGGCACGATAGGTACCTGGTAAGGACAATAAGTCTGTGAGGGATGTGTTCCCTTAGGGTATGTGTTACCCGTGCAGCAGGGTAAGGTCAAAGATCTAGATTTAGGAAGTACCTAAGTCTCTTAGGAAGTTGCCAAAAAGAACAGGATGTTTAGATCCAGTTCTTCAGTTAGTTCCAGGTCAACTAAACCGCCTGATATTATGAATGAAGAAGATGAAATTTTAGAAATCAATTTTGATAAAGATCCTATGATTGAAATCAATCGATGGCGTTTGCCAAAGATTGGTATTGATTCTCTTTATGATAAAACCTGGAGAGAAAAGGTTCATCTTACTGAATTCAATGTGAAATCAGTAGAAAGAACCTTTGCTATTTCTAAAACTCAGGAAAAATGTCGTCTGTTTCAACGTGATGTTATAACAGACATGAAGAAAAAAGATTTTTCTTTTATTCACATTGCATCTGTCCAGGTTGCCATCAAACCTTTAATTAGGAAAGGTGTCAATGCCTCTGTGCTCCTGTGCTTGCGTGATGCAAGATTCAGGAATTTTGATGACAGTCAGCTTAGGATTGTGCAAACATCCCTTGCAGAAGGTCCTGTTCATTTTGATTGTTACCCAGATTTAACTATTGATTTAAATGATAAAAATATTCTTGATGTTTTAACCTTGAATATTTTGACTTCTGGGATTGACATGACCGATGGCAGTAAGCCTCTGGCATTAATTTATCGCATTTATTACAGACTAATGAAGACTAGCCTTAATCCTAAGGCTAAACTGCATTCGTCTAGAGACCAGACCCTTCTGATACAGAGCTCATCTTCCAGCGCTGATATCATAACCCCCAAGATGATTAACTGGAAGGATGTTTCTTTTCCAGATGAATGGGTTCTTCCCCAAGAATTACCCCCAAGACAAGTCATGCCTCGAAATAAAGATGTTGACCTAATTCAACAGTATGTTGATGGTACTGTAAAGATTTCTTTTGATGGACCCTCCACGACCAAGGAAAGACGAGACTCTTTCACTGCTCCCCTATCTTCTACTTCTTCGGACTCGAGAATCAGTAGAGATAAAAATCTCGAAACATTCTTGGAAGATTCTGTCAAAGATGGCAAAACCTAAACGTCCAATTATTATCCAAGAAATTCCCAAGGGAAATTCTTCTGAGTCCAAGTTGAAGGGAGTCTCTTCAGAGTCTCAAGTAACTTCAGCTTTTTACACAACCAAAGATGATTTTCCATCATCCAAGGGAAAAGCCAAAAAGGAAGAAACTGAAGAAGACTCTTCTGAGTCCCCTACAGCTTCAGATTTGGTTATGAACACAAATGTTTTGCACCCACAATTAATGATGATGTGCAAACCCTTTGAGATTGATATGATTTCACTGGTTGGTGAATTTAAGAGCATAAAAAACCGACCTAAGCATATAGCTTATGCTCGTGATTTTAGTCAAGCCCAAAAACAAAGGGTAAGACGAAAATGGAAAGAATTGATGAATGCCCAGCAAAGGCATATTCTTTTCTTTGATTTTCTTGAAAATCATTATGATTTTAAGCATTGTGATTTTAAGAATAAATTTTTAAATGTTTTAAAAACTACATTTGTTAAAGAAGATAAAACAGTTGTAACGGAAAGCCATCCTCCACTTGAGACCACTTTGATCTCAGTACGTGGAGCTGAAGTTGAAGCTTCTCCTTTTAAAATCCCAACTGTTAAAGATTAAAATTTTCCTTTAGCTTCTGAAAGAAAGAAGATTATTGAGCAAAACAATTTTTGAAACTCTGCTCTCCACATTATAGGTCAACAATTAGACCGTATTGAGGAGAATATTGAAAAACCTGTTTTTAAATCTGATTTTGGAAGACGTACCGCTAGTCCTTCAAAACCTAAAATTAAGTTGATTGAAAAACCTTTGATTATTCTACCCGAGAACAGACAGAAAATAGATTCTGTCAGTACTCTAGATAGAATTGATCAAATGCTAGCAGAAATAAAGCTAGAAAAACAAAGTTCAAAACCTTCTACAAGTGTCCTTGATAGGAGTAGAAAGGATTTTAATCCAGACTATATTTCTGTTCTTTCGACAAATGAATCCTCAGAGGATGATTCTGTCATCAATTCTGTTTTAAAACAGTTTTCATCGGAGCCACCTGAGATAGCAGACTCACTACTGTGAAACCTTCAGGTTTTACGAAGAACTAGTTTTCAAAGCCAACTCCACCTGATTTAGCGATCGAAGAACGTATGTTTAGAGATCAGTTTTCGGCTAGTGCCGACAGGATATATGAATGGAACATCGATGGAATCTCTGAACAAGAAGTCCTAAATACTCTACAAAAGATGTCCATGATCGCCGATGCCTATGTTCAGAAAAACATTTTACAACCTGATGTTGTTTTAATGTTAGTTTCTGGTTTTACGGGAATGCTTCGGTCTTGGTGGGATAAACACCTTACTGATGAAGCTAAACAAAGGATTCAATTTGCTGTCAAGCAAAATGATGATGGTACCCCTGTTTTTGATAACACCATAGGACGAGGTGTCTCTGATGGTGTTAATACTTTGATTTATACGATTATAAAACATTTCATTGGTACGCCTTCAAATGTGACTAATCGTTTTTCTGATTATTTGAATAATCTGAGATGTCCTAACATGTCAGATTATAATTGGTATGAAACCGTGTTTATTTCACGAGTTTTCATGCGTGATGATTCTGATAAGCCTTACTGGAAAGAAAGATTCATTGATGGTCTCCCTCGTTTGTTTGCCATTAAGGTTAAGGAGGCACTACCTGATAGTACCGGTAGAGTAGATTACGATAGTTACACCTATGGTGATATTACTGGCGTAATTAGAAAACTCGGTATTAGTATGTGCAATGATCAAAAGCTCATCTCTCAGCAGATGAAAGATAGAAAGAGAGCCAAATATGAGATGGGAAATTTCTGTCAACAATTTGGCCTTCCTCCTATTGCTCCATCCAAAGAGAGAAAGAAAAAACATTTGAAAAGGTTTTCCCAAAAGCCTCACGGAGATTCTTTTCAAAAGAAAAGAAAAACCCGTGCTGATTTCTTTAGAAAACCTTTTGATCATAAAAGATTTCCTCATAAAAAATCTTTTCCTAAGAAAAACTCTGATCTAAACCAGAGATGTTTTAAATGTGGAAAGAGGGGACATTATGCAAATAATTGTCCAAACCCTCAAAAATCCACTAAATTGAAGAATAAGGTTAATGCTTTAAACATTGGTGAAGATGAGCAACAGGAATTGTTTCAATTACTCGATCACAATTCTGATTCTTCATCCTCAGAACGTGATGAATACAGTTCTAGTGATAGTAACTATCATTCAGAATCAGATTCATCAGTTCAAACAATGGTTAAGCTTGGCTGCAATTGCAGTGGTTCTTGTTGTAAAACTTTTGGAGTTAAAACAATTAATGTTTTAACTAAAGAGGAGGAACAGCAGAACCTTCTTCTTGATTTGATTTCTCAGCTTGAGAATACTGAGCTAAAAGAAAAGTATCTCGCCCAGCTCAGGAAGACTATGGCTCGTAGAGAGTCGTCATCTTCTCAAGAGAAAGTCAGTTTTCAAGAAACATTAAAACGTTTCGATAAGAAACCGAAGAATGTTTCTACCTCTGATTTACAGCATGAAATCGGAATTATCAAGCAAGAGATTATTGTACTCAAATCTGAGGTTAATAATCTTAAACTTGAAAATTCAAGTTTAAAACAACATTTTATAACTCTTAAAATTGAGCATGCTCTTGATCAAGATCCTTCCGATAATGAAGAAACAAAAGTTTCTGACCATGATGAACCCTCAGATAGTCCTAAGGCTGTTTGCTTGTTAAGACAATCCATGCCTATTAAATGGTATGCGAAAGTCAAAATTATTGTTTGTAGAGAATTTGAGTTCTCTGTGATTGCTTTGATTGATTCTGGATCGGATCTTAACTGTATCCGTGAAGGCCTGGTTCCAACCAAGTATTTTGAAAAGTCTACTGAAAGACTATCAGCGGCTAATGGTTCAAAGATGAAAATCAACTATGAGCTAAATGATGCCCATGTCTGTCAAGACAATGTTTGTTTTCGTATCCCGTCTGTCCTAGTCAAAAACATGACTTGGGATGTCATTTTAGGGATGCCTTTTATCAATTCTATTTGCCCTTTCTTAACTGAGAAAGATGGGATCACCACTGACCCCTTCGGACAGAAACTCAATTTTAATTTTGTTTCCAAACTTGAAGCTGATACTTCAAGAGGAAAAATTTTTTGATCGTTGCTAAGGAACACCATCTACTCTCTCTTCAACAAGAAGTAAGAATTAGAAAAATTTCTGAGCATTTGACTGAGCCATTAATGCATTCAAAAATTGAGGATTTTCATAAAAAACTCGTTTTTGAAATTTGTTCCGATCTCCCCAATGCTTTTTGGAATCGGAAAAAACATGAGGTTTCTCTACCTTATATCAAAGATTTTTCAGAGAAAAATATTCTCACTAAAGCTCGGCCCATTCAAATGAATGCTGAGACTTTAGAATTTTGTAAAAATGAAATTTCTGATCTTCTTCAGAAGAGATTAATCAGGCATAGTAAGTCACCCTGGTCGTGTGCTGCTTTCTATGTCCAGAAAATTTCTGAGTTAGAACGAGGTTCGCCCCGCCTTGTCATAAATTACAAACCCCTGAACAAAGTGTTAGAATGGATAAGATATCCCATCCCTAACAAAAATGACTTAATTCAGAGGTTGAGTGAAGCCGTAGTCTTTAGCAAGTTTGACCTTAAGTCTGGATTTTGGCAAATCCAAATTAGGGAGTCGGACCGTTATAAGACTGCATTTTGTACTCCGTTGGGTCATTACGAGTGGAGCGTGATGCCATTCGATCTAAAAAATGCCCCTTCTGAGTTTCAAAACATTATGAACGATATTTTCAATAGTTTTTCTCATTTCACTATTGTTTATATCGATGATATTTTAATTTTCTCTAAATCCATTAATGATCACTGGAAACATTTGTTGGCATTCCTTGACATCGCCAAAAGAAATGGACTAGTGGTTTCTGCTAAGAAAATTAAACTTTTCCAAACCAAGATTAGATTCCTTGGTTTTGATATTTGTACCAGTAAGATCAGACCAATTCAAAGGTCAGCTGATTTTGCTGAAAAATTTCCTGATATCATTGTAGATAAAACTCAGCTCCAGAGATTTCTTGGTTCGCTGAATTATATCGCTGATTTTTATAAAGATATGAGAAAACGGTGTCGTCCTCTCTTCCAGAGACTTCGTACCAACCCTTCTCCGTGGACTGATATCCACACAAATCTTGTTAGGGGAATTAGGCATATGTCAAAACTCTTCCATGTCTTGGAATCCCTAATTCTGAATATTTTAAAATTGTTGAAACAGATGCCTCTGACGTTGGTTATGGTGGCATTCTGAAACAATGTGTTTCACCAGGTTCTTCCGAACAAATTTTTCGTTTCCATTCCCGGACCTGGAATCATGCACAATTAAATTATAGTACTACTAAAAAAGAAATTTTATCTATAGTACTATGCATTTCTAAATTTCAATCTGATTTATTAAATCAAAAATTTCTTTTAAGAATTGATTGCAAAAGTGCTAAGTATGTTTTAGAAAAAGATGTTGAAAACATTGCATCTAAACAAATTTTTGCACGATGGCAAGCTATTTTAAGCATTTTTTATTTTGATATTGAGTATATAAAAGGATCGGATAACTCCATCCCTGATTTTCTTACCCGTGAATTTCTGCAGAGAAAAAATGAGTAAGAAAAAGAAACGAGAGAAGACTGAGAGTTCCCAGAGGCCTCCACTTCTCCCAGTACCTCCTGCCTCTCTTTTGATGCCAACTTCCCCACTGGAAGTTGAAAATAGATACACAGTTCTGGGAACTATGCCCAGACCTGTAACCCCAAGTTCGTTTGCCATGACAGTAACCATGACACATGATCCCTCGTCCAACCCTTTGGGTAGAACAAGGCCTAGATTTCCTGCTCTTAACAGAGCAGAAAGTTTTCAAAAATCACATTTTCAAAGTCTGTTCTACATTGAGAATATTGTAGAAACAGATCATTTCCAAATCGCTTTTCATTATTTTTCGCCAGGATGGCACTGGGTTCCTCGTAATCCAGAAAAAGATTTGAAATTTTTTCTTTCTATTCTCTCCCATACGGGATCAATCTACTTGAAACCACTTTATGATAAAGCAGATCCTTCAAAGATCTTTTCCCATTCTTGTTTTATTGTCAGAATTCTAACACCTGATCAATGGGGACAGAATCCGAATACTATTAAAAGTATTTCGGATACCCAGATTAGATATAATTATCATGATTATATCGACGCCTGGCTCCATTTTCCTTTTTATCAGACACCAAGTATGTCTCATTCTTGGTTCTTTAATTTTGATAAAAAATTCGTTCCAAAGATCCCTCTTTGGTTCATCCAATGGTGGCAATCTTTTGGCCCCATTCCATATATCTATCCGCCAGGCCTCCAGCCTGTCCTTGATCATATTAAATCGGTAACCCCAAAAATGGATTCCCCTCATTCTAAATTTCCATTTTTAATCCATTTTTGTGCTCATTACAAATTACCATGGATCCTTAATTGGACCTATGAGAAAACTGCAGACATTCTTGTCCGCAGATTTTACGTTAAATACTGGGATAAAACCCAGATCCCTGATAATTTTTTGACTAAAGTTTTAAAGGATTTTTCTGTCTCGGCACCAGATCTAAAAGACCGGGAGGAGTTTCCATCACCAAAGTCAAAAAATCAGATCGAGTTTCCTTTTCCACTTCTCGAACCTAAGGATACTCCAAGTTCATCTTCAAAACAGAAGAAAAAGACTTCATCAGAAAAGAAGCCTTCTTCTTCTCCAAAGAAAAAAGATTCAGATACAGAAAGTTCAGCCTCTTCGAAAAAAGACTCCAAGAAGAAGCAGAACAAAGAGATGCTTGAGATACTCAAGAAACATATAGAAGGACAACACAATAGCATGATGCTATTAAAGCAGTCCATTGATGAAGAAGCCAGCAGTGAATCAGAACAGTCAGAACATGACTCTGATGACCTGTACAAATACTTTGGACACGACAAAGAATACACTTCGCCTGATCTCGGAGAGCCTTAATTGCCAGTCCACAAAAGTCAAGATCGGTCAGCAGATAAAGACAAGATGTCCCCACTGCCGACACCTTTTGAGCCAGTCAGCACTAGAAGACAAAACATCTTTCGGTGCGGACAACTTCATTGCCTGACTGCCCAGCTTTCGGCGCAGACAGCTTTACTTTTTCAAAAAAGTAATCACGTGGTGTGGTTACTGTTTGCTTTATGCTACTTTCGGCCGCTTTTCCTTTTTGTTTGTCTCCCGTGATCTACTCCGGGTTTCTTTTGTAATACCTCTCCATCTATACAAGGAGAGTTCAGTTTTTAGTTTGAAGGCAGACTTCATTCCACCCCTTTCTTACGATAAGAAAACTTGTAAGGAATCCTCTCTGGAAGCCATAATCTTGTAATTTTGTGAATCTTGTGATTATAATGAAGAATATTTTTATTTTAAATCTATCTTCATTATTTATGTTTATACATTGCACACATATGGTCGGCTTTGCCGCCTATTGAACGGAATCAGGGCCGTTCCCTGGTACAGCAATCGGACTTCCCTCACAGTGCCCTTGTCGGAACGCTGTTCCCCCATTCATTTGAATTTTCGCCTTTCTATTTTACATGCATTGGTCGGCTGAGCCGCCTCTTAACTGCTGCATATTTATTTTCTACATCTTAACTTCCCCACTGGAAGTTGACAAAGAAGTATCTTCCGTGATGGACCCCCGCTTCCAGCAGTCGAGTTCCATTTGCCGTAGGTAAGTCCCTGTGTTGCCGTTAGCCGAAGGAAGGCGTTAGGCATTGATGGGCACGATAGGTACCTGGTAAGGACAATAAGTCTGTGAGGGATGTGTTCCCTTAGGGTATGTGTTACCCGTGCAGCAGGGTAAGGTCAAAGATCTAGATTTAGGAAGTACCTAAGTTTCTTAGGAAGTTGCCAAAAAGAACAGGATGTTTAGATCCAGTTCTTCAGTTAGTTCCAGGTCAACTAAACCGCCTGATATTATGAATGAAGAAGATGAAATTTTAGAAATCAATTTTGATAAAGATCCTATGATTGAAATCAATCGATGGCGATTGCCAAAGATTGGTATTGATTCTCTTTATGATAAAACCTGGAGAGAAAAGGTTCATCTTACTGAATTCAATGTGAAATCAGTAGAAAGAACCTTTGCTATTTCTAAAACTCAGGAAAAATGTCGTCTGTTTCAACGTGATGTTATAACAGACATGAAGAAAAAAGATTTTTCTTTTATTCACATTGCATCTGTCCAGGTTGCCATCAAACCTTTAATTAGGAAAGGTGTCAATGCCTCTGTGCTCCTGTGCTTGCGTGATGCAAGATTCAGGAATTTTGATGACAGTCAGCTTAGGATTGTGCAAACATCCCTTGCAGAAGGTCCTGTTCATTTTGATTGTTACCCAGATTTAACTATTGATTTAAATGATAAAAATATTCTTGATGTTTTAACCTTGAATATTTTGACTTCTGGGATTGACATGACCGATGGCAGTAAGCCTCTGGCATTAATTTATCGCATTTATTACAGACTAATGAAGACTAGCCTTAATCCTAAGGCTAAACTGCATTCGTCTAGAGACCAGACCCTTCTGATACAGAGCTTATCTTCCAGCGCTGATATCATAACCCCCAAGATGATTAACTGGAATGATGTTTCTTTTCCAGATGAATGGGTTCTTCCCCAAGAATTACCCCCAAGACAAGTCATGCCTCGAAATAAAGATGTTGACCTAATTCAACAGTATGTTGATGGTACTGTAAAGATTTCTTTTGATGGACCCTCCACGACCAAGGAAAGACGAGACTCTTTCACTGCTCCCCTATCTTCTACTTCTTCGGACTCGAGAATCAGTAGAGATAAAAATCTCGAAACATTCTTGGAAGATTCTGTCAAGATGGCAAAACCTAAACGTCCAATTATTATCCAAGAAATTCCCAAGGGAAATTCTTCTGAGTCCAAGTTGAAGGGAGTCTCTTCAGAGTCTCAAGTAACTTCAGCTTTTTACACAACCAAAGATGATTTTCCATCATCCAAGGGAAAAGCCAAAAAGGAAGAAACTGAAGAAGACTCTTCTGAGTCCCCTACAGCTTCAGATTTGGTTATGAACACAAATGTTTTGCACCCACAATTAATGATGATGTGCAAACCCTTTGAGATTGATATGATTTCACTGGTTGGTGAATTTAAGAGCATAAAAAACCGACCTAAGCATATAGCTTATGCTCGTGATTTTAGTCAAGCCCAAAAACAAAGGGTAAGACGAAAATGGAAAGAATTGATGAATGCCCAGCAAAGGCATATTCTTTTCTTTGATTTTCTTGAAAATCATTATGATTTTAAGCATTGTGATTTTAAGAATAAATTTTTAAATGTTTTAAAAACTACATTTGTTAAAGAAGATAAAACAGTTGTAACGGAAAGCCGTCCTCCACTTGAGACCACTTTGATCTCAGTACGTGGAGCTGAAGTTGAAGCTTCTCCTTTTAAAATCCCAACTGTTAAAGATTCAAATTTTCCTTTAGCTTCTGAAACAAAGAAGATTATTGAGCAAAACAATTTTTGAAACTCTGCTCTCCACATTATAGGTCAACAATTAGACCGTATTGAGGATAATATTGAAAAACCTGTTTTTAAATCTGATTTTGGAAGACGTACCGCTAGTCCTTCAAAACCTAAAATTAAGTTGATTGAAAAACCTTTGATTATTCTACCCGAGAACAGACAGAAAATAGATTCTGTCAGTACTCTAGATAGAATTGATCATATGCTAGCAGAAATAAAGCTAGAAAAACAAAGTTCAAAACCTTCTACAAGTGTCCTTGATTGGAGTAGAAAGGATTTTAATCCAGACTATATTTCTGTTCTTTCTATAGATGAATCCTCAGAGGATGATTCTGTCATCAATTCTATTTTAAAACAGTTTTCACCGGAGCCAACTGAGATAGCCAGACTCACTACTGTGAAACCTTCGGGTTTTACGAAGAACTGGTTTTCAAAGCCAACTCCACCTGATTTAGCGATCGAAGAACGTATGTTTAGAGATCAGTTTTCGGCTAGTGCCGACAGGATATATGAATGGAACATTGATGGAATCTCTGAACAAGAAGTTCTAAATACTCTACAAAAGATGTCCATGATCGCCGATGCCTATGTTCAGAAAAACATTTTACAACCTGATGTTGTTTTAATGTTAGTTTCTGGTTTTACGGGTATGCTTCGGTCTTGGTGGGATAAACACCTTACTGATGAAGCTAAACAAAGGATTCAATTTGCTGTCAAGCAAAATGATGATGGTACCCCTGTTTTTGATAACACCATAGGACGAGGTCTCTCTGATGGTGTTAATACTTTGATTTATACGATTATAAAACATTTCATTGGTACGCCTTCAAATGTGACTAATCGTTTTTCTGATTATTTGAATAATCTGAGATGTCCTAACATGTCAGATTATAATTGGTATGAAACCGTGTTTATTTCACGAGTTTTCATGCGTGATGATTCTGATAAGCCTTACTGGAAAGAAAGATTCATTGATGGTCTCCCTCGTTTGTTTGCCATTAAGGTTAAGGAGGCACTACCTGATAGTACCGGTAGAGTAGATTACGATAGTTACACCTATGGTGATATTACTGGCGTAATTAGAAAACTCGGTATTAGTATGTGCAATGATCAAAAGCTCATCTCTCAGCAGATGAAAGATAGAAAGAGAGCCAAATATCAGATGGGAAATTTCTGTCAACAATTTGGCATTCCTCCTATTGCTCCATCCAAAGAGAGAAAGAAAAAACATTTGAAAAGGTTTTCCCAAAAGCCTCACGGAGATTCTTTTCAAAAGAAAAGAAAAACCCGTGCTGATTTCTTTAGAAAACCTTCTGATCATAAAAGATTTTCTCATAAAAAATCTTTTCCTAAGAAAAACTCTGATCTAAACCAGAGATGTTTTAAATGTGGAAAGAGGGGACATTATGCAAATAATTGTCCAAACCCTCAAAAATCCACTAAATTGAAGAATAAGGTTAATGCTTTAAATATTGGTGAAGATGAGCAACAGGAATTGTTTCAATTACTCGATCACAATTCTGATTCTTCATCCTCAGAACGTGATGAATACAGTTCTAGTGATAGTAACTATCATTCAGAATCAGATTCATCAGTTCAAACAATGGTTAAGCATGGCTGCAATTGCAGTGGTTCTTGTTGTAAAACTTCTGGAGTTAAAACAATTAATGTTTTAACTAAAGAGGAGGGAGGAACAGCAGAACCTTCTTCTTGATTTGATTTCTCAGCTTGAGAATACTGAGCTAAAAGAAAAGTATCTCGCCCAGTTCAGGAAGACTATGGCTCGTAGAGAGTCGTCATCTTCTCAAGAGAAAGTCAGTTTTCAAGAAACATTAAAACGTTTCGATAAGAAACCGAAGAATGTTTCTACCTCTGATTTACAGCATGAAATCGGAATTATCAAGCAAGAGATTATTGAACTCAAATCTGAGGTTAATAATCTTAAACTTGAAAATTCAAGTTTAAAACAACATTTTATTACCCTTAAAATTGAGCATGCTCTTGATCAAGATCCTTCCGATAATGAAGAAACAAAAGTTTCTGACCATGATGAACCCTCAGATAGTCCTAAGGCTGTTTGCTTGTTAAGACAATCAATGCCTATTAAATGGTATGCGAAAGTCAAAATTATTGTTTGTAGAGAATTTGAGTTCTCTGTGATTGCTTTGATTGATTCTGGATCGGATCTTAACTGTATCCGTGAAGGCCTGGTTCCAACCAAGTATTTTGAAAAGTCTACTGAAAGACTATCAGCGGCTAATGGTTCAAAGATGAAAATCAACTATGAGCTAAATGATGCCCATGTCTGTCAAGACAATGTTTGTTTTCGTATCCCGTCTGTCCTAGTCAAAAACATGACTTGGCATGTCATTTTAGGGATGCCTTTTATCAATTCTATTTGCCCTTTCTTAACTGAGAAAGATGGGATCACCACTGACCCCTTTGGACAGAAAGTCAATTTTAATTTTGTTTCCAAACATGAAGCTGATACTTCAAGAGGAAAAATTTCTGTGATCGTTGCTAAGGAACACCATCTACTCTCTCTTCAACAAGAAGTAAGAATTAGAAAAATTTCTGAGCATTTGACTGAGCCATTAATGCATTCAAAAATTGAGGATTTTCATAAAAAAATCGTTTTTGAAATTTGTTCCGATCTCCCCAATGCTTTTTGGAATCGGAAAAAACATCAGGTTTCTCTGCCTTATATCAAAGATTTTTCAGAGAAAAATATTCTCACTAAAGCTCGGCCCATTCAAATGAATGCTGAGACTTTAGAATTTTGTAAAAATGAAATTTCTGATCTTCTTCAGAAGAGATTAGTCAGGCATAGTAAGTCACCCTGGTCGTGTGCTGCTTTCTATGTCCAGAAAAATTCTGAGTTAGAACAAGGTTCACCTCGCCTTGTCATAAATTACAAACCCCTGAACAAAGTGTTAGAATGGATAAGATATCCCATCCCAGAGGCCTGAACAAACGAGAGAAGACTGAGAGTTCCCAGAGGCCTCCACTTCTCCCAGCACCTCCTGCCTCTCTTTTGATGCCAACTTCCCCACTGGAAGTTGCAAATAGATACACAATTCTGGGAACTATGCCCAGACCTGTAACCCCAAGTTCATTTGCCATGGCAGTAACCATGACACATGATCCCTCGTCCAACCCTTTGGGTAGAACAAGGCCTAGATTTCCTGCTCCTAACAGAGCAGAAAGTTTTCAAAAATCACATTTTCAAAGTCTGTTCTACATTGAGAATATTGTTGAAACAGATCATTTCCAAATCGCTTTTCATTATTTTTCGCCAGGATGGCACTGGTTCCTCGTAATCCAGAAAAAGATTTGAAATTTTTTCTTTCTATTCCCTCCCATACGGGATCAATCTACTTGAAACCACTTTATGATAAAGTGGATCCTTCAAAGATCTTTTCCCATTCTTGTTTTATTGTCAGAATTCTAACACCTGATCAATGGGGACAGAATCCGAATACTATTAAAAGTATTCCGGATACCCAGATTAGATATAATTATCATGATTATATCGACGCCTGGCTCCATTTTCCTTTTTATCAGACACCAAGTATGTCTCATTCTTGGTTCTTTAATTTTGATAAAAAATTCGTTCCAAAGATCCCTCTTTGGTTCATCCAATGGTGGCAATCTTTTGGCCCCATTCCATATATCTATCCGCCAGGCCTCCAGCCTATCCTTGATCATATTAAATCGGTAACCCCAAAAATGGATTCCCCTCATTCTAAATTTCCATTTTTAATCCATTTTTGTGCTCATTACAAATTACCATGGATCCTTAATTGGACCTATGAGAAAACTGCAGACATTCTTGTCCGCAGATTTTACGTTAAATACTGGGATAAAACCCAGATCCCTGATAATTTTTTGACTAAAGCTTTAAAGGATTTTCTTGTCTCGGCACCAGATCTAAAAGACCGGGAGGAGTTTCCATCACCAAAGTCAAAAAATCAGATCGAGTTTCCTTTTCCACTTCTCGAACCTAAGGATACACCAAGTTCATCTTCAAAACAAAAGAAAAAGACTTCATCAGAAAAGAAGCCTTCTTCTTCTCCAAAGAAAAAAGATTCAGATACAAAAAGTTCAGCCTCTTCGAAAAAAGACTCCAAGAAGAAGCAGAACAAAGAGATGCTTGAGATACTCAAGAAACAGATAGAAGGACAACACAATAGCATGATGCTATTAAAGCAGTCCATTGATGAAGAAGCCAGCAGTGAATCAGAACAGTCAGAACATGACTCTGATGACCTGTACAAATACTTTGGACACGACAAAGAATACACTTCGCCTGATCTCGGAGAGCCTTAATTGCCAGTCCACAAAAGTCAAGATCGGTCAGCAGATAAAGACAAGATGTCCCCACTGCCGACACCTTTTGAGCCAGTCAGCAGTAGAAGACAAAACATCTTTCGGTGCGGACAACTTCATTGCCTGACTGCCCAGCTTTCGGCGCAGACAGCTTTACTTTTTCAAAAAAGTAATCACGTGGTGTGGTTACTGTTTGCTTTATGCTACTTTCGGCCGCTTTTCCTTTTTGTTTGTCTCCCGTGATCTACTCCGGGTTTCTTTTGTAATACCTCTCCATCTTTATAAGGAGAGTTCAGTTTTTAGTTTGAAGGCAGAGTTCATTCCACCCCTTTCTTACGATAAGAAAACTTGTAAGGAATCCTCTCTGCAAGCCATAATCTTGTAATTTTGTGAATCTTGTGATTATAATGAAGAATATTTTTATTTTAAATCTATCTTCATTATTTATGTTTATACATTGCATACATATGGTCGGCTTTGCCACCTATTGAACGGAATAAGGGCCGTTCCCTGGTACAGCGATCGGACTTCTCTCACAGTGCCCCTGTCGGAACTGCTGCATATTTATTTTCTACATCTTAACTTCCCCACTGGAAGTTGACAAAGAAGTATCTTCCGTGATGGACCCCCACTTCCAGCAGTCGAGTTCCATTTGCCGTAGGTAAGTCCCTGTGTTGCCGTTAGCCGTAGGAAGGCGTTAGGCGTTGATGGGCACGATAGGTACCTGGTAAGAACAATAAGTCTGTGAGGGATGTGTTCCCTTAGGGTATGTGTAACCCGTGCAGCAGGGTAAGGTCAAAGACCTAGATTTAGGAAGTACCTAAGTTTCTTAGGAAGTTGCCAAAAAGAACAGGATGTTTAGATCCAGTTCTTCAGTTAGTTCCAGGTCAAGTAAACCACCTGATATTATTAATGAAGAAGATGAAATTTTAGAAATCAATTTTGATAAAGATCCTATGATTGAAATCAATCGATGGCGTTTGCCAAAGATTGGTATTAAAACAGTAGAAAGAACCTTTGCTATTTCTAAAACTCAGGAAAAATGCCGTCTGTTTCAACGTGATGTTATAACAGACATGAAGAAAAAAGATTTTTCTTTTATTCACATTGCATCTGTCCAGGTTGCCATCAAACCTTTAATTAGGAAAGGTGTCAATGCCTCTGTGCTCCTGTGCTTGCGTGATGCAGGATTGAGGAATTTTGATGACAGTCAGCTTGGGATTGTGCAAACATCCCTTGCAGAAGGTCCTGTTCATTTTGATTGTTACCCAGATTTAACTATTGATTTAAATGATAAAAATATTCTTGAATATTTTGACTTCTGGGATCGACATGACCGATGGCAGTAAGCCTCTGGCATTAATTTATCGCATTTATTACAGACTAATGAAGACTAGCCTTAATCCTAAGGCTAAACTACATTCGTCTAGAGACCAGACCCTTCTGATACAGAGCTCATCTTCCAGCGCTGATATCAGAACCCCCAAGATGATTAACTGGAAGGATGTTTCTTTTCCAGATGAATGGGTTCTTCCCCAAGAATTACCCCCAAGACAAGTCATGCCTCGAAATAAAGATGTTGACCTAATTCAACAGTATGTTGATGGTACTGTAAAGATTTCTTTTGATGGACCCTCCACGACCAAGGAAAGACGAGACTCTTTCACTGCTCCCCTATCTTCTACTTCTTCGGACTCGAGAATCAGTAGAGATAAAAATCTCGAAACATTCTTGGAAGATTCTGTCAAGATGGCAAAACCTAAACGTCCAATTATTATCCAAGAAATTCCCAAGGGAAATTCTTCTGAGTCCAAGTTGAAGGGAGTCTCTTCAGAGTCTCAAGTAACTTCAGCTTTTTACACAACCAAAGATGATTTTCCATCATCCAAGGGAAAAGCCAAAAAGGAAGAAACTGAAGAAGACTCTTCTGAGTCCCCTACAGCTTCAGATTTGGTTATGAACACAAATGTTTTGCACCCACAATTAATGATGATGTGCAAACCCTTTGAGATTGATATGATTTCACTGGTTGGTGAATTTAAGAGCATAAAAAACCGACCTAAGCATATAGCTTATGCTCGTGATTTTAGTCAAGCCCAAAAACAAAGGGTAAGACGAAAATGGAAAGAATTGATGAATGCCCAGCAAAGGCATATTCTTTTCTTTGATTTTCTTGAAAATCATTATGATTTTAAGCATTGTGATTTTAAGAATAAATTTTTAAATGTTTTAAAAACTACATTTGTTAAAGAAGATAAAACAGTTGTAACGGAAAGCCGTCCTCCACTTGAGACCACTTTGATCTCAGTACGTGGAGCTGAAGTTGAAGCTTCTCCTTTTAAAATCCCAACTGTTAAAGATTCAAATTTTCCTTTAGCTTCTGAAACAAAGAAGATTATTGAGCAAAACAATTTTTGAAACTCTGCTCTCCACATTATAGGTCAACAATTAGACCGTATTGAGGATAATATTGAAAAACCTGTTTTTAAATCTGATTTTGGAAGACGTACCGCTAGTCCTTCAAAACCTAAAATTAAGTTGATTGAAAAACCTTTGATTATTCTACCCGAGAACAGACAGAAAATAGATTCTGTCAGTACTCTAGATAGAATTGATCATATGCTAGCAGAAATAAAGCTAGAAAAACAAAGTTCAAAACCTTCTACAAGTGTCCTTGATTGGAGTAGAAAGGATTTTAATCCAGACTATATTTCTGTTCTTTCTATAGATGAATCCTCAGAGGATGATTCTGTCATCAATTCTATTTTAAAACAGTTTTCATCGGAGCCAACTGAGATAGCCAGACTCACTACTGTGAAACCTTCGGGTTTTACGAAGAACTGGTTTTCAAAGCCAACTCCACCTGATTTAGCGATCGAAGAACGTATGTTTAGAGATCAGTTTTCGGCTAGTGCCGACAGGATATATGAATGGAACATTGATGCAATCTCTGAACAAGAAGTTCTAAATACTCTACAAAAGATGTCCATGATCGCCGATGCCTATGTTCAGAAAAACATTTTACAACCTGATGTTGTTTTAATGTTAGTTTCTGGTTTTACGGGTATGCTTCGGTCTTGGTGGGATAAACACCTTACTGATGAAGCTAAACAAAGGATTCAATTTGCTGTCAAGCAAAATGATGATGGTACCCCTGTTTTTGATAACACCATAGGACGAGGTCTCTCTGATGGTGTTAATACTTTGATTTATACGATTATAAAACATTTCATTGGTACGCCTTCAAATGTGACTAATCGTTTTTCTGATTATTTGAATAATCTGAGATGTCCTAACATGTCAGATTATAATTGGTATGAAACCGTGTTTATTTCACGAGTTTTAATGCGTGATGATTCTGATAAGCCTTACTGGAAAGAAAGATTCATTGATGGTCTCCCTCGTTTGTTTGCCATTAAGGTTAAGGAGGCACTACCTGATAGTACCGGTAGAGTAGATTACGATAGTTACACCTATGGTGATATTACTGGCGTAATTAAAAAACTCGGTATTAGTATGTGCAATGATCAAAAGCTCATCTCTCAGCAGATGAAAGATAGAAAGAGAGCCAAATATGAGATAGGAAATTTCTGTCAACAATTTGGCCTTCCTCCTATTGCTCCATCCAAAGAGAGAAAGAAAAAACATTTGAAAAGGTTTTCCCAAAAATCTCACGGAGATTATTTTCAAAAGAAAAGAAAAACCCGTGCTGATTTCTTTAGAAAACCTTCTGATCATAAAAGATTTTCTCATAAAAAATCTTTTCCTAAGAAAAACTCTGATCTAAACCAGAGATGTTTTAAATGTGGAAAGAGGGGACATTATGCAAATAATTGTCCAAACCCTCAAAAATCCACTAAATTGAAGAATAAGGTTAATGCTTTAAATATTGGTGAAGATGAGCAAGAGGAATTGTTTCAATTACTCGATCACAATTCTGATTCTTCATCCTCAGAACGTGATGAATACAGTTCTAGTGATAGTAACTATCATTCAGAATCAGATTCATCAGTTCAAA
Source organism: Platycarya strobilacea (assembly GCA_036898215.1). Classification (NCBI taxonomy): domain Eukaryota; kingdom Viridiplantae; phylum Streptophyta; class Magnoliopsida; order Fagales; family Juglandaceae; genus Platycarya; species Platycarya strobilacea. Next base: position 26,003,242 of record CM072555.1, on the reverse strand, counting down.
CAATGGTTAAGCATGGCTGCAATTGCAGTGGTTCTTGTTGTAAAACTTCTGGAGTTAAAACAATTAATGTTTTAACTAAAGAGGAGGGAGGAACAGCAGAACCTTCTTCTTGATTTGATTTCTCAGCTTGAGAATACTGAGCTAAAAGAAAAGTATCTCGCCCAGTTCAGGAAGACTATGGCTCGTAGAGAGTCGTCATCTTCTCAAGAGAAAGTCAGTTTTCAAGAAACATTAAAACGTTTCGATAAGAAACCGAAGAATGTTTCTACCTCTGATTTACAGCATGAAATCGGAATTATCAAGCAAGAGATTATTGAACTCAAATCTGAGGTTAATAATCTTAAACTTGAAAATTCAAGTTTAAAACAACATTTTATTACCCTTAAAATTGAGCATGCTCTTGATCAAGATCCTTCCGATAATGAAGAAACAAAAGTTTCTGACCATGATGAACCCTCAGATAGTCCTAAGGCTGTTTGCTTGTTAAGACAATCCATGCCTATTAAATGGTATGCGAAAGTCAAAATTATTGTTTGTAGAGAATTTGAGTTCTCTGTGATTGCTTTGATTGATTCTGGATCGGATCTTAACTGTATCCGTGAAGGCCTGGTTCCAACCAAGTATTTTGAAAAGTCTACTGAAAGACTATCAGCGGCTAATGGTTCAAAGATGAAAATCAACTATGAGCTAAATGATGCCCATGTCTGTCAAGACAATGTTTGTTTTCGTATCCCGTCTGTCCTAGTCAAAAACATGACTTGGCATGTCATTTTAGGGATGCCTTTTATCAATTCTATTTGCCCTTTCTTAACTGAGAAAGATGGGATCACCACTGACCCCTTTGGACAGAAAGTCAATTTTAATTTTGTTTCCAAACATGAAGCTGATACTTCAAGAGGAAAAATTTCTGTGATCGTTGCTAAGGAACACCATCTACTCTCTCTTCAACAAGAAGTAAGAATTAGAAAAATTTCTGAGCATTTGACTGAGCCATTAATGCATTCAAAAATTGAGGATTTTCATAAAAAAATCGTTTTTGAAATTTGTTCCGATCTCCCCAATGCTTTTTGGAATCGGAAAAAACATCAGGTTTCTCTGCCTTATATCAAAGATTTTTCAGAGAAAAATATTCTCACTAAAGCTCGGCCCATTCAAATGAATGCTGAGACTTTAGAATTTTGTAAAAATGAAATTTCTTATCTTCTTCAGAAGAGATTAGTCAGGCATAGTAAGTCACCCTGGTCGTGTGCTGCTTTCTATGTCCAGAAAAATTCTGAGTTAGAACGAGGTTCACCCCGCCTTGTCATAAATTACAAACCCCTGAACAAAGTGTTAGAATGGATAAGATATCCCATCCCAGAGGCCTGAACAAACGAGAGAAGACTGAGAGTTCCCAGAGGCCTCCACTTCTCCCAGCACCTCCTGCCTCTCTTTTGATGCCAACTTCCCCACTGGAAGTTGCAAATAGATACACAATTCTGGGAACTATGCCCAGACCTGTAACCCCAAGTTCATTTGCCATGGCAGTAACCATGACACATGATCCCTCGTCCAACCCTTTGGGTAGAACAAGGCCTAGATTTCCTGCTCCTAACAGAGCAGAAAGTTTTCAAAAATCACATTTTCAAAGTCTGTTCTACATTGAGAATATTGTAGAAACAGATCATTTCCAAATCGCTTTTCATTATTTTTCGCCAGGATGGCACTGGTTCCTCGTAATCCAGAAAAAGATTTGAAATTTTTTCTTTCTATTCTCTCCCATACGGGATCAATCTACTTGAAACCACTTTATGATAAAGTGGATCCTTCAAAGATCTTTTCCCATTCTTGTTTTATTGTCAGAATTCTAACACCTGATCAATGGGGACAGAATCCGAATACTATTAAAAGTATTCCGGATACCCAGATTAGATATAATTATCATGATTATATCGACGCCTGGCTCCATTTTCCTTTTTATCAGACACCAAGTATGTCTCATTCTTGGTTCTTTAATTTTGATAAAAAAATTCGTTCCAAAGATCCCTCTTTGGTTCATCCAATGGTGGCAATCTTTTGGCCCCATTCCATATATCTATCCGCCAGGCCTCCAGCCTGTCCTTGATCATATTAAATCGGTAACCCCAAAAATGGATTCCCCTCATTCTAAATTTCCATTTTTAATCCATTTTTGTGCTCATTACAAATTACCATGGATCCTTAATTGGACCTATGAGAAAACTGCAGACATTCTTGTCCGCAGATTTTACGTTAAATACTGGGATAAAACCCAGATCCCTGATAATTTTTTGACTAAAGCTTTAAAGGATTTTCCTGTCTCGGCACCAGATCTAAAAGACCGGGAGGAGTTTCCATCACCAAAGTCAAAAAATCAGATCGAGTTTCCTTTTCCACTTCTCGAACCTAAGGATACTCCAAGTTCATCTTCAAAACAAAAGAAAAAGACTTCATCAGAAAAGAAGCCTTCTTCTTCTCCAAAGAAAAAAGATTCAGATACAGAAAGTTCAGCCTCTTCGAAAAAAGACTCCAAGAAGAAGCAGAACAAAGAGATGCTTGAGATACTCAAGAAACAGATAGAAGGACAACACAATAGCATGATGCTATTAAAGCAGTCCATTGATGAAGAAGCCAGCAGTGAATCAGAACATGACTCTGATGACCTGTACAAATACTTTGGACACGACAAAGAATACACTTCGCCTGATCTCGGAGAGCCTTAATTGCCAGTCCACAAAAGCCAAGATCGGTCAGCAGATAAAGACAAGATGTCCCCACTGCCGACACCTTTTGAGCCAGTCAGCAGTAGAAGACAAAACATCTTTCGGTGCGGACAACTTCATTGCCTGACTGCCCAGCTTTCGGCGCAGACAGCTTTACTTTTTCAAAAAAGTAATCACGTGGTGTGGTTACTGTTTGCTTTATGCTACTTTCGGCCGCTTTTCCTTTTTGTTTGTCTCCCGTGATCTACTCCGGGTTTCTTTTGTAATACCTCTCCATCTTTATAAGGAGAGTTCAGTTTTTAGTTTGAAGGCAGAGTTCATTTCACCCCTTTCTTACGATAAGAAAACTTGTAAGGAATCCTCTCTGCAAGCCATAATCTTGTAATTTTGTGAATCTTGTGATCATAATGAAGAATATTTTTATTTTAAATCTATCTTCATTATTTATGTTTATACATTGCATACATATGGTCGGCTTTGCCGCCTATTGAACGGAATCAGGGCCGTTCCCTGGTACAGCGATCGGACTTCTCTCACAGTGCCCCTGTCGGAACGCTGTTCCCCCATTCATTTGAATTTTCGCCTTTCTATTTTACATGCATTGGTCAGCTGAGCCGCCTCTTAACTGCTGCATATTTATTTTCTACATCTTAACTTCCCCACTGGAAGTTGACAAAGAAGTATCTTCCGTGATGGACCCCCACTTCCAGCAGTCGAGTTCCATTTGCCGTAGGTAAGTCCCTGTGTTGCCGTTAGCCGTAGGAAGGCGTTAGGCGTTGATGGGCACGATAGGTACCTGGTAAGAACAATAAGTCTGTGAGGGATGTGTTCCCTTAGGGTATGTGTAACCCGTGCAGCAGGGTAAGGTCAAAGACCTAGATTTAGGAAGTACCTAAGTTTCTTAGGAAGTTGCCAAAAAGAACAGGATGTTTAGATCCAGTTCTTCAGTTAGTTCCAGGTCAAGTAAACCACCTGATATTATTAATGAAAAAGATGAAATTTTAGAAATCAATTTTGATAAAGATCCTATGATTGAAATAAATCGATGGCGTTTGCCAAAGATTGGTATTAAAACAGTAGAAAGAACCTTTGCTATTTCTAAAACTCAGGAAAAATGCCGTCTGTTTCAACGTGATGTTATAACAGACATGAAGAAAAAAGATTTTTCTTTTATTCACATTGCATCTGTCCAGGTTGCCATCAAACCTTTAATTAGGAAAGGTGTCAATGCCTCTGTGCTCCTGTGCTTGCGTGATGCAGGATTGAGGAATTTTGATGACAGTCAGCTTGGGATTGTGCAAACATCCCTTGCAGAAGGTCCTGTTCATTTTGATTGTTACCCAGATTTAACTATTGATTTAAATGATAAAAATATTCTTGAATATTTTGACTTCTGGGATCGACATGACCAATGGCAGTAAGCCTCTGGCATTAATTTATCGCATTTATTACAGACTAATGAAGACTAGCCTTAATCCTAAGGCTAAACTACATTCGTCTAGAGACCAGACCCTTCTGATACAGAGCTCATCTTCCAGCGCTGATATCAGAACCCCAAAGATGATTAACTGGAAGGATGTTTCTTTTCCAGATGAATGGGTTCTTCCCCAAGAATTACCCCCAAGACAAGTCATGCCTCGAAATAAAGATGTTGACCTAATTCAACAGTATGTTGATGGTACTGTAAAGATTTCTTTTGATGGACCCTCCACGACCAAGGAAAGACGAGACCCTTTCACTGGTCCCCTATCTTCTACTTCTTCGGACTCGAGAATCAGTAGAGATAAAAATCTCGAAACAACATTCTTGGAAGATTCTGTCAAGATGGCAAAACCTAAACGTCCAATTATTATCCAAGAAATTCCCAAGGGAAATTCTTCTGAGTCCAAGTTGAAGGGAGTCTCTTCAGAGTCTCAAGTAACTTCAGCTTTTTACACAACCAAAGATGATTTTCCATCATCCAAGGGAAAAGCCAAAAAGGAAGAAACTGAAGAAGACTCTTCTGAGTCCCCTACAGCTTCAGATTTGGTTATGAACACAAATGTTTTGCACCCACAATTAATGATGATGTGCAAACCCTTTGAGATTGATATGATTTCACTGGTTGGTGAATTTAAGAGCATAAAAAACCGACCTAAGCATATAGCTTATGCTCGTGATTTTAGTCAAGCCCAAAAACAAAGGGTAAGACGAAAATGGAAAGAATTGATGAATGCCCAGCAAAGGCATATTCTTTTCTTTGATTTTCTTGAAAATCATTATGATTTTAAGCATTGTGATTTTAAGAATAAATTTTTAAATGTTTTAAAAACTACATTTGTTAAAGAAGATAAAACAGTTGTAACGGAAAGCCGTCCTCCACTTGAGACCACTTTGATCTCAGTACGTGGAGCTGAAGTTGAAGCTTCTCCTTTTAAAATCCCAACTGTTAAAGATTCAAATTTTCCTTTAGCTTCTGAAACAAAGAAGATTATTGAGCAAAACAATTTTTGAAACTCTGCTCTCCACATTATAGGTCAACAATTAGACCGTATTGAGGATAATATTGAAAAACCTGTTTTTAAATCTGATTTTGGAAGACGTACCGCTAGTCCTTCAAAACCTAAAATTAAGTTGATTGAAAAACCTTTGATTATTCTACCCGAGAACAGACAGAAAATAGATTCTGTCAGTACTCTAGATAGAATTGATCATATGCTAGCAGAAATAAAGCTAGAAAAACAAAGTTCAAAACCTTCTACAAGTGTCCTTGATTGGAGTAGAAAGGATTTTAATCCAGACTATATTTCTGTTCTTTCTATAGATGAATCCTCAGAGGATGATTCTGTCATCAATTCTATTTTAAAACAGTTTTCATCGGAGCCAACTGAGATAGCCAGACTCACTACTGTGAAACCTTCGGGTTTTACGAAGAACTGGTTTTCAAAGCCAACTCCACCTGATTTAGCGATCGAAGAACGTATGTTTAGAGATCAGTTTTCGACTAGTGCCGACAGGATATATGAACGGAACATTGATGGAATCTCTGAACAAGAAGTTCTAAATACTCTACAAAAGATGTCCATGATCGCCGATGCCTATGTTCAGAAAAACATTTTACAACCTGATGTTGTTTTAATGTTAGTTTCTGGTTTTACGGGTATGCTTCGGTCTTGGTGGGATAAACACCTTACTGATGAAGCTAAACAAAGGATTCAATTTGCTGTCAAGCAAAATGATGATGGTACCCCTGTTTTTGATAACACCATAGGACGAGGTCTCTCTGATGGTGTTAATACTTTGATTTATACGATTATAAAACATTTCATTGGTACGCCTTCAAATGTGACTAATCGTTTTTCTGATTATTTGAATAATCTGAGATGTCCTAACATGTCAGATTATAATTGGTATGAAACCGTGTTTATTTCACGAGTTTTAATGCGTGATGATTCTGATAAGCCTTACTGGAAAGAAAGATTCATTGATGGTCTCCCTCGTTTGTTTGCCATTAAGGTTAAGGAGGCACTACCTGATAGTACCGGTAGAGTAGATTACGATAGTTACACCTATGGTGATATTACTGGCGTAATTAAAAAACTCGGTATTAGTATGTGCAATGATCAAAAGCTCATCTCTCAGCAGATGAAAGATAGAAAGAGAGCCAAATATGAGATAGGAAATTTCTGTCAACAATTTGGCCTTCCTCCTATTGCTCCATCCAAAGAGAGAAAGAAAAAACATTTGAAAAGGTTTTCCCAAAAACCTCACGGAGATTATTTTCAAAAGAAAAGAAAAACCCGTGCTGATTTCTTTAGAAAACCTTCTGATCATAAAAGATTTTCTCATAAAAAATCTTTTCCTAAGAAAAACTCTGATCTAAACCAGAGATGTTTTAAATGTGGAAAGAGGGGACATTATGCAAATAATTGTCCAAACCCTCAAAAATCCACTAAATTGAAGAATAAGGTTAATGCTTTAAATATTGGTGAAGATGAGCAACAGGAATTGTTTCAATTACTCGATCACAATTCTGATTCTTCATCCTCAGAACGTGATGAATACAGTTCTAGTGATAGTAACTATCATTCAGAATCAGATTCATCAGTTCAAACAATGGTTAAGCATGGCTGCAATTGCAGTGGTTCTTGTTGTAAAACTTCTGGAGTTAAAACAATTAATGTTTTAACTAAAGAGGAGGGAGGAACAGCAGAACCTTCTTCTTGATTTGATTTCTCAGCTTGAGAATACTGAGCTAAAAGAAAAGTATCTCGCCCAGTTCAGGAAGACTATGGCTCGTAGAGAGTCGTCATCTTCTCAAGAGAAAGTCAGTTTTCAAGAAACATTAAAACGTTTCGATAAGAAACCGAAGAATGTTTCTACCTCTGATTTACAGCATGAAATCGGAATTATCAAGCAAGAGATTATTGAACTCAAATCTGAGGTTAATAATCTTAAACTTGAAAATTCAAGTTTAAAACAACATTTTATTACCCTTAAAATTGAGCATGCTCTTGATCAAGATCCTTCCGATAATGAAGAAACAAAAGTTTCTGACCATGATGAACCCTCAGATAGTCCTAAGGCTGTTTGCTTGTTAAGACAATCCATGCCTATTAAATGGTATGCGAAAGTCAAAATTATTGTTTGTAGAGAATTTGAGTTCTCTGTGATTGCTTTGATTGATTCTGGATCGGATCTTAACTGTATCCGTGAAGGCCTGGTTCCAACCAAGTATTTTGAAAAGTCTACTGAAAGACTATCAGCGGCTAATGGTTCAAAGATGAAAATCAACTATGAGCTAAATGATGCCCATGTCTGTCAAGACAATGTTTGTTTTCGTATCCCGTCTGTCCTAGTCAAAAACATGACTTGGCATGTCATTTTAGGGATGCCTTTTATCAATTCTATTTGCCCTTTCTTAACTGAGAAAGATGGGATCACCACTGACCCCTTTGGACAGAAAGTCAATTTTAATTTTGTTTCCAAACATGAAGCTGATACTTCAAGAGGAAAAATTTCTGTGATCGTTGCTAAGGAACACCATCTACTCTCTCTTCAACAAGAAGTAAGAATTAGAAAAATTTCTGAGCATTTGACTGAGCCATTAATGCATTCAAAAATTGAGGATTTTCATAAAAAAATCGTTTTTGAAATTTGTTCCGATCTCCCCAATGCTTTTTGGAATCGGAAAAAACATCAGGTTTCTCTGCCTTATATCAAAGATTTTTCAGAGAAAAATATTCTCACTAAAGCTCGGCCCATTCAAATGAATGCTGAGACTTTAGAATTTTGTAAAAATGAAATTTCTTATCTTCTTCAGAAGAGATTAGTCAGGCATAGTAAGTCACCCTGGTCGTGTGCTGCTTTCTATGTCCAGAAAAATTCTGAGTTAGAACGAGGTTCACCCCGCCTTGTCATAAATTACAAACCCCTGAACAAAGTGTTAGAATGGATAAGATATCCCATCCCAGAGGCCTGAACAAACGAGAGAAGACTGAGGGTTCCCAGAGGCCTCCACTTCTCCCAGCACCTCCTGCCTCTCTTTTGATGCCAACTTCCCCACTGGAAGTTGCAAATAGATACACAATTCTGGGAACTATGCCCAGACCTGTAACCCCAAGTTCATTTGCCATGGCAGTAACCATGACACATGATCCCTCGTCCAACCCTTTGGGTAGAACAAGGCCTAGATTTCCTGCTCCTAACAGAGCAGAAAGTTTTCAAAAATCACATTTTCAAAGTCTGTTCTACATTGAGAATATTGTAGAAACAGATCATTTCCAAATCGCTTTTCATTATTTTTCGCCAGGATGGCACTGGTTCCTCGTAATCCAGAAAAAGATTTGAAATTTTTTCTTTCTATTCTCTCCCATACGGGATCAATCTACTTGAAACCACTTTATGATAAAGTGGATCCTTCAAAGATCTTTTCCCATTCTTGTTTTATTGTCAGAATTCTAACACCTGATCAATGGGGACAGAATCCGAATACTATTAAAAGTATTCCGGATACCCAGATTAGATATAATTATCATGATTATATCGACGCCTGGCTCCATTTTCCTTTTTATCAGACACCAAGTATGTCTCATTCTTGGTTCTTTAATTTTGATAAAAAAATTCGTTCCAAAGATCCCTCTTTGGTTCATCCAATGGTGGCAATCTTTTGGCCCCATTCCATATATCTATCCGCCAGGCCTCCAGCCTGTCCTTGATCATATTAAATCGGTAACCCCAAAAATGGATTCCCCTCATTCTAAATTTCCATTTTTAATCCATTTTTGTGCTCATTACAAATTACCATGGATCCTTAATTGGACCTATGAGAAAACTGCAGACATTCTTGTCCGCAGATTTTACGTTAAATACTGGGATAAAACCCAGATCCCTGATAATTTTTTGACTAAAGCTTTAAAGGATTTTCCTGTCTCGGCACCAGATCTAAAAGACCGGGAGGAGTTTCCATCACCAAAGTCAAAAAATCAGATCGAGTTTCCTTTTCCACTTCTCGAACCTAAGGATACTCCAAGTTCATCTTCAAAACAAAAGAAAAAGACTTCATCAGAAAAGAAGCCTTCTTCTTCTCCAAAGAAAAAAGATTCAGATACAGAAAGTTCAGCCTCTTCGAAAAAAGACTCCAAGAAGAAGCAGAACAAAGAGATGCTTGAGATACTCAAGAAACAGATAGAAGGACAACACAATAGCATGATGCTATTAAAGCAGTCCATTGATGAAGAAGCCAGCAGTGAATCAGAACAGTCAGAACATGACTCTGATGACCTGTACAAATACTTTGGACACGACAAAGAATACACTTCGCCTGATCTCGGAGAGCCTTAATTGCCAGTCCACAAAAGCCAAGATCGGTCAGCAGATAAAGACAAGATGTCCCCACTGCCGACACCTTTTGAGCCAGTCAGCAGTAGAAGACAAAACATCTTTCGGTGCGGACAACTTCATTGCCTGACTGCCCAGCTTTCGGCGCAGACAGCTTTACTTTTTCAAAAAAGTAATCACGTGGTGTGGTTACTGTTTGCTTTATGCTACTTTCGGCCGCTTTTCCTTTTTGTTTGTCTCCCGTGATCTACTCCGGGTTTCTTTTGTAATACCTCTCCATCTTTATAAGGAGAGTTCAGTTTTTAGTTTGAAGGCAGAGTTCATTTCACCCCTTTCTTACGATAAGAAAACTTGTAAGGAATCCTCTCTGCAAGCCATAATCTTGTAATTTTGTGAATCTTGTGATCATAATGAAGAATATTTTTATTTTAAATCTATCTTCATTATTTATGTTTATACATTGCATACATATGGTCGGCTTTGCCGCCTATTGAACGGAATCAGGGCCGTTCCCTGGTACAGCGATCGGACTTCTCTCACAGTGCCCCTGTCGGAACGCTGTTCCCCCATTCATTTGAATTTTCGCCTTTCTATTTTACATGCATTGGTCAGCTGAGCCGCCTCTTAACTGCTGCATATTTATTTTCTACATCTTAACTTCCCCACTGGAAGTTGACAAAGAAGTATCTTCCGTGATGGACCCCCACTTCCAGCAGTCGAGTTCCATTTGCCGTAGGTAAGTCCCTGTGTTGCCGTTAGCCGTAGGAAGGCGTTAGGCGTTGATGGGCACGATAGGTACCTGGTAAGAACAATAAGTCTGTGAGGGATGTGTTCCCTTAGGGTATGTGTAACCCGTGCAGCAGGGTAAGGTCAAAGACCTAGATTTAGGAAGTACCTAAGTTTCTTAGGAAGTTGCCAAAAAGAACAGGATGTTTAGATCCAGTTCTTCAGTTAGTTCCAGGTCAAGTAAACCACCTGATATTATTAATGAAGAAGATGAAATTTTAGAAATCAATTTTGATAAAGATCCTATGATTGAAATCAATCGATGGCGTTTGCCAAAGATTGGTATTAAAACAGTAGAAAGAACCTTTGCTATTTCTAAAACTCAGGAAAAATGCCGTCTGTTTCAACGTGATGTTATAACAGACATGAAGAAAAAAGATTTTTCTTTTATTCACATTGCATCTGTCCAGGTTGCCATCAAACCTTTAATTAGGAAAGGTGTCAATGCCTCTGTGCTCCTGTGCTTGCGTGATGCAGGATTGAGGAATTTTGATGACAGTCAGCTTGGGATTGTGCAAACATCCCTTGCAGAAGGTCCTGTTCATTTTGATTGTTACCCAGATTTAACTATTGATTTAAATGATAAAAATATTCTTGAATATTTTGACTTCTGGGATCGACATGACCGATGGCAGTAAGCCTCTGGCATTAATTTATCGCATTTATTACAGACTAATGAAGACTAGCCTTAATCCTAAGGCTAAACTACATTCGTCTAGAGACCAGACCCTTCTGATACAGAGCTCATCTTCCAGCGCTGATATCAGAACCCCCAAGATGATTAACTGGAAGGATGTTTCTTTTCCAGATGAATGGGGTCTTCCCCAAGAATTACCCCCAAGACAAGTCATGCCTCGAAATAAAGATGTTGACCTAATTCAACAGTATGTTGATGGTACTGTAAAGATTTCTTTTGATGGACCCTCCACGACCAAGGAAAGACGAGACCCTTTCACTGGTCCCCTATCTTCTACTTCTTCGGACTCGAGAATCAGTAGAGATAAAAATCTCGAAACAACATTCTTGGAAGATTCTGTCAAGATGGCAAAACCTAAACGTCCAATTATTATCCAAGAAATTCCCAAGGGAAATTCTTCTGAGTCCAAGTTGAAGGGAGTCTCTTCAGAGTCTCAAGTAACTTCAGCTTTTTACACAACCAAAGATGATTTTCCATCATCCAAGGGAAAAGCCAAAAAGGAAGAAACTGAAGAAGACTCTTCTGAGTCCCCTACAGCTTCAGATTTGGTTATGAACACAAATGTTTTGCACCCACAATTAATGATGATGTGCAAACCCTTTGAGATTGATATGATTTCACTGGTTGGTGAATTTAAGAGCATAAAAAACCGACCTAAGCATATAGCTTATGCTCGTGATTTTAGTCAAGCCCAAAAACAAAGGGTAAGACGAAAATGGAAAGAATTGATGAATGCCCAGCAAAGGCATATTCTTTTCTTTGATTTTCTTGAAAATCATTATGATTTTAAGCATTGTGATTTTAAGAATAAATTTTTAAATGTTTTAAAAACTACATTTGTTAAAGAAGATAAAACAGTTGTAACGGAAAGCCGTCCTCCACTTGAGACCACTTTGATCTCAGTACGTGGAGCTGAAGTTGAAGCTTCTCCTTTTAAAATCCCAACTGTTAAAGATTCAAATTTTCCTTTAGCTTCTGAAACAAAGAAGATTATTGAGCAAAACAATTTTTGAAACTCTGCTCTCCACATTATAGGTCAACAATTAGACCGTATTGAGGATAATATTGAAAAACCTGTTTTTAAATCTGATTTTGGAAGACGTACCGCTAGTCCTTCAAAACCTAAAATTAAGTTGATTGAAAAACCTTTGATTATTCTACCCGAGAACAGACAGAAAATAGATTCTGTCAGTACTCTAGATAGAATTGATCATATGCTAGCAGAAATAAAGCTAGAAAAACAAAGTTCAAAACCTTCTACAAGTGTCCTTGATTGGAGTAGAAAGGATTTTAATCCAGACTATATTTCTGTTCTTTCTATAGATGAATCCTCAGAGGATGATTCTGTCATCAATTCTATTTTAAAACAGTTTTCATCGGAGCCAACTGAGATAGCCAGACTCACTACTGTGAAACCTTCGGGTTTTACGAAGAACTGGTTTTCAAAGCCAACTCCACCTGATTTAGCGATCGAAGAACGTATGTTTAGAGATCAGTTTTCGGCTAGTGCCGACAGGATATATGAATGGAACATTGATGCAATCTCTGAACAAGAAGTTCTAAATACTCTACAAAAGATGTCCATGATCGCCGATGCCTATGTTCAGAAAAACATTTTACAACCTGATGTTGTTTTAATGTTAGTTTCTGGTTTTACGGGTATGCTTCGGTCTTGGTGGGATAAACACCTTACTGATGAAGCTAAACAAAGGATTCAATTTGCTGTCAAGCAAAATGATGATGGTACCCCTGTTTTTGATAACACCATAGGACGAGGTCTCTCTGATGGTGTTAATACTTTGATTTATACGATTATAAAACATTTCATTGGTACGCCTTCAAATGTGACTAATCGTTTTTCTGATTATTTGAATAATCTGAGATGTCCTAACATGTCAGATTATAATTGGTATGAAACCGTGTTTATTTCACGAGTTTTAATGCGTGATGATTCTGATAAGCCTTACTGGAAAGAAAGATTCATTGATGGTCTCCCTCGTTTGTTTGCCATTAAGGTTAAGGAGGCACTACCTGATAGTACCGGTAGAGTAGATTACGATAGTTACACCTATGGTGATATTACTGGCGTAATTAAAAAACTCGGTATTAGTATGTGCAATGATCAAAAGCTCATCTCTCAGCAGATGAAAGATAGAAAGAGAGCCAAATATGAGATAGGAAATTTCTGTCAACAATTTGGCCTTCCTCCTATTGCTCCATCCAAAGAGAGAAAGAAAAAACATTTGAAAAGGTTTTCCCAAAAACCTCACGGAGATTATTTTCAAAAGAAAAGAAAAACCCGTGCTGATTTCTTTAGAAAACCTTCTGATCATAAAAGATTTTCTCATAAAAAATCTTTTCCTAAGAAAAACTCTGATCTAAACCAGAGATGTTTTAAATGTGGAAAGAGGGGACATTATGCAAATAATTGTCCAAACCCTCAAAAATCCACTAAATTGAAGAATAAGGTTAATGCTTTAAATATTGGTGAAGATGAGCAACAGGAATTGTTTCAATTACTCGATCACAATTCTGATTCTTCATCCTCAGAACGTGATGAATACAGTTCTAGTGATAGTAACTATCATTCAGAATCAGATTCATCAGTTCAAACAATGGTTAAGCATGGCTGCAATTGCAGTGGTTCTTGTTGTAAAACTTCTGGAGTTAAAACAATTAATGTTTTAACTAAAGAGGAGGGAGGAACAGCAGAACCTTCTTCTTGATTTGATTTCTCAGCTTGAGAATACTGAGCTAAAAGAAAAGTATCTCGCCCAGTTCAGGAAGACTATGGCTCGTAGAGAGTCGTCATCTTCTCAAGAGAAAGTCAGTTTTCAAGAAACATTAAAACGTTTCGATAAGAAACCGAAGAATGTTTCTACCTCTGATTTACAGCATGAAATCGGAATTATCAAGCAAGAGATTATTGAACTCAAATCTGAGGTTAATAATCTTAAACTTGAAAATTCAAGTTTAAAACAACATTTTATTACCCTTAAAATTGAGCATGCTCTTGATCAAGATCCTTCCGATAATGAAGAAACAAAAGTTTCTGACCATGATGAACCCTCAGATAGTCCTAAGGCTGTTTGCTTGTTAAGACAATCCATGCCTATTAAATGGTATGCGAAAGTCAAAATTATTGTTTGTAGAGAATTTGAGTTCTCTGTGATTGCTTTGATTGATTCTGGATCGGATCTTAACTGTATCCGTGAAGGCCTGGTTCCAACCAAGTATTTTGAAAAGTCTACTGAAAGACTATCAGCGGCTAATGGTTCAAAGATGAAAATCAACTATGAGCTAAATGATGCCCATGTCTGTCAAGACAATGTTTGTTTTCGTATCCCGTCTGTCCTAGTCAAAAACATGACTTGGCATGTCATTTTAGGGATGCCTTTTATCAATTCTATTTGCCCTTTCTTAACTGAGAAAGATGGGATCACCACTGACCCCTTTGGACAGAAAGTCAATTTTAATTTTGTTTCCAAACATGAAGCTGATACTTCAAGAGGAAAAATTTCTGTGATCGTTGCTAAGGAACACCATCTACTCTCTCTTCAACAAGAAGTAAGAATTAGAAAAATTTCTGAGCATTTGACTGAGCCATTAATGCATTCAAAAATTGAGGATTTTCATAAAAAAATCGTTTTTGAAATTTGTTCCGATCTCCCCAATGCTTTTTGGAATCGGAAAAAACATCAGGTTTCTCTGCCTTATATCAAAGATTTTTCAGAGAAAAATATTCTCACTAAAGCTCGGCCCATTCAAATGAATGCTGAGACTTTAGAATTTTGTAAAAATGAAATTTCTGATCTTCTTCAGAAGAGATTAGTCAGGCATAGTAAGTCACCCTGGTCGTGTGCTGCTTTCTATGTCCAGAAAAATTCTGAGTTAGAACAAGGTTCACCCCGCCTTGTCATAAATTACAAACCCCTGAACAAAGTGTTAGAATGGATAAGATATCCCATCCCAGAGGCCTGAACAAACGAGAGAAGACTGAGAGTTCCCAGAGGCCTCCACTTCTCCCAGCACCTCCTGCCTCTCTTTTGATGCCAACTTCCCCACTGGAAGTTGCAAATAGATACACAATTCTGGGAACTATGCCCAGACCTGTAACCCCAAGTTCATTTGCCATGGCAGTAACCATGACACATGATCCCTCGTCCAACCCTTTGGGTAGAACAAGGCCTAGATTTCCTGCTCCTAACAGAGCAGAAAGTTTTCAAAAATCACATTTTCAAAGTCTGTTCTACATTGAGAATATTGTAGAAACAGATCATTTCCAAATCGCTTTTCATTATTTTTCGCCAGGATGGCACTGGTTCCTCGTAATCCAGAAAAAGATTTGAAATTTTTTCTTTCTATTCCCTCCCATACGGGATCAATCTACTTGAAACCACTTTATGATAAAGTGGATCCTTCAAAGATCTTTTCCCATTCTTGTTTTATTGTCAGAATTCTAACACCTGATCAATGGGGACAGAATCCGAATACTATTAAAAGTATTCCGGATACCCAGATTAGATATAATTATCATGATTATATCGACGCCTGGCTCCATTTTCCTTTTTATCAGACACCAAGTATGTCTCATTCTTGGTTCTTTAATTTTGATAAAAAATTCGTTCCAAAGATCCATCTTTGGTTCATCCAATGGTGGCAATCTTTTGGCCCCATTCCATATATCTATCCGCCAGGCCTCCAGCCTATCCTTGATCATATTAAATCGGTAACCCCAAAAATGGATTCCCCTCATTCTAAATTTCCATTTTTAATCCATTTTTGTGCTCATTACAAATTACCATGGATCCTTAATTGGACCTATGAGAAAACTGCAGACATTCTTGTCCGCAGATTTTACGTTAAATACTGGGATAAAACCCAGATCCCTGATAATTTTTTGACTAAAGCTTTAAAGGATTTTCCTGTCTCGGCACCAGATCTAAAAGACCGGGAGGAGTTTCCATCACCAAAGTCAAAAAATCAGATCGAGTTTCCTTTTCCACTTCTCGAACCTAAGGATACACCAAGTTCATCTTCAAAACAAAAGAAAAAGACTTCATCAGAAAAGAAGCCTTCTTCTTCTCCAAAGAAAAAAGATTCAGATACAAAAAGTTCAGCCTCTTCGAAAAAAGACTCCAAGAAGAAGCAGAACAAAGAGATGCTTGAGATACTCAAGAAACAGATAGAAGGACAACACAATAGCATGATGCTATTAAAGCAGTCCATTGATGAAGAAGCCAGCAGTGAATCAGAACAGTCAGAACATGACTCTGATGACCTGTACAAATACTTTGGACACGACAAAGAATACACTTCGCCTGATCTCGGAGAGCCTTAATTGCCAGTCCACAAAAGTCAAGATCGGTCAGCAGATAAAGACAAGATGTCCCCACTGCCGACACCTTTTGAGCCAGTCAGCAGTAGAAGACAAAACATCTTTCGGTGCGGACAACTTCATTGCCTGACTGCCCAGCTTTCGGCGCAGACAGCTTTACTTTTTCAAAAAAGTAATCACGTGGTGTGGTTACTGTTTGCTTTATGCTACTTTCGGCCGCTTTTCCTTTTTGTTTGTCTCCCGTGATCTACTCCGGGTTTCTTTTGTAATACCTCTCCATCTTTATAAGGAGAGTTCAGTTTTTAGTTTGAAGGCAGAGTTCATTCCACCCCTTTCTTACGATAAGAAAACTTGTAAGGAATCCTCTCTGCAAGCCATAATCTTGTAATTTTGTGAATCTTGTGATTATAATGAAGAATATTTTTATTTTAAATCTATCTTCATTATTTATGTTTATACATTGCATACATATGGTCGGCTTTGCCACCTATTGAACGGAATCAGGGCCGTTCCCTGGTACAGCGATCGGACTTCTCTCACAGTGCCCCTGTCGGAACTGCTGCATATTTATTTTCTACATCTTAACTTCCCCACTGGAAGTTGACAAAGAAGTATCTTCCGTGATGGACCCCCACTTCCAGCAGTCGAGTTCCATTTGCCGTAGGTAAGTCCCTGTGTTGCCGTTAGCCGTAGGAAGGCGTTAGGCGTTGATGGGCACGATAGGTACCTGGTAAGAACAATAAGTCTGTGAGGGATGTGTTCCCTTAGGGTATGTGTAACCCGTGCAGCAGGGTAAGGTCAAAGACCTAGATTTAGGAAGTACCTAAGTTTCTTAGGAAGTTGCCAAAAAGAACAGGATGTTTAGATCCAGTTCTTCAGTTAGTTCCAGGTCAAGTAAACCACCTGATATTATTAATGAAGAAGATGAAATTTTAGAAATCAATTTTGATAAAGATCCTATGATTGAAATCAATCGATGGCGTTTGCCAAAGATTGGTATTAAAACAGTAGAAAGAACCTTTGCTATTTCTAAAACTCAGGAAAAATGCCGTCTGTTTCAACGTGATGTTATAACAGACATGAAGAAAAAAGATTTTTCTTTTATTCACATTGCATCTGTCCAGGTTGCCATCAAACCTTTAATTAGGAAAGGTGTCAATGCCTCTGTGCTCCTGTGCTTGCGTGATGCAGGATTGAGGAATTTTGATGACAGTCAGCTTGGGATTGTGCAAACATCCCTTGCAGAAGGTCCTGTTCATTTTGATTGTTACCCAGATTTAACTATTGATTTAAATGATAAAAATATTCTTGAATATTTTGACTTCTGGGATCGACATGACCGATGGCAGTAAGCCTCTGGCATTAATTTATCGCATTTATTACAGACTAATGAAGACTAGCCTTAATCCTAAGGCTAAACTACATTCGTCTAGAGACCAGACCCTTCTGATACAGAGCTCATCTTCCAGCGCTGATATCAGAACCCCCAAGATGATTAACTGGAAGGATGTTTCTTTTCCAGATGAATGGGTTCTTCCCCAAGAATTACCCCCAAGACAAGTCATGCCTCGAAATAAAGATGTTGACCTAATTCAACAGTATGTTGATGGTACTGTAAAGATTTCTTTTGATGGACCCTCCACGACCAAGGAAAGACGAGACTCTTTCACTGGTCCCCTATCTTCTACTTCTTCGGACTCGAGAATCAGTAGAGATAAAAATCTCGAAACATTCTTGGAAGATTCTGTCAAGATGGCAAAACCTAAACGTCCAATTATTATCCAAGAAATTCCCAAGGGAAATTCTTCTGAGTCCAAGTTGAAGGGAGTCTCTTCAGAGTCTCAAGTAACTTCAGCTTTTTACACAACCAAAGATGATTTTCCATCATCCAAGGGAAAAGCCAAAAAGGAAGAAACTGAAGAAGACTCTTCTGAGTCCCCTACAGCTTCAGATTTGGTTATGAACACAAATGTTTTGCACCCACAATTAATGATGATGTGCAAACCCTTTGAGATTGATATGATTTCACTGGTTGGTGAATTTAAGAGCATAAAAAACCGACCTAAGCATATAGCTTATGCTCGTGATTTTAGTCAAGCCCAAAAACAAAGGGTAAGACGAAAATGGAAAGAATTGATGAATGCCCAGCAAAGGCATATTCTTTTCTTTGATTTTCTTGAAAATCATTATGATTTTAAGCATTGTGATTTTAAGAATAAATTTTTAAATGTTTTAAAAACTACATTTGTTAAAGAAGATAAAACAGTTGTAACGGAAAGCCGTCCTCCACTTGAGACCACTTTGATCTCAGTACGTGGAGCTGAAGTTGAAGCTTCTCCTTTTAAAATCCCAACTGTTAAAGATTCAAATTTTCCTTTAGCTTCTGAAACAAAGAAGATTATTGAGCAAAACAATTTTTGAAACTCTGCTCTCCACATTATAGGTCAACAATTAGACCGTATTGAGGATAATATTGAAAAACCTGTTTTTAAATCTGATTTTGGAAGACGTACCGCTAGTCCTTCAAAACCTAAAATTAAGTTGATTGAAAAACCTTTGATTATTCTACCCGAGAACAGACAGAAAATAGATTCTGTCAGTACTCTAGATAGAATTGATCATATGCTAGCAGAAATAAAGCTAGAAAAACAAAGTTCAAAACCTTCTACAAGTGTCCTTGATTGGAGTAGAAAGGATTTTAATCCAGACTATATTTCTGTTCTTTCTATAGATGAATCCTCAGAGGATGATTCTGTCATCAATTCTATTTTAAAACAGTTTTCATCGGAGCCAACTGAGATAGCCAGACTCACTACTGTGAAACCTTCGGGTTTTACGAAGAACTGGTTTTCAAAGCCAACTCCACCTGATTTAGCGATCGAAGAACGTATGTTTAGAGATCAGTTTTCGGCTAGTGCCGACAGGATATATGAATGGAACATTGATGCAATCTCTGAACAAGAAGTTCTAAATACTCTACAAAAGATGTCCATGATCGCCGATGCCTATGTTCAGAAAAACATTTTACAACCTGATGTTGTTTTAATGTTAGTTTCTGGTTTTACGGGTATGCTTCGGTCTTGGTGGGATAAACACCTTACTGATGAAGCTAAACAAAGGATTCAATTTGCTGTCAAGCAAAATGATGATGGTACCCCTGTTTTTGATAACACCATAGGACGAGGTCTCTCTGATGGTGTTAATACTTTGATTTATACGATTATAAAACATTTCATTGGTACGCCTTCAAATGTGACTAATCGTTTTTCTGATTATTTGAATAATCTGAGATGTCCTAACATGTCAGATTATAATTGGTATGAAACCGTGTTTATTTCACGAGTTTTAATGCGTGATGATTCTGATAAGCCTTACTGGAAAGAAAGATTCATTGATGGTCTCCCTCGTTTGTTTGCCATTAAGGTTAAGGAGGCACTACCTGATAGTACCGGTAGAGTAGATTACGATAGTTACACCTATGGTGATATTACTGGCGTAATTAAAAAACTCGGTATTAGTATGTGCAATGATCAAAAGCTCATCTCTCAGCAGATGAAAGATAGAAAGAGAGCCAAATATGAGATGGGAAATTTCTGTCAACAATTTGGCCTTCCTCCTATTGCTCCATCCAAAGAGAGAAAGAAAAAACATTTGAAAAGGTTTTCCCAAAAACCTCACGGAGATTATTTTCAAAAGAAAAGAAAAACCCGTGCTGATTTCTTTAGAAAACCTTCTGATCATAAAAGATTTTCTCATAAAAAATCTTTTCCTAAGAAAAACTCTGATCTAAACCAGAGATGTTTTAAATGTGGAAAGAGGGGACATTATGCAAATAATTGTCCAAACCCTCAAAAATCCACTAAATTGAAGAATAAGGTTAATGCTTTAAATATTGGTGAAGATGAGCAACAGGAATTGTTTCAATTACTCGATCACAATTCTGATTCTTCATCCTCAGAACGTGATGAATACAGTTCTAGTGATAGTAACTATCATTCAGAATCAGATTCATCAGTTCAAACAATGGTTAAGCATGGCTGCAATTGCAGTGGTTCTTGTTGTAAAACTTCTGGAGTTAAAACAATTAATGTTTTAACTAAAGAGGAGGGAGGAACAGCAGAACCTTCTTCTTGATTTGATTTCTCAGCTTGAGAATACTGAGCTAAAAGAAAAGTATCTCGCCCAGTTCAGGAAGACTATGGCTCGTAGAGAGTCGTCATCTTCTCAAGAGAAAGTCAGTTTTCAAGAAACATTAAAACGTTTCGATAAGAAACCGAAGAATGTTTCTACCTCTGATTTACAGCATGAAATCGGAATTATCAAGCAAGAGATTATTGAACTCAAATCTGAGGTTAATAATCTTAAACTTGAAAATTCAAGTTTAAAACAACATTTTATTACTCTTAAAATTCAGCATGCTCTTGATCAAGATCCTTCCGATAATGAAGAAACAAAAGTTTCTGACCATGATGAACCCTCAGATAGTCCTAAGGCTGTTTGCTTGTTAAGACAATCCATGCCCATTAAATGGTATGCGAAAGTCAAAATTATTGTTTGTAGAGAATTTGAGTTCTCTGTGATTGCTTTGATTGATTCTGGATCGGATCTTAACTGTATTCGTGAAGGCCTGGTTCCAACCAATTATTTTGAAAAGTCTACTGAAAGACTATCAGCGGCTAATGGTTCAAAGATGAAAATCAACTATGAGCTAAATGATGCCCATGTCTGTCAAGACAATGTTTGTTTTCGTATCCCGTCTGTCCTAGTCAAAAACATGACTTGGCATGTCATTTTAGGGATGCCTTTTATCAATTCTATTTGCCCTTTCTTAACTGAGAAAGATGGGATCACCACTGACCCCTTCGGACAGAAAGTCAAATTTAATTTTGTTTCCAAACTTGAAGCTGATACTTCAAGAGGAAAAATTTCTGTGATCGTTGCTAAGGAACACCATCTACTCTCTCTTCAACAAGAAGTAAGAATTAGAAAAATTTCTGAGCATTTGACTGAGCCATTAATGCATTCAAAAATTGAGGATTTTCATAAAAAAATCGTTTTTGAAATTTGTTCCGATCTCCCCAATGCTTTTTGGAATCGGAAAAAACATCAGGTTTCTCTGCCTTATATCAAAGATTTTTCAGAGAAAAATATTCTCACTAAAGCTCGGCCCATTCAAATGAATGCTGAGACTTTAGAATTTTGTAAAAATGAAATTTCTGATCTTCTTCAGAAGAGATTAGTCAGGCATAGTAAGTCACCCTGGTCGTGTGCTGCTTTCTATGTCCAGAAAAATTCTGAGTTAGAACGAGGTTCACCCCGCCTTGTCATAAATTACAAACCCCTGAACAAAGTGTTAGAATGGATAAGATATCCCATCCCTAACAAAAATGACTTAATTCAGAGGTTGAGTGAAGCCGTAGTCTTTAGCAAGTTTGACCTTAAGTCTGGATTTTGGTAAATCCAAATTAGGGAGTCAGACCGTTATGAGACTGCATTTTGTACTCCGTTGGGTCATTACGAGTGGAACGTGATGCCATTCGGTCTAAAAAATGCCCCTTCTGAGTTTCAAAACATTATGAACGATATTTTCAATAGTTTTTCTCATTTCACTATTGTTTATATCGATGATATTTTAATTTTCTCTAAATCCATTAATGATCACTGGAAACATTTGTTGGCATTCCTTGACATCGCCAAAAGAAATGGACTAGTGGTTTCTGCTAAGAAAATTAAACTTTTCCAAACCAAGATTAGATTCCTTGGTTTTGATATTTGTACCAGTAAGATCAGACCAATTCAAAGGTCAATTGATTTTGCTGAAAAATTTCCTGATGTCACTATAGATAAAACTCAGCTCCAGAGATTTCTTGGTTCGCTGAATTATATCGCTGATTTTTATAAAGATCTGAGAAAACGGTGTCGTCCTCTCTCTCAGAGACTTCGTACCAACCCTTCTCCGTGGACCGATATCCACACAAATCTTGTTAGGGAAATTAAGGCATATGTCAAAACTCTTCCATGTCTTGGAATCCCTAATTCTGAATATTTTAAAATAGTTGAAACAGATGCCTCTGACATTGGTTATGGTGGCATTCTGAAACAATGTGTTTCACCAGGTTCTTCCGAACAAATTTTTCGTTTCCATTCCGGGACCTGGAATCATGCACAATTAAATTATGGTACTACTAAAAAAGAAATTTTATCTATAGTACTATGCATTTCTAAATTTCAATCTGATTTATTAAATCAAAAATTTCTTTTAAGAATTGATTGCAAAAGTGCTAAGTATGTTTTAGAAAAAGATGTTGAAAACATTGCATCTAAACAAATTTTTGCACGATGGCAAGCTATTTTAAGCATTTTTTATTTTGATATTGAGTATATAAAAGGATCGGATAACTCCATCCCTGATTTTCTTACCCGTGAATTTCTGCAGAGAAAAAATGAGTAAGAAAAAGAAACGAGAGAAGACTGAGAGTTCCCAGAGGCCTCCACTTCTCCCAGCACCTCCTGCCTCTCTTTTGATGCCAACTTCCCCACTGGAAGTTGCAAATAGATACACAGTTCTGGGAACTATGCCCAGACCTGTAACCCCAAGTTCGTTTGCCATGGCAGTAACCATGACACATGATCCCTCGTCCAACCCTTTGGGTAGAACAAGGCCTAGATTTCCTGCTCCTAACAGAGCAGAAAGTTTTCAAAAATCACATTTTCAAAGTCTGTTCTACATTGAGAATATTGTAGAAACAGATCATTTCCAAATCGCTTTTCATTATTTTTCGCCAGGATGGCACTGGGTTCCTCGTAATCCAGAAAAAGATTTGAAATTTTTTCTTTCTATTCTCTCCCATACGGGATCAATCTACTTGAAACCACTTTATGATAAAGTGGATCCTTCAAAGATCTTTTCCCATTCTTGTTTTATTGTCAGAATTCTAACACCTGATCAATGGGGACAGAATCCGAATACTATTAAAAGTATTCCGGATACCCAGATTAGATATAATTATCATGATTATATCGACGCCTGGCTCCATTTTCCTTTTTATCAGACACCAAGTACGTCTCATTCTTGGTTCTTTAATTTTGATAAAAATTTCATTCCAAAGATCCCTCTTTGGTTCATCCAATGGTGGCAATCTTTTGGCCCCATTCCATATATCTATCCGCCAGGCCTCCAGCCTGTCCTTGATCATATTAAATCGGTAACCCCAAAAATGGATTCCCCTCATTCTAAATTTTCATTTTTAATCCATTTTTGTGCTCATTACAAATTACCATGGATCTTTAATTGGACCTATGAGAAAACTGCAGACATTCTTGTCCGCAGATTTTACGTTAAATACTGGGATAAAACCCAGATCCCTGATAATTTTTTGACTAAAGCTTTAGGGGATTTTCCTGTCTCGGCACCAGATCTAAAAGACCGGGAGGAGTTTCCATCACCAAAGTCAAAAAATAGATCGAGTTTCCTTTTCCAATTCTCGAACCTAAGGATACTCCAAGTTCATCTTCAAAACAGAAGAAAAAGACTTCATCAGAAAAGAAGCCTTCTTCTTCTCCAAAGAAAAAAGATTCAGATACAGAAAGTTCAGCCTCTTCGAAAAAAGACTCCAAGAAGAAGCAGAACAAAGAGATGCTTGAGATACTCAAGAAATAGATAGAAGGACAACACAATAGCATGATGCTATTAAAGCAGTCCATTGATGAAGAAGCCAGCAATGAATCAGAACAGTCAGAACATGACTCTGATGACCTGTACAAATACTTTGGACACGACAAAGAATACACTTCGCCTGATCTCGGAGAGCCTTAATTGCCAGTCCACAAAAGTCAAGATCGGTCAGCAGATAAAGACAAGATGTCCCCACTGCCGACACCTTTTGAGCCAGTCAGCACTAGAAGAAAAAACATCTTTCGGTGCGGACAACTTCATTGCCTGACTGCCCAGCTTTCGGCGCAGACAGCTTTACTTTTTCAAAAAAGTAATCACGTGGTGTGGTTACTGTTTGCTTTATGCTACTTTCGGCCGCTTTTCCTTTTTGTTTGTCTCCCGTGATCTACTCCGGGTTTCTTTTGTAATACCTCTCCATCTTTATAAGGAGAGTTCAATTTTTAGTTTGAAGGCAGAGTTCATTCCACCCCTTTCTTACGATAAGAAAACTTGTAAGGAATCCTCTCTGCAAGCCATAATCTTGTAATTTTGTGAATCTTGTGATTATAATGAAGAATATTTTTATTTTAAATCTATCTTCATTATTTATGTTTATACATTGCATACATATGGTCGGCTTTGCCGCCTATTGAACGGAATCAGGGCCGTTCCCTGGTACAGCAATCGGACTTCCCTCACAGTGCCCCTGTCGGAACGCTGTTCCCCCATTCATTTGAATTTTCGCCTTTCTATTTTACATGCATTGGTCGGCTGAGCCGCCTCTTAACTGCTGCATATTTATTTTCTACATCTTAACTTCCCCACTGGAAGTTGACAAAGAAGTATCTTCCGTGATGAACCCCCACTTCCAGCAGTCGAGTTCCATTTGCTGTAGGTAAGTCCCTGTGTTGCCGTTAGCCGTAGGAAGGCGTTAGGCGTTGATGGGCACGATAGGTACCTGGTAAGGACAATAAGTCTGTGAGGGATGTGTTCCCTTAGGGTATGTGTAACCCGTGCAGCAGGGTAAGGTCAAAGACCTAGATTTAGGAAGTACCTAAGTTTCTTAGGAAGTTGCCAAAAAGAACAGGATGTTTAGATCCAGTTCTTCAGTTAGTTCCAGATCAAGTAAACCGCCTGATATTATTAATGAAGAAGATGAAATTTTAGAAATCAATTTTGATAAAGATCCTATGATTGAAATCAATCGATGGCGTTTGCCAAAGATTGGTATTGATTCTCTTTATGATAAAACCTGGAGAGAAAATGTTCATCTTATTGAATTCAATGTGAAAACAGTAGAAAGAACCTTTGCTATTTCTAAAACTCAGGAAAAATGCCGTCTGTTTCAACGTGATGTTATAACAGACATGAAGAAAAAAGATTTTTCTTTTATTCACATTGCATCTGTCCAGGTTGCCATCAAACCTTTAATTAGGAAAGGTGTCAATGCCTCTGTGCTCCTGTGCTTGCGTGACGCAGGATTGAGGAATTTTGATGACAGTCAGCTTGGGATTGTGCAAACATCCCTTGCAGAAGGTCTTGTTCATTTTGATTGTTACCCAGATTTAACTATTGATTTAAATGATAAAAATATTCTTGATGTTTTAACCTTGAATATTTTGACTTCTGGGATTGACATGACCGATGGCAGTAAGCCTCTGGCATTAATTTATCGCATTTATTACAGACTAATGAAGACTAGCCTTAATCCTAAGGCTAAACTACATTCTTCTAGAGACCAGACCCTTCTGATACAGAGCTCATCTTCCAGCGCTGATATCAGAACCCCCAAGATGATTAACTGGAAGGATGTTTCTTTTCCAGATGAATGGGTTCTTCCCCAAGAATTACCCCCAAGACAAGTCATGCCTCGAAATAAAGATGTTGACCTAATTCAACAGTATGTTGATGGTACTGTAAAGATTTGTTTTGACGGACCCTCCACGACCAAAGAAAGACGAGACTCTTTCACTGGTCCCCTATCTTCTACTTCTTCGGACTCGAGAATCAGTAGAGATCAAAATCTCGAAACATTCTTGGAAGATTCTGTCAAGATGGCAAAACCTAAACGTCCAATTATTATCCAAGAAATTCCTAAGGGAAATTCTTCTGAGTCCAAGTTGAAGGGAGTCTCTTCAGAGTCTCAAGTAACTTCAGCTTTTTACACAACCAAAGATGATTTTCCATCATCCAAGGGAAAAGCCAAAAAGGAAGAAACTGAAGAAGACTCTTCTGAGTCCCCTACAGCTTCAGATTTGGTTATGAACACAAATGTTTTGCACCCACAATTAATGATGATGTGCAAATCCTTTGAGATTGATATGATTTCACTGGTTGGTGAATTTAAGAGCATAAAAAACCGACCTAAGCGTATAGCTTATGCTCGTGATTTTAGTCAAGCCCAAAAACAAAGGGTAAGACGAAAATGGAAAGAATTGATGAATGCCCAGCAAAGGCATATTCTTTTCTTTGATTTTCTTGAAAATCATTATGATTTTAAGCATTGTGATTTTAAGAATAAATTTTTAAATGTTTTAAAAACTACATTTGTTAAAGAAGATAAAACAGTTGTAACGGAAAGCCGTCCTCCACTTGAGACCACTTTGATCTCAGTACGTGGAGCTGAAGTTGAAGCTTCTCCTTTTAAAATCCCAACTGTTAAAGATTCAAATTTTCCTTTAGCTTCTGAAACAAAGAAGATTATTGAGCAAAACAATTTTTGAAACTCTGCTCTCCACATTATAGGTCAACAATTAGACCGTATTGAGGATAATATTGAAAAACCTGTTTTTAAATCTGATTTTGGAAGACGTACCGCTAGTCCTCCAAAACCTAAAATTAAGTTGATTGAAAAACCTTTGATCATTCTACCCGAGAACAGACAGAAAATAGATTCTGTCAGTACTCTAGATAGAATTGATCAAATGCTAGCAGAAATAAAGCTAGAAAAACAAAGTTCAAAACCTTCTACAAGTGTCCTTGATAGGAGTAGAAAGGATTTTAATCCAGACTATATTTCTGTTCTTTCTACAGATGAATCCTCAGAGGATGATTCTGTCATCAATTCTGTTTTAAAACAGTTTTCATCGGAGCCAGCTGAGATAGCCAGACTCACTACTGTGAAACCTTCGGGTTTTACGAAGAACTGGTTTTCAAAGCCAACTCCACCTGATTTAGCGATCGAAGAACGTATGTTTAGAGATCAGTTTTCGGCTAGTGCCGACAGGATATATGAATGGAACATTGATGGAATCTCTAAACAAGAAGTCCTAAATACTCTACAAAAGATGTCCATGATCGCCGATGCCTATGTTCAGAAAAACATTTTACAACCTGATGTTGTTTTAATGTTAGTTTCTGGTTTTAAAGGTATGCTTCGGTGTTGGTGGGATAAACACCTTACTGATGAAGCTAAACAAAGGATTCAATTTGCTGTCGAGCAAAATGATGATGGTACCCCTGTTTTTGATAACACCATAGGACGAGGTCTCTCTGATGGTGTTAATACTTTGATTTATACGATTATAAAACATTTCATTGGTACACCTTCAAATGTGACTAATCGTTTTTCTGATTATTTGAATAATCTGAGATGTCCTAACATGTCAGATTATAATTGGTATGAAACCGTGTTTATTTCACGAGTTTTAATGCGTGATGATTCTGATAAGCCTTACTGGAAAGAAAGATTCATTGATGGTCTCCCTCGTTTGTTTGCCATTAAGGTTAAGGAGGCACTACCTGATAGTACCGGTAGAGTAGATTACGATAGTTACACCTATGGTGATATTACTGGCGTAATTAAAAAACTCGGTATTAGTATGTGCAATGATCAAAAGCTCATCTCTCAGCAGATGAAAGATAGAAAGAGAGCCAAATATGAGATGGGAAATTTCTGTCAACAATTTGGCCTTCCTCCTATTGCTCCATCCAAAGAGAGAAAGAAAAAACATTTGAAAAGGTTTTCCCAAAAACCTCACGGAGATTATTTTCAAAAGAAAAGAAAAACCCGTGCTGATTTCTTTAGAAAACCTTCTGATCATAAAAGATTTTCTCATAAAAAATCTTTTCCTAAGAAAAACTCTGATCTAAACCAGAGATGTTTTAAATGTGGAAAGAGGGGACATTATGCAAATAATTGTCCAAACCCTCAAAAATCCCCTAAATTGAAGAATAAGGTTAATGCTTTAAATATTGGTGAAGATGAGCAACAGGAATTGTTTCAGTTACTCGATCACAATTCTGATTCTTCATCCTCAGAACGTGATGAATACAGTTCTAGTGATAGTAACTATCATTCAGAATCAGATTCATCAGTTCAAACAATGGTTAAGCTTGGCTGCAATTGCAGTGGTTCTTGTTGTAAAACTTCTGGAGTTAAAACAATTAATGTTTTAACTAAAGAGGAGGGAGGAACAGCAGAACCTTCTTCTTGATTTGATTTCTCAGCTTGAGAATACTGAGCTAAAAGAAAAGTATCTCGCCCAGTTCAGGAAGACTATGGCTCGTAGAGAGTCGTCATCTTCTCAAGAGAAAGTCAGTTTTCAAGAAACATTAAAACGTTTCGATAAGAAACCGAAGAATGTTTCTACCTCTGATTTACAGCATGAAATCGGAATTATCAAGCAAGAGATTTTTGAACTCAAATCTGAGATTAATAATCTTAAACTTGAAAATTCAAGTTTAAAACAACATTTTATTACTCTTAAAATTGAGCATGCTCTTGATCAAGATCCTTCCGATAATGAAGAAACAAAAGTTTCTGACCATGATGAACCCTCAGATAGTCCTAAGGCTGTTTGCTTGCTAAGACAATCCATGCCCATTAAATGGTATGCGAAAGTCAAAATTATTGTTTGTAGAGAATTTGAGTTCTCTGTGATTGCTTTGATTGATTCTGGATCGGATCTTAACTGTATTCGTGAAGGCCTGGTTCCAACCAAGTATTTTGAAAAGTCTACTGAAAGACTATCAGCGGCTAATGGTTCAAAGATGAAAATCAACTATGAGCTAAATGATGCCCATGTCTGTCAAGACAATGTTTGTTTTCGTATCCTGTCTGTCCTAGTCAAAAACATGACTTGGGATGTCATTTTAGGGATGCCTTTTATCAATTCTATTTGCCCTTTCTTAACTGAGAAAGATGGGATCACCACTGACCCCTTCGGACAGAAAGTCAAATTTAATTTTGTTTCCAAACTTGAAGCTGATACTTCAAGAGGAAAAATTTCTGTGATCGTTGCTAAGGAACACCATCTACTCTCTCTTCAACAAGAAGTAAGAATTAGAAAAATTTCTGAGCATTTGACTAAGCCATTAATGCATCCAAAAATTGAGGATTTTCATAAAAAAATCGTTTTTGAAATTTGTTCCGATCTCCCCAATGCTTTTTGGAATCGGAAAAAACATCAGGTTTCTCTGCCTTATATCAAAGATTTTTCAGAGAAAAATATTCTCACTAAAGCTCGGCCCATTCAAATGAATGCTGAGACTTTAGAATTTTGTAAAAATGAAATTTCTGATCTTCTTCAGAAGAGATTAGTCAGGCATAGTAAGTCACCCTGGTCTTGTGCTGCTTTCAATGTCCGGAAAAATTCTGAGTTAGAACGAGGTTCACCCCGCCTTGTCATAAATTACAAACCCCTGAACAAAGTGTTAGAATGGATAAGATATCCCATCCCTAACAAAAATGACTTAATTCAGAGGTTGAGTGAAGCCGTAGTCTTTAGCAAGTTTGACCTTAAGTCTGGATTTTGGTAAATCCAAATTAGGGAGTCGGACCGTTATGAGACTGCATTTTGTACTCCGTTGGGTCATTACGAGTGGAACGTGATGCCATTCGGTCTAAAAAATGCCCCTTCTGAGTTTCAAAACATTATGAACGATATTTTCAATAGTTTTTCTCATTTCACTATTGTTTATATCGATGATATTTTAATTTTCTCTAAATCCATTAATGATCACTGGAAACATTTGTTGGCATTCCTTGACATCGCCAAAAGAAATGGACTAGTGGTTTCTGCTAAGAAAATTAAACTTTTCCAAACCAAGATTAGATTCCTTGGTTTTGATATTTGTACCAGTAAGATCAGACCAATTCAAAGGTCAATTGATTTTGCTGAAAAATTTCCTGATGTCATTATAGATAAAACTCAGCTCCAGAGATTTCTTGGTTCGCTGAATTATATCGCTGATTTTTATAAAGATCTGAGAAAACGGTGTCGTCTCCTCTCTTCCAGAGACTTCGTACCAACCCTTCTCCGTGGACCGATATCCACACAAATCTTGTTAGGGAAATTAAGGCATATGTCAAAACTCTTCCATGTCTTGGAATCCCTAATTCTGAATATTTTAAAATAGTTGAAACAGATGCCTCTGACATTGGTTATGGTGGCATTCTGAAACAATGTGTTTCACCAGGTTCTTCCGAACAAATTTTTCGTTTCCATTCCGGGACCTGGAATCATGCACAATTAAATTATGGTACTACTAAAAAAGAAATTTTATCTATAGTACTATGCATTTCTAAATTTCAATCTGATTTATTAAATCAAAAATTTTTTTTAAGAATTGATTGCAAAAGTGCTAAGTATGTTTTAGAAAAAGATGTTGAAAACATTGCATCTAAACAAATTTTTGCACGATGGCAAGCTATTTTAAGCATTTTTGATTTTGATATTGAGTATATAAAAGGATCGGATAACTCCATCCCTGATTTTCTTACCCGTGAATTTCTGCAGAGAAAAAATGAGTAAGAAAAAGAAACGAGAGAAGACTGAGAGTTCCCAGAGGCCTCCACTTCTCCCAGCACCTCCTGCCTCTCTTTTGATGCCAACTTCCCCACTGGAAGTTGCAAATAGATACACAGTTCTGGGAACTATGCCCAGACCTGTAATCCCAAGTTCGTTTGCCATGGCAGTAACCATGACACATGATCCCTCGTCCAACCCTTTGGGTAGAACAAGGCCTAGATTTCCTGCTCCTAACAGAGCAGAAAGTTTTCAAAAATCACATTTTCAAAGTCTGTTCTACATTGAGAATATTGTAGAAACAGATCATTTCCAAATCGCTTTTCATTATTTTTCGCCAGGATGGCACTGGGTTCCTCGTAATCCAGAAAAAGATTTGAAATTTTTTCTTTCTATTCTCTCCCATACGGGATCAATCTACTTGAAACCACTTCATGATAAAGTGGATCCTTCAAAGATCTTTTCCCATTCTTGTTTTATTGTCAGAATTCTAACACCTGATCAATGGGGACAGAATCCGAATACTATTAAAAGTATTCCGGATACCCAGATTAGATATAATCATCATGATTATATCGACGCCTGGCTCCATTTTCCTTTTTATCAGACACCAAGTATGTCTCATTCTTGGTTCTTTAATTTTGATAAAAAATTCGTTCCAAAGATCCCTCTTTGGTTCATCCAATGGTGGCAATCTTTTGGCCCCATTCCATATATCTATCCGCCAGGCCTCCAGCCTGTCCTTGATCATATTAAATCGGTAACCCCAAAAATGGATTCCCCTCATTCTAAATTTCCATTTTTAATCCATTTTTGTGCTCATTACAAATTACCATGGATCCTTAATTGGACCTATGAGAAAACTGCAGACATTCTTGTCCGCAGATTTTACGTTAAATACTGGGATAAAACCCAGATCCCTGATAATTTTTTGACTAAAGTTTTAAAGGATTTTCCTGTCTCGCCACCAGATCTAAAAGACCGGGAGGAGTTTCCATCACCAAAGTCAAAAAATCAGATCGAGTTTCCTTTTCCACTTCTCGAACCTAAGGATACTCCAAGTTCATCTTCAAAACAGAAGAAAAAGACTTCATCAGAAAAGAAGCCTTCTTCTTCTCCAAAGAAAAAAGATTCAGATACAGAAAGTTCAGCCTCTTCGAAAAAAGACTCCAAGAAGAAGCAGAACAAAGAGATGCTTGAGATACTCAAGAAACAGATAGAAGGACAACACAATAGCATGATGCTATTAAAGCAGTCCATTGATGAAGAAGCCAGCAGTGAATCAGAACAGTCAGAACATGGCTCTGATGACCTGTACAAATACTTTGGACACGACAAAGAATACACTCCGCCTGATCTCGGAGAGCCTTAATTGCCAGTCCACAAAAGTCAAGATCGGTCAGCAGATAAAGACAAGATGTCCCCACTGCCGACACCTTTTGAGCCAGTCAGCACTAGAAGACAAAACATCTTTCGGTGCGGACAACTTCATTGCCTGACTGCCCAGCTTTCGGCGCAGACAGCTTTACTTTTTCAAAAAAGTAATCACGTGGTGTGGTTACTGTTTGCTTTATGCTACTTTCGGCCGCTTTTCCTTTTTGTTTGTCTCCCGTGATCTACTCCGGGTTTCTTTTGTAATACCTCTCCATCTATATAAGGAGAGTTCAGTTTTTAGTTTGAAGGCAGAGTTCATTCCACCCCTTTCTTACGATAAGAAAACTTGTAAGGAATCCTCTCTGCAAGCCATAATCTTGTAATTTTGTGAATCTTGTGATTATAATGAAGAATATTTTTATTTTAAATCTATCTTCATTATTTATGTTTGTACATTGCATACATATGGTCGGCTTTGCCGCCTATTGAACGGAATCAGGGCCGTTCCCTGGTACAGCGATCGGACTTCTCTCACAGTGCCCCTGTCGGAACGCTGTTCCCCCATTCATTTGAATTTTCGCCTTTCTATTTTACATGCATTGGTCGGCTGAGCCGCCTCTTAACTGCTGCATATTTATTTTCTACATCTTAACTTCCCCACTGGAAGTTGACAAAGAAGTATCTTCCGTGATGGACCCCCACTTCCAGCAGTCGAGTTCCATTTGCCGTAGGTAAGTCCCTGTGTTGCCGTTAGCCGTAGGAAGGCGTTAGGCGTTGATGGGCACGATAGGTACCTGGTAAGGACAATAAGTCTGTGAGGGATGTGTTCCCTTAGGGTATGTGTAACCCGTGCAGCAGGGTAAGGTCAAAGACCTAGATTTAGGAAGTACCTAAGTTTCTTAGGAAGTTGCCAAAAAGAACAGGATGTTTAGATCCAGTTCTTCAGTTAGTTCCAGGTCAAGTAAACCGCCTGATATTATTAATGAAGAAGATGAAATTTTAGAAATCAATTTTGATAAAGATCCTATGATTGAAATCAATCGATGGCGTTTGCCAAAGATTGGTATTGATTCTCTTTATGATAAAACCTGGAGAGAAAATGTTCATCTTACTGAATTCAATGTGAAAACAGTAGAAAGAACCTTTGCTATTTCTAAAACTCAGGAAAAATGCCGTCTGTTTCAACGTGATGTTATAACAGACATGAAGAAAAAAGATTTTTCTTTTATTCACATTGCATCTGTCCAGGTTGCCATCAAACCTTTAATTAGGAAAGGTGTCAATGCCTCTGTGCTCCTGTGCTTGCGTGATGCAGGATTGAGGAATTTTGATGACAGTCAGCTTGGGATTGTGCAAACATCCCTTGCAGAAGGTCCTGTTCATTTTGATTGTTACCCAGATTTAACTATTGATTTAAATGATAAAAATATTCTTGAATATTTTGACTTCTGGGATTGACATGACCGATGGTAGTAAGCCTCTGGCATTAATTTATCGCATTTATTACAGACTAATGAAGACTAGCCTTAATCCTAAGGCTAAACTACATTCATCTAGAGACCAGACCCTTCTGATACAGAGCTCATCTTCCAGCGCTGATATCAGAACCCCCAAGATGATTAACTGGAAGGATGTTTCTTTTCCAGATGAATGGGTTCTTCCCCAAGAATTACCCCCAAGACAAGTCATGCCTCGAAATAAAGATGTTGACCTAATTCAACAGTATTTTGATGGTACTGTAAAGATTTCTTTTGACGGACCCTCCACGACCAAAGAAAGACGAGACTCTTTCACTGGTCCCCTATCTTCTACTTCTTCGGACTCAAGAATCAGTAGAGATAAAAATCTCGAAACATTCTTGGAAGATTCTGTCAAGATGGCAGAACCTAAACGTCCAATTATTATCCAAGAAATTCCCAAGGGAAATTCTTCTGAGTCCAAGTTGAAGGGAGTCTCTTCAGAGTCTCAAGTAACTTCAACTTTTTACACATTCAAAGATGATTTTCCATCATCCAAGGGAAAAGCCAAAAAGGAAGAAACTGAAGAAGACTCTTCTGAGTCCCCTACAGCTTCAGATTTGGTTATGAACACAAATGTTTTGCACCCACAATTAATGATGATGTGCAAATCCTTTGAGATTGATATGATTTCACTGGTTTGTGAATTTAAGAGCATAAAAAACCGACCTAAGCGTATAGCTTATGCTCGTGATTTTAGTCAAGCCCAAAAACAAAGGGTAAGACGAAAATGGAAAGAATTGATGAAAGCCCAGCAAAGGCATATTCTTTACTTTGATTTTCTTGAAAATCATTATGATTTTAAGCATTGTGATTTTAAGAATAAATTTTTAAATGTTTTAAAAACTACATTTGTTAAAGAAGATAAAACAGTTGTAACGGAAAGCCGTCCTCCACTTGAGACCACTTTGATCTCAGTACGTGGAGCTGAAGTTGAAGCTTCTCCTTTTAAAATTCCAACTGTTAAAGATTCAAATTTTCCTTTAGCTTCTGAAACAAAGAAGATTATTGAGCAAAACAATTTTTGAAACTCTACTCTCCACATTATAGGTCAACAATTAGACCGTATTGAGGATAATATTGAAAAACCTGTTTTTAAATCTGATTTTTGAAGACGTACCGCTAGTCCTCCAAAACCTAAAATTAAGTTGATTGAAAAACCTTTGATTATTCTACCCGAGAATAGACAGAAAATAGATTCTGTCAGTACTCTAGATAGAATTGATCAAATGCTAGCAGAAATAAAGCTAGAAAAACAAAGTTCAAAACCTTCTACAAGTGTCCTTGATAGGAGTAGAAAGGATTTTAATCTAGACTATATTTCTGTTCTTTCTACAGATGAATCCTCAGAGGATGATTCTGTCATCAATTCTGTTTTAAAACAGTTTTCATCGGAGCCAGCTGAGATAGCCAGGCTCACTACTGTGAAGCCTTCGGGTTTTACGAAGAATTGGTTTTCAAAGCCAACTCCACCTGATTTAGCGATCGAAGAACGTATGTTTAGAGATCAGTTTTCGGCTAGTGCCGACAGGATATATGAATGGAACATTGATGGAATCTCTAAACAAGAAGTCCTAAATACTCTACAAAAGATGTCCATGATCGCCGATGCCTATGTTCAGAAAAACATTTTACAACCTGATGTTGTTTTAATGTTACTTTCTGGTTTTAAAGGTATGCTTCGGCGTTGGTGGGATAAACACCTTACTGATGAAGCTAAACAAAGGATTCAATTTGCTGTCAAGCAAAATGATGATGGTACCCCTGTTTTTGATAACACCATAGGACGAGGTCTCTCTGATGGTGTTAATACTTTGATTTATACGATTATAAAACATTTCATTGGTACACCTTCAAATGTGACTAATCGTTTTTCTGATTATTTGAATAATCTGAGATGTCCTAACATGTCAGATTATAATTGGTATGAAATCGTGTTTATTTCACGAGTTTTAATGCGTGATGATTCTGATAAGCCTTACTGGAAAGAAAGATTCATTGATGGTCTCCCTCGTTTGTTTGCCATTAAGGTTAAGGAGGCACTACCTGATAGTACCGGTAGAGTAGATTACGATAGTTACACCTATGGTGATATTACTGGCGTAATTAAAAAACTCGGTATTAGTATGTGCAATGATCAAAAGCTCATCTCTCAGCAGATGAAAGATAGAAAGAGAGCCAAATATGAGATGGGAAATTTCTGTCAACAATTTGGCCTTCCTCCTATTGCTCCATCCAAAAAGAGAAAGAAAAAACATTTGAAAAGGTTTTCCCAAAAACCTCACGGAGATTATTTTCAAAAGAAAAGAAAAACCCGTGCTGATTTCTTTAGAAAACCTTCTGATCATAAAAGATTTTCTCATAAAAAATCTTTTCCTAAGAAAAACTCTGATCTAAACCAGAGATGTTTTAAATGTGGAAAGAGGGGACATTATGCAAATAATTGTCCAAACCCTCAAAAATCCCCTAAATTGAAGAATAAGGTTAATGCTTTAAATATTGGTGAAGATGAGCAACAGGAATTGTTTCAATTACTCGATCACAATTCTGATTCTTCATCCTCAGAACGTGATGAATACAGTTCTAGTGATAGTAACTATCATTCAGAATCAGATTCATCAGTTCAAACAATGGTTAAGCTTGGCTGCAATTGCAGTGGTTCTTGTTGTAAAACTTCTGGAGTTAAAACAATTAATGTTTTAACTAAAGAGGAGGGAGGAACAGCAGAACCTTCTTCTTGATTTGATTTCTCAGCTTGAGAATACTGAGCTAAAAGAAAAGTATCTCGCCCAGTTCAGGAAGACTATGGCTCGTAGAGAGTCGTCATCTTCTCAAGAGAAAGTCAGTTTTCAAGAAACATTAAAACGTTTCGATAAGAAACCGAAGAATGTTTCTACCTCTGATTTACAGCATGAAATCGGAATTATCAAGCAAGAGATTATTGAACTCAAATCTGAGATTAATAATCTTAAACTTGAAAATTCAAGTTTAAAACAACATTTTATTACTCTTAAAATTCAGCATGCTCTTGATCAAGATCCTTCCGATAATGAAGAAACAAAAGTTTCTGACCATGATGAACCCTCAGATAGTCCTAAGGCTGTTTGCTTGTTAAGACAATCCATGCCCATTAAATGGTATGCGAAAGTCAAAATTATTGTTTGTAGAGAATTTGAGTTCTCTGTGATTGCTTTGATTGATTCTGGATCGGATCTTAACTGTATTCGTGAAGGCCTGGTTCCAACCAAGTATTTTGAAAAGTCTACTGAAAGACTATCAGCGGCTAATGGTTCAAAGATGAAAATCAACTATGAGCTAAATGATGCCCATGTCTGTCAAGACAATGTTTGTTTTCGTATCCCGTCTGTCCTAGTCAAAAACATGACTTGGGATGTCATTTTAGGGATGCCTTTTATCAATTCTATTTGCCCTTTCTTAACTGAGAAAGATGGGATCACCACTGACCCCTTCGGACAGAAAGTCAAATTTAATTTTGTTTCCAAACTTGAAGCTGATACTTCAAGAGGAAAAATTTCTGTGATCGTTGCTAAGGAACACCATCTACTATCTCTTCAACAAGAAGTAAGAATTAGAAAAATTTCTGAGCATTTGACTGAGCGATTAATGCATTCAAAAATTGAGGATTTTCATAAAAAAATCGTTTTTGAAATTTGTTCCGATCTCCCCAATGCTTTTTGGAATCGGAAAAAACATCAGGTTTCTCTGCCTTATATCAAAGATTTTTCAGAGAAAAATATTCTCACTAAAGCTCGGCCCATTCAAATGAATGCTGAGACTTTAGAATTTTGTAAAAATGAAATTTCTGATCTTCTTCAGAAGAGATTAGTCAGGCATAGTAAGTCACCCTGGTCGTGTGCTGCTTTCTATGTCCAGAAAAATTCTGAGTTAGAACGAGGTTCACCCCGCCTTGTCATAAATTACAAACCCCTGAACAAAGTGTTAGAATGGATAAGATATCCCATCCCTAACAAAAATGACTTAATTCAGAGGTTGAGTGAAGCCGTAGTCTTTAGCAAGTTTGACCTTAAGTCTGGATTTTGGTAAATCCAAATTAGGGAGTCGGACCGTTGTGAGACTGCATTTTGTACTCCGTTGGGTCATTACGAGTGGAACGTGATGCCATTCGGTCTAAAAAATGCCCCTTCTGAGTTTCAAAACATTATGAACGATATTTTCAATAGTTTTTCTCATTTCACTATTGTTTATATCGATGATATTTTAATTTTCTCTAAATCCATTAATGATCACTGGAAACATTTGTTGGCATTCCTTGACATCGCCAAAAGAAATGGACTAGTGGTTTCTGCTAAGAAAATTAAACTTTTCCAAACCAAGATTAGATTCCTTGGTTTTGATATTTGTACCAGTAAGATCAGACCAATTCAAAGGTCAATTGATTTTGCTGAAAAATTTCCTGATGTCATTATAGATAAAACTCAGCTCCAGAGATTTCTTGGTTCGTTGAATTATATCGCTGATTTTTATAAAGATCTGAGAAAACGGTGTCGTCTCCTCTCTTCCAGAGACTTCGTACCAACCCTTCTCCGTGGACCGATATCCACACAAATCTTGTTAGGGAAATTAAGGCATATGTCAAAACTCTTCCATGTCTTGGAATCCCTAATTCTGAATATTTTAAAATAGTTGAAACAGATGCCTCTGACATTGGTTATGGTGGCATTCTGAAACAATGTGTTTCACCAGGTTCTTCCGAACAAATTTTTCGTTTCCATTCCGGGACCTGAAATCATGCACAATTAAATTATGGTACTACTAAAAAAGAAATTTTATCTATAGTACTATGCATTTCTAAATTTCAATCTGATTTATTAAATCAAAAATTTCTTTTAAGAATTGATTGCAAAAGTGCTAAGTATGTTTTAGAAAAAGATGTTGAAAACATTGCATCTAAACAAATTTTTGCACGATGGCAAGCTATTTTAAGCATTTTTTATTTTGATATTGAGTATATAAAAGGATCGGATAACTCCATCCCTGATTTTCTTACCCGTGAATTTCTGCAGAGAAAAAATGAGTAAGAAAAAGAAACGAGAGAAGACTGAGAGTTCCCAGAGGCCTCCACTTCTCCCAGCACCTCCTGCCTCTCTTTTGATGCCAACTTCCCCACTGGAAGTTGCAAATAGATACACAGTTCTGGGAACTATGCCCAGACCTGTAACCCCAAGTTCGTTTGCCATGGCAGTAACCATGACACATGATCCCTCGTCCAACCCTTTGGGTAGAACAAGGCCTAGATTTCCTGCTCCTAACAGAGCAGAAAGTTTTCAAAAATCACATTTTTAAAGTCTGTTCTACATTGAGAATATTGTAGAAACAGATCATTTCCAAATCGCTTTTCATTATTTTTCGCCAGGATGGCACTGGGTTCCTCGTAATCCAGAAAAAGATTTGAAATTTTTTCTTTCTATTCTCTCCCATACGGGATCAATCTACTTGAAACCACTTTATGATAAAGTGGATCCTTCAAAGATCTTTTCCCATTCTTGTTTTATTGTCAGAATTCTAACACCTGATCAATGGGGACAGAATCCGAATACTATTAAAAGTATTCCGGATACCCAGATTAGATATAATTATCATGATTATATCGACGCCTGGTTCCATTTTCCTTTTTATCAGACACCAAGTATGTCTCATTCTTGGTTCTTTAATTTTGATAAAAAATTCGTTCCAAAGATCCCTCTTTGGTTCATCCAATGGTGGCAATCTTTTGGCCCCATTCCATATATCTATCCGCCAGGCCTCCAGCCTGTCCTTGATCATATTAAATCGGTAACCCCAAAAATGGATTCCCCTCATTCTAAATTTCCATTTTTAATCCATTTTTGTGCTCATTACAAATTACCATGGATCCTTAATTGGACCTATGAGAAAACTGCAGACATTCTTGTCCGCAGATTTTACGTTAAATACTGGGATAAAACCCAGATCCCTGATAATTTTTTGACTAAAGCTTTAAAGGATTTTCCTGTCTCGGCACCAGATCTAAAAGACCGGGAGGAGTTTCCATCACCAAAGTCAAAAAATCAGATCGAGTTTCCTTTTCCACTTCTCGAACCTAAGGATACTCCAAGTTCATCTTCAAAACAGAAGAAAAAGACTTCATCAGAAAAGAAGCCTTCTTCTTCTCCAAAGAAAAAAGATTCAGATACAGAAAGTTCAGCCTCTTCGAAAAAAGACTCCAAGAAGAAGCAGAACAAAGAGATGCTTGAGATACTCAAGAAACAGATAGAAGGACAACACAATAGCATGATGCTATTAAAGCAGTCCATTGATGAAGAAGCCAGCAGTGAATCAGAACAGTCAGAACATGACTCTGATGACCTGTACAAATACTTTGGACACGACAAAGAATACACTCCGCCTGATCTCGGAGAGCCTTAATTGCCAGTCCACAAAAGTCAAGATCGGTCAGCAGATAAAGACAAGATGTCCCCACTGCCGACACCTTTTGAGCC
Source organism: Platycarya strobilacea (assembly GCA_036898215.1). Classification (NCBI taxonomy): domain Eukaryota; kingdom Viridiplantae; phylum Streptophyta; class Magnoliopsida; order Fagales; family Juglandaceae; genus Platycarya; species Platycarya strobilacea. The sequence continues at coordinate 25,963,088 of CM072555.1, read as the reverse complement.
AGTCAGCACTAGAAGACAAAACATCTTTCGGTGCGGACAACTTCATTGCCTGACTGCCCAGCTTTCGGCGCAGACAGCTTTACTTTTTCAAAAAAGTAATCACGTGGTGTGGTTACTGTTTGCTTTATGCTACTTTCGGCCGCTTTTCCTTTTTGTTTGTCTCCCGTGATCTACTCCGGGTTTCTTTTGTAATACCTCTCCATCTATATAAGGAGAGTTCAGTTTTTAGTTTGAAGGCAGAGTTCATTCCACCCCTTTCTTACGATAAGAAAACTTGTAAGGAATCCTCTCTGCAAGCCATAATCTTGTAATTTTGTGAATCTTGTGATTATAATGAAGAATATTTTTATTTTAAATCTATCTTCATTATTTATGTTTGTACATTGCATACATATGGTCGGCTTTGCCGCCTATTGAACGGAATCAGGGCCGTTCCCTGGTACAGCGATCGGACTTCTCTCACAGTGCCCCTGTCGGAACGCTGTTCCCCCATTCATTTGAATTTTCGCCTTTCTATTTTACATGCATTGGTCGGCTGAGCCGCCTCTTAACTGCTGCATATTTATTTTCTACATCTTAACTTCCCCACTGGAAGTTGACAAAGAAGTATCTTCCGTGATGGACCCCCACTTCCAGCAGTCGAGTTCCATTTGCCGTAGGTAAGTCCCTGTGTTGCCGTTAGCCGTAGGAAGGCGTTAGGCGTTGATGGGCACGATAGGTACCTGGTAAGGACAATAAGTCTGTGAGGGATGTGTTCCCTTAGGGTATGTGTAACCCGTGCAGCAGGGTAAGGTCAAAGACCTAGATTTAGGAAGTACCTAAGTTTCTTAGGAAGTTGCCAAAAAGAACAGGATGTTTAGATCCAGTTCTTCAGTTAGTTCCAGGTCAAGTAAACCGCCTGATATTATTAATGAAGAAGATGAAATTTTAGAAATCAATTTTGATAAAGATCCTATGATTGAAATCAATCGATGGCGTTTGCCAAAGATTGGTATTGATTCTCTTTATGATAAAACCTGGAGAGAAAATGTTCATCTTACTGAATTCAATGTGAAAACAGTAGAAAGAACCTTTGCTATTTCTAAAACTCAGGAAAAATGCCGTCTGTTTCAACGTGATGTTATAACAGACATGAAGAAAAAAGATTTTTCTTTTATTCACATTGCATCTGTCCAGGTTGCCATCAAACCTTTAATTAGGAAAGGTGTCAATGCCTCTGTGCTCCTGTGCTTGCGTGATGCAGGATTGAGGAATTTTGATGACAGTCAGCTTGGGATTGTGCAAACATCCCTTGCAGAAAGTCCTGTTCATTTTGATTGTTACCCAGATTTAACTATTGATTTAAATGATAAAAATATTCTTGAATATTTTGACTTCTGGGATTGACATGACCGATGGCAGTAAGCCTCTGGCATTAATTTATCGCATTTATTACAGACTAATGAAGACTAGCCTTAATCCTAAGGCTAAAATACATTCGTCTAGAGACCAGACCCTTCTGATACAGAGCTCATCTTCCAGCGCTGATATCAGAACCCCCAAGATGATTAACTGGAAGGATGTTTCTTTTCCAGATGAATGGGTTCTTCCCCAAGAATTACCCCCAAGACAAGTCATGCCTCGAAATAAAGATGTTGACCTAATTCAACAGTATTTTGATGGTACTGTAAGGATTTCTTTTGACGGACCCTCCACGACCAAAGAAAGACGAGACTCTTTCACTGGTCCCCTATCTTCTACTTCTTCGGACTCAAGAATCAGTAGAGATAAAAATCTCGAAACATTCTTGGAAGATTCTGTCAAGATGGCAGAACCTAAACGTCCAATTATTATCCAAGAAATTCCCAAGGGAAATTCTTCTGAGTCCAAGTTGAAGGGAGTCTCTTCAGAGTCTCAAGTAACTTCAACTTTTTACACATTCAAAGATGATTTTCCATCATCCAAGGGAAAAGCCAAAAAGGAAGAAACTGAAGAAGACTCTTCTGAGTCCCCTACAGCTTCAGATTTGGTTATGAACACAAATGTTTTGCACCCACAATTAATGATGATGTGCAAATCCTTTGAGATTGATATGATTTCACTGGTTGGTGAATTTAAGAGCATAAAAAACCGACCTAAGCGTATAGCTTATGCTCGTGATTTTAGTCAAGCCCAAAAACAAAGGGTAAGACGAAAATGGAAAGAATTGATGAAAGCCCAGCAAAGGCATATTCTTTACTTTGATTTTCTTGAAAATCATTATGATTTTAAGCATTGTGATTTTAAGAATAAATTTTTAAATGTTTTAAAAACTACATTTGTTAAAGAAGATAAAACAGTTGTAACGGAAAGCCGTCCTCCACTTGAGACCACTTTGATCTCAGTACGTGGAGCTGAAGTTGAAGCTTCTCCTTTTAAAATTCCAACTGTTAAAGATTCAAATTTTCCTTTAGCTTCTGAAACAAAGAAGATTATTGAGCAAAACAATTTTTGAAACTCTACTCTCCACATTATAGGTCAACAATTAGACCGTATTGAGGATAATATTGAAAAACCTGTTTTTAAATCTGATTTTTGAAGACGTACCGCTAGTCCTCCAAAACCTAAAATTAAGTTGATCGAAAAACCTTTGATTATTCTACCCGAGAATAGACAGAAAATAGATTCTGTCAGTACTCTAGATAGAATTGATCAAATGCTAGCAGAAATAAAGCTAGAAAAACAAAGTTCAAAACCTTCTACAAGTGTCCTTGATAGGAGTAGAAAGGATTTTAATCTAGACTATATTTCTGTTCTTTCTACAGATGAATCCTCAGAGGATGATTCTGTCATCAATTCTGTTTTAAAACAGTTTTTATCGGAGCCAGCTGAGATAGCCAGGCTCACTACTGTGAAGCCTTCGGGTTTTACGAAGAATTGGTTTTCAAAGCCAACTCCACCTGATTTAGCGATCGAAGAACGTATGTTTAGAGATCAGTTTTCGGCTAGTGCTGACAGGATATATGAATGGAACTTTGATGGAATCTCTAAACAAGAAGTCCTAAATACTCTACAAAAGATGTCCATGATCGCCGATGCCTATGTTCAGAAAAACATTTTACAACCTGATGTTGTTTTAATGTTAGTTTCTGGTTTTAAAGGTATGCTTCGGCGTTGGTGGGATAAACACCTTACTGATGAAGCTAAACAAAGGATTCAATTTGCTGTCAAGCAAAATGATGATGGTACCCCTGTTTTTGATAACACCATAGGACGAGGTCTCTCTGATGGTGTTAATACTTTGATTTATACAATTATAAAACATTTCATTGGTACACCTTCAAATGTGACTAATCGTTTTTCTGATTATTTGAATAATCTGAGATGTCCTAACATGTCAGATTATAATTGGTATGAAATCGTGTTTATTTCACGAGTTTTAATGCGTGATGATTCTGATAAGCCTTACTGGAAAGAAAGATTCATTGATGGTCTCCCTCGTTTGTTTGCCATTAAGGTTAAGGAGGCACTACCTGATAGTACCGGTAGAGTAGATTACGATAGTTACACCTATGGTGATATTACTGGCGTAATTAAAAAACTCGGTATTAGTATGTGCAATGATCAAAAGCTCATCTCTCAGCAGATGAAAGATAGAAAGAGAGCCAAATATGAGATGGGAAATTTCTGTCAACAATTTGGCCTTCCTCCTATTTCTCCATCCAAAAAGAGAAAGGAAAAACATTTGAAAAGGTTTTCCCAAAAACCTCACGGAGATTATTTTCAAAAGAAAAGAAAAACCCGTGCTGATTTCTTTAGAAAACCTTCTGATCATAAAAGATTTTCTCATAAAAAATCTTTTCCTAAGAAAAACTCTGATCTAAACCAGAGATGTTTTAAATGTGGAAAGAGGGGACATTATGCAAATAATTGTCCAAACCCTCAAAAATCCCCTAAATTGAAGAATAAGGTTAATGCTTTAAATATTGGTGAAGATGAGCAACAGGAATTGTTTCAATTACTCGATCACAATTCTGATTCTTCATCCTCAGAACGTGATGAATACAGTTCTAGTGATAGTAACTATCATTCAGAATCAGATTCATCAGTTCAAACAATGGTTAAGCTTGGCTGCAATTGCAGTGGTTCTTGTTGTAAAACTTCTGGAGTTAAAACAATTAATGTTTTAACTAAAGAGGAGGGAGGAACAGCAGAACCTTCTTCTTGATTTGATTTCTCAGCTTGAGAATACTGAGCTAAAAGAAAAGTATCTCGCCCAGTTCAGGAAGACTATGGCTCGTAGAGAGTCGTCATCTTCTCAAGAGAAAGTCAGTTTTCAAGAAACATTAAAACGTTTCGATAAGAAACCGAAGAATGTTTCTACCTCTGATTTACAGCATGAAATCGGAATTATCAAGCAAGAGATTATTGAACTCAAATCTGAGATTAATAATCTTAAACTTGAAAATTCAAGTTTAAAACAACATTTTATTACTCTTAAAATTCAGCATGCTCTTGATCAAGATCCTTCCGATAATGAAGAAACAAAAGTTTCTGACCATGATGAACCCTCAGATAGTCCTAAGGCTGTTTGCTTGTTAAGACAATCCATGCCCATTAAATGGTATGCGAAAGTCAAAATTATTGTTTGTAGAGAATTTGAGTTCTCTGTGATTGCTTTGATTGATTCTGGATCGGATCTTAACTGTATTCGTGAAGGCCTGGTTCCAACCAAGTATTTTGAAAAGTCTACTGAAAGACTATCAGCGGCTAATGGTTCAAAGATGAAAATCAACTATGAGCTAAATGATGCCCATGTCTGTCAAGACAATGTTTGTTTTCGTATCCCGTCTGTCCTAGTCAAAAACATGACTTGGGATGTCATTTTAGGGATGCCTTTTATCAATTCTATTTGCCCTTTCTTAACTGAGAAAGATGGGATCACCACTGACCCCTTCGGACAGAAAGTCAAATTTAATTTTGTTTCCAAACTTGAAGCTGATACTTCAAGAGGAAAAATTTCTGTGATCGTTGCTAAGGAACACCATCTACTATCTCTTCAACAAGAAGTAAGAATTAGAAAAATTTCTGAGCATTTGACTGAGCGATTAATGCATTCAAAAATTGAGGATTTTCATAAAAAAATCGTTTTTGAAATTTGTTCCGATCTCCCCAATGCTTTTTGGAATCGGAAAAAACATCAGGTTTCTCTGCCTTATATCAAAGATTTTTCAGAGAAAAATATTCTCACTAAAGCTCGGCCCATTCAAATGAATGCTGAGACTTTAGAATTTTGTAAAAATGAAATTTCTGATCTTCTTCAGAAGAGATTAGTCAGGCATAGTAAGTCACCCTGGTCGTGTGCTGCTTTCTATGTCCAGAAAAATTCTGAGTTAGAACGAGGTTCACCCCGCCTTGTCATAAATTACAAACCCCTGAACAAAGTGTTAGAATGGATAAGATATCCCATCCCTAACAAAAATGACTTAATTCAGAGGTTGAGTGAAGCCGTAGTCTTTAGCAAGTTTGACCTTAAGTCTGGATTTTGGTAAATCCAAATTAGGGAGCCGGACCGTTATGAGACTGCATTTTGTACTCCGTTGGGTCATTACGAGTGGAACGTGATGCCATTCGGTCTAAAAAATGCCCCTTCTGAGTTTCAAAACATTATGAACGATATTTTCAATAGTTTTTCTCATTTCACTATTGTTTATATCGATGATATTTTAATTTTCTCTAAATCCATTAATGATCACTGGAAACATTTGTTGGCATTCCTTGACATCGCCAAAAGAAATGGACTAGTGGTTTCTGCTAAGAAAATTAAACTTTTCCAAACCAAGATTAGATTCCTTGGTTTTGATATTTGTACCAGTAAGATCAGACCAATTCAAAGGTCAATTGATTTTGCTGAAAAATTTCCTGATGTCATTATAGATAAAACTCAGCTCCAGAGATTTCTTGGTTCGCTGAATTATATCGCTGATTTTTATAAAGATCTGAGAAAACGGTGTCGTCTCCTCTCTTCCAGAGACTTCGTACCAACCCTTCTCCGTGGACCGATATCCACACAAATCTTGTTAGGGAAATTAAGGCATATGTCAAAACTCTTCCATGTCTTGGAATCCCTAATTCTGAATATTTTAAAATAGTTGAAACAGATGCCTCTGACATTGGTTATGGTGGCATTCTGAAACAATGTGTTTCACCAGGTTCTTCCGAACAAATTTTTCGTTTCCATTCCGGGACCTGAAATCATGCACAATTAAATTATGGTACTACTAAAAAAGAAATTTTATCTATAGTACTATGCATTTCTAAATTTCAATCTGATTTATTAAATCAAAAATTTCTTTTAAGAATTGATTGCAAAAGTGCTAAGTATGTTTTAGAAAAAGATGTTGAAAACATTGCATCTAAACAAATTTTTGCACGATGGCAAGCTATTTTAAGCATTTTTTATTTTGATATTGAGTATATAAAAGGATCGGATAACTCCATCCCTGATTTTCTTACCCGTGAATTTCTGCAGAGAAAAAATGAGTAAGAAAAAGAAACGAGAGAAGACTGAGAGTTCCCAGAGGCCTCCACTTCTCCCAGCACCTCCTGCCTCTCTTTTGATGCCAACTTCCCCACTAGAAGTTGCAAATAGATACACAGTTCTGGGAACTATGCCCAGACCTGTAATCCCAAGTTCGTTTGCCATGGCAGTAACCATGACACATGATCCCTCGTCCAACCCTTTGGGTAGAACAAGGCCTAGATTTCCTGCTCCTAACAGAGCAGAAAGTTTTCAAAAATCACATTTTCAAAGTCTGTTCTACATTGAGAATATTGTAGAAACAGATCATTTCCAAATCGCTTTTCATTATTTTTCGCCAGGATGGCACTGGGTTCCTCGTAATCCAGAAAAAGATTTGAAATTTTTTCTTTCTATTCTCTCCCATACGGGATCAATCTACTTGAAACCACTTCATGATAAAGTGGATCCTTCAAAGATCTTTTCCCATTCTTGTTTTATTGTCAGAATTCTAACACCTGATCAATGGGGACAGAATCCGAATACTATTAAAAGTATTCCGGATACCCAGATTAGATATAATCATCATGATTATATCGACGCCTGGCTCCATTTTCCTTTTTATCAGACACCAAGTATGTCTCATTCTTGGTTCTTTAATTTTGATAAAAAATTCGTTCCAAAGATCCCTCTTTGGTTCATCCAATGGTGGCAATCTTTTGGCCCCATTCCATATATCTATCCGCCAGGCCTCCAGCCTGTCCTTGATCATATTAAATCGGTAACCCCAAAAATGGATTCCCCTCATTCTAAATTTCCATTTTTAATCCATTTTTGTGCTCATTACAAATTACCATGGATCCTTAATTGGACCTATGAGAAAACTGCAGACATTCTTGTCCGCAGATTTTACGTTAAATACTGGGATAAAACCCAGATCCCTGATAATTTTTTAACTAAAGCTTTAAAGGATTTTCCTGTCTCGGCACCAGATCTAAAAGACCGGGAGGAGTTTCCATCACCAAAGTCAAAAAATCAGATCGAGTTTCCTTTTCCACTTCTCGAACCTAATGATACTCCAAGTTCATCTTCAAAACAGAAGAAAAAGACTTCATCAGAAAAGAAGCCTTCTTCTTCTCCAAAGAAAAAAGATTCAGATACAGAAAGTTCAGCCTCTTCGAAAAAAGACTCCAAGAAGAAGCAGAACAAAGAGATGCTTGAGATACTCAAGAAACAGATAGAAGGACAACACAATAGCATGATGCTATTAAAGCAGTCCATTGATGAAGAAGCCAGCAGTGAATCAGAACAGTCAGAACATGGCTCTGATGACCTGTACAAATACTTTGGACACGACAAAGAATACACTCCGCCTGATCTCGGAGAGCCTTAATTGCCAGTCCACAAAAGTCAAGATCGGTCAGCAGATAAAGACAAGATGTCCCCACTGCCGACACCTTTTGAGCCAGTCAGCACTAGAAGACAAAACATCTTTCGGTGCGGACAACTTCATTGCCTGACTGCCCAGCTTTCGGCGCAGACAGCTTTACTTTTTCAAAAAAGTAATCACGTGGTGTGGTTACTGTTTGCTTTATGCTACTTTCGGCCCCTTTTCCTTTTTGTTTGTCTCCCGTGATCTACTCCGGGTTTCTTTTGTAATACCTCTCCATCTATATAAGGAGAGTTCAGTTTTTAGTTTGAAGGCAGAGTTCATTCCACCCCTTTCTTACGATAAGAAAACTTGTAAGGAATCCTCTCTGCAAGCCATAATCTTGTAATTTTGTGAATCTTGTGATTATAATGAAGAATATTTTTATTTTAAATCTATCTTCATTATTTATGTTTGTACATTGCATACATATGGTCGGCTTTGCCGCCTATTGAACGGAATCAGGGCCGTTCCCTGGTACAGCGATCGGACTTCTCTCACAGTGCCCCTGTCGGAACGCTGTTCCCCCATTCATTTGAATTTTCGCCTTTCTATTTTACATGCATTGGTCGGCTGAGCCGCCTCTTAACTGCTGCATATTTATTTTCTACATCTTAACTTCCCCACTGGAAGTTGACAAAGAAGTATCTTCCGTGATGGACCCCCACTTCCAGCAGTCGAGTTCCATTTGCCGTAGGTAAGTCCCTGTGTTGCCGTTAGCCGTAGGAAGGCGTTAGGCGTTGATGGGCACGATAGGTACCTGGTAAGGACAATAAGTCTGTGAGGGATGTGTTCCCTTAGGGTATGTGTAACCCGTGCAGCAGGGTAAGGTCAAAGACCTAGATTTAGGAAGTACCTAAGTTTCTTAGGAAGTTGCCAAAAAGAACAGGATGTTTAGATCCAGTTCTTCAGTTAGTTCCAGGTCAAGTAAACCGCCTGATATTATTAATGAAGAAGATGAAATTTTAGAAATCAATTTTGATAAAGATCCTATGATTGAAATCAATCGATGGCGTTTGCCAAAGATTGGTATTGATTCTCTTTATGATAAAACCTGGAGAGAAAATGTTCATCTTACTGAATTCAATGTGAAAACAGTAGAAAGAACCTTTGCTATTTCTAAAACTCAGGAAAAATGCCGTCTGTTTCAACGTGATGTTATAACAGACATGAAGAAAAAAGATTTTTCTTTTATTCACATTGCATCTGTCCAGGTTGCCATCAAACCTTTAATTAGGAAAGGTGTCAATGCCTCTGTGCTCCTGTGCTTGCGTGATGCAGGATTGAGGAATTTTGATGACAGTCAGCTTGGGATTGTGCAAACATCCCTTGCAGAAGGTCCTGTTCATTTTGATTGTTACCCAGATTTAACTATTGATTTAAATGATAAAAATATTCTTGAATATTTTGACTTCTGGGATTGACATGACCGATGGCAGTAAGCCTCTGGCATTAATTTATCGCATTTATTACAGACTAATGAAGACTAGCCTTAATCCTAAGGCTAAACTACATTCGTCTAGAGACCAGACCCTTCTGATACAGAGCTCATCTTCCAGCGCTGATATCAGAACCCCCAAGATGATTAACTGGAAGGATGTTTCTTTTCCAGATGAATGGGTTCTTCCCCAAGAATTACCCCCAAGACAAGTCATGCCTCGAAATAAAGATGTTGACCTAATTCAACAGTATTTTGATGGTACTGTAAAGATTTCTTTTGACGGACCCTCCACGACCAAAGAAAGACGAGACTCTTTCACTGGTCCCCTATCTTCTACTTCTTCGGACTCGAGAATCAGTAGAGATAAAAATCTCGAAACATTCTTGGAAGATTCTGTCAAGATGGCAGAACCTAAACGTCCAATTATTATCCAAGAAATTCCCAAGGGAAATTCTTCTGAGTCCAAGTTGAAGGGAGTCTCTTCCGAGTCTCAAGTAACTTCAGCTTTTTACACAACCAAAGATGATTTTCCATCATCCAAGGGAAAAGCCAAAAAGGAAGAAACTGAAGAAGACTCTTCTGAGTCCCCTACAGCTTCAGATTTGGTTATGAACACAAATGTTATGCACCCACAATTAATGATGATGTGCAAATCCTTTGAGATTGATATGATTTCACTGGTTGGTGAATTTAAGAGCATAAAAAACCGACCTAAGCGTATAGCTTATGCTCGTGATTTTAGTCAAGCCCAAAAACAAAGGGTAAGACGAAAATGGAAAGAATTGATGAATGCCCAGCAAAGGCATATTCTTTTCTTTGATTTTCTTGAAAATCATTATGATTTTAAGCATTGTGATTTTAAGAATAAATTTTTAAATGTTTTAAAAACTACATTTGTTAAAGAAGATAAAACAGTTGTAACGGAAAGCCGTCCTCCACTTGAGACCACTTTGATCTCAGTACGTGGAGCTGAAGTTGAAGCTTCTCCTTTTAAAATTTCAACTGTTAAAGATTCAAATTTTCCTTTAGCTTCTGAAACAAAGAAGATTATTGAGCAAAACAATTTTTGAAACTCTGCTCTCCACATTATAGGTCAACAATTAGACCGTATTGAGGATAATATTGAAAAACCTGTTTTTAAATCTGATTTTTGAAGACGTACCGCCAATCCTCGAAAACCTAAAATTAAGTTGATTGAAAAACCTTTGATTATTCTACCCGAGAACAGACAGAAAATAGATTCTGTCAGTACTCTAGATAGAATTGATCAAATGCTAGCAGAAATAAAGCTAGAAAAACAAAGTTCAAAACCTTCTACAAGTGTCCTTGATAGGAGTAGAAAGGATTTTAATCCAGACTATATTTCTGTTCTTTCTACAGATGAATCCTCAGAGGATGATTCTGTCATCAATTCTGTTTTAAAACAGTTTTCATCGGAGCCAGCTGAGATAGCCAGGCTCACTACTGTGAAGCCTTCGGGTTTTACGAAGAATTGGTTTTCAAAGCCAACTCCACCTGATTTAGCGATCGAAGAACGTATGTTTAGAGATCAGTTTTCGGCTAGTGCCGACAGGATATATGAATGGAACATTGATGGAATCTCTAAACAAGAAGTCCTAAATACTCTACAAAAGATGTCCATGATCGCTGATGCCTATGTTCAGAAAAACATTTTACAACCTGATGTTGTTTTAATGTTAGTTTCTGGTTTTAAAGGTATGCTTCGGTGTTGGTGGGATAAACACCTTACTGATGAAGCTAAACAAAGGATTCAATTTGCTGTCAAGCAAAATGATGATGGTACCCCTGTTTTTGATAACACCATAGGACGAGGTCTCTCTGATGGTGTTAATACTTTGATTTATACGATTATAAAACATTTCATTGGTACGCCTTCAAATGTGACTAATCGTTTTTCTGATTATTTGAATAATCTGAGATGTCCTAACATGTCAGATTATAATTGGTATGAAATCGTGTTTATTTCACGAGTTTTAATGCGTGATGATTCTGATAAGCCTTACTGGAAAGAAAGATTCATTGATGGTCTCCCTCGTTTGTTTGCCATTAAGGTTAAGGAGGCACTACCTGATAGTACCGGTAGAGTAGATTACGATAGTTACACCTATGGTGATATTACTGGCGTAATTAAAAAACTCGGTATTAGTATGTGCAATGATCAAAAGCTCATCTCTCAGCAGATGAAAGATAGAAAGAGAGCCAAATATGAGATGGGAAATTTCTGTCAACAATTTGGCCTTCCTCCTATTGCTCCATCCAAAAAGAGAAAGAAAAAACATTTGAAAAGGTTTTCCCAAAAACCTCACGGAGATTATTTTCAAAAGAAAAGAAAAACCCGTGCTGATTTCATTAGAAAACCTTCTGATCATAAAAGATTTTCTCATAAAAAATCTTTTCCTAAGAAAAACTCTGATCTAAACCAGAGATGTTTTAAATGTGGAAAGAGGGGACATTATGCAAATAATTGTCCAAACCCTCAAAAATCCACTAAATTGAAGAATAAGGTTAATGCTTTAAATATTGGTGAAGATGAGCAACAGGAATTGTTTCAATTACTCGATCACAATTCTGATTCTTCATCCTCAGAATGTGATGAATACAGTTCTAGTGATAGTAACTATCATTCAGAATCAGATTCATCAGTTCAAACAATGGTTAAGCTTGGCTGCAATTGCAGTGGTTCTTGTTGTAAAACTTCTGGAGTTAAAACAATTAATGTTTTAACTAAAGAGGAGGGAGGAACAGCAGAACCTTCTTCTTGATTTGATTTCTCAGCTTGAGAATACTGAGCTAAAAGAAAAGTATCTCGCCCAGTTCAGGAAGACTATGGCTCGTAGAGAGTCGTCATCTTCTCAAGAGAAAGTCAGTTTTCAAGAAACATTAAAACGTTTCGATAAGAAACCGAAGAATGTTTCTACCTCTGATTTACAGCATGAAATCGGAATTATCAAGCAAGAGATTATTGAACTCAAATCTGAGATTAATAATCTTAAACTTGAAAATTCAAGTTTAAAACAACATTTTATTACTCTTAAAATTCAGCATGCTCTTGATCAAGATCCTTCCGATAATGAAGAAACAAAAGTTTCTGACCATGATGAACCCTCAGATAGTCCTAAGGCTGTTTGCTTGTTAAGACAATCCATGCCCATTAAATGGTATGCGAAAGTCAAAATTATTGTTTGTAGAGAATTTGAGTTCTCTGTGATTGCTTTGATTGATTCTGGATCGGATCTTAACTGTATTCGTGAAGGCCTGGTTCCAACCAAGTATTTTGAAAAGTCTACTGAAAGACTATCAGCGGCTAATGGTTCAAAGATGAAAATCAACTATGAGCTAAATGATGCCCATGTCTGTCAAGACAATGTTTGTTTTCGTATCCCGTCTGTCCTAGTCAAAAACATGACTTGGGATGTCATTTTAGGGATGCCTTTTATCAATTCTATTTGCCCTTTCTTAACTGAGAAAGATGGGATCACCACTGACCCCTTCGGACAGAAAGTCAAATTTAATTTTGTTTCCAAACTTGAAGCTGATACTTCAAGAGGAAAAATTTCTGTGATCGTTGCTAAGGAACACCATCTACTCTCTCTTCAACAAGAAGTAAGAATTAGAACATTTTCTGAGCATTTGACTGAGCCATTAATGCATTCAAAAATTGAGGATTTTCATAAAAAAATCGTTTTTGAAATTTGTTCCGATCTCCCCAATGCTTTTTGGAATCGGAAAAAACATCAGGTTTCTCTACCTTATATCAAAGATTTTTCAGAGAAAAATATTCTCACTAAAGCTCGGCCCATTCAAATGAATGCTGAGACTTTAGAATTTTGTAAAAATGAAATTTCTGATCTTCTTCAGAAGAGATTAGTCAGGCATAGTAAGTCACCCTGGTCGTGTGCTGCTTTCTATGTCCAGAAAAATTCTGAGTTAGAACGAGGTTCACCCCGCCTTGTCATAAATTACAAACCCCTGAACAAAGTGTTAGAATGGATAAGATATCCCATCCCTAACAAAAATGACTTAATTCAGAGGTTGAGTGAAGCCGTAGTCTTTAGCAAGTTTGACCTTAAGTCTGGATTTTGGTAAATCCAAATTAGGGAGTCGGACCGTTATGAGACTGCATTTTGTACTCCGTTGGGTCATTACGAGTGGAACGTGATGCCATTCGGTCTAAAAAATGCCCCTTCTGAGTTTCAAAACATTATGAACGATATTTTCAATAGTTTTTCTCATTTCACTATTGTTTATATCGATGATATTTTAATTTTCTCTAAATCCATTAATGATCACTGGAAACATTTGTTGGCATTCCTTGACATCGCCAAAAGAAATGGACTAGTGGTTTCTGCTAAGAAAATTAAACTTTTCCAAACCAAGATTAGATTCATTGGTTTTGATATTTGTACCAGTAAGATCAGACCAATTCAAAGGTCAATTGATTTTGCTGAAAAATTTCCTGATGTCATTATAGATAAAACTCAGCTCCAGAGATTTCTTGGTTCGCTGAATTATATCGCTGATTTTTATAAAGATCTGAGAAAACGGTGTCGTCTCCTCTCTTCCAGAGACTTCGTACCAACCCTTCTCCGTGGACCGATATCCACACAAATCTTGTTAGGGAAATTGAGGCATATGTCAAAACTCTTCCATGTCTTGGAATCCCTAATTCTGAATATTTTAAAATAGTTGAAACAGATGCCTCTGACATTGGTTATGGTGGCATTCTGAAACAATGTGTTTCACCAGGTTCTTCCGAACAAATTTTTCGTTTCCATTCCGGGACCTGGAATCATGCACAATTAAATTATGGTACTACTAAAAAAGAAATTTTATCTATAGTACTATGCATTTCTAAATTTCAATCTGATTTATTAAATCAAAAATTTCTTTTAAGAATTGATTGCAAAAGTGCTAAGTATGTTTTAGAAAAAGATGTTAAAAACATTGCATCTAAACAAATTTTTGCACGATGGCAAGCTATTTTAAGCATTTTTGATTTTGATATTGAGTATATAAAAGGATCGGATAACTCCATCCCTGATTTTCTTACCCGTGAATTTCTGCAGAGAAAAAATGAGTAAGAAAAAGAAACGAGAGAAGACTGAGAGTTCCCAGAGGCCTCCACTTCTCCCAGCACCTCCTGCCTCTCTTTTGATGCCAACTTCCCCACTGGAAGTTGCAAATAGATACACAGTTCTGGGAACTATGCCCAGACCTGTAACCCCAAGTTCGTTTGCCATGGCAGTAACCATGACACATGGATCCCTCGTCCAACCCTTTGGGTAGAACAAGGCCTAGATTTCCTGCTCCTAACAGAGCAGAAAGTTTTCAAAAATCACATTTTCAAAGTCTGTTCTACATTGAGAATATTGTAGAAACAGATCATTTCCAAATCGCTTTTCATTATTTTTCGCCAGGATGGCACTGGGTTCCTCGTAATCCAGAAAAAGATTTGAAATTTTTTCTTTCTATTCTCTCCCATACGGGATCAATCTACTTGAAACCACTTTATGATAAAGTGGATCCTTCAAAGATCTTTTCCCATTCTTGTTTTATTGTCAGAATTCTAACACCTGATCAATGGGGACAGAATCCGAATACTATTAAAAGTATTCCGGATACCCAGATTAGATATAATTATCATGATTATATCGACGCCTGGCTCCATTTTCCTTTTTATCAGACACCAAGTATGTCTCATTCTTGGTTCTTTAATTTTGATAAAAAATTCGTTCCAAAGATCCCTCTTTGGTTCATCAAATGGTGGCAATCTTTTGGCCCCATTCCATATATCTATCCGCCAGGCCTCCAGCCTGTCCTTGATCATATTAAATCGGTAACCCCAAAAATGGATTCCCCTCATTCTAAATTTCCATTTTTAATCCATTTTTGTGCTCATTACAAATTACCATGGATCCTTAATTGGACCTATGAGAAAACTGCAGACATTCTTGTCCGCAGATTTTACGTTAAATACTGGGATAAAACCCAGATCCCTGATAATTTTTTGACTAAAGCTTTAAAGGATTTTCCTGTCTCGGCACCAGATCTAAAAGACCGGGAGGAGTTTCCATCACCAAAGTCAAAAAATCAGATCGAGTTTCCTTTTCCACTTCTCGAACCTAAGGATACTCCAAGTTCATCTTCAAAACAGAAGAAAAAGACTTCATCAGAAAAGAAGCCTTCTTCTTCTCCAAAGAAAAAAGATTCAGATACAGAAAGTTCAGCCTCTTCGAAAAAAGACTCCAAGAAGAAGCAGAACAAAGAGATGCTTGAGATACTCAAGAAACAGATAGAAGGACAACACAATAGCTTGATGCTGTTAAAGCAGTCCATTGATGAAGAAGCCAGCAGTGAATCAGAACAGTCAGAACATGACTCTGATGACCTGTACAAATACTTTGGACACGACAAAGAATACACTCCGCCTGATCTCGGAGAGCCTTAATTGCCAGTCCACAAAAGTCAAGATCGGTCAGCAGATAAAGACAAGATGTCCCCACTGCCGACACCTTTTGAGCCAGTCAGCACTAGAAGACAAAACATCTTTCGGTGCGGACAACTTCATTGCCTGACTGCCCAGCTTTCGGCGCAGACAGCTTTACTTTTTCAAAAAAGTAATCACGTGGTGTGGTTACTGTTTGCTTTATGCTACTTTCGGCCGCTTTTCCTTTTTGTTTGTCTCCCGTGATCTACTCCGGGTTTCTTTTGTAATACCTCTCCATCTATATAAGGAGAGTTCAGTTTTTAGTTTGAAGGTAGAGTTCATTCCACCCCTTTCTTACGATAAGAAAACTTGTAAGGAATCCTCTCTGCAAGCCATAATCTTGTAATTTTGTGAATCTTGTGATTATAATGAAGAATATTTTTATTTTAAATCTATCTTCATTATTTATGTTTGTACATTGCATACATATGGTCGGCTTTGCCGCCTATTGAACGGAATCAGGGCCGTTCCCTGGTACAGCGATCGGACTTCTCTCACAGTGCCCCTGTCGGAACGCTGTTCCCCCATTCATTTGAATTTTCGCCTTTCTATTTTACATGCATTGGTCGGCTGAGCCGCCTCTTAACTGCTGCATATTTATTTTCTACATCTTAACTTCCCCACTGGAAGTTGACAAAGAAGTATCTTCCGTGATGGACCCCCACTTCCAGCAGTCGAGTTCCATTTGCCGTAGGTAAGTCCCTGTGTTGCCGTTAGCCGTAGGAAGGCGTTAGGCGTTGATGGGCACGATAGGTACCTGGTAAGGACAATAAGTCTGTGAGGGATGTGTTCCCTTAGGGTATGTGTAACCCGTGCAGCAGGGTAAGGTCAAAGACCTAGATTTAGGAAGTACCTAAGTTTCTTAGGAAGTTGCCAAAAAGAACAGGATGTTTAGATCCAGTTCTTCAGTTAGTTCCAGGTCAAGTAAACCGCCTGATATTATTAATGAAGAAGATGAAATTTTAGAAATCAATTTTGATAAAGATCCTATGATTGAAATCAATCGATGGCGTTTGCCAAAGATTGGTATTGATTCTCTTTATGATAAAACCTGGAGAGAAAATGTTCATCTTACTGAATTCAATGTGAAAACAGTAGAAAGAACCTTTGCTATTTCTAAAACTCAGGAAAAATGCCGTCTGTTTCAACGTGATGTTATAACAGACATGAAGAAAAAAGATTTTTCTTTTATTCACATTGCATCTGTCCAGGCTGCCATCAAACCTTTAATTAGGAAAGGTGTCAATGCCTCTGTGCTCCTGTGCTTGCGTGATGCAGGATTGAGGAATTTTGATGACAGTCAGCTTGGGATTGTGCAAACATCCCTTGCAGAAGGTCCTGTTCATTTTGATTGTTACCCAGATTTAACTATTGATTTAAATGATAAAAATATTCTTGAATATTTTGACTTCTGGGATTGACATGACCGATGGCAGTAAGCCTCTGGCATTAATTTATCGCATTTATTACAGACTAATGAAGACTAGCCTTAATCCTAAGGCTAAACTACATTCGTCTAGAGACCAGACCCTTCTGATACAGAGCTCATCTTCCAGCGCTGATATCAGAACCCCCAAGATGATTAACTGGAAGGATGTTTCTTTTCCAGATGAATGGGTTCTTCCCCAAGAATTACCCCCAAGACAAGTCATGCCTCGAAATAAAGATGTTGACCTAATTCAACAGTATTTTGATGGTACTGTAAAGATTTCTTTTGACGGACCCTCCACGACCAAAGAAAGACGAGACTCTTTCACTGGTCCCCTATCTTCTACTTCTTCGGACTCGAGAATCAGTAGAGATAAAAATCTCGAAACATTCTTGGAAGATTCTGTCAAGATGGCAGAACCTAAACGTCCAATTATTATCCAAGAAATTCCCAAGGGAAATTCTTCTGAGTCCAAGTTGAAGGGAGTCTCTTCAGAGTCTCAAGTAACTTCAGCTTTTTACACAACCAAAGATGATTTTCCATCATCCAAGGGAAAAGCCAAAAAGGAAGAAACTGAAGAAGACTCTTCTGAGTCCCCTACAGCTTCAGATTTGGTTATGAACACAAATGTTTTGCACCCACAATTAATGATGATGTGCAAATCCTTTGAGATTGATATGATTTCACTGGTTGGTGAATTTAAGAGCATAAAAAACCGACCTAAGCGTATAGCTTATGCTCGTGATTTTAGTCAAGCCCAAAAACAAAGGGTAAGACGAAAATGGAAAGAATTGATGAATGCCCAGCAAAGGCATATTCTTTTCTTTGATTTTCTTGAAAATCATTATGATTTTAAGCATTGTGATTTTAAGAATAAATTTTTAAATGTTTTAAAAACTACATTTGTTAAAGAAGATAAAACAGTTGTAACGGAAAGCCGTCCTCCACTTGAGACCACTTTGATCTCAGTACGTGGAGCTGAAGTTGAAGCTTCTCCTTTTAAAATTCCAACTGTTAAAGATTCAAATTTTCCTTTAGCTTCTGAAACAAAGAAGATTATTGAGCAAAACAATTTTTGAAACTCTGCTCTCCACATTATAGGTCAACAATTAGACCGTATTGAGGATAATATTGAAAAACCTGTTTTTAAATCTGATTTTTGAAGACGTACCGCTAGTCCTCCAAAACCTAAAATTAAGTTGATTGAAAAACCTTTGATTATTCTACCCGAGAACAGACAGAAAATAGATTCTGTCAGTACTCTAGATAGAATTGATCAAATGCTAGCAGAAATAAAGCTATAAAAACAAAGTTCAAAACCTTCTACAAGTGTCCTTGATAGGAGTAGAAAGGATTTTAATCCAGACTATATTTCTGTTCTTTCTACAGATGAATCCTCAGAGGATGATTCTGTCATCAATTCTGTTTTAAAACAGTTTTCATCGGAGCCAGCTGAGATAGCCAGGCTCACTACTATGAAGCCTTCGGGTTTTACGAAGAATTGGTTTTCAAAGCCAACTCCACCTGATTTAGCGATCGAAGAACGTATGTTTAGAGATCAGTTTTCGGCTAGTGCCGACAGGATATATGAATGGAACATTGATGGAATCTCTAAACAAGAAGTCCTAAATACTCTACAAAAGATGTCCATGATCGCCGATGCCTATGTTCAGAAAAACATTTTACAACCTGATGTTGTTTTAATGTTAGTTTCTGGTTTTAAAGGTATGCTTCGGCGTTGGTGGGATAAACACCTTACTGATGAAGCTAAACAAAGGATTCAATTTGCTGTCAAGCAAAATGATGATGGTACCCCTGTTTTTGATAACACCATAGGACGAGGTCTATCTGATGGTGTTAATACTTTGATTTATACGATTATAAAACATTTCATTGGTACGCCTTCAAATGTGACTAATCGTTTTTCTGATTATTTGAATAATCTGAGATGTCCTAACATGTCAGATTATAATTGGTATGAAATCGTGTTTATTTCACGAGTTTTAATGCGTGATGATTCTGATAAGCCTTACTGGAAAGAAAGATTCATTGATGGTCTCCCTCGTTTGTTTGCCATTAAGGTTAAGGAGGCACTACCTGATAGTACCGGTAGAGTAGATTACGATAGTTACACCTATGGTGATATTACTGGCGTAATTAAAAAACTCGGTATTAGTATGTGCAATGATCAAAAGCTCATCTCTCAGCAGATGAAAGATAGAAAGAGAGCCAAATATGAGATGGGAAATTTCTGTCAACAATTTGGCCTTCCTCCTATTGCTCCATCCAAAAAGAGAAAGAAAAAACATTTGAAAAGGTTTTCCCAAAAACCTCACGGAGATTATTTTCAAAAGAAAAGAAAAACCCGTGCTGATTTCTTTAGAAAACCTTCTGATCATAAAAGATTTTCTCATAAAAAATCTTTTCCTAAGAAAAACTCTGATCTAAACCAGAGATGTTTTAAATGTGGAAAGAGGGGACATTATGCAAATAATTGTCCAAACCCTCAAAAATCCCCTAAATTGAAGAATAAGGTTAATGCTTTAAATATTGGTGAAGATGAGCAACAGGAGTTGTTTCAATTACTCGATCACAATTCTGATTCTTCATCCTCAGAACGTGATGAATACAGTTCTAGTGATAGTAACTATCATTCAGAATCAGATTCATCAGTTCAAACAATGGTTAAGCTTGGCTGCAATTGCAGTGGTTCTTGTTGTAAAACTTCTGGAGTTAAAACAATTAATGTTTTAACTAAAGAGGAGGGAGGAACAGCAGAACCTTCTTCTTGATTTGATTTCTCAGCTTGAGAATACTGAGCTAAAAGAAAAGTATCTCGCCCAGTTCAGGAAGACTATGGCTCGTAGAGAGTCGTCATCTTCTCAAGAGAAAGTCAGTTTTCAAGAAACATTAAAACGTTTCGATAAGAAACCGAAGAATGTTTCTACCTCTGATTTACAGCATGAAATCGGAATTATCAAGCAAGAGATTATTGAACTCAAATCTGAGATTAATAATCTTAAACTTGAAAATTCAAGTTTAAAACAACATTTTATTACTCTTAAAATTCAGCATGCTCTTGATCAAGATCCTTCCGATAATGAAGAAACAAAAGTTTCTGACCATGATGAACCCTCAGATAGTCCTAAGGCTGTTTGCTTGTTAAGACAATCCATGCCCATTAAATGGTATGCGAAAGTCAAAATTATTGTTTGTAGAGAATTTGAGTTCTCTGTGATTGCTTTGATTGATTCTGGATCGGATCTTAACTGTATTCGTGAAGGCCTGGTTCCAACCAAGTATTTTGAAAAGTCTACTGAAAGACTATCAGCGGCTAATGGTTCAAAGATGAAAATCAACTATGAGCTAAATGATGCCCATGTCTGTCAAGACAATGTTTGTTTTCGTATCCCGTCTGTCCTAGTCAAAAACATGACTTGGGATGTCATTTTAGGGATGCCTTTTATCAATTCTATTTGCCCTTTCTTAACTGAGAAAGATGGGATCACCACTGACCCCTTCGGACAGAAAGTCAAATTTAATTTTGTTTCCAAACTTGAAGCTGATACTTCAAGAGGAAAAATTTCTGTGATCGTTGCTAAGGAACACCATCTACTCTCTCTTCAACAAGAAGTAAGAATTAGAAAAATTTCTGAGCATTTGACTGAGCCATTAATGCATTCAAAAATTGAGGATTTTCATAAAAAAATCGTTTTTGAAATTTGTTCCGATCTCCCCAATGCTTTTTGGAATCGGAAAAAACATCAGGTTTCTCTGCCTTATATCAAATATCAAAGATTTTTCAGAGAAAAATATTCTCACTAAAGCTCGGCCCATTCAAATGAATGCTGAGACTTTAGAATTTTGTAAAAATGAAATTTCTGATCTTCTTCAGAAGAGATTAGTCAGGCATAGTAAGTCACCCTGGTCGTGTGCTGCTTTCTATGTCCAGAAAAATTCTGAGTTAGAACGAGGTTCACCCCGCCTTGTCATAAATTACAAACCCCTGAACAAAGTGTTAGAATGGATAAGATATCCCATCCGTAACAAAAATGACTTAATTCAGAGGTTGAGTGAAGCCGTAGTCTTTAGCAAGTTTGACCTTAAGTCTGGATTTTGGTAAATCCAAATTAGGGAGTCGGACCGTTATCAGACTGCATTTTGTACTCCGTTGGGTCATTACGAGTGGAACGTGAGGCCATTCGGTCTAAAAAATGCCCCTTCTGAGTTTCAAAACATTATGAACGATATTTTCAATAGTTTTTCTCATTTCACTATTGTTTATATCGATGATATTTTAATTTTCTCTAAATCCATTAATGATCACTGGAAACATTTGTTGGCATTCCTTGACATCGCCAAAAGAAATGGACTAGTGGTTTCTGCTAAGAAAATTAAACTTTTCCAAACCAAGATTACATTCCTTGGTTTTGATATTTGTACCAGTAAGATCAGACCAATTCAAAGGTCAACTGATTTTGCTGAAAAATTTCCTGATGTCATTATAGATAAAACTCAGCTCCAGAGATTTCTTGGTTCGCTGAATTATATCGCTGATTTTTATAAAGATCTGAGAAAACGGTGTCGTCCTCTCTTCCAGAGACTTCGTACCAACCCTTCTCCGTGGACCGATATCCACACAAATCTTGTTAGGGAAATTAAGGCATATGTCAAAACTCTTCCATGTCTTGGAATCCCTAATTCTGAATATTTTAAAATTGTTGAAACAGATGCCTCTGACATTGGTTATGGTGGCATTCTGAAACAATGTGTTTCACCAAGTTCTTCCGAACAAATTTTTCGTTTCCATTCCGGGACCTGGAATCATGCACAATTAAATTATGGTACTACTAAAAAAGAAATTTTATCTATAGTACTATGCATTTCTAAATTTCAATCTCATTTACTAAATCAAAAATTTCTTTTAAGAATTGATTGCAAAAGTGCTAAGTATGTTTTAGAAAAAGATGTTGAAAACATTGCATCTAAACAAATTTTTGCACGATGGCAAGCTATTTTAAGCATTTTTGATTTTGATATTGAGTATATAAAAGGATCGGATAACTCCATCCCTGATTTTCTTACCCTTGAATTTCTGCAGAGAAAAAATGAGTAAGAAAAAGAAACGAGAGAAGACTGAGAGCTCCCAGAGGCCTCCACTTCTCCCAGCACCTCCTGCCTCTCTTTTGATGCCAACTTCCCCACTGGAAGTTGCAAATAGATACACAGTTCTGGGAACTATGCCCAGACCTGTAACCCCGATTTTGTTTGCCATGGCAGTAACCATGCCACATGATCCCTCGTCCAACCCTTTGGGTAGAACAAGGCCTAGATTTCCTGCTCCTAACAGAGCAGAAAGTTTTCAAAAATCACATTTTCAAAGTCTGTTCTACATTGAGAATATTGTAGAAAGAGATCCCCTTTCCAAATCGCTTTTCATTATTTTTCGCCAGGATGGCACTGGGTTCCTCGTAATCCAGAAAAAGATTTGAAATTTTTTCTTTCTATTCTCTCCCATACGGGATCAATCTACTTGAAACCACTTTATGATAAAGTGGATCCTTCAAAGATCTTTTCCCATTCTTGTTTTATTGTCAGAATTCTAACACCTGATCAATGGGGACAGAATCCGAATACTATTAAAAGTATTCCGGATACCCAGATTAGATATAATTATCATGATTATATCGACGCCTGGCTCCATTTTCCTTTTTATCAGACACAAAGTATGTCTCATTCTTGGTTCTTTAATTTTGATAAAAAATTCGTTCCAAAAATCCCTCTTTGGTTCATCCAATGGTGGCAATCTTTTGGCCCCATTCCATATATCTATCTGCCAGGCCTCCAGCCTGTCCTTGATCATATTAAATCGGTAACCCCAAAAATGGATTCCCCTCATTCTAAATTTCCATTTTTAATCCATTTTTGTGCTCATTACAAATTACCATGGATCCTTAATTGGACCTATGAGAAAACTGCAGACATTCTTGTCCGCAGATTTTACGTTAAATACTGGGATAAAACCCAGATCCCTGATAATTTTTTGACTAAAGCTTTAAAGGATTTTCCTGTCTCGGCACCAGATCTAAAAGACCGGGAGGAGTTTCCATCACCAAAGTCAAAAAATCAGATCGAGTTTCCTTTTCCACTTCTCGAACCTAAGGATACTCCAAGTTCATCTTCAAAACAGAAGAAAAAGACTTCATCAGAAAAGAAGCCTTCTTCTTCTCCAAAGAAAAAAGATTCAGATACAGAAAGTTCAGCCTCTTCGAAAAAAGACTCCAAGAAGAAGCAAAACAAAGAGATGCTTGAGATACTCAAGAAACAGATAGAAGGACAACACAATAGCATGATGCTATTAAAGCAGTCCATTGATGAAGAAGCCAGCAGTGAATCAGAACAGTCAGAACATGACTCTGATGACCTGTACAAATACTTTGGACACGACAAAGAATACACTTCGCCTGATCTCGGAAAGCCTTAATTGCCAGTCCACAAAAGTCAAGATCGGTCAGCAGATAAAGACAAGATGTCCCCACTGCCGACACCTTTTGAGCCAGTCAGCACTAGAAGACAAAACATCTTTCGGTGCGGACAACTTCATTGCCTGACTGCCCAGCTTTCGGCGCAGACAGCTTTACTTTTTCAAAAAAGTAATCACGTGGTGTGGTTACTGTTTGCTTTATGCTACTTTCGGCCGCTTTTCCTTTTTGTTTGTCTCCCGTGATCTACTCCGGGTTTCTTTTGTAATACCTCTCCATCTATATAAGGAGAGTTCAGTTTTTAGTTTGAAGGCAGAGTTCATTCCACCCCTTTCTTACGATAAGAAAACTTGTAAGGAATCCTCTCTACAAGCCATAATCTTGTAATTTTGTGAATCTTGTGATTATAATGAAGAATATTTTTATTTTAAATCTATCTTCATTATTTATGTTTGTACATTGCATACATATGGTCGGCTTTGCCGCCTATTGAACGGAATCAGGGCCGTTCCCTGGTACAGCGATCGGACTTCTCTCACAGTGCCCCTGTCGGAACGCTGTTCCCCCATTCATTTGAATTTTCGCCTTTCTATTTTACATGCATTGGTCGGCTGAGCCGCCTCTTAACTGCTGCATATTTATTTTCTACATCTTAACTTCCCCACTGGAAGTTGACAAAGAAGTATCTTCCGTGATGGACCCCCACTTCCAGCAGTCGAGTTCCATTTGCCGTAGGTAAGTCCCTGTGTTGCCGTTAGCCGTAGGAAGGCGTTAGGTGTTGATGGGCACGATAGGTACCTGGTAAGGACAATAAGTCTGTGAGGGATGTGTTCCCTTAGGGTATGTGTAACCCGTGCAGCAGGGTAAGGTCAAAGACCTAGATTTAGGAAGTACCTAAGTTTCTTAGGAAGTTGCCAAAAAGAACAGGATGTTTAGATCCAGTTCTTCAGTTAGTTCCAGGTCAAGTAAACCGCCTGATATTATTAATGAAGAAGATGAAATTTTAGAAATCAATTTTGATAAAGATCCTATGATTGAAATCAATCGATGGCGTTTGCCAAAGATTGGTATTGATTCTCTTGATGATAAAACCTGGAGAGAACATGTTCATCTTACTGAATTCAATGTGAAAACAGTAGAAAGAACCTTTGCTATTTCTAAAACTCAGGAAAAATGCCGTCTGTTTCAACGTGATGTTATAACAGACATGAAGAAAAAAGATTTTTCTTTTATTCACATTGCATCTGTCCAGGTTGCCATCAAACCTTTAATTAGGAAAGGTGTCAATGCCTCTGTGCTCCTGTGCTTGCGTGATGCAGGATTGAGGAATTTTGATGACAGTCAGCTTGGGATTGTGCAAACATCCCTTGCAGAAGGTCCTGTTCATTTTGATTGTTACCCAGATTTAACTATTGATTTAAATGATAAAAATATTCTTGATGTTTTAACCTTGAATATTTTGACTTCTGGGATTGACATGACCGATGGCAGTAAGCCTCTGGCATTAATTTATCGCATTTATTACAGACTAATGAAGACTAGCCTTAATCCTAAGGCTAAACTACATTCGTCTAGAGACCAGACCCTTCTGATACAGAGCTCATCTTCCAGCGCTGATATCAGAACCCCCAAGATGATTAACTGGAAGGATGTTTCTTTTCCAGATGAATGGGTTCTTCCCCAAGAATTACCCCCAAGACAAGTCATGCCTCGAAATAAAGATGTTGACCTAATTCAACAGTATTTTGATGGTACTGTAAAGATTTCTTTTGACGGACCCTCCACGACCAAAGAAAGACGAGACTCTTTCACTGGTCCCCTATCTTCTACTTCTTCGGACTCGAGAATCAGTAGAGATAAAAATTTCGAAACATTCTTGGAAGATTCTGTCAAGATGGCAGAACCTAAACGTCCAATTATTATCCAAGAAATTCCCAAGGGAAATTCTTCTGAGTCCAAGTTGAAGGGAGTCTCTTCAGAGTCTCAAGTAACTTCAGCTTTTTACACAACCAAAGATGATTTTCCATCATCCAAGGGAAAAGCCAAAAAGGAAGAAACTGAAGAAGACTCTTCTGAGTCCCCTACAGCTTCAGATTTGGTTATGAACACAAATGTTTTGCACCCACAATTAATGATGATGTGCAAATCCTTTGAGATTGATATGATTTCACTGGTTGGTGAATTTAAGAGCATAAAAAACCGACCTAAGCGTATAGCTTATGCTCGTGATTTTAGTCAAGCCCAAAAACAAAGGGTAAGACGAAAATGGAAAGAATTGATGAATGCCCAGCAAAGGCATATTCTTTTCTTTGATTTTCTTGAAAATCATTATGATTTTAAGCATTGTGATTTTAAGAATAAATTTTTAAATGTTTTAAAAACTACATTTGTTAAAGAAGATAAAACAGTTGTAACGGAAAGCCGCCCTCCACTTGAGACCACTTTGATCTCAGTACGTGGAGCTGAAGTTGAAGCTTCTCCTTTTAAAATTCCAACTGTTAAAGATTCAAATTTTCCTTTAGCTTCTGAAACAAAGAAGATTATTGAGCAAAACAATTTTTGAAACTCTGCTCTCCACATTATAGGTCAACAATTAGACCGTATTGAGGATAATATTGAAAAACCTGTTTTTAAATCTGATTTTTGAAGACGTACCGCTAGTCCTCCAAAACCTAAAATTAAGTTGATTGAAAAACCTTTGATTATTCTACCCGAGAGCAGACAGAAAATAGATTCTGTCAGTACTCTAGATAGAATTGATCAAATGCTAGCAGAAATAAAGCTAGAAAAACAAAGTTCAAAACCTTCTACAAGTGTCCTTGATAGGAGTAGAAAGGATTTTAATCCAGACTATATTTCTGTTCTTTCTACAGATGAATCCTCAGAGGATGATTCTGTCATCAATTCTGTTTTAAAACAGTTTTCATCGGAGCCAGCTGAGATAGCCAGACTCACTACTGTGAAACCTTCGGGTTTTACGAAGAATTGGTTTTCAAAGCCAACTCCACCTGATTTAGCGATCGAAGAACGTATGTTTAGAGATCAGTTTTCGGCTAGTGCCGACAGGATATATGAATGGAACATTGTTGGAATCTCTAAACAAGAAGTCCTAAATACTCTACAAAAGATGTCCATGATCGCCGATGCCTATGTTCAGAAAAACATTTTACAACCTGATGTCGTTTTAATGTTAGTTTCTGGTTTTAAAGGTATGCTTCGGTGTTGGTGGGATAAACACCTTACTGATGAAGCTAAACAAAGGATTCAATTTGCTGTCAAGCAAAATGATGATGGTACCCCTGTTTTTGATAACACCATAGGACGAGGTCTCTCTGATGGTGTTAATACTTTGATTTATACGATTATAAAACATTTCATTGGTACACCTTCAAATGTGACTAATCGTTTTTTTGATTATTTGAATAATCTGAGATGTCCTAACATGTCAGATTATAATTGGTATGAAATCGTGTTTATTTCACGAGTTTTAATGCGTGATGATTCTGATAAGCCTTACTGGAAAGAAAGATTCATTGATGGTCTCCCTCGTTTGTTTGCCATTAAGGTTAAGGAGGCACTACCTGATAGTACCGGTAGAGTAGATTACGATAGTTACACCTATGGTGATATTACTGGCGTAATTAAAAAACTCGGTATTAGTATGTGCAATGATCAAAAGCTCATCTCTCAGCAGATGAAAGATAGAAAGAGAGCCAAATATGAGATGGGAAATTTCTGTCAACAATTTGGCCTTCCTCCTATTGCTCCATCCAAAAAGAGAAAGAAAAAACATTTGAAAAGGTTTTCCCAAAAACCTCACGGAGATTATTTTCAAAAGAAAAGAAAAACCCGTGCTGATTTCTTTAGAAAACCTTCTGATCATAAAAGATTTTCTCATAAAAAAATCTTTTCCTAAGAAAAACTCTGATCTAAACCAGAGATGTTTTAAATGTGGAAAGAGGGGACATTATGCAAATAATTGTCCAAACCCTCAAAAATCCCCTAAATTGAAGAATAAGGTTAATGCTTTAAATATTGGTGAAGATGAGCAACAGGAATTGTTTCAAATACTCGATCACAATTCTGATTCTTCATCCTCAGAACGTGATGAATACAGTTCTAGTGATAGTAACTATCATTCAGAATCAGATTCATCAGTTCAAACAATGGTTAAGCTTGGCTGCAATTGCAGTGGTTCTTGTTGTAAAACTTCTGGAGTTAAAACAATTAATGTTTTAACTAAAGAGGAGGGAGGAACAGCAGAACCTTCTTCTTGATTTGATTTCTCAGCTTGAGAATACTGAGCTAAAAGAAAAGTATCTCGCCCAGTTCAGGAAGACTATGGCTCGTAGAGAGTCGTCATCTTCTCAAGAGAAAGTCAGTTTTCAAGAAACATTAAAACGTTTCGATAAGAAACCGAAGAATGTTTCTACCTCTGATTTACAGCATGAAATCGGAATTATCAAGCAAGAGATTATTGAACTCAAATCTGAGATTAATAATCTTAAACTTGAAAATTCAAGTTTAAAACAACATTTTATTACTCTTAAAATTCAGCATGCTCTTGATCAAGATCCTTCCGATAATGAAGAAACAAAAGTTTCTGACCATGATGAACCCTCAGATAGTCCTAAGGCTGTTTGCTTGTTAAGACAATCCATGCCCATTAAATGGTATGCGAAAGTCAAAATTATTGTTTGTAGAGAATTTGAGTTCTCTGTGATTGCTTTGATTGATTCTGGATCGGATCTTAACTGTATTCGTGAAGGCCTGGTTCCAACCAAGTATTTTGAAAAGTCTACAGAAAGACTATCAGCGGCTAATGGTTCAAAGATGAAAATCAACTATGAGCTAAATGATGCCCATGTCTGTCAAGACAATGTTTGTTTTCGTATCCCGTCTGTCCTAGTCAAAAACATGACTTGGGATGTCATTTTAGGGATGCCTTTTATCAATTCTATTTGCCCTTTCTTAACTGAGAAAGATGGGATCACCACTGACCCCTTCGGACAGAAAGTCAAATTTAATTTTGTTTCCAAACTTGAAGCTGATACTTCAAGAGGAAAAATTTCTGTGATCGTTGCTAAGGAACACCATCTACTCTCTCTTCAACAAGAAGTAAGAATTAGAAAAATTTCTGAGCATTTGACTGAGCCATTAATGCATTCAAAAATTGAGGATTTTCATAAAAAAATCGTTTTTGAAATTTGTTCCGATCTCCCCAATGCTTTTTGGAATCGGAGAAAACATCAGGTTTCTCTGCCTTATATCAAAGATTTTTCAGAGAAAAATATTCTCACTAAAGCTCGGCCCATTCAAATGAATGCTGAGACTTTAGAATTTTGTAAAAATGAAATTTCTGATCTTCTTCAGAAGAGATTAGTCAGGCATAGTAAGTCACCCTGGTCGTGTGCTGCTTTCTATGTCCAGAAAAATTCTGAGTTAGAACGAGGTTCACCCCGCCTTGTCATAAATTACAAACCCCTGAACAAAGTGTTAGAATGGATAAGATATCCCATCCCTAACAAAAATGACTTAATTCAGAGGTTGAGTGAAGCCGTAGTCTTTAGCAAGTTTGACCTTAAGTCTGGATTTTGGTAAATCCAAATTAGGGAGTCGGACCGTTATCAGACTGCATTTTGTACTCCGTTGGGTCATTACGAGTGGAACGTGATGCCATTCGGTCTAAAAAATGCCCCTTCTGAGTTTCAAAACATTATGAACGATATTTTCAATAGTTTTTCTCATTTCACTATTGTTTATATCGATGATATTTTAATTTTCTCTAAATCCATTAATGATCACTGGAAACATTTGTTGGCATTCCTTGACATCGCCAAAAGAAATGGACTAGTGGTTTCTGCTAAGAAAATTAAACTTTTCCAAACCAAGATTAGATTCCTTGGTTTTGATATTTGTACCAGTAAGATCAGACCAATTCAAAGGTCAACTGATTTTGCTGAAAAATTTCCTGATGTCATTATAGATAAAACTCAGCTCCAGAGATTTCTTGGTTCGCTGAATTATATCGCTGATTTTTATAAAGATCTGAGAAAACGGTGTCGTCCTCTCTTCCAGAGACTTCGTACCAACCCTTCTCCGTGGACCGATATCCACACAAATCTTGTTAGGGAAATTAAGGCATATGTCAAAACTCTTCCATGTCTTGGAATCCCTAATTCTGAATATTTTAAAATTGTTGAAACAGATACCTCTGACATTGGTTATGGTGGCATTCTGAAACAATGTGTTTCACCAGGTTTTTCCGAACAAATTTTTCGTTTCCATTCCGGGACCTGGAATCATGCACAATTAAATTATGGTACTACTAAAAAAGAAATTTTATCTATAGTACTATGCATTTCTAAATTTCAATCTCATTTACTAAATCAAAAATTTCTTTTAAGAATTGATTGCAAAAGTGCTAAGTATGTTTTAGAAAAAGATGTTGAAAACATTGCATCTAAACAAATTTTTGCACGATGGCAAGCTATTTTAAGCATTTTTGATTTTGATATTGAGTATATAAAAGGATCGGATAACTCCATCCCTGATTTTCTTACCCTTGAATTTCTGCAGAGAAAAAATGAGTAAGAAAAAGAAACGAGAGAAGACTGAGAGCTCCCAGAGGCCTCCACTTCTCCCAGCACCTCCTGCCTCTCTTTTGATGCCAACTTCCCCACTGGAAGTTGCAAATAGATACACAGTTCTGGGAACTATGCCCAGACCTGTAACCCCGATTTCGTTTGCCATGGCAGTAACCATGCCACATGATCCCTCGTCCAACCCTTTGGGTAGAACAAGGCCTAGATTTCCTGCTCCTAACAGAGCAGAAAGTTTTCAAAAATCACATTTTCAAAGTCTGTTCTACATTGAGAATATTGTAGAAAGAGATCCCCTTTCCAAATTGCTTTTCATTATTTTTCGCCAGGATGGCACTGGGTTCCTCGTAATCCAGAAAAAGATTTGAAATTTTTTCTTTCTATTCTCTCCCATACGGGATCAATCTACTTGAAACCACTTTATGATAAAGTGGATCCTTCAAAGATCTTTTCCCATTCTTGTTTTATTGTCAAAATTCTAACACCTGATCAATGGGGACAGAATCCGAATACTATTAAAAGTATTCCGGATACCCAGATTAGATATAATTATCATGATTATATCGATGCCTGGCTCCATTTTCCTTTTTATCAGACACCAAGTATGTCTCATTCTTGGTTCTTTAATTTTGATAAAAAATTCGTTCCAAAAATCCCTCTTTGGTTCATCCAATGGTGGCAATCTTTTGGCCCCATTCCATATATCTATCCGCCAGGCCTCCAGCCTGTCCTTGATCATATTAAATCGGTAACCCCAAAAATGGATTCCCCTTATTCTAAATTTCCATTTTTAATCCATTTTTGTGCTCATTACAAATTACCATGGATCCTTAATTGGACCTATGAGAAAACTGCAGACGTTCTTGTCCGCAGATTTTACGTTAAATACTGGGATAAAACCCAGATCCCTGATAATTTTTTGACTAAAGCTTTAAAGGATTTTCCTGTCTCGGCACCAGATCTAAAAGACCGGGAGGAGTTTCCATCACCAAAGTCAAAAAATCAGATCGAGTTTCCTTTTCCACTTCTCGAACCTAAGGATACTCCAAGTTCATCTTCAAAACAGAAGAAGAAGACTTCATCAGAAAAGAAGCCTTCTTCTTCTCCAAAGAAAAAAGATTCAGATACAGAAAGTTCAGCCTCTTCGAAAAAAGACTCCAAGAAGAAGCAAAACAAAGAGATGCTTGAGATACTCAAGAAACAGATAGAAGGACAACACAATAGCATGATGCTATTAAAGCAGTCCATTGATGAAGAAGCCAGCAGTGAATCAGAACAGTCAGAACATGACTCTGATGACCTGTACAAATACTTTGGACACGACAAAGAATACACTTCGCCTGATCTCGGAAAGCCTTAATTGCCAGTCTACAAAAGTCAAGATCGGTCAGCAGATAAAGACAAGATGTCCCCACTGCCGACACCTTTTGAGCCAGTCAGCACTAGAAGACAAAACATCTTTCGGTGCGGACAACTTCATTGCCTGACTGCCCAGCTTTCGGCGCAGACAGCTTTACTTTTTCAAAAAAGTAATCACGTGGTGTGGTTACTGTTTGCTTTATGCTACTTTCGGCCGCTTTTCCTTTTTGTTTGTCTCCCGTGATCTACTCCGGGTTTCTTTTGTAATACCTCTCCATCTATATAAGGAGAGTTCAGTTTTTAGTTTGAAGGCAGAGTTCATTCCACCCCTTTCTTACGATAAGAAAACTTGTAAGGAATCCTCTCTGCAAGCCATAATCTTGTAATTTTGTGAATCTTGTGATTATAATGAAGAATATTTTTATTTTAAATCTATCTTCATTATTTATGTTTGTACATTGCATACATATGGTCGGCTTTGCCGCCTATTGAACGGAATCAGGGCCGTTCCCTGGTACAGCGATCGGACTTCTCTCACAGTGCCCCTGTCGGAACGCTGTTCCCCCATTCATTTGAATTTTTGCCTTTCTATTTTACATGCATTGGTCGGCTGAGCCGCCTCTTAACTGCTGCATATTTATTTTCTACATCTTAACTTCCCCACTGGAAGTTGACAAAGAAGTATCTTCCGTGATGGACCCCCACTTCCAGCAGTCGAGTTCCATTTGCCGTAGGTAAGTCCCTGTGTTGCCGTTAGCCGTAGGAAGGCGTTAGGCGTTGATGGGCACGATAGGTACCTGGTAAGGACAATAAGTCTGTGAGGGATGTGTTCCCTTAGGGTATGTGTAACCCGTGCAGCAGGGTAAGGTCAAAGACCTAGATTTAGGAAGTACCTAAGTTTCTTAGGAAGTTGCCAAAAAGAACAGGATGTTTAGATCCAGTTCTTCAGTTAGTTCCAGGTCAAGTAAACCGCCTGATATTATTAATGAAGAAGATGAAATTTTAGAAATCAATTTTGATAAAGATCCTATGATTGAAATCAATCGATGGCGTTTGCCAAAGATTGGTATTGATTCTCTTTATGATAAAACCTGGAGAGAACATGTTCATCTTACTGAATTCAATGTGAAAACAGTAGAAAGAACCTTTGCTATTTCTAAAACTCAGGAAAAATGCCGTCTGTTTCAACGTGATGTTATAACAGACATGAAGAAAAAAGATTTTTCTTTTATTCACATTGCATCTGTCCAGGTTGCCATCAAACCTTTAATTAGGAAAGGTGTCAATGCCTCTGTGCTCCTGTGCTTGCGTGATGCAGGATTGAGGAATTTTGATGACAGTCAGCTTGGGATTGTGCAAACATCCCTTGCAGAAGGTCCTGTTCATTTTGATTGTTACCCAGATTTAACTATTGATTTAAATGATAAAAATATTCTTGATGTTTTAACCTTGAATATTTTGACTTCTGGGATTGACATGACCGATGGCAGTAAGCCTCTGGCATTAATTTATCGCATTTATTACAGACTAATGAAGACTAGCCTTAATCCTAAGGCTAAACTACATTCGTCTAGAGACCAGACCCTTCTGATACAGAGCTCATCTTCCAGCGCTGATATCAGAACCCCCAAGATGATTAACTGGAAGGATGTTTCTTTTCCAGATGAATGGGTTCTTCCCCAAGAATTACCCCCAAGACAAGTCATGCCTCGAAATAAAGATGTTGACCTAATTCAACAGTATTTTGATGGTACTGTAAAGATTTCTTTTGACGGACCCTCCACGACCAAAGAAAGACGAGACTCTTTCACTGGTCCCCTATCTTCTACTTCTTCGGACTCGAGAATCAGTAGAGATAAAAATCTCGAAACATTCTTGGAAGATTCTGTCAAGATGGCAGAACCTAAACGTCCAATTATTATCCAAGAAATTCCCAAGGGAAATTCTTCTGAGTCCAAGTTGAAGGGAGTCTCTCCAGAGTCTCAAGTAACTTCAGCTTTTTACACAACCAAAGATGATTTTCCATCATCCAAGGGAAAAGCCAAAAAGGAAGAAACTGAAGAAGACTCTTCTGAGTCCCATACAGCTTCAGATTTGGTTATGAACACAAATGTTTTGCACCCACAATTAATGATGATGTACAAATCCTTTGAGATTGATATGATTTCACTGGTTGGTGAATTTAAGAGCATAAAAAACCGACCTAAGCGTATAGCTTATGCTCGTGATTTTAGTCAAGCCCAAAAACAAAGGGTAAGACGAAAATGGAAAGAATTGATGAATGCCCAGCAAAGGCATATTCTTTTCTTTGATTTTCTTGAAAATCATTATGATTTTAAGCATTGTGATTTTAAGAATAAATTTTTAAATGTTTTAAAAACTACATTTGTTAAAGAAGATAAAACAGTTGTAACGGAAAGCCGTCCTCCACTTGAGACCACTTTGATCTCAGTACGTGGAGCTGAAGTTGAAGTTTCTCCTTTTAAAATTCCAACTGTTAAAGATTCAAATTTTCCTTTAGCTTCTGAAACAAAGAAGATTATTGAGCAAAACAATTTTTGAAACTCTGCTCTCCACATTATAGGTCAACAATTAGACCGTATTGAGGATAATATTGAAAAACCTGTTTTTAAATCAGATTTTTGAAGACGTACCGCTAGTCCTCCAAAACCTAAAATTAAGTTGATTGAAAAACCTTTGATTATTCTACCCGAGAACAGACAGAAAATACATTCTGTCAGTACTCTAGATAGAATTGATCAAATGCTAGCAGAAATAAAGCTAGAAAAACAAAGTTCAAAACCTTCTACAAGTGTCCTTGATAGGAGTAGAAAGGATTTTAATCCAGACTATATTTCTGTTCTTTCTACAGATGAATCCTCAGAGGATGATTCTGTCATCAATTCTGTTTTAAAACAGTTTTCATCGGAGCCAGCTGAGATAGCCAGACTCACTACTGTGAAACCTTCGGGTTTTACGAAGAATTGGTTTTCAAAGCCAACTCCACCTGATTTAGCGATCGAAGAACGTATGTTTAGAGATCAGTTTTCGGCTAGTGCCGACAGGATATATGAATGGAACATTGATGGAATCTCTAAACAAGAAGTCCTAAATACTCTACAAAAGATGTCCATGATCGCCGATGCCTATGTTCAGAAAAACATTTTACAACCTGATGTTGTTTTAATGTTAGTTTCTGGTTTTAAAGGTATGCTTCGGTGTTGGTGGGATAAACACCTTACTGATGAAGCTAAACAAAGGATTCAATTTGCTGTCAAGCAAAATGATGATGGTACCCCTGTTTTTGATAACACCATAGGACGAGGTCTCTCTGATGGTGTTAATACTTTGATTTATACGATTATAAAACATTTCATTGGTACACCTTCAAATGTGACTAATCGTTTTTCTGATTATTTGAATAATCTGAGATGTCCTAACATGTCAGATTATAATTGGTATGAAATCGTGTTTATTTCACGAATTTTAATGCGTGATGATTCTGATAAGCCTTACTGGAAAGAAAGATTCATTGATGGTCTCCCTCGTTTGTTTGCCATTAAGGTTAAGGAGGCACTACCTGATAGTACCGGTAGAGTAGATTACGATAGTTACACCTATGGTGATATTACTAGCGTAATTAAAAAACTCGGTATTAGTATGTGCAATGATCAAAAGCTCATCTCTCAGCAGATGAAAGATAGAAAGAGAGCCAAATATGAGATAGGAAATTTCTGTCAACAATTTGGCCTTCCTCCTATTGCTCCATCCAAAAAGAGAAAGAAAAAACATTTGAAAAGGTTTTCCCAAAAACCTCACGGAGATTATTTTCAAAAGAAAAGAAAAACCCGTGCTGATTTCTTTAGAAAACCTTCTGATCATAAAAGATTTTCTCATAAAAAATCTTTTCCTAAGAAAAACTCTGATCTAAACCAGAGATGTTTTAAATGTGGAAAGAGGGGACATTATGCAAATAATTGTCCAAACCCTCAAAAATCCCCTAAATTGAAGAATAAGGTTAATGCTTTAAATATTGGTGAAGATGAGCAACAGGCTTTGTTTCAATTACTCGATCACAATTCTGATTCTTCATCCTCAGAAGGTGATGAATACAGTTCTAGTGATAGTAACTATCATTCAGAATCAGATTCATCAGTTCAAACAATGGTTAAGCTTGGCTGCAATTGCAGTGGTTCTTGTTGTAAAACTTCTGGAGTTAAAACAATTAATGTTTTAACTAAAGAGGAGGGAGGAACAGCAGAACCTTCTTCTTGATTTGATTTCTCAGCTTGAGAATACTGAGCTAAAAGAAAAGTATCTCGCCCAGTTCAGGAAGACTATGGCTCGTAGAGAGTCGTCATCTTCTCAAGAGAAAGTCAGTTTTCAAGAAACATTAAAACGTTTCGATAAGAAACCGAAGAATGTTTCTACCTCTGATTTACAGCATGAAATCGGAATTATCAAGCAAGAGATTATTGAACTCAAATCTGAGATTAATAATCTTAAACTTGAAAATTCAAGTTTAAAACAACATTTTATTACTCTTAAAATTCAGCATGCTCTTGATCAAGATCCTTCCGATAATGAAGAAACAAAAGTTTCTGACCATGATGAACCCTCAGATAGTCCTAAGGCTGTTTGCTTGTTAAGACAATCCATGCCCATTAAATGGTATGCGAAAGTCAAAATTATTGTTTGTAGAGAATTTGAGTTCTCTGTGATTGCTTTGATTGATTCTGGATCGGATCTTAACTGTATTCGTGAAGGCCTGCTTCCAACCAAGTATTTTGAAAAGTCTACTGAAAGACTATCAGCGGCTAATGGTTCAAAGATGAAAATCAACTATGAGCTAAATGATGCCCATGTCTGTCAAGACAATGTTTGTTTTCGTATCCCGTCTGTCCTAGTCAAAAACATGACTTGGGATGTCATTTTAGGGATGCCTTTTATCAATTCTATTTGCCCTTTCTTAACTGAGAAAGATGGGATCACCACTGACCCCTTCGGACAGAAAGTCAAATTTAATTTTGTTTCCAAACTTGAAGCTGATACTTCAAGAGGAAAAATTTCTGTGATCGTTGCTAAGGAACACCATCTACTCTCTCTTCAACAAGAAGTAAGAATTAGAAAAATTTCTGAGCATTTGAATGAGCCACTAATGCATTCAAAAATTGAGGATTTTCATAAAAAACTCGTTTTTGAAATTTGTTCCGATCTCCCCAATGCTTTTTGGAATCGGAAAAAACATCAGGTTTCTCTGCCTTATATCAAAGATTTTTCAGAGAAAAATATTCTCACTAAAGCTCGGCCCATTCAAATAAATGCTGAGACTTTAGAATTTTGTAAAAATGAAATTTCTGATCTTCTTCAGAAGATATTAATCAGGCATAGTAAGTCACCCTGGTCGTGTGCTGCTTTCTATGTCCAGAAAAATTCTGAGTTAGAACGAGGTTCACCCCGCCTTGTCATAAATTACAAACCCCTGAACAAAGTGTTAGAATGGATAAGATATCCCATCCCTAACAAAAATGACTTAATTCAGAGATTGAGTGAAGCTGTAGTCTTTAGCAAGTATGACCTTAAGTCTGGATTTTGGCAAATCCAAATTAGGGAGTCGGACCGTTATAAGACTGCATTTTGTACTCCGTTGGGTCATTACGAGTGGAAAGTGATGCCATTCGGTCTAAAAAATGCCCCTTCTGAGTTTCAAAACATTATGAACGATATTTTCAATAGTTTTTCTCATTTCACTATTGTTTATATCGATGATATTTTAATTTTCTCTAAATCCATTAATGATCACTGGAAACATTTGTTGGCATTCCTTGACATCGCCAAAAGAATTGGACTAGTGGTTTCTGCTAAGAAAATTAAACTTTTCCAAACCAAGATTAGATTCCTTGGTTTTGATATTTGTACCAGTAAGATCAGACCAATTCAAAGGTCAACTGATTTTGCTGAAAAATTTCCTGATGTCATTATAGATAAAACTCAGCTCCAGAGATTTCTTGGTTCGCTGAATTATATCGCTGATTTTTATAAAGATGTGAGAAAACGGTGTCGTCCTCTCTTCCAGAGACTTCGTACCAACCCTTCTCCGTGGACTGATATCCATGTCTTGGAATCCCTAATTCTGAATATTTTAAAATTGTTGAAACAGATGCCTCTGACATTGGTTATGGTGGCATTCTGAAACAATGTGTTTCACCAGGTTCTTCCGAACAAATTTTTCGTTTCCATTCCGGGACCTGGAATCATGCACAATTAAATTATAGTACTACTAAAAAAGAAATTTTATCTATAGTACTATGCATTTCTAAATTTCAATCTCATTTACTAAATCAAAAATTTCTTTTAAGAATTGATTGCAAAAGTGCTAAGTATGTTTTAGAAAAAGATGTTGAAAACATTGCATCTAAACAAATTTTTGCACGATGGCAAGCTATTTTAAGCATTTTTGATTTTGATATTGAGTATATAAAAGGATCGGATAACTCCATCCCTGATTTTCTTACCCTTGAATTTCTGCAGAGAAAAAATGAGTAAGAGAAATAAACGAGAGAAGACTGAGAGCTCCCAGAGGCCTCCACTTCTCCCAGCACCTCCTGCCTCTCTTTTGATGCCAACTTCCCCACTGGAAGTTGCAAATAGATACACAGTTCTGGGAACTATGCCCAGACCTGTAACCCCGAGTTCGTTTGCCATGGCAGTAACCATGCCACATGATCCCTCGTCCAACCCTTTGGGTAGAACAAGGCCTAGATTTCCTGCTCCTAACAGAGCAGAAAGTTTTCAAAAATCACATTTTCAAAGTCTGTTCTACATTGAGAATATTGTAGAAAGAGATCCTTTCCAAATCGCTTTTCATTATTTTTCGCCAGGATGGCACTGGGTTCCTCGTAATCCAGAAAAAGATTTGAAATTTTTTCTTTCTATTCTCTCCCATACGAGATCAATCTACTTGAAACCACTTTATGATAAAGTGGATCCTTCAGAGATTTTTTCCCATTCTTGTTTTATTGTCAGAATTCTAACACCTGATCAATGGGGACAGAATCCGAATACTATTAAAAGTATTCCGGATACCCGGATTAGATATAATTATCATGATTATATCGACGCCTGGCTCCATTTTCCTTTTTATCAGACACCAAGTATGTCTCATTCTTGGTTCTTTAATTTTGATAAAAAATTCGTTCCAAAGATCCCTCTTTGGTTCATCCAATGGTGGCAATCTTTTGGCCCCATTCCATATATCTATCCGCCAGGCCTCCAGCCTGTCCTTGATCATATTAAATCGGTAACCCCAAAAATGGATTCCCCTCATTCTAAATTTCCATTTTCAATCCATTTTTGTGCTCATTACAAATTACCATGGATCCTTAATTGGACCTATGAGAAAACTACAGACATTCTTGTCCGCAGATTTTACGTTAAATACTGGGATAAAACCCAGATCCCTGATAATTTTTTGACTAAAGCTTTAAAGGATTTTCCTGTCTCGGCATCAGATCTAAAAGACCGGGAGGAGTTTCCATCACCAAAGTCAAAAAATCAGATCGAGTTTCCTTTTTCCACTTCTCGAACCTAAGGATACTCCAAGTTCATCTTCAAAACAGAAGAAAAAGACTTCATCAGAAAAGAAACCTTCTTCTTCCACAAAGAAAAAAGATTGAGATACAGAAAGTTTAGCCTCTTCGAAAAAAGACTCCAAGAAGAAGCAGAATAAAGAGATGCTTGAGATACTCAAGAAACAGATAGAAGGACAACACAATAGCATGATGCTATTAAAGCAGTCCATTGATGAAGAAGCCAGCAGTGAATCAGAACAGTCAGAACATGACTCTGATGACCTGTACAAATACTTTGGACACGACAAAGAATACACTTCGCCTGATCTCGGAGAGCCTTAATTGCCAGTCCACAAAAGTCAAGATCGGTCAGCAGATAAAGACAAGATGTCCCCACTGAAGACAAAACATCTTTCGGTGCGGACCCCCACTTCCAGCAGTCGAGTTCCATTTGCCGTAGGTAAGTCCCTGTGTTGCCGTTAGCCGAAGGAAGGCGTTAGGCGTTGATGGGCACGATAGGTACCTGGTAAGGACAATAAGTCTGTGAGGGATGTGTTCCCTTAGGGTATGTGTAACCCGTGCAGCAGGGTAAGGTCAAAGACCTAGATTTAGGAAGTACCTAAGTTTCTTAGGAAGTTGCCAAAAAGAACAGGATGTTTAGATCCAGTTCTTCAGTTAGTTCCAGGTCAAGTAAACCGTCTAATATTATTAATGAAGAAGATGAAATTTTAGAAATCAATTTTGATAAAGATCCTATGATTGAAATCAATCGATGGCGTTTGCCAAAGATTGGTATTGATTCTCTTTATGATAAAACCTGGAGAGAAAAGGTTCATCTTACTGAATTCAATGTGAAAACAGTAGAAAGAACCTTTGCTATTTCTAAAACTCAGGAAAAATGCCGTCTGTTTCAACGTGATGTTATAACAGACATGAAGAAAAAAGATTTTTCTTTTATTCACATTGCATCTGTCCAGGTTGCCATCAAACCTTTAATTAGGAAAGGTGTCAATGCCTCTGTGCTCCTGTGCTTGCGTGATGCAGGATTCAGGAATTTTGATGACAGTCAGCTTGGGATTGTGCAAACATCCCTTGCAGAAGGTCCTATTCATTTTGATTGTTACCCAGATTTAACTATTGATTTAAATGATAAAAATATTCTTGATGTTTTAACCTTGAATATTTTGACTTCTGGGATTGACATGACCGATGGCAGTAAGCCTCTGGCATTAATTTATCGCATTTATTACAGACTAATGAAGACTAGCCTTAATCCTAAGGCTAAACTACATTCGTCTAGAGACCAGACCCTTCTGATGCAGAGCTCATCTTCCAGCGCTGATATCAGAACCCCCATGATGATTAACTGGAAGGATGTTTCTTTTCCAGATGAGTGGGTTCTTCCCCAAGAATTACCCCCAAGACAAGTCATGCCTCGAAATAAAGATGTTGACTTAATTCAACAGTATCTTGATGGTACTGTAAAGATTTCTTTTGACAGACCCTCCACGACCAAAGAAAGACGATACTCTTTCACTGGTCCCCTATCTTCTACTTCTTCGGACCCGAGAATCAGTAGAGATAAAAATCTCGAAACATTCTTGGAAGATTTTGTCAAGATGGCAGAACCTAAACGTCCAATTATTATCTAAGAAATTCCCAAGGGAAATTCTTCTGAGTCCAAGTTGAAGGGAGTCTCTTCAGAGTCTCAAGTAACTTCAGCTTTTTAAACAACCAAAGATGATTTTCCATCATCCAAGGGAAAAGCCAAAAAGGAAGAAACTGAAGAAGACTCTTCTGAGCCCCCTACAGCTTCAGATTTGGTTATGAACACAAATGTTTTGCACCCACAATTAATGATGATGTGCAAACCCTTTGAGATTGATATGATTCCACTGGTTGATGAATTTAAGAGCATAAAAAACCGACCTAAGCGTATAGCTTATGCTCGTGGTTTTAGTCAAGCCCAAAAACAAAGGGTAAGACGAAAATGGAAAGAATTGATGAATGCCCAGCAAAGGCATATTCTTTTCTTTGATTTTCTTGAAAATCATTATGATTTTAAGCATTTTGATTTTAAGAATAAATTTTTAAATGATTTAAAAACTACATTTGTTAAAGAAGATAAAACAGTTGTAACGGAAAGCCATCCTCCACTTGAGACCACTTTGATCTCAGTACGTGGAGCTGAAGTTGAAGCTTCTCCTTTTAAAATCCCAACTGTTAAAGATTCAAATTTTCCTTTAGCTTCTGAAACAAAGAAGATTATTGAGCAAAACAATTTTTGAAACTCTGCTCTCCACATTATAGGTCAACAATTAGACCGTATTGAGGAGAATATTGAAAAACCTGTTTTTAAATCTGATTTTGGAAGACGTACTGCTAGTCCTCCAAAACCTAAAATTAAGTTGATTGAAAAACCTTTGATTATTCTACCCGAGAACAGACAGAAAATAGATTCTGTCAGTACTCTAGATAGAATTGATCAAATGCTTGCAGAAATAAAGCTCGAAAAACAAAGTTCAAAACCTTCTACAAGTGTCCTTGATAGGAGTAGAAAGGATTTTAATCCAGACTATATTTCTGTTCTTTCTACAGATGAATCCTCAGAGGATGATTCTGTCATCAATTCTGTTTTAAAACAGTTTTCATCGGAGCCAGCTGAGATAGCCAAACTCACTACTGTGAAACCTTCAGGTTTTACGAAGAACTGGTTTTCAAAGCCAACTCCACCTGATTTAGCGATCGAAGAACGTATGTTTAGAGATCAGTTTTCGGCTAGTGCCGACAGGATATATGAATGGAACATTGATGGACTCTCTGAACAAGAAGTCCTAAATACTCTACAAAAGATGTCCATGATCGCCGATGCCTATGTTCAGAAAAACATTTTACAACCTGATGTTGTTTTAATGTTAGTTTCTGGTTTTACGGGTATGCTTCGGTCTTGGTGGGATAAACACCTTACTGATGAAGCTAAACAAAGGATTCAATTTGCTGTCAAGCAAAATGATGATGGTACCCCTGTTTTTGATAACACCATAGGACGAGGTGTCTCTGATGGTGTTAATACTTTGATTTATACGATTATAAAACATTTCATTGGTACGCCTTCAAATGTGACTAATCGTTTTTCTGATTATTTGAATAATCTGAGATGTCCTAACATGTCAGATTATAATTGGTATGAAACCGTGTTTATTTCATGAGTTTTAATGCGTGATGATTCTGATAAGCCTTACTGGAAAGAAAGATTTATTGATGGTCTCCCTCGTTTGTTTGCCATTAAGGTTAAGGAGGCACTACTTGATAGTACCGGTAGAGTAGATTACGATAGTTACACCTATGGTGATATTACTAGCGTAATTAAAAAACTCGGTATTAGTATGTGCAATGATCAAAAGCTCATCTCTCAGCAGATGAAAGATAGAAAGAGAGCCAAATATGAGATGGGAAATTTCTGTCAACAATTTGGCCTTCCTCCTATTGCTCCATCCAAAGAGAGAAAGAAAAAACATTTGAAAAGGTTTTCCCAAAAACCTCACGGAGATTATTTTCAAAAGAAAAGAAAAACCCGTGCTGATTTCTTTAGAAAACCTTCTGATCATAAAAGATTTCCTCATAAAAAATCTTTTCCTAAGAAAAACTCTGATCTAAACCAGAGATGTTTTAAATGTGGAAAGAGGGGACATTATGCAAATAATTGTCCAAATCCTCAAAAATCCACTAAATTGAAGAATAAGCTTAATGCTTTAAATATTGGTGAAGATGAGCAACAGGAATTGTTTCAATTACTCGATCACAATTCTGATTCTTCATCCTCAGAAGGTGATGAATACAGTTCTAGTGATAGTAACTATCATTCAGAATCAGATTCATCAGTTCAAACAATGGTTAAGCTTGGCTGCAATTGCAGTGGTTCTTGTTGTAAAACTTCTGGAGTTAAAACAATTAATGTTTTAACTAAAGAGGAGGAACAGCAGAACCTTCTTCTTGATTTGATTTCTCAGCTTGAGAATACTGAGCTAAAAGAAAAGTATCTCGCCCAGTTCAGGAAGACTATGGCTCGTAGAGAGTCGTCATCTTCTCAAGAGAAAGTCAGTTTTCAAGAAACATTAAAACGTTTCGATAAGAAACCGAAGAATGTTTCTACCTCTCATTTTCAGCATGAAATCGGAATTATCAAGCAAGAGATTATTGAACTCAAATCTGTAGGTTAATAATCTTAAACTTGAAAAGTCAAGTTTAGAACAACATTTTATTACTCTTAAAATTGAGCATGTTCTTGATCAAGATCCTTCCGATAATGAAGAAACAAAAGTTTCTGACCATGATGAACCCTCAGATAGTCCTAAGGCTGTTTGCTTGTTAAGACAATCCATGCCCATTAAATGGTATGCGAAAGTCAAAATTATTGTTTGTAGAGAATTTGAGTTCTCTGTGATTGCTTTGATTGATTCTGGATCGGATCTTAACTGTATCCGTGAAGGCCTGGTTCCAACCAAGTATTTTGAAAAGTCTACTGAAAGACTATCAGCGGCTAATGGTTCAAAGATGAAAATCAACTATGAGCTAAATGATGCCCATGTCTGCAAGACAATGTTTGTTTTCGTATCC
Source organism: Platycarya strobilacea (assembly GCA_036898215.1). Classification (NCBI taxonomy): domain Eukaryota; kingdom Viridiplantae; phylum Streptophyta; class Magnoliopsida; order Fagales; family Juglandaceae; genus Platycarya; species Platycarya strobilacea. The sequence continues at coordinate 25,919,172 of CM072555.1, read as the reverse complement.
CGTCTGTCCTAGTCAAAAACATGACTTGGGATCTCATTTTAGGGATGCCTTTTATCAATTCTATTTGCCCTTTCTTAACTGAGAAAGATGGGATCACCACTGACCCCTTCGGACAGAAAGTCAAATTTAGTTTTGTTTCCAAACTTGAAGCTGATACTTCAAGAGGAAAAATTTCTGTGATCGTTGCTAAAGAACACCATCTACTCTCTCTTCAACAAGAAGTAAGAATTAGAAAAATTTCTGAGCATTTGACTGAGCCATTAATGCATTCAAAAATTGAGGATTTTCATAAGAAACTCGTTTTTGAAATTTGTTCCGATCTCCCCAATGCTTTTTGGAATCAGAAAAAACATGAGGTTTCTCTGCCATATATCAAAGATTTTTCAGAGAAAAATATTCTCACTAAAGCTCGGCCCATTCAAATGAATGCTGAGACTTTAGAATTTTGTAAAAATGAAATTTCTGATCTTTTTCAGAAGAGATTAATCAGGCATAGTAAGTCACCCTGGTCGTGTGCTGCTTTCTATATCCAGCAAAATTCTGAGTTAGAACGAGGTTCACCCCGCCTTGTCATAAATTACAAACCCCTGAACAAAGTGTTAGAATGGATAAGATATCCCATCCCTAACAAAAATGACTTAATTCAGAGGTTGAGTGAAGCCGTAGTCTTTAGCAAGTATGACCTTAAGTCTGGATTTTGGCAAATCCAAATTAGGGAGTCGGACCGTTATAAGACTGCATTTTGTACTCCGTTGGCTCATTACGAGTGGAACGTGATGCCATTCGGTCTAAAAAATGCCCCTTCTGAGTTTCAAAACATTATTAACGATATTTTCAATAGTTTTTCTCATTTCATTATTGTTTATATCGATGATATTTTAATTTTCTCTAAATCCATTAATGATCACTGGAAACATTTGTTGGCATTCCGTGACATCGCCAAAAGAAATGGACTAGTGGTTTCTACTAAGAAAATTAAACTTTTCCAAACCAAGTTTAGATTCCTTGGTTTTGATATTTGAACCAGTAAGATCAGACCAATTCAAAGGTCAACTGATTTTGCTAAAAAAAATTTTGATGTCATTATAGATAAAACTCAGCTCCAGAGATTTCTTGGTTCGCTGAATTATATCGCTGATTTTTATAAAGATCTGAGAAAACGGTGTCGTCCTCTCTTCCAGAGACTTCGTACCAACCCTTCTCCGTGGACTGATATCCACACAAATCTTGTTAGGGAAATTAAGGCATATGTCAAAACTCTTCCATGTCTTGGAATCCCTAATTCTGAATATTTTAAAATTGTTGAAACAGATGCCTCTGACATTGGTTATGGTGGCATTCTGAAACAATGTGTTTCACCAGGTTCTTCCGAACAAATTTTTCGTTTCCATTCCGGGACCTGGATTCATGCACAATTAAATTATAGTACTACTAAAAAAGAAATTTTACCTATAGTACTATGCATTTCTAAATTTCAATCTCACTTATTAAATCAAAAATTTCTTTTAAGAATTGATTGCAAAAGTGCTAAGTATGTTTTAGAAAAAGATGTTGAAAACATTGCATCTAAACAAATTTTTGCACGATGGCAAGCTATTTTAAGCATTTTTGATTTTGATATTGAGTATATAAAAGGATCGGATAACTCCATCCCTGATTTTCTTACCCGTGAATTTCTGCAAAGAAAAAATGAGTGAGAAAAAGAAACGAGAGAAGACTGAGAGCTCCCAGAGGCCTCCACTTCTCCCAGCACCTCCTGCCTCTCTTTTGATGCCAACTTCCCCACTGGAAGTTGCAAATAGATACACAGTTCTGGGAACTATGCCCAGACCTGTAACCCCGAGTTCGTTTGCCATGGCAGTAACCATGCCACATGATCCCTCGTCCAACCCTTTGGGTAGAACAAGGCCTAGATTTCCTACTCCTAACAGAGCAGAAAGTTTTCAAAAATCACATTTTCAAAGTCTGCTCTACATTGAGAATATTGTAGAAAGAGATCCTTTCCAAATCGCTTTTCATTATTTTTCGCCAGGATGGCACTGGGTTCCTCGTAATCCAGAAAAAGATTTGAAATTTTTTCTTTCTATTCTCTCCCATACGAGATCAATCTACTTGAAACCACTTTATGATAAAGTGGATCCTTCAAAGATCTTTTCCCATTCTTGTTTTATTGTCAGAATTCTAACACTTGATCAATGGGGACAGAATCCGAATACTATTAAAAGTATTCCGGATACCCGGATTAGATATAATTATCATGATTATATCGACGCCTGGCTCCATTTTCCTTTTTATCAGACACCAAGTATGTCTCATTCTTGGTTCTTTAATTTTGATAAAAAATTCGTTCCAAAGATCCCTCTTTGGTTCATCCAATGGTGGCAATCTTTTGGCCCCATTCCATATATCTATCCGCCAGGCCTCCAGCCTGTCCTTGATCATATTAAATCGGTAACCCAAAAAATGGATTCCCCTCATTCTAAATTTCCATTTTCAATCCATTTTTGTGCTCATTACAAATTACCATGGATCCTTAATTGGACCTATGAGAAAACTGCAGACATTCTTGTCCGCAGATTTTACGTTAAATACTGGGATAAAACCCAGATCCCTGATAATTTTTTGACTAAAGCTTTAAAGGATTTTCCTGTCTCGGCAGCAGATCTAAAAAACCGGGAGGAGTTTCCATCACCAAAGTCAAAAAATCAGATCGAGTTTCCTTTTTCCACTTCTCGAACCTAAGGATACTCCAAGTTCATCTTCAAAACAAAAGAAAAAGACTTCATCAGAAAAGAAACCTTCTTCTTCTCCAAAGAAAAAAGATTCAGATACAGAAAGTTTAGCCTCTTCGAAAAAAGACTCCAAGAAGAAGCAAAACAAAGAGATGCTTGAGATACTCAAGAAACAGATAGAAGGACAACACAATATGATGATGCTATTAAAGCAGTCCATTGATGAAGAAGCCAGCAGTGAATCAGAACAGTCAGAACATGACTCTGATGACCTGTACAAATACTTTGGACACGACAAAGAATACACTTCGCCTGATCTCGGAGAGCCTTAATTGCCAGTCCACAAAAGTCAAGATCGGTCAGCAGATAAAGACAAGATGTCCCCACTGCCGACACCTTTTGAGCCAGTCAGCACTAGAAGACAAAACATCTTTCGGTGCGGACAACTTCATTACCTGACTGCCCAGCTTTGGGCGCAGACAGCTTTACTTTTTCAAAAAAGTAATCACGTGGTGTGGTTACTGTTTGCTTTCGGCTACTTTCGGCCGCTTTTCCTTTTTGTTTGTCTCCCGTGATCTACTCCGGGTTTCTTTTGTAATACCTCTCCATATATATAAGGAGAGTTCAGTTTTTAGTTTGAAGGCAGAGTTCATTCCACCCCTTTCTTACGATAAGAAAACTTGTAAGGACGGCTTTGCCGCCTATTGAACGGAATCAGGGCCGTTCCCTGGTACAGCGATCGGACTTCCCTCACAGTGCCCCTGTCGGAACGCTGTTTCCCCCATTCATTTGAATTTTCGCCTTTCTATTTTACATGCATTGGTCGGCTGAGCCGCCTCTTAACTGCTGCATATTTATTTTCTACATCTTAACTTCCCCACTGGAAGTTGACAAAGAAGTATCTTCCGTGATGGACCCCCACTTCCAGCAGTCGAGTTCCATTTGCCGTAGGTAAGTCCCTGTGTTGCCGTTAGCCGAAGGAAGGCGTTAGGCGTTGATGGGCCCGATAGGTACCTGGTAACGACAATAAGTCTGTGAGGGATGTGTTCCCTTAGGGTATGTGTAACCCGTCCAGCAGGGTAAGGTCAAAGACCTAGATTTAGGAAGTACCTAAGTTTCTTAGGAAGTTGCCAAAAAGAACAGGATGTTTAGATCCAGTTCTTCAGTTAGTTCCAGGTTAAGTAAACCGCCTGATATTATTAATGAAGAAGATGAAATTTTAGAAATCAATTTTGATAAAGATCCTATGATTGAAATCAATCGATGGCGTTTGCCAAAGATTGGTATTGATTCTCTTTATGATAAAACCTGGAGAGAAAAGGTTCATTTTACTGAATTCAATGTGAAAACAGTAGAAAGAACCTTTGCTATTTCTAAAACTCAGGAAAAATGTCGTCTGTTTCAACGTGATGTTATAACAGACATGAAGAAAAAAGATTTTTCTTTTATTCACATTGCATCTGTCCAGGTTGCCATCAAACCTTTAATTAGGAAAGGTGTCAATGCCTCTGTGCTCCTGTGCTTGCGTGATGCAGGATTCAGGAATTTTGATGACAGTCAGCTTGGGATTGTGCAAACATCCCTTGCAGAAGGTCCTGTTCATTTTGATTGTTACCCAGATTTAACTATTGATTTAAATGATAAAAATATTCTTGATGTTTTAACCTTGAATATTTTGACTTCTGGGATTGACATGACCGATGGCAGTAAGCCTCTGGCATTAATTTATCGCATTTATTACAGACTAATGAAGACTAGCCTTAATCCTAAGGCTAAACTACATTCGTCTAGAGACCAGACCCTTCTGATGCAGAGCTCATCTTCCAGCGCTGATATCAGAACCCCCATGATGATTAACTGGAAGGATGTTTCTTTTCCAGATGAGTGGGTTCTTCCCCAAGAATTACCCCCAAGACAAGTCATGCCTCGAAATAAAGATGTTGACTTAATTCAACAGTATCTTGATGGTACTGTAAAGATTTCTTTTGACAGACCCTCCACGACCAAAGAAAGACGATACTCTTTCACTGGTCCCCTATCTTCTACTTCTTCGGACCCGAGAATCAGTAGAGATAAAAATCTCGAAACATTCTTGGAAGATTCTGTCAAGATGGCAGAACCTAAACGTCCAATTATTATCCAAGAAATTCCCAAGGGAAATTCTTCTGAGTCCAAGTTGAAGGGAGTCTCTTCAGAGTCTCAAGTAACTTCAGCTTTTTACACAACCAAAGATGATTTTCCATCATCCAAGGGAAAAGCCAAAAAGGAAGAAACTGAAGAAGACTCTTCTGAGCCCCCTACAGCTTTAGATTTGGTTATGAACACAAATGTTTTGCACCCACAATTAATGATGATGTGCAAACCCTTTGAGATTGATATGATTTCACTGGTTGATGAATTTAAGAGCATAAAAAACCGACCTAAGCGTATAGCTTATGCTCGTGGTTTTAGTCAAGCCCAAAAACAAAGGGTAAGACGAAAATGGAAAGAATTGATGAATGCCCAGCAAAGGCATATTCTTTTCTTTGATTTTCTTGAAAATCATTATGATTTTAAGCATTGTGATTTTAAGAATAAATTTTCAAATGTTTTAAAAACTACATTTGTTAAAGAAGATAAAACAGTTGTAACGGAAAGCCATCCTCCACTTGAGACCACTTTGATCTCAGTACGTGGAGCTGAAGTTGAAGCTTCTCCTTTTAAAATCCCAACTGTTAAAGATTCAAATTTTCCTTTAGCTTCTGAAACAAAGAAGATTATTGAGCAAAACAATTTTTGAAACTCTGCTCTCCACATTATAGGTCAACAATTAGACCGTATTGAGGAGAATATTGAAAAACCTGTTTTTAAATCTGATTTTGGAAGACGTACTGCTAGTCCTCCAAAACCTAAAATTAAGTTGATTGAAAAACCTTTGATTATTCTACCCGAGAACAGACAGAAAATAGATTCTGTCAGTACTCTAGATAGAATTGATCAAATGCTAGCAGAAATAAATCTAGAAAAACAAAGTTCAAAACCTTCTACAAGTGTCCTTGATAGGAGTAGAAAGGATTTTAATCCAGACTATATTTCTGTTCTTTCTACAGATGAATCCTCAGAGGATGATCCTGTCATCAATTCTGTTTTAAAACAGTTTTCATCGGAGCCAGCTGAGATAGCCAGACTCACTACTGTGAAACCTTCAGGTTTTACGAAGAACTGGTTTTCAGTTAGCCAACTCCACCTGATTTAGCGATCGAAGAACGTATGTTTAGAGATCAGTTTTCGGCTAGTGCCGACAGGATATATGATTGGAACATTGATGGACTCTCTGAACAAGAAGTCCTAAATACTCTACAAAAGATGTCCATGATCGCCGATGCCTATGTTCAGAAAAAACATTTTACAACCTGATGTTGTTTTAATGTTAGTTTCTGGTTTTACGGGTATGCTTCGGTCTTGGTGGGATAAACACCTTACTGATGAAGCTAAACAAAGGATTCAATTTGCTGTCAAGCAAAATGATGATGGTACCCCTGTTTTTGATAACACCATAGGACGAGGTGTCTCTGATGGTGTTAATACTTTGATTTATACGATTATAAAACATTTCATTGGTACGCCTTCAAATGTGACTAATCGTTTCTCTGATTATTTGAATAATCTGAGATGTCCTAACATGTCAGATTATAATTGGTATGAAACCGTGTTTATTTCACGAGTTTTAATGCGTGATGATCCTGATAAGCCATACTGGAAAGAAAGATTCATTGATGGTCTCCCTCGTTTGCTTGCCATTAAGGTTAAGGAGGCACTACTTGATAGTACCGGTAGAGTAGATTACGATAGTTACACCTATGGTGATATTACTAGCGTAATTAAAAAACTCGGTATTAGTATGTGCAATGATCAAAAGCTCATCTCTCAGCAGATGAAAGATAGAAAGAGAGCCAAATATGAGATGGGAAATTTCTGTCAACAATTTGGCCTTCCTCCTATTGCTCCATCCAAAGAGAGAAAGAAAAAACATTTGAAAAGGTTTTCCCAAAAACCTCACGGAGATTATTTTCAAAAGAAAAGAAAAACCCGTACTGATTTCTTTAGAAAACCTTCTGATCGTAAAAGATTTCCTCATAAAAAATCTTTTCCTAAGAAAAACTCTGATCTAAACCAGAGATGTTTTAAATGTGGAAAGAGGGGACATTATGCAAATAATTGTCCAAATCCTCAAAAATCCACTAAATTGAAGAATAAGCTTAATGCTTTAAATATTGGTGAAGATGAGCAACAGGAATTGTTTCAATTACTCGATCACAATTCTGATTCTTCATCCTCAGAAGGTGATGAATACAGTTCTAGTGATAGTAACTATCATTCAGAATCAGATTCATCAGTTCAAACAATGGTTAAGCTTGGCTGCAATTGCAGTGGTTCTTGTTGTAAAACTTCTGGAGTTAAAACAATTAATGTTTTAACTAAAGAGGAGGAACAGCAGAACCTTCTTCTTGATTTCATTTCTCAGCTTGAGAATACTGAGCTAAAAGAAAAGTATCTCGCCCAGTTCAGGAAGACTATGGCTCGTAGAGAGTCGTCATCTTCTCAAGAGAAAGTCAGTTTTCAAGAAACATTAAAACGTTTCGATAAGAAACCGAAGAATGTTTCTACCTCTGATTTACAGCATGAAATCGGAATTATCAAGCAAGAGATTATTGAACTCAAATCTGAGGTTAATAATCTTAAACTTGAGAAGTCAAGTTTAAAACAACATTTTATTACTCTTAAAATTGAGCATGTTCTTGATCAAGATCCTTCCGATAATGAAGAAACAAAGGTTTCTGACCATGATGAACCCTCAGATAGTCCTAAGGCTGTTTGCTTGTTAAGACAATCCATGCCCTTTAAATGGTATGCAAAAGTCAAAATTATTGTTTGTAGAGAATTTGAGTTCTCTGTGATTGCTTTGATTGATTCTGGATCGGATCTTAACTGTATCCGTGAAGGCCTGGTTCCAACCAAGTATTTTGAAAAGTCTACTGAAAGACTATCAGCGGCTAATGGTTCAAAGATGAAAATCAACTATGAGCTAAATGATGCCCATGTCTGCAAGACAATGTTTGTTTTCGTATCCCGTCTGGCCTAGTCAAAAACATGACTTGGGATGTCATTTTAGGGATGCCTTTTATCAATTCTATTTGCCCTTTCTTAACTGAGAAAGATGGGATCACCACTGACTCCTTCGGACAGAAAGTCAAATTTAATTTTGTTTCCAAACTTGAAGCTGATACTTCAAGAGGAAAAATTTCTGTGATCGTTGCTAAGGAACACCATCTACTCTCTCTTCAACAAGAAGTAAGAATTAGAAAAATTTCTGAGCATTTCACTGAGACATTAATGCATTCAAAAATTGAGGATTTTCATAAAAAACTCGTTTTTGAAATTTGTTCCGATCTCCCCAATGCTTTTTGGAATCGGAAAAAACATGAGGTTTCTCTGCCTTATATCAAAGATTTTTCAGAGAAAAATATTCTCACTAAAGCTCGGCCCATTCAAATGAATGCGGAGACTTTAGAATTTTGTAAAAATGAAATTTCTGATCTTCTTCAGAAGAGATTAATCAGGCATAGTAAGTCACCCTGGTCGTGTGCTGCTTTCTATGTCCAGAAAAATTCTGAGTTAGAACGAGGTTCACCCCGCCTTGTCATAAATTACAAACCCCTGAACAAAGTGTTAGAATAGATAAGATATCCCATCCCTAACAAAAATGACTTAATTCAGAGGTTGAGTGAAGCCGTAGTCTTTAGCAAGTTTGACCTTAAGTCTGGATTTTGGCAAATCCAAATTAGGGAGTCGGACCGTTATAAGACTGCATTTTGTACTCCGTTGGGTCATTACGAGTGGAACGTGATGCCATTCGGTCTAAAAAATGCCCCTTCTGAGTTTCAAAACATTATGAACGATATTTTCAATAGTTTTTCTCATTTCACTATTGTTTATATCGATGATATTTTAATTTTCTCTAAATCCATTAATGATCACTGGAAACATTTGTTGGCATTCCTTGACATCGCCAAAAGAAATGGACTAGTGGTTTCTGCTAAGAAAATTAAACTTTTCCAAACCAAGATTAGATTCCTTGGTTTTGATAATTTGTACCAGTAAGATCAGACCAATTCAAAGGTCAACTGATTTTGCTAAAAAATTTCCTGATGTCATTATAGATAAAACTCAGCTCTAGAGATTTCTTAGTTCGCTGAATTATATCGCTGATTTTTATAAAGATCTGAGAAAACGGTGTCGTCCTCTCTTCCAGAGACTTCGTACCAACCCTTCTCCGTGGACTGATATCCACACAAATCTTGTTAGGGAAATTAAGGCATATGTCAAAACTCTTCCATGTCTTGGAATCCCTAATTCTGAATATTTTAAAATTGTTGAAACAGATGCCTCTGACATTGGTTATGGTGGCATTCTGAAACAATGTGTTTCACCAGGTTCTTCTGAACAAATTTTTCGTTTCCATTCTGGGACCTGGAATCATGCACAATTAAATTATAGTACTACTAAAAAAGAAATTTTATCTATAGTACTATGCATTTCTAAATTTCAATCTCACTTATTAAATCAAAAATTTCTTTTAAGAATTGATTGCAAAAGTGCTAAGTATGTTTTAGAAAAAAATGTTGAAAACATTGCATCTAAACAAATTTTTGCACGATGGCAAGCTATTTTAAGCATTTTTGATTTTGATATTGAGTATATAAAAGGATCGGATAACTCCATCCCTGATTTTCTTACCCGTGAATTTCTGCAGAGAAAAAATGAGTGAGAAAAAGAAACGAGAGAAGACTGAGAGCTCCCAGAGGCCTCCACTTCTCCCAGCACCTCCTGCCTCTCTTTTGATGCCAACTTCCCCACTGGAAGTTGCAAATAGATACACAGTTCTGGGAACTATGCCCAGACCTGTAACCCCGAGTTCGTTTGCCATGGCAGTAACCATGCCACATGATCCCTCGTCCAACCCTTTGGGTAGAACAAGGCCTAGATTTCCTGCTCCTAACAGAGCAGAAAGTTTTCAAAAATCACATTTTCAAAGTCTGTTCTACATTGAGAATATTGTAGAAAGAGATCCTTTCCAAATCGCTTTTCATTATTTTTCGCCAGGATGGCACTGGGTTCCTCGTAATCCAGAAAAAGATTTGAAATTTTTTCTTTCTATTCTCTCCCATACGAGATCAATCTACTTGAAACCACTTTATGATAAAGTGGATCCTTCAAAGATCTTTTCCCATTCTAGTTTTATTGTCAGAATTCTAACACTTGATCAATGGGGACAGAATCCGAATACTATTAAAAGTATTCCGGATACCCGGAATAGATATAATTATCATGATTATATCGACGCCTGGCTCCATTTTCCTTTTTATCAGACACCAAGTATGTCTCATTCTTGGTTCTTTAATTTTGATAAAAAATTCGTTCCAAAGATCCCTCTTTGGTTCATCCAATGGTGGCAATCTTTTGGCCCCATTCCATATATCTATCCGCCAGGCCTCCAGCCTGTCCTTGATCATATTAAATCGGTAACCCCAAAAATGGATTCCCCTCATTCTAAATTTCCATTTTCAATCCATTTTTGTGCTCATTACAAATTACCATGGATCCTTAATTGGACCTATGAGAAAACTGCAGACATTCTTGTCCGCAGATTTTACGTTAAATACTGGGATAAAACCCAGATCCCTGATAATTTTTTGACTAAAGCTTTAAAGGATTTTCCTGTCTCGGCAGCAGATCTAAAAAACCGGGAGGAGTTTCCATCACCAAAGTCAAAAAATCATATCGAGTTTCCTTTTTCCACTTCTCGAACCTAAGGATACTCCAAGTTCATCTTCAAAACAAAAGAAAAAGACTTCATCAGAAAAGAAACCTTCTTCTTCTCCAAAGAAAAAAGATTCAGATACAGAAAGTTTAGCCTCTTCGAAAAAAGACTCCAAGAAGAAGCAAAACAAAGAGATGCTTGAGATACTCAAGAAACAGATAGAAGGACAACACAATAGGATGATGCTATTAAAGCAGTCCATTGATGAAGAAGCCAGCAGTGAATCAGAACAGTCAGAACATGACTCTGATGACCTGTACAAATACTTTGGACACGACAAAGAATACACTTCGCCTGATCTCGGAGAGCCTTAATTGCCAGTCCACAAAAGTCAAGATCGGTCAGCAGATAAAGACAAGATGTCCCCACTGCCGACACCTTTTGAGCCAGTCAGCACTAGAAGACAAAACATCTTTCGGTGCGGACAACTTCATTGCCTGACTGCCCAGCTTTCGGCGCAGACAGCTTTACTTTTTCAAAAAAGTAATCACGTGGTGTGGTTACTGTTTGCTTTCGGCTACTTTTGGCCGCTTTTCCTTTTTGTTTGTCTCCCGTGATCTACTCCGGGTTTCTTTTGTAATACCTCTCCATCTATATAAGGAGAGTTCAGTTTTTAGTTTGAAGGCAGAGTTCATTCCACCCCTTTCTTACGATAAGAAAACTTGTAAGGAATCCTCTCTGCAAGCCATAATCTTGTAATTTTGTGAATCTTGTGATTATAATGAAGAATATTTTTATTTTAAATCTATCTTCATTATTTATGTTTATACATTGCATACATATGGTCGGCTTTGCCGCCTATTGAACGGAATCAGGGCCGTTCCCTGGTACAGCGATCGGACTTCCCTCACAGTGCCCCTGTCGGAACGCTGTTCCCCCCATTCATTTGAATTTTCGCCTTTCTATTTTACATGCATTGGTCGGCTGAGCCGCCTCTTAACTTCCCCACTGGAAGTTGACAAAGAAGTATCTTCCGTGATGGACCCCCACTTCCAGCAGTCGAGTTCCATTTGCCGTAGATAAGTCCCTGTGTTGCCGTTAGCCGAAGGAAGGCGTTAGGCGTTGATGGGCCCGATAGGTACCTGGTAAGGACAATAAGTCTGTGAGGGATGTGTTCCCTCAGGGTATGTGTAACCCGTCCAGCAGGGTAAGGTCAAAGACCTAGATTTAGGAAGTACCTAAGTTTCTTAGGAAGTTGCCAAAAAGAACAGGATGTTTAGATCTAGTTCTTCAGTTAGTTCCAGGTTAAGTAAACCGCCTGATATTATTAATGAAGAAGATGAAATTTTAGAAATCAATTTTGATAAAGATCCTATGATTGAAATCAATCGATGGCGTTTGCCAAAGATTGGTATTGATTCTCTTTATGATAAAACCTGGAGAGAAAAGGTTCATCTTACTGAATTCAATGTGAAAACAGTAGAAAGAACCTTTGCTATTTCTAAAACTCAGGAAAAATGTCGTCTGTTTCAACGTGATGTTGTAACAGACATGAAGAAAAGAGATTTTTCTTTTATTCACATTGCATCTGTCCAGGTTGCCATCAAACCTTTAATTAGGAAAGGTGTCAATGCCTCTGTGCTCCTGTGCTTGCGTGATGCAGGATTCAGGAATTTTGATGACAGTCAGCTTGGGATTGTGCAAACATCCCTTGCAGAAGGTCCTGTTCATTTTGATTGTTACCCAGATTTAACTATTGATTTAAATGATAAAAATATTCTTGATGTTTTAACCTTGAATATTTTGACTTCTGGGATTGACATGACCGATGGCAGTAAGCCTCTGGCATTAATTTATCGCATTTATTACAGACTAATGAAGACTAGCCTTAATCCTAAGGCTAAACTACATTCGTCTAGAGACCAGACCCTTCTGATGCAGAGCTCATCTTCCAGCGCTGATATCAGAACCCCCATGATGATTAACTGGAAGGATGTTTCTTTTCCAGATGAGTGGGTTCTTCCCCAAGAATTACCCCCAAGACAAGTCATGCCTCGAAATAAAGATGTTGACTTAATTCAACAGTATCTTGATGGTACTGTAAAGATTTCTTTTGACAGACCCTCCACGACCAAAGAAAGACGATACTCTTTCACTGGTCCCCTATCTTCTACTTCTTCGGACCCGAGAATCAGTAGAGATAAAAATCTCGAAACATTCTTGGAAGATTCTGTCAAGATGGCAGAACCTAAACGTCCAATTATTATCCAAGAAATTCCCAAGGGAAATTCTTCTGAGTCCAAGTTGAAGGGAGTCTCTTCAGAGTCTCAAGTAACTTCAGCTTTTTACACAACCAAAGATGATTTTCCATCATCCAAGGGAAAAGCCAAAAAGGAAGAAACTGAAGAAGACTCTTCTGAGCCCCCTACAGCTTCAGATTTGGTTATGAACACAAATGTTTTGCACCCACAATTAATGATGATGTGCAAACCCCTTGAGATTGATATGATTTCACTGGTTGATGAATTTAAGAGCATAAAAAACCGACCTAAGCGTATAGCTTATGCTCGTGGTTTTAGTCAAGCCCAAAAACAAAGGGTAAGACGAAAATGGAAAGAATTGATGAATGCCCAGCAAAGGCATATTCTTTTCTTTGATTTTCTTGAAAATCATTATGATTTTAAGCATTGTGATTTTAAGAATAAATTTTCAAATGTTTTAAAAACTACATTTGTTAAAGAAGATAAAACAGTTGTAACGGAAAGCCATCCTCCACTTGAGACCACTTTGATCTCAGTACGTGGAGCTGAAGTTGAAGCTTCTCCTTTTAAAATCCCAGCTGTTAAAGATTCAAATTTTCCTTTAGCTTTTGAAACAAAGAAGATTATTGAGCAAAACAATTTTTGAAACTTTGCTCTCCACATTATAGGTCAACAATTAGACCGTATTGAGGAGAATATTGAAAAACCTGTTTTTAAATCTGATTTTGGAAGACGTACTGCTAGTCCTCCAAAACCTAAAATTAAGTTGATTGAAAAACCTTTGATTATTCTACCCGAGAACAGACAGAAAATAGATTCTGTCAGTACTTTAGATAGAATTGATCAAATGCTAGCAGAAATAAATCTAGAAAAACAAAGTTCAAAACCTTCTACAAGTGTCCTTGATAGGAGTAGAAAGGATTTTAATCCAGACTATATTTCTATTCTTTCTACAGATGAATCCTCAGAGGATGATCCTGTCATCAATTCTGTTTTAAAACAGTTTTCATCGGAGCCAGCTGAGATAGCCAGACTCACTACTGTGAAACCTTCAGGTTTTACGAAGAATTGGTTTTCAATTAGCCAACTCCACCTGATTTAGCGATCGAAGAACGTATGTTTAGAGATCAGTTTTCGGCTAGTGCCGACAAGATATATGATTGGAACATTGATGGACTCTCTGAACAAGAAGTCCTAAATACTCTACAAAAGATGTCCATGATCGCCGATGCCTATGTTCAGAAAAAACATTTTACAACCTGATGTTGTCTTAATGTTAGTTTCTGGTTTTACGGGTATGCTTCGGTCTTGGTGGGATAAACACCTTACTGATGAAGCTAAACAAAGGATTCAATTTGCTGTCAAGCAAAATGATGATGGTACCCCTGTTTTTGATAACACCATAGGACGAGGTGTCTCTGATGGTGTTAATACTTTGATTTATACGATTATAAAACATTTCATTGGTACGCCTTCAAATGTGACTAATCGTTTTTCTGATTATTTGAATAATCTGAGATGTCCTAACATGTCAGATTATAATTGGTATGAAACCGTGTTTATTTCACGAGTTTTAATGCGTGATGATTCTGATAAACCTTACTGGAAAGAAAGATTCATTGATGGTCTCCCTCGTTTGTTTGCCATTAAGGTTAAGGAGGCACTACTTGATAGTACCGGTAGAGTAGATTACGATAGTTACACCTATGGTGATATTACTAGCGTAATTAAAAAACTCGGTATTAGTATGTGCAATGATCAAAAGCTCATCTCTCAGCAGATGAAAGATAGAAAGAGAGCCAAATATGAGATGGGAAATTTCTGTCAACAATTTGGCCTTCCTCCTATTGCTCCATCCAAAGAGAGAAAGAAAAAACATTTGAAAAGGTTTTCCCAAAAACCTCACGGAGATTATTTTCAAAAGAAAAGAAAAACCCGTGCTGATTTCTTTAGAAAACCTTCTGATCATAAAAGATTTCCTCATAAAAAATCTTTTCCTAAGAAAAACTCTGATCTAAACCAGAGATGTTTTAAATGTGGAAAGAGGGGACATTATGCAAATAATTGTCCAAATCCTCAAAAATCCACTAAATTGAAGAATAAGCTTAATGCTTTAAATATTGGTGAAGATGAGCAACAGGAATTGTTTCAATTACTCGATCACAATTCTGATTCTTCATCCTCAGAAGGTGATGAATACAGTTCTAGTGATAGTAACTATCATTCAGAATCAGATTCATCAGTTCAAACAATGGTTAAGCTTGGCTGCAATTGCAGTGGTTCTTGTTGTAAAACTTCTGGAGTTAAAACAATTAATGTTTTAACTAAAGAGGAGGAACAGCAGAACCTTCTTCTTGATTTCATTTCTCAGCTTGAGAATACTGAGCTAAAAGAAAAATATCTCGCCCAGTTCAGGAAGACTATGGCTCGTAGAGAGTCGTCATCTTCTCAAGAGAAAGTCAGTTTTCAAGAAACATTAAAACGTCTCGATAAGAAACCGAAGAATGTTTCTACCTCTGATTTACAGCATGAAATCGGAATTATCAAGCAAGAGATTATTGAACTCAAATCTGAGGTTAATAATCTTAAACTTGAGAAGTCAAGTTTAAAACAACATTTTATTACTCTTAAAATTGAGCATGTTCTTGATCAAGATCCTTCTGATAATGAAGAAACAAAGGTTTCTGACCATGATGAACCCTCAGATAGTCCTAAGGCTGTTTGCTTGTTAAGACAATCCATGCCCATTAAATGGTATGTGAAAGTCAAAATTATTGTTTGTAGAGAATTTGAGTTCTCTGTGATTGCTTTGATTGATTCTGGATCGGATCTTAACTGTATCCGTGAAGGCCTGGTTCCAACCAAGTATTTTGAAAAGTCTACTGAAAGACTATCAGCGGCTAATGGTTCAAAGATGAAAATCAACTTATGAGCTAAATGATGCCCATGTCTGCAAGACAATGTTTGTTTTCGTATCCCGTCTGTCCTAGTCAAAAACATGACTTGGGATGTCATTTTAGGGATGCCTTTTATCAATTCTATTTGCCCTTTCTTAACTGAGAAAGATGGGATCACCACTGACCCCTTCGGACAGAAAGTCAAATTTAATTTTGTTTCCAAACTTGAAGCTGATACTTCAAGAGGAAAAATTTCTGTGATCGTTGCTAAGGAACACCATCTACTCTCTCTTCAACAAGAAGTAAGAATTAGAAAATTTTCTGAGCATTTGACTGAGACATTAATGCATTCAAAAATTGAGGATTTTCATAAAAAACTCGTTTTTGAAATTTGTTCCGATCTCCCCAATGCTTTTTGGAATCGGAAAAAACATGAGGTTTCTCTGCCTTATATCAAAGATTTTTCAGAGAAAAATATTCTCACTAAAGCTCGGCCCATTCAAATGAATGCGGAGACTTTAGAATTTTGTAAGAATGAAATTTCTGATCTTCTTCAGAAGAGATTAATCAGGCATAGTAAGTCACCCTGGTCGTGTGCTGCTTTCTATGTCCAGAAAAATTCTGAGTTAGAACGAGGTTCACCCCGCCTTGTCATAAATTACAAACCCCTGAACAAAGTGTTAGAATAGATAAGATATCCCATCCCTAACAAAAATGACTTAATTCAGAGGTTGAGTGAAGCCGTAGTCTTTAGCAAGTTTGACCTTAAGTCTGGATTTTGGCAAATCCAAATTAGGGAGTCAAACCGTTATAAGACTGCATTTTGTACTCCGTTGGGTCATTACGAGTGGAACGTGATGCCATTCGGTCTAAAAAATGCCCCTTCTGAGTTTCAAAACATTATGAACGATATTTTCAATAGTTTTTCTCATTTCACTATTGTTTATATCGATGATATTTTAATTTTCTCTAAATCCATTAATGATCACTGGAAACATTTGTTGGCATTCCTTGACATCGCCAAAAGAAATGGACTAGTGGTTTCTGCTAAGAAAATTAAACTTTTCCAAACCAAGATTAGATTCCTTGGTTTTGATATTTGTACCAGTAAGATCAAACCAATTCAAAGGTCAACTGATTTTGCTAAAAAATTTCCTGATGTCATTATAGATAAAACTCAGCTCTAGAGATTTCTTAGTTCGCTGAATTATATCGCTGATTTTTATAAAGATCTGAGAAAACGGTGTCGTCCTCTCTTCCAGAGACTTCGTACCAACCCTTCTCCGTGGACTGATATCCACACAAATCTTGTTAGGGAAATTAAGGCATATGTCAAAACTCTTCCATGTCTTGGAATCCCTAATTCTGAATATTTTAAAATTGTTGAAACAGATGCCTCTGACATTGGTTATGGTGGCATTCTGAAACAATGTGTTTCACCAGGTTCTTCTGAACAAATTTTTCGTTTCCATTCTGGGACCTGGAATCATGCACAATTAAATTATAGTACTACTAAAAAAGAAATTTTATCTATAGTACTATGCATTTCTAAATTTCAATCTCACTTATTAAATCAAAAATTTCTTTTAAGAATTGATTGCAAAAGTGCTAAGTATGTTTTAGAAAAAGATGTTGAAAACATTGGATCTAAACAAATTTTTGCACGATGGCAAGCTATTTTAAGCATTTTTTATTTTGATATTGAGTATATAAAAGGATCGGATAACTCCATCCCTGATTTTCTTACCTGTGAATTTCTGCAGAGAAAAAATGAGTAAGAAAAAGAAACGAGAGAAGACTGAGAGCTCCCAGAGGCCTCCACTTCTCCCAGCACCTCCTGCCTCTCTTTTGATGCCAACTTCCCCACTGGAAGTTGCAAATAGATACACAGTTCTGGGAACTATGCCCAGACCTGTAACCCCGAGTTCGTTTGCCATGGCAGTAACCATGCCACATGATCCCTCGTCCAACCCTTTGGGTAGAACAAGGCCTAGATTTCCTGCTCCTAACAGAGCAGAAAGTTTTCAAAAATCACATTTTCAAAGTCTGTTCTACATTGAGAATATTGTAGAAAGAGATCCTTTCCAAATCGCTTTTCATTATTTTTCGCTAGGATGGCACTGAGTTCCTCGTAATCCAGAAAAAGATTTGAATTTTTTTCTTTCTATTCTCTCCCATACGAGATCAATCTACTTGAAACCACTTTATGATAAAGTGGATCCTTCAAAAATCTTTTCCCATTCTTGTTTTATTGTCAGAATTCTAACACTTGATCAATGGGGACAGAATCCGAATACTATTAAAAGTATTCCGGATACCCGGATTAGATATAATTATCATGATTATATCGACGCCTGGCTCCATTTTCCTTTTTATCAGAAACCAAGTATGTCTCATTCTTGGTTCTTTAATTTTGATAAAAAATTCGTTCCAAAGATCCCTCTTTGGTTCATCCAATGGTGGCAATCTTTTGGTCCCATTCCATATATCTATCCGCCAGGCCTCCAGCCTGTCCTTGATCATATTAAATCGGTAACCCCAAAAATGGATTCCCCTCATTCTAAATTTCCATTTTCAATCCATTTTTGTGCTCATTACAAATTACCATGGATCCTTAATTGGACCTATGAGAAAACTGCAGACATTCTTGTCCGCAGATTTTACGTTAAATACTGGGATAAAACCCAGATCCCTGATAATTTTTTGACTAAAGCTTTAAAGGATTTTCCTGTCTCGGCACCAGATCTAAAAGACCGGGAGGAGTTTCCATCACCAAAGTCAAAAAATCAGATCGAGTTTCCTTTTTCCACTTCTCGAACCTAAGGATACTCCAAGTTCATCTTCAAAACAAAAGAAAAAGACTTCATCAGAAAAGAAACCTTCTTCTTCTCCAAAGAAAAAAGATTCAGATACAGAAAGTTTAGCCTCTTCGAAAAAAGACTCCAAGAAGAAGCAGAACAAAGAGATGCTTGAGATACTCAAGAAACAGATAGAAGGACAACACAATAGGATGATGCTATTAAAGCAGTCCATTGATGAAGAAGCCAGCAGTGAATCAGAACAGTCAGAACACGACTCTGATGACCTGTACAAATACTTTGGACACGACAAAGAATACACTTCGCCTGATCTCGGAGAGCCTTAATTGCCAGTCCACAAAAGTCAAGATCGGTCAGCAGATAAAGACAAGATGTCCCCACTGCCGACACCTTTTGAGCCAGTCAGCACTAGAAGACAAAACATCTTTCGGTGCGGACAACTTCATTGCCTGACTGCCCAGCTTTCGGCGCAGACAGCTTTACTTTTTCAAAAAAGTAATCACGTGGTGTGGTTACTGTTTGCTTTCGGCTACTTTCGGCCGCTTTTCCTTTTTGTTTGTCTCCCGTGATCTACTCCGGGTTTCTTTTGTAATACCTTTCCATCTATATAAGGAGAGTTCAGTTTTTAGTTTGAAGGCAGAGTTCATTCCACCCCTTTCTTACGATAAGAAAACTTGTAAGGAATCCTCTCTACAAGCCATAATCTTGTAATTTTGTGAATCTTGTGATTATAATGAAGAATATTTTTATTTTAAATCTATCTTCATTATTTATGTTTATACATTGCATACATATGGTCGGCTTTGCCGCCTATTGAACGGAATCAGGGCCGTTCCCTGGTACAGCGATCGGACTTCCCTCACAGTGCCCCTGTCGGAACGCTGTTCCCCCCATTCATTTGAATTTTCGCCTTTCTATTTTACATGCATTGGTCGGCTGAGCCGCCTCTTAACTGCTGCATATTTATTTTCTACATCTTAACTTCCCCACTGGAAGTTGACAAAGAAGTATCTTCCGTGATGGACCCCCACTTCCAGCAGTCGAGTTCCATTTGCCGTAGGTAAGTCCTTGTGTTGCCGTTAGCCGAAGGAAGGCGTTAGGCGTTGATGGGCCGGATAGGTACCTGGTAAGGACAATAAGTCTGTGAGGGATGTGTTCCCTTAGGGTATGTGTAACCCGTGCAGCAGGGTAAGGTCAAAGACCTAGATTTAGGAAGTACCTAAGTTTCTTAGGAAGTTGCCAAAAAGAACAGGATCTTTAGATCCAGTTCTTCAGTTAGTTCCAGGTCAAGTAAACCGCCTGATATTATTAATGAAGAAGATGAAATTTTAGAAATCAATTTTGATAAAGATCCTATGATTGAAATCAATCGATGGCGTTTGCCAAAGATTGGTATTGATTCTCTTTATGATAAAACCTGGAGAGAAAAGGTTCATCTTACTGAATTCAATGTGAAAACAATAGAAAGAACCTTTGCTATTTCTAAAACTCAGGAAAAATGCCGTCTGTTTCAACGTGATGTTATAACAGACATGAAGAAAAAAGATTTTTCTTTTATTCACATTGCATCTGTCCAGGTTGCCATCAAACCTTTAATTAGGAAAGGTGTCAATGCCTCTGTGCTCCTATGCTTGCGTGATGCAGGATTCAGGAATTTTGATGACAGTCAGCTTGGGATTGTGCAAACATCCCTTGCAGAAGGTCCTGTTCATTTTGATTGTTACCCAGATTTAACTATTGATTTAAATGATAAAAATATTCTTGATGTTTTAACCTTGAATATTTTGACTTCTGGGATTGACATGACCGATGGCAGTAAGCCTCTGGCATTAATTTATCGCATTTATTACAGACTAATGAAGACTAGCCTTAATCCTAAGGCTAAACTACATTCGTCTAGAGACCAGACCCTTCTGATGCAGAGCTCATCTTCCAGCGCTGATATCAGAACCCCCATGATGATTAACTGGAAGGATGTTTCTTTTCCAAATGAGTGGGTTCTTCCCCAAGAATTACCCCCAAGACAAGTCATGCCTCGAAATAAAGATGTTGACTTAATTCAACAGTATCTTGATGGTACTGTAAAGATTTCTTTTGACAGACCCTCCACGACCAAAGAAAGACGATACTCTTTCACTGGTCCCCTATCTTCTACTTCTTCGGACCCGAGAATCAGTAGAGATAAAAATCTCGAAACATTCTTGGAAGATTCTGTCAAGATGGCAGAACCTAAACGTCCAATTATTATCCAAGAAATTCCCAAGGGAAATTCTTCTGAGTCCAAGTTGAAGGGAGTCTCTTCAGAGTCTCAAGTAACTTCAGCTTTTTACACAACCAAAGATGATTTTCCATCATCCAAGGGAAAAGCCAAAAAGGAAGAAACTGAAGAAGACTCTTCTGAGCCCCCTACAGCTTCAGACTTGGTTATGAACACAAATGTTTTGCACCCACAATTAATGATGATGTGCAAACCCTTTGAGATTGATATGATTTCACTGGTTGATGAATTTAAGAGCATAAAAAACCGACCTAAGCGTATAGCTTATGCTCGTGGTTTTAGTCAAGCCCAAAAACAAAGGGTAAGACGAAAATGGAAAGAATTGATGAATGCCCAGCAAAGGCATATTCTTTTCTTTGATTTTCTTGAAAATCATTATGATTTTAAGCATTGTGATTTTAAGAATAAATTTTCAAATGTTTTAAAAACTACATTTGTTAAAGAAGATAAAACAGTTGTAACGGAAAGCCATCCTCCACTTGAGACCACTTTGATCTCAGTACGTGGAGCTGAAGTTGAAGCTTCTCCTTTTAAAATCCCAACTGTTAAAGATTCAAATTTTCCTTTAGCTTCTGAAACAAAGAAGATTATTGAGCAAAACAATTTTTGAAACTCTGCTCTCCACATTATAGGTCAACAATTAGACCGTATTGAGGAGAATATTGAAAAACCTGTTTTTAAATCTGATTTTGGAAGACGTACTGCTAGTCCTCCAAAACCTAAAATTAAGTTGATTGAAAAACCTTTGATTATTCTACCCGAGAACAGACAGAAAATAGATTCTGTCAGTACTCTAGATAGAATTGATCAAATGCTAGCAGAAATAAATCTAGAAAAACAAAGTTCAAAACCTTCTACAAGTGTCCTTGATAGGAGTAGAAAGGATTTTAATCCAGACTATATTTCTATTCTTTCTACAGATGAATCCTCAGAGGATGATTCTGTCATCAATTCTGTTTTAAAACAGTTTTCATCGGAGCCAGCTGAGATAGCCAGACTCACTACTGTGAAACCTTCAGGTTTTACGAAGAACTGGTTTTCAGTTAGCCAACTCCACCTGATTTAGCGATCGAAGAACGTATGTTTAGAGATCAGTTTTCGGCTAGTGCCGACAGGATATATGATTGGAACATTGATGGACTCTCTGAACAAGAAGTCCTAAATACTCTACAAAAGATGTCCATGATCGCCGATGCCTATGTTCAGAAAAAACATTTTACAACCTGATGTTGTCTTAATGTTAGTTTCTGGTTTTACGGGTATGCTTCGGTCTTGGTGGGATAAACACCTTACTGATGAAGCTAAACAAAGGATTCAATTTGCTGTCAAGCAAAATGATGATGGTACCCCTGTTTTTGATAACACCATAGGACGAGGTGTCTCTGATGGTGTTAATACTTTGATTTATACGATTATAAAACATTTCATTGGTACGCCTTCAAATGTGACTAATCGTTTTTCTGATTATTTGAATAATCTGAGATGTCCTAACATGTCAGATTATAATTGGTATGAAACCGTGTTTATTTCACGAGTTTTAATGCGTGATGATTCTGATAAGCCTTACTGGAAAGAAAGATTCATTGATGGTCTCCCTCGTTTGTTTGCCATTAAGGTTAAGGAGGCACTACTTGATAGTACCGGTAGAGTAGATTACGATAGTTACACCTATGGTGATATTACTAGCGTAATTAAAAAACTCGGTATTAGTATGTGCAATGATCAAAAGCTCATCTCTCAGTAGATGAAAGATAGAAAGAGAGCCAAATATGAGATGGGAAATTTCTGTCAACAATTTGGCCTTCCTCCTATTGCTCCATCCAAAGAGAGAAAGAAAAAACATTTGAAAAGGTTTTCCCAAAAACCTCACGGAGATTATTTTCAAAAGAAAAGAAAAACCCGTGCTGATTTCTTTAGAAAACCTTCTGATCATAAAAGATTTCCTCATAAAAAATCTTTTCCTAAGAAAAACTCTGATCTAAACCAGAGATGTTTTAAATGTGGAAAGAGGGGACATTATGCAAATAATTGTCCAAATCCTCAAAAATCCACTAAATTGAAGAATAAGCTTAATGCTTTAAATATTGGTGAAGATGAGCAACAGGAATTGTTTCAATTACTCGATCACAATTCTGATTCTTCATCCTCAGAAGGTGATGAATACAGTTCTAGTGATAGTAACTATCATTCAGAATCAGATTCATCAGTTCAAACAATGGTTAAGCTTGGCTGCAATTGCAGTGGTTCTTGTTGTAAAACTTCTGGAGTTAAAACAATTAATGTTTTAACTAAAGAGGAGGAACAGCAGAACCTTCTTCTTGATTTCATTTCTCAACTTGAGAATACTGAGCTAAAAGAAAAGTATCTCGCCCAGTTCAGGAAGACTATGGCTCGTAGAGAGTCGTCATCTTCTCAAGAGAAAGTCAGTTTTCAAGAAACATTAAAACGTCTCGATAAGAAACCGAAGAATGTTTCTACCTCTGATTTACAGCATGAAATCGGAATTATCAAGCAAGAGATTATTGAACTCAAATCTGAGGTTAATAATCTTAAACTTGAGAAGTCAAGTTTAAAACAACATTTTATTACTCTTAAAATTGAGCATGTTCTTGATCAAGATCCTTCCGATAATGAAGAAACAAAGGTTTCTGACCATGATGAACCCTCAGATAGTCCTAAGGCTGTTTGCTTGTTAAGACAATCCATGCCCATTAAATGGTATGTGAAAGTCAAAATTATTGTTTGTAGAGAATTTGAGTTCTCTGTGATTGCTTTGATTGATTCTGGATCGGATCTTAACTGTATCCGTGAAGGCCTGGTTCCAACCAAGTATTTTGAAAAGTCTACTGAAAGACTATCAGCGGCTAATGGTTCAAAGATGAAAATCAACTTATGAGCTAAATGATGCCCATGTCTGCAAGACAATGTTTGTTTTCGTATCCCGTCTGTCCTAGTCAAAAACATGACTTGGGATGTCATTTTAGGGATGCCTTTTATCAATTCTATTTGCCCTTTCTTAACTGAGAAAGATGGGATCACCACTGACCCCTTCGGACAGAAAGTCAAATTTAATTTTGTTTCCAAACTTGAAGCTGATACTTCAAGAGGAAAAATTTCTGTGATCGTTGCTAAGGAACACCATCTACTCTCTCTTCAACAAGAAGTAAGAATTAGAAAATTTTCTGAGCATTTGACTGAGACATTAATGCATTCAAAAATTGAGGATTTTCATAAAAAACTCGTTTTTGAAATTTGTTCCGATCTCCCCAATGCTTTTTGGAATCGGAAAAAACATGAGGTTTCTCTGCCTTATATCAAAGATTTTTCAGAGAAAAATATTCTCACTAAAACTCGGCCATTCAAATGAATGTGGAGACTTTAGAATTTTGTAAGAATGAAATTTCTGATCTTCTTCAGAAGAGATTAATCAGGCATAGTAAGTCACCCTGGTCGTGTGCTGCTTTCTATGTCCAGAAAAATTCTGAGTTAGAACGAGGTTCACCCCGCCTTGTCATAAATTACAAACCCCTGAACAAAGTGTTAGAATAGATAAGATATCCCATCCCTAACAAAAATGACTTAATTCAGAGGTTGAGTGAAGCCGTAGTCTTTAGCAAGTTTGACCTTAAGTCTGGATTTTGGCAAATCCAAATTAGGGAGTCAGACCGTTATAAGACTGCATTTTGTACTCCGTTGGGTCATTACGAGTGGAACGTGATGCCATTCGGTCTAAAAAATGCCCCTTCTGAGTTTCAAAACATTATGAACGATATTTTCAATAGTTTTTCTCATTTCACTATTGTTTATATCGATGATATTTTAATTTTCTCTAAATCCATTAATGATCACTGGAAACATTTGTTGGCATTCCTTGACATCGCCAAAAGAAATGGACTAGTGGTTTCTGCTAAGAAAATTAAACTTTTCCAAACCAAGATTAGATTCCTTGGTTTTGATATTTGTACCAGTAAGATCAAACCAATTCAAAGGTCAACTGATTTTGCTAAAAAATTTCCTGATGTCATTATAGATAAAACTCAGCTCTAGAGATTTCTTAGTTCGCTGAATTATATCGCTGATTTTTATAAAGATCTGAGAAAACGGTGTCGTTCTCTCTTCCAGAGACTTCGTACCAACCCTTCTCCGTGGACTGATATCCACACAAATCTTGTTAGGGAAATTAAGGCATATGTCAAAACTCTTCCATGTCTTGGAATCCCTAATTCTGAATATTTTAAAATTGTTGAAACAGATGCCTCTGACATTGGTTATGGTGGCATTCTGAAGCAATGTGTTTCACCAGGTTCTTCTGAACAAATTTTTCGTTTCCATTCTGGGACCTGGAATCATGCACAATTAAATTATAGTACTACTAAAAAAGAAATTTTATCTATAGTACTATGCATTTCTAAATTTCAATCTCACTTATTAAATCAAAAATTTCTTTTAAGAATTGATTGCAAAAGTGCTAAGTATGTTTTAGAAAAAGATGTTGAAAACATTGCATCTAAACAAATTTTTGCACGATGGCAAGCTATTTTAAGCATTTTTTATTTTGATATTGAGTATATAAAAGGATCGGATAACTCCATCCCTGATTTTCTTACCTGTGAATTTCTGCAGAGAAAAAATGAGTAAGAAAAAGAAACGAGAGAAGACTGAGAGCTCCCAGAGGCCTCCACTTCTCCCAGCACCTCCTGCCTCTCTTTTGATGCCAACTTCCCCACTGGAAGTTGCAAATAGATACACAGTTCTGGGAACTATGCCCAGACCTGTAACCCCGAGTTCGTTTGCCATGGCAGTAACCATGCCACATGATCCCTCGTCCAACCCTTTGGGTAGAACAAGGCCTAGATTTCCTGCTCCTAACAGAGCAGAAAGTTTTCAAAAATCACATTTTCAAAGTCTGTTCTACATTGAGAATATTGTAGAAAGAGATCCTTTCCAAATCGCTTTTCATTATTTTTCGCTAGGATGGCACTGAGTTCCTCGTAATCCAGAAAAAGATTTGAAATTTTTTCTTTCTATTCTCTCCCATACGAGATCAATCTACTTGAAACCACTTTATGATAAAGTGGATCCTTCAAAAATCTTTTCCCATTCTTGTTTTATTGTCAGAATTCTAACACTTGATCAATGCGGACAGAATCCGAATACTATTAAAAGTATTCCGGATACCCGGATTAGATATAATTATCATGATTATATCGACGCCTGGCTCCATTTTCCTTTTTATCAGAAACCAAGTATGTCTCATTCTTGGTTCTTTAATTTTGATAAAAAATTCGTTCCAAAGATCCCTCTTTGGTTCATCCAATGGTGGCAATCTTTTGGTCCCATTCCATATATCTATCCGCCAGGCCTCCAGCCTGTCCTTGATCATATTAAATCGGTAACCCCAAAAATGGATTCCCCTCATTCTAAATTTCCATTTTCAATCCATTTTTGTGCTCATTACAAATTACCATGGATCCTTAATTGGACCTATGAGAAAACTGCAGACATTCTTGTCCGCAGATTTTACGTTAAATACTGGGATAAAACCCAGATCCCTGATAATTTTTTGACTAAAGCTTTAAAGGATTTTCCTGTCTCGGCACCAGATCTAAAAGACCGGGAGGAGTTTCCATCACCAAAGTCAAAAAATCAGATCGAGTTTCCTTTTTCCACTTCTCGAACCTAAGGATACTCCAAGTTCATCTTCAAAACAAAAGAAAAAGACTTCATCAGAAAAGAAACCTTCTTCTTCTCCAAAGAAAAAAGATTCAGATACAGAAAGTTTAGCCTCTTCGAAAAAAGACTCCAAGAAGAAGCAGAACAAAGAGATGCTTGAGATACTCAAGAAACAGATAGAAGGACAACACAATAGGATGATGCTATTAAAGCAGTCCATTGATGAAGAAGCCAGCAGTGAATCAGAACAGTCAGAACACGACTCTGATGACCTGTACAAATACTTTGGACACGACAAAGAATACACTTCGCCTGATCTCGGAGAGCCTTAATTGCCAGTCCACAAAAGTCAAGATCGGTCAGCAGATAAAGACAAGATGTCCCCACTGCCGACACCTTTTGAGCCAGTCAGCACTAGAAGACAAAACATCTTTCGGTGCGGACAACTTCATTGCCTGACTGCCCAGCTTTCGGCGCAGACAGCTTTACTTTTTCAAAAAAGTAATCACGTGGTGTGGTTACTGTTTGCTTTCGGCTACTTTCGGCCGCTTTTCCTTTTTGTTTGTCTCCCGTGATCTACTCCGGGTTTCTTTTGTAATACCTTTCCATCTATATAAGGAGAGTTCAGTTTTTAGTTTGAAGGCAGAGTTCATTCCACCCCTTTCTTACGATAAGAAAACTTGTAAGGAATCCTCTCTACAAGCCATAATCTTGTAATTTTGTGAATCTTGTGATTATAATGAAGAATATTTTTATTTTAAATCTATCTTCATTATTTATGTTTATACATTGCATACATATGGTCGGCTTTGCCGCCTATTGAACGGAATCAGGGCCGTTCCCTGGTACAGCGATCGGACTTCCCTCACAGTGCCCCTGTCGGAACGCTGTTCCCCCCATTCATTTGAATTTTCGCCTTTCTATTTTACATGCATTGGTCGGCTGAGCCGCCTCTTAACTGCTGCATATTTATTTTCTACATCTTAACTTCCCCACTGGAAGTTGACAAAGAAGTATCTTCCGTGATGGACCCCCACTTCCAGCAGTCGAGTTCCATTTGCCGTAGGTAAGTCCTTGTGTTGCCGTTAGCCGAAGGAAGGCGTTAGGCGTTGATGGGCCGGATAGGTACCTGGTAAGGACAATAAGTCTGTGAGGGATGTGTTCCCTTAGGGTATGTGTAACCCGTGCAGCAGGGTAAGGTCAAAGACCTAGATTTAGGAAGTACCTAAGTTTCTTAGGAAGTTGCCAAAAAGAACAGGATGTTTAGATCCAGTTCTTCAGTTAGTTCCAGGTCAAGTAAACCGCCTGATATTATTAATGAAGAAGATGAAATTTTAGAAATCAATTTTGATAAAGATCCTATGATTGAAATCAATCGATGGCGTTTGCCAAGGATTGGTATTGATTCTCTTTATGATAAAACCTGGAGAGAAAAGGTTCATCTTACTGAATTCAATGTGAAAACAGTAGAAAGAACCTTTGCTATTTCTAAAACTCAGGAAAAATGCCGTCTGTTTCAACGTGATGTTATAACAGACATGAAGAAAAAAGATTTTTCTTTTATTCACATTGCATCTGTCCAGGTTGCCATCAAACCTTTAATTAGGAAAGGTGTCAATGCCTCTGTGCTCCTGTGCTTGCGTGATGCAGGATTCAGGAATTTTGATGACAGTCAGCTTGGGATTGTGCAAACATCCCTTGCAGAAGGTCCTGTTCATTTTGATTGTTACCCAGATTTAACTATTGATTTAAATGATAAAAATATTCTTGATGTTTTAACCTTGAATATTTTGACTTCTGGGATTGACATGACCGATGGCAGTAAGCCTCTGGCATTAATTTATCGCATTTATTACAGACTAATGAAGACTAGCCTTAATCCTAAGCTAAACTACATTCGTCTAGAGACCAGACCCTTCTGATGCAGAGCTCATCTTCCAGCGCTGATATCAGAACCCCCATGATGATTAACTGGAAGGATGTTTCTTTTCCAGATGAGTGGGTTCTTCCCCAAGAATTACCCCCATGACAAGTCATGCCTCAAAATAAAGATGTTGACTTAATTCAACAGTATCTTGATGGTACTGTAAAGATTTCTTTTGACAGACCCTCCACGACCAAAGAAAGACGATACTCTTTCACTGGTCCCCTATCTTCTACTTCTTCGGACCCGAGAATCAGTAGAGATAAAAATCTCGAAACATTCTTGGAAGATTCTGTCAAGATGGCAGAACCTAAACGTCCAATTATTATCCAAGAAATTCCCAAGGGAAATTCTTCTAAGTCCAAGTTGAAGGGAGTCTCTTCAGAGTCTCAAGTAACTTCAGCTTTTTACACAACCAAAGATGATTTTCCATCATCCAAGGGAAAAGCCAAAAAGGAAGAAACTGAAGAAGACTCTTCTGAGCCCCCTACAGCTTCAGATTTGGTTATGAACACAAATGTTCTGCACCCACAATTAATGATGATGTGCAAACCCTTTGAGATTGATATGATTTCACTGGTTGATGAATTTAAGAGCATAAAAAACCGACCTAAGCGTATAGCTTATGCTCGTGGTTTTAGTCAAGCCCAAAAACAAAGGGTAAGACGAAAATGGAAAGAATTGATGAATGCCCAGCAAAGGCATATTCTTTTCTTTGATTTTCTTGAAAATCATTATGATTTTAAGCATTGTGATTTTAAGAATAAATTTTTAAATGTTTTAAAAACTACATTTGTTAAAGAAGATAAAACAGTTGTAACGGAAAGCCATCCTCCACTTGAGACCACTTTGATCTCAGTACGTGGAGCTGAAGTTGAAGCTTCTCCTTTTAAAATCCCAACTGTTAAAGATTCAAATTTTCCTTTAGCTTCTGAAACAAAGAAGATTATTGAGCAAAACAATTTTTGAAACTCTGCTCTCCACATTATAGGTCAACAATTAGACCGTATTGAGGAGAATATTGAAAAATCTGTTTTTAAATCTGATTTTGGAAGACGTACTGCTAGTCCTCCAAAACCTAAAATTAAGTTGATTGAAAAACCTTTGATTATTCTACCCGAGAACAGACAGAAAATAGATTCTGTCAGTACTCTAGATAGAATTGATCAAATGCTAGCAGAAATAAATCTAGAAAAACAAAGTTCAAAACCTTCTACAAGTGTCCTTGATAGGAGTAGAAAGGATTTTAATCCAGACTATATTTCTGTTCTTTCTACAGATGAATCCTCAGAGGATGATTCTGTCATCAATTCTGTTTTAAAACAGTTTTCATCGGAGCAGCTGAGATAGCCAGACTCACTACTGTGAAACCTTCAGGTTTTACGAAGAACTGGTTTTCAAAGCCAACTCCACCTGATTTAGCGATCGCAGAACGTATGTTTAGAGATCAGTTTTCGGCTAGTGCCGACAGGATATATGATCGGAACATTGATGGACTCTCTGAACAAGAAGTCCTAAATACTCTACAAAAGATGTCCATGATCGCCGATGCCTATGTTCAGAAAAACATTTTACAACCTGATGTTGTTTTAATGTTAGTTTCTGGTTTTACGGGTATGCTTCGGTCTTGGTGGGATAAACACCTTACTGATGAAGCTAAACAAAGGATTCAATTTGCTGTCAAGCAAAATGATGATGGTACCCCTGTTTTTGATAACACCATAGGACGAGGTGTCTCTGATGGTGTTAATACTTTGATTTATACGATTATAAAACATTTCATTGGTACGCCTTCAAATGTGACTAATCGTTTTTCTGATTATTTGAATAATCTGAGATGTCCTAACATGTCAGATTATAATTGGTATGAAACCGTGTTTATTTCACGAGTTTTAATGCGTGATGATTCTGATAAGCCTTACTGGAAAGAAAGATTCATTGATGGTCTCCCTCGTTTGTTTGCCATTAAGGTTAAGGAGGCACTACTTGATAGTACCGGTAGAGTAGATTACGATAGTTACACCTATGGTGATATTACTAGCGTAATTAAAAAACTCGGTATTAGTATGTGCAATGATCAAAAGCTCATCTTTCAGCAGATGAAAGATATAAAGAGAGCCAAATATGAGATGGGAAATTTCTGTCAACAATTTGGCCTTCCTCCTATTGCTCCATCCAAAGAGAGAAAGAAAAAACATTTGAAAAGGTTTTCCCAAAAACCCCACGGAGATTATTTTCAAAAGAAAAGAAAAACCCGTGCTGATTTCTTTAGAAAACCTTCTGATCATAAAAGATTTCCTCATAAAAAATCTTTTCCTAAGAAAAACTCTGATCTAAACCAGAGATGTTTTAAATGTGGAAAGAGGGGACATTATGCAAATAATTGTCCAAATCCTCAAAAATCCACTAAATTGAAGAATAAGCTTAATGCTTTAAATATTGGTGAAGATGAGCAACTGGAATTGTTTCAATTACTCGATCACAATTCTGATTCTTCATCCTCAGAAGGTGATGAATACAGTTCTAGTGATAGTAACTATCATTCAGAATCAGATTCATCAGTTCAAACAATGGTTAAGCTTGGCTGCAATTGCAGTGGTTCTTGTTGTAAAACTTCTGGAGTTAAAACAATTAATGTTTTAACTAAAGAGGAGGAACAACAGAACCTTCTTCTTGATTTGATTTCTCCGCTTGAGAATACTGAGCTAAAAGGAAAGTATCTCGCCCAGTTCAGGAAGACTATGGCTCGTAGAGAGTCGTCATCTTCTCAATAGAAAGTCAGTTTTCAAGAAACATTAAAACGTTTCGATAAGAAACCGAATAATGTTTCTACCTCTGATTTACAGCATGAAATCGGAATTATCAAGCAAGAGATTATTGAACTCAAATCTGAGGTTAATAATCTTAAACTTGAAAATTCAAGTTTAAAACAACATTTTATTACTCTTAAAATTGAGTATGCTCTTGATCAAGATCCTTCCGATAATGAAGAAACAAAAGTTTCTGACCATGATGAACCCTCAGATAGTCCTAAGGCTGTTTGCTTGTTAAGACAATCCATGCCCATTAAATGGTATGCGAAAGTCAAAATTATTGTTTGTAGAGAATTTGAGTTCTCTGTGATTGCTTTGATTGATTCTGGATCGGATCTTAACTGTATCCGTGAAGGCCTGGTTCCAACCAAGTATTTTGAAAAGTCTACTGAAAGACTATCAGCGGCTAATGGTTCAAAGATGAAAATCAACTATGAGCTAAATGATGCCCATGTCTGCAAGGCAATGTTTGTTTTCGTATCCCGTCTGTCCTAGTCAAAAACATGACTTGGGATGTCATTTTAGGGATGCCTTTTATCAATTCTATTTGCCCTTTCTTAACTGAGAAAGATGGGATCACCACTGACCCCTTCGGACAGAAAGTCAAATTTAATTTTGTTTCCAAACTTGAAGCTGATACTTCAAGAGGAAAAATTTCTGTGATCGTTGCTAAGGAACACCATCTACTCTCTCTTCAACAAGAAGTAAGAATTAGAAAAATTTCTGAGCATTTGACTGAGACATTAATGCATTCAAAAATTGAGGATTTTCATAAAAAACTCGTTTTTGAAATTTGTTCCGATCTCCCCAATGCTTTTTGGAATCGGAAAAAACATGAGGTTTCTCTGCCTTATATCAAAGATTTTTCAGAGAAAAATATTCTCACTAAAGCTCGGCCCATTCAAATGAATGCGGAGACTTTAGAATTTTGTAAAAATGAAATTTCTGATCTTCTTCAGAAGAGATTAATCAGGCATAGTAAGTCACCCTGGTCGTGTGCTGCTTTCTATGTCCAGAAAAATTCTGAGTTAGAACGAGGTTCACCCCGTCTTGTCATAAATTACAAACCCCTGAACAAAGTGTTAGAATAGATAAGATATCCCATCCCTAACAAAAATGACTTAATTCAGAGGTTGAGTGAAGCCGTAGTCTTTAGCAAGTTTGACCTTAAGTCTGGATTTTGGCAAATCCAAATTAGGGAGTCGGACCGTTATAAGACTGCATTTTGTACTCCGTTGGGTCATTACGAGTGGAACGTGATGCCATTCGGTCTAAAAAATGCCCCTTCTGAGTTTCAAAACATTATGAACGATATTTTCAATAGTTTTTCTCATTTCACTATTGTTTATATCGATGATATTTTAATTTTCTCTAAATCCATTAATGATCACTGGAAACATTTGTTGGCATTCCTTGACATTGCCAAAAGAAATGGACTAGTGGTTTCTGCTAAGAAAATTAAACTTTTCCAAACCAAGATTAGATTCCTTGGTTTTGATATTTGTACCAGTAAGATCAGACCAATTCAAAGGTCAACTGATTTTGCTAAAAAATTTCCTGATGTCATTATAGATAAAACTCAGCTCTAGAGATTTCTTAGTTCGCTGAATTATATCGCTGATTTTTATAAAGATCTGAGAAAACGGTGTCGTCCTCTCTTCCAGAGACTTCGTACCAACCCTTCTCCGTGGACTGATATCCACACAAATCTTGTTAGGAAAATTAAGGCATATGTCAAAACTCTTCCATGTCTTGGAATCCCTAATTCTGAATATTTTAAAATTGTTGAAACAGATGCCTCTGACATTGGTTATGGTGGCATTCTGAAACAATGTGTTTCACCAAGTTCTTCTGAACAAATTTTTCGTTTCCATTCTGGGACCTAGAATCATGCACAATTAAATTATAGTACTACTAAAAAAGAAATTTTATCTATAGTACTATACATTTCTAAATTTCAATCTCATTTATTAAATCAAAAATTTCTTTTAAGAATTGATTGCAAAAGTGCTAAGTATGTTTTAGAAAAAGATGTTGAAAACATTGCATCTAAACAAATTTTTGCACGATGGCAAGCTATTTTAAGCATTTTTGATTTTGATATTGAGTATATAAAAGGATCGGATAACTCCATCCCTGATTTTCTTACCCGTGAATTTCTACAGAGAAAAAATGAGTAAGAAAAAGAAACGAGAGAAGACTGAGAGCTCCCAGAGGCCTCCACTTCTCCCAGCACCTCCTGCCTCTCTTTTGATGCCAACTTCCCCACTGGAAGTTGCAAATAGATACACAGTTCTGGGAACTATGCCCAGACCTGTAACCCCGAGTTCGTTTGCCATGGCAGTAACCATGCCACATGATCCCTCGTCCAACCCTTTGGGTAGAACAAGGCCTAGATTTCCTGCTCCTAACAGAGCAGAAAGTTTTCAAAAATCACATTTTCAAAGTCTGTTCTACATTGAGAATATTGTAGAAAGAGATCCTTTCCAAATCGCTTTTCATTATTTTTCGCCAGGATGGCACTGGGTTCCTCGTAATCCAGAAAAAGATTTGAAATTTTTCTTTCTATTCTCTCCCATACGAGATCAATCTACTTGAAACCACTTTATGATAAAGTGGATCCTTCAAAGATCTTTTCCCATTCTTGTTTTATTGTCAGAATTCTAACACTTGATCAATGGGGACAGAATCCGAATACTATTAAAAGTATTCCGGATACCCGAATTAGATATAATTATCATGATTATATCGACGCCTGGCTCAATTTTCCTTTTTATCAGACACCAAGTATGTCTCATTCTTGGTTCTTTAATTTTGATAAAAAATTCGTTCCAAAGATCCCTCTTTGGTTCATCCAATGGTGGCAATCTTTTGGCCCCATTCCATATATCTATCCGCCAGGCCTCCAGCCTGTCCTTGATCATATTAAATCGGTAACCCCAAAAATGGATTCCCCTCATTCTAAATTTCCATTTTCAATCCATTTTTGTGCTCATTACAAATTACCATGGATCCTTAATTGGACCTATGAGAAAACTGCAGACATTCTTGTCCGCAGATTTTACGTTAAATACTGGGATAAAACCCAGATCCCTGATAATTTTTTGACTAAAACTTTAAAGGATTTTCCTGTCTCGGCACCAGATCTAAAAGACCGGGAGGAGTTTCCATCACCAAAGTCAAAAAATCAGATCGAGTTTCCTTTTCCACTTCTCGAACCTAAGGATACTCTAAGTTCATCTTCAAAACCGAAGAAAAAGACTTCATCAGAAAAGAAGCCTTCTTCTTCTCCAAAGAAAAAAGATTCAGATACAGAAAGTTCAGCCTAAGAGATGCTTGAGATACTCAAGAAACAGATAGAAGGACAACACAATAGGATGATGCTATTAAAGCAGTCCATTGATGAAGAAGCCAGCAGTGAATCAGAACAGTCAGAACATGACTCTGATGACCTGTACAAATACTTTGGACACGACAAAGAATACACTTCGCCTGATCTCGGAGAGCCTTAATTGCCAGTCCACAAAAGTCAAGATCGGTCAGCAGATAAAGACAAGATGTCCCCACTGCCGACACCTTTTGAGCCAGTCAGCACTAGAAGACAAAACATCTTTCGGTGCGGACAACTTCATTGCCTGACTGCCCAGCTTTCGGCGCAGACAGCTTTACTTTTTCAAAAAAGTAATCACGTGGTGTGGTTACTGTTTGCTTTCGGCTACTTTCGGCCGCTTTTCCTTTTTGTTTGTCTCCCGTGATCTACTCCGGGTTTCTTTTGTAATACCTCTCCATCTATATAAGGAGAGTTCAGTTTTTAGTTTGAAGGTAGAGTTCATTCCACCCCTTTCTTACGATAAGAAAACTTGTAAGGAATCCTCTCTGCAAGCCATAATCTTGTAATTTTGTGAATCTTGTGATTATAATGAAGAATATTTTTGTCTTAAATCTATCTTCATTATTTATGTTTATACATTGCATACATATGGTCGGCTTTGCCGCCTATTGAACGGAATCAGGGCCGTTCCCTGGTACAGCGATCGGACTTCCCTCACAGTGGCCCTGTCGGAACGCTGTTCCCCCCATTCATTTGAATTTTCGCCTTTCTATTTTACATGCATTGGTCGGCTGAGCTGCCTCTTAACTGCTGCATATTTATTTTCTACATCTTAACTTCCCCACTGGAAGTTGACAAAGAAGTATCTTCCGTGATGGACCCCCACTTCCAGCAGTCGAGTTCCATTTGCCGTAGGTAAGTCCCTGTGTTGCCGTTAGCCGAAGGAAGGCGTTAGGCGTTGATGGGCCCGATAGGTACCTGGTAAGGACAATAAGTCTGTGAGGGATGTGTTCCCTTAGGGTATGTGTAACCCGTGCAGCAGGGTAAGGTCAAAGACCTAGATTTAGGAAGTACCTAAGTTTCTTAGGAAGTTGCCAAAAAGAACAGGATGTTTAGATCCAGTTCTTCAGTTAGTTCCAGGTCAAGTAAACCGCCTGATATTATTAATGAAGAAGATGAAATTTTAGAAATCAATTTTGATAAAGATCCTATGATTGAAATCAATCGATGGCGTTTGCCAAAGATTGGTATTGATTCTCTTTATGATAAAACCTGGAGAGAAAAGGTTCATCTTACTGAATTCAATGTGAAAATAGTAGAAAGAACCTTTGCTATTTCTAAAACTCAGGAAAAATGCCGTCTGTTTCAACGTGATGTTATAACAGACATGAAGAAAAAAGATTTTTCTTTTATTCACATTGCATCTGTCCAGGTTGCCATCAAACCTTTAATTAGGAAAGGTGTCAATGCCTCTGTGCTCCTGTGCTTGCGTGATGCAGGATTCAGGAATTTTGATGACAGTCAGCTTGGGATTGTGCAAACATCCCTTGCAGAAGGTCCTGTTCATTTTGATTGTTACCCAGATTTAACTATTGATTTAAATGATAAAAATATTCTTGATGTTTTAACCTTGAATATTTTGACTTCTGGGATTGACATGACCGATGGCAGTAAGCCTCTGGCATTAATTTATCGCATTTATTACAGACTAATGAAGACTAGCCTTAATCCTAAGGCTAAACTACATTCGTCTAGAGACCAGACCCTTCTGATGCAGAGCTCATCTTCCAGCGCTGATATCAGAACCCCCAAGATGATTAACTGAAGGATGTTTCTTTTCCAGATGAGTGGGTTCTTCCCCAAGAATTACCCCCAAGACAAGTCATGCCTCGAAATAAAGATGTTGACTTAATTCAACAGTATCTTGATGGTACTGTAAAGATTTCTTTTGACAGACCCTCCACGACCAAAGAAAGACGATACTCTTTCACTGGTCCCCTATCTTCTACTTCTTCGGACCCGAGAATCAATAGAGATAAAAATCTCGAAACATTCTTGGAAGATTCTGTCAAGATGGCAGAACCTAAACGTCCAATTATTATCCAAGAAATTCCCAAGGGAAATTCTTCTGAGTCCAAGTTGAAGGGAGTCTCTTCAGAGTCTCAAGTAACTTCAGCTTTTTACACAACCAAAGATGATTTTCCATCATCCAAGGGAAAAGCCAAAAAGGAAGAAACTGAAGAAGACTCTTCTGAGCCCCCTACAGCTTCAGATTTGGTTATGAACATAAATGTTTTGCACCCACAATTAATGATGATGTGCAAACCCTTTGAGATTGATATGATTTCACTGGTTGATGAATTTAAGAGCATAAAAAACCGACCTAAGCGTATAGCTTATGCTCGTGGTTTTAGTCAAGCCCAAAAACTAAAGGGTAAGACGAAAATGGAAAGAATTGATGAATGCCCAGCAAAGGCATATTCTTTTCTTTGATTTTCTTGAAAATCATTATGATTTTAAGCATTGTGATTTTAAGAATAAATTTTTAAATGTTTTAAAAACTACATTTGTTAAAGAAGATAAAACAGTTGTAACGGAAAGCCATCCTCCACTTGAGACCACTTTGATCTCAATACGTGGAGCTGAAGTTGAAGCTTCTCCTTTTAAAATCCCAACTGTTAAAGATTCAAATTTTCCTTTAGCTTCTGAAACAAAGAAGATTACTGAGCAAAAAAATTTTTGAAACTCTGCTCTCCACATTATAGGTCAACAATTAGACCGTATTGAGGAGAATATTGAAAAACCTGTTTTTAAATCTGATTTTGGAAGACGTACTGCTAGTCCTCCAAAACCTAAAATTAAGTTGATTGAAAAACCTTCGATTATTCTACCCGAGAACAGACAGAAAATAGATTCTGTCAGTACTCTAGATAGAATTGATCAAATGCTAGCAGAAATAAAGCTAGAAAAACAAAGTTCAAAACCTTCTACAAGTGTCCTTGATAGGAGTAGAAAGGATTTTAATCCAGACTATATTTCTGTTCTTTCTACAGATGAATCCTCAGAGGATGATTCTGTCATCAATTATGTTTTAAAACAGTTTTCATCGGAGCCAGCTGAGATAGCCAGACTCACTACTGTGAAACCTTCAGGTTTTACGAAGAACTGGTTTTCAAAACCAACTCCACCTGATTTAGCGATCGAAGAACGTATGTTTAGAGATCAGTTTTCGGCTAGTGCCGACAGGATATATGAATGGAACATTGATGGACTCTCTGAACAAGAAGTCCTAAATACTCTACAAAAGATGTCCATGATCGCCGATGCCTATGTTCAGAAAAACATTTTACAACCTGATGTTGTTTTAATGTTAGTTTCTGGTTTTACGGGTATGCTTCGGTCTTGGTGGGATAAACACCTTACTGATGAAGCTAAACAAAAGATTCAATTTGCTGTCAAGCAAAATGATGATGGTACCCCTGTTTTTGATAACACCATAGGACGAGGTGTCTCTGATGGTGTTAATACTTTGATTTATACGATTATAAAACATTTCATTGGTACGCCTTCAAATGTGACTAATCGTTTTTCTGATTATTTGAATAATCTGAGATGTCCTAACATGTCAGATTATAATTGGTATGAAACCGTGTTTATTTCACGAGTTTTAATGCGTGATGATTCTGATAAGCCTTACTGGAAAGAAAGATTCATTGATGGTCTCCCTCGTTTGTTTGCCATTAAGGTTAAGGAGGCACTACTTGATAGTACCGGTAGAGTAGATTACGATAGTTACACCTATGGTGATATTACTAGCGTAATTAAAAAACTCGGTATTAGTATGTGCAATGATCAAAAGCTCATCTCTCAGCAGATGAAAGATAGAAAGAGAGCCAAATATGAGATGGGAAATTTCTGTCAACAATTTGGCCTTCCTCCTATTGCTCCATCCAAAGAGAGAAAGAAAAAACATTTGAAAAGGTTTTCCCAAAAACCCCACGGAGATTATTTTCAAAAGAAAAGAAAAACCCGTGCTGATTTCTTTAGAAAACCTTCTGATCATAAAAGATTTCCTCATAAAAAATCTTTTCCTAAGAAAAACTCTGATCTAAACCAGAGATGTTTTAAATGTGGAAAGAGGGGACATTATGCAAATAATTGTCCAAATCCTCAAAAATCCACTAAATTGAAGAAGAAGCTTAATGCTTTAAATATTGGTGAAGATGAGCAACAGGAATTGTTTCAATTACTCGATCACAATTCTGATTCTTCATCCTCAGAAGGTGATGAATACAGTTCTAGTGATAGTAACTATCATTCAGAATCAGATTCATCAGTTCAAACAATGGTTAAGCTTGGCTGCAATTGCAGTGGTTCTTGTTGTAAAACTTCTGGAGTTAAAACAATTAATGTTTTAACTAAAGAGGAGGAACAACAGAACCTTCTTCTTGATTTGATTTCTCAGCTTGAGAATACTGAGCTAAAAGGAAAGTATCTCGCCCAGTTCAGGAAGACTATGGCTCGTAGAGAGTCGTCATCTTCTCAAGAGAAAGTCAGTTTTCAAGAAACATTAAAATGTTTCGATAAGAAACCGAATAATGTTTCTACCTCTGATTTACAGCATGAAATCGGAATTATCAAGCAAGAGATTATTGAACTCAAATCTGAGGTTAATAATCTTAAACTTGAAAATTCAAGTTTAAAACAACATTTTATTACTCTTAAAATTGAGCATGCTCTTGATCAAGATCCTTCCGATAATGAAGAAACAAAAGTTTCTGACCATGATGAACCCTCAGATAGTCCTAAGGCTGTTTGCTTGTTAAGACAATCCATGCCCATTAAATGGTATGCGAAAGTCAAAATTATTGTTTGTAGAGAATTTGAGTTCTCTGTGATTGCTTTGATTGATTCTGGATCGGATCTTAACTGTATCCGTGAAGGCCTGGTTCCAACCAAGTATTTTGAAAAGTCTACTGAAAGACTATCAGCGGCTAATGGTTCAAAGATGAAAATCAACTATGAGCTAAATGATGCCCATGTCTGCAAGGCAATGTTTGTTTTCGTATCCCGTCTGTCCTAGTCAAAAACATGACTTGGGATGTCATTTTAGGGATGCCTTTTATCAATTCTATTTGCCCTTTCTTAACTGAGAAAGATGGGATCACCACTGACCCCTTCGGACAGAAAGTCAAATTTAATTTTGTTTCCAAACTTGAAGCTGATACTTCAAGAGGAAAAATTTCTGTGATCGTTGCTAAGGAACACCATCTACTCTCTCTTCAACAAGAAGTAAGAATTAGAAAAATTTCTGAGCATTTGACTGAGACATTAATGCATTCAAAAATTGAGGATTTTCATAAAAAACTCGTTTTTGAAATTTGTTCCGATCTCCCCAATGCTTTTTGGAATCGGAAAAAACATGAGGTTTCTCTGCCTTATATCAAAGATTTTTCAGAGAAAAATATTCTCACTAAAGCTCGGCCCATTCAAATGAATGCGGAGACTTTAGAATTTTGTAAAAATGAAATTTCTGATCTTCTTCAGAAGAGATTAATCAGGCATAGTAAGTCACCCTGGTCGTGTGCTGCTTTCTATGTCCAGAAAAATTCTGAGTTAGAACGAGGTTCACCCCGTCTTGTCATAAATTACAAACCCCTGAACAAAGTGTTAGAATAGATAAGATATCCCATCCCTAACAAAAATGACTTAATTCAGAGGTTGAGTGAAGCCGTAGTCTTTAGCAAGTTTGACCTTAAGTCTGGATTTTGGCAAATCCAAATTAGGGAGTCGGACCGTTATAAGACTGCATTTTGTACTCCGTTGGGTCATTACGAGTGGAACGTGATGCCATTCGGTCTAAAAAATGCCCCTTCTGAGTTTCAAAACATTATGAACGATATTTTCAATAGTTTTTCTCATTTCACTATTGTTTATATCGATGATATTTTAATTTTCTCTAAATCCATTAATGATCACTGGAAACATTTGTTGGCATTCCTTGACATTGCCAAAAGAAATGGACTAGTGGTTTCTGCTAAGAAAATTAAACTTTTCCAAACCAAGATTAGATTCCTTGGTTTTGATATTTGTACCAGTAAGATCAGACCAATTCAAAGGTCAACTGATTTTGCTAAAAAATTTCCTGATGTCATTATAGATAAAACTCAGCTCTAGAGATTTCTTAGTTCGCTGAATTATATCGCTGATTTTTATAAAGATCTGAGAAAACGGTGTCGTCCTCTCTTCCAGAGACTTCGTACCAACCCTTCTCCGTGGACTGATATCCACACAAATCTTGTTAGGAAAATTAAGGCATATGTCAAAACTCTTCCATGTCTTGGAATCCCTAATTCTGAATATTTTAAAATTGTTGAAACAGATGCCTCTGACTTTGGTTATGGTGGCATTCTGAAACAATGTGTTTCACCAAGTTCTTCTGAACAAATTTTTCGTTTCCATTCTGGGACCTAGAATCATGCACAATTAAATTATAGTACTACTAAAAAAGAAATTTTATCTATAGTACTATACATTTCTAAATTTCAATCTCATTTATTAAATCAAAAATTTCTTTTAAGAATTGATTGCAAAAGTGCTAAGTATGTTTTAGAAAAAGATGTTGAAAACATTGCATCTAAACAAATTTTTGCACGATGGCAAGCTATTTTAAGCATTTTTGATTTTGATATTGAGTATATAAAAGGATCGGATAACTCCATCCCTGATTTTCTTACCCGTGAATTTCTGCAGAGAAAAAATGAGTAAGAAAAAGAAACGAGAGAAGACTGAGAGCTCCCAGAGGCCTCCACTTCTCCCAGCACCTCCTGCCTCTCTTTTGATGCCAACTTCCCCACTGGAAGTTGCAAATAGATACACAGTTCTGGGAACTATGCCCAGACCTGTAACCCCGAGTTCGTTTGCCATGGCAGTAACCATGCCACATGATCCCTCGTCCAACCCTTTGGGTAGAACAAGGCCTAGATTTCCTGCTCCTAACAGAGCAGAAAGTTTTCAAAAATCACATTTTCAAAGTCTGTTCTACATTGAGAATATTGTAGAAAGAGATCCTTTCCAAATCGCTTTTCATTATTTTTCGCCAGGATGGCACTGGGTTCCTCGTAATCCAGAAAAAGATTTGAAATTTTTCTTTCTATTCTCTCCCATACGAGATCAATCTACTTGAAACCACTTTATGATAAAGTGGATCCTTCAAAGATCTTTTCCCATTCTTGTTTTATTGTCAGAATTCTAACACTTGATCAATGGGGACAGAATCCGAATACTATTAAAAGTATTCCGGATACCCGGATTAGATATAATTATCATGATTATATCGACGCCTGGCTCCATTTTCCTTTTTATCAGACACCAAGTATGTCTCATTCTTGGTTCTTTAATTTTGATAAAAAATTCGTTCCAAAGATCCCTCTTTGGTTCATCCAATGGTGGCAATCTTTTGGCCCCATTCCATATATCTATCCGCCAGGCCTCCAGCCTGTCCTTGATCATATTAAATCGGTAACCCCAAAAATGGATTCCCCTCATTCTAAATTTCCATTTTCAATCCATTTTTGTGCTCATTACAAATTACCATGGATCCTTAATTGGACCTATGAGAAAACTGCAGACATTCTTGTCCGCAGATTTTACGTTAAATACTGGGATAAAACCCAGATCCCTGATAATTTTTTGACTAAAACTTTAAAGGATTTTCCTGTCTCGGCACCAGATCTAAAAGACCGGGAGGAGTTACCATCACCAAAGTCAAAAAATCAGATCGAGTTTCCTTTTCCACTTCTCGAACCTAAGGATACTCTAAGTTCATCTTCAAAACAGAAGAAAAAGACTTCATCAGAAAAGAAGCCTTCTTCTTCTCCAAAGAAAAAAGATTCAGATACAGAAAGTTCAGCCTAAGAGATGCTTGAGATACTCAAGAAACAGATAGAAGGACAACACAATAGGATGATGCTATTAAAGCAGTCCATTGATGAAGAAGCCAAGAGTGAATCAGAACAGTCAGAACATGACTCTGATGACCTGTACAAATACTTTGGACACGACAAAGAATACACTTCGCCTGATCTCGGAGAGCCTTAATTGCCAGTCCACAAAAGTCAAGATCGGTCAGCAGATAAAGACAAGATGTCCCCACTGCCGACACCTTTTGAGCCAGTCAGCACTAGAAGACAAAACATCTTTCGGTGCGGACAACTTCATTGCCTGACTGCCCAGCTTTCGGCGCAGACAGCTTCACTTTTTCAAAAAAGTAAT
Source organism: Platycarya strobilacea (assembly GCA_036898215.1). Lineage (NCBI taxonomy): Eukaryota > Viridiplantae > Streptophyta > Magnoliopsida > Fagales > Juglandaceae > Platycarya > Platycarya strobilacea. The sequence goes on along the minus strand of CM072555.1, from coordinate 25,876,369 downwards.
CACGTGGTGTGGTTACTGTTTGCTTTCGGCTACTTTCGGCCGCTTTTCCTTTTTGTTTGTCTCCCGTGATCTACTCCGGGTTTCTTTTGTAATACCTCTCCATCTATATAAGGAGAGTTCAGTTTTTAGTTTGAAGGCAGAGTTCATTCCACCCCTTTCTTACGATAAGAAAACTTGTAAGGAATCCTCTCTGCAAGCCATAATCTTGTAATTTTGTGAATCTTGTGATTATAATGAAGAATATTTTTGTCTTAAATCTATCTTCATTATTTATGTTTATACATTGCTTACATATGGTCGGCTTTGCCGCCTATTGAACGGAATCAGGGCCGTTCCCTGGTACAGCGATCGGACTTCCCTCACAGTGCCCCTGTCGGAACGCTGTTCCCCCCATTCATTTGAATTTTCGCCTTTCTATTTTACATGCATTGGTCGGCTGAGCCGCCTCTTAACTGCTGCATATTTATTTTCTACATCTTAACTTCCCCACTGGAAGTTGACAAAGAAGTATCTTCCGTGGTGGACCCCCACTTCCAGCAGTCGAGTTCCATTTGCCGTAGGTAAGTCCCTGTGTTGCCGTTAGCCGAAGGAAGGCGTTAGGCGTTGATGGGCACGATAGGTACCTGGTAAGGACAATAAGTCTGTGAGGGATGTGTTCCCTTAGGGTATGTGTAACCCGTGCAGCAGGGTAAGGTCAAAGACCTAGATTTAGGAAGTACCTAAGTTTCTTAGGAAGTTGCCAAAAGGAACAGGATGTTTAGATCCAGTTCTTCAGTTAGTTCCAGGTCAAGTAAACCGCCTGATATTATTAATGAAGAAGATGAAATTTTAGAAATCAATTTTGATAAAGATCCTATGATTGAAATCAATCGATGGCGTTTGCCAAAGATTGGTATTGATTCTCTTTATGATAAAACCTGGAGAGAAAATGTTCATCTTACTGAATTCAATGTGAAAACAGTAGAAAGAACCTTTGCTATTTCTAAAACTCAGGAAAAATGCCGTCTGTTTCAACGTGATGTTATAACAGACATGAAGAAAAAATATTTTTCTTTTATTCACATTGCATCTGTCCAGGTTGCCATCAAACCTCTAATTAGGAAAGGTGTCAATGCCTCTGTGCTCCTGTGCTTGCGTGATGCAGGATTCAGGAATTTTGATGATAGTCAGCTTGGGATTGTGCAAACATCTCTTGCAGAAGGTCCTGTTCATTTTGATTGTTACCCAGATTTAACTATTGATTTAAATGATAAAAATATTCTTGATGTTTTAACCTTGAATATTTTGACTTCTGGGATTGACATGACCGATGGCAGTAAGCCTCTGGCATTAATTTATCGCATTTATTACAGACTAATGAAGACTAGCCTTAATCCTAAGGCTAAACTACATTCGTCTAGAGGCCAGACCCTTCTGATACAGAGCTCATCTTCCAGCGCTGATATCAGAACCCCCAAGATGATTAACTGGAAAGATGTTTCTTTTCCAGATGAGTGGGTTCTTCCCCAAGAATTACCCCCAAGACAAGTCATGCCTCGAAATAAAGATGTTGACTTAATTCAACAGTATCTTGATGGTACTGTAAAGATTTCTTTTGACAGACCCTCCACGACCAAAGAAAGATGATACTCTTTCACTGGTCCCCTATCTTCTACTTCTTCGAACCCGAGAATCAGTAGAGATAAAAATCTCGAAACATTCTTGGAAGATTCTGTCAAGATGGCAGAACCTAAACGTCCAATTATTATCCAAGAAATTCCCAAGGGAAATTCTTCTGAGTCCAAGTTGAAGGGAGTCTCTTCAGAGTCTCAAGTAACTTCAGCTTTTTACACAACCAAAGATGATTTTCCATCATCCAAGGGAAAAGCCAAAAAGGAAGAAACTGAAGAAGACTCTTCTGAGTCCCCTACAGCTTCAGATTTGGTTATGAACACAAATGTTTTGCACCCACAATTAATGATGATGTGCAAACCCTTTGAGATTGATATGATTTCACTGGTTGATGAATTTAAGAGCATAAAAAACCGACCTAAGCGTATAGCTTATGCTCGTGATTTTAGTCAAGCCCAAAAACAAAGGGTAAGACGAAAATGGAAAGAATTGATGAATGCCCAGCAAAGGCATATTCTTTTCTTTGATTTTCTTGAAAGTCATTATGATTTTAAGCATTGTGATTTTAAGAATAAATTTTTAAATGTTTTAAAAACTACATTTGTTAAAGAAGATAAAACAGTTGTAACGGAAAGCCATCCTCCACTTGAGACCACTTTGATCTCAGTACGTGGAGCTGAAGTTGATGCTTCTCCTTTTAAAATCCCAACTGTTAAAGATTCAAATTTTCCTTTATCTTCTGAAACAAAGAAGATTATTGAGCAAAACAATTTTTGAAACTCTGCTCTCCACATTATAGGTCAACAATTAGACCGTATTGAGGAGAATATTGAAAAACCTGTTTTTAAATCTGATTTTGGAAGACGTACTGCTAGTCCTCCAAAACCTAAAATTAAGTTGATTGAAAAACCTTCGATTATTCTACTCGAGAACAGACAGAAAATAGATTCTGTCAGTACTCTAGATAGAATTGATCAAATGCTAGCAGAAATAAAGCTAGAAAAACAAAATTCAAAACCTTCTACAAGTGTCCTTGATAGGAGTAGAAAGGACAGTTTTCATTGGAGCCAGCTGAGATAGCCAGACTCACTACTGTGAAACCTTCCGGTTTTACGAAAAACTGGTTTTCAAAGCCAACTCCACCTGATTTAGCGATCGAAGAACGTATGTTTAGAGATCAGTTTTCGGCTAGTGCCGACAGGATATATGAATGGAACATTGATGGACTCTCTGAACAAGAAGTCCTAAATACTCTACAAAAGATGTCCATGATCGCCGATGCCTATGTTCAGAAAAACATTTTACAACCTGATGTTGTTTTAATGTTAGTTTCTGGTTTTACGGGTATGCTTCGGTCTTGGTGGGATAAACACTTTACTGATGAAGCTAAACAAAGGATTCAATTTGCTGTCAAGCAAAATGATGATGGCACCCCTGTTTTTGATAACACCATAGGACGAGGTGTCTCTGATGGTGTTAATACTTTGATTTATATGATTATAAAACATTTCATTGGTACGCCTTCAAATGTGACTAATCGTTTTTCTGATTATTTGAATAATCCGAGATGTCCTAACATGTCAGATTATAATTGGTATGAAACCGTGTTTATTTCACGAGTTTTAATGTGTGATGATTCTGATAAGCCTTACTGGAAAGAAAGATTCATTGATGGTCTCCCTGGTTTGTTTGCCATTAAGGTTAAGGAGGCACTACTTGATAGTACCGGTAGAGTAGATTACGATAGTTACACCTATGGTGATATTACTAGCGTAATTAAAAAACTCGGTATTAGTATGTGCAATGATCAAAAGCTCATCTCTCAGCAGATGAAAGATAGAAAGAGAGCCAAATATGAGATGGAAAATTTCTGTCAACAATTTGGCCTTCCTCCTATTGCTCCATCCAAAGAGAGAAAGAAAAAATATTTGAAAAGGTTTTCCCAAAAACCTCACGAAGATTATTTTCAAAAGAAAAGAAAAACCCGTGCTGATTTCTTTAGAAAACCTCCTGATCATAAAATATTTCCTCATAAAAAATCTTTTCCTAACAAAAAACTCTGATCTAAACCAGAGATGTTTTAAATGTGGAAAGAGGGGACATTATGCAAATAATTGTCCAAACCCTCAAAAATCCACTAAATTGAAGAATAAGCTTAATGCTTTAAATATTGGTGAAGATGAGCAACAGGAATTGTTTCAATTACTCGATCATAATTCTGATTCTTCATCCTCAGAAGGTGATGAATACCGTTCTAGTGATAGTAACTATCATTCAAAATCAGATTCATCAGTTCAAACAATGGTTAAGCTTGGCTGCAATTGCAGTGGTTCTTGTTGTAAAACTTCTGGAGTTAAAACAATTAATGTTTTAACTAAAGAGGAGGGAGGAGCAGAACCTTCTTCTTGATTTGATTTCTCAGCTTGAGAATGCTGAGCTAAAAGAAAATTATCTCGCCCAGTTCAGGAAGACTATGGCTCGTAGAGAGTCGTCATCTTCTCAAGAGAAAGTCAGTTTTCAAGAAACATTAAAACCTTTCGATAAGAAACCGAAGAATGTTTCTACCTCTGATTTACAGCATGAAATCAGAATTATCAAGCAAGAGATTATTGAACTCAAATCTGAGGTTAATAATCTTAAACTTGAAAATTCAAGTTTAAAACAACATTTTATTACTCTTAAAATTAAGCATGCTCTTGATCAAGATCCTTCCGATAATGAAGAAACAAAAGTTTCTGACCATGATGAACCCTCAGATAGTCCTAAGGCTGTTTGCTTGTTAAGACAATCCATTTTCATTAAATGGTATGCGAAAGTCAAAATTATTGTTTGTAGAGAATTTGAGTTCTCTGTGATTGCTTTGATTGATTCTGGATCGGATCTTAACCGTATCCGTGAAGGCCTGGTTCCAACCAAGTATTTTGAAAAGTCTTCTGAAAGACTATCAGCGGCTAATGGTTCAAAGATGAAAATCAACTATGAGCTAAATGATGCCCATGTCTGTCAAGACAATGTTTGTTTTTGTATCCCGTCTGTCCTAGTCAAAAACATGACTTGGGATGTCATTTTAGGGATGCCTTTTATCAATTCTATTTGCCCTTTCTTAACTGAGAAAGATGGGATCACCACTGACCCCTTCGGACAGAAAGTCAAATTTAATTTTGTTTCCAAACTTGAAGCTGATACTTCAAGAGGAAAAATTTCTGTGATCGTTGCTAAGGAACACCATCTACTCTCTCTTCAACAAGAAGTAAGAATTAGAAAATTTTCTGAGCATTTGACTGAGCCATTGATGCATTCAAAAATTGAGGATTTTCATAAAAAACTCGTTTTTGAAATTTGTTCCGATCTCCCCAATGCTTTTTGGAATCGGAAAAAACATGAGGTTTCTCTGCCTTATATCAAAGATTTTTCAGAGAAAAATATTCTCACTAAAGCTCGGCCCATTCAAATGAATGCTGAGACTTTAGAATTTTGTAAAAATGAAATTTCTGATCTTCTTCAGAAGAGATTAATCAGGCATAGTAAGTCACCCTGGTCGTGTGCTCCTTTCTATGTCCAGAAAAATTCTGAGTTAGAACGAGGTTCACCCCGCCTTGTCATAAATTACAAACCCCTGAACAAAGTGTTAGAATGGATAAGATATCCCATCCCTAACAAAAATGACTTAATTCAGAGGTTGAGTGAAGCCGTAGTCTTTAGCAAGTTTGACCTTAAGTCTAGATTTTGACAAATCCAAATTAGGGAGTCGGACCTTTATAAGACTGCATTTTGTACTCCGTTGGGTCATTACGAGTGGAAAGCGATGCCATTCGGTCTAAAAAATGCCCCTTCTAAGTTTCAAAACATTATGAACGATATTTTCAATAGTTTTTCTCATTTCACTATTGTTTATGTCGATGATATTTTAATTTTCTCTAAATCCATTAATGATCACTGGAAACATTTGTTGGCATTTCTTGACATCGCCAAAAGAAATGGACTAGTGGTTTCTGTTAAGAAAATTAAACTTTTCCAAACCAAGATTAGATTCCTTGGTTTTGATATTTGTACAGTAAGATCAGACCAATTCAAAGGTCAACTGATTTTGCTGAAAAATTTCCTGATGTCATTATAGATAAAACTCAGCTCCAGAGATTTCTTGGTTCGCTGAATTATATCGCTGATTTTTATAAAGATCTGAGAAAACGGTGTCGTCCTCTCTTCCAGAGACTTCGTACCAACCCTTCTCCGTGGACTGATATCCACACAAATCTTGTTAGGGAAATTAAGGCATATGTCAAAACTCTTCCATGTCTTGGAATCCCTAATTCTGAATATTTTAAAATTGTTGAAACAGATGCCTCTGACATTGGTTATGGTGGCATTCTGAAACAATGTGTTTCACCAGGTTCTTCCGAACAAATTTTTCGTTTCCATTCCGGGACCTGGAATCATGCACAATTAAATTATAGTACGACTAAAAAAGAAATTTTATCTATAGTACTATGCATTTCTAAATTTCAATCTGATTTATTAAATCAAAAATTTCTTTTAAGAATTGATTGCAAAAGTGCTAAGTATGTTTTAGAAAAAGATGTTGAAAACATTGCATCTAAACAAATTTTTGCACGATGGCAAGCTATTTTAAGCATTTTTTATTTTGATATTGAGTATATAAAAGGATCGGATAACTCCATTCTTGATTTTCTTACCCGTGAATTTCTGCAGAGAAAAAATGAGTAAGAAAAAAAAACGAGAGAAGACTGAGAGCTCCCAGAGGCCTCCACTTCTCCCAGCACCTCCTGCCTCTCTTTTGATGCCAACTTCCCCATTGGAAGTTGCAAATAGATACACAGTTCTGGGAACTATGCCCAGACCTGTAACCCCGAGTTCGTTTGCCATGGCAGTAACCATGTCACATGATCCCTCGTCCAACCCTTTGGGTAGAACAAGGCCTAGATTTCCTGCTCCTAACAGAGCAGAAAGTTTTCAAAAATCACATTTTCAAAGTCTGTTCTACATTGAGAATATTGTAGAAAGAGATCCTTTCCAAATCGCTTTTCATTATTTTTCGCCAGGATGGCACTGGGTTCCTCGTAATCCAGAAAAAGATTTGAAATTTTTTCTTTCTATTCTCTCCCATACGGGATCAATCTACTTGAAACCATTTTATGATAAAGTGGATCCTTCAAAGATCTTTTCCCATTCTTGTTTTATTGTCATAATTCTAACACCTGATCAATGGGGACAGAATCCGAATACTATTAAAAGTATTCCGGATACCCAGATTAGATATAATTATCATGATTATATCGACGCCTGACTCCATTTTCCTTTTTATCAGACACCAAGTATGTCTCATTCTTGGTTCTTTAATTTTGATAAAAAATTCGTTCCAAAGATCCCTCTTTGGTTCATCCAATGGTGGCAATCTTTTGGCCCCATTCCATATATCTATCCTCCAGGCCTCCAGCCTGTCCTTGATCATATTAAATCGGTAACCCCAAAAATGGATTCCCTTCATTCTAAATTTCCATTTTTAATCCATTTTTGTGCTCATTACAAATTACCATGGATCCTTAATTGGACCTATGAGAAAACTGCAGATATTCTTGTCCGCAGATTTTATGTTAAATACTGGGATAAAACCCAGATCCCTGATAATTTTTTGACTAAAGCTTTAAAGGATTTTCATGTCTTGGCACCAGATCTAAAAGACCGGGAGGAGTTTCCCTCACCAAAGTCAAAAAATCAGATCGAGTTTCCTTTTCCACTTCTCGAACCTAAGGATACTCCAAGTTCATCTTCAAAACAGAAGAAAAAGACTTCATCAGAAAAGAAGCCTTCTTCTTCTCCAAAGAAAAAAGATTCAGATACAGAAAGTTCAGCCTCTTCGAAAAAAGACTCCAAGAAGAAGCAGAACAAAGAGATGCTTGAGATACTCAAGAAACAGATAGAAGGACAACACAATAGCATGATGCTATTAAAGCAGTCCATTGATGAAGAAGCCAGCAGTGAATCAGAACAGTAATTTTGTGAATCCTCTCTGCAAGCCATAATCTTGTAATTTTGTGAATCTTGTGATTATAATGAATAATATTTTTATTTTAAATCTATCTTCATTATTTATGTTTATACATTGCATACATATGGTCGGCTTTGCCGCCTATTGAACGGAATCAGGGCCGTTCCCTGGTACAGCGATCGGACTTCCCTCACAGTGCCCCTGTCGGAACGCTCTTCCCCCATTCATTTGAATTTTCACCTTTCTATTTTACATGCATTGGTCGGCTGAGCCGCCTCTTAACTGCTGCATATTTATTTTCTACATCTTAACTTCCCCACTGGAAGTTGACAAAGAAGTATCTTCCGTGGTGGACCCCCACTTCCAGCAGTCGAGTTCCATTTGCCGTAGGTAAGTCCCTGTGTTGCCGTTAGTCGAAGGAAGGCGTTAGGCGTTGATGGGCACGATAGGTACCTGGTAAGGACAATAAGTCTGTGAGGGATGTGTTCCCTTAGGGTATGTGTAACCCGTGCAGCAGGGTAAGGTCAAAGACCTAGATTTAGGAAGTACCTAAGTTTCTTAGGAAGTTGCCAAAAGGAACAGGATGTTTAGATCCAGTTCTTCAGTTAGTTCCAGGTCAAGTAAACCGCCTGATATTATTAATGAAGAAGATGAAATTTTAGAAATCAATTTTGATAAAGATCCTATGATTGAAATCAATCGATGGCGTTTGCCAAAGATTGGTATTGATTCTCTTTATGATAAAACCTGGAGAGAAAAGGTTCATCTTACTGAATTCAATGTGAAAACAGTAGAAAGAACCTTTGCTATTTCTAAAACTTAGGAAAAATGCCGTCTGTTTCAACGTGATGTTATAACAGACATGAAGAAAAAATATTTTTCTTTTATTCACATTGCATCTGTCCAGGTTGCCATCAAACCTTTAATTAGGAAAGGTGTCAATGCCTCTGTGCTCCTGTGCTTGCGTGATGCCGGATTCAGGAATTTTGATGATAGTCAGCTTGGGATTGTGCAAACATCTCTTGCAGAAGGTCCTGTTCATTTTGATTGTTACCCAGATTTAACTATTGATTTAAATGATAAAAATATTCTTGATGTTTTAACCTTGAATATTTTGACTTCTGGGATTGACATGACCGATGGCAGTAAGCCTCTGGCATTAATTTATCGCATTTATTACAGACTAATGAAGACAAGCCTTAATCCTAAGGCTAAACTACATTCGTCTAGAGACCAGACCCTTCTGATACAGAGCTCATCTTCCAGTGCTGATATCAGAACCCCCGAGATGATTAACTGGAAGGATGTTTCTTTTCCAGATGAGTGGGTTCTTCCCCAAGAATTATCCCCAAGACAAGTCATGCCTCGAAATAAAGATGTTGACTTAATTCAACAGTATCTTGATGGTACTGTAAAGATTTCTTTTGACAGACCCTCCACGACCAAAGAGAGACGATACTCTTTCACTGGTCCCCTATCTTCTACTTCTTCGGACCCGAGAATCAGTAGAGATAAAAATCTCGAAACATTCTTGGAAGATTCTGTCAAGATGGCAGAACCCAAACGTCCAATTATTATCCAAGAAATTCAAAAGGGAAATTCTTCTGAGTCCAAGTTGAAGGGAGTCTCTTCAGAGTCTCAAGTAACTTCAACTTTTTACACAACCAAAGATGATTTTCCATCATCCAAGGGAAAAGCCAAAAAGGAAGAAACTGAAGAAGACTCTTCTGAGTCCCCTACAGCTTCAGATTTGGTTATGAACACAAATGTTTTGCACCCACAATTAATGATGATGTGCAAACCCTTTGAGATTGATATGATTTCACTGGTTGATGAATTTAAGAGCATAAAAAACCGACCGAAGCGTATAGCTTATACTCGTGATTTTAGTCAAGCCCAAAAACAAAGGGTAAGACGAAAATGGAAAGAATTGATGAATGCCCAGCAAAGGCATATTCTTTTCTTTGATTTTCTTGAAAATCATTATGATTTTAAGCATTGTGATTTTAAGAATAAATTTTTAAATGTTTTAAAAACTACATTTGTTAAAGAAGATAAAACAGTTGTAACGGAAAGCCATCCTCCACTTGAGACCACTTTGATCTCAGTACGTGGAGCTGAAGTTGAAGCATTTCCTTCTAAAATCCTAACTGTTAAAGATTCAAATTTTCCTTTATCTTCTGAAACAAAGAAGATTATTGAGAAAAACAATTTTTGAAACTCTGCTCTCCACATTATAGGTCAACAATTAGACCGTATTGAGGAGAATATTGAAAAACCTGTTTTTAAATCTGATTTTGGAAGACGTACTGCTAGTCCTCCAAAACCTAAAATTAAGTTGATTGAAAAACCATTGATTATTCTACCTCGAGAGCAGACAAAAAATAGATTCTGTCAGTACTCTAGATAGAATTGATCAAATGTTAGTAGAAATAAAGCTAGAAAAACAAAGTTCAAAACCTTCTACAAGTGTCCTTGATAGGAGTAGAAAGGATTTTAATCCAGACTATATTTCTGTTCTTTCTACAGATGAATTCTCAGACGATGATTCTGTCATCAATTCTGTTTTAAAACAGTTTTCATTGGAGCCAGCTGAGATAGCCAGACTCACTACTGTGAAACCTTCCGGTTTTAAGAAAAACTGGTTTTCAAAGCCAACTCCACCTGATTTAGCGATCGAAGAACGTATGTTTAGAGATCAGTTTTCGGCTAGTGCCGACCGGATATATGAATGGAACATTGATGGATTCTCTGAACAAGAAGTCCTAAATACTCTACAAAAGATGTCCATGATCGCCGATGCCTATGTTCAGAAAAACATTTTACAACCTGATGTTGTTTTAATGTTAGTTTCTGGTTTTACGGGTATGCTTCGGTCTTGGTGGGATAAACACTTTACTGATGAAGCTAAACAAAGGATTCAATTTGCTGTCAAGCAAAATGATGATGGCACCCCTGTTTTTGATAACACCATAGGACGAGGTGTCTCTGATGGTGTTAATACTTTGATTTATATGATTATAAAACATTTCATTGGTACGCCTTCAAATGTGACTAATCGTTTTTCTGATTATTTGAATAATCTGAGATGTCCTAACATGTCAGATTATAATTGGTATGAAACCGTGTTTATTTCACGAGTTTTAATGTGTGATGATTCTGATAAGCCTTACTGGAAAGAAAGATTCATTGATGGTCTCCCTCGTTTGTTTGCCATTAAGGTTAAGGAGGCACTACTTGATAGTACCGGTAGAGTAGATTACGATAGTTACACCTATGGTGATATTACTAGCGTAATTAAAACACTCAGTATTAGTAAGTGCAATGATCAAAAGCTCATCTCTCAGCAGATGAAAGATAGAAAGAGAGCCAATTATGAGATGAGAAATTTCTGTCAACAATTTGGCCTTCCTCCTATTGCTCCATCCAAAGAGAGAAAGAAAAAATATTTGAAAAGGTTTTCCCAAAAACCTCACGAAGATTATTTTCAAAAGAAAAGAAAAACCCGTGCTGATTTCTTTAGAAAACCTTCTGATCATAAAAGATTTCCTCATAAAAAATCTTTTCCTAAGAAAAACTCTGATCTAAACCAGAGATGTTTTAAATGTGGAAAGAGGGGACATTATGCAAATAATTGTCCAAACCCTCAAAAATCCACTAAATTGAAGAATAAGATTAATGCTTTAAATATTGGTCAAGATGAGCAACATGAATTGTTTCAATTACTCGATCACAATTCTGATTCTTCATCCTCAGAAGGTGATGAATACAGTTCTAGTGATAGTAACTATCATTCAGAATCAGATTCATCAGTTCAAACAATGGTTAAGCTTGGCTGCAATTGCAGTGGTTCTTGTTGTAAAACTTCTGGAGTTAAAACAATTAATGTTTTAACTAAAGAGGAGGGAGGAACAGCAGAACCTTCTTCTTGATTTGATTTCTCAGCTTGAGAATACTGAGCTAAAAGAAAAGTATCTCGCCCAGTTCAGGAAGACTATGGCTCGTAGAGAGTCGTCATCTTCTCAAGAGAAAGTCAGTTTTCAAGAAACATTAAAACGTTTCGATAAGAAATCGAAGAATGTTTCTACCTCTGATTTACAGCATGAAATCGGAATTATCAAGCAAGAGATTATTGAACTCAAATCTGAGGTTAATAATCTTAAACTTGAAAATTCAAGTTTAAAACAACATTTTATTACACTTAAAATTAAGCATGCTCTTGATCAAGATCCTTCCGATAATGAAGAAACAAAAGTTTCTGACCATGATGAACCCTCAGATAGTCCTAAGGCTGTTTGCTTGTTAAGACAATCCATGCCCATTAAATGATATGCGAAAGTCAAAATTATTGTTTGTAGAGAATTTGAGTTCTCTGTGATTGCTTTGATTGATTCTGGATCGGATCTTAACTGTATCCGTGAAGGCCTGGTTCCAACCAAGTATTTTGAAAAGTCTACTGAAAGACTATCAGCGGCTAATGGTTCAAAGATGAAAATCAACTATGAGCTAAATGATGCCCATGTCTGTCCAGACAATGTTTGTTTTTGTATCCCGTCTGTCCTAGTCAAAAACATGACTTGGGATGTCATTTTAGGGATGCCTTTTATCAATTCTATTTGCCCTTTCTTAACTGAGAAAGATGGGATCACCACTGACCCCTTCGGACAGAAAGTCAAATTTAATTTTGTTTCCAAACTTGAAGCTGATACTTCAAGAGGAAAAATTTCTGTGATCGTTGCTAAGGAACACCATCTACTCTCTCTTCAACAAGAAGTAAGAATTAGAAAATTTTCTGAGCATTTGACTGAGCCATTAATGCGTTCAAAAATTGAGGATTTTCATAAAAAAACTCGTTTTTGAAATTTGTTCCGATCTCCCCAATGCTTTTTGGAATCGGAAAAAACATGAGGTTTCTCTGCCTTATATCAAAGATTTTTTAGAGAAAAATATTCTCACCAAAGCTCGGCCCATTCAAATGAATGCTGAGACTTTAGAATTTTGTAAAAATGAAATTTTTGATCTTCTTCAGAAGAGATTAATCAGGCATAGTAAGTCACCCTGGTCGTGTGCTGCTTTCTATGTCCAGAAAAATTCTGAGTTAGAACGAGGTTCACCCCGCCTTGTCATAAATTACAAACCCCTGAACAAAGTGTTAGAATGGATAAGATATCCCATCCCTAACAAAAATGACTTAATTCAGAGGTTGAGTGAAGCCGTAGTCTTTAGCAAGTTTGACCTTAAGTCTGGATTTTGGCAAATCCAAATTAGGGAGTCGGACCGTTATAAGACTGCATTTTGTACTCCGTTGGGTCATTACGAGTGGAACGCGATGCCATTCGGTCTAAAAAATGCCCCTTCTGAGTTTCAAAACATTATGAACGATATTTTCAATAGTTTTTCTCATTTCACTATTGTTTATATCCATGATATTTTAATTTTCTCTAAATCCATTAATGATCACTGGAAACATTTGTTGGCATTCCTTGACATCGCCAAAATAAATGGACTAGTGGTTTCTGCTAAGAAAATTAAACTTTTCCAAACCAAGATTAGATTCCTTGGTTTTGATATTTGTACCAGTAAGATCAGACCAATTCAAAGGTCAACTGATTTTGCTGAAAAATTTCCTGATGTCATTATAGATAAAACTCAGCTCCAGAGATTTCTTGGTTCGCTGAATTATATCGCTGATTTTTATAAAGATCTGAGAAAACGGTGTCGTCCTCTCTTCCAGAGACTTCGTACCAACCCTTCTCCGTGGACTGATATCCACACAAATCTTGTTAGGGAAATTAAGGCATATGTCAAAACTCTTCCATGTCTTGGAATCCCTAATTCTGAATATTTTAAAATTGTTGAAACAGATGCCTCTGACATTGGTTATGGTGGCATTCTGAAACAATGTGTTTCACCAGGTTCTTCCGAACAAATTTTTCGTTTCCATTCCGGGACCTGGAATCATGCACAATTAAATTATAGTACTACTAAAAAAGAAATTTTATCTATAGTACTATGCATTTCTAAATTTCAATCTGATTTATTAAATCAAAAATTTCTTTTAAGAATTGATTGCAAAAGTGCTAAGTATGTTTTAGAAAAAGATGTTGAAAACATTGCATCTAAACAAATTTTTGCACGATGGCAAGCTATTTTAAGCATTTTTGATTTTGATATTGAGTATATAAAAGGATTGGATAACTCCATTCCTGATTTTCTTACCCGTGAATTTCTGCAGAGCAAAAATGAGTAAGAAAAATAAACGAGAGAAGACTGAGAGCTCCCAGAGGCCTCCACTTCTCCCAGCACCTCCTGCCTCTCTTTTGATGCCAACTTCCCCACTGGAAGTTGCAAATAGATACACAGTTCTGGGAACTATGCCCAGACCTGTAACCCCGAGTTCGTTTGCCATGGCAGTAACCATGTCACATGATCCCTCGTCCAACCCTTTGGGTAGAACAAGGCCTAGATTTCCTGCTCCTAACAGAGCAGAAAGTTTTCAAAAATCACATTTTCAAAGTCTGTTCTACATTGAGAATATTGTAGAAAGAGATCCTTTCCAAATCGCTTTTCATTATTTTTCGCCAGGATGGCACTGGGTTCCTCGTAATCCAGAAAAAGATTTGAAATTTTTTCTTTCTATTCTCTCCCATACGGGATCAATCTACTTGAAACCATTTTATGATAAAGTGGATCCTTCAAAGTTCTTTTCCCATTCTTGTTTTATTGTCAAAATTCTAACACCTGATCAATGGGGACAGAATCCGAATACTATTAAAAGTATTCCGGATACCCAGATTAGATATAATTATCATGATTATATCGACGCCTGGCTCCATTTTCCTTTTTATCAGACACCAAGTATGTCTCATTCTTGGTTCTTTAATTTTGATAAAAAGTTCGTTCCAAAGATCCCTCTTTGGTTCATCCAATGGTGGCAATCTTTTGGCCCCATTCCATATATTTATCCGCCAGGCCTCCAGCCTGTCCTTGATCATATTAAATCGGTAACCCCAAAAATGAATTCCCCTCATTCTAAATTTCCATTTTTAATCCATTTTTGTGCTCGTTACAAATTACCATGGATCCTTAATTGGACCTATGAGAAAACTGCAGACATTCTTGTCCGCAGATTTTACGTTAAATACTGGGATAAAACCCAGATCCCTGGTAATTTTTTTGACTAAAGCTTTAAAGGATTTTCCTGTCTCGGCACCAGATCTAAAAGACCGGGAGGAGTTTCCATCACCAAAGTCAAAAAATCAGATCGAGTTTCCTTTTCCACTTCTCGAACCTAAGGATACTCCAAGTTCATCTTCAAAACAGAAGAAAAAGACTTCATCAGAAAAGAAGCCTTCTTCTTCTCCAAAGAAAAAAGATTCAGATACAGAAAGTTCAGCCTCTTCGAAAAAAGACTCCAAGAAGAAGCAGAACAAAGAGATGCTTGAGATACTCAAGAAACAGATAGAAGGACAACACAATAGCATGATGCTATTAAAGCAGTCCATTGATGAAGAAGCCAGCAGTGAATCAGAACAGTAATTTTGTGAATCCTCTCTGCAAGCCATAATCTTGTAATTTTGTGAATCTTGTGATTATAATGAAGAATATTTTTATTTTAAATCTATCTTCATTATTTATGTTTATACATTGCATACATATGGTCGGCTTTGCCGCCTATTGAACGGAATCAGGGCCGTTCCCTGGTACAGCGATCGAACTTCCCTCACAGTGCCCCTGTCGGAACGCTGTTCCCCCATTCATTTGAATTTTCACCTTTCTATTTTACATGCATTGGTCGGCTGAGCCGCCTCTTAACTGCTGCATATTATTTTCTACATCTTAACTTCCCCACTGGAAGTTGACAAAGAAGTATCTTCCGTGATGGACCCCCACTTCCAGCAGTCGAGTTCCATTTGCCGTAGGTAAGTCCCTGTGTTGCCGTTAGCTGAAGGAAGGCGTTAGGCGTTGATGGGCACGATAGGTATCTGGTAAGGACAATAAGTCTGTGAGGGATGTGTTCCCTTAGGGTATGTGTTACCCGTGCAGCAGGGTAAGGTCAAAGACCTGGATTTAGGAAGTACCTAAGTTTCTTAGGAAGTTGCCAAAAAGAATAGGATGTTTAGATCCAGTTCTTCAGTTAGTTCCAGGTCAAGTAAACCGCCTGATATTATTAATGAAGAAGATGAAATTTTAGAAATCAATTTTGATAAAGATCCTATGATTGAAATCAATCGATGGCGTTTGCCAAAGATTGGTATTGATTCTCTTTATGATAAAACCTGGAGAGAAAAGGTTCATCTTACTGAATTCAATGTGAAAACAGTAGAAAGAACCTTTGCTATTTCTAAAACTTAGGAAAAATGCCGTCTGTTTCAACGTGATGTTATAACAGACATGAAGAAAAAATATTTTTCTTTTATTCACATTGCATCTGTCCAGGTTGCCATCAAACCTTTAATTAGGAAAGGTGTCAATGCCTCTGTGCTCCTGTGCTTGCGTGATGCGGGATTCAGGAATTTTGATGATAGTCAGCTTGGGATTGTGCAAACATCCCTTGCAGAAGGTCCTGTTCATTTTGATTGTTACCCAGATTTAACTATTGATTTAAATGATAAAAATATTCTTGATGTTTTAACCTTGAATATTTTGACTTCTGGGTTTGACATGACCGATGGCAGTAAGCCTCTGGCATTAATTTATCTCATTTATTACAGACTAATGAAGACAAGCCTTAATCCTAAGGCTAAACTACATTCGTCTAGAGACCAGACCCTTCTGATACAGAGCTCATCTTCCAGCGCTGATATCAGAACCCCCAAGATGATTAACTGGAAGGATGTTTCTTTTCCAGATGAGTGGGTTCTTCCCCAAGAATTATCCCCAAGACAAGTCATGCCTCGAAATAAAGATGTTGACTTAATTCAACAGTATCTTGATGGTAGTAGTAAAGATTTCTTTTGACAGACCCTCCACGACCAAAGAGAGACGATACTCTTTCACTGGTCCCCTATCTTCTACTTCTTCGGACCCGAGAATCAGTAGAGATAAAAATCTCGAAACATTCTTGGAAGATTCTGTCAAGATGGCAGAACCCAAACGTCCAATTATTATCCAAGAAATTCCCAAGGGAAATTCTTCTGAGTCCAAGTTGAAGGGAGTCTCTTCAGAGTCTCAAGTAACTTCAGCTTTTTACACAACCAAAGATGATTTTCCATCATCCAAGGGAAAAGCCAAAAAGGAAGAAACTGAAGAAGACTCTTCTGAGTCCCCTACAGCTTCAGATTTGGTTATGAACACAAATGTTTTGCACCCACAATTAATGATCATGTGCAAACCCTTTGAGATTGATATGATTTCACTGGTTGATGAATTTAAGAGCATAGAAAACCGACCTAAGCGTATAGCTTATGCTCGTGATTTTAGTCAAGCCCAAAAACAAAGGGTAAGACGAAAATGGAAAGAATTGATGAATGCCCAGCAAAGGCATATTCTTTTCTTTGATTTTCTTGAAAATCATAATGATTTTAAGCATTGTGATTTTAAGAATAAATTTTTAAATGTTTTAAAAACTACATTTGTTAAAGAAGATAAAACAGTTGTAACGGAAAGCCATCCTCCACTTGAGACCACTTTGATCTCAGTACGTGGAGCTGAAGTTGAAGCTTCTCCTTTTAAAATCCCAACTGTTAAAGATTCAAATTTTCCTTTATCTTCTGAGACAAAGAAGATTATTGAGCAAAACAATTTTTGAAACTCTGCTCTCCACATTATAGGTCAACAATTAGACCGTATTGAGGAGAATATTGAAAAACCTGTTTTTAAATCTGATTTTGGAAGACGTACTGCTAGTCCTCCAAAACCTAAAATTAAGTTGATTGAAAAACCTTTGATTATTCTACCTCGAGAACAGACAGAAAATAGATTCTGTCAGTACTCTAGATAGAATTGATCAAATGTTAGTAGAAATAAAGCTAGAAAAACAAAGTTCAAAACCTTCTACAAGTGTCCTTGATAGGAGTAGAAAGGATTTTAATCCAGACTATATTTCTGTTCTTTCTACAGATGAATTCTCAGAGGATGATTCTGTCATCAATTCTGTTTTAAAACTGTTTTCATCGGAGCCAGCTGAGATAGCCAGACTCACTACTATGAAACCTTCCGGTTTTACGAAAAACTGGTTTTCAAAGCCAACTCCACTTGATTTAGCGATCGAAGAACGTATGTTTAGAGATCAGTTTTCGGCTAGTGCCGACCGGATATATGAATGGAACATTGATGGACTCTCTGAACAAGAAGTCCTAAATACTCTACAAAAGATGTCCATGATCGCCGATGCCTATGTTCAGAAAAACATTTTACAACCTGATGTTGTAATGTTAGTTTCTGGTTTTACGGGTATGCTTCGGTCTTGGTGGGATAAACACTTTACTGATGAAGCTAAACAAAGGATTCAATTTGCTGTCAAGCAAAATGATGATAGCACCCCTGTTTTTGATAACACCATAGGACGAGGTGTCTCTGATGGTGTTAATACTTTGATTTATATGATTATAAAACATTTCATTGGTACGCCTTCAAATGTGACTAATCGTTTTTCTGATTATTTGAATAATCTGAGATGTCCTAACATGTCACGAGTTTTAATCACGAGTTTCTGATTATAATCTGATTATAATTGGTATGAAATCGTGTTTATTTCACGAGTTTTATTGTGTGATGATTCTGATAAGCCTTACTGGAAAGAAAGATTCATTGATGGTCTCCCTCGTTTGTTTGCCATGAAGGTTAAGGAGGCACTACTTGATAGTACCGGTAGAGTAGATTACGATAGTTACACCTATGGTGATATTACTAGCGTAATTAAAACACTCGGTATTAGTATGTGCAATGATCAAAAGCTCATCTCTCAGCAGATGAAAGATAGAAAGAGAGCCAAATATGAGATGGGAAATTTCTGTCAACAATTTGGCCTTCCTCCTATTGCTCCATCCAAAGAGAGAAAGAAAAAATATTTGAAAAGGTTTTCCCAAAAACCTCACGAAGATTATTTTCAAAAGAAAAGAAAAACCCGTGCTGATTTCTTTAGAAAACCTTCTGATCATAAAAGATTACCTCATAAAAAATCTTTTCTTAAGAAAAACTCTGATCTAAACCAGAGATGTTTTAAATGTGGAAAGAGGGGACATTATGCAAATAATTGTCCAAACCCTCAAAAATCCACTAAATTGAAGAATAAGCTTAATGCCTTAAATATTGGTGAAGATGAGCAACAGGGATTGTTTCAATTACTCGATCACAATTCTGATTCTTCATCCTCAGAAGGTGATGAATACAGTTCTAGTGATAGTAACTATCATTCAGAATCAGATTCATCAGTTCAAACAATGGTTAAGCTTGGCTGCAATTGCAGTGGTTCTTGTTGTAAAACTTCTGGAGTTAAAACAATTAATGTTTTAACTAAAGAGGAGGGAGGAACAGCAGAACCTTCTTCTTGATTTGATTTCTCAGTTTGAGAATACTGAGCTAAAAGAAAAGTATCTCGCCTAGTTCAGGAAGACTATGGCTCGTAGAGAGTCGTCATCTTCTCAAGAGAAAGTCAGTTTTCAAGAAACATTAAAACGTTTCGATAAGAAACCGAAGAATGTTTCTACCTCTGATTTACAGCATGAAATCTGAATTATCAAGCAAGAGATTATTGAACTCAAATCTGAGGTTAATAATCTTAAACTTGAAAATTCAAGTTTAAAACAACATTTCATTACTCTTAAAATTGAGCATGCTCTTGATCAAGATCCTTTCGATAATGAAAAAACAAAAGTTTCTGACCATGATGAACCCTCAGATAGTCCTAAGACTGTTTGCTTGTTAAGACAATCCATGCCCATTAAATGGTATGCGAAAGTCAAAATTATTGTTTGTAGAGAATTTGAGTTCTCTGTGATTGCTTTGATTGATTCTGGATCGGATCTTAACTGTATCTGTGAAGGCCTGGTTCCAACCAAGTATTTTGAAAAGTCTACTGAAAGACTATCAGCGGCTAATGGTTCAAAGATGAAAATCAACTATGAGCTAAATGATGCCCATGTTTGTCAAGACAATGTTTGTTTTCGTATCCCGTCTGTCCTAGTCAAAAACATGACTTGGGATGTCATTTTAGGGATGCCTTTTATCAATTCTATTTGCCCTTTCTTAACTGAGAAAGATGGGATCACCACTGACCCCTTCGGACAGAAAGTCAAATTTAATTTTATTTCCAAACTTGAAGCTGATACTTCAAGAGGAAAAATTTCTGTGATCGTTGCTAAGGAACACCAGTAAGTTTCAAAACATTATGAACGATATTTTCAATAGTTTTTCTCATTTCCCTATTGTTTATATCGATGATATTTTAATTTTCTCTAAATCCATTAATGATCACTGGAAACATTTGTTGGCATTCCTTGACATCGCCAAAAGAAATGAACTAGTGGTTTCTGCTAAGAAAATTAAACTTTTCCAAACCAAGATTAGATTCCTTGGTTTTGATATTTGTACCAGTAAGATCAGACCAATTCAAAGGTCAACTGATTTTGCTGAAAAATTTCCTGATGTCATTATAGATAAAACTCAACTCCAGAGATTTCTTGGTTCGCTGAATTATATCGCTGATTTTTATAAAGATCTGAGAAAACGGTGTCGTCCTCTCTTCCAGAGACTTCGTACCAACCCTTCTCCGTGGACTGATATCCACACAAATCTTGTTAGGGAAATTAAGGCATATGTCAAAACTCTTCCATGTCTTGGAATCCCTAATTCTGAATATTTTAAAATTGTTGAAATAGATGCCTCTGACATTGGTTATGGTGGCATTCTGAAACAATGTGTTTCACCAGGTTCTTCCGAACAAATTTTTCGTTTCCATTCCGGGACCTGGAATCATGCACAATTAAATTATAGTACTACTAAAAAAGAAATTTTATCTATAGTACTATGCATTTCTAAATTTCAATCTCATTTATTAAATCAAAAATTTCTTTTAAGAATTGATTGCAAAAGTGCTAAGTATGTTTTAGAAAAAGATGTTGAAAACATTGCATCTAAACAAATTTTTGCACGATGGCAAGCTATTTTAAGCATTTTTGATTTTGATATTGAGTATATAAAAGGATTGGATAACTCCATTCCTGATTTTCTTACCCGTGAATTTCTGCAGAGCAAAAATGAGTAAGAAAAAGAAACGAGAGAAGACTGAGAGCTCCCAGAGGCCTCCACTTCTCCCAGTACCTCCTGCCTCTCTTTTGATGCCAACTTCCCCACTGGAAGTTGCAAATAGATACACAGTTCTGGGAACTATGCCCAGACCTGTAACCCCGAGTTCGTTTGCCATGGCAGTAACCATGTCACATGATCCCTCGTCCAACCCTTTGGGTAGAACAAGGCCTAGATTTCCTGCTCCTAACAGAGCAGAAAGTTTTCAAAAATCACATTTTCAAAGTCTGTTCTACATTGAGAATATTGTAGAAAGAGATCCTTTCCAAATCGCTTTTCATTATTTTTCGCCAGGATGGCACTGGGTTCCTCGTAATCCAAAAAAAGATTTGAAATTTTTTCTTTCTATTCTCTCCCATACGGGATCAATCTACTTGAAACCATTTTATGATAAAGTGGATCCTCCAAAGTTCTTTTCCCATTCTTGTTTTATTGTCAGAATTCTAACACCTGATCAATGGGGACAGAATCCGAATACTATTAAAAGTATTCCGGATACCCAGATTAGATATAATTATCATGATTATATCGACGCCTGGCTCCATTTTCCTTTTTATCAGACACCAAGTATGTCTCATTCTTGGTTCTTTAATTTTGATAAAAAGTTCGTTCCAAAGATCCCTCTTTGGTTCATCCAATGGTGGCAATCTTTTGGCCCCATTCCATATATTTATCCGCCAGGCCTCCAGCCTGTCCTTGATCATATTAAATCGGTAACCCCAAAAATGGATTCCCCTCATTCTAAATTTCCATTTTTAATCCATTTTTGTGCTCGTTACAAATTACCATGGATCCTTAATTGGACCTATGAGAAAACTACAGACATTCTTGTCCGCAGATTTTACGTTAAATACTGGGATAAAACCCAGATCCCTGGTAATTTTTTTGACTAAAGCTTTAAAGGATTTTCCTGTCTCGGCACCAGATCTAAAAGACCGGGAAGAGTTTCCATCACCAAAGTCAAAAAATCAGATCGAGTTTCCTTTTCCACTTCTCGAACCTAAGGATACTCCAAGTTCATCTTCAAAACAGAAGAAAAAGACTTCATCAGAAAAGAAGCCTTCTTCTTCTCCAAAGAAAAAAGATTCAGATACAGAAAGTTCAGCCTCTTCGAAAAAAGACTCCAAGAAGAAGCAGAACAAAGAGATGCTTGAGATACTCAAGAAACAGATAGAAGGACAACACAATAGCATGATGCTATTAAAGCAGTCCATTGATGAAGAAGCCAACAGTGAATCAGAACAGTCAGAACATGACTCTGATGACCTGTACAAATACTTTGGACACGACAAAGAATACACTTCGCCTGATCTCGGAGAGCCTTAATTGCCAGTCCACAAAAGTCAAGATCGGTCAGCAGATAACGACAAGATGTCCCCACTGCCGACACCTTTTGAGCCAGTCAGCACTAGAAGACAAAACATCTTTCGGTGCGGACAACTTCATCGCCTGACTGCCCAGCTTTCGGCGCAGATAGCTTTACTCTTTCAAAAAAGTAATCACGTGGTGTGGTTATTGTTTGCTTTCGGCTACTTTCGGCCGCTTTTCCTTTTTGTTTGTCTCCCGTGATGTACTCCGGGTTTCTTTTGTAATACCTCTCCATCTATATAAGGAGAGTTTAGTTTTTAGTTTGAAGGCAGAGTTCATTCCACCCCTTTCTTACGATAAGAAAACTTGTAAGGAATCCTCTCTGCAAGCCATAATCTTGTAATTTTGTGAATCTTGTGATTATAATGAAGAATATTTTTATTTTAAATCTATCTTCATTATTTATGTTTATACATTGTATACATATGGTCGGCTTTGCCGCCTATTGAACGGAATCAGGGCCGTTCCCTGGTACAGCGATCGGACTTCCCTC
Source organism: Platycarya strobilacea (assembly GCA_036898215.1). NCBI lineage: Eukaryota > Viridiplantae > Streptophyta > Magnoliopsida > Fagales > Juglandaceae > Platycarya > Platycarya strobilacea. The sequence goes on along the minus strand of CM072555.1, from coordinate 25,853,642 downwards.
ACAGTGCCCCTGTCGGAACGCTGTTCCCCCATTCATTTGAATTTTCACCTTTCTATTTTACATGCATTGGTCGGCTGAGCCACCTCTTAACTGCTGCATATTTATTTTCTACATCTTAACTTCCTCACTGGAAGTTGACAAAGAAGTATCTTCCGTGATGGACCCCCACTTCCAGCAATCGAGTTCCATTTGCCGTAGGTAAGTCCCTGTGTTGCCGTTAGCCGAAGGAAGGCCTTAGGCGTTGATGGGCACGATAGGTACCCTGGTAAGGACAATAAGTTTGTGAGGGATGTGCTCCCTTAGGGTATGTGTTACCCGTGCAACAGGGTAAGGCAAAGACCTAGATTTAGGAAGTACCTAAGTTTCTTAGGAAGTTGCCAAAAAGAACAGGATGTTTAGATCCAGTTCTTCAGTTAGTTCCAGGTCAAGTAAATCGCCTGATATTATTAATGAAGAAGATGAAATTTTAGAAATCAATTTTGATAAAGATCCTATGATTGAAATCAATCGATGGCGTTTGCCAAAGATTGGTATTGATTCTCTTTATGATAAAACCTAGAGAGAAAATGTTCATCTTACTGAATTCAATGTGAAAACAGTAGAAAGAACCTTTGCTATTTCTAAAACTTAGGAAAAATGCCGTATGTTTCAACGTGATGTTATAACAGACATGAAGAAAAAAGATTTTTCTTTTATTCACATTGCATCTGTCCAGGTTGCCATCAAACCTTTAATTAGGAAAGGTGTCAATGCCTCTGTGCTCCTGTGCTTGCGTGATGCAGGATTCAGGAATTTTGATGACAGTCAGCTTGGGATTGTGCAAACATCCCTTGCAGAAGGTCCTGTTCATTTTGATTGTTACCCAGATTTAACTATTGATTTAAATGATAAAAATATTCTTGATGTTTTAACCTTGAATATTTTGACTTCTGGGATTGACATGACTGATGGCAGTAAGCCTCTGGCATTAATTTATCGCATTTATTACAGACTAATGAAGACTAGCCTTAATCCTAAGGCTAAACTACATTCGTCTAGAGACCAGACCCTTCTGATACAGAGCTCATCTTCCAGCGCAGATATCAGAACCCCTAAGATGATTAACTGGAAGGATGTTTCTTTTCCAGATGAGTGGGTTCTTCCCCAAGAATTACCCCCAAGACAAGTCATGCCTCGAAATAAAGATGTTGACTTAATTCAACAGTATCTTGATGGTACTATAAAGATTTCTTTCGACAGACCCTCCACGACCAAAGAAAGACGATACTCTTTCACTGGTCCCCTATCTTCTACTTCTTCGGACCCGAGAATCAGTAGAGATAAAAATCTCGAAACATTCTTGGAAGATTCTGTTAAGATGGCAGAACCTAAACGCCCAATTATTATCCAAGAAATTCCCAAGGGAAATTCTTCTAAGTCCAAGTTGAAGGGAGTCTCTTCAGAGTCTCAAGTAACTTCAGCTTTTTACACAACCAAAGATGATTTTCCATCATCCAAGGGAAAAGCCAAAAAGGAAGAAACTGAAGAAGACTCTTCTGAGTCCCCTACAGCTTCAGATTTGGTTATGAACACAAATGTTTTGCACCCACAATTAATGATGATGTGCAAACCCTTTGAGATTGACATGATTTCACTGGTTGATGAATTTAAGAGCATAAAAAACTGACCTAAGCGTATAGCTTATGCTCGTGATTTTAATCAAGCCCAAAAACAAAGGGTAAGACGAAAATGGAAAGAATTGATGAATGCCCAGCAAAGGCATATTCTTTTCTTTGATTTTCTTGAAAATCATTATGATTTTAAGCATTGTGATTTTAAGAAAAAATTTTTAAATGTTTTAAAAACTACATTTGTTAAAGAAGATAAAACAGTTGTAACGGAAAGCCATCCTCCACTTGAGACCACTTTGATCTCAGTACGTGGAGCTGAAGTTGAAGCTTCTCCTTTTAAAATCCCAACTGTTAAAGATTCAAATTTTCCTTTATCTTCTGAAACAAAGAAGATTATTGAGCAAAACAATTTTTGAAACTCTGCTCTCCACATTATAGGTCAACAATTAGACCGTATTGAGGAGAATATTGAAAAACCTGTTTTTAAATCTGATTTGGGAAGACGTACTGCTAGTCCTCCAACTGTTTTTAAAAACTCTGCTTTATTTCTGCTAGCATTTGATCAATTCTATCTAGAGTACTGACAGAATCTATTTTCTGTCAAAAACAGACAGAAAATAGATTCTGTCAGTACTCTAGATAGAATTGATCAAATGCTAGCAGAAATAAAGCTAGAAAAACAAAGTTCAAAACCTTCTACTAGTGTCCTTGATAGGAGTAGAAAGGATTTTAATCCAGACTATATTTCTGTTCTTCTTACAAATGAATCCTCAGAGGATGATTCTGTCATCAATTCTGTTTTAAAACAGTTTTCATTGGAGCCAGCTGAGATAGCCAAACTCACTACTGTGAAACCTTCCGGATTTACGAAGAACTGGTTTTCAAAGCCAACGCCACCTGATTTAGCGATCGAAGAACGTATGTTTAGAGATCAATTTTCGGCTAGTGCCGACAGGATATACGAATGGAACATTGATGGACTCTCTGAACAAGAAGTCCTAAATACTCTACAAAAGATGTCCATGATCGCCGATGCCTATGTTCAGAAAAACAATTTACAACCTGATGTTGTTTTAATGTTAGTTTCTGGTTTTACGGGTATGCTTCGGTCTTGGTGGGATAAACACCTTACTGATGAAGCTAAACAAAGGATTCAATTTGCTGTCAAGCAAAATGATGATGGCACCCCTGTTTTTGATAACACCATAGGACAAGGTGTCTCTGATGGTGTTAATACTTTGATTTATACGATTATAAAACATTTCATTGGTACGCCTTCAAATGTGACTAATCGTTTTTCTGATTATTTAAATAATATGAGATGTCCTAACATGTCAGATTATAATTGGTATGAAACCGTGTTTATTTCACGAGTTTTAATGCGTGATGATTCTGATAAGCCTTACTGGAAAGAAAGATTCATTGATGGTCTCCCTCGTTTGTTTGCCATTAAGGTTAAGGAGGCACTACTTGATAGTACCGGTAGAGTAGATTACGATAGTTACACCTATGGTGATATTACTAGCGTAATTAAAAAACTCGGTATTAGTATGTGCAATGATCAAAAGCTCATCTCTCAGCAGATGAAAGATAGAAAGAGAGCCAAATATGAGATGGGAAATTTCTGTCAACAATTTGGCTTTCCTCCTATTGCTCCATCCAAAGAGAGAAAGAAAAAACATTTGAAAAGGTTTTCCCAAAAACCTCACCGAGATTATTTTCAAAAGAAAAGAAAAACCCGTGCTGATTTCTTTAGAAAACCTTCTGATCATAAAAGATTTCCTCATAAAAAATATTTTCCTAAGAAAAACTCTGATCTAAACCAGAGATGTTTTAATTGTGGAAAGAGGGGACATTATGTAAATAATTGTCCAAACCCTCAAAAATCCACTAAATTGAAGAATAAGCTTAATGTTTTAAATATTGGTGAAGATGAGCAACAGGAATTGTTTCAATTACTCGATCACAATTCTGATTCTTCATCCTCAGAAGGTGATGAATACAGTTCTAGTGATAGTAAATATCATTCAGAATCAGATTCATCAGTTCAAACAATGGTTAAGCTTGGCTGCAATTGCAGTGGTTCTTGTTGTAAAACTTCTGGAGTTAAAACAATTAATGTTTTAACTAAAGAGGAGGAACAGCAGAACCTTCTTCTTGATTTGATTTCTCAGCTTGAGAATACTGAGCTAAAAGAAAAGTATATCGCCCAGTTCAGGAAGACTATGGCTCGTAGAGAGTCGTCATCTTCTCAAGAGAAAGTCAGTTTTCAAGAAACATTAAAACGTTTCGATAAGAAACCGAAGAATGTTTCTACCTCTGATTTACAGCATGAAATCGGAATTATCAAGCAAGAGATTATTGAACTCAAATCTGAGGTTAATAATCTTAAACTTGAAAATTCAAGTTTAAAACAACATTTTATTACTCTTAAAATTGAGCATGCTCTTGATCAAGATCCTTTCGATAATGAAGAAACAAAAGTTTCTGACCATGATGAACCCTCAGATAGTCCTAAGGCTGTTTGCTTGTTAAGACAATCCGTGCCCATTAAATGGTATGCGAAAGTCAAAATTATTGTTTGTAGAGAATTTGAGTTCTCTGTGATTGCTTTGATTGATTCTGGATCGGATCTTAACTGTATCCGTGAAGGCCTGGTTCCAACCAAGTATTTTGAAAAGTCTACTGAAAGAGTATCAGCGGCTAATGGTTCAAAGATGAAAATCAACTATGAGCTAAATGATGCCCATGTCTGTCAAGACAATGTTTGTTTTCGTATCCCGTCTGTCCTAGTCAAAAGCATGACTTGGGATGTCATTTTAGGGATGCCTTTTATCAATTCTATTTGCCCTTTCTTAATTGAGAAAGATGGGATCACCACTGACCCCTCCGGACAGAAAGTCAAATTTAATTTTGTTTCCAAACTTGAAGCTGATACTTCAAGAGGAAAAATTTCTGTGATCGTTGCTAAGGAACACCATCTACTCTCTCTTCAACAAGAAGTAAGAATTAGAAAAATTTCTGAGCATTTGACTGAGCCATTAATGCATTCAAAAATTGAGGATTTTCATAAAAAACTCGTTTTTGAAATTTGTTCCGATCTCCCCAATGCTTTTTGGAATCGGAAAAAACATGAGGTTTCTCTGCCTTATATCAAAGATTTTTCAGAGAAAAATATTCTCACTAAAGCTCGGCCCATTCAAATGAATGCCGAGACTTTAGAATTTTGTAAAAATGAAATTTCTGATCTTCTTCAGAAGAGATTAATCAGGCATAGTAAGTCACCCTGGTCGTGTGCTGCTTTCTATGTCCAGAAAAATTCTGAGTTAGAACGAGGTTCACCCCACCTTGTCATAAATTACAAACCCCTGAACAAAGTGTTAGAATGGATAAGATATCCCATCCCTAACAAAAATGACTTAATTCAGAGGTTGAGTGAAGCCGTAGTCTTTAGCAAGTTTGACCTTAAGTCTGGATTTTGGCAAATCCAAATTAGGGAGTCGGACCATTATAAGACTGCATTTTGTACTCCGTTGGGTCATTACGAGTGGAACGCGATGCCATTCGGTCTAAAAAATGCCCTTTCTGAGTTTCAAAACATTATGAACGATATTTTCAATAGTTTTTCTCATTTCACTATTGTTTATATCGATGATATTTTAATTTTCTCTAAATCCATTAATGATCACTGGAAACATTTGTTGGCATTCCTTGACATCGCCAAAACAAATGGACTAGTGGTTTCTGCTAAGAAAATTAAACTTTTCCAAACCAAGATTAGATTCCTTGGTTTTGATATTTGTACCAGTAAGATCAGACCAATTCAAAGGTCAACTGATTTTGCTGAAAAATTTCCTGATGTCATTATAGATAAAACTCAGCTCCAGAGATTTCTTGGTTCGCTGAATTATATCGCTGATTTTTATAAAGATCTGAGAAAACGGTGTCGTCCTCTCTTCCAGAGACTTCGTACCAACCCTTCTCCGTGGACTGATATCCACACAAATCTTGTTAGGGAAATTAAGGCATATGTTAAAACTCTTCCATGTCTTGGAATCCCTAATTCTGAATATTTTAAAATTGTTGAAACAGATGCCTCTGACATTGGTTATGGTGGCATTCTGAAACAATGTGTTTCACCAGGTTCTTCCGAACAAATTTTTCATTTCCATTCCGGGACCTGGAATCATGCACAATTAAATTATAGTACTACTAAAAAAGAAATTTTATCTATAGTACTATGCATTTCTAAATTTCAATCTCATTTATTAAATCAAAAATTTCTTTTAAGAATTGATTGCAAAAGTGCTAAGTATGTTTCAGAAAAAGATGTTGAAAACATTCCATCTAAACAAATTTTTGCACGATGGCAAGCTATTTTAAGCATTTTTGATTTTGATATTGAGTATATAAAAGGATCGGATAACTCCATCCCTGATTTTCTTACCCTTAAATTTTTGCAGAGAAAAAATGAGTAAGAAAAAGAAACGAGAGAAGACTGAGAGCTCCCAGAGGCCTCCACTTCTCCCAGCACCTCCTGCCTCTCTTTTGATGCCAACTTCCCCACTGGAAGTTGCAAATAGATACACAGTTCTGGGAACTATGCCCAGACCTGTAACCCCAAGTTCGTCTGCCATGGCAGTAACCATGCCACATGATCCCTCGTCCAACCCTTTGGGTAGAACAAGGCCTAGATTTCCTGCTCCTAACAAAGCAGAAAGTTTTCAAAAATCACATTTTCAATGTCTGTTCCACATTGAGATTATTGTAGAAAGAGATCCTTTCCAAATCGCTTTTCATTATTTTTTTCGCCAGGATGGCACTGGGTTCCTCGTAATCCAGAAAAAGATTTGAAATTTTTTCTTTCTATTCTCTCCCATACGAGATCAATCTACTTGAAACCACTTTATGATAAAGTGGATCATTCAAAGATCTTTTCCCATTCTTGTTTTATTGTCAGAATTCTAACACCTGATCAATGGGGACAGAATCCGAATACTATTAAAAGTATTCCAGATACCCGGATTAGATATAATTATCATGATTATATCGACGCCTGGCTCCATTTTTCTTTTTATCAGACACCAAGTATGTCTCATTCTTGGTTCTTTAATTTTGATAAAAAATTCGTTCCAAAGATCCCTCTTTGGTTCATCCAATGGTGGCAATCTTTTGGCCCCATTCCATATATCTATCCGCCAGGCCTCCAGCCTGTCCTTGATCATATTAAATCGGTAACCCCAAAAATGGATTCCCCTCATTCTAAATTTCCATTTTCAATCCATTTTTGTGCTCATTACAAATTACCATGGATCCTTAATTGGACCTATGAGAAAACTGCAGACATTCTTGTCCGCAGATTTTATGTTAAATACTGGGATAAAACCCAGATCCCTGGTAATTTTTTGACTAAAGCTTTAAAGGATTTTCTTGTCTCGGCACCAGATCTAAAAGACCGAGAGGAGTTTCCATCACCAAAGTCAAAAAATCAGATCGAGTTTCCTTTTCCACGTCTCGAACCTAAGGATACTCCAAGTTCATCTTCAAAACAGAAGAAAAAGACTTCATCAGAAAAGAAGCCTTCTTCTTCTCCAAAGAAAAAAGATTCAGATACAGAAAGTTCAGCCTCTTCGAAAAAAGACTCCAAGAAGAAGCAGAACAAAGAGATGCTTGAGATACTCAAGAAACAGATAGAAGGACAACACAATAGCATGATGCTATTAAAGCAGTCCATTGATGAAGAAGCCAGCAGTGAATCAGAACAGTCAGAACATGACTCTGATGACCTGTACAAATACTTTGGACCCGACAAAGAATACACTTCGCCTGATCTCGGAGAGCCTTAATTGCCAGTCCACAAAAGTCAAGATCGGTCAGCAGATAAAGACAAGATGTCCCCACTGACGACACCTTTTGAGCCAGTCAGCACTAGAAGACAAAACATCTTTCGGTGCGGACTACTTCATTGCCTGACGGCACAGCTTTCGGCGCAGACAGCTTTACTTTTCCAAAAAAGTAATCACGTGGTGTGGTTACTGTTTGCTTTCGGCTACTTTCGGCCACTTTTTCTTTTTGTTTGTCTCCCGTGATCTACTCCGGGTTTCTTTTGTAATACCTCTCCATCTATATAAGGAGAGTTCAGTTTTTAGTTTGAAGGCAGAGTTCATTCCACCCCTTTCTTACGATAAGAAAACTTGTAAGGAATCCTCTCTGCAAGCCATAATCTTGTAATTTTGTGAATCTTGTGATTATAATGAAGAGTATTTTTATTTTAAATCTATCTTCATTATTTATGTTTATACATTGTATACATATGGTCGACTTTGCCGCCTATTGAACGGAATCAGGGCCGTTCCCTGGTACAGCGATCGGACTTCCCTCACAGTGCCCCTGTCGGAACGCTGTTCCCCCATTCATTTGAATTTTCACCTTTCTATTTTACATGCATTGGTCGGCTGAGCCGCCTCTTAATTGCTGCATATTTATTTTCTACATCTTAACTTCCTCATTGGAAGTTGACAAAGAAGTATCTTCCGTGATGGACCCCCACTTCCAGCAGTCGAGTTCCATTTGCCGTAGGTAAGTCCCTGTGTTGCCGTTACCCGAAGGAAGGCATTAGGCGTTGATGGGCGCGATAGGTACCTGGTAAGGACAATAAGTCTGTGAGGGATGTGTTCCCTTAGGGTATGTGTTACCCGTGCAATAGGGTAAGGTCAAAGACCTAGATTTAGGAAGTACCTAAGTTTCTTAGGAAGTTGCCAAAAAGAATAGGATGTTTAGATCCAGTTCTTCAGTTAGTTCCAGGTCAAGTAAACCGCCTGATACTATTAATGAAGAAGATGAAATTTTAGAAATCAATTTTGATAAAGATCCTATGATTGAAATCAATCGATGGCATTTGCTAAAGATTGGTATTGATTCTCTTTATGATAAAACCTGGAGAGAAAATGTTCATCTTACTGAATTCAATGTGAAAACAGTAGAAAGAACCTTTGCTATTTCTAAAACTCAGGAAAAATGCCGTCTGTTTCAACGTGATGTTATAACAGACATGAAGAAAAAAGATTTTTCTTTTATTCACATTGCATCTATCCAGGTTGCCATCAAACCTTTAATTAGGAAAGGTGTCAATGCCTCTGTGCTCCTGTGCTTGCGTGATGCAGGATTCAGGAATTTTGATGACAGTCAGCTTGGGATTGTGCAAACATCCCTTGCAGAAGGTCCTGTTCATTTTGATTGTTACCCAGATTTAACTATTGATTTAAATGATAAAAATATTCTTGATGTTTTAACCTTGAATATTTTGACTTCTGGAATTGACATGACCGATGGCAGTAAGCCTCTGGCATTAATTTATCGCATTTATTACAGACTAATGAAGACTAGCCTTAATCCTAAGGCTAAACTACATTCGTCTAGAGACCAGACCCTTCTGATACAGAGCTCTTCTTCCAGCGCTGATATTAGAACCCCCAAGATGATTAACTGGAAGGATGTTTCTTTTCCAGATGAGTGGGTTCTTCCCCAAGAATTACCCCCAAGACAAGTCATGCCTCGAAATAAAGATGTTGACTTAATTCAACAGTATCTTGATGGTACTGTAAAGATTTCTTTTGACAGACCCTCCACGACCAAAGAAAGACGATACTCTTTCACTGGTCCCCTATCTTCTACTTCTTCGGACCCGAGAATCAGTAGAGATAAAAATCTCGAAACATTCTTGGAAGATTCTGTCAAGATGGTAGAACCCAAACGTCCAATTATTATCCAAGAAATTCCCATGGGAAATTCTTCTGAGTCCAAGTTGAAGGGAGTCTCTTCAGAGTCTCAAATAACTTCAGCTTTTTACACAACCAAAGATGATTTTCCATCATCCAAGGGAAAAGCCAAAAAGGAAGAAACTGAAGAAGACTCTTCTGAGTCCCCTACAGCTTCAGATTTGGTTATGAACACAAATGTTTTGCACCCACAATTAATGATGATGTGCAAACCCTTTGAGATTGATATGATTTCACTGGTTGATGAATTTAAGAGCATAGAAAACCGACCTAAGCGTATAGCTTATGCTCGTGATTTTAGTCAAGCCCAAAAACAAAGGGTAAGACGAAAATGGAAAGAATTGATGAATGCCCAGCAAAGGCGTATTCTTTTCTTTGATTTTCTTGAAAATCATTATGATTTTAAGCATTGTGATTTTAAGAAAAAATTTTTAAATGTTTTAAAAACTACATTTGTTAAAGAAGATAAAACAGTTGTAACGGAAAGCCATCCTCCACATGAGACCACTTTGATCTCAGTACGTGGAGCTGAAGTTGAAGCTTCTCCTTTTAAAATCCCAACTGTTAAAGATTCAAATTTTCCTTTATCTTCTGACACAAAGAAGATTATTGAGCAAAACAATTTTTGAAACTCTGCTCTCCACATTATAGGTCAACAATTAGACCGTATTGAGGAGAATATTGAAAAACCTGTTTTTAAATCTGATTTTGGAAGACGTACTGCTAGTCCTCCAAAACCTAAAATTAACTTGATTGAAAAACCTATGATTATTCTACCCGAGAACAGACAGAAAATAGATTCTGTCAGTACTCTAGATAGAATTGATCAAATGCTAGCAGAAATAAAGCTAGAAAAACAAAGTTCAAAACCTTTTACAAGTGTCCTTGATAGGAGTAGAAAGGATTTTAATCCAGACTATATTTTTGTTCTTTCTACAGATGAATCCTCAGAGGATGATTCTGTCATCAATTCTGTTTTAAAACAGTTTTCATCGGAGCCAGCTGAGATAGCCAGACTCACTACTGTGAAACCTTCCGGTTTTACGAAGAACTGGTTTTCAAAGCCAACCCCACCTGATTTAGCGATCGAAGAACGTATGTTTAGAGATCAGTTTTCGGCTAGTGCCGACAGGATATATGAATGGAACATTGATGGACTCTCTGAACAAGAAGTCCTAAATACTCTACAAAAGATGTCCATGGTCGCCGATGCCTATGTTCAGAAAAACATTTTACAACCTGATGTTGTTTTAATGTTAGTTTCTGGTTTTAGGGGTATGCTTCGGTCTTGGTGGGATAAACACCTTACTGATGAAGCTAAACAAAGGATTCAATTTGCTGTCAAGCAAAATGATGATGGCACCCCTGTTTTTGATAACACCATAGGACGAGGTGTCTCTGATGGTGTTAATACTTTGATTTATACGATTATAAAACATTTCATTGGTACGCCTTCAAATGTGACTAATCGTTTTTCCGATTATTTGAATAATATGAGATGTCCTAACATGTCAGATTATATTTGGTATGAAACCGTGTTTATTTCACGAGTTTTAATGCGTGATGATTCTGATAAGCCTTACTGGAAAGAAAGATTCATTGATGGTCTCCCTCGTTTGTTTGCCATTAAGGTTAAGGAGGCACTACTTGATAGTACCGGTAGAGTAGATTACGATAGTTACACCTATGGTGATATTACTAGCGTAATTAAAAAACTCGGCATTAGTATATGCAATGATCAAAAGCTCATCTATCAGCAGATGAAAGATAGAAAGAGAGCCAAATATGAGATGGGAAATTTCTGTCAACAATTTGGCTTTCCTCCTATTGCTCCATCCAAAGAGAGAAAGAAAAAACATTTGAAAAGGTTTTCCCAAAAACCTCACCGAGATTATTTTCAAAAGAAAAGAAAAACCCGTGCTGATTTCTTTAGAAAACCTTCTGATCATAAAAGATTTCCTCATAAAAAATATTTTCCTAAGAAAAACTCTGATCTAAACCAGAGATGTTTTAAATGTGGAAAGAGGGGACATTATGCAAATAATTGTCCAAACCCTCAAAAATCCACCAAATTGAAGAATAAGCTTAATGCTTTAAATATTGGTGAAGATGAGCAACAGGAATTGTTTCAATTACTCGATCACAATTCTGATTCTTCAACCTCAGACGGTGATGAATACAGTTCTAGTGATAGTACATATCATTCAGAATCAGATTCATCAGTTCAAACAATGGTTAAGCTTGGCTGCAATTGCAGTGGTTCTTGTTGTAAAACTTCTGGAGTTAAAACAATTAATCTTTTAACTAAAGAGGAGGAATAGCAGAACCTTCTTCTTGATTTGATTTCTCAGCTTGAGAATACTGAGCTAAAAGAAAAGTATCTCGCCCAGTTCAGGAAGACTATGGCTCGTAGAGAGTCGTCATCTTCTCAAGAGAAAGTCAGTTTTCAAGAAACATTAAAACGTTTCGATAAGAAACCGAAGAATGTTTCTACCTCTGATTTACAGCATGAAATCGGAATTATCAAGCAAGAGATTATTGAACTCAAATCTGAGGTTAATAATCTTAAACTTGAAAATTCAAGTTTAAAACAACATTTTATTACTCTTAAAATTGAGCATGCTCTTGATCAAGATCCTTCCGATAATGAAGAAATAAAAGTTTCTGACCATGATGAACCCTCAGATAGTCCTAAGGCTATTTGCTTGTTAAGGCAATCCATGTCCATTAAATGGTATGCGAAAGTCAAAATTATTGTTTGTAGAGAATTTGAGTTCTTTGTGATTGCTTTGATTGATTCTGGATCGGATCTTAACTGTATCCGTGAAGGCTTGGTTCCAACCAAGTATTTTGAAAAGTCTACTGAAAGAGTATCAGCGGCTAATGGTTCAAAGATGAAAATCAACTATGAGCTAAATGATGCCCATGTCTGTCAAGATAATGTTTGTTTTCGTATCCCGTCTGTCCTAGTCAAAAACATGACTTGGGATGTCATTTTAGGGATGCCTTTTATCAATTCTATTTGCCCTTTCTTAACTGAGAAAGATGGGATCACCACTGACCCCTTCGGACAGAAAGTCAAATTTAATTTTGTTTCCAAACTTGAAGCTGATACTTCAAGAGGAAAAATTTCTGTGATCGTTGCTAAGGAACACCATCTACTCTCTCTTCAACAAGAAGTAAGAATTAGAAAAATTTCTGAGCGTTTGACTGAGCCATTAATGCATTCAAAAATTGAGGATTTTCATAAAAAACTCGTTTTTGAAATTTGTTCCGATCTCCCCAATGCTTTTTGGAATCGGAAAAAACATGAGGTTTCTCTGCCTTATATCAAAGATTTTTCAGAGAAAAATATTCTCACTAAAGCTCGGCCCATTCAAATGAATGCTGAGACTTTAGAATTTTGTAAAAATGAAATTTCTGATCTTCTTCAGAAGAGATTAATCAGGCATAGTAAGTCACCCTGGTCGTGTGCTGCTTTCTATGTCCAGAAAAATTCTGAGTTAGAACGAGGTTCACCCCGCCTTGTCATAAATTACAAACCCCTGAACAAAGTGTTAGAATGGATAAGATATCCCATCCCTAACAAAAATGACTTAATTCAGAGGTTGAGTGAAGCCGTAGTCTTTAGCAAGTTTGACCTTAAGTCTGAATTTTGGCAAATCCAAATTAGGGAGTCGGACCGTTATAAGACTGCATTTTGTACTCCGTTGGGTCATTACGAGTGGAACGCGATGCCATTCGGTCTAAAAAATGCCCCTTCTGAGTTTCAAAACATTATGAACGATATTTTCAATAGTTTTTCTCATTTCACTATTGTTTATATCGATGATATTTTAATCTTCTCTAAATCCATTAATGATCACTGGAAACATTTGTTGGCATTCCTTGACATCGCCAAAAGAAATGAACTAGTGGTTTCTGCTAAGAAAATTAAACTTTTCCAAACCAAGATTAGATTCCTTGGTTTTGATATTTGTACCAGTAAGATCAGACCAATTCAAAGGTCAACTGATTTTGCTGAAAAATTTCCGGATGTCATTATAGATAAAACTCAGCTCCAGAGATTTCCTGGTTCGCTGAATTATATAGCTGATTTTTATAAAGATCTGAGAAAACGGTATCGTCCTCTCTTCCAGAGACTTCGTACCAACCCTTCTCCGTGGACTGATATCCACACAAATCTTGTTGGGGAAATTAAGGCATATGTCAAAACTCTTCCATGTCTTGGAATCCCTAATTCTGAATATTTTAAAATTGTTGAAACAGATGCCTCTGACATTGGTTATGGTGGCATTCTGAAACAATGTGTTTCACCAAGTTCTTCTGAACAAATTGTTCGTTTCCATTCTGGGACCTGGAATCATGCACAATTAAATTATAGTACTACTAAAAAAGAAATTTTATCTATAGTACTATGCATTTCTAAATTTCAATCTCATTTATTAAATCAAAAATTTCTTTTAAGAATTGATTGCAAAAGTGCTAAGTATGTTTTAGAAAAAGATGTTGAAAACATTGCATCTAAACAAATTTTTGCACGATGGCAAGCTATTTTAAGCATTTTTGATTTTGATATTGAGTATATAAAAGGATCGGATAACTCCATCCCTGATTTTCTTACCCGTGAATTTCTGCAGAGAAAAAATGAGTAAGAAAAAGAAACGAGAGAAGACTGAGAGCTCCCAGAAGCCTCCACTTCTCCCAGCACCTCCTGCCTCTCTTTTGATGCCAACTTCCCCACTGGAAGTTGCAAATAGATACACAGTTCTGGGAACTATGCCCAGACCTGTAACCCCAAGTTCGTTTGCCATGGCAGTAACCATGCCACATGATCCCTCGTCCAACCCTTTGGGTAGAACAAGGCCTAGATTTCCTGCTCCTAACAGAGCAGAAAGTTTTCAAAAATTACATTTTCAAAGTCTGTTCTACATTGAGAATATTGTAGAAAGAGATCCTTTCCAAATCGCTTTTCATTATTTTTCGCCAGGATGGCACTGGGTTCCTCGTAATCCAGAAAAAGATTTGAAATTTTTTCTTTCTATTCTCTCCCATACGGGATCAATCTACTTGAAACCATTTTATGATAAAGTGGATCCTTCAAAGATCTTTTCCCATTCTTATTTTATTGTCAGAATTCTAACACCTGATCAATGGGGACAGAATCTGAATACTATCAAAAGTATTCCGGATACCCAGATTAGATATAATTATCATGATTATATCGACGCCTGACTCCATTTTCCTTTTTATCAGACACCAAGTATGTCTCATTCTTGGTTCTTTAATTTTGATAAAAAAATTCGTTCCAAAGATCCCTCTTTGGTTCATCCAATGGTGGCAATCTTTTGGCCCCATTCCATATATCTATCCGCCAGGCCTCCAGCCTGTCCTTGATCATATTAAATCGGTAACCCCAAAAATGGATTCCCTTCATTCTAAATTTCCATTTTTAATCCATTTTTGTGCTCATTACAAATTACCATGGATCCTTAATTGGACCTATGAGAAAACTGCAGACATTCTTGTTCGCAAATTTTACGTTAAATACTGGGATAAAACCCAGATCCCTGATAATTTTTTGACTAAAGCTTTCAAGGATTTTCTTGTCTCGGCACCAGATCTAAAAGACCGGGAGGAGTTTCCATCACCAAAGTCAAAAAATCAGATCGAGTTTCCTTTTCCACTTCTCGAGCCTAAGGATACTCTAAGTTCATCTTCAAAACAGAAGAAAAAGACTTCATCAGAAAAGAAGCCTTCTTCTTCTCCAAAGAAAAAAGATTCAGATACAGAAAGTTCAGCCTCTTCGAAAAAAGACTCCAAGAAGAAGCAGAACAAAGAGATGCTTGAGATACTCAAGAAACAGATAGAAGGACAACACAATAGCATGATGCTATTAAAGCAGTCCATTGATGAAGAAGCCAGCAGTGAATCAGAACAGTCAGAACATGACTCTGATGACCTGTACAAATACTTTGGACACGACAAAGAATACACTTCGCCTGATCTCGGAGAGCCTTAATTGCCAGTCCACAAAAGTCAAGATCGGTCAGCAGATAAAGACAAGATGTCCCCACTGCCGACACCTTTTGAGCCAGTCAGCACTAGAAGACAAAACATCTTTCGGTGCGGACAACTTCATTGCCTGACTACCCAGCTTTTGGCGCAGACAGCTTTACTTTTTCAAAAAAGTAATCACGTGGTGTGGTTACTGTTTGCTTTCGGCTACTTTCGGCCAGTTTTCCTTTTTGTTTGTCTCCAGTGATCTACTCCGAGTTTCTTTTGTAATACCTCTCCATCTATATAAGGAGAGTTCAGTTTTTAGTTTGAAGGCAGAGTTCATTCCACCCCTTTCTTACGATAAAAAAATTTGTAAGGAATCCTCTCTGCAAGCCATAATCTTGTAATTTTGTGAATCTTGTGATTATAATGAAGAATATTTTTAATTTAAATCTATCTTCATTATTTATGTTTATACATTGTATACATATGGTCGGCTTTGCCGCCTATTGAACAGAATCAGGGTCGTTCCCTGGTACAGCGATCGGACTTCCCTCACAGTGCCTCTGTCGGAACGCTGTTCCCCCATTCATTTGAATTTTCACCTTTCTATTTTACATGCATTGGTCAGCTGAGCCGCCTCTTAACTGCTGCATATTTATTTTCTACATCTTAACTTCCTCACTGGAAGTTGACAAAGAAGTATCTTCCGTGATGGACCCCCACTTCCAGCAGTCGAGTTCCATTTGCCGTAGGTAAGTCCCTATGTTGCCGTTAGCCGAAGGAAGGCGTTAGGCGTTGATGAGCACGATAGGTACCTGGTAAGGACAATAAGTCTGTGAGGGATGTGTTCCCTTAGGGTATGTGTTACCCGTGCAGCAGGGTAAGATCAAAGACCTAGATTTAGGAAGTACCTAAGTTTCTTAGGAAGTTACCAAAAAGAACAGGATATTTAGATCCAGTTCTTCAGTTAGTTCCAGGTCAAGTAAACCGCCTGATATTATTAATGAAGAAGATGAAATTTTAGAAATCAATTTTGATAAAGATCCTATGATTGAAATCAATCGATGGCGTTTGCCAAAGATTGGTATTGATTCTCTTTATGATAAAACCTGGAGAGAAAAGGTTCATCTTACTGAATTCAATGTGAAAACAGTAGAAAGAACCTTTGCTATTTCTAAAACTCAGGAAAAATGCCGTCTGTTTCAACGTGATGTTATAACAGACATGAAGAAAAAAGATTTTTCTTTTATTCACATTGCATCTGTCCAGGTTGCCATCAAACCTTTAATTAGGAAATGTGTCAATGCCTCTGTGCTCCTGTGCTTGCGTGATGCAAGATTCAGGAATTTTGATGACAGTCAGCTTGGGATTGTGCAAAAATCCCTTGCAGAAGGTCCTGTTCATTTTGATTGTTACCCAGATTTAACTATTGATTTAAACGATAAAAATATTCTTGATGTTTTAACCTTGAATATTTTGACTTCTGGGATTGACATGACCGATGGCAGTAAGCCTCTGGCATTAATTTATCGCATTTATTACAGACTAATGAAGACTAGCCTTAATCCTAAGGCTAAACTACATTCGTCTAGAGACCAGACCCTTCTGATGCAGAGCTCATCTTCCAGCGCTGATATCAGAACCCCCAAGATGATTAACTGGAAGGATGTTTCTCTTCCAGATGAGTGGGTTCTTCCCCAAGAATTACCCCCAAGACAAGTCATGCCTCGAAATAAAGATGTTGACTTAATTAAACAGTATCTTGATGGTACTGTAAAGATTTCTTTTGACAGACCCTCCACGACCAAAGAAAGACGATACTCTTTCACTGGTCCCCTATCTTCTACTTCTTCGGACCCGAGAATCAGTAGAGATAAAAATCTCGAAACATTCTTGGAAAATTCTGTCAAGATGGCAGAACCTAAACGTCCAATTATTATCCAAGAAATTCCCAAGGGAAATTCTTCTGAGTCCAAGTTGAAGGGAGTCTCTTCAGAGTCTCAAATAACTTCAGCTTTTTACACAACCAAAGATGATTTTCCATCATCCAAGGGAAAAGCCAAAAAGGAAGAAACTGAAGAAGACTCTTCTGAGTCCCCTACAGCTTCAGATTTGGTTATGAACACAAATGTTTTGCACCCACAATTAATGATGATGTGCAAACACTTTGAGATTGATATGATTTCACTGGTTGATGAATTTAAGAGCATAAAAAACCGACCTAAGCGTATAGCTTATGCTCTTGATTTTAGTCAAGCCCAAAAACAAAGGGTAAGACGAAAATGGAAAGAATTGATGAATGCCCAGCAAAGGCATATTCTTTTCTTTGATTTTCTTGAAAATCATTATGATTTTAAGCATTGTGATTTTAAGAATAAATTTTTAAATGTTTTAAAAACTACATTTGTTAAAGAAGATAAAACAGTTGTAACGGAAAGCCATCCTCCACTTGAGACCACTTTGATCTCAGTACGTGGAGCTGAAGTTGAAGCTTCTCCTTTTAAAATCCCAACTGTTAAAGATTCAAATTTTCCTTTATCTTCTGAGACAAAGAAGATTATTGAGCAAAACAATTTTTGAAACTCTGCTCTCCACATTATAGGTCAACAATTAGACCGTATTGAGGAGAATATTGAAAAACCTGTTTTTAAATCTGATTTTGGAAGATGTACTGCTAGTCCTCCAAAACCTAAAATTAAGTTGATTGAAAAACCTTTGATTATTCTACCCGAGAACAGATAGAAAATAGATTCTGTCAGTACTCTAGATAGAATTGATCAAATGCTAGCAGAAATAAAGCTAGAAAAACAAAGTTCAAAACCTTCTACAAGTGTACTTGATAGGAGTAGAAAAGATTTTAATCCAGACTATATTTCTGTTCTTTCTACAGATGAATCCTCAGAGGATGATTCTGTCATCAATTCTGTTTTAAAACAGTTTTCATCGGAGCCAGCTGAGATAGCCAGACTCACTACTGTGAAACCTTTAGGTTTTACGAAGAACTGGTTTTCAAAGCCAACTCCACCTGATTTAGCGATCGAAGAACGTATGTTTAGAGATCAGTTTTCGGCTAGTGCCGACAGGATATATGAATGGAACATTGATGGACTCTCTGAACAAGAAGTCCTAAATACTCTACAAAAGATGTCCATGATCGCCGATGCCTATGTTCAGAAAAACATTTTACAACCTGATGTTGTTTTAATGTTAGTTTCTGGTTTTACGGGTATGCTTCGGTCTTGGTGGGATAAACACCTTACTGATGAAGCTAAACAAAGGATTCAATTTGCTGTCAAGCAAAATGATGATGGTACCCCTGTTTTTGATAACACCATAGGACGAGGTGTCTCTGATGGTGTTAATACTTTGATTTATACGATTGTAAAACATTTCATTGGTACGCCTTCAAATGTGACTAATCATTTTTCTGATTATTTGAATAATCTGAGATGTCCTAACATGTCTGATTATAATTGGTATGGAACCGTGTTTATTTCACGAGTTTTAATGCGTGATGATTCTGATAAGCCTTACTGGAAAGAAAGATTCATTGATGGTCTCCCTCGTTTGTTTGCCATTAAGGTTAAGGAGGCACTACTTGATAGTACCGGTAGAGTAGATTACGATAGTTACAACTATGGTGATATTACTAGCGTAATTAAAAAACTCGGTATTAGTATGTGCAATGATCAAAAGCTCATCTCTCAGCAGAGGAAAGATAGAAAGAGAGCCAAATATGAGATGGAAAATTTCTGTCAAAAATTTGGCCTTCCTCCTATTGCTCCATCCAAAGAGAGAAAGAAAAAACATTTGAAAAGTTTTTCCCAAAAACCTCACGGAGATTATTTTCAAAAGGAAAGAAAAACCCGTGCTGATTTCTTTAGAAAACCTTCTGATCATAAAAGATTTCCTCATAAAAAATCTTTTCCTAAGAAAAACTCTGACCTAAACCAGAGACGTTTTAAATGTGGAAAGAGGGGACATTATGCAAATAATTGTCCAAACCCTCAAAAATCCACTAAATTGAAGAATAAGCTTAATGCTTTAAACATTGGTGAAGATGAGCAACAGGAATTGTTCCAATTACTCAATCACAATTCCGATTCTTCATCCTCAGAACGTGATGAATACAGTTCTAGTGATAGTAACTATCATTCAGAATCAGATTCATCAGTTCAAACAATGGTTAAGCTTGGCTGCAATTGCAGTGGTTCTTGTTGTAAAACTTCTGGAGTTAAAACAATTAATGTTTTAACTTAAAACAATTAATGTTTTAACTAAAGAGGAGGAACAGCAGAACCTTCTTCTTGATTTGATTTCTCAGCTTGAGAATATTGAGCTAAAAGAAAAGTATCTCGCCCAGTTCAGGAAGACTATGGCTCGTAGAGAGTCGTCATCTTCTCAAGAGAAAGTCAGTTTTCAAGAAACATTAAAAGGTTTCGATAATAAACCGAGGAATGTTTCTACCTCTGATTTACAGCATGAAATCGGAATTATCAAGCAAGAGATTATTGAACTCAAATCTGAGGTTAATAATCTTAAACTTGAAAATTCAAGTTTCAAACAACATTTTATTACTCTTAAAATTGAGCATGCTCTTGATCAAGAACCTTCCGATAATGAAGAAATAAAAATTTCTGACCATGATGAACCCTCAGATAGTCCTAAGGCTGTTTGCTTGTTAAGACAATCCATGCCCATTAAATGGTATGCGAAAGTCAAAATTATTGTTTGTAGAGAATTTGAGTTCTCTGTGATTGCTTTGATTGATTCTGGATTGGATCTTAACTATATCCGTGAAGGCTTGGTTCCAACCAAGTATTTTGAAAAGTCTACTGAAAGAGTATCAGCGGCTAATGGTTCAAAGATGAAAATCAACTATGAGCTAAATGATGCCCATGTCTGTCAAGATAATGTTTGTTTTCGTATCCCGTCTGTCCTAGTCAAAAACATGACTTGGGATGTCATTTTAGGGATGCCTTTTATCAATTCTATTTGCCCTTTCTTAACTGAGAAAGATGGGATCACCACTGACCCCTTCGGACAGAAAGTCAAATTTAATTTTGTTTCCAAACTTGAAGCTGATACTTCAAGAGGAAAAATTTCTGTGATCGTTGCTAAGGAACACCATCTACTCTCTCTTCAACAAGAAGTAAGAATTAGAAAAATTTCTGAGCGTTTGACTGAGCTTAATGCATTCAAAAATTGAGGATTTTCATAAAAAACTCGTTTTTGAAATTTGTTCCGATCTCCCCAATGCTTTTTGGAATCGGAAAAAACATGAGGTTTCTCTGCCTTATATCAAAGATTTTTCAGAGAAAAATATTCTCACTAAAGCTCGGCCCATTCAAATGAATGCTGAGACTTTAGAATTTTGTAAAAATGAAATTTCTGATCTTCTTCAGAAGAGATTAATCAGGCATAGTAAGTCACCCTGGTCGTGTGCTGCTTTCTATGTCCAGAAAAATTCTGAGTTAGAACGAGGTTCACCCCGCCTTGTCATAAATTACAAACCCCTGAACAAAGTGTTAGAATGGATAAGATATCCCATCCCTAACAAAAATGACTTAATTCAGAGGTTGAGTGAAGCCGTAGTCTTTAGCAAGTTTGACCTTAAGTCTGAATTTTGGCAAATCCAAATTAGGGAGTCGGACCGTTATAAGACTGCATTTTGTACTCCGTTGGGTCATTACGAGTGGAACGCGATGCCATTCGGTCTAAAAAATGCCCCTTCTGAGTTTCAAAACATTATGAACGATATTTTCAATAGTTTTTCTCATTTCACTATTGTTTATATCGATGATATTTTAATTTTCTCTAAATCCATTAATGATCACTGGAAACATTTGTTGGCATTCCTTGACATCGCCAAAAGAAATGAACTAGTGGTTTCTGCTAAGAAAATTAAACTTTTCCAAACCAAGATTAGATTCCTTGGTTTTGATATTTGTACCAGTAAGATCAGACCAATTCAAAGGTCAACTGATTTTGCTGAAAAATTTCCTGATGTCATTATAGATAAAACTCAGCTCCAGAGATTTCCTGGTTCGCTGAATTATATAGCTGATTTTTATAAAGATCTGAGAAAACGGTATCGTCCTCTCTTCCAGAGACTTCGTACCAACCCTTCTCCGTGGACTGATATCCACACAAATCTTGTTGGGGAAATTAAGGCATATGTCAAAACTCTTCCATGTCTTGGAATCCCTAATTCTGAATATTTTAAAATTGTTGAAACAGATGCCTCTGACATTGGTTATGGTGGCATTCTGAAACAATGTGTTTCACCAAGTTCTTCTGAACAAATTATTCGTTTCCATTCTGGGACCTGGAATCATGCACAATTAAATTATAGTACTACTAAAAAAGAAATTTTATCTATAGTACTATGCATTTCTAAATTTCAATCTCATTTATTAAATCAAAAATTTCTTTTAAGAATTGATTGCAAAAGTGCTAAGTATGTTTTAGAAAAAGATGTTGAAAACATTGCATCTAAACAAATTTTTGCACGATGGCAAGCTATTTTAAGCATTTTTGATTTTGATATTGAGTATATAAAAGGATCGGATAACTCCATCCCTGATTTTCTTACCCGTGAATTTCTGCAGAGAAAAAATGAGTAAGAAAAAGAAACGAGAGAAGACTGAGAGCTCCCAGAAGCCTCCACTTCTCCCAGCACCTCCTGCCTCTCTTTTGATGCCAACTTCCCCACTGGAAGTTGCAAATAGATACACAGTTCTGGGAACTATGCCCAGACCTGTAACCCCAAGTTCGTTTGCCATGGCAGTAACCATGCCACATGATCCCTCGTCCAACCCTTTGGGTAGAACAAGGCCTAGATTTCCTGCTCCTAACAGAGCAGAAAGTTTTCAAAAATCACATTTTCAAAGTCTGTTCTACATTGAGAATATTGTAGAAAGAGATCCTTTCCAAATCGCTTTTCATTATTTTTCGCCAGGATGGCACTGGGTTCCTCGTAATCCAGAAAAAGATTTGAAATTTTTTCTTTCTATTCTCTCCCATACGGGATCAATCTACTTGAAACCATTTTATGATAAAGTGGATCCTTCAAAGATCTTTTCCCATTCTTATTTTATTGTCAGAATTCTAACACCTGATCAATGGGGACAGAATCTGAATACTATCAAAAGTATTCCGGATACCCAGATTAGATATAATTATCATGATTATATCGACGCCTGACTCCATTTTCCTTTTTATCAGACACCAAGTATGTCTCATTCTTGGTTCTTTAATTTTGATAAAAAAATTCGTTCCAAAGATCCCTCTTTGGTTCATCCAATGGTGGCAATCTTTTGGCCCCATTCCATATATCTATCCGCCAGGCCTCCAGCCTGTCCTTGATCATATTAAATCGGTAACCCCAAAAATGGATTCCCTTCATTCTAAATTTCCATTTTTAATCCATTTTTGTGCTCATTACAAATTACCATGGATCCTTAATTGGACCTATGAGAAAACTGCAGACATTCTTGTTCGCAAATTTTACGTTAAATACTGGGATAAAACCCAGATCCCTGATAATTTTTTGACTAAAGCTTTCAAGGATTTTCTTGTCTCGGCACCAGATCTAAAAGACCGGGAGGAGTTTCCATCACCAAAGTCAAAAAATCAGATCGAGTTTCCTTTTCCACTTCTCGAGCCTAAGGATACTCTAAGTTCATCTTCAAAACAGAAGAAAAAGACTTCATCAGAAAAGAAGCCTTCTTCTTCTCCAAAGAAAAAAGATTCAGATACAGAAAGTTCAGCCTCTTCGAAAAAAGACTCCAAGAAGAAGCAGAACAAAGAGATGCTTGAGATACTCAAGAAACAGATAGAAGGACAACACAATAGCATGATGCTATTAAAGCAGTCCATTGATGAAGAAGCCAGCAGTGAATCAGAACAGTCAGAACATGACTCTGATGACCTGTACAAATACTTTGGACACGACAAAGAATACACTTCGCCTGATCTCGGAGAGCCTTAATTGCCAGTCCACAAAAGTCAAGATCGATCAGCAGATAAAGACAAGATGTCCCCACTGCCGACACCTTTTGAGCCAGTCAGCACTAGAAGACAAAACATCTTTCGGTGCGGACAACTTCATTGCCTGACTACCCAGCTTTTGGCGCAGACAGCTTTACTTTTTCAAAAAAGTAATCACGTGGTGTGGTTACTGTTTGCTTTCGGCTACTTTCGGCCAGTTTTCCTTTTTGTTTGTCTCCAGTGATCTACTCCGAGTTTCTTTTGTAATACCTCTCCATCTATATAAGGAGAGTTCAGTTTTTAGTTTGAAGGCAGAGTTCATTCCACCCCTTTCTTACGATAAAAAAATTTGTAAGGAATCCTCTCTGCAAGCCATAATCTTGTAATTTTGTGAATCTTGTGATTATAATGAAGAATATTTTTAATTTAAATCTATCTTCATTATTTATGTTTATACATTGTATACATATGGTCGGCTTTGCCGCCTATTGAACAGAATCAGGGTCGTTCCCTGGTACAGCGATCGGACTTCCCTCACAGTGCCCCTGTCGGAACGCTGTTCCCCCATTCATTTGAATTTTCACCTTTCTATTTTACATGCATTGGTCAGCTGAGCCGCCTCTTAACTGCTGCATATTTATTTTCTACATCTTAACTTCCTCACTGGAAGTTGACAAAGAAGTATCTTCCGTGATGGACCCCCACTTCCAGCAGTCGAGTTCCATTTGCCGTAGGTAAGTCCCTATGTTGCCGTTAGCCGAAGGAAGGCGTTAGGCGTTGATGAGCACGATAGGTACCTGGTAAGGACAATAAGTCTGTGAGGGATGTGTTCCCTTAGGGTATGTGTTACCCGTGCAGCAGGGTAAGATCAAAGACCTAGATTTAGGAAGTACCTAAGTTTCTTAGGAAGTTACCAAAAAGAACAGGATATTTAGATCCAGTTCTTCAGTTAGTTCCAGGTCAAGTAAACCGCCTGATATTATTAATGAAGAAGATGAAATTTTAGAAATCAATTTTGATAAAGATCCTATGATTGAAATCAATCGATGGCGTTTGCCAAAGATTGGTATTGATTCTCTTTATGATAAAACCTGGAGAGAAAAGGTTCATCTTACTGAATTCAATGTGAAAACAGTAGAAAGAACCTTTGCTATTTCTAAAACTCAGGAAAAATGCCGTCTGTTTCAACGTGATGTTATAACAGACATGAAGAAAAAAGATTTTTCTTTTATTCACATTGCATCTGTCCAGGTTGCCATCAAACCTTTAATTAGGAAATGTGTCAATGCCTCTGTGCTCCTGTGCTTGCGTGATGCAAGATTCAGGAATTTTGATGACAGTCAGCTTGGGATTGTGCAAAAATCCCTTGCAGAAGGTCCTGTTCATTTTGATTGTTACCCAGATTTAACTATTGATTTAAACGATAAAAATATTCTTGATGTTTTAACCTTGAATATTTTGACTTCTGGGATTGACATGACCGATGGCAGTAAGCCTCTGGCATTAATTTATCGCATTTATTACAGACTAATGAAGACTAGCCTTAATCCTAAGGCTAAACTACATTCGTCTAGAGACCAGACCCTTCTGATGCAGAGCTCATCTTCCAGCGCTGATATCAGAACCCCCAAGATGATTAACTGGAAGGATGTTTCTCTTCCAGATGAGTGGGTTCTTCCCCAAGAATTACCCCCAAGACAAGTCATGCCTCGAAATAAAGATGTTGACTTAATTAAACAGTATCTTGATGGTACTGTAAAGATTTCTTTTGACAGACCCTCCACGACCAAAGAAAGACGATACTCTTTCACTGGTCCCCTATCTTCTACTTCTTCGGACCCGAGAATCAGTAGAGATAAAAATCTCGAAACATTCTTGGAAAATTCTGTCAAGATGGCAGAACCTAAACGTCCAATTATTATCCAAGAAATTCCCAAGGGAAATTCTTCTGAGTCCAAGTTGAAGGGAGTCTCTTCAGAGTCTCAAATAACTTCAGCTTTTTACACAACCAAAGATGATTTTCCATCATCCAAGGGAAAAGCCAAAAAGGAAGAAACTGAAGAAGACTCTTCTGAGTCCCCTACAGCTTCAGATTTGGTTATGAACACAAATGTTTTGCACCCACAATTAATGATGATGTGCAAACACTTTGAGATTGATATGATTTCACTGGTTGATGAATTTAAGAGCATAAAAAACCGACCTAAGCGTATAGCTTATGCTCTTGATTTTAGTCAAGCCCAAAAACAAAGGGTAAGACGAAAATGGAAAGAATTGATGAATGCCCAGCAAAGGCATATTCTTTTCTTTGATTTTCTTGAAAATCATTATGATTTTAAGCATTGTGATTTTAAGAATAAATTTTTAAATGTTTTAAAAACTACATTTGTTAAAGAAGATAAAACAGTTGTAACGGAAAGCCATCCTCCACTTGAGACCACTTTGATCTCAGTACGTGGAGCTGAAGTTGAAGCTTCTCCTTTTAAAATCCCAACTGTTAAAGATTCAAATTTTCCTTTATCTTCTGAGACAAAGAAGATTATTGAGCAAAACAATTTTTGAAACTCTGCTCTCCACATTATAGGTCAACAATTAGACCGTATTGAGGAGAATATTGAAAAACCTGTTTTTAAATCTGATTTTGGAAGACGTACTGCTAGTCCTCCAAAACCTAAAATTAAGTTGATTGAAAAACCTTTGATTATTCTACCCGAGAACAGATAGAAAATAGATTCTGTCAGTACTCTAGATAGAATTGATCAAATGCTAGCAGAAATAAAGCTAGAAAAACAAAGTTCAAAACCTTCTACAAGTGTACTTGATAGGAGTAGAAAAGATTTTAATCCAGACTATATTTCTGTTCTTTCTACAGATGAATCCTCAGAGGATGATTCTGTCATCAATTCTGTTTTAAAACAGTTTTCATCGGAGCCAGCTGAGATAGCCAGACTCACTACTGTGAAACCTTTAGGTTTTACGAAGAACTGGTTTTCAAAGCCAACTCCACCTGATTTAGCGATCGAAGAACGTATGTTTAGAGATCAGTTTTCGGCTAGTGCCGACAGGATATATGAATGGAACATTGATGGACTCTCTGAACAAGAAGTCCTAAATACTCTACAAAAGATGTCCATGATCGCCGATGCCTATGTTCAGAAAAACATTTTACAACCTGATGTTGTTTTAATGTTAGTTTCTGGTTTTACGGGTATGCTTCGGTCTTGGTGGGATAAACACCTTACTGATGAAGCTAAACAAAGGATTCAATTTGCTGTCAAGCAAAATGATGATGGTACCCCTGTTTTTGATAACACCATAGGACGAGGTGTCTCTGATGGTGTTAATACTTTGATTTATACGATTGTAAAACATTTCATTGGTACGCCTTCAAATGTGACTAATCATTTTTCTGATTATTTGAATAATCTGAGATGTCCTAACATGTCTGATTATAATTGGTATGGAACCGTGTTTATTTCACGAGTTTTAATGCGTGATGATTCTGATAAGCCTTACTGGAAAGAAAGATTCATTGATGGTCTCCCTCGTTTGTTTGCCATTAAGGTTAAGGAGGCACTACTTGATAGTACCGGTAGAGTAGATTACGATAGTTACACCTATGGTGATATTACTAGCGTAATTAAAAAACTCGGTATTAGTATGTGCAATGATCAAAAGCTCATCTCTCAGCAGATGAAAGATAGAAAGAGAGCCAAATATGAGATGGAAAATTTCTGTCAAAAATTTGGCCTTCCTCCTATTGCTCCATCCAAAGAGAGAAAGAAAAAACATTTGAAAAGTTTTTCCCAAAAACCTCACGGAGATTATTTTCAAAAGGAAAGAAAAACCCGTGCTGATTTCTTTAGAAAACCTTCTGATCCTAAAAGATTTCCTCATAAAAAATCTTTTCCTAAGAAAAACTCTGACCTAAACCAGAGACGTTTTAAATGTGGAAAGAGGGGACATTATGCAAATAATTGTCCAAACCCTCAAAAATCCACTAAATTGAAGAATAAGCTTAATGCTTTAAACATTGGTGAAGATGAGCAACAGGAATTGTTCCAATTACTCAATCACAATTCCGATTCTTCATCCTCAGAACGTGATGAATACAGTTCTAGTGATAGTAACTATCATTCAGAATCAGATTCATCAGTTCAAACAATGGTTAAGCTTGGCTGCAATTGCAGTGGTTCTTGTTGTAAAACTTCTGGAGTTAAAACAATTAATGTTTTAACTTAAAACAATTAATGTTTTAACTAAAGAGGAGGAACAGCAGAACCTTCTTCTTGATTTGATTTCTCAGCTTGAGAATATTGAGCTAAAAGAAAAGTATCTCGCCCAGTTCAGGAAGACTATGGCTCGTAGAGAGTCGTCATCTTCTCAAGAGAAAGTCAGTTTTCAAGAAACATTAAAAGGTTTCGATAATAAACCGAAGAATGTTTCTACCTCTGATTTACAGCATGAAATCGGAATTATCAAGCAAGAGATTATTGAACTCAAATCTGAGGTTAATAATCTTAAACTTGAAAATTCAAGTTTCAAACAACATTTTATTACTCTTAAAATTGAGCATGCTCTTGATCAAGAACCTTCCGATAATGAAGAAATAAAAATTTCTGACCATGATGAACCCTCAGATAGTCCTAAGGCTGTTTGCTTGTTAAGACAATCCATGCCCATTAAATGGTATGCGAAAGTCAAAATTATTGTTTGTAGAGAATTTGAGTTCTCTGTGATTGCTTTGATTGATTCTGGATTGGATCTTAACTATATCCGTGAAGGCCTGGTTCCAACCAAGTATTTTGAAAAGTCTACTGAAAGACTATCAGCGGCTAATGGTTCAAAGATGAAAATCAACTATGAGCTAAATGATGCCCATGTCTGTCAAGACAATGTTTGTTTTCGTATCCCGTTTGTCCTAGTCAAAAACATGACTTGGGATGTCATTTTAGGGATGCCTTTTATCAATTCTATTTGCCCTTTCTTAATTGAGAAAGATGGGATCACCACTGACCCCTTCGTACAGAAAGTCAATTTTAATTTTGTTTCCAAACTTGAAGCTGATACTTCAAGAGGAAAAATTTCTATGATCGTTGCTAAGGAACACCATCTACTCTCTCTTCAACAAGAAGTAAGAATTAGAAAAATTTCTGAGCATTTGACTGAGCCATTAATGCATTCAAAAATTGACGATTTTCATAAAAAACTCATTTTTGAAATTTGTTCCGATCTTCCCAATGCTTTTTGGAATCGGAAAAAACATGAGGTTTCTCTGCCTTATATCAAAGATTTTTCAGAGAAAAATATTCTCACTAAAGCTCGGCCCATTCAAATGAATGATGAGACTTTAGAATTTTGTAAAAATGAAATTTCTGATCTTCTTCAGAAGAGATTAATCAGGCATAGTAAGTCACCCTGGTCGTGTGCTGCTTTCTATGTCCAGAAAAATTCTGAGTTAGAACGAGGTTCATCCCGCCTTCTCATAAATTACAAACCCCGGAACAAAGTGTTAGAATGGATAAGATATCCCATCCCTAACAAAAATGACTTAATTCAGAGGTTGAGTGAAGCCGTAGTCTTTAGCAAGTTTGACCTTAAGTCTGGATTTTGGCAAATCCAAATTAGGGAGTCGGACCGTTATAAGACTGCATTTTGTACTCCGTTGGGTCATTAAGAGTGGAGCGTGATGCCATTCAGTCTAAAAAATGTCCCTTCTGAGTTTCAAAACATTATGAACGATATTTTCAATAGTTTTTCTCATTTCACTATTGTTTATATCGATGATATTTTAATTTTCTCTAAATCCATTAATGATCACTGGAAACATTTGTTGGCATTCCTTGACATCGCCAAAAGAAATGGACTAGTGGTTTCTGCTAAGAAAATTAAACTTTTCCAAACCAAGATTAGATTTCTTGGTTTTGATATTTGTACCAGTAAGATCAGACCAATTCAAAGGTCAACTGATTTTGCTGAAAAATTTCCTGATGTCATTATAGATAAAACTCAGCTCCAGAGATTTCCTGGTTCGCTGAATTATATCGCTGATTTTTATAAAGATCTGAGAAAATGGTGTCGTCCTCTCTTCCAGAGACTTCGTACCAACCCTTCTCCGTGGACTGATATCCACACAAATCTTGTTGGGGAAATTAAGGCATATGTCAAAACTCTTCCATGTCTTGGAATCCCTAATTCTGAATATTTTAAAATTGCTGAAACAGATGCCTCTGACATTGGTTATGGTGGCATTCTGAAACAATGTGTTTCACCAGGTTCTTCCGAACAAATTTTTCGTTTCCATTCCGGGACCTGGAATCATGCACAATTAAATTATAGTACTACTAAAAAAGAAATTTTATCCATAGTACTATGCATTTCTAAATTTCAATCTGATTTATTAAATCAAAAATTTCTTTTAAGAATTGATTGCAAAAGTGCTAAGTATGTTTTAGAAAAAGATATTGAAAACATTGCATCTAAACAAATTTTTGCACGATGGCAAGCTATTTTAAGCATTTTTTATTTTGATATTGAGTATATAAAAGGATCGGATAACTCCATCCCTGATTTTCTTACCCGTGAATTTCTGCAGAGAAAAAATGAGTAAGAAAAAGAAACGATAGAAGACTAAGAGCTCCTAGAGGCCTCCACTTCTCCCAGCACCTCCTGCCTCTCTTTTGATGCCAACTTCCCCACTGGAAGTTGCAAATAGATACACAGTTCTAGGAACTATGCCCAAACCTGTAACCCCAAGTTCGTTTGCCATGGCAGTAACCATGCCACATGATCCCTCGTCCAACCCATTGGGTAGAACAAGGCCTAGATTTCCTACTCCTAACAGAGCAGAAAGTTTTCAAAAATCACATTTTCAAAGTCTGTTCTACATTGAGAATATTGTAGAAACAGATCCTTTCCAAATCGCTTTTCATTATTTTTCGCCAGGATGGCAATGGGTTCCTCGTAATCCAGAAAAAGATTTGAAATTTTTTCTTTCTATTCTCTCCCATACGGGATCAATCTACTTGAAACCACTTTATGATAAAGTGGATCCTTCAAAGATCTTTTCCCATTCTTGTTTTATTGTCAGAATTCTAACACCTGATCAATGGGGACAGAATCCGAATACTATTAAAAGTATTCCGGATACCCAGATTAGATATAATTATCATGATTATATCGACGCCTGGCTCCATTTTCCTTTTTATCAGACACCAAGTATGTCTCATTCTTGGCTCTTTAATTTTGATAAAAAATTTGTTCCAAAGATCCCTCTTTGGTTCATCCAATGGTGGCAATCTTTTGGCCCCATTCCATATATCTATCCGCCAGGCCTCCAGCCTGTCCTTGATCATATTAAATCGGTAACCCCAAAAATAGATTCCCCTCATTCTAAATTTCCATTTTTAATCCATTTTTGTGCTCATTACAAATTACCATGGATCCTTAATTGGACCTATGAGAAAACTGCAGACGTTCTTGTCCGCAGATTTTACGTTAAATACTGGGATAAAACCCAGATCCCTGATAATTTTTTGACTAAAGCTTTAAAGGATTTTCCTGTCTCGGCACCAGATCTAAAAGACCGGGAGGAGTTTCCATCACCAAAGTCAAAAAATCAGATCGAGTTTCCTTTTCCACTTCTCGAACCTAAGGATACTCCAAGTTCATCTTCAAAACAGAAGAAAAAGACTTCATCAGAAAAGAAGCCTTCTTCTTCTCCAAAGAAAAAAGATTCAGATACAGAAAGTTCAGCCTATTGGAAAAAAGACTCCAAGAAGAAGCAGAACAAAGAGATGCTTGAGATACTTAAGAAACAGATAGAAGGACAACACAATAGCATGATGCTATTAAAGCAGTCCATTGATGAAGAAGCCAGCAGTGAATCAGAACAGTTAGAACATGACTCTGATGACCTGTACAAATACTTTGGACACGACAAAGAATACACTTCGCCTGATCTCGGAGAGCCTTAATTGCCAGTCCACAAAAGTCAAGATCGGTCAGCAGATAAAGACAAGATGTCCCCACTGCCGACACCTTTTGAGCCAGTCAGCACTAGAAGACAAAACATCTTTAGGTGCGGACAACTTCATTGCCTGACTGCCCAGCTTTCGGCACAGACAGCTTTACTTTTTCAAAAAAGTAATCACGTGGTGTGGTTACCGTTTGCTTTCGGCTACTTTCGGGCGCTTTTCCTTTTTGTTTGTCTCCAGTGATCTACTCCGGGTTTCTTTTGTAATACCTCTCCATCTATATAAGGAGAGTTCAGTTTTTAGTTTGAAGGCAGAGTTCATTCCACCACTTTCTTACGATAAGAAAACTTGTAAGGAATCCTCTCTGCAAGCCATAATCTTGTAATTTTGTGAATCTTGTGATTATAATGAAGAATATTTTTATTTTAAATCTATCTTCATTATTTATGTTTATACATTGCATACATATGGTCGGATTTGCCGCCTATTGAACGGAATCAGGGCCGTTCCCTGGTACAGCGATTGGACTTCCCTCACAGTGCCCCTGTCGGAACGCTGTTCCCCCATTCATTTGAATTTTCGCCTTTCTATTTTACATGCATTGGTCGGTTGAGCCACCTCTTAACTGTTGCATATTTATTTTCTACATCTTAACTTCCCCACTGGAAGTTGACAAAGAAGTATCTTCCGTGATGGACCCCCACTTCCAGCAGTCGAGTTCCATTTGCCGTAGGTAAGTCCCTGTGTTGCCGTTAGCTGAAGGAAGGCGTTAGGCGTTGATGGGCACGATAGGTACCTGGTAAGGACAATAAGTCTGTGAGAGATGTGTTCCCTTAGGGTATGTGTTACCCCTGCAGCAGGGTAAGGTCAAAGACCTAGATTTAGGAAGTACCTAAGTTTCTTAGGAAGTTGCCAAAAAGAACAGGATGTTTAGATCCAGTTCTTCAGTTAGTTCCAGGTCAAGTAAACCGCCTGATATTATTAATGAAGAAGATGAAATTTTAGAAATCAATTTTGATAAAGATCCTATGATTGAAATCAATCGATGGCGTTTGCCAAAGATTGGTATTGATTCTCTTTATGATAAAACCTGGAGAGAAAAGGTTCATCTTACTGAATTCAATGTGAAAACAGTAGAAAGAACCTTTGCTATTTCTAAAACTCAGGAAAAATGCCGTCCATTTCAACGTGATGTTATAACAGACATGAAGAAAAAAGATTTTTCTTTTATTCACATTGCATCTGTCCACATTGCCATCAAACCTTTAATTAGGAAAGGTGTCAATGCCTCTGTGCTCCTATGCTTGCGTGATGCAAGATTCAGGAATTTTGATGTTAGTCAGCTTGGGATTGTGCAAACATCCCTTGCAGAAGGTCCTGTTCATTTTGATTGTTACCCAGATTTAACTATTGATTTAAATGATAAAAATATTCTTGATGTTTTAACCTTGAATATTTTGACTTCTGGGATTGACATGACCGATGGCAGTAAGCCTGTGGCATTAATTTATCGCATTTATTACAGACTAATGAAGACTAGCCTTAATCCTAAGGCTAAACTACATTCGTCTAGAGACCAGACCCTTCTGATACAGAGCTCATCTTCCAGCGCTGATATCAGAACCCCCAAGATGATTAACTTGAAGGATGTTTCTTTTCCAGATGAGTGGGTTCTTCCCCAAGAATTACCCCCAAGACAAGTCATGCCTCGAAATAAAGATGTTGACTTAATTCAACATTATCTTGATGATACTGTAAAGATTTCTTTTGACAGACCCTCCACGACGAAAGAAAGACGATACTCTTTCACTGGTCCCCTATCTTCTACTTCTTCGGACCCGAGAATCAGTAGAGATAAAAATCTCGAAACATTCTTGGAAGATTCTGTCAAGATGGCAGAACCTAAACGTCCAATTATTATCCAAGAAATTCCCAAGGGAAATTCTTCTGAGTCCAAGTTGAAGGGAGTCTCTTCAGAGTCTCAAGTAACTTCAGCTTTTTACACAAACCAAAGATGATTTTCCATCATCCAAGGGAAAAGCCAAAAAGGAAGAAACTGAAGAACACTCTTCTGAGTCCCCTATAGCTTCAGATTTGGTTATGAACACAAATGTTTTGCACCCACAATTAATAATGATGTGCAAACCCTTTGAGATTGATATGATTTCATTGGTTGATGAATTTAAGAGCATAGAAAACCGACTTAAGCGTATAGCTTATGCTCGTGATTTTAGTCAAGCCCAAAAACAAAGGGTAAGACGAAAATGGAAAGAATTGATGAATGCCCAGCAAAGGCATATTCTTTTCTTTGATTTTCTTGAAAATCATTATGATTTTAAGCTTTGGAAGAAACTTAAAAATAAATTGTTAAATGTTTTAAAAACTACATTTGTTAAAGATAAAACAGTTGTAACGGAAAGCCATCCTCCACTTGAGACCACTTTGATCTCAGTACGTGGAGCTGAAGTTGAAGCTTCTCCTTTTAAAATCCCAACTGTTAAAGATTCAAATTTTCCTTTATCTTCTGAAACAAAGAAGATTATTGAGCAAAACAATTTTTGAAACTCTGCTCTCCACATTATAGGTCAACAATTAGACCGTATTGAGGAGAATATTGAAAAACCTGTTTTTAAATCTGATTTTGGAAGACGTACTGCTAGTCCTCCAAAACCTAAAATTAAGTTGATTGAAAAACCTTTGATTATTCTACTCGAGAACAGACAGAAAATAGATTCTGTCAGTACTCTAAATAGAATTGATCAAATGCTAGCAGAAATAAAGCTAGAAAAACAAAGTTCAAAACCTTTTACAAGTGTCCTTGATAGGAAAAGAAAGGATTTTAATCCAGACTATATTTCTGTTCTTTCTACAGATGAATCCTCAGAGGATGATTCTGTCATCAATTCTGTTTTAAAACAGTTTTCATCGGAGCCAGCTGAGATAGCCAGACTCACTACTGTGAAACCTTCCGGTTTTACGAAGAACTGGTTTTCAAAGCCAACTCCACCTGATTTAGCGATCGAAGAACGTATGTTTAGAGATCAGTTTTCGGCTAGTGCCGATAGGATATGTGAATGGAACATTGATGGACTCTCTAAAATAGAAGTCCTAAATACTCTACAAAAGATGTCCATGATCGCCGATGCCTATGTTCAGAAAACATTTTACAACCTGATGTTGTTTTAATGTTAGTTTCTGGTTTTACGGGTATGCTTCGGTCTTGGTGGGATAAACACCTTACTGATGAAGCTAAACAAAGGATTCAATTTGCTGTCAAGCAAAATGATGATGGCACCCCTGTTTTTGATAACACCATAGGGCGAGGTGTCTCTGATGGTGTTAATACTTTGATTTATACGATTATAAACATTTCATTGGTATGCCTTCAAATGTGACTAATCGTTTTTCTGATTATTTGAATAATCTGAGATGTCCTAACATGTCAGATTATAATTGGTATGAAACCGTGTTTATTTCACGAGTTTTAATGCGTGATGATTCTGATAAGCCTTACTGGAAAGAAAGATTCATTGATGGTCTCCCTCGTTTGTTTGCCATTAAGGTTAAGGAGGCACTACTTGATAGTACCGGTAGAGTAGATTACGATAGTTACACCTATGGTGATATTACTAGCGTAATTAAAAAACTCGGTATTAGTATGTGCAATGATCAAAAGCTCATCTCTCAGCAGATGAAAGATAGAAAGAGAGCCAAATATGAGATGGAAAATTTCTGTCAACAATTTGGCCTTCCTCCTATTGTTCCATCCAAAGAGAGAAAGAAAAAACATTTGAAAAGGTTTTTCCAAAAACCTCACGGAGATTATTTTCAAAAGAAAAGAAAAACCCGTGCTGATTTCTTTAGAAAACCTTCTGATCATAAAAGATTTCCTCATAAAAAATCTTTTCCTAAGAAAAACTCTGATCTAAACCAGAGATGTTTTAAATGTGGAAAGAGGGGACATTATGCAAATAATTGTCCAAACCCTCAAAAATCCACTAAATTGAAGAATAAGCTTGATGCTTTAAATATTGGTGAAGATGAGCAACAGGAATTGTTTCAATTACTCGATCACAATTCTGATTCTTCATCCTCAGAACGTGATGAATACAGTTCTAGTGATAGTAACTATCATTCAGAATCAGATTCATCAGTTCAAACAATGGTTAAGCTTGGCTGCAATTGCAGTGGTTCTTGTTGTAAAACTTCTGGAGTTAAAACGATTAATGTTTTAACTAAAGAGGCAGCAGAACATTCTTCTTGATTTGATTTCTCAGCTTGAGAATACTGAGCTAAAAGAAAAGTATCTCGCCCAGCTCAGGAAGACTATGGCTTGTAGAGAGTCATCATCTTCTCAAGACAAAGTCAGTTTTCAAGAAACATTAAAACGTTTTGATAAGAAACCGAAGAATGTTTCTACCTCTGATTTACAGCATGAAATCGGAATTATCATGAAAGAGATTATTGAACTCAAATATGAGGTTAATAATCTTAAACTTGAAAATTCAAGTTTAAAACAACATTTTATTACTCTTAAAATTGAGCATGCTCTTGATCAAGATCCTTCTGATAATGAAGAAACAAAAGTTTCTGACCATGATGAACCCTCAGATAGTCCTAAGGCTATTTGCTTGTTAAGACAATCCATGCCTATTAAATGGTATGCGAAAGTCAAAATTATTGTTTGTAGAGAATTTGAGTTCTCTGTGATTGCTTTGATTGATTCTGGATCGGATCTTAACTGTATTCGTGAAGGCCTGGTTCCAACCAAGTATTTTGAAAAGTCTACTGAAAGACTATCAGCAGATAATGGTTCAAAGATGAAAATCAACTATGAGCTAAATGATGCCCATGTCTGTCAAGACAATGTTTGTTTTCGTATCCTGATTACGCCCAAAGAATAACGCGACCGTTTGCAGTATAGTTTTGGGGTGTCGATTCACAGGGAGATGGATTGAGAAATTGAAGAACAGTAACGAAATTAACAAAAAGATTAAATGAGTGTGATAAGTAAATTTTAGAGTGTGATATAAATTAAAACTAAATGAGTAATTTGAAAAATATAAAAATGAGACGAAAAGTAGAGCGTAGGGAATTCCTTGTGTATTTATGGTATTCAAATTTATTCTTAATTCATTGATAACTCAATTAAGAATTCTATGTCCAAATTCTTAATCGGAAGATATAACATTAATAACCAAAATTTAAATCACATGTATCTCTTTGAAAAATCATTATTCGCGCTTAACTCTCATAAATTGTTATCGATATTGAGAAAATCCAACGACGACAATATACCCAAGAGGCGATATTGCAGCAGAGAATTAAATCAATATAGATAATCAATTGCTCCAAACATAATTATAGAACTAATTCACTCAATAGAAAAGGCATGACTGAATCCATAAACGAAATAGATTCTATAATTATTTGAAGACGAAAAAACATCACAAATAAATTGAGAATAATAGAACAAAAGAGTTTTAATATTTAAAGACCAAATACATGAATCAAAAATAAATTATAAACACCATCACACACACAAGTTCATCCCTAGCCCTCCTTGAGAATTTAGTTACACATATTGAAAATATGCAACAAAAATTCTTCAAGGGATAATATGGAAGAGCCAACCATTATTTTCTTCTCTCTTCTTTGGTTTTTCTTTTCTTTTCTCAAACTCTCAAAATAATGGCTCTTCCAAAGCATCCTCCCACACTAAGCATTCTTAGAACACACACCCCTTCCTTCTATTTATAAGCATCCTTCATGCAAGTTTTCATGACAAAATCATCACAATTTCAACTTGTTTTGCCATGTGCCATTCTTGAATCCAAGTGATTTATGAGTTTTCATTTTGATCATTTATTTTCCCACCATGCATGAGCTGGATTTTGCTTGTAGGTTGAGTGTTTCAATTTTGCTTCTCTATCCATTAGTTGTCTTGTATAACTTAATATCTTGTGGTCAAATAATTTGTCTACAAGAAACTTGAGTGCACTTCATCTTGCATATGAATTGATCATTGAATTTCCAAGTTGGTGTAGGAGTGCTTGCTGAAAAATATTATGATGACATTTGGATTTGATGCAAGTGGCTGAAAACTATCCAGGAACGTCAAGTGCAGGTGCGTCCACTTGATAGTCAATTTTGTCTTAGATTGAGTGGATATCTCTTCAAACATAAAACATAAAAGTTATAGATATTTCTCTTTCGGTTTTAGATAATCTTTAATCAGCTCAATCGGAGATTGGATGAGAGAGTTATGCCCATATTACGAAAAGATGTCAGAACTGTCTAAAATTCTGCAATTATCTTCATTTGCTCCTAATTTCTCCATTTGTGTCCTAAATCAAAATATAAGAATAATGAATATATTTAGGCATCAAATAAGAATAAAGTATTAAACATTAAGAGAGGAAAATATGGCATTTTATATTCTCATCAATATATTAAATCATGCTTATATCTATTTCAAGATAAATGACCATTAATTTTAATAAAATTAGTTATATCCATTATTTTCTCATTTCTTTTAGTATTTAAATAGAGTATTTAGAGTGCATTTTTGTGCACTCATCACACCCCCCAACTTACTCATTGCTAGTCCCTAGCAATTTTCATGCAAAATGATGAGAAAAACCAAAGAAAATCACACATAGGGGCCATCAAGACACATTTTTCAAATTTACATATCAAAACAATCTTAGAAATTCAATAACCCTTTCACAAGTAATTCAAATATTGCAATCCACAGAGTGTGTATGTGTTCCAAACTATTTTTATCAAATCAGAGGTTTCGACACATGCAACATTAGAATATCTTAAGCAAAAAGGTTCAACTCCATAACTCACAGGTATAGAAGTGTTTCATGTAAGGGTTCTCTCTATGGAGTTGACAAAGGTGTACATTTACTCTCATGGAAATTTAGCCAATTATATATAAGTAACAAGTAAACATTGATCTTATGATAGGAATACTAACAAATGAGATTTCTACCATTCTTTCCACAAGCATACTTAGGATCGGAAAAATCAACACAAAGGGTTGTAATGTGGCTTAGGTCTTGGGTTCATAAGAAGAAAAGGTGAGAGGTTTCAAAAACTTCCAAGTATACATGAAAGGGAATCTATTAAATTTTTCAGTAGACTATACTTTCCTTTTGATGTACTTTTCAATTTTTTAGATTTTTTACTAAGTACACTTTTCCATCTTCTTTTGCTACTAGTGTCTTCGCAATTTGATGAAATCTTTCATAAATAATTTGATGGACACATCTAGCACCATGCCATTTTTGTCATAGTTTTCTTCCTTTCTTTTTTTTCTTTCTTTTTTTTTTAAATGATAATTTCACACCTAGTATACACTTGGAAGTAAAATGGTAGGAAAATATAGTGTACAAGCTATACTCCAATGTGGAGAGGTATGGATGATGTAGATATGAAAAAAAAATGCCATATGTGTATATTGGCTCAAAATTGGCTGCTAGGGATGTATGATGAAAAGGCTCAGCTTGAAAAGCTCAAACGTTAATCCTAAGTTGACTTTCATCATATCCCAAGTATATCCACCATCTTACCACAAACCATATAATGATATTTTCAAAAGAAGTGTCAAATTCAACAGATCAATGGATACTTATCACAATTTCTGTATTTGTAAGCTCTCAATTCTCATAAAATTCACATGAATACTTGAGCAAAATAATTCTTTAGTTACATGTATCAAATCACCATATTACCACAAAGTTTGGAGAAGTGCATAAATGGTTCTGTGGATGCTTTAGCAAAATGATTTAAGATGGATTTGTTGAATTCACCAAGATGGTTATGAATGAGCGTGAGTATCATGTGTGAAAAGATGCCTGTGTGAAAAAAATTTGGCAATTTTTTATATATTGATTGAAATATGCCACAGAATTTAAATAACAGATTTGTATTTCCACCCCCCAACTTAAATGAAACATTGTCCTCAATGTTTAATAATCAAAATTGGATGGGGAGTAACTAAAAAGGGTAGGATACACCTGATGTGTGATGTAGATAGCTCGCTAAGCGTCAAAAGTAGTGATCTGAAATGACAAAATAATACTATCCTGCAAACAAAAATAAAGAAAACAGTAGTAAATAAAAATAAAACAAAACAAATAAGATGATAATAATAATAATAATAATAATGATGATGATAATAATAATAATAATAATAATAATAATTGTTGCATGCTGTGGTCAAAGTTGGTAGACCAAGATTACAACCGGACTATCTTCCACTCATAGAACTGTTCCTCCTGGGTCAAAAATGAAACGCTTATTTTTCCAATAAGCTCGGTGCTCGAACTTCACAAGAAGGTGGCAAGGTTTAAGATTAACTTTGGTTACTTGCCCACTTGAAGGAATTTGTTTTTTATTTTTCTCAAGAAACTCCTCGAACTTCGATTGCCAAGCCCATGTGCTATAATCTTGAGTATTGTCAAAAATTGTACAAATATTAGCTACATCAGACGAATCACTGATAGGACTAAACTCAAAATCAACCATAAAATACTCAAGGGGATCAGAATCATGAGTTATGAAAACTTCCCTGTCTATGAGTGAGTCAATCATATATATCTGCTGGCACTCGTGATTCTTCACAGTTTCTTGTGCCATATGTTGACCATGAGGTACAGACTGAGCGTGAGAAGGGAGCTTACCTTGCTCATTTACACTCAAGAAACTCGTTATTTTAGATATCTGGCTCTTTATCTCCTTTTGTTCTTCAACAACCTGCATAATTAAAGACTCAAATTTTTGGTTAGTCTTACCCTGTACTTCAATAAATACATGCAAAGTGTCTTCTAAAGAATTTCTAGAAGATTGAGGTGCATGGTATGGTGCAGAATATGATCTAGAAGGTTGTGCAGGCTGTTGGTTTTCAGACTTCCAGCTGAAGTTGGGATGATTACGCCATTCTGAGTTGTAGGTTTCAGAGTAAGGTGTGAAGGGCCTTTTCTACATACCTAGAGCATTACTTTGTTCCTCATACATACCATTCATGTTAGTATGTGTAGGACACTCTTGGGAATGATAATCTATCCCACCACAGACAACACATGGCCCAAAAGATTCTGCATGATTAGCCGTGTGTGTTGGTTTTGAGTTTTTAGTTTTCAATAACTCTAATTCTCTGGTGAGCATTTCAACCTTAGCCTTAAGGTTATCCTCCTCCCTTAGATGGTAAATACCACCACTCAAGTTTCCTGTAGGTCGTGACCTGTTTGTGCTATCAGTAGCACTAGGTCCAGTCCAAGTATGAGCTTTTTCAGCAAGCTCATTGAGGTACTCTATGGCCTCATCGGGATTTTTCTGTAAAAATTCTCCATTGCACATCATTTCCACGAATTGACGTTCCTTGGGCATAAGCCCTTCATAGAAATAACTCACTAAGCGCCAATTCTCATATCCATGGTGGGGACACATACTCAGTAATTCTTTAAATCTTTCCCAAGACTGGTACAAAGTCTCACTATCCTTTTGTGCAAAGGTAGAGATTTGTCTTTTTAAAGCATTGGTCTTATGTTGGGGAAAGTATTTATTGAAAAACACTTGAGTCATCTCACTCTATGTTCCAATAGACTGTGGTCTTAGTGAGTACAACCAACTCTTAGCTTTATCTTTCAAAGAAAAAGGAAAGAACTTTAGCCTTACCGTTTCGTCAGTGGTATTTTGACTGTGAAATGTTGCAACTACTTCCTCAAATTCCCTAATATGAACATAGGGGTTTTCATTTTCTAGACCATGGAAAGTCGGAAGTAATTGTATCATTCCCGTTTTAAAATCTACATGACGAACATTAGGTGAGAACATAATACAGGATGGTATGGCTGTTCGTGCGGGATGAAAATAATCTTGGAGGGTTCTAATAGGTTGGTCCACGTGTTCACTCATCGCGTCAGAATTGGAAGAATTATCAAACAAGCGATTAGAAAAATTAGATTCTGAATCTGATTCTAGCACGGGTCTACTAGCAAACCGTCCAAAAGCGTCTCTGTACCTGCGCATGCAAAGTAAAGAAAAGCGTAATACTGAAAAAAAATAATTACGAAAAGAAAAGTAAAATAAAATAAAGATGCAGAAAGCTAAAAAGCAAATGAACGAAGCTACCGCTCTTTTTTTTTTACAAACTACTAAAAAAACTACAAATTCTTCTACCGTCTCCCCGGCAACGGCGCCAAAATTTGATTACGCCCAAAGAATAATGCGGTCGTTTGCAGTATAGATTTGGGGTGTCGATTCCACAGGGAGATGGATTGAGAAATTGAAGAACAGTAACGAAATTAACAAAAAGATTAAATGAGTGTGATAAGTAAATTTTAGAGTGTGATGTAAATTAAAACTAAATGAGTAATTTGAAAAATATAAAAATGAGACGAAAAGTAGAGCGTAGGAAATTCCTTGTGTATTTATGGTATTCAAATTTATTCTTAATCCATTGATAACTCAATTAAGAATTCTATGTCCAAATTCTTAATCGGAAGATATAACATTAATAACCAAAATTTAAATCACATGTATTTCTTTGAAAAATCATTCTTCGGGCTTAACTCTCATAAATTGTTATCGATATTGAGAAAATCCAACGACGACAATATACCCAAGAGGCGATATTGCAGCAGAGAATTAAATCAATATAGATAATCAATTACTCCAAACATAATTATAGAACTAATTCACTCAATAGAAAAAGCATGACTGAATCCATAAACGAAATAGATTCAATAATTATCTGAAGACGAAAAAACATCACAAATAAATTGAGAATAATAAAACAAAAGAGTTTTAATATTTAAAGACCAAATACATGAATCAAAAATAAATTACAAACACCATCACACACACAAGTTCATCCCTAGCCCTCCTTGAGAATTTAGTTACACATATTGAAAATATGCAACAAAAATTCTTCAAGGAATAATATGGAAGAGCCAACCATTATTTTCTTCTCTCTTCTTTGGTTTTTCTTTTCTTTTCTCAAGCTCTCAAAATAATGGCTCTTCCAAAGCATCCTCCCACACTAAGCATTCTTAGAACACACACCCCTTCCTTCTATTTATAAGCATCCTTCATGCAAGTTTTCATGATAAAATCATCACAATTTCAACTTGTTTTGCCATGTGCCATTCTTGAATCCAAGTGATTTATGAGTTGTCATTTTGATCATTTATTTTCCCACCATGCATGACCTGGATTTTGCTTGTAGGTTGAGTGTTTCAATTTTGCTTCTTTATCCATTAGTTGTCTTGTATAACTTAATATCTTGTGGTCAAATAATTTGTCTACAAGAAACTTGAGTGTACTTCATCTTGCATATGAATTGATCATTGAATTTCCAAGTTGGTGTAGGAGTGCTTGCTGAAAAATATTATGATGACATTTGGATTTGATGCAAGTGGCTGAAAACTATCCAGGAACGTCAAGTGCAGGTGCGTCTACTTGATGGTCTATTTTGTCTTAGATTGAGTGGATATATCTTCAAACATAAAACATAAAAGTTATAGATATTTCTCTTTCGGTTCTAGATCATCTTGAATTAGCTCAATTGGAGATTGGATGAGAGAGTTATGCTCATATTACGAAAAGATGTCAGAACTGTCTAAAATTCTGCAATTATCTTCATTTGCTCCTAATGTCTCCATTTGTGTCTTAAATCAAGATATAAGAATAATGAGTATATTTAGGCATCAAATAAGAATAAAGTATTAAACATTAAGAGAGGAAAATATGGCATTTTATATTCTCATCAATATATTAAATCATGCTTATATCTATTTCAAGATAAATGACCATTAATTTTAATAACATGAGTTATATCCATTATTTTCTCATTTCTTTTAGTATTTAAATAGAGTATTTAGAGTGCATTTTTGTGCACTCATCATATCCCGTCTCTCCTAGTCAAAAACATGACTTGGGATGTCATTTTAGGGATGCCTTTTATCAATTCTATTTGCCCTTTCTTAATTGAGAAAGATGGGATCACCACTGACCCCTTCGGACAGAAAGTCAAATTTAATTTTGTTTCCAAACTTGAAGCTGATACTTCAAGAGGAAAAATTTCTGTGATCGTTGCTAAGGAACACCATCTACTCTCTCTTCAACAAGAAGTAAGAATTAGAAAAATTTCTGAGCATTTGACTGAGCCATTAATGCATTCAAAAATTGAGGATTTTCATAAAAAACTCGTTTTTGAAATTTGTTCCGATCTCCCCAATACTTTTTGGAATCCGAAAAAATATGAGGTTTCTCTGCCTTATATCAAAGATTTTTCAGAGAAAAATATTCCTACTAAAGCTCGGCCCATTCAAATGAATGCTGAGACTTTAGAATTTTGTAAAAATGAAATTTCTGATCTTCTTCAGAAAAGATTAATCAGGCATAGTAAGTCACCCTGGTCGTGTGCTGCTTTCTATGTCCAGAAAAATTCTGAGTTAGAACGAGGTTCACCCCGCCTTGTCATAAATTACAAACCCCTGAACAAAGTGTTAGAATGGATAAGATATCCCATCCCTAACAAAAATGACTTAATTCAGAGGTTAAGTGAAGCCGTAGTCTTTAGCAAGTTTGACCTTAAGTCTGGATTTTGGAAAATCCAAATTAGGGAGTCGGACCGTTATAAGACTGCATTTTGTACTCCGTTGGGTCATTACGAGTGGAATGTGATGTTATTCGGCCTAAAAAATGCCCCTTCTGAGTTTCAAAACATTATGAACGATATTTTCAATAGTTTTCTCATTTCACTATTGTTTATATCGATGATATTTTAATTTTCTCTAAATCCATTAATGATCACTGGAAACATTTGTTGGCATTCCTTGACATCGCCAAAAGAAATGGACTAGTGGTTTCTACTAAGAAAATTAAACTTTTCCAAACCAAGATTAGATTCCTTGGTTTTGATATTTGTACCAGTAAGATCAGACCAATTCAAAGGTCAACTGATTTTGCTGAAAAATTTCCTGATGTCATTATAGATAAAACTCAGCTCCAGAGATTTCTTGGTTCGCTGAATTATATCGCTGATTTTTATAAAGATCTGAGAAAACGGTGTCGTCCTCTCTTCCAGAGACTTCGTACCAACCCTTCTCCGTGGACTGATATCCACACAAATCTTGTTAGGGAAATTAAGACATATGTCAAAACTCTTCCATGTCTTGGAATCCCTAATTCTGAATATTTTAAAATTGTTGAAACAGATGCCTCTGACATTGGTTATGGTGGCATTCTGAAACAATGTATTTTACCAGGTTCTTCCGAACAAATTTTTCGTTTCCATTCTGGGACCTGGAATCACGCACAATGCGTTTCCATTCGTTTCCAAATCGCTTTTCATTATTTTTCGCCAGGATGGCACTGGGTTCC
The DNA here is from genome assembly GCA_036898215.1 of Platycarya strobilacea. Taxonomy (NCBI): domain Eukaryota; kingdom Viridiplantae; phylum Streptophyta; class Magnoliopsida; order Fagales; family Juglandaceae; genus Platycarya; species Platycarya strobilacea. The sequence goes on along the minus strand of CM072555.1, from coordinate 25,808,885 downwards.
TCGTAATCCCGAAAAAGATTTGAAATTCTTTCTTTCTATTCTCTCCCATACGGGATCAATCTACTTGAAACCACTTTATGATAAAGTGGATCCTTCAAAGATCTTTTCCCATTCTTGTTTTATTGTCAGAATTCTAACACCTGATCAATGGGGACAGAATCCGAATACTATTAAAAGTATTCCAGATACTCAGATTAGATATAATTATCATGATTATATCGACGCCTGGCTCCATTTTCTTTTTTATCAGACACCAAGTATGTCTCATTCTTGGTTCTTTAATTTTGATAAAAAATTCGTTCCAAAGATCCCTCTTTGGTTTATCCAATGGTGGCAATCTTTTGGCCCAATTCCATATATCTATCCGCCAGGCCTCCAGCCTGTCCTTGATCATATTAAATCGGTAACCCCAAAAATGGATGCCCCTCATTCTAAATTTCCATTTTTAATCCATTTTTGTGCTCATTAAAAATTACCATGGATCCTTAATTGGACCAATGAGAAAACTGCAGACATTCTTGTCCGCAGATTTTAAGTTAAATACTGGGATAAAACCCAGATCCCTGATAATTTTTTGACTAAAGCTTTTAAGGATTTTCCTGTCTCGGCACTAGATCTAAAAGACCGAGAGGAGTTTCCATCACCAAAGTCAAAAAATCAGATCGAGTTTCCTTTTCCACTTCTCAAACCTAAGGATACTCCAAGTTCATCATCAAAACAGAAGAAAAAGACTTCATCAGAAAAGAAGCCTTCTTCTTCTCCAAAGAAAAAAGATTCAGATACAGAAAGTTCAGCCTCTTCGAAAAAAGACTCCAAGAAGAAGCAGAACAAAGAGATGCTTGAGATACTCAAGAAATAGATAGAAGGACAACTCAATAGCATGATGCTATTAAAGCAGTCCATTGATGAAGAAGCCAGCAGTGAATCAGAACAGTCAGAACATGACTCTGATGACCTGTACAAATACTTTGGACACGACAAAGAATACTCTTCGCCTGATCTCGGAGAGCCTTAATTGCCAGTCCACAAAAGTCCAGATCGGTCAGCAGATAAAGACAAGATGTCCCCACTGCCGACACCTTTTGAGCCAGTCAGCACTAGAAGACAAAACATCTTTCGGTGCGGACAACTTCATTGCCTGACTGCCCAGCTTTCGGCGTAGACAACTTTACTTTTTCAAAAAAGTAATCACGTGGTGTGGTTACTGTTTGCTTTCGGCTACTTTCGGCCGCTTTTCCTTTTTGTTTGTCTCCCGTGATCTACTCTGGGTTTCTTTTGTAACACCTCTCCATCTATATAAGGAGAGTTCAGTTTTTAGTTTGAAGGCAGAGTTCATTACACCCCTTTCTTACGATAAGAAAACTTGTAAGGAATCCTCTCTGCAAGCCATAATCTTGTAATTTTGTGAATCTTGTGATTATAATGAATAGTATTTTTATTTTAAATATATCTTCATTATTTATGTTAATACATTGCATACATATGGTCGGCTTTGCCGCCTATTGAACGGAATCAGGGCCGTTCCCTGGTACAGCGATCGGACTTCCCTCACAGTACCCCTATCGGAACGCTGTTCCCCCATTCATTTGAATTGTCGCCATTCTATTTTACATGCATTGGTTGGCTGAACCGCCTCTTAACTGCTGCATATTTATTTTCTACATCTTAACTTCCCCACTGGAAGTTGACAAAGAAGTATCTTCCGTGATGGACCCCCACTTCCAGCAGTCGAGTTCCATTTGCCGTAGGTAAGTCCCTGTGTTGCCGTTAGCCGAAGGAAGGCGTTAGGCGTTGATGGGCACGATAGGTACCTGGTAAGGACAATAAGTCTGTGAGGGATGTGTTCCCTTAGGGTATGTGTTTCCCGTGCAGCAGGGTAAGGTCAAAGACCTAGATTTAGGAAGTACCTAAGTTTCTTAGGAAGTTGCCAAAAAGAACAAGATGTTTAGATCCAGTTCTTCAGTTAGTTCCAGGTCAAGTAAACCGCCTGATATTATTAATGAAGAAGATGAAATTTTAGAAATCAATTTTGATAAAGATCCTATGATTGAAATCAATCGATGGCGTTTGCCAAAGATTGGTATTGATTCTTTTTATGATAAAACCTGGAGAGAAAAGGTTCATCTTACTAAATTCAATGTGAAAACAGTAGAAAGAACCTTTGCTATTTCTAAAACTTAGGAAAAATGCCGTCTGTTTCAACGTGATGTTATAACAGACATGAAGAAAAAAGATTTTTCTTTTATTCACATTGCATCTGTCCAGGTTGCCATCAAACCTTTAATTAGGGAAGGAGTCAATGCCTCTGTGGTCCTGTGCTTGCGTGATGCAAGATTCAGGAATTTTGATGAAAGTCAGCTTGGGATTGTACAAACATCCCTTGCAGAAGGTCCTGTTCATTTTGATTGTTACCCAGATTTAACTATTGATTTAAATGATAAAAATATTCTTGATGTTTTAACCTTGAATATTTTGACTTCTGGGATTGACATGACCGATGGCAGTAAGCCTCTGGCATTAATTTATCGCATTTATTACAGACTAATGAAGACTAGCCTTAATCCTAAGGCTAAACTACATTCGTCTAGAGACCAGACCCTTCTGATACAGAGCTCATCTTCCAGCGCTGATATCAGAACCCCCAAGATGATTAACTGGAAGGATGTTTCTTTTCCAGATGAGTGGGTTCTTCCCCAAGAATTACCCCCAAGACAAGTCATGCCTCGAAATAAAGATGTTGATTTAATTCAACAGTATCTTGATGGTACTGTAAAGATTTCTTTTGACAGACCCTCCACGACCAAAGAAACACGATACTCTTTCACTGGTCCCCTATCTTCTACTTCTTCGGACCCGAGAATCAGTAGAGATAAAAATCTCGAAACATTCTTGGAAGATTCTGTCAAGATGGCAGAACCTAAACGTCCAATTATTATCCAAGAAATTCCCAAGGGAAATTCTTTTGAGTCCAAGTTGAAGGGAGTCTCTTCAGAGTCTCAAGTAACTTCAGCTTTTTACACAACCAAAGATGATTTTCCATCATCCAAGGGAAAAGCCAAAAAGGAAGAAACTGAAGAAGACTCTTCTGAGTCCCCTACAGCTTCAGATTTGGTTATGAACGCAAATGTTTTGCACCCACAATTAATGATGATGTGCAAACCCTTTGAGATTGATATGATTTCACTGGTTGATGAATTTAAGAGCATAAAAAACCGACCTAAGCGTATAGCTTATGCTCGTGATTTTAGTCAAGCCCAAAAACAAAGGGTAAGACCAAAATGGAAAGAATTGATGAATGCCCAGCAAAGGCATATTCTTTTCTTTGATTTTCTTGAAAATCATTATGATTTTAAGCATTGTGATTTTAAGAATAAATTTTTTAATGTTTTAAAAACTACATTTGTTAAAGAAGATAAAACAGTTGTAACGGAAAGCCATCTTCCACTTGAGACCACTTTGATCTCAGTACGTGGAGCTGAAGTTGAAGCTTCTCCTTTTAAAATCCCAACTGTTAAAGATTCAAATTTTCCTTTATCTTCTGAAACAAAGAATATTATTGAGCAAAAAAATTTTTGAAACTCTGCTCTCCACATTATAGGTCAACAATTAGACCGTATTGAGGAGAATATTGAAAAACCTGTTTTTAAATCTGATTTTGGAAGACGTACTGCTAGTCCTCAAAAACCTAAAATTAAGTTGATTGAAAAACCGTTGATTATTCTACCCGAGAACAGACAGAAAATAGATTATGTCAGTACTCTAGATAGAATTGATCAAATGCTAGCAGAAATAAAGCTAGAAAACAAAGTTCAAAACCTTCTACAAGTGTCCTTGATAGGAGTAGAAAGGATTTTAATCCAGACTATATTTCTATTCTTTCTACAGATGAATCCTCAGAGGATGATTCTGTCATCAATTCTGTTTTAAAACAGTTTTCATCGGAGCCAGCTGAGATAGCCAGACTCACTACTATGAAACGTTCAGGTTTTACGAAGAATTGGTTTTCAAAGCCAACTCCACCTGATTTAGCGATCGAAGAACGTATGTTTAGAAATCAGTTTTCGGCTAGTGCCGACCGGATATATGAATGGAACATTGATGGACTCTCTGAACAAGAAGTCCTAAATACTCTACAAAAGATGTCCATGATCACCGATGCCTATGTTCAGAAAAACATTTTACAACCTGATGTTGTTTTAATGTTAGTTTCTGGTTTTACGGGTATGCTTCGGTCTTGGTGGGATAAACACCTTACTGATGAAGCTAAACAAAGGATTCAATTTGCTGTCAAGCAAAATGATGATGGTACCCCTATTTTTGATAACACCATAGGACGAGGTGTCTCTGATGGTGTTAATACTTTGATTTATACGATTATAAAACATTTCATTGGTACGCCTTCAAATGTGACTAATCGTTTTTCTGATTATTTGAATAATCTGAGATGTCCTAACATGTCAGATTATAATTGGTATGAAACCGTGTTTATTTCACGAGTTTTAATGCGTGATGATTCTGATAAGCCTTACTGGAAAGAAAGATTCGTTGATGGTCTCCCTCGTTTGTTTGCCATTAAGGTTAAGGAGGCATTATTTGATAGTACTGGTAGAGTAGATTACGATAGTTACACCTATGGTGATATTACTAGCGTAATTAAAAAACTCGGTATTAGTATGTGCAATGATCAAAAGCTCATCTCTCAGCAGATGAAAGATAGAAAGAGAGCCAAATATGAGATGGGAAATTTCTATCAACAATTTGGCCTTCCTCCTATTGCTCCATCCAAAGAGAGAAAGAAAAAACATTTGAAAAGGTTTTCCCAAAAACCTCACGGAGATTATTTTCAAAAGAAAAGAAAAACCCGTGCTGATTTCTTTAGAAAACCTTCTGATCATAAAAGATTTCCTCATTAAAAATCTTTTCCTAAGAAAAACTCTGATCTAAACCAGAGATGTTTTAAATGTGGAAAGAGGGGACATTATGCAAATAATTGTCCAAACCCTCAAAAATCCACTAAATTGAAGAATAAGCTTAATGCTTTAAATATTGGTGAAGATGAGCAACAGGAATTGTTTCAATTACTCGATCACAATTCTGATTCTTCATCCTCAGAACGTGATGAATACAGTTCTAGTGATAGTAACTATCATTCAGAATCAGATTCATCAGTTCAAACAATGGTTAAGCTTGGCTGCAATTGCAGTGGTTCTTGTTGTAAAACTTCTGGAGTTAAAACAATTAATGTTTTAACTAAAGAGGCATCATAACCTTCTTCTTGATTTGATTTCTCAGCTTGAGAATACTGAGCTAAAAGAAAAGTATCTCGCCCAGCTCAGGAAGACTATGGCTCGTAGAGAGTCGTCATCTTCTCAAGAGAAAGTCAGTTTTCAAGAAACATTAAAACGTTTCGATAAGAAACCGAAGAATGTTTCTACCTCTGATTTACAGCATGAAATCGGAATTATCAAGCAAGAGATTATTGAACTCAAATCTGAGGTTAATAATCTTAAACTTGAAAATTCAAGTTTAAAACAACATTTTATTACTCTTAAAATTGAGCATGCTCTTGATCAAGATCATTCCGATAATGAAGAAACAAAAGTTTCTGACCATGATGAACCCTCAGATAGTCCTAAGGCTATTTGCTTGTTAAGACAATCCATGCCTATTAAATGGTATGCGAAAGTCAAAATTATTGTTTGTAGAGAATTTGAGTTTTCTGTGATTACTTTGATTGATTCTGGATCGGATCTTAACTGTATCCGTGAAGGCCTGGTTCCAACCAAGTATTTTGAAAAGTCTACTGAAAGACTATCAGCGGCTAATGGTTCAAAGATGAAAATCAACTATGAGCTAAATGATGCCCATGTCTGTCAAGACAATGTTTGTTTTCGTATCCCGTCTGTCCTAGTCAAAAACATGACTTGGGATGTCATTTTAGGGATGCCTTTTATCAATTCTATTTGCCCTTTCTTAACTGAGAAAGATGGGATCACCACTGACCCCTTCGGACAGAAAGTCAAATTTAATTTTGTTTCCAAACTTGAAGCTGATACTTCAAGAGGAAAAATTTCTGTGATCGTTGCTAAGGAACACCATCTACTCTCTCTTCAACAAGAAGTAAGAATTAGAAAATTTCCTGAGCATTTGACTGAGCCATTAATGCATTCAAAAATTGACGATTTTCATAAAAAACTCGTTTTTGAAATTTGTTCCGATCTCCCCAATGCTTTTTGGAATCCGAAAAAATATGAGGTTTCTCTGCCTTATATCAAAGATTTTTCAGAGAAAAATATTCCCACTAAAGCTCGGCCCATTCAAATGAATGCTGAGACTTTAGAATTTTGTAAAACTGAAATTTCTGATCTTCTTCAGAAAAGAATAATCAGGCATAGTAAGTCACCCTGGTCGTGTGCTACTTTCTATGTCCAAAAAAATCCACTAAATTGAAGAATAAGCTTAATGCTTTAAATATTGGTGAAGATGAGCAACAGGAATTGTTTCAATTACTCGATCACAATTCTGATTCTTCATCCTCAGAACATGATGAATACAGTTCTAGTGATAGTAACTATCATTCAGAATCAGATTCATCAATTCAAACAATGGTTAAGCTTGGCTGCAATTGCAGTGGTTCTTGTTGTAAAACTTCTGGAGTTAAAACAATTAATGTTTTAACTAAAGAGGCATCATAACCTTCTTCTTGATTTGATTTCTCAGCTTGAGAATACTGAGCTAAAAGAAAAGTATCTCGCCCAGCTCAGGAAGACTATGGCTCGTAGAGAGTCGTCATCTTCTCAAGAGAAAGTCAGTTTTCAAGAAACATTAAAACGTTTCGATAAGAAACCGAAGAATGTTTCTACCTCTGATTTACAGCATGAAATCGGAATTATCAAGCAAGAGATTATTGAACTCAAATCTGAGGTTAATAATCTTAAACTTGAAAATTCAAGTTTAAAACAACATTTTATTACTCTTAAAATTGAGCATGCTCTTGATCAAGATCATTCCGATAATGAAGAAACAAAAGTTTCTGACCATGATGAACCCTCAGATAGTCCTAAGGCTATTTGCTTGTTAAGACAATCCATGCCTATTAAATGGTATGCGAAAGTCAAAATTATTGTTTGTAGAGAATTTGAGTTCTCTGTGATTGCTTTGATTGATTCTGGATCGGATCTTAACTGTATCCGTGAAGGCCTGGTTCCAACCAAGTATTTTGAAAAGTCTACTGAAAGACTATCAGCGGCTAATGGTTCAAAGATGAAAATCAACTATGAGCTAAATGATGCCCATGTCTGTCAAGACAATGTTTGTTTTCGTATCCCGTCTGTCCTAGTCAAAAACATGACTTGGGATGTCATTTTAGGGATGCCTTTTATCAATTCTATTTGCCCTTTCTTAACTGAGAAAGATGGGATCACCACTGACCCCTTCGGACAGAAAGTCAAATTTAATTTTGTTTCCAAACTTGAAGCTGATACTTCAAGAGGAAAAATTTCTGTGATCGTTGCTAAGGAACACCATCTACTCTCTCTTCAACAAGAAGTAAGAATTAGAAAATTTTCTGAGCATTTGACTGAGCCATTAATGCATTCAAAAATTGAGGATTTTCATAAAAAACTCGTTTTTGAAATTTGTTCCGATCTCCCCAATGCTTTTTGGAATCCGAAAAAATATGAGGTTTCTCTGCCTTATATCAAAGATTTTTCAGAGAAAAATATTCCCACTAAAGCTCGGCCCATTCAAATGAATGCTGAGACTTTAGAATTTTGTAAAACTGAAATTTCTGATCTTCTTCAGAAAAGAATAATCAGGCATAGTAAGTCACCCTGGTCGTGTGCTACTTTCTATGTCCAGAAAAATTCTGAGTTAGAACGAGGTTCACCCCGCCTTGTCATAAATTACAAACCCCTGAACAAAGTGTTAGAATGGATAAGATATCCCATCCCTAACAAAAATGACTTAATTCAGAGGTTGAGTGAAGCCGTAGTCTTTAGCAAGTTTGACCTTAAGTCTGGATTTTGGAAAATCCAAATTAGGGAGTCGGACCGTTATAAGACTGCATTTTGTACTCCGTTGGGTCATTACGAGTGGAACGTGATGTTATTCGGCCTAAAAAATGCCTCTTCTGAGTTTCAAAACATTATGAACGATATTTTCAATAGTTTTTCTCATTTCACTATTGTTTATATCGATGATATTTTAATTTTCTCTAAATCCATTAATGATCACTGGAAACATTTGTTGGCATTCCTTGACATCGCCAAAAGAAATGGACTAGTGGTTTCTGCTAAGAAAATTAAACTTTTCCAAACCAAGATTAGATTCCTTGGTTTTGATATTTGTACCAGTAAGATCAGACCAATTCAAAGGTCAACTGATTTTACTGAAAAATTTCCTGATGTCATTATGGATAAAACTCAGCTCCAGAGATTTCTTGGTTCGCTGAATTATATCGCTGATTTTTATAAAGATCTGAGAAAACGGTGTCGTCCTCTCTTCCAGAGACTTCGTACCAACCCTTCTCCGTGGACTGATATCCACAAAAATCTTGTTAGGGAAATTAAGACATATGTCAAAACTCTTCCATGTCTTGGAATCCCTAATTCTGAATATTTTAAAATTGTTGAATCAGATGCCTCTGACATTGGTTATGGTGGCATTCTGAAACAATGTGTTTCACCAAGTTCTTCCGAACAAATTTTTCGTTTCCATTCTGGAACATGGAATCATGCACAATTAAATTATAGTACTACTAAAAAAGAAATTTTATCTATAGTACTATGCATTTCTAAATTTCAATCTAAAGTTGAAGCTTCTCCTTTTAAAATCCCAACGGTTAAAGATTCAAATTTTCCTTTATCTTCTGAAACAAAGAAGATTATTGAGCAAAACAATTTTTGAAACTCTGCTCTCCACATTAAAGGTCAACAATTAGACCGTATTGAGGAGAATATTGAAAAACCTGTTTTTAAATCTGATTTTGGAAGACGTACTGCTAGTCCTCAAAAACCTAAAATTAAGTTGATTGAAAAACCTTTGATTATTCTACCCGAGAACAGACAGAAAATAGATTCTGTCAGTACTCTAGAGAGAATTGATCAAATGCTAGCAGAAATAAAGCTAGAAAAACAAAGTTCAAAACCTTCTACAAGTGTCCTTGATAGGTGTAGAAAGGATTTTAATCCAGACTATATTTCTGTTCTTTCTACAAATGAATCCTCAGAGGATGATTCTGTCATCAATTCTGTTTTAAAACAGTTTTCATCGGAGCCAGCTGAGATAGCCAGACTCACTACTGTGAAACGTTCAGGTTTTACGAAGAACTGCTTTTCAAAGCCAACTCCACCTGATTTAGCGATCGAAGAACGTATGTTTAGAGATCAGTTTTCGGCTAGTGCCGACAGGATATATGAATGGAACATTGATGGACTCTCTGAACAAGAAGTCCTAAATACTCTACAAAAGATGTCCATGATCGCCGATGCCTATGTTCAGAAAAACATTTTACAACCTGATGTTGTTTTAATGTTAGTTTCTGGTTTTACGGGTATGCTTCGGTCTTGGTGGGATAAACACCTTATTGATGAAGCTAAACAAAGGATTCAATTTGCTGTCAAGCAAAATGATGATGGTACCCCTGTTTTTGATAACACCATAGGACGAGGTGCCTCTGATGGTGTTAATACTTTGATTTATACGATTATAAAACATTTCATTGGTACGCCTTCAAATGTGACTAATCGTTTTTCTGATTATTTGAATAATCTGAGATGTCCTAACATGTCAGATTATAATTGGTATGAAACCGTGTTTATTTCACGAGTTTTAATGCGTGATGAATGCTGAGACTTTAGAATTTTGTAAAAATGAAATTTTTGATCTTCTTCAGAAAAGATTAATCAGGCATAGTAAGTCACCCTGGTCGTGTGCTGCTTTCTATGTCCAGAAAAATTCTGAGTTAGAACGAGGTTCACCCCGCCTTGTCATAAATTACAAACCCCTGAACAAAATGTTAGAATGGATAAGATATCCCATCCCTAACAAAAATGACTTAATTCAGAGGTTAAGTGAAGCCGTAGTCTTTAGCAAGTTTGACCTTAAGTCTGGATTTTGGAAAATCCAAATTAGGGAGTCGGACCGTTATAAGACTGCATTTTGTACTCCGTTGGGTCATTACGAGTGGAACGTGATGCTATTCGGCCTAAAAAATGCCCCTTCTGAGTTTCAAAACATTATGAACGATATTTTCAATAGTTTTTCTCATTTCACTATTGTTTATATCGATGCTATTTTAATTTTCTCTAAATCCATTAATGATCACTGGAAACATTTGTTGGCATTCCTTGACATCGCCAAAAGAAATGGACTAGTGGTTTCTGCTAAGAAAATTAAACTTTTCCAAACCAAGATTAGATTCCTTGGTTTTGATATTTGTACCAGTAAGATCAGACCAATTCAAAGGTCAACTGATTTTGCTGAAAAATTTCCTGATGTCATTATGGATAAAACTCAGCTCCAGAGATTTCTTGGTTCGCTGAATTATATGGCTGATTTTTATAAAGATCTGAGAAAACGGTGTCGTCCTCTCTTCCAGAGACTTCGTACCAACCCTTCTCCGTGGATTGATATCCACAAAAATCTTGTTAGGGAAATTAAGACATATGTCAAAACTCTTCCATGTCTTGGAATCCCTAATTCTGAATATTTTAAAATTGTTGAATCAGATGCCTCTGACATTGGTTATGGTGGTATTCTGAAATAATGTGTTTCACCAGGTTCTTCCGAACAAATTTTTCGTTTCCATTCTGGGACCTGGAATCATGCACAATTAAATTATAGTACTACTAAAAAAGAAATTTTATCTATAGTACTATGCATTTCTAAATTTCAATCTGAAGTTGAAGCTTCTCCTTTTAAAATCCCAACTGTTAAAGATTCAAATTTTCCTTTATCTTCTGAAACAAAGAAGATTATTGAGCAAAACAATTTTTGAAACTCTGCTCTCCACATTATAGGTCAATAATTAGACCGTATTGAGGAGAATATTGAAAAACCTATTTTTAAATCTGATTTTGGAAGACGTACTGCTAGTCCTCAAAAACCTAAAATTAAGTTGATTGAAAAACCTTTGATTATTCTACCCGAGAACAGACAGAAAATAGATTCTGTCAGTACTCTAGATAGAATTGATCAAATGCTAGCAGAAATAAAGCTAGAAAAACAAAGTTCAAAACCTTCTACAAGTGTCCTTGATAGGAGTAGAAAGGATTTTAATCCAGACTATATTTCTGTTCTTTCTACAAATGAATCCTCAGAGGATGATTCTGTCATCAATTCTGTTTTAAAACAGTTTTCATCGGAGCCAGCTGAGATAGCCAGACTCACTACTGTGAAACGTTCAGGTTTTACGAAGAACTGCTTTTCAAAGCCAACTCCACCTGATTTAGCGATCGAAGAATGTATGTTTAGAGATCAGTTTTCGGCTAGTGCCGACAGGATATATGAATGGAACATTGATGGACTCTCTGAACAAGAAGTCCTAAATACTCTACAAAAGATGTCCATGATCGCCGATGCCTATGTTCAGAAAAACATTTTACAACCTGATGTTGTTTTAATGTTAGTTTCTGGTTTTACGGGTATGCTTCGGTCTTGGTGGGATAAACACCTTATTGATGAAGCTAAACAAAGGATTCAATTTGCTGTCAAGCAAAATGATGATGGTACCCCTATTTTTGATAACACCATAGGACGAGGTGCCTCTGATGGTGTTAATACTTTGATTTATACGATTATAAAACATTTCATTGGTACGCCTTCAAATGTGACTAATCGTTTTTCTGATTATTTGAATAATCTGAGATGTCCTAACATGTCAGATTATAATTGGTATGAAACCGTGTTTATTTCACGAGTTTTAATGCGTGATGAATGCTGAGACTTTAGAATTTTGTAATAATGAAATTTTTGATCTTCTTCAGAAAAGATTAATCAGGCATAGTAAGTCACCCTGGTCGTGTGCTGCTTTCTATGTCCAGAAAAATTCTGAGTTAGAACGAGGTTCACCCCGCCTTGTCATAAATTACAAACCCCTGAACAAAATGTTAGAATGGATAAGATATCCCATCCCTAACAAAAATGACTTAATTCAGAGGTTAAGTGAAGCCGTAGTCTTTAGCAAGTTTGACCTTAAGTCTGGATTTTGAAAAATCCAAATTAGGGAGTCAGACCGTTATAAGACTGCATTTTGTACTCCGTTTGGTCATTACGAGTGGAACGTGATGCTATTCGGCCTAAAAAATGCCCCTTCTGAGTTTCAAAACATTATGAACGATATTTTCAATAGTTTTTCTCATTTCACTATTGTTTATATCGATGCTATTTTAATTTTCTCTAAATCCATTAATGATCACTGGAAACATTTGTTGGCATTCCTTGACATCGCCAAAAGAAATGGACTAGTGGTTTCTGCTAAGAAAATTAAACTTTTCCAAACCAAGATTAGAATCCTTGGTTTTGATATTTGTACCAGTAAGATCAGACCAATTCAAAGGTCAACTGATTTTGCTGAAAAATTTCCTGATGTCATTATAGATAAAACTCAGCTCCAGAAATTTCTTGGTTCGCTGAATTATATCGCTGATTTTTATAAAGATCTGAGAAAATGGTGTCGTCCTCTCTTCCAGAGACTTCGTACCAACCCTTCTCCGTGGACTGATATCCAGACAAATCTTGTTAGGGAAATTAAGACATATGTCAAAACTCTTCCATGTCTTGGAATCCCTAATTCTGAATATTTTAAAATTGTTGAAACAGATGCCTCTGACATTGGTTATGGTGGCATTCTGAAACAATGTGTTTCGCCAGGTTCTTCCGAACAAATTTTTCGTTTCCATTCCGGGACCTGGAATCATGCACAATTAAATTATAGTACTACTAAAAAAGAAATTTTATCTATAGTACTATGCATTTCTAAATTTCAATCTGATTTATTAAATCAAAAATTTCTTTTAAGAATTGATTGCAAAAGTGCTAAGTATGTTTTAGAAAAAGATGTTGAAAACATTGCATCTAAACAAATTTTTGCACGATGACAAGCTATTTTAAGCATTTTTTATTTTGATATTGAGTATATAAAAGGATCGGATAACTCCATCCCTGATTTTCTTACCCGTGAATTTCTGCAGAGAAAAAATGAGTAAGAAAAGAAACGAGAGAAGACTGAAAGCTCCCAGAGGCCTCCACTTCTCCCAGCACCTCCTGCCTCTCTTTTGATGCCAACTTCCCCACTAGAAGTTGCAAATAGATACACAGTTCTGGGAACTATGCCCAGACCTGTAACCCCAAGTTCGTTTGCCATGGCAGTAACCATGCCACATGATCCCTCGTCCAACCCTTTGGGTAGAACAAGGCCTAGATTTCCGGCTCCTAATAGAGCAGAAAGTTTTCAAAAATCACATTTTCAAAGTCTTTTCTACATTGAGAATATTGTAGAAACAGATCCTCTCCAAATCGCTTTTCATTATTTTTCGCCAGGATGGCACTGGGTTCCTCGTAATCCAGAAAAAGATTTGAAATTCTTTCTTTCTATTCTCTCCCATACAGGATCAATCTACTTGAAACCACTTTATGATAAAGTGGATCCTTCAAAGATCTTTTCCCATTCTTGTTTTATTGTCAGAATTCTAACACCTGATCAATGGGGACAGAATCCGAATACTATTAAAAGTATTCCGGATACCCAGGTTAGATATAATTATCATGATTATATCGACGCCTGGCTCCATTTTCCTTTTTATCAGACACCAAGTATGTCTCATTCTTGGTTCTTTAATTTTGATAAAAAATTCGTTCCAAAGATCCCTCTTTGGTTCATCCAATGGTGGCAATCTTTTGGCCCAATTCCAGATATCTATCCGCCAGGCCTCTAGCCTGTCCTTGATCATATTAAATCGGTAACCCCAAAAATGGATTCCCCTCATTCTAAATTTCCATTTTTAATCCATTTTTGTGCTCATTAAAAATTACCATGGATCCTTAATTGGACCAATGAGAAAACTGCAGACATTCTTGTCCGTAGATTTTAAGTTAAATACTGGGATAAAACCCAGATCCCTGATAATTTTTTGACTAAAGCTTTAAATGATTTTCCTGTCTCGGCACTAGATCTAAAAGACCGGGAGGAGTTTTCATCACCAAAGTCAAAAAATCAGATCGAGTTTCCTTTTCCACTTCTCAAACCTAAGGATACTCCAAGTTCATCTTCAAAACAGAAGAAAAAGACTTCATCAGAAAAGAAGCCTTCTTCTTCTCCAAAGAAAAAAGATTCAGATTCAGAAAGTTCAGCCTCTTCGAAAAAAGACTCCAAGAAGAAGCAAACAAAGAGATGCTTGAGATAGAAGGACAACTCAATAGCATGATGCTATTAAAGCAGTCCATTGATGAAGAAGCCAGCAGTGAATCAGAACAGTCAGAACATGACTCTGATGACCTGTACAAATACTTTGGACACGACAAAGAATACTCTTCGCCTGATCTCGGACAGCCTTAATTGCCAGTCCACAAAAGTCCAGATCGGTCAGCAGATAAAGACAAGATGTCCCCACTGCCGACACCTTTTGAGCCAGTCAGCACTAGAAGACAAAACATCTTTCGGTGCGGAAAAATTCATTGCCTGACTGCCCAGCTTTCGGCGCAGACAACTTTACTTTTCCAAAAAAGTAATCACGTGGTGTGGTTACTGTTTGCTTTCGGCTACTTTCGGCCGCTTTTCCTTTTTGTTTGTCTCCCGTGATCTACTCTGGGTTTCTTTTGTAATACCTCTCCATCTATATAAGGAGAGTTCAGTTTTTAGTTTGAAGGCAGAGTTCATTCCACCCCTTTCTTACGATAAGAAAACTTGTAAGGAATCCTCTCTGCAAGCCATAATCTTGTAATTTTGTGAATCTTGTGATTATAATGAATAATATTTTTATTTTAAATCTATCTTCATTATTTATGTTTAAACATTGCATACATATGGTCGGCTTTGCCGCCTATTGAACGGAATCAGGGCCGTTCCCTAGTACAGCGATCGGACTTCCCTCACAGTGCCCTTGTCGGAACTCTGTTCCCCCATTCATTTGAATTTTCGCCTTTCTATTTTACATGCATTGGTCGGCTGAGCCGCCTCTTAACTGCTGCATATTTATTTTCTACATCTTAACTTCCCCACTGGAAGTTGACAAAGAAGTATCTTCCGTGATGGACCCCCACTTCCAGCAGTCGAGTTCCATTTGCCGTAGGTAAGTCCCTGTGTTGCCGTTAGCCGAAGGAAGGCGTTAGGCGTTGATGGGCACGATAGGTACCTGGTAAGGACAATAAGTCTGTGAGGGATGTGTTCCCTTAGGGTATGTGTTACCCGTGCAGTAGGGTAAGGTCAAAATCCTAGATTTAGGTAGTACCTAAGTTTCTTAGGAAGTTGCCAAAAAGAATAGGATGTTTAGATCCAGTTCTTCAGTTAGTTCCAGGTCAAGTAAACCGCCTGATATTATTAATGAAGAAGATGAAATTTTAGAAATCAATTTTGATAAAGATCCTATGATTGAAATCAATCGATGGCGTTTGCCAAAGATTGGTATTGATTCTCTTTATGATAAAACCTGGAGAGAAAAGGTTCATCTTACTGAATTCAATGTGAAAACAGTAGAAAGAACCTTTGCTATTTCTAAAACTCAGGAAAAATGCCGTCTGTTTCAACGTGATGTTATAACAGACATGAAGAAATAATATTTTTCTTTTATTCACATTGCATCTGTCCAGGTTGCCATCAAACCTTTAATTAGGAAAGGTGTCAATGCCTCTGTGCTCCTGTACTTGCGTGATGCAAGATTCAGGAATTTTGATGACAGTCAGCTTGGGATTGTGCAAACATCCCTTGCAGAAGGTCCTGTTCATTTTGATTGTTACCCAGATTTAACTATTGATTTAAATGATAAAAATATTCTTGATGTTTTAACCTTGAATATTTTGACTTCTGGGATTGACATAACCGATGGCAGTAAGCCTCTAGCATTAATTTATCACATTTATTACAGACTAATGAAGACTAGCCTTAATCCTAAGGCTAAACTACATTCGTCTAGAGACCAGACCCTTCTGACACAGAGCTCATCTTCCAGCGCTGATATCAGAACCCCCAAGATGATTAACTGGAAGGATGTTTCTTTTCCAAATGAGTGGGTTCTTCCCCAAGAATTACCCCCAAGACAAGTCATGCCTCGAAATAAAGATGTTGATTTAATTCAACAGTATCTTGATGGTACTGTAAAGATTTCTTTTGACAGACCCTCCACGACCAAAGAAACACGATACTCTTTCACTGGTCCCCTATCTTCTACTTCTTCGGACCCGAGAATCAGTAGAGATAAAAATCTCGAAACATTCTTGGAAGATTCTGTCAAGATGGCAGAACCTAAACGTCCAATTATTATCCAAGAAATTCCCAAGGGAAATTCTTCTGAGTCCAAGTTGAAGGGAGTCTCTTCAGAGTCTCAAGTAACTTCAGCTTTTTACACAACCAAAGATGATTTTCCATCATCCAAGGGAAAAGCCAAAAAGGAAGAAACTGAAGAAGACTCTTCTGAGTCCCCTACAGCTTCAAATTTGGTTATGAACACAAATGTTTTGCACCCACAATTAATGATGATGTGCAAACCCTTTGAGATTGATATGATTTCACTGGTTGATGAATTTAAGAGCATAAAAAACCGACCTAAGCGTATAGCTTATGCTCGTGATTTTAGTCAAGCCCAAAAACAAAGGGTAAGACCAAAATGGAAAGAATTGATGAATGCCCAGCAAAGGCATATTCTTTTCTTTGATTTTCTTGAAAATCATTATGATTTTAAGCATTGTGATTTTAAGAATAAATTTTTTAATGTTTTAAAAACTACATTTGTTAAAGAAGATAAAACAGTTGTAACGGAAAGCCATCTTCCACTTGAGACCACTTTGATCTCAGTACGTGGAGCTGAAGTTGAAGCTTCTCCTTTTAAAATCCCAACTGTTAAAGATTCAAATTTTCCTTTATCTTCTGAAACAAAGAAGATTATTGAGCAAAACAATTTTTGAAACTCTGCTCTCCACATTATAGGTCAACAATTAGACCGTATTGAGGAGAATATTGAAAAACCTGTTTTTAAATCTGATTTTGGAAGACGTACTGCTAGTCCTCAAAAACCTAAAATTAAGTTGATTGAAAAACCTTTGATTATTCTACCCGAGAACAGACAAAAAATAGATTCTGTCAGTACTCTAGATAGAATTGATCAAATGCTAGCAGAAATAAAGCTAGAAAAACAAAGTTCAAAACCTTCTACAAGTGTCCTTGATAGGAGTAGAAAGGATTTTAATCCAGACTATATTTCTGTTCTTTCTACAGATGAATCCTCAGAGGATGATTCTGTCATCAATTCTGTTTTAAAACAGTTTTCATCGGAGCCAGCTGAGATAGCCAGACTCACTACTGTGAAACGTTCAGGTTTTACGAAGAACTGCTTTTCAAAGCCAACTCCACCTGATTTAGCGATCGAAGAACGTATGTTTAGAGATCAATTTTCGGCTAGTGCCGACAGGATATATGAATGGAACATTGATGGACTCTCTAAACAAGAAGTCCTAAATACTCTACAAAAGATGTCCATGATCGCCGATGCCTATGTTCAGAAAAACATTTTACAACCTGATGTTGTTTTAATGTTAGTTTCTGGTTTTACGGGTATGCTTCGGTCTTGGTGGGATAAACACCTTACTGATGAAGCTAAACAAAGGATTCAATTTGCTGTCAAGCAAAATGATGATGGTACCCCTGTTTTTGATAACACCATAGGACGAGGTGCCTCTGATGGTGTTAATACTTTGATTTATACGATTATAAAACATTTCATTGGTACGCCTTCAAATGTGACTAATCGTTTTTCTGATTATTTGAATAATCTGAGATGTCCTAACATGTCAGATTATAATTGGTATGAAACCGTGTTTATTTCACGAGTTTTAATGCGTGATGAATGCTGAGACTTTAGAATTTTGTAAAAATGAAATTTTTGATCTTCTTCAGAAAAGATTAATCAGGCATAGTAAGTCACCCTGGTCGTGTGCTGCTTTCTATGTCCAGAAAAATTCTGAGTTAGAACGAGGTTCACCCCGCCTTGTCATAAATTACAAACCCCTGAACAAAATGTTAGAATGGATAAGATATCCCATCCCTAACAAAAATGACTTAATTCAGAGGTTAAGTGAAGCCGTAGTCTTTAGCAAGTTTGACCTTAAGTCTGGATTTTGGAAAATCCAAATTAGGGAGTCGGACCGTTATAAGACTGCATTTTGTACTCCGTTGGGTCATTACGAGTGGAACGTGATGCTATTCGGCCTAAAAAATGCCCCTTCTGAGTTTCAAAACATTATGAACGATATTTTCAATAGTTTTTCTCATTTCACTATTGTTTATATCGATGCTATTTTAATTTTCTCTAAATCCATTAATGATCACTGGAAACATTTGTTGGCATTCCTTGACATCGCCAAAAGAAATGGACTAGTGGTTTCTGCTAAGAAAATTAAACTTTTCCAAACCAAGATTAGATTCCTTGGTTTTGATATTTGTACCAGTAAGATCAGACCAATTCAAAGGTCAACTGATTTTGCTGAAAAATTTCCTGATGTCATTATGGATAAAACTCAGCTCCAGAGATTTCTTGGTTCGCTGAATTATATCGCTGATTTTTATAAAGATCTGAGAAAACGGTGTCGTCCTCTCTTCCAGAGACTTCGTACCAACCCTTCTCCGTGGATTGATATCCACAAAAATCTTGTTAGGGAAATTAAGACATATGTCAAAACTCTTCCATGTCTTGGAATCCCTAATTCTGAATATTTTAAAATTGTTGAATCAGATGCCTCTGACATTGGTTATGGTGGTATTCTGAAATAATGTGTTTCACCAGGTTCTTCCGAACAAATTTTTCGTTTCCATTCTGGGACCTGGAATCATGCACAATTAAATTATAGTACTACTAAAAAAGAAATTTTATCTATAGTACTATGCATTTCTAAATTTCAATCTGAAGTTGAAGCTTCTCCTTTTAAAATCCCAACTGTTAAAGATTCAAATTTTCCTTTATCTTCTGAAACAAAGAAGATTATTGAGCAAAACAATTTTTGAAACTCTGCTCTCCACATTATAGGTCAATAATTAGACCGTATTGAGGAGAATATTGAAAAACCTATTTTTAAATCTGATTTTGGAAGACGTACTGCTAGTCCTCAAAAACCTAAAATTAAGTTGATTGAAAAACCTTTGATTATTCTACCCGAGAACAGACAGAAAATAGATTCTGTCAGTACTCTAGATAGAATTGATCAAATGCTAGCAGAAATAAAGCTAGAAAAACAAAGTTCAAAACCTTCTACAAGTGTCCTTGATAGGAGTAGAAAGGATTTTAATCCAGACTATATTTCTGTTCTTTCTACAAATGAATCCTCAGAGGATGATTCTGTCATCAATTCTGTTTTAAAACAGTTTTCATCGGAGCCAGCTGAGATAGCCAGACTCACTACTGTGAAACGTTCAGGTTTTACGAAGAACTGCTTTTCAAAGCCAACTCCACCTGATTTAGCGATCGAAGAATGTATGTTTAGAGATCAGTTTTCGGCTAGTGCCGACAGGATATATGAATGGAACATTGATGGACTCTCTGAACAAGAAGTCCTAAATACTCTACAAAAGATGTCCATGATCGCCGATGCCTATGTTCAGAAAAACATTTTACAACCTGATGTTGTTTTAATGTTAGTTTCTGGTTTTACGGGTATGCTTCGGTCTTGGTGGGATAAACACCTTATTGATGAAGCTAAACAAAGGATTCAATTTGCTGTCAAGCAAAATGATGATGGTACCCCTATTTTTGATAACACCATAGGACGAGGTGCCTCTGATGGTGTTAATACTTTGATTTATACGATTCTAAAACATTTCATTGGTACGCCTTCAAATGTGACTAATCGTTTTTCTGATTATTTGAATAATCTGAGATGTCCTAACATGTCAGATTATAATTGGTATGAAACCGTGTTTATTTCACGAGTTTTAATGCGTGATGAATGCTGAGACTTTAGAATTTTGTAATAATGAAATTTTTGATCTTCTTCAGAAAAGATTAATCAGGCATAGTAAGTCACCCTGGTCGTGTGCTGCTTTCTATGTCCAGAAAAATTCTGAGTTAGAACGAGGTTCACCCCGCCTTGTCATAAATTACAAACCCCTGAACAAAATGTTAGAATGGATAAGATATCCCATCCCTAACAAAAATGACTTAATTCAGAGGTTAAGTGAAGCCGTAGTCTTTAGCAAGTTTGACCTTAAGTCTGGATTTTGAAAAATCCAAATTAGGGAGTCAGACCGTTATAAGACTGCATTTTGTACTCCGTTTGGTCATTACGAGTGGAACGTGATGCTATTCGGCCTAAAAAATGCCCCTTCTGAGTTTCAAAACATTATGAACGATATTTTCAATAGTTTTTCTCATTTCACTATTGTTTATATCGATGCTATTTTAATTTTCTCTAAATCCATTAATGATCACTGGAAACATTTGTTGGCATTCCTTGACATCGCCAAAAGAAATGGACTAGTGGTTTCTGCTAAGAAAATTAAACTTTTCCAAACCAAGATTAGAATCCTTGGTTTTGATATTTGTACCAGTAAGATCAGACCAATTCAAAGGTCAACTGATTTTGCTGAAAAATTTCCTGATGTCATTATAGATAAAACTCAGCTCCAGAAATTTCTTGGTTCGCTGAATTATATCGCTGATTTTTATAAAGATCTGAGAAAATGGTGTCGTCCTCTCTTCCAGAGACTTCGTACCAACCCTTCTCCGTGGACTGATATCCAGACAAATCTTGTTAGGGAAATTAAGACATATGTCAAAACTCTTCCATGTCTTGGAATCCCTAATTCTGAATATTTTAAAATTGTTGAAACAGATGCCTCTGACATTGGTTATGGTGGCATTCTGAAACAATGTGTTTCGCCAGGTTCTTCCGAACAAATTTTTCGTTTCCATTCCGGGACCTGGAATCATGCACAATTAAATTATAGTACTACTAAAAAAGAAATTTTATCTATAGTACTATGCATTTCTAAATTTCAATCTGATTTATTAAATCAAAAATTTCTTTTAAGAATTGATTGCAAAAGTGCTAAGTATGTTTTAGAAAAAGATGTTGAAAACATTGCATCTAAACAAATTTTTGCACGATGGCAAGCTATTTTAAGCATTTTTTATTTTGATATTGAGTATATAAAAGGATCGGATAACTCCATCCCTGATTTTCTTACCCGTGAATTTCTGCAGAGAAAAAATGAGTAAGAAAAGAAACGAGAGAAGACTGAAAGCTCCCAGAGGCCTCCACTTCTCCCAGCACCTCCTGCCTCTCTTTTGATGCCAACTTCCCCACTAGAAGTTGCAAATAGATACACAGTTCTGGGAACTATGCCCAGACCTGTAACCCCAAGTTCGTTTGCCATGGCAGTAACCATGCCACATGATCCCTCGTCCAACCCTTTGGGTAGAACAAGGCCTAGATTTCCGGCTCCTAACAGAGCAGAAAGTTTTCAAAAATCACATTTTCAAAGTCTTTTCTACATTGAGAATATTGTAGAAACAGATCCTCTCCAAATCGCTTTTCATTATTTTTCGCCAGGATGGCACTGGGTTCCTCGTAATCCAGAAAAAGATTTGAAATTCTTTCTTTCTATTCTCTCCCATACAGGATCAATCTACTTGAAACCACTTTATGATAAAGTGGATCCTTCAAAGATCTTTTCCCATTCTTGTTTTATTGTCAGAATTCTAACACCTGATCAATGGGGACAGAATCCGAATACTATTAAAAGTATTCCGGATACCCAGGTTAGATATAATTATCATGATTATATCGACGCCTGGCTCCATTTTCCTTTTTATCAGACACCAAGTATGTCTCATTCTTGGTTCTTTAATTTTGATAAAAAATTCGTTCCAAAGATCCCTCTTTGGTTCATCCAATGGTGGCAATCTTTTGGCCCAATTCCAGATATCTATCCGCCAGGCCTCTAGCCTGTCCTTGATCATATTAAATCGGTAACCCCAAAAATGGATTCCCCTCATTCTAAATTTCCATTTTTAATCCATTTTTGTGCTCATTAAAAATTACCATGGATCCTTAATTGGACCAATGAGAAAACTGCAGACATTCTTGTCCGTAGATTTTAAGTTAAATACTGGGATAAAACCCAGATCCCTGATAATTTTTTGACTAAAGCTTTAAATGATTTTCCTGTCTCGGCACTAGATCTAAAAGACCGGGAGGAGTTTTCATCACCAAAGTCAAAAAATCAGATCGAGTTTCCTTTTCCACTTCTCAAACCTAAGGATACTCCAAGTTCATCTTCAAAACAGAAGAAAAAGACTTCATCAGAAAAGAAGCCTTCTTCTTCTCCAAAGAAAAAAGATTCAGATTCAGAAAGTTCAGCCTCTTCGAAAAAAGACTCCAAGAAGAAGCAAACAAAGAGATGCTTGAGATAGAAGGACAACTCAATAGCATGATGCTATTAAAGCAGTCCATTGATGAAGAAGCCAGCAGTGAATCAGAACAGTCAGAACATGACTCTGATGACCTGTACAAATACTTTGGACACGACAAAGAATACTCTTCGCCTGATCTCGGACAGCCTTAATTGCCAGTCCACAAAAGTCCAGATCGGTCAGCAGATAAAGACAAGATGTCCCCACTGCCGACACCTTTTGAGCCAGTCAGCACTAGAAGACAAAACATCTTTCGGTGCGGAAAA
The DNA here is from genome assembly GCA_036898215.1 of Platycarya strobilacea. Taxonomy (NCBI): domain Eukaryota; kingdom Viridiplantae; phylum Streptophyta; class Magnoliopsida; order Fagales; family Juglandaceae; genus Platycarya; species Platycarya strobilacea. Next base: position 25,786,003 of record CM072555.1, on the reverse strand, counting down.
ATTCATTGCCTGACTGCCCAGCTTTCGGCGCAGACAACTTTACTTTTCCAAAAAAGTAATCACGTGGTGTGGTTACTGTTTGCTTTCGGCTACTTTCGGCCGCTTTTCCTTTTTGTTTGTCTCCCGTGATCTACTCTGGGTTTCTTTTGTAATACCTCTCCATCTATATAAGGAGAGTTCAGTTTTTAGTTTGAAGGCAGAGTTCATTCCACCCCTTTCTTACGATAAGAAAACTTGTAAGGAATCCTCTCTGCAAGCCATAATCTTGTAATTTTGTGAATCTTGTGATTATAATGAATAATATTTTTATTTTAAATCTATCTTCATTATTTATGTTTATACATTGCATACATATGGTCGGCTTTGCCGCCTATTGAACGGAATCAGGGCCGTTCCCTAGTACAGCGATCGGACTTCCCTCACAGTGCCCTTGTCGGAACTCTGTTCCCCCATTCATTTGAATTTTCGCCTTTCTATTTTACATGCATTGGTCGGCTGAGCCGCCTCTTAACTGCTGCATATTTATTTTCTACATCTTAACTTCCCCACTGGAAGTTGACAAAGAAGTATCTTCCGTGATGGACCCCCACTTCCAGCAGTCGAGTTCCATTTGCCGTAGGTAAGTCCCTGTGTTGCCGTTAGCCGAAGGAAGGCGTTAGGCGTTGATGGGCACGATAGGTACCTGGTAAGGACAATAAGTCTGTGAGGGATGTGTTCCCTTAGGGTATGTGTTACCCGTGCAGTAGGGTAAGGTCAAAATCCTAGATTTAGGTAGTACCTAAGTTTCTTAGGAAGTTGCCAAAAAGAATAGGATGTTTAGATCCAGTTCTTCAGTTAGTTCCAGGTCAAGTAAACCGCCTGATATTATTAATGAAGAAGATGAAATTTTAGAAATCAATTTTGATAAAGATCCTATGATTGAAATCAATCGATGGCGTTTGCCAAAGATTGGTATTGATTCTCTTTATGATAAAACCTGGAGAGAAAAGGTTCATCTTACTGAATTCAATGTGAAAACAGTAGAAAGAACCTTTGCTATTTCTAAAACTCAGGAAAAATGCCGTCTGTTTCAACGTGATGTTATAACAGACATGAAGAAAAAATATTTTTCTTTTATTCACATTGCATCTGTCCAGGTTGCCATCAAACCTTTAATTAGGAAAGGTGTCAATGCCTCTGTGCTCCTGTACTTGCGTGATGCAAGATTCAGGAATTTTGATGACAGTCAGCTTGGGATTGTGCAAACATCCCTTGCAGAAGGTCCTGTTCATTTTGATTGTTACCCAGATTTAACTATTGATTTAAATGATAAAAATATTCTTGATGTTTTAACCTTGAATATTTTGACTTCTGGGATTGACATAACCGATGGCAGTAAGCCTCTAGCATTAATTTATCACATTTATTACAGACTAATGAAGACTAGCCTTAATCCTAAGGCTAAACTACATTCGTCTAGAGACCAGACCCTTCTGACACAGAGCTCATCTTCCAGCGCTGATATCAGAACCCCCAAGATGATTAACTGGAAGGATGTTTCTTTTCCAAATGAGTGGGTTCTTCCCCAAGAATTACCCCCAAGACAAGTCATGCCTCGAAATAAAGATGTTGATTTAATTCAACAGTATCTTGATGGTACTGTAAAGATTTCTTTTGACAGACCCTCCACGACCAAAGAAACACGATACTCTTTCACTGGTCCCCTATCTTCTACTTCTTCGGACCCGAGAATCAGTAGAGATAAAAATCTCGAAACATTCTTGGAAGATTCTGTCAAGATGGCAGAACCTAAACGTCCAATTATTATCCAAGAAATTCCCAAGGGAAATTCTTCTGAGTCCAAGTTGAAGGGAGTCTCTTCAGAGTCTCAAGTAACTTCAGCTTTTTACACAACCAAAGATGATTTTCCATCATCCAAGGGAAAAGCCAAAAAGGAAGAAACTGAAGAAGACTCTTCTGAGTCCCCTACAGCTTCAAATTTGGTTATGAACACAAATGTTTTGCACCCACAATTAATGATGATGTGCAAACCCTTTGAGATTGATATGATTTCACTGGTTGATGAATTTAAGAGCATAAAAAACCGACCTAAGCGTATAGCTTATGCTCGTGATTTTAGTCAAGCCCAAAAACAAAGGGTAAGACCAAAATGGAAAGAATTGATGAATGCCCAGCAAAGGCATATTCTTTTCTTTGATTTTCTTGAAAATCATTATGATTTTAAGCATTGTGATTTTAAGAATAAATTTTTTAATGTTTTAAAAACTACATTTGTTAAAGAAGATAAAACAGTTGTAACGGAAAGCCATCTTCCACTTGAGACCACTTTGATCTCAGTACGTGGAGCTGAAGTTGAAGCTTCTCCTTTTAAAATCCCAACTGTTAAAGATTCAAATTTTCCTTTATCTTCTGAAACAAAGAAGATTATTGAGCAAAACAATTTTTGAAACTCTGCTCTCCACATTATAGGTCAACAATTAGACCGTATTGAGGAGAATATTGAAAAACCTGTTTTTAAATCTGATTTTGGAAGACGTACTGCTAGTCCTCAAAAACCTAAAATTAAGTTGATTGAAAAACCTTTGATTATTCTACCCGAGAACAGACAAAAAATAGATTCTGTCAGTACTCTAGATAGAATTGATCAAATGCTAGCAGAAATAAAGCTAGAAAAACAAAGTTCAAAACCTTCTACAAGTGTCCTTGATAGGAGTAGAAAGGATTTTAATCCAGACTATATTTCTGTTCTTTCTACAGATGAATCCTCAGAGGATGATTCTGTCATCAATTCTGTTTTAAAACAGTTTTCATCGGAGCCAGCTGAGATAGCCAGACTCACTACTGTGAAACGTTCAGGTTTTACGAAGAACTGCTTTTCAAAGCCAACTCCACCTGATTTAGCGATCGAAGAACGTATGTTTAGAGATCAATTTTCGGCTAGTGCCGACAGGATATATGAATGGAACATTGATGGACTCTCTAAACAAGAAGTCCTAAATACTCTACAAAAGATGTCCATGATCGCCGATGCCTATGTTCAGAAAAACATTTTACAACCTGATGTTGTTTTAATGTTAGTTTCTGGTTTTACGGGTATGCTTCGGTCTTGGTGGGATAAACACCTTACTGATGAAGCTAAACAAAGGATTCAATTTGCTGTCAAGCAAAATGATGATGGTACCCCTGTTTTTGATAACACCATAGGACGAGGTGCCTCTGATGGTGTTAATACTTTGATTTATACGATTATAAAACATTTCATTGGTACGCCTTCAAATGTGACTAATCGTTTTTCTGATTATTTGAATAATCTGAGATGTCCTAACATGTCAGATTATAATTGGTATGAAACCGTGTTTATTTCACGAGTTTTAATGCGTGATGAATGCTGAGACTTTAGAATTTTGTAAAAATGAAATTTTTGATCTTCTTCAGAAAAGATTAATCAGGCATAGTAAGTCACCCTGGTCGTGTGCTGCTTTCTATGTCCAGAAAAATTCTGAGTTAGAACGAGGTTCACCCCGCCTTGTCATAAATTACAAACCCCTGAACAAAATGTTAGAATGGATAAGATATCCCATCCCTAACAAAAATGACTTAATTCAGAGGTTAAGTGAAGCCGTAGTCTTTAGCAAGTTTGACCTTAAGTCTGGATTTTGGAAAATCCAAATTAGGGAGTCGGACCGTTATAAGACTGCATTTTGTACTCCGTTGGGTCATTACGAGTGGAACGTGATGCTATTCGGCCTAAAAAATGCCCCTTCTGAGTTTCAAAACATTATGAACGATATTTTCAATAGTTTTTCTCATTTCACTATTGTTTATATCGATGCTATTTTAATTTTCTCTAAATCCATTAATGATCACTGGAAACATTTGTTGGCATTCCTTGACATCGCCAAAAGAAATGGACTAGTGGTTTCTGCTAAGAAAATTAAACTTTTCCAAACCAAGATTAGATTCCTTGGTTTTGATATTTGTACCAGTAAGATCAGACCAATTCAAAGGTCAACTGATTTTGCTGAAAAATTTCCTGATGTCATTATGGATAAAACTCAGCTCCAGAGATTTCTTGGTTCGCTGAATTATATCGCTGATTTTTATAAAGATCTGAGAAAACGGTGTCGTCCTCTCTTCCAGAGACTTCGTACCAACCCTTCTCCGTGGATTGATATCCACAAAAATCTTGTTAGGGAAATTAAGACATATGTCAAAACTCTTCCATGTCTTGGAATCCCTAATTCTGAATATTTTAAAATTGTTGAATCAGATGCCTCTGACATTGGTTATGGTGGTATTCTGAAATAATGTGTTTCACCAGGTTCTTCCGAACAAATTTTTCGTTTCCATTCTGGGACCTGGAATCATGCACAATTAAATTATAGTACTACTAAAAAAGAAATTTTATCTATAGTACTATGCATTTCTAAATTTCAATCTGAAGTTGAAGCTTCTCCTTTTAAAATCCCAACTGTTAAAGATTCAAATTTTCCTTTATCTTCTGAAACAAAGAAGATTATTGAGCAAAACAATTTTTGAAACTCTGCTCTCCACATTATAGGTCAATAATTAGACCGTATTGAGGAGAATATTGAAAAACCTATTTTTAAATCTGATTTTGGAAGACGTACTGCTAGTCCTCAAAAACCTAAAATTAAGTTGATTGAAAAACCTTTGATTATTCTACCCGAGAACAGACAGAAAATAGATTCTGTCAGTACTCTAGATAGAATTGATCAAATGCTAGCAGAAATAAAGCTAGAAAAACAAAGTTCAAAACCTTCTACAAGTGTCCTTGATAGGAGTAGAAAGGATTTTAATCCAGACTATATTTCTGTTCTTTCTACAAATGAATCCTCAGAGGATGATTCTGTCATCAATTCTGTTTTAAAACAGTTTTCATCGGAGCCAGCTGAGATAGCCAGACTCACTACTGTGAAACGTTCAGGTTTTACGAAGAACTGCTTTTCAAAGCCAACTCCACCTGATTTAGCGATCGAAGAATGTATGTTTAGAGATCAGTTTTCGGCTAGTGCCGACAGGATATATGAATGGAACATTGATGGACTCTCTGAACAAGAAGTCCTAAATACTCTACAAAAGATGTCCATGATCGCCGATGCCTATGTTCAGAAAAACATTTTACAACCTGATGTTGTTTTAATGTTAGTTTCTGGTTTTACGGGTATGCTTCGGTCTTGGTGGGATAAACACCTTATTGATGAAGCTAAACAAAGGATTCAATTTGCTGTCAAGCAAAATGATGATGGTACCCCTATTTTTGATAACACCATAGGACGAGGTGCCTCTGATGGTGTTAATACTTTGATTTATACGATTATAAAACATTTCATTGGTACGCCTTCAAATGTGACTAATCGTTTTTCTGATTATTTGAATAATCTGAGATGTCCTAACATGTCAGATTATAATTGGTATGAAACCGTGTTTATTTCACGAGTTTTAATGCGTGATGAATGCTGAGACTTTAGAATTTTGTAATAATGAAATTTTTGATCTTCTTCAGAAAAGATTAATCAGGCATAGTAAGTCACCCTGGTCGTGTGCTGCTTTCTATGTCCAGAAAAATTCTGAGTTAGAACGAGGTTCACCCCGCCTTGTCATAAATTACAAACCCCTGAACAAAATGTTAGAATGGATAAGATATCCCATCCCTAACAAAAATGACTTAATTCAGAGGTTAAGTGAAGCCGTAGTCTTTAGCAAGTTTGACCTTAAGTCTGGATTTTGAAAAATCCAAATTAGGGAGTCAGACCGTTATAAGACTGCATTTTGTACTCCGTTTGGTCATTACGAGTGGAACGTGATGCTATTCGGCCTAAAAAATGCCCCTTCTGAGTTTCAAAACATTATGAACGATATTTTCAATAGTTTTTCTCATTTCACTATTGTTTATATCGATGCTATTTTAATTTTCTCTAAATCCATTAATGATCACTGGAAACATTTGTTGGCATTCCTTGACATCGCCAAAAGAAATGGACTAGTGGTTTCTGCTAAGAAAATTAAACTTTTCCAAACCAAGATTAGAATCCTTGGTTTTGATATTTGTACCAGTAAGATCAGACCAATTCAAAGGTCAACTGATTTTGCTGAAAAATTTCCTGATGTCATTATAGATAAAACTCAGCTCCAGAAATTTCTTGGTTCGCTGAATTATATCGCTGATTTTTATAAAGATCTGAGAAAATGGTGTCGTCCTCTCTTCCAGAGACTTCGTACCAACCCTTCTCCGTGGACTGATATCCAGACAAATCTTGTTAGGGAAATTAAGACATATGTCAAAACTCTTCCATGTCTTGGAATCCCTAATTCTGAATATTTTAAAATTGTTGAAACAGATGCCTCTGACATTGGTTATGGTGGCATTCTGAAACAATGTGTTTCGCCAGGTTCTTCCGAACAAATTTTTCGTTTCCATTCCGGGACCTGGAATCATGCACAATTAAATTATAGTACTACTAAAAAAGAAATTTTATCTATAGTACTATGCATTTCTAAATTTCAATCTGATTTATTAAATCAAAAATTTCTTTTAAGAATTGATTGCAAAAGTGCTAAGTATGTTTTAGAAAAAGATGTTGAAAACATTGCATCTAAACAAATTTTTGCACGATGGCAAGCTATTTTAAGCATTTTTTATTTTGATATTGAGTATATAAAAGGATCGGATAACTCCATCCCTGATTTTCTTACCCGTGAATTTCTGCAGAGAAAAAATGAGTAAGAAAAGAAACGAGAGAAGACTGAAAGCTCCCAGAGGCCTCCACTTCTCCCAGCACCTCCTGCCTCTCTTTTGATGCCAACTTCCCCACTAGAAGTTGCAAATAGATACACAGTTCTGGGAACTATGCCCAGACCTGTAACCCCAAGTTCGTTTGCCATGGCAGTAACCATGCCACATGATCCCTCGTCCAACCCTTTGGGTAGAACAAGGCCTAGATTTCCGGCTCCTAACAGAGCAGAAAGTTTTCAAAAATCACATTTTCAAAGTCTTTTCTACATTGAGAATATTGTAGAAACAGATCCTCTCCAAATCGCTTTTCATTATTTTTCGCCAGGATGGCACTGGGTTCCTCGTAATCCAGAAAAAGATTTGAAATTCTTTCTTTCTATTCTCTCCCATACAGGATCAATCTACTTGAAACCACTTTATGATAAAGTGGATCCTTCAAAGATCTTTTCCCATTCTTGTTTTATTGTCAGAATTCTAACACCTGATCAATGGGGACAGAATCCGAATACTATTAAAAGTATTCCGGATACCCAGGTTAGATATAATTATCATGATTATATCGACGCCTGGCTCCATTTTCCTTTTTATCAGACACCAAGTATGTCTCATTCTTGGTTCTTTAATTTTGATAAAAAATTCGTTCCAAAGATCCCTCTTTGGTTCATCCAATGGTGGCAATCTTTTGGCCCAATTCCAGATATCTATCCGCCAGGCCTCTAGCCTGTCCTTGATCATATTAAATCGGTAACCCCAAAAATGGATTCCCCTCATTCTAAATTTCCATTTTTAATCCATTTTTGTGCTCATTAAAAATTACCATGGATCCTTAATTGGACCAATGAGAAAACTGCAGACATTCTTGTCCGTAGATTTTAAGTTAAATACTGGGATAAAACCCAGATCCCTGATAATTTTTTGACTAAAGCTTTAAATGATTTTCCTGTCTCGGCACTAGATCTAAAAGACCGGGAGGAGTTTTCATCACCAAAGTCAAAAAATCAGATCGAGTTTCCTTTTCCACTTCTCAAACCTAAGGATACTCCAAGTTCATCTTCAAAACAGAAGAAAAAGACTTCATCAGAAAAGAAGCCTTCTTCTTCTCCAAAGAAAAAAGATTCAGATTCAGAAAGTTCAGCCTCTTCGAAAAAAGACTCCAAGAAGAAGCAAACAAAGAGATGCTTGAGATAGAAGGACAACTCAATAGCATGATGCTATTAAAGCAGTCCATTGATGAAGAAGCCAGCAGTGAATCAGAACAGTCAGAACATGACTCTGATGACCTGTACAAATACTTTGGACACGACAAAGAATACTCTTCGCCTGATCTCGGACAGCCTTAATTGCCAGTCCACAAAAGTCCAGATCGGTCAGCAGATAAAGACAAGATGTCCCCACTGCCGACACCTTTTGAGCCAGTCAGCACTAGAAGACAAAACATCTTTCGGTGCGGAAAAATTCATTGCCTGACTGCCCAGCTTTCGGCGCAGACAACTTTACTTTTCCAAAAAAGTAATCACGTGGTGTGGTTACTGTTTGCTTTCGGCTACTTTCGGCCGCTTTTCCTTTTTGTTTGTCTCCCGTGATCTACTCTGGGTTTCTTTTGTAATACCTCTCCATCTATATAAGGAGAGTTCAGTTTTTAGTTTGAAGGCAGAGTTCATTCCACCCCTTTCTTACGATAAGAAAACTTGTAAGGAATCCTCTCTGCAAGCCATAATCTTGTAATTTTGTGAATCTTGTGATTATAATGAATAATATTTTTATTTTAAATCTATCTTCATTATTTATGTTTATACATTGCATACATATGGTCGGCTTTGCCGCCTATTGAACGGAATCAGGGCCGTTACCTAATACAGCGATCGGACTTCCCTCACAGTGCCCTTGTCGGAACTCTGTTCCCCCATTCATTTGAATTTTCGCCTTTCTATTTTACATGCATTGGTCGGCTGAGCCGCCTCTTAACTGCTGCATATTTATTTTCTACATCTTAACTTCCCCACTGGAAGTTGACAAAGAAGTATCTTCCGTGATGGACCCCCACTTCCAGCAGTCGAGTTCCATTTGCCGTAGGTAAGTCCCTGTGTTGCCGTTAGCCGAAGGAAGGCGTTAGGCGTTGATGGGCACGATAGGTACCTGGTAAGGACAATAAGTCTGTGAGGGATGTGTTCCCTTAGGGTATGTGTTACCCGTGCAGTAGGGTAAGGTCAAAATCCTAGATTTAGGTAGTACCTAAGTTTCTTAGGAAGTTGCCAAAAAGAATAGGATGTTTAGATCCAGTTCTTCAGTTAGTTCCAGGTCAAGTAAACCGCCTGATATTATTAATGAAGAAGATGAAATTTTAGAAATCAATTTTGATAAAGATCCTATGATTGAAATCAATCGATGGCGTTTGCCAAAGATTGGTATTGATTCTCTTTATGATAAAACCTGGAGAGAAAAGGTTCATCTTACTGAATTCAATGTGAAAACAGTAGAAAGAACCTTTGCTATTTCTAAAACTCAGGAAAAATGCCGTCTGTTTCAACGTGATGTTATAACAGACATGAAGAAAAAATATTTTTCTTTTATTCACATTGCATCTGTCCAGGTTGCCATCAAACCTTTAATTAGGAAAGGTGTCAATGCCTCTGTGCTCCTGTACTTGCGTGATGCAAGATTCAGGAATTTTGATGACAGTCAGCTTGGGATTGTGCAAACATCCCTTGCAGAAGGTCCTGTTCATTTTGATTGTTACCCAGATTTAACTATTGATTTAAATGATAAAAATATTCTTGATGTTTTAACCTTGAATATTTTGACTTCTGGGATTGACATAACCGATGGCAGTAAGCCTCTAGCATTAATTTATCACATTTATTACAGACTAATGAAGACTAGCCTTAATCCTAAGGCTAAACTACATTCGTCTAGAGACCAGACCCTTCTGACACAGAGCTCATCTTCCAGCGCTGATATCAGAACCCCCAAGATGATTAACTGGAAGGATGTTTCTTTTCCAAATGAGTGGGTTCTTCCCCAAGAATTACCCCCAAGACAAGTCATGCCTCGAAATAAAGATGTTGATTTAATTCAACAGTATCTTGATGGTACTGTAAAGATTTCTTTTGACAGACCCTCCACGACCAAAGAAACACGATACTCTTTCACTGGTCCCCTATCTTCTACTTCTTCGGACCCGAGAATCAGTAGAGATAAAAATCTCGAAACATTCTTGGAAGATTCTGTCAAGATGGCAGAACCTAAACGTCCAATTATTATCCAAGAAATTCCCAAGGGAAATTCTTCTGAGTCCAAGTTGAAGGGAGTCTCTTCAGAGTCTCAAGTAACTTCAGCTTTTTACACAACCAAAGATGATTTTCCATCATCCAAGGGAAAAGCCAAAAAGGAAGAAACTGAAGAAGACTCTTCTGAGTCCCCTACAGCTTCAAATTTGGTTATGAACACAAATGTTTTGCACCCACAATTAATGATGATGTGCAAACCCTTTGAGATTGATATGATTTCACTGGTTGATGAATTTAAGAGCATAAAAAACTGACCTAAGCGTATAGCTTATGCTCGTGATTTTAGTCAAGCCCAAAAACAAAGGGTAAGACCAAAATGGAAAGAATTGATGAATGCCCAGCAAAGGCATATTCTTTTCTTTGATTTTCTTGAAAATCATTATGATTTTAAGCATTGTGATTTTAAGAATAAATTTTTTAATGTTTTAAAAACTACATTTGTTAAAGAAGATAAAACAGTTGTAACGGAAAGCCATCTTCCACTTGAGACCACTTTGATCTCAGTACGTGGAGCTGAAGTTGAAGCTTCTCCTTTTAAAATCCCAACTGTTAAAGATTCAAATTTTCCTTTATCTTCTGAAACAAAGAAGATTATTGAGCAAAACAATTTTTGAAACTCTGCTCTCCACATTATAGGTCAACAATTAGACCGTATTGAGGAGAATATTGAAAAACCTGTTTTTAAATCTGATTTTGGAAGACGTACTGCTAGTCCTCAAAAACCTAAAATTAAGTTGATTGAAAAACCTTTGATTATTCTACCCGAGAACAGACAAAAAATAGATTCTGTCAGTACTCTAGATAGAATTGATCAAATGCTAGCAGAAATAAAGCTAGAAAAACAAAGTTCAAAACCTTCTACAAGTGTCCTTGATAGGAGTAGAAAGGATTTTAATCCAGACTATATTTCTGTTCTTTCTACAGATGAATCCTCAGAGGATGATTCTGTCATCAATTCTGTTTTAAAACAGTTTTCATCGGAGCCAGCTGAGATAGCCAGACTCACTACTGTGAAACGTTCAGGTTTTACGAAGAACTGCTTTTCAAAGCCAACTCCACCTGATTTAGCGATCGAAGAACGTATGTTTAGAGATCAATTTTCGGCTAGTGCCGACAGGATATATGAATGGAACATTGATGGACTCTCTAAACAAGAAGTCCTAAATACTCTACAAAAGATGTCCATGATCGCCGATGCCTATGTTCAGAAAAACATTTTACAACCTGATGTTGTTTTAATGTTAGTTTCTGGTTTTACGGGTATGCTTCGGTCTTGGTGGGATAAACACCTTACTGATGAAGCTAAACAAAGGATTCAATTTGCTGTCAAGCAAAATGATGATGGTACCCCTGTTTTTGATAACACCATAGGACGAGGTGCCTCTGATGGTGTTAATACTTTGATTTATACGATTATAAAACATTTCATTGGTACGCCTTCAAATGTGACTAATCGTTTTTCTGATTATTTGAATAATCTGAGATGTCCTAACATGTCAGATTATAATTGGTATGAAACCGTGTTTATTTCACGAGTTTTAATGCGTGATGAATGCTGAGACTTTAGAATTTTGTAAAAATGAAATTTTTGATCTTCTTCAGAAAAGATTAATCAGGCATAGTAAGTCACCCTGGTCGTGTGCTGCTTTCTATGTCCAGAAAAATTCTGAGTTAGAACGAGGTTCACCCCGCCTTGTCATAAATTACAAACCCCTGAACAAAATGTTAGAATGGATAAGATATCCCATCCCTAACAAAAATGACTTAATTCAGAGGTTAAGTGAAGCCGTAGTCTTTAGCAAGTTTGACCTTAAGTCTGGATTTTGGAAAATCCAAATTAGGGAGTCGGACCGTTATAAGACTGCATTTTGTACTCCGTTGGGTCATTACGAGTGGAACGTGATGCTATTCGGCCTAAAAAATGCCCCTTCTGAGTTTCAAAACATTATGAACGATATTTTCAATAGTTTTTCTCATTTCACTATTGTTTATATCGATGCTATTTTAATTTTCTCTAAATCCATTAATGATCACTGGAAACATTTGTTGGCATTCCTTGACATCGCCAAAAGAAATGGACTAGTGGTTTCTGCTAAGAAAATTAAACTTTTCCAAACCAAGATTAGATTCCTTGGTTTTGATATTTGTACCAGTAAGATCAGACCAATTCAAAGGTCAACTGATTTTGCTGAAAAATTTCCTGATGTCATTATGGATAAAACTCAGCTCCAGAGATTTCTTGGTTCGCTGAATTATATCGCTGATTTTTATAAAGATCTGAGAAAACGGTGTCGTCCTCTCTTCCAGAGACTTCGTACCAACCCTTCTCCGTGGACTGATATCCACAAAAATCTTGTTAGGGAAATTAAGACATATGTCAAAACTCTTCCATGTCTTGGAATCCCTAATTCTGAATATTTTAAAATTGTTGAATCAGATGCCTCTGACATTGGTTATGGTGGTATTCTGAAATAATGTGTTTCACCAGGTTCTTCCGAACAAATTTTTCGTTTCCATTCTGGGACCTGGAATCATGCACAATTAAATTATAGTACTACTAAAAAAGAAATTTTATCTATAGTACTATGCATTTCTAAATTTCAATCTGAAGTTGAAGCTTCTCCTTTTAAAATCCCAACTGTTAAAGATTCAAATTTTCCTTTATCTTCTGAAACAAAGAAGATTATTGAGCAAAACAATTTTTGAAACTCTGCTCTCCACATTATAGGTCAATAATTAGACCGTATTGAGGAGAATATTGAAAAACCTATTTTTAAATCTGATTTTGGAAGACGTACTGCTAGTCCTCAAAAACCTAAAATTAAGTTGATTGAAAAACCTTTGATTATTCTACCCGAGAACAGACAGAAAATAGATTCTGTCAGTACTCTAGATAGAATTGATCAAATGCTAGCAGAAATAAAGCTAGAAAAACAAAGTTCAAAACCTTCTACAAGTGTCCTTGATAGGAGTAGAAAGGATTTTAATCCAGACTATATTTCTGTTCTTTCTACAAATGAATCCTCAGAGGATGATTCTGTCATCAATTCTGTTTTAAAACAGTTTTCATCGGAGCCAGCTGAGATAGCCAGACTCACTACTGTGAAACGTTCAGGTTTTACGAAGAACTGCTTTTCAAAGCCAACTCCACCTGATTTAGCGATCGAAGAATGTATGTTTAGAGATCAGTTTTCGGCTAGTGCCGACAGGATATATGAATGGAACATTGATGGACTCTCTGAACAAGAAGTCCTAAATACTCTACAAAAGATGTCCATGATCGCCGATGCCTATGTTCAGAAAAACATTTTACAACCTGATGTTGTTTTAATGTTAGTTTCTGGTTTTACGGGTATGCTTCGGTCTTGGTGGGATAAACACCTTATTGATGAAGCTAAACAAAGGATTCAATTTGCTGTCAAGCAAAATGATGATGGTACCCCTATTTTTGATAACACCATAGGACGAGGTGCCTCTGATGGTGTTAATACTTTGATTTATACGATTCTAAAACATTTCATTGGTACGCCTTCAAATGTGACTAATCGTTTTTCTGATTATTTGAATAATCTGAGATGTCCTAACATGTCAGATTATAATTGGTATGAAACCGTGTTTATTTCACGAGTTTTAATGCGTGATGAATGCTGAGACTTTAGAATTTTGTAATAATGAAATTTTTGATCTTCTTCAGAAAAGATTAATCAGGCATAGTAAGTCACCCTGGTCGTGTGCTGCTTTCTATGTCCAGAAAAATTCTGAGTTAGAACGAGGTTCACCCCGCCTTGTCATAAATTACAAACCCCTGAACAAAATGTTAGAATGGATAAGATATCCCATCCCTAACAAAAATGACTTAATTCAGAGGTTAAGTGAAGCCGTAGTCTTTAGCAAGTTTGACCTTAAGTCTGGATTTTGAAAAATCCAAATTAGGGAGTCAGACCGTTATAAGACTGCATTTTGTACTCCGTTTGGTCATTACGAGTGGAACGTGATGCTATTCGGCCTAAAAAATGCCCCTTCTGAGTTTCAAAACATTATGAACGATATTTTCAATAGTTTTTCTCATTTCACTATTGTTTATATCGATGCTATTTTAATTTTCTCTAAATCCATTAATGATCACTGGAAACATTTGTTGGCATTCCTTGACATCGCCAAAAGAAATGGACTAGTGGTTTCTGCTAAGAAAATTAAACTTTTCCAAACCAAGATTAGAATCCTTGGTTTTGATATTTGTACCAGTAAGATCAGACCAATTCAAAGGTCAACTGATTTTGCTGAAAAATTTCCTGATGTCATTATAGATAAAACTCAGCTCCAGAAATTTCTTGGTTCGCTGAATTATATCGCTGATTTTTATAAAGATCTGAGAAAATGGTGTCGTCCTCTCTTCCAGAGACTTCGTACCAACCCTTCTCCGTGGACTGATATCCAGACAAATCTTGTTAGGGAAATTAAGACATATGTCAAAACTCTTCCATGTCTTGGAATCCCTAATTCTGAATATTTTAAAATTGTTGAAACAGATGCCTCTGACATTGGTTATGGTGGCATTCTGAAACAATGTGTTTCGCCAGGTTCTTCCGAACAAATTTTTCGTTTCCATTCCGGGACCTGGAATCATGCACAATTAAATTATAGTACTACTAAAAAAGAAATTTTATCTATAGTACTATGCATTTCTAAATTTCAATCTGATTTATTAAATCAAAAATTTCTTTTAAGAATTGATTGCAAAAGTGCTAAGTATGTTTTAGAAAAAGATGTTGAAAACATTGCATCTAAACAAATTTTTGCACGATGGCAAGCTATTTTAAGCATTTTTTATTTTGATATTGAGTATATAAAAGGATCGGATAACTCCATCCCTGATTTTCTTACCCGTGAATTTCTGCAGAGAAAAAATGAGTAAGAAAAGAAACGAGAGAAGACTGAAAGCTCCCAGAGGCCTCCACTTCTCCCAGCACCTCCTGCCTCTCTTTTGATGCCAACTTCCCCACTAGAAGTTGCAAATAGATACACAGTTCTGGGAACTATGCCCAGACCTGTAACCCCAAGTTCGTTTGCCATGGCAGTAACCATGCCACATGATCCCTCGTCCAACCCTTTGGGTAGAACAAGGCCTAGATTTCCGGCTCCTAACAGAGCAGAAAGTTTTCAAAAATCACATTTTCAAAGTCTTTTCTACATTGAGAATATTGTAGAAACAGATCCTCTCCAAATCGCTTTTCATTATTTTTCGCCAGGATGGCACTGGGTTCCTCGTAATCCAGAAAAAGATTTGAAATTCTTTCTTTCTATTCTCTCCCATACAGGATCAATCTACTTGAAACCACTTTATGATAAAGTGGATCCTTCAAAGATCTTTTCCCATTCTTGTTTTATTGTCAGAATTCTAACACCTGATCAATGGGGACAGAATCCGAATACTATTAAAAGTATTCCGGATACCCAGGTTAGATATAATTATCATGATTATATCGACGCCTGGCTCCATTTTCCTTTTTATCAGACACCAAGTATGTCTCATTCTTGGTTCTTTAATTTTGATAAAAAATTCGTTCCAAAGATCCCTCTTTGGTTCATCCAATGGTGGCAATCTTTTGGCCCAATTCCAGATATCTATCCGCCAGGCCTCTAGCCTGTCCTTGATCATATTAAATCGGTAACCCCAAAAATGGATTCCCCTCATTCTAAATTTCCATTTTTAATCCATTTTTGTGCTCATTAAAAATTACCATGGATCCTTAATTGGACCAATGAGAAAACTGCAGACATTCTTGTCCGTAGATTTTAAGTTAAATACTGGGATAAAACCCAGATCCCTGATAATTTTTTGACTAAAGCTTTAAATGATTTTCCTGTCTCGGCACTAGATCTAAAAGACCGGGAGGAGTTTTCATCACCAAAGTCAAAAAATCAGATCGAGTTTCCTTTTCCACTTCTCAAACCTAAGGATACTCCAAGTTCATCTTCAAAACAGAAGAAAAAGACTTCATCAGAAAAGAAGCCTTCTTCTTCTCCAAAGAAAAAAGATTCAGATTCAGAAAGTTCAGCCTCTTCGAAAAAAGACTCCAAGAAGAAGCAAACAAAGAGATGCTTGAGATAGAAGGACAACTCAATAGCATGATGCTATTAAAGCAGTCCATTGATGAAGAAGCCAGCAGTGAATCAGAACAGTCAGAACATGACTCTGATGACCTGTACAAATACTTTGGACACGACAAAGAATACTCTTCGCCTGATCTCGGACAGCCTTAATTGCCAGTCCACAAAAGTCCAGATCGGTCAGCAGATAAAGACAAGATGTCCCCACTGCCGACACCTTTTGAGCCAGTCAGCACTAGAAGACAAAACATCTTTCGGTGCGGAAAAATTCATTGCCTGACTGCCCAGCTTTCGGCGCAGACAACTTTACTTTTCCAAAAAAGTAATCACGTGGTGTGGTTACTGTTTGCTTTCGGCTACTTTCGGCCGCTTTTCCTTTTTGTTTGTCTCCCGTGATCTACTCTGGGTTTCTTTTGTAATACCTCTCCATCTATATAAGGAGAGTTCAGTTTTTAGTTTGAAGGCAGAGTTCATTCCACCCCTTTCTTACGATAAGAAAACTTGTAAGGAATCCTCTCTGCAAGCCATAATCTTGTAATTTTGTGAATCTTGTGATTATAATGAATAATATTTTTATTTTAAATCTATCTTCATTATTTATGTTTATACATTGCATACATATGGTCGGCTTTGCCGCCTATTGAACGGAATCAGGGCCGTTCCCTAGTACAGCGATCGGACTTCCCTCACAGTGCCCTTGTCGGAACTCTGTTCCCCCATTCATTTGAATTTTCGCCTTTCTATTTTACATGCATTGGTCGGCTGAGCCGCCTCTTAACTGCTGCATATTTATTTTCTACATCTTAACTTCCCCACTGGAAGTTGACAAAGAAGTATCTTCCGTGATGGACCCCCACTTCCAGCAGTCGAGTTCCATTTGCCGTAGGTAAGTCCCTGTGTTGCCGTTAGCCGAAGGAAGGCGTTAGGCGTTGATGGGCACGATAGGTACCTGGTAAGGACAATAAGTCTGTGAGGGATGTGTTCCCTTAGGGTATGTGTTACCCGTGCAGTAGGGTAAGGTCAAAATCCTAGATTTAGGTAGTACCTAAGTTTCTTAGGAAGTTGCCAAAAAGAATAGGATGTTTAGATCCAGTTCTTCAGTTAGTTCCAGGTCAAGTAAACCGCCTGATATTATTAATGAAGAAGATGAAATTTTAGAAATCAATTTTGATAAAGATCCTATGATTGAAATCAATCGATGGCGTTTGCCAAAGATTGGTATTGATTCTCTTTATGATAAAACCTGGAGAGAAAAGGTTCATCTTACTGAATTCAATGTGAAAACAGTAGAAAGAACCTTTGCTATTTCTAAAACTCAGGAAAAATGCCGTCTGTTTCAACGTGATGTTATAACAGACATGAAGAAAAAATATTTTTCTTTTATTCACATTGCATCTGTCCAGGTTGCCATCAAACCTTTAATTAGGAAAGGTGTCAATGCCTCTGTGCTCCTGTACTTGCGTGATGCAAGATTCAGGAATTTTGATGACAGTCAGCTTGGGATTGTGCAAACATCCCTTGCAGAAGGTCCTGTTCATTTTGATTGTTACCCAGATTTAACTATTGATTTAAATGATAAAAATATTCTTGATGTTTTAACCTTGAATATTTTGACTTCTGGGATTGACATAACCGATGGCAGTAAGCCTCTAGCATTAATTTATCACATTTATTACAGACTAATGAAGACTAGCCTTAATCCTAAGGCTAAACTACATTCGTCTAGAGACCAGACCCTTCTGACACAGAGCTCATCTTCCAGCGCTGATATCAGAACCCCCAAGATGATTAACTGGAAGGATGTTTCTTTTCCAAATGAGTGGGTTCTTCCCCAAGAATTACCCCCAAGACAAGTCATGCCTCGAAATAAAGATGTTGATTTAATTCAACAGTATCTTGATGGTACTGTAAAGATTTCTTTTGACAGACCCTCCACGACCAAAGAAACACGATACTCTTTCACTGGTCCCCTATCTTCTACTTCTTCGGACCCGAGAATCAGTAGAGATAAAAATCTCGAAACATTCTTGGAAGATTCTGTCAAGATGGCAGAACCTAAACGTCCAATTATTATCCAAGAAATTCCCAAGGGAAATTCTTCTGAGTCCAAGTTGAAGGGAGTCTCTTCAGAGTCTCAAGTAACTTCAGCTTTTTACACAACCAAAGATGATTTTCCATCATCCAAGGGAAAAGCCAAAAAGGAAGAAACTGAAGAAGACTCTTCTGAGTCCCCTACAGCTTCAAATTTGGTTATGAACACAAATGTTTTGCACCCACAATTAATGATGATGTGCAAACCCTTTGAGATTGATATGATTTCACTGGTTGATGAATTTAAGAGCATAAAAAACCGACCTAAGCGTATAGCTTATGCTCGTGATTTTAGTCAAGCCCAAAAACAAAGGGTAAGACCAAAATGGAAAGAATTGATGAATGCCCAGCAAAGGCATATTCTTTTCTTTGATTTTCTTGAAAATCATTATGATTTTAAGCATTGTGATTTTAAGAATAAATTTTTTAATGTTTTAAAAACTACATTTGTTAAAGAAGATAAAACAGTTGTAACGGAAAGCCATCTTCCACTTGAGACCACTTTGATCTCAGTACGTGGAGCTGAAGTTGAAGCTTCTCCTTTTAAAATCCCAACTGTTAAAGATTCAAATTTTCCTTTATCTTCTGAAACAAAGAAGATTATTGAGCAAAACAATTTTTGAAACTCTGCTCTCCACATTATAGGTCAACAATTAGACCGTATTGAGGAGAATATTGAAAAACCTGTTTTTAAATCTGATTTTGGAAGACGTACTGCTAGTCCTCAAAAACCTAAAATTAAGTTGATTGAAAAACCTTTGATTATTCTACCCGAGAACAGACAAAAAATAGATTCTGTCAGTACTCTAGATAGAATTGATCAAATGCTAGCAGAAATAAAGCTAGAAAAACAAAGTTCAAAACCTTCTACAAGTGTCCTTGATAGGAGTAGAAAGGATTTTAATCCAGACTATATTTCTGTTCTTTCTACAGATGAATCCTCAGAGGATGATTCTGTCATCAATTCTGTTTTAAAACAGTTTTCATCGGAGCCAGCTGAGATAGCCAGACTCACTACTGTGAAACGTTCAGGTTTTACGAAGAACTGCTTTTCAAAGCCAACTCCACCTGATTTAGCGATCGAAGAACGTATGTTTAGAGATCAATTTTCGGCTAGTGCCGACAGGATATATGAATGGAACATTGATGGACTCTCTAAACAAGAAGTCCTAAATACTCTACAAAAGATGTCCATGATCGCCGATGCCTATGTTCAGAAAAACATTTTACAACCTGATGTTGTTTTAATGTTAGTTTCTGGTTTTACGGGTATGCTTCGGTCTTGGTGGGATAAACACCTTACTGATGAAGCTAAACAAAGGATTCAATTTGCTGTCAAGCAAAATGATGATGGTACCCCTGTTTTTGATAACACCATAGGACGAGGTGTCTCTGATGGTGTTAATACTTTGATTTATACGATTATAAAACATTTCATGGGTACGCCTTCAAATGTGACTAATCGTTTTTCTGATTATTTGAATAATCTGAGATGTCCTAACATGTCAGATTATAATTGGTATGAAACCGTGTTTATTTCACGAGTTTTAATGCGTGATGATTCTGATAAGCCTTACTGGAAAGAAAGATTCATTGATGGTCTCCCTCGTTTGTTTGCCATTAAGGTTAAGGAGGCACTACTTGATAGTACCGGTAGAGTAGATTACGATAGTTACACATATGGTGATATTACTAGCGTAATTAAAAAACTCGGTATTAGTATGTGCAATGATCAAAAGCTCATCTCCCAGTAGATGAAAGATAGAAAGAGAGCCAAATATGAGATGGAAAATTTCTATCAACAATTTGGCCTTCCTCCTATTGCTCCATCCAAAGAGAGAAAGAAAAAACATTTGAAAAGGTTTTCCCAAAAACCTCACGGAGATTATTTTCAAAAGAAAAGAAAAACCCGTGCTGATTTCTTTAGAAAACCTTCTGATCATAAAAGATTTCCTCATTAAAAATCTTTTCCTAAGAAAAACTCTGATCTAAACCAGAGATGTTTTAAATGTGGAAAGAGGAGACATTATGCAAATAATTTTCCAAACCCTAAAAAATCCACTAAATTGAAGAATAAGCTTAATGCTTTAAATATTGGTGAAGATGAGCAACAGGAATTGTTTCAATTACTCGATCACAATTCTGATTCTTCATCCTCAGAACGTGATGAATACAGTTCTAGTGATAGTAACTATCATTCAGAATCAGATTCATCAGTTCAAACAATGGTTAAGCTTGGCTGCAATTGCAGTGGTTCTTGTTGTAAAACTTCTGGAGTTAAAACAATTAATGTTTTAACTAAAGAGGCATCAGAACCTTCTTCTTGATTTGATTTCTCAGCTTGAGAATACTGAGCTAAAAGAAAAGTATCTCGCCCAGCTCAGGAAGACTATGGCTCGTAGAGAGTCGTCATCTTCTCAAGAGAAAGTCAGTTTTCAAGAAACATTAAAACATTTCGATAGGAAACCGAAGAATGTTTCTACCTCTGATTTACAGCATGAAATCGGAATTATCAAGCAAGAGATTATTGAACTCAAATCTGAGGTTAATAATCTTAAACTTGAAAATTCAAGTTTAAAACAACATTTTATTACTCTTAAAATTGAGCATGCTCTTGATCAAGATCCTTCCAATAATGAAGAAACAAAAGTTTCTGACCATGATGAACCATCAGATAGTCCTAAGGCTGTTTGCTTGTTAAGACAATCCATGCCTATTAAATGGTATGCGAAAGTCAAAATTATTGTTTGTAGAGAATTTGAGTTCTCTGTGATTGCTTTGATTGATTCTGGATCGGATCTTAACTGTATCCGTGAAGGCCTGGTTCCAACCAAGTATTTTGAAAAGTCTACTGAAAGACTATCAGCGGCTAATGGTTCAAAGATGAAAATCAACTATGAGCTAAATGATGCCCATGTCTCTCAAGACAATGTTTGTTTTCGTATCCCGTCTGTCCTAGTCAAAAACATGACTTGGGATGTCATTTTAGGGATGCCTTTTATCAATTCTATTTGCCCTTTCTTAACTGAGAAAGATGGGATCACCACTGACCCCTTCGGACAGAAAGTCAAATTTAATTTTGTTTCCAAACTTGAAGCTGATACTTCAAGAGGAAAAATTTCTGTGATCGTTGCTAAGGAACACCATCTACTCTCTCTTCAACAAGAAGTAAGAATTAGAAAATTTTCTGAGCATTTGACTGAGCCATTAATGCATTCAAAAATTGACGATTTTCATAAAAAACTCGTTTTTGAAATTTGTTCCGATCTCCCCAATGCTTTTTGGAATCCGAAAAAATATGAGGTTTCTCTGCCTTATATCAAAGATTTTTCAGAGAAAAATATTCCCACTAAAGCTCGGCCCATTCAAATGAATGCTGAGACTATAGAATTTTGTAAAAATGAAATTTCTGATCTTCTTCAGAAAAGAATAATCAGGCATAGTAAGTCACCCTGGTCGTGTCCTGCTTTCTATGTCCAGAAAAATTCTGAGTTAGAACAAGGTTCACCCCGCCTTGTCATAAATTACAAACCCCTGAACAAAGTGTTAGAATGGATAAGATATCACATCCCTAACAAAAATGACTTAATTCAAAGGTTGAGTGAAGCCGTAGTCTTTAGCAAGTTTGACCTTAAGTCTGGATTTTGGAAAATCCA
Source organism: Platycarya strobilacea (assembly GCA_036898215.1). Lineage (NCBI taxonomy): Eukaryota > Viridiplantae > Streptophyta > Magnoliopsida > Fagales > Juglandaceae > Platycarya > Platycarya strobilacea. Next base: position 25,764,101 of record CM072555.1, on the reverse strand, counting down.
AATTAGGGAGTCGGACCGATATAAGACTGCATTTTGTACTCCGTTGGGTCATTATGAGTGGAACGTGATGCTATTCGGCCTAAAAAATGCCCCTTCTGAGTTTCAAAACATTGTGAACGATATTTTCAATAGTTTTTCTCATTTCACTATTGTTTATATCGATGATATTTTAATTTTCTCTAAATCCATTAATGATCATTGGAAACATTTGTTGGCATTCCTTGACATCGCCAAAAGAAATGGACTAGTGGTTTCTGCTAAGAAAATTAAACTTTTCCAAACCAAGATTAGATTCCTTGGTTTTGATATTGTACCAGTAAGATCAGACCAATTCAAAGGTCAACTGATTTTGCTGAAAAATTTCCTGATGTCATTATAGATAAAACTCAGCTCCAGAGATTTCTTGGTTCGCTGAATTATATCGCTGATTTTTATAAAGATCTAAGAAAACGGTGTCGTCCGCTCTTCCAGAGACTTCGTACCAACCCTTCTCCGTGGACTGATATCCACACAAATCTTGTTAGGGAAATTAAGACATATGTCAAAACTCTTCCATGTCTTGGAATCCCTAATTCTGAATATTTTAAAATTGTTGAAACAGATGCCTCTGACATTGGTTATGGTGGCATTCTGAAACAATGCGTTTCACCAGGTTCTTCCGAACAAATTTTTCGTTTCCATTCCGGGACCTGGAATCATGCACAATTAAATTATAGTACTACTAAAAAAGAAATTTTATCTATAGTACTATGCATTTCTAAATTTCAATCTGATTTATTAAATCAAAAATTTATTTTAAGAATTGATTGCAAAAGTGCTAAGTATGTTTTAGAAAAAGATGTTGAAAACATTGCATCTAAACAAATTTTTGCACGATGGCAAGCTATTTTAAGCATTTTTGATTTTGATATTGAGTATATACAAGGATTGGATAACTCCATTCCTGATTTTCTTACCCGTGAATTTCTGTAGAGAAAAAATGAGTAAGAAAAAGAAACGAGAGAAGACTGAGAGCTCCCAGAGGCCTCCACTTCTCCCAGCACCTCCTGCCTCTCTTTTGATGCCAACTTCCCCACAGGAAGTTGCAAATAGATACACAGTTTTGGGAACTATGCCCAGACCTGTAACCCCAAGTTCGTTTGCCATGGCAGTAACCATGCCAAATGATCCCTCGTCCAACTCTTTGGGTAGAACAAGGCCTAGATTTCCTGCTCCTAACAGAGCAGAAAGTTTTCAAAAATCACATTTTCAAAGTCTGTTCAACATTGAGAATATTGTAGAAACAGATCCTTTCCAAATCGCTTTTCATTATTTTTCGCCAGGATGGCACTGGGTTCCTCGTAATCCAGAAAAAGATTTGAAATTTTTTCTTTCTATTCTCTCCCATACGGGATCAATCTACTTGAAACCACTTTATGATAAAGTGGATCCTTCAAAGATCTTTTCTCATTCTTGTTTTATTGTCAGAATTCTAACACCTGATCAATGGGGACAGAATCCGAATACTATTAAAAGTATTCCGGATACCCAGATTAGATATAATTATCATGATTATATCGACGCCTGGCTCTATTTTCTTTTTTATCAGACACCAAGTATGTCTCATTCTTGGTTCTTTAATTTTGATAAAAAATTCGTTCCAAAGATCCCTCTTTGGTTCATCCAATGGTGGCAATCTTTTGGCCCCATTCCAGATATCTATCTGCCAGGCCTCCAGCCTGTCCTTGATCATATTAAATCGGTAACCCCAAAAATGGATTCCCCTCATTCTAAATTTCCATTTTTAATCCATTTTTGTGCTCATTACAAATTACCATGGATCCTTAACTGGACCTATGAGAAAACTGCAGACCTTCTTGTCCGCGGATTTTACGTTAAATACTGGGATAAAACCGAGATCCCTGATAATTTTTTGACTAAAGCTTTAAAGGATTTTCCTGTCTGAGCACCAGATCTAAAAGACCGAGAGGAGTTTCCATCACCAAAGTCAAAAAATCAGATCGAGTTTCCTTTTCCACTTCTCGAACCTAAGGATACTCCAAGTTCATCTTCAAAACAGAAGAAAAAGACTTCATCAGAAAAGAAGCCTTCTTCTTCTCCAAAGAAAAAAGATTCAGATATAGAAAGTTCAGCCTCTTCGAAAAAAGACTCCAAGAAGAAGCAGAACAAAGAGATGCTTGAGATACTCAAGAAACAGATAGAAGGACAACACAATAGCATGATGCTATTAAAGCAGTCCACTGATGAAGAAGCCAGCAGTGAATCAGAACAGTCAGAACATGACTCTGATGACCTGTACAAATACTTTGGACACGACAAAGAATACTCTTCGCCTGATCTCAGAGAGCCTTAATTGCCAGTCCACAAAAGTCAAGATCGGTCAGCAGATAAAGACAAGATGTCCCCACTGTCGACACCTTTTGAGCCAGTCAGCACTAGAAGACAAAACATCTTTAGGTGCGGACAACTTCATTGCCTGACTGCCCAGCTTTCGGCGCAGACAGCATTACTTTTTCAAAAAAGTAATCACGTGGTGTGGTTACTGTTTGCTTTCGGCTACTTTCGGCCGCTTTTCCTTTTTGTTTGTCTCCCGTGATCTACTCCGGGTTTCTTTTGTAATACCTCTCCATCTATATAAGGAGAGTTCAGTTTTTAGTTTGAAGGCAGAGTTCATTCCACCCCTTTCTTACGATAAGAAAACTTGTAAGGAATTCTCTCTGCAAGCCATAATCTTGTAATTTTGTGAATCTTGTGATTATAATGAAGAATATTTTTATTTTAAATCTATTTTCATTATTTATGTTTATATATTGCATACATATGGTCGGCTTTGCCGCCTATTGAACGAAATCAGGGCAGTTCCCTGGTACAGCGATCGGACTTCCCTCACAGTGCCCCTGTCGGAACGATGTTCCCCCATTCATTTGAATTTTCGCCTTTCTATTTTACATGCATTGGTCGGCTGAGCCGCCTCTTAACTGCTGCATATTTATTTTCTACATCTTAACTTCCCCACTGGAAGTTGACAAAGAAGTATCTTCCGTGATGGAAGATACTATTGAGTCATCTTCCCCACGGGAAGATGACATAGATGTAACTTCCCCACTGGAAGTTACTATTGATGTATCTTCCCCACTGGAAGATACAAAAGTATCATCTTCCCCACTGGAAGATGATAAACAGTCAATTTCCTTCCAGGAAATTGACAGTGGTAGTCATTCAACTATCTTTCAGAAAGTTAAACGACAGTCAACTTCCCCACTGGATGTTGACAAAGAAGTAACTTCCCCACTGGAAGTTACTATTGATGTATCTTCCCCACTGGAAGATACAAAAGTATCATCTTCCCCACTGGAAGATGATAAACAGTCAATGTCCTTCCTGGAAATTGACAGTGATAGTCATTCAACTTTCTTTCAGAAAGTTGAACGACAGTCAACTTCCCCACTGGAAGTTGACAAAGAAGTATCTTCCGTGATGGAAGATACTATTGAGTCATCTTCCCCACTGGAAGATGACATAGATGTAACTTCCCCACTAGAAGTTGACAAAGAAGTATTTTCCGTGATGGAAGATACTATTGAGTCATCTTCCCCACTGGAAGTTGACAAAGAAGTAACTTCCCCACTGGAAGTTCCTATTGATGTATCTTCCCCACTGAAGATACAAAAGTATCATCTTCCCCACTGGAAGATGATAAACAGTCAATTTCCTTCCAGGAAATTGACAGTGATAGTCATTCAACTTTCTGAAACGACAGTCAACTTCCCCACTGGAAGTTGACAAAGAAGTAACTTCCCCACTGGAAGTTACTATTGATGTATCTTCCCCACTAGAAGATACAAAAGTATCATCTTTTGTTTATCTCCCGTGATTATCGGGACTTGTCTTTTGTAAAACCTCTCCCTCTATATAAGGAGAGTTTAGTTTTCATTTGAGATCAGAGTTTGTTTAGACGACAACTCCCTTGAGTAAACTAGCATTCTTGTTAGTCTTGAGCCTTGAGTGCCAATCTTGTGAGAGAATCTTGTGAGATTGTAAATCTCGTAAATTTGTGAATACAATGAAGAATTTGAGGAACAAAAGAAAGAAAAGAAGCAGGAGATAAAAGAAAGGAACAGGAACGAAATGCAGAAAATAAACATGTAACAGTTAAGAGGCGGCAAGGCCGACCAATGCATGCATTACAGATAAAAAAATAAGAAAATAACTTAACAGGCGGCGAGGCCGACCATGTAAGGCATTAACAAGGAAAAAGGTAAAATTCTTCATTGTATTCACAAATTTACGAGATTTACAATCTCACAAGATTCTCTCACAAGATTGGAACTCAAGGCTCAAGACTAACAAGAATGATAGTTTACTCAAGGGAGTTGTCGTCTGAACAAACTCTGATCTCAAATGAAAACTAAACTCTCCTTATATAGAGGGAGAGGTTTTACAAAAGACAAGTCCCGATAATCACGGGAGATAAACAATAGTAAAAGTGGCCGAAAGTAGCCGAAAGTGAAAAGCAAATAGTAATCGCACCACGTGATTACTATTTGTAAAAGTAAAGCTGTTGGCGCCGAAAGCTGGGCTGACAAGCAATGATGTTGTCTGCACCGAAAGTTTCTTGTCTTCTAGTGTTGACTGGCTCTCTGGGTGTCGGCATGGGAGACATCTTGTCTTCTTCTGCTGACCGATTAATTTGGGCGGACAGATAATAGTGTCTATCTTTGCTATCTCTTCTTCCCGGGCGAAAAAGAATGAAGACTTCTTGTGACTTCTTCTTCAATTTCGGGAGTGAAAATTTGGAAAGATTCTTGGTTGGAATATGAAATCAAGAAATTTGTAAGAGAAAAGAAGATATTGACTCATCGTGAGACAATATCAGAACAAGTTTATGAAATCGGAATATGGTTTTTGTTCCGATTCCAGTACGATCAAAAGAAAGAAAAACCATTTTAGGAAAATAGTTTTTCTGGCTCAAATCTGCATGAGATGCAGAAAAAAATATTGATCTTGTCAAAATAAAATATTTTAACCAAGAATTTTTGAAATAAAAATTTGATCTTGTCAAAATCAAATGTATTGACAAGGGAATGAAAATAGCAATTTCCAAAATGGAAATTACTGAAATTTTATCTATTCCAAGAATCATTCCTGGACCAGTATGACTCTGATCATCTTCCAGTGGGGAAGATGAGGGAATAGTAACTTTCAGTGGGAAAGTTATGTATCTTTGAACTTCCTGGAAGGAAGTTGAAAATCTTAAGTCAATTTCCTTTTCAGGAAATTGACTGTTTATCATCTTCCAGTGGAGAAGATGATACTTTTATATCTTCCATTGGGGAAGATACATCAATAGTAACTTCCAGTGGGGAAGTTACTTCTTTGTCAACTTCCAGTGGGGAAGTTGACTGTCGTTCAACTTTTTGAAAGAAAGTTGAATGACTATCACTGTCAATTTCCTGGAAGGAAATTGACTGTTTATCATCTTCCAGTGGGAAAGATGATACTTTTGTATCTTCTAGTGGGGAAGTTACTTCTTTGTCAACTTCCAGTGGGGAAGTTGACTGTCGTTCAACTTTCTGAAAGAAAGTTGAATGACCATCACTGTCAATTTCCTGGAAGGAAATTGACTGTTTATCATCTTCCAGTGGGGAAGATGATACTTTTGTATCTTCCAGTGGGGAAGTTACTTCTTTGTCAACTTCCAGTGGGGAAGTTGACTGTCGTTCATCTTCCTGAAAGGAAGATGAATGACTATCAACGTCAATTTCCTGGAAGGAAATTGACTGTTTATCATCTTCCAGTTGGGAAGATGATACTTTTGTATCTTCCAGTGGGGAAGATACATCAATAGTAACTTCCAGTGGGGAAGTTACTTCTTTGTCAACTTCTAGTGGGGAAGTTGATTGTCGATCAAATTCCATAGTTAAGGCATTATACAACAATGGCCATGACAATTACAGTCATGCTCATTTTCATCAGGATCTGAAGATTCAGTTTCCAAATAATATTCAGAAGAACTAAATTCATTTTGATCTGATGAAGATTCAAACTCTGCGTGATAATTGGAATCACCAGGGTCAAACTCACTTTGATTTGTTTCTGAATGATTCAAGGAATCGTCAGAGTTAAGCTCATTTAAAGAAATAGAACTAGACGAATTCGTCTCTGAGTGTTCATAAAAAGCACTAGAGATGTATCCATCTTTTTCCTCAGAGAAGGAATTGTCAGAAAAAGATTTTAACAAATCATATTTAGAGATGATGAAAACACTGGGTATTTCAGGATTAGGGCATTTAATTCCCTTATGTCCCTTTTTTCCACAGTTATAACATCTCTTAAGAGATGGCTTTTTCAAAGATTTATTAAAAATTCTTTTGTTAAAAGATTTTTTAATAACTTTATCACGGGTTTTAGAAATTCTTTTTTCTTCGTGAAATTTCTTTTTCAAATGCTTCCTTTTGGGAGGAGCACTGAAAGATATTAAAGAATCTACAGATTTATCCAAGGATTTATCTGCAGAAATTTTTGAAACTGAAATAAAATCCTTTCTACTCATATCAGAGATATTAGTAGAAGGTTTTTGCTTTTCTAGCTGTATCTCAGCTAGCATTTGATCAATTTTTTCCAGGATACTGACAGGCTTTGAATTTTGTCTGTTTTCTGGTAAAGGTTTTTCTAAAATAATTTTGTCAGCAACAAGTTTAGAAAAACTTGCTAAGGCCTTTGAAGATTTTGTTTCCAAGGGAAACTTGTCTTCGGCTTTCTTTGAATAAGTTTTTAAATTATTTAAAAACTTATTTTTAAAATCAAGATTCTTAAAATCATAATGATTTTCAAGAAAATCAAAAAAAAAGAATATGCTTTTGTTGGGCATTCATCAATTCTTTCCATTTGCGTCTAACCCTTTGTTTTTAGGTTTGACTAAAATATCTGGCATAGGCTACATGCTTATGCCGGTTTTCAATATTTTTGAATTCATTAACTAATGAAATCATATCAATTTCAAAGGGTTTTTCTATAACCTTTTAAGGCTCAATTTTCTCAGGATGATCAACACTTGGTCTTATAAAAGACTTAATATTGATCGGAATAAAAGAAATAAAAGAAGATGGAAGAATTGTACCAACACCACGTTGATACAGATGATCAGAATCAGACTCATCAACCAAGTCTGGAGAATACTCAAAATGATTTTGTCTTTCAAAATCATACTCATGCTCATAAACTTCTTCCTCATCAAAAGTATCAGGTGGTTCACCTGATCCAAAGTTATCTGATGAACTGGATCTATACATCCTGTTCATCTTGACAAAAACTAAAAAGACTCGGGTACTTCCTAAGTCTAGGTCTTCGACCTTACCCTATTTGCACAAGCAACAAATGCCCATGGACAACACATGTCCGACTCCGACTTACAGTCCTTACTATAGCCTCTCATACCCAATCAACGCCTCAACGCCTTCCTCGGCTAACGGCAACACGGGGACTTACTGATTGGCCTATAACACTCGACTGCAGAAAAGGGGGGTGCAAACAGAATAAAATAAAAGAACAAGAAATAGGGATACAGAGTATCTCTAGCAATTATCAAGAAGAAAAGGAAATAGAAATAAAGTTCAACAGTTAGCAACAGAACCGGAAAATGGCTCTGATACCATTCAAAACGGAAGTAGAGACAGAGGAACAAAAGAAAGAAAAGAAGCAGGAGATAAAAGAAAGGAACAGGAGCGAAATGCAGAAAATAAACATGTAACAGTTAAGAGGCGGCAAGGCCGACCAATGCATGCATTACAGATAAAAAAATAAGAAAATAACTTAACAGGCGGCAAGGCCGACCATGTAAGGCATTAACAAGGAAGAAGGTAAAATTCTTCATTGTATTCACAAATTTACAAGATTTACAATCTCACAAGATTCTCTCACAAGATTGGCACTCAAGGCTCAAGATTAACAAGAATGCTAGTTTACTCAAGGGAGTTGTCGTCTGAACAAACTCTGATCTCAAATGAAAACTAAACTCTCCTTATATAGAGGGAGAGGTTTTATAAAAGACAAGTCCCGATAATCACACGAGATAAACAAAAGTAAAAGTCGCCGAAAGTAAAAAGAGGTCGAAAGTAGCCGAAAGTGAAAATCAAATAGTAACCGCACCACGTGATTACTATTTGTAAAAGTAAAGCTGTTGGCGCCGAAAGCTGGGCTGACAGGCAATGATGTTGTCTGCACCAAAAGTTTCTTATCTTCTAGTGCTGACTGGCTCTCTGGGTGTCGGCATGGGAGACATCTTGTCTTCTTCTGCTGACCGATTAATTTGGGCGGACAGACAATAGTGTCTATCTTTGCTATCTCTTCTTCCCGGGCAAAAAAGAATGAAGACTTCTTCTGACTTCTTCTTCAATTTCAGGAGTGAAAATTTGGAAAGATTCTTGGTTGGAATATGAAACCAAGAAATTTGTAAAAGAAAAGAAGATATTGACTCATCGTGAGACAATATCAGAACAAGTTTATGAAATCGGAATATGGTTTTTGTTCCGATTCCAATACGATCAAAAGAAAGAAAAACCATGACTGTTTATCATCTTCCAGTGGGGAAGATGATACTTTTGTATCTTCTAGTGGGGAAGATACATCAATAGTAACTTCCAGTGGGGAAGTTACTTCTTTGTCAACTTCCAGTGGGGAAGTTGACTGTCGTTCAACTTTCTGAAAGAAAGTTGAATGACCATCACTGTCAATTTCCTGGAAGGAAATTGACTGTTTATCATCTTCCAGTGGGGAAGATGATACTTTTGTATCTTCCAGTGGGGAAGATACATAAATAGTAACTTCCAGTGGGGAAGTTACTTCTTTGTCAACTTCCAGTGGGGAAGTTGACTGTCGTTCATCTTCCTAAAAGGAATATGAATGACTATCAACGTCAATTTCCTGGAAGGAAATTGACTGTTTATCATCTTCCAGTGGGGAAGATGATACTTTTGTATCTTCCAGTAGGGAAGATACATCAATAGTAACTTCCAGTGGGGAAGTTACTTCTTTGTCAACTTCCAGTGGGGAAGTTAACTGTCGTTCATCTTCCTGAAAGGAAGATGAATGACTATCAACGTCAATTTCCTGGAAGGAAATTGACTGTTTATCATCTTCCCCTTGTTATTATTATGATTATTATTATTTTCTTTCTATGAATGCAAGTAGAAACACTCCAATACAATTTCTACATGATGCTTAAATATTGCAAAGACGGTGTTTGAACTTCACGTACTGTTCTCTTTGGCAACATGTCAGAACAGCTAGGATGATAGTCTCAGGCCATGCTCCTGCACTATTCAGGACAGGCTATGACACCATATCTGTGGACCTACTTGTGTGCTTTGACTCATATCTTGACATGCAGGTGAACCCTAGCAATGCTAGTGGTATGCCCCACAGGCATGTCATTTAGCGCACAGTACCAGTCTGCGCCTTGCAAACGAGGTTAGTGGCATACTCATAAGGCATGTCATCCAGCGTATGGTACTAGCCCGTACCTTGCAGATTAGGTCAGTGGCATGCACACTATGTGCACGACTCCAGTCTGCACCTTGTAGCACGCAGCGCACAAACCGCCAATTTAAGCTATGCATGATCATTACATCAAACATCAAACAACCACATGCACCTAACCATGCTACTCCCCAATGATTATTATTATTATTATTATTACTTTTTTTTTCTATGGATGCAAGTAGAAACACTCCAATACAATTTCTGCATGATGCTCAAATATTGCAAAGACGATGTTTGGGCTTCATGTGTCGTTCTCTTTGGCAACATGTCAGAACAGCTAGGATGGTGGCCTTGGGCCATATCCCTGCACTACCCATGACAGGCCATGACACCACATCTGTGGACCTGCTTGTGTGCTTTGGCTCATGCCTTGACACGCAGGTGAATCCTAGCGAGACTAGTGGCATACTCTCTCTGGCATGCCATTTAGCGCGTGACACCAGCCTGCGCCTTGCAAACAAGATTAATGGCATGCCTACAAGGCATGTCATCCAGCGCACAGCACCAGCCCGCGCCATGCAGGTTAGGTCAATGGCATGTACACTATACATGCCATCTAGTGTGCGGCTGTAGCCCACGCCTTGCAGCACGCAGATCCCAGACCACTAGCTTGGGTCATGCATAACCATCGCCCTGGCCACCAGTCCGGATCATGTAGGACCACCACCCAAGTCATATGACTGGGCCACAATAGAGCAGTGCGGCATAGTCTGTGCCTACCACGAGGACCATGCATGACACCATGCCATGACCATCATCAATTGGCCCTACATAGCGTCATGTCACGCGTACCATCAGATGCCATGCAACCAAATGTCACACAACCAGATTTCATACAGACAGACAACACGCAGACTAGCCCACCCATGGACCATGCCTCACCTTAACCCACCTTAGGCCTAGCATGCTATGGCCACACACCATGGACCGCCCATCATCTATCCTATCTTATGTTCTTTTATTTATTTTTTGTTCTTTTAATTAGTTATTTTTATCATGGACCTTTTGAGGATTTTCAGGTTGTAAAACTCTATAAATAGGACCCTTAGACTTTACTTTCATATCTTAGGACATTTGAACAATTGAGTGACTCCTTGAGAGAGTTTAGGCCTGCCACAATGGTGGTTTGGATTTTTTCGGTGCTTTGCACTTGGGTTTCTTGGGGTGCAACTCGTGAATCCCCTTGAAGAAGATTACTCCTTGCAATTCATGAATAGGAATAATCCACATCTATCCTTTTATTAGTTCATTTGAGATTTGTTCTCATTTTGTGTTCTTATGTGCTAGGCACCATTCTTGTGTGCTAGACGCCATTCTTGTGTAGGTTTGAGTCTTGAAGTTGTTTGATTATTGTTGGAGTGAGTGTTTGAGAGTGAGAGTTAGTGAGTGTTGAATTCACACCACTTGTGAATTTGAGAATTAAATGTGAGTGTTCTGAATATTTTCAAAATCCTCATTCTTGGTGAATTTCGAATTTCCTCAAGGGAGTGAGTTGGTTGTTGTTGATTGTTGAAAATTTGTGTTGTTGGCTTGAAATGTGATTACCGAAACCCTCCCATTGTGTTTCTCGAAAGTCTGTCCGTGGCTTCAGGGGGTATTCACATTTGGCATATGCCTGCTCTGACTGAAATCTTTGGAGATGATTTCGTACTACAATTTGGCGGAGGAACTTTAGGGCACCCTTGGGGAAATGCACCCGGTGCCGTAGCTAATCAAGTAGCTCTAGAAGCATGTGTACAAGCTCGTAATGAGGGACGTGATCTTGCTCGTGAGGGTAATGAAATTATTCGTGAGGCTAGTAAATGGAGTCTTGAACTAGCGGCTGCTTGTGAAGTATGGAAGGATATCAAATTTGAATTCCCAGCAATGGATACTTTGTAATCCAGTCTAATCTAGTAATTACCGCTCGTTCTCTTAATTGAATTGTAATTAAACTCGGCCCAATCTTTTACTAAAAGGATTGAGCCGAATACAAAACAAATATACTATTGTATATATTTTATAGATACATATTTATCTAGATATACAGGATCTTAAATACAAAAAAATATAAAACAAAACAACTTAAACGTTTTTATTCTTGTGTTGGGTCCACAATGAATTCTATGGATCCTTAGGGTTGGTGTCTTCTTTCTTTTATATCTATATCCCGTAGTTTCCGATCATGGATCGAGCCACATATCACAACTTCTTCTACCCATCCCGTATATTGTCCTTTTCGGTCTGTGTTGGACTAGAAACTTATTAGTAGACGAGATTTTACGAAAAAAGTTCTTTCTATTCATAGGATAGAACAATGATTTCTTTTTTCAATGTGAATTTTATACAACAAAGACGGGGGGATCTATATTTAAAATGGAAAAAGAATTGAAATAATTATAATTAAAAAAAGATATTCCATCATATTAAGTGATACTCTTGATTCTCACAAAAAAATAATCATTTTTTTTTCAATACCTACTTGTTTTTTGTTAATATAATCCTAGTAATTGGATTTATATGCATATTCTGATAGTAAATAAAATATTCAACTGATTTTTTATCGAATGACTATTCATCTATTGTATTTTCATGTAACTATGGGAAAAAAGGCTTTATGAAAAAAGGATGGTTCAATTCAATGTTGGCCAAAGACGAGTTATAATACACGTGTAGGCTAAGTAAATCAATGGCTTGTGTTCTTCAAGTTCTTCATTTCTTCATTCATTTTCTTGGGTATTCATTGGTTTTCTTGAAGTTTCTCAATTGTCAAACACAAGGTTCGGCCAACCCTAGCCCACCTACTTACCATACATAACCTTACACACCCCCACATCACCAAACCCTAGGCTAGTCACTCATTCCCCAAAATTTTACCATATTTTGCCTCACCAAATCAAATATTCCACTTTTCATAAATTGCCAAAGTCGACCACTCAAGGGACCCCCATAGTCGACCACATCACTTCCCTCCAATCCAAAATATTTCCAAATCAATACAATCTCACCTTTCATACATAGCCTATTTGAGCAAGGCTCCCCTTGCCTTTGCTGAAATCTTCATTTGCCACATCATCTCATCAGATCTTCCATCTCTTATTTAATTAGTCAATCAATCTACTAATTGACTCAATCAAATATTTTCTCCTTCCAATCATATCTAATCAAACCTAATCAAGTATCCACCAAACTCAATCAACCCCATATTTGGCCAACACATCCCACAAATCTGTCAATCTGCAATCAACCAAGGAGATCATCCCCGAGTCAAACCCTAGCCAAAAGTTTCCCATTCACCCTGGCCCCACTTGGCCACACCTAATCGTAGCAAGTGCAATTGGCGCCTACTACTATAACCAAGACAAACTCAACTCATTTCCTTTAATCACTTTAGCCTCACATCATTCCCTCATTCATTATTGGTGCACGAGAATCATCACCAAGCAAAAGAGTCCATCTCGATCATTTAAGGAGCAACACGGCGAGGAGGACCCCTTAAGTGGTTAAAGACTTGGCCGATGTCTCCAACACCTAAACTGGTGCTTTCATTGAGTATGTCATCCAAGAGACTCTTGTTTGGTGTTTTTTTAAGTTTTTACTTCTCCACGAGGTAAGCAACGCATTAACTTGGCCTTTGTGAATTTGGTTGGGAGGTTCACTAAGAACCTCGACGTTGTTTATTTTCTTGTTGGAAATTGTTGGATATTTTTGAAACTAAAGTTTGGGGGTTGAGGTAGAGAACGGAGAAGGTTATTGAAGGGGTCAGCTACTATAAAAGGTAGATGACCCAATGTTGGAAGTGTACAAGAGGGGTTGTCCATCCACGAAAGTGGGCAACTCAAGATTGGACTTGTGAAGTCGAACCCAAGCTTTCACACCTTCCATTGCCGCCCAAGCTTCACCAACTAGTTTTGTTTGTAGCAATACCACATCCAAGTCATTTTGCAAGCAGTGATTAGTTTGCAAGTATGAGCCGAGCATGATATGGTGTCGAGGGTCACGACGATTCCAATCGGGAACGTCTTGATGCCTTACAAGAGCAATCAGAAAGGATGAACAAATCTATTGATGAGATCAAAACCAGCATTGCCGAATTGACCATGGCAATTAACACCACCTTCCGTAAGACAGAAGAGAATAAAAGGACGTTGGAGGCCACACGATGTGACACTAATACAAGCCTTGAGAGGCTTGAAAGAAGGATGGCCAAAAGACATGGTGAGAGGCCACCGCCAAACTTGAACCCACAAAGAAATAATGAAATCTCTATGAAGGAAACCAAACCTAACATGGATGAGCCTATGCGTAAGCTACCAAGATATGTTTACCGACAAGGAGGCCGAGTTGAAAATGTAAATGTAGTGGTGGAAAGATGGGTCCGTGACCTGAGCCATCACCCTCAAAGTCCTAGTTTGAGGTGAAGGCTACATGATGAGAGAGTTGAAGAGCCACATGTTGAGGAGTCATATGAGGAACAAGATGGGTCCTATAGACGTGATGATCATGGAGGTAAAGGACATCAACACTGTGAAAGAAGAGGTCACTATGATAGAAGGTACTATGATGACCATGATAATGAAAGAAGGGGAAACCGGGCTTATGACCCCCCAAGAGGCTTAAGGTGGACTTCCCTAAGTACAATGTGAGGGATCCATACGAGTGGCTAGACAAGGTTGATCACTACTTCATGCATATGAGGTGCCACAGGATGAGCGTGTGAAAACCATTTATTTTTACCTTAAGGGTAAGGCAAGTAAGTGGTGGAAATGAATCTGTGATTAGTATGATAAAGAGAGGAGAAGGTTAGGTTGGACTGCTTTTGAGAAGGAGTTTCTCCTTCAATTTGGACCTTCCCTGACCATCAACCACCATGGTCAACTTGCCAAACTCAAGCAAGATAGCAAGGTGAAGAGCTATGTGGAAAAGTTTAGACAACTTCAAACAATGGTGCGAGATTGGTCAGAAGGAGCTCTTGTGGGTACCTTGTTCGAGATCTTAGAGGAGAGCTACTCCTTGAAGAAACGCCAATCCAAGGAAATGGCGAGCAAAACCACCACCTCTTTGCAAACCAAACTTCTTTAGAAAGACAAGGAGAGCAATGGAGGGACTTCTAAGCCGAGACCTAATGAAGTAAGGAAGTTGTCAAGAGAAAAAGTTCAAGATAGAATTAAGAAATGATTGTGCTTCAAATGTAGAGAGAAGTGGAGCCAAGAGCATACTTGCAAGTCGGCCAAGGCCTTTGTGTTACTTGAAGATAATGAGCATGATGAGTCTTCAAACCATTAAGAAGAAGATGATGAGGCCGAACCTAGTGAAGAGAGTGATGAGACCGAGATTTCCATCAATGCCATGTCCGGGATTTCCAAACCTACTTCCATAAGAGTCATGACACGAATTGGAAAAAAATGAGGTGTCTTTGTTGGTAGATAGTGGGTCTACCCACAATTTCATTAACATCTCCATTGTGCACAAAGTTGGGTTGTGCAATGTTCTTTCTACATTTCAAGCTGCTATGAATACAATATTTAAGCCGCTCCTGAGGAAGTTTGTGTTGGTATTCTTTAATAATATTTTGGTTTACTTCAAAACTGTAGAGGCACACAAGGAGCACCTGAAAGTTGTGACGAGAACCTTAGAGAAGCACCACTTCTACATAAAGACTTCCAAATACGTCTTTATGGATAAGGAACTTAAGTACTTGGAACATTTCATATCAGGTGAAGGTGGATCAGAGAAAAATTGAAGGAATGGTGGACTAGCCACTACCTATGGATATTTCGGCCCTTAAAGGTTTCTTGGGATTGATGGGGTACTACAGGAGGTTTGTAAAACACTATGGGCTCATAGCTAAGATACTTACCTCCCTCCTCAAGAAATATAATTTTGAATGGACTCAAGAGGCAAGAGAAGCATTTGAGAATTTAAAGAAGACTATGACCACTACACCCGTACTCACCTTACCAAACTTTGAAAAATCATTTAAGGTACACACGGATGCCAATGGTGAAGGAATATGAGCGATATTGGTGCAAGAAATGAGGCTTTGGGCTTATATTTTCCAAAGCCCTTAGACCTATAAAGAAGACTTTGAGCACCTATGCCCAGGAGATGTTGACCATAGTACATATAGTGAAAGTGTGACGACCTTACCTGTTGGGTTGCAGATTCACCATTGTAACCGACCAACAAGCCTTGAGACACCTAATAAAATAGAAGATTGTGACGCCTGAGCAACAGAAGTTTATTGTGAAGTTACTTGGGTTTGAGTACGATATTGTTTACCAGCCAAGTAAGGAGAATAGAGTGGCGGATGCCTTGAGTAAATATAAGGGGAGCTCACTATTAGGGATGACCTATGAGGGAGGAGAGGTCCCCAACACCTATTCGGCCTTGGAGGAGAAGTCATGGGAGGACTATGATAATATGGTGTCGGGATATCCACACATGATCCTTGAGGGCAAGGATATCCACACATGATCATTAAGATGATAGTCTTGGGCCACAACCCTGCACCACCCATGACAGGCCATGACATCACACATGTGGGCCTGCTTGCATGCCATGGCCCATGCCTTGATACGCAGGTAGACCCTAAAGAGGCTAGTAGCATGCCATCCAACACGCGGCACCAGCCCATGCCTTGCAGGCAAGGTTAGTGGTATGCCATCTTGCTCGCGCCTTACAGACTAGGTTAGTGGCATGCACACCATGCATGCCATCCAACGCATGGCTCCAGTCTGCGCCTTATAGCACGCAGTGCCCAAACCACCAACTTGGGCCATGCATGACTATCGCCCTGGCCGCCAGCCCGAGCCATGCAGAACCACCGCCCAAGCCACATGACTAGGCCACACCAGAGCAGTGCGGCATAGCCTGTGCCTATCATGAGGACCATGCATGTCACCATACCATGACCATCATTAGTTGGCCCTACACAATGCCATGCCACATGCACCATCAGACGCCATGCAGCCAGACAATACATAGACTAGCTCGGCCATGGACCATGCCTCACTTTAGCCCATCTTGGGCCTAGCATGCCACGACCACACACCATGGGGCGTCCATCATCTATTCTATCTTATATTATTTTAGTTTAGTCATATTTTAATTTAATTAGTTATTTTTATCAGAGACCTTTTGGGAGTTTCCAAGTTATAAGACTCTATAAATATGACCCTTAGGCTTTACTTTCATATCTTTTGACATTTGAACAATTGAGTGACTCATTGAGAGAGTTTAGGCCGACCACAAGGGTGGTTTAGATTTCTTCGATGCTTTGCACTTGGGTTTCTTGAGATGCAATGTGTGAATCCTCTTGAAGATGATTACTCATTGCAGTTCATGAATAGGAGTAATCCACATTTATCTTTTTACTAATAAAGTTTATTTGAGTTTTGTTTTCATTTTGTGTTCTTGTGTGCTAGGCGTCATTCTTGTGTAGGTTGGAGTCTTGGAATTGTTTGATTATTGTTGAAGTGAGTGTTTGAGATTGATAAGTTAGTAAGTGCCGAATTCACACTACTTATGAATTTGAAAATTGAGTGTGAGTGTTGTTGGTGATTTTCGGAATCCTCATTCTTGGTGAATTTCGAATTTTCTCAAGGGAGTGAGTTAGTTGTTGTTGATTGTTGAAAAGTTGTGTTGTTAGCTTGAAGTGTGATTGTCAAAACCCTCCCATTATGTTTCTCGAAAGTGTGCATTGTGTTCTTTAAGTTTTTCCTTTGTTCATTCATTTTCTTGGGTGTTCATTGGTTTTCTTGAAGTTTCTCAATTGCCAAACACAAGGTTCGGCCAGCCTAGCCCACCTACTTACCATACATAGCCTTACACGCCCCACATCACCAAACCCTAGGCTGGCTATTCATTCCCCAAAATCTTACTATATTTTGCTTCACCAAATCAAATATTCTACTTTCTATAGATTCCCAAAGTCGACCACTCAAGGGAACCCCATAGTTGGCCACATCACTTTCCTCCAATCCAAAATATTTCCAAATCAACACAATCTCATCTTCCATACATAACCTATTCGGGCAAGGCTATACTTGTCTTTGTCGAAATCCTCATTTGCCACATCATCCCATCAAATCTTCCATCTCTTATTTAATTAGTCAATAAATCCACTAGTTGACTCAATATTTTCTTATTCCAATCATATCCAATCAAATATCTACCAAAACCAATCAATTGCATATTCAGCCAATACATCCCAGAAATCCCTCAATCTCCAATCAATCAAGGAGATCATCCCCAAGTAAACCCTAGCCAAAATTTCCCATTCACCCTAGCCCCACTCGGCCACACATAATCCTAACAAGTGCAATTGGCACCTACTCACTTAAGGCTCATTGTCGTGCACCACTCTTACCCTATCATAGCCAAGACGAACTCAATCCATTTCTTAGTCTCACATCATTCCCTCATCCATTATTGATGCACGAACCATCACCAAGCAAAGAAGCCCATCTTAGTCATTCAAGGAGTAACAAGACAAGGAGAACCCCTTAGGTAGTTAGAGACTTGACCGAGATCCCCAACACAAAATCATGCCTTGCAGAGGCAAATTTGGCACCTTAGATATGTTAGATTTGATACATCCCACCCAACTCCCCTCTTGCTCGACGTAAAGGGTATAGATATAAATTATAGGCCAAGCCATTGTCAACATAAGCCATCGTTAACTTGTACTTAAGGATGGGAATAAGATTGTACATTCGGTGTCCAAATCAAAAAACCAGATCAACTCGACCTTGATCCGGATAGGGAAAAGCAGTATGGGTTCCTACTCAGGTTCACCCAGAATAAAATCCAGTTCGAATCTAGATCAATCTGATTTTTTAAAAATCGAAAATCTAGTTTTCGGGTTTAAATCGTTTTTTTTTTTTTAATTTGTTTTAAACTTAATAACTTATATACCCAAAAATTGTATCTAATAAGGGTACGTAGAGTTTTTCTTTTTCTTAAAAAAAAAATACTTGCACAATCAAAATACAAATTAACATTCTTTTTCTCGTTTCCATCATGTGTTCTAAGAGTCTATGGCATTGTTGAGCTCCCCATAATCTATTGCAATCTCCCATAATTCAAATACAAGTTTTCCAACGGAAAAATGTCTCCCATAATTCAAATACAAGTTTTCCACAATAGAGGGACGACTGCAAGGTTCCCGCTCAATTGACTCCAGTTCTTCCTCAATGAAGGGATTATGGTCACCTAAGAATACATCCAGACAACCGGTTGGAAAAATTAAAAGCTTGCACCCTGCATGTTAAACATATACAACTTTATTAATAATCACTTTTTTCTTATTAAATTAAAAAAAATAGTAAAAAAGGAATAAGAATGGTTGTAATGGTATCATTATTCAATTGAAAATAGTACCAATTAAAACTGTGTGAAAGTGTGACTCATTCAGTACTGCTACAAGAGAAATAAAACAATAACCAGGAAGGGTCAAGCCAATAATTGTATTTGCTACCTGCTCTCTAAAACAACTATGTCACTTTCCTAAACAATCATATTCTTTTTCCAATTTCACTGAATCACCGTACTTCCAAGTTTTTTTAATGAATAAAGTTGTATAATAATAATGAGAAAGGCATCTTTGATTGCTTGCTCAATCATATTGAACTAGTACTCTTATTTATTTGAGTTTGTATAACTACAAAATGATTCAAATACATGTGTGCACCTCAGAAACTCTTCAGGTTATTATTCTTCAATTATGGACTTAGACTTGGAACCAGAAAATGAGACATTTGATTTATGTAAATGTTATATATGCGACAATTTGATTAAGTATTGTTCAATCAACTGTAACCAATGCCAACCAAAAAAAGGGATGGCACCTATATTTTATTAAAAAGACTCCTTCAAGATGGAGGAAAACCCTGGAACAAAAATCAACAAATATATCCAACATGAAGAAAAAAGAAAAACAGCCCATAAAATGCACCCTATCATCCATACCATCCAGAATTGCAACCTATAAATATTTCCATATCTTTTGACTACTCAGACAAAGCACCAACAAATTTACAAATTATTAGCCAAAACTCCAACAAATCAACATAATTAAACCAACCAACTTCTCCAAAATTATCAACATTCCAATCGCAGAGACATTAGTATATATACATGCACACATAACCACATCAAAAGGAATAAAAAATATCCCTCTATTCACTCCTTAGAAAGATGTTTAGATGCATACACTTGTTAAAAACTGAATTGGACTGCACCCATGAATTCAATAAATACCATATTTGTTTATGGGAAAATTACTAAATCGGATATTATTATTCCTTGAATGGATTATATGATAAATGTTTCCATCCCCACACAAAATATGTCAAAATCCCGCACAAAATAACCTAGAAATGCCCAAACAATGGTCAAAACAGAGACGAATCAAGTTGATGTCAGTTCTCTTCCTTGAAAAAGAAATATTAGAAGGGCTACCAACAACAGAGAACAGCTTATTCTTGGTGTATTTGTGTTGAGAACAACCAGAAAAGGGTGCGTGAGAGAGGCACGTATATATTAAGTCAAATTAAAATATTTTCAACCAAAGTATTCATGATGAAGTTAAAGCCACTCATCTGTTATTATAAAATATTATTTCAGCTACCAAGGGGGAAGTGAAAACATTTCACTTGTCAATATATGACTTATAAAAAAAACTCGAGTCAAGATGTTGCATTTTATCCCTTTCATCTTTGACTATATCAACTGTTTCAGACTTTTACTCAAAGAAAGCGAACTACAAGGACTGTTCACAAGTTACTAAATGAAAGTCAAAAGCCTTAGAGAATGACTGCATCAAACACACAACCAAGCATGAAAGAACATGAAACAATATAAAGGGGGACGGGGCTCAAGAAAAACAAGTTACAGTTCAAAAAAATAAATAAATCTAAAGTCTTTCTTCTATATAGTTCTGAAAATGCAATATTTGTAGTCAATTCATGTATATCAAAACAATTACACCCCTGTAAGAAGCAATAATGCACACCACTGTAGAATAAAATACAAAGATAAATGGAAAGCAAAGATAAAGCTAATGACACTAAATTTGCTTTTCCCATTTCAGAGCTATTTCAGTTTTAACAGTGGGGGAGATGCATATTATCTCAGTTATGGTTATAATATGATACACTTGAGGTGGAATTCACTTCAACTTAAAGAAAGCCAACAATGAACTGCTCATTAAGCCATGAACCAAGTCTGAAAATTGAGGATCAATAAATAAAAAAAAAAAGACTAAACAAAGCAGAAGAAAACTCTGAGGCAAAACCATTCCCAATAACCATTCCGTGATTTTGAGACCAGAAACGTGAATTGATGACAAATTAAAAACAAAAGAAGACACACCAATAACCCAACAATAAAACAGAGACACCAATAACCCAAAAAAACATAGTTACATGGGGGAGAGAGAGAGAGAGAGAGAGAGAGAGTACCCTAGAAGCGAACGAAATAACGACTCGTCGATGGAGATCCTACGACGAGATCGGCGACAGCTCACGGCGACAGCTCACGGCGATAGCTCATGGCGATGGCTCATGGCGACAGCTCACGAGTGGGCGACTGATTGAGAATGAGGGAGGCTAGGGTTTAGATTTCGTGAGAGAGAGAGAGAGAGAGAGATCAGACTGAGAATAGGGATGAAATCAAGAGTGAGAGAGATCAGACTGAGAATGGAGATGAAATCGAGAATGAGAGAGATCACAGACGAAATCGAGAGTTACGGAGGCTAGGGTTTAGATTTCGTGAGAGAGTAGAGAGAGATCTGATCATTTCGAGAGGTAATGTAAAATCTGGATTCCGGATGTTAGATCCGGTACCAAATTTTCAATTAAATATCTGGACCATATTAAATTAGTAAACCCGATTATTAAAAACATGGATTCCGGACTTAAATGGATCTAGATTGGAATTCCGATCTAGTTTCCTGACATGCGGTTTTCAAACCGGATCGGATAAAAAACGCGTCTGAATGAACAGTCTTAGATGGAAGCTAAGTACTTGCTCGAGGCAAGCAGGCAGGGTAGTTCGCCTACATCGACGGGCAAGCGCCAATCCCCTTAAAAAAATAAGGGCCGAGTGGGGCACTGGCCCCTTGAGAGTTTACCCTAGTATCTAAGTTTTTATAAGGAAGGTCACTCGCTTGGCATATGGAATGAGGTTGAGGCCTAAGGATTAAACTGGCCCCCCACCCAGATGTGTGCGAGGAACAACCCGCACATCAAATTTATAAATCCGTTTATCAAATCTATAGATCCATCTACCAATCCACAGATCAAATCCCAAATAAATATTTCCAACAAAAAAATAACATCTTAAAAGAAAAGAAAAAAAAAAAGCAATGCAGACCACAATATGGTTGTAGGCCTGACCAAAGAACCACGACCATGACTAATTATGGATCTCTATGGGGACTCAATCTCTGTCAAGGCCAATGTGGTTGTAGATCTTTGCTCAGACACAGCCACACCATGGCCAATGGGTATCTCAAGGAGAACTCTACTGGAGAAGAAGGAGACATGATTCATAGCTGGATTGGCAACAAAAGAGATAAAATGATTCGGATGAAAACAAAGATTAAGAGAGAAGAGAGAAGGGAAGAAATGATATATATATATATATATATATATTTTCTCTTAAAGCGTGAGGTGAAACTTAGGCTGGTGGAGCTGGCCATCCGCACTCCGCACTTGCTTATAACCTTTTAATAAAATCACACCTGCCCAATCACTTGGGCTAGGCAGGTTTGCCCACCTGAGCCCATGCAGGAGGCAACTCGATGGGCCGGGTTGGCCGAATGCAAAGGCCCGCCTAACAAGCTTAACTTGAAATTTTTTATTTTCTTTGGGCCGGATGAGGGGTGGAGAGGTGTCTAGTCTTCAAAAGCTTTAAATATCTCAATTCAAAATAAGAAGGTAGATTACAATAAAATATTAATAGGAATTTCTGGCACCAAAGGAAATGACTAAAAGTAAGACTTCTTTTTCATGATAATCATTTCTATTTGAGTAGCGGAAGGTTTCTCCCGTTTGAATTCGAAATTGAGATAAGATTAATTGAGATGAATTTTAAAAGTTAAATAAAATATTATTGTTATTATTTTAAAATTAAAAAAATTGAATTGAAATTTAAAAAAACTGTATTGAAATTTGAAAAAATTGTATTGAAATTTATATTTTATTTGAGAATTTGAAAAAAATGAAATGATAAATTTGAAATGAGTTGACGAATCCAATCGGAGCCCTACTTGGAAAAAGACCACTCTTATTTCGTTTTCTATCATATGGATTCGCTTTACCAGTTGGCACGCAACATATAGACTTCATTTAAGCAGGAACTTTAGCGGGAACTTTCATCTTCCCGTCTAAGATCAAGGTCCCACCTGGGGTTTGAGCTCGATGAGCCATAATCCCGAACCATATTGTACTGGCAAACCTTTTTTAAGTCCGGGAAGCCACTTACCATCCACTCATCTCAACAATCAAAAATGAATTTATGCACTACCACAGATATTGTTCGTATCTTTATGGTCTCTTATTCCATTATTATCTTATCCTTTGAGAGACTGAACAGTCGTTGAATAAGGTAAAAAAAAAAAGTCTCTAATACACAAATAGATATAAAATTTGGATTATATTATTTCTATACCTCAATTATCCAACCCATAAAGGACCATATATTGACGACTAAATAGTCCTGAGAGAAGCAATTATGATTATCATACCTTTTGGAATGAAAACCTTGGAC
Organism: Platycarya strobilacea; assembly: GCA_036898215.1. Taxonomy (NCBI): domain Eukaryota; kingdom Viridiplantae; phylum Streptophyta; class Magnoliopsida; order Fagales; family Juglandaceae; genus Platycarya; species Platycarya strobilacea. The sequence goes on along the minus strand of CM072555.1, from coordinate 25,740,806 downwards.
GTTATGTCTAAATCAAAATTATTCTCAGAATTACATATTAATTCTTTCAAATACAATTTGCGTGGCAGGGAAAAAAGTTCTAAATCCCTATTACCATGTTATCATGATCATCTGTCTACTTCTGGAGGAGAGAGGCCAACCTGTGCTCAATATCTTCTTTGGCTTGCCTATCAAATGGATCCTCACCAATATATAAATCTAAAATAGACCGGCACAGAAGTTTGCTCTGGATACTTCCCACGTCCTTTCCATCAACTTAAAAAATTAACAGAAATAACAATAAGAACTAGCATTTAATGATTTATCTAACAATGTCATAGAAAATGATTAAGCATGCCAAAAGCCTCTTTTATGGACTTCACCAGGGGTAACTTGATAATTTTCCTCAGGTTAATTTTCCTCTGGTTCTAATCTATTGTACAAATGATAAATGCTTGTTCCTATCTTTATTACTTGTCCAGCATCAGCTAGTTACCTGAATAAAGAAGATAAAGTTTTCATCTACACTGGATAATTACCAATTATCAATTAATTCCACTCATCCTATATGCCGTAGTCCAGCAGGAAACCATAGACATCAATATGCTATATTCTGGTCCTATAATATTATATTGATGATTCAGAGAGTGGAGGATTCCATTCAATGTTTACTGAAAGGCTCCCAAGAAAATGAAGAAACATAATGATATGATAGGCACATCATGTTCTTTGTTGTACACAAATGCATTATTCATCTAGTTCCATCACTATGACAAGTATTATCAAGTCTCAAAGTCATAGCAGTTTGTTTTTTTTTTTTTTTTGATGAGTGCAAAGTCATAGCAGTTACAGAGGCCATAGCTGAAATTAAAGCAAAGTCAAGTATGACCTTCTTTGCAACCAAAGAGAAACGAACATATAAACAGAAAGGGAAGCCATCTTACTTGTTGTGCGAAGATTATGGCCCCTTTCCCTTGAGAGATCTATCACAGATCCCCGTGGTATCTTATATTCATCTTTGAACTGGGAAGTGAACCTGCAATAAAATTGACTATTAATTTTTTTTTTCAGTAAAAAAGATATTATTAATACGAAAATAGACACAGCCTAAGTACACAGGTAGTATACAAGAGAATGCACCCACTTCCAATTTCGGGACATATTGGACTAAAGATAAGAAAAATCCAAAATAAACTGGCCTTCTTTTCAGGAAATTTTATGCTGAAATTAGGCACCCGGTAACTATGAACACAGCACGGACAAAGAAAAATGTAGAAAATGAGAGAGAGAGAGAGAGAGATGTGATATCCCTGCATAAAATGGCCTCCAACTATGAAAGTTCTCAGCAGTTTCCCGTCAATCATTCTTTGAAATATAACATCCAACTGATACTTACAATTGGTATGGAAAGAAAATAGTCATAGGATGATTTACCTTTGAAGCAATTCTTTATTTTCCGATCCTCCAAACCTTTGGAGTCTGCTCCCTACTGACTGTTCAAAAGCACTACGTACAGAGCGGATGCTCAATTTGCTATAGACTATTTGAAGTCTAACAGTCATGTCTATATCGTTATCAATAAGATCTCCATTAAACACCTTGTTATCCTTGAACTCAGAGGTGGATACTTTCTCATATTTCTCACCCAAAGATTCCTTTAGACCATTTTCATCAGCATAAACCCCTGCATAAAGACATAATCGAGAATGGCACAACTTAAGTATAATGCAAGTGTTTAACATTGAAAGCATCTAACTTATCAAAAAAAAAAAAACATTGAAAGCATCTATTGATTGTAGTATTGTACACACGAAAAAGTTGCTAACAATTCCTAGTGGAAAGAGCAAAACTCATGCTACATATGTAATGAAAATATAAACCTGAAATTACCCTGCCCCACTCTCCTACCGGAAAAAGAAAAAAAGATACAGTTGAGTCGGCTAATGTTTAACACTTTCACTTTCAGAGAAGCTTTTTATTTAAGTAAACAACTGAAATGAATCTTCCCTATTTAATAACGCTGCAAGCGAAAAATTGTTGACTCTCATGAAAGAAGATTGTTTATCTTTTCCTATTGTTTAGATAGTTAACTAAGGATACAGTAATAACAAAAGAAAACTAAGTTCACGAGAATAACACAAACAACAAGAACCTAGTACAATCTTGATTTCTCCGAAAATCCTGGCTGAAATGTTTCAGTCGATTTTACACCATTACCATCCATGTCTTGCTAGTAATGGCACTGCATTATCAGAACAAGATATTTTCACTTCAAACAAGTTCAAATCTGTTCAAATCTGTTCCCGATTCTATCTAAAAATAGTCAGACAAGTTTGTATATTCGTATACATGGAGAGATTTTCTTAACCATATAAACAATATATGCCAGCAATAAACACCGAAAACGCAACGAGCTTTTATAACTTGAAGAAGAAGAAATGAGGTACCAAATGCATAGACATCGATGTTCTTCAATCCAAATATGCTCTTTTTCCTCAGCCCAATTCCGAGGAGCCGCCGAGAGTCTCCGAGGATCGAAGGGAATGATATTCCATTCCTGGACTCCATCACTTCTGAGGAAGATTTTTCAGCCAGAGAGAGTGAGCCCCAGAGCGGGGTAGACGAGCAGTTGGAGAAGAGGAGGGAATTCAGCGCATTTTGGAGAAACGGGTGTTTTGGATCTTTGGATGCCGCAACTATGGCAGCGGCGGATGCAGCAGCAGAAGCAGCAACTACCGCGGCAGCGGTGACGGAGGAGAAGCTTCGGGAGGAGGTGCTGCTGCTGATGCGGTGGGGAAGCTTCGGGGGCTGAGGAAACAAGAAAGGGAAGCGCAGAGAGACCATGGTGGTATCTTGGGGAATTTGTGAAAAATCAGAGGTTGAATTGTAAAATACAAGGACTCGGCCTCGATTGAATTTGAAAGTGCAGCTTAACCGACTCCTATTTCATTATTATATTTTTATAATTTATATAAAAATATAAATTTTTATAAATATTTTTTTAATTTTAATATATATTTTTTAAATTCTGATATATATTTTTTAAATTCTAAAATAATAATAAAATTAAAAAATAACCTAAACTTATTTTATTTATCCCACCTCTAAATCTAAATCGGGCCTGAGAGTAGTACGCATACACTGGACTCGACTCTTGAGAAATGTGGCACGTGGTGTGCACGTGAACTGTGGTACTATCTGGGCTGAATATGGTTCTTAGCTTTATGCCGTTTCTAGGAGATTGGGTTGCTGGTGTGAAATGGGTATGTTCTCGACTTGAATGGGTTATGGTAGATTGGGTCACTTTTGGGTCGTCTGGCCTTTTTTTTTTCCCTTAAGGATTTTGGGCTACTTTCAGCCTATTGGTCATAATGTATGATATTCGTTTAAGTAATGTGAAGTATTAAGAAATGTTGTAAATAATAATAAAAAGTAAGTAAAAAAATAATAATAAAATATTAAATTACAAGGAAAAGTAATGAATAATAATAAAAAGTAGACGAGAAATAATAATAAAATAATAAATATCAATAATAAATAATAAATAACAATAAAATATTTTAATAGTATTTTAAATATTCTAGTTGCCAAACCTACCATAAATGCTACAAACTTAATATTTGCTTTTTGAGGTTCTCTCTCTTTTTTAGACTCAAATCGAACCATCTCTTTCGTTTCTCTTGAAGGAAAGTTAAAAATCCTAGAAACTACTTTACTTACATCGCCACTAGGGAGGCCCGAGGGGGGAGCATCGGCTCTCTCTCCCTCTTTATCAATCTTGCACAAAGGCAACATAAAAAAGACAATGGCTGAGGCCAAAAAAGGACGCTGCCCTCTCTCCCTCTCGCTCTCTCCTGCAAAATCCTCCATTTTTGACTTTAAGGTCTAAGGCATACAAATCCTGAGTGGAAGTTCAACCCTTTTTTTTTTGTGATTCTCGCTTCTAAAGATAAATAATTAGAAAGAAATTTATGTTTAACATCCTTCTATTATTATTTCATGTAAGAATTGATTCTTTTCCAGATTTGAGCTTCGCCCTATTTATGCATATAGCTTTCCTTTATGGATTGCATAAAATTCCTCTAAATCTACCCTTCTTTCTTTTGATATATATATATAGCCTTAAAATTAGTTTTTAAAACATTTAAAAACTTGTCTTTAAAATTAAAATTCTTAAAATCATAATGATTTTGAAGAAAAACAAAGAAAAGAATATGCTTGTTTTAGGCATACATCAATTTTTTCTATTTACGTCTAACCTTTTGTTTTTCGGGCAAACTAAAATCTCGAGCATAAGCTTTACGCTTAAGCCGCTTTTCAATGCTGTTAAATTCCTCAGCCAATGAAAACATATCAGGCTCAAAAGATTTGCACATCATCATTAATTGTGGGTGCAAAGTATTATTGTTCATAACCAAATCTGAAGCTGTTGGAGACTCAGAAGAGTCTTTTTCAGTTTCTTCCTTTTTGGCTTTTCCCTTGGATAACAAAAAATTATCCTTAGTTGTGTAAAAAGCTGAAATAACTTGAGACTCCGAAGAGACTCCTTTCAACTTAGACTCAGAAGAATTTTCCTTGGGAATTTCTTGGATAATAATCGGACGCTTAGGTTCTGCCATCTTGACAGAATCTTCCAGGAATGTTTCAAGATTTTTATCTCTATTAATTCTTGGGTCCGAAGAAGTAGATGATTGAGGACCAGTGAAAGAATGTCTTTTCTCTTTGGTCGTGGAAGGTCGGTCAAAAGTAATCTTAATAGTACCATCAAGATACTATTGAATTAAGTCAACATCCTTATCACGAGGCATGACTTGTTTGGGGGGTAATTCTTGGGGAAGAATCCACTCATCTAGAAGAGAAACATCTTTCCAGTAAATCATTTTGGGTGTTATGATATCAGCACTCAGTGATGAGCTCTGTATCAGAAGGGTCTGGTCTCTAGACGAATGTAGCTTAAGCTTAGGATTAAGGCTAGTCTTCATTAGTCTATAATAAATACGGTAAATTAATGCTAAAGGTCTACTGCCTTCAGACATATCAATACCAAAAGTCAAAATATTCAGAGTTAAAACATCTAGAATATTTTTATCATTCAAATCAATGGTTAAATCAGGATAACAATCAAAATAAACAAGACCTTCTGCAAGGGATGTTTGCACAATCCCGAGCTGAAATAAACACAGTTTCATACCAATTGTAATCTGACATGTTGGGACATCTCAGATTATTCAAATAATCAGAAAAACGATTAGTCACATTTGAAGGGTACCAATAAAATGTTTAATAATTGTATAAATCAAAGTATTAACACCATCAGCGACACCTCGTCCTATGGTGGTATCAAAAACAGGGGTACCATCATCATTTTGCTTAACAGCAAACTAAATCCTTTGTCTAGCTTCGTCTGTGAGGTGTTTATCCCACCAAGGTCGAAGCATACCCGTAAAACCAGAAACTAACATCTGAACAACATCGGATTGTAAAATGTTTTTCTGAACATAGGCATCGGCGACTATGGACATTTTTTGCAGAGTATTCAGGACTTATTGTTCGGAGAGTCCGTCAATATTCCACTCATATATCCGATCAGCACTAGCCAAAAACTGGAAGGCGTTTAGGCGTTGAGTGGGCATGAGAGGTTCTGGTAAGGACATTAAGTTTGAGAGGGATATGTTCCCTTAGGGTATGTGTTACCTGTGCAGCAGGGTAAGGTCAGAGACCTAGACTTAGGAAGTACCTGAGTTCTTAGGTAGTCACCAAGAAGAACAGGATGTTTAGATCCAGTTCTTCAGTTAGTTCCAGATCAGATAAACCGCCTGATATTATCAATGAAGAAGATCAAGTTTTTGATAACACTCTTGAAAATCCTTTGGAAGTAAGCATAAAAGAAAAGAAGCAGAAAGGAACAGAAGCAAAATGCAGAAAATAAATATGCAGCAGTTAAGAGGCGGCTAAACCGACCAATGCATGCAAGACAAAAATTAAAATGAAATGTAGGGGAATAATAGCGGTCAGGCCAGGTGATGGGGAGGCGATCGCTATACCAGGGATCGGCCCTGATTCTGTTTAATAGACGGCTAAGCCAACCATATGTATGCAATGCATAAACATAAATAATGAAGATAGATTTAACATAAAAATATTTTTCATTATAATCACAAGATTCACAAGGTTACAAGGTTAGCTTACAGAGAGGATTCCTTACAAGTTTCTCTTGTCTAGAGAGAAAGGTGGAATTCGTTCTACCTTCAAATGAAAACTAAACTCTCCTTATATGGATGGAGAGGCAATACAAAAAACAACCCGGAGTAAATCACGGGAGACAAACTTAAAGCAAAAGTGGCCGAAAGTAGCCGAAAGTAAAAAGTAAATAGTAACCGCATCATGTGATCACTATTTGCAAAAGTAAAGCTGTTGGAGCCGAAAGTTAGGCTTGACAGGTAATGATGTTGTCTGCACCGAAAGAATTTTTATCTTCTAGTGCTGACTGGCAATCTTGAGTGTCGGCATGGGAGACATCTTGTGTGACGACCCCAAAATTTAGAGTATTTTTCTGTGCCTAATTATACTAATGTGGCTTAGTAATCTAGGTAAATGGGTAGCTAGTGCCTTAAGAAATGGGCTTGAGAGTTCAAGGGCCTTAAGGCCATGGCATGAGCTTGGGCCTAAGTGGGGGAGAGAAAAGCCCATGGGTCCATAGGAGGAGGTCCATAAGACAACTCAAGCCCAAACTTGGTGACACATGTCAAGCTAGGAAGAGTTTAGTAATTTGAGTCAAGACTAGTGGTTGAGAGAAGGAAATTCTAGTAGGTGAGACTAGTTGACTAGTTGTTTTGTTGGAGGAAGAAAGGAAAAGCCATGAGTGGAATCCATCTTGTCCTACCTAGGTAAGTGTGTGAAGTGTAGGATTTTGCTAAATAAGTCAACATAGGATCCTACCATATCTAGCAAAATCATGTGGAAAGGATTTGAAAAGACTTGGACATGGGGAAGAGAGGGGGAGGGTTTCGGTGAGGGCCTTGGCCGAATGGCCTTGGGTTTTGCTTGCCTAAAACCTTTCCAAATCTAGGGGAAAGGACATGAGGGGATAGTGAACAATAGGATGAGACTTGGTGTGTAAGAGAAGTGACATGAGATGGGAAATGATGGAGCAAAAGTGGAAAGAAAGGGGTGAAGGTTTCGGTCATGCCTTAGCCAAACCTCTTCCCTCCTTGTTTGACTTGCTTGCCACCAACTCTAGATGAATATTTGTGTAAGAGTGACATGACAAGTTTGTGTGAGGTGTGAGGTGATTGGTTGATGGAGGAAGCATGTGACAAAAGTAGAAGGAGAGTGAAATGAGGGAAGGATTCGGATGAGATGAGGGATGGAGGGATCCGAAACCTCCTTTGGGGGTTTTCCCAAAGATGGATCCTCAAATCCATTTGAATGACTTGTGAGGGGATAGTAGGGGAGACAAGAGGGGATGTGAAGTGATGGAAAGGGGTTGGAACCCTAGGGTATGTGGCCGGCCATGAGAAGGAGAAGAGAGAGCATAATCTCCAAAACCTAGGATAGGAGGGATTAGGGTTGATGTGATCAAGTGATGGGAGTCACTCAAGAGTCTTTCAAGTCCATCACAAGTCACTCAAACATAGGGGAATGAGTGGTCTAGAAGCTAGCCAAATGCCTTGGCCGAATGGCCTAGTTCCTTCACCTTTTGGACTTGCACTTTTCGGACACACACACACACCTCTCCCTTCTTGGCATCTCACGGCACTCTCCAATTTCTCTCCACTTGATTTCACTTGTTCTCACCACCTAAACACCTAAACACACCAAACTAAGAAGGAGAAGGAAGTAGTGTTGGCGGAGGAAGAAGAAGCCTAGAAGAGGTAAGTAATTTAGCCATTTCAAAGCAAGAACTTAGAAGCATGAAAGAGAACCTTAAGATTATACCTTTCAAAAAGGGGGCCTTTCTTTTAGAAATAATAAACTTTTAGCACAACCTAACTAAGCATTTCTTTTGTTTTCAGAAGCTTTATAAGCTAGCTAGGAAGACAGGTAAGTACCTCCTTACTATACCTTTAGCAATTTCCGTATATTTTAAAGTGAATGTGCTTGAATGTGTGAGAACATGTTTGAATATGTTTTATTGTTTGGTTGCTTGCTCAGAAATGCCATGATGAATACTTAAGAGTACAAAGGTTATCTTGATGAGGATTCATGTGTAAAACCTATAATCTTATTGGGTAAAGGATTGGGAGATGATGATGATTTTGATGGTTCGATGAGAAAAAGTATGTATGCATGTAGATATCGAGTTAGTTGAATGTTGGTAAATATAAGATATATGCATACTATGATATTGGGGAAGCATCTTTGTAAATATTGTGCATATAGAAATGCCATGCTAGGATGAAAAGTGTATGAAGCATTGGTGGAAAAATAGTCGTAATAATTTTTGGAAGATGTTGGCATTAATATTGCTTAATGAGTAGATAATGCATGCTTGTGAAGTTATATTTTTGGAGAAGTTCTAGAAGAGAAAAATTATGAAGTTTTAATCTCTTATTTACTTTATATTCATGTTTGGATATTTTGGAGAAAAGAAGTATGTGAGTTGGGAGAATGACATGTATGGGTTCGGATTCACCTAGATCGTTCAAGTAGTGCCTTAGTGGAAAGACTGAGAGAAGAAAATGTAAGGCTTGAGGACCTTATAGGTTTCGGGTTTGACCCTATTAAGGCTAGGAAATTATTTTAAAAATCTCGAATTTAGGCGAAATGATGTTAGGGAGATCAAAGGAAGAAGAAAACATCAATAGGAAGCAAAGTAGGGTCTCGGCCCAAACCCTAGGGGTGAATGCCGAGCACCCCACCTCCCCCTAATGCTTTTGTTTAGACTTTTTCCATAAGTAAGAGTCTATGGTATAAGGATTTGAAAGAAATACGACTACACGTGTGTACTCGGGTTCGTCTCGAGTTCTTGCATCTACAAGGTCAAATGTTGCATGTCACATGCATAAGCACGAAAAACCTATGTTTTTAAAGAATGTTTTCGAAGGAAGAAAAATAAAGTTTTAGAAGAACCCCAAAGGCTGGGACAGGGAAATGTCCCAGTGGAACTCCCTGTTCACTCAGGAGTGATTAAAGTCGAGTGAAAGCCCCTGGGTCGACAAAGAACCGTCGGCAGACCATGTATGGCTCCACATAGGTGTCCGGAGCGTGGTCGCACCTAATGCTAGTGGGTGCCCTATAAGCGGTGTTGGCCTCGGCCTCGCCATCTGATAAGTTTGTAGTCGCTTGGAGAGAAATCCCCGAGCGATGAATAGCGTGAAAGGACGCGAAACGTGTTTACTTTGGTCGACTTGGTTGCCGGGTGTGACGGTAACTAGCGGGGAGCACACGGTGCATAGGGGAACCGTGAGGTGTCCAAAAATAAGAAGTCATGACGAAAAGAAAAGGGTCTTCGGGCCATATATGATATGATATGATAAGTGGCGCCTAAGATAAGTAAAAGACGAAAAGTTTTCGAACAAGAGTTCTTTTTGTTGTTTTCGAAAGAATATGCATCAAAGGAGTTTTGCTATGCGTTTTGAACAAGTATGATTTTGGAAATTAAGAATAAGAAAAGAAAGATGAATTTTTGTTACGAACATGTGCATCAGTCTAGGCATAAGTTCCATGGTAATGCATATGTAAGAAGATTTGTTTGTTATTCACCTTACTATATGCCTAGAATTGCTTCTGATAGAGTATAGATGTACTTACTGAGATTTCTCCCGAAATCTCACCCCATTCCTTGTATTCCCACTATTGTGCCCTCTCGGGGACAATAGACGTACTTGCAGGTGAGGATGGATCAGAAGGGTATGACCCCGGAGATGACACGTCGGACCCTCAAGGGTCCGATTGAGGCCGCCCTTAAGGGGCCAGTACCACTAGACCGCCCGGGTCAGTGGGAGATGGAGTCACTGAAGGTGACTATGTACAGTTATGTTGGGCTACGCCCTTCAGGGTGTTGTTTAGTATTGGGGATGGACGAGTCCCTCCACTTGGGGCGCGTTTTTGGAACGCCTTCTAGGGCGATATGTGAGGTAGGGCCTAGCCTGGATTTGGACCGGCTTCGCTGGGGCCCGAACCTTAAGAAAGTGAAGAAGGAACCTGTCGGATGAACATATGGGCAGTGTTAAGACCCATATTGTATTTTGATGCCCTGTATTATTGTTTTTGGAAAAAGTCTTCCCGCCTGTGGGAAGCACTATTTTGGTTTATTGGACAAGTGATGTAAATATTAAATCCTGGCTATGTTTAATATTATGTTTGGGATCCGTAGTCTAACCATGTAATGTATGTTATTGACGGCTTAGCCTTTTTATTTCCGCTGCGAAAATCTTTACTTGACGTTTCAAAAAAAAAAAACTAAATGCATGCTATGACTAGGGGTGAGCTTCTTTGTGTTGTTCGTCCCCGACGCTTCTATTCACGTGCGATCCCAAGCGTGGGTTGGGGCGTCGACATCTTGTCTTTTTCTGCTGACTGGCATTTGAATTTGGACTTTGGCAATTATGGCTCTCCGAGATCAGGCGAAGAGTACTCTTTGTCGTGTCCAAAATAGTTTCTGTAATCCTCAGAGGCATCTGATTCCTCTGATTTGTTGCTGTCTTCTTCCTCGATGGATTGTTTTAATAGCATCATCAGTAGGGCTGCAAACGATCCGAACAAAGACGAGTTCGAGTCGAGTCGAGTCGAGCTGGACTCAAATAACTCGAGTTCGAGTTCGAGTCGAGCTGAGAGTTTGCCGAGTCGAGTCGAATTCGAGCCGATCAAAGACGAGCTCGAGTCGAATCGAGTTATTTATCGATCTTTATTTTTACTCTCTAACGAACGAGCCGAACTTAGTCGAGTAATTACTCGAGTTTCTTACTCTTTATAAATATTTGAATTAATAATTTTTTTGTGAACTTAATACATTATTATTGTAAAAAAATAAAATGCTACTTCTACATAAAGTAATAAAATATATTATTTATACAAAATATCAAAAATAATATATATAACACAGAAAATATATATAATAAAAGAATATATGTAAGAATATATGCAAGATTATATATATGTATATAAAAATATTACGAGTATTGTTACGAGCTCAAAACGAGTCGAATCGAGTTTATACGAATCTTGTTCACGAACACAAACTGAGTTTATACGAGTCGAGTCGAGATTATACGAGTTTAGCTCGTTTAATATTCGAACCAATATTAGTGTTCACGAACAACTCATTTATTAAACGAATCGAGTTCGAATCGAGTTTATACGAGTCGAGCTCAAATTGTTCACGAGCAGCTCTGTTCGTTTGCAGCCCTAGCATCATGCTATTGTGTTGTCCTTCGATAGATTTCTTCAGCATCTCAAGCATTTCTCTGTTCTGCTTCTTCTTAGAATCTTTCTTTGAAGAAGCTGAACTCTCGGTGTCTGAATCTTTTCCCTGGGGTTTGGACGACTTCTTTTCAGAATCAGTATTCTTCTTTTTCCCTTTTGAGGATGAAGTTGGGGTTTCTTTTGGTTCAATAAGTGGGAAAGGAAAATCAATAAATTTTGACTTAGGTGAAGGGAATTCCTCCCGGTCTGTTAAATTGGGTGCCGGGACAGGAAAATCTCTTAAAACTTTAGTTAAGAAATTATCAGGAATCTGGGTTTTATCCCAGAATTTAACATAAAATCTGCGAACTAGAATGTCAGCAGATTTCTCATAGGTCCAGTTAAGGATCCATGGGAGTTTGTAACTAACACAAAAATGGAGTAAGAATGGGAATTTGGCATTCTGGGGGTCCATTTTTGGAGTTAAGGCTTTGAGGTGATCCAGGAGAGGCTGGAGATTGTGTGGATAGATATCTGGAATGGGGCCAAAAGATTGCCACCATTGGATAAACCAAAGGGGAAATTTTGAAATTTTTTTTTTTATCAAAATTAAAAAACTAAGAGTGAGACATACTTGGGGTTTGATAAAAAGGAAAATGGAGCCAGGAGTCGATATAATCATGATAATTATATCTAATCTGGGTATCCAGAATACTTTTAAGAGTATTCAGATTTTGTCCCCATTGCTCAGGTGTCAGTATTCTGACCAAAAAACAAGAATGGGAGAATATTTTTGAAGGGTCCACTTTATCATATAGTGGTTTCAAAGAAATCGATCCCGTGTGGGAGAGAATGGAAAGAAAAAATTTCAAATCTTTTTCTGGATTACGAGGAACCCAGTGCCATCCTGGCGAAAAATAATAAAACGCAATTTTAAAAGGATTTGTTTCTACAATGTTTTCAATGTAGAACAGTCTCTAAAAATGAGATTTTTGAAAACTTTCTGCTCTGTTAGGAGCAAGGAATCTAGGCCTTGTCTTGCCCAAAGGGTTAGACAAGGGATCATGTGGCATTGTGACTGCCATGGCAAAAGAGCTTGGGGTTACAGGTCTGGGAATTGTTTCCAAAGCTGTATATCTATTTGCGACTTCCAGTGGGGAAGTTGGCAATAAGAGGGAAGATGGAGGAGCTGGGAGAGGCGGGGGCCTCTAGGAACTCTCAGGCTTCTCAAATTTTTTCTTCTTACACATGTTTTCTGCAAGAATTCACGAATAAGGAAGTCAGGAATGGAGTTATCCGATCCTTTTATATACTCAATTTCAAAATAAAAAATGCTCAAAATAGCTTGCCAACGTGCAAAAATTTGTTTTGATACAATGTTTTCAACATCTTTTTCTAAAACATATTTAGCACTTTTGCAATCAATGCGTAAAAGAAATTTCTGATTTAATAAATCAGACTGAAATTTGGAAATGCATAATACTATAGATAAATTTTTTTTTAATAGTACTATAATTAATTTGTGCATGGTTCCAGGTTCCAGAGTGGAATCGAACTATTTGTTCGGATGAACTTGGTGAAGCAACTTGCTTCAGAATGCCACCATAACCAATGTCTCAGGCATCGGTTTCGATGATTTTAAAATAATTGGAATTAGAAATACCAAGACAAGGAAGAGTTTTGACAAATGTCTTGATTTCTCTAATTAACTCAGTGTGGATATCGGTCCATGAAGGGGGATTAAGTTGAAGTTTCTCAAAAAGAGGACGACACCGTTTCCTTAAGTCTTTGTAAAAGTCAGCGATATAGTTCAGCGAACCGAGAAATTTCTGGAGCTGAGTTTTATCTAAAATGACATCAGGAAATTTTTCAGTAAAATCAATGGATTGTTGGATTGGTCTAATCTTACTGGCACAAATGTCAAAACTAAGGAATCTAATCTTGGTTTGAAAAAGTTTAATTTTCTTGGCAGAAACCACTAGTCCATTATGTTTGGCGATATCAAGAAATGCCAGCAAATGTTTCCAGTGATCATTTATAGATTTTGAAAAAATCAAAATATCATCGATATAGACAATAGTGAAATGAGAAAAACTATTGAAAATATCGTTCATTATGTTTTGAAACTCAGAAAGGGCATTTTTTAAACCGAATGGCATCATATTCCACTCGTAATGACTCAAATGAGTACAGAATGCAGTCTTGTAACGGCCAGACTCTTTAATTTGGATCTGCCAAAATCCAGACTTAAGGTCAAATTACTAAAGACTACTGCTTCACTCAATTTTTGAACTAAGTCATTTTTATTAGGGATTGGATATCTTATCCATCTTAACACTTTGTTCAGGGGTTTGTAATTAATAACAAGACGGGGCGACCCTCGCTCATTCTCGGCATTTTTTTGGACATAGAAAGCAGCACACGACCAAAGTGACTTACTATGCCTGATAAGACCTTTCTGAAGAAGATCATTAATTTCATTTTTACAAAATTCTAAAGTCTCACTATTCATTTGAATAGGTCGAGCTTTAGTAGGAATATTTTTCTTCGAAAAATCTTTAACGTAAGGCAGAGAAATCTCGTGTTTCTTCCGATTCCAAAAAGCATTGGGGAGATCAGAGCATATTTCAAAAACGAGTTTTTATGAAAATTCTCAATTTTTGAATGCAATAAAGGCTTATTCAAATGCTCAGAAATATTTTTAATCCTAATTTCACTTTGAAGAGAATTTAAATGATTTTCTTTTGCAACAATCAAAGAAATCTTTCCTCTTGATATATCGGCATCAAGTTTATAAACAAATTTAAATTTGACCTTTTGTCCGAAGGGGTCAGTGGTGATCCTATCTTTCTCAGTCAAAAAAGGACAAATAGAATTAATAAAAGGCATCCCTAAAATTACGTCCCAAGTCATGTTTTTGACTAGAACAGAGGGGATATGGAAACAAACACCATCTTGACAGACATGGGCATTATTCAGCTCATAGTTGATTTTCATCTTTGAGCCATTAGCCGCTAAAAGTTTCTCAGTGGATTTCTCAAAATACTTGGTTGGAACCAAGCCTTCCCGGATACAGTTAAGATCCGATCCAGAATCAATTAAGGTAATAACAGAGAATGACAATTCTCTGGACACAATAATCTCAACCTTAGCATGCCATTTGATTGGCATAGATTGTCTTAACAAACAAACAGCCTTAGGACTGTCTAAGGGCTCATCATGGTCAGAAAATTTTGTTTCCTCATTATTGGAAGGATCTTGATCAAAAGTTTGCTCAATTTTAAAAGCAATAAAATCTTGTTTTAAACTGGAATTATCGCGTTTAAGATTATTAACCTCAGATTTGAGCTCGATAATCTCTTGCTTGATAATCCCGATTTCATGCTGTAAATCATTTGTGGAAACATTCTTTGGTTTCTTATCGAAACGTTTTAATGTTTCATGAAAATTGATTCTCTCTCGAGAAGATAACGACTCTCTATGAGCCATAGTCTTCCTGAGCTGGGCAAGATATTTCTCTTTTAACTCAATATTCTCAAGCTGAGAAATCAAATCAAGAAGAAGGTTCTATTGTTCCTCCTCCTTAGTTAAAACATTAATTGTCTTAACTCCAGATTTGCAACAAGAACCACTGCAATTGCAGCCAAGCTTAACCATTGCTTGACCTGATGAAATCGTTTCTGAGTGATAGTCACTATCACTAGAACTGTACTCATCACGTCCTGAGAATGAGGAACTAGATTTGTCTTCAAGTAAATGAAGCAATTCTTGTTGATCATCTTCACCAATGTTTAAAGTATTAAGCTTATTCTTCAATTTACTAGGCTTTTGAGGGTTTGGATAATTATTTTCATAATTTCCCCTCTTGCCACATTTAAAACATTTCTGATTTTTATCAGAATTTTTCTTAAAATATTTTTTTATGAGAAAATCTTTTATGCAAAGGTTTTCTAAAAACTTGATCACGGGTTTTTCGTTTGGAATAATCTCCGTGAGATTTTCTGGAAAACTTTTTCAAATGTTTTTTCTTCTCTCTGGATGGAGTGATAGGTTGAAGGCCAAATTGTTGACAGAAATTACCCATTTCATATTTGGCTCTCTTTCTATCTTTCATCTGCTGAGAGATGAGCTTTTGATCATTACATATGCGTATATCGAGCTTTTTAATTACGCTGGTAATATCACCATAGGTGTAACCATGGTAATCTAATCTGTCGGTATCATCAAGCAGTGCTTCCTTAACCTTAACGGCAAACAAACGAGGGAGACCATCAATGAATCTATCTTTCCAGTAGGGCTTATCAGAATCATCATGCATTAAAATACGTGAAATAAACACAGTTTCATACCAATTGTAATCTGACATGTTGGGACATCTCAGATTATTCAAATAATCAGAAAAACGATTAGTCATATTTGAAGGCGTACCAATAAAATGTTTAATAATCGTATAAATCAAAGTATTAACACCATCAGCGACACCGCGTCCTATGGTGGTATAAAAAACAGGGGTACCATCATCATTTTGCTTAACAGCAAACTGAATCCTTTGTCTAGCTTCGTCTATGAGGTATTTGTCCCACCAAGGCCGAAGCATACTTGTAAAACCAGAAACTAACATCTGAACAACATCAGGTTGTAAGATGTTTTTCTGAACATAGGCATCGGCGACCATGGACATTTTTTTCAGAGTATTCAGGACTTCTTGTTCGGAGAGTCCGTCAATATTCCACTCATATATCCGATCAGTACTAGTCGAAAACTGATCTCGGAACATGCGTTCTTCGATCTGTAAATCAGGTGGAGTTGGCTTAGAAAACCAGTTCTTCACAAAACCATTAGGTTTTGCAGAAGTAAGACCGGCTATCTCAGCTGGCTCCGATGAAAACTGTTTTAAAACAGAATTAATGACAGATTCATCCTCCGAGGCTTCATCTGTATAAACAGAAATCAAATCAGAAAAATCCTTACTACTCTTGTCAAGGACACTAGTAGAAGGTTTTGATCTTTGTTTTTCTAACTTTATATCAGCTAGCATTTGATCAATTTTATCAAGAGTACTGGCAGAATCCATTTTCTGTCTGTTCTCTGGTAAAATAATCAAAGGTTTTTCAATCAATTTAATTTTTGGTTTTGGAGGACTGGCTGCACGTCTTCCAGAATCAATTTTAAAAACAGGTTTTTCAATATTCTCCTCAATACGGTCTAACTATTGACCAATAATGTGAAGAGCCATGTTTGAAAAATTGTTTTGCTCAATGATCTTTTTTGTCTCAAAAGTTTTAGGAGACTTAGGATCTTCAACAGTTGGATTTTTGAAAGGAGAAGCTTTAACTTCAGCTCCCTGTACTGAAACCAGAATAGTTTCGAGTGGAGGATGATTTTCAGTTAAAACTGTTTTGTCTTCAGCCTTAAAATTAGTTTTTAAAACATTTAAAAACTTTTCTTTAAAATTACAATTCTTAAAATCATAATGATTTTGAAGAAATCAAAGAAAAGAATATGCTTATTTTGGGCATACATCAATTCTTTCCATTTACGTCTAACCCTTTGTTTTTCAGGCAGACTAAAATCTCGAGCAGAAGCTTTACGCTTATGCCGGTTTTCAATGCTGTTAAATTCCTCAGCCAGTGAAAACATATCAGGCTCAAAAGATTTGCACATCATCATTAATTGTGGGTGCAAAACATTATTGTTCATAACCAAATCTGAAGCTGTTGGAGACTCAGAAGAGTCTTCTTCAGTTTCTTCCTTTTTGGCTTTTCCCTTAGATGACGAAAAACCATCATTGGTTGTGTAAAAAGCTGAAGTAACTTGAGACTCCGAAAAGACTCGTTTCAACTTAGACTCAGAAGAATTTCCCTTGGGAATTTCTTGGATAATAATCGAACGCTTAGGTTCTACCATCTTGACATAATCTTCCAAGAATTAATAGAGATAAAAATTTCGAAACATTCCTGGAAGATTCTGTCAAGAAGGTAGAACCTAAGCGTTTGATTATTATCCAAGAAATTCCCAAGGGAAATTCTTCTGAGTCTAAGTTTTATCTCTATTAATTCTTGGGTCCGAAGAAGTAGATAATCGGGGACCAGTGAAAGAATGTCTTCTCTCTTTAGTCGTGGAAGGTCGGTCAAAAGTAATCTTAACAGTACCATCAAGATACTGTTGAATTAAGTCAACATCCTTATCATGAGGCATGACTTGTCTGGGGGGTAATTCTTGGGGAAGAACCCACTCATCTGGAAGAGAAACATCTTTCTAGTAAATCATTTTGAGTGTTCTGATATTAACACTCGATGATGAGCTGTGTATCAGAAGGGTCTTCTGGTCTCTAAACGAATGTAGCTTAGCCTTAGGATTAAAGCTAGTCTTCATTAGTCTATAATAAATACGGTAAATTAATGCTAAAGGTCTACTGCCTTCAGACATATCAATACCAGAAGTCAAAATATTCAGAGTTAAAACATCCAGAATGTTTTTATCATTCAAATCAATGGTTAAATCAGGATAACAGTCAAAATAAACAGGACCTTCTGCAAGGGACGTTTGCACAATCCTGAGCTGACTGTCCTCAAAATTCCTGAATCTTGCATCATGCAAGCACAGGAGCACAGAAGCATTGACACCTTTTCTAATTAAAGGTTTGATGGCAACTTGCACAGAAGCAATATGAATGAATGAAAATTCTTTTTTCTTCATGTATGCTACAACATCGCGTTGAAACAGACGACATTTTTCTTGGGTTTTAGAAATGACAAATGTTCTTTCAACAATTTTCACCTTGAATTCTGTTAAATGAACTTTTTTCTCTCCAGAATTTATCATAAAGAGAATCAGTACCAATCTTTGGCAAACGTCATCGATCGATATCAGGCAAAGGGTTTTCAAGAGTGTTATCAAAAACTTGATCTTCTTCATTGATAATATCAGGCGGTTTACCTGATCTGGAACTAACTGAAGAACTGGATCTAAACATCCTGTTCTTCTTGGTGACTACCTAAGAATTCAGGTACTTCCTAAGTTTAGGTCTCTGACCTTACCCTGTTGTACGGGTAACACATACCCTAAAGGAACACATCCCTCTCAGACTTAATGTCCTTACCAGAACCTCTCATGCCCACTCAACGCCTAAACGCCTTCCTGGCTAACGGCAACTTGGGGACTTACAAACTGGTTATGACACTCGACTGCTGGAAGTGGGGGGTGCAACAGAACAAAATAAAATAACTAGATAGAAAGAGACAGAGCGTCTCAGGCAATAATCAAGAAGAAAATGAGGAAGAGATAGAACTCAACAGTTAAAAGCAGAACCGGAAAGTGGCTCTGATACCATTGCTTGACCTGATGAATCCGTTTCTAAGTGATAATCACTATCACTAGAACTGTACTCATCACGTCCTGAGGATGAGGAACTAGATTTGTCTTCAAGTATATATATATATATCATCATCATCATTCTCCTTATCTTTTTATATTTTTATAATAGAACTTATTTTATATAAATTATAATTTATATATATAAATTAAAGTTTCTATTCATTTTATATATATAAAAAGAGATGTAAAATAATTAAGTTTAAATTTGTTTGCCAACTACATTTGCTAATACAATTATTTAAAGAAAATATTATTTATTTCTCGATTTAAATAAATTATGAAATATTAAATTCAAATAATAATATTTTATAAATGAAATTATAATAATTATTAAAAAATTATCTTTCATTACTTCACATCAGTTTATGATTTACTTTTATATAATTATTTTCTTCTTAAGATACTTTTCTTTTATTATTTGTCAAATATTTATTAGAATTTATAATTTTTTCCCTATATGTATTACATTATTAACTGATTTTTTAATTTTTTTTATAAAACTCATATCCTTAATAACTGTTTTACTAATTTAGAAAAATGTACTTTGCACATTGCTTTTCCTTAATATGTATATATACTATTTCGTCAAAAAATCCACTTATTGAACTAGCTAGACAAATGTGCTTTATAGGTTGTTCTTCCACTAGTGTGTGTGTATATATATATATATATAGTAGATTTCAATCAATAATTTAATGCATGAGCCAACTATTTTATTATATATCATGTATTGGTTGTAATAAAGGAACTGGATATGAATATAATGAAAGTTTTGTTTGTTATTATTGCAAATAGTAAGGCATTTCCCAACCACAAATATAATATATAATTTTTGTCAATTCTAACTTAAAATGATATTTACATTGCATTTATAGTGTTCGAACATATGTTGAATTTGATGATGATACTAGAAAACTAGCTATTGTTATCTTTGGTGAGATTGCAGAAAAATATTGGCTTGTTCAGCAATTGAGTTTATGAATCCATCTAGTGATGTATGTTATTTGTAAATAAATTGAGTTTGGAATAGAAATAGCTATTTTCAGTATGTAAGTTGCTTCGGTTTTTATTAATCATGCAAAGTTATTCAAAATTTATTTTGTAAGATTATTTATCATAAATAAAAATGGTTGTTGAAAAAGCTTCACAGAAAGAGTGGATGATTCAACTTTTGCAGATCTTGACCAATTCAAGCAATATAAGCAAAAGAATTTCAATGTCATCTCTATTAATGCCGTGCAAGATGACACAAATGATGGGTCATAGTAGAATCATCAAAGAAATTATATTTTGAACTAATATTTTTGTTAAACTTGTATTAAGTTTATCTCAAATAACTTTGCCAAAATTATGGATATCATGACTATCTATGAGACTATTTTACTGTTTTAACTAATATTTTTATTTTATCATCTATGGAAACAATATATAATTATTATCCTAATTTGCTGAACTATCATTACCAAAAAATATTTGGGTCCATATGCTGAGATTATCTCTCTACATGGTTTAATATGGATTGCAACAGTTAAAATATCTGATAAATAAGTTTTAAATCATTAATATATTGAAAATTAAATACTCCAAAATAAAGAGTAAATTACCTAGTTCTGCAATTATTTTTTATCGTCTAGAATTTCCTCAATTAATGTTCTAGAATTTAAGATCCACTGATATTGACGTATTTCAATTCTATGCTTCGAATCTAATAGTCTCACAAATGTATTGTTGACGTAATATGACCGAAAAATGTGCAAAGTCTCATATTGGGGGTCAATATCATTACTAAATATCGTAGCTTACAGTCGATTCCCTTGCACAATATAAAACATTATAATGAATAATTTACTATAAAAAATTCTAATGAATAATTTATTATAATAATTTTGTTCGATTTTAAATTATTTTTGAGTTTTAAAAGAAATTATACTTTTTTCAAAATGTGATCTAGAAGATAATTAAATAAATGCAATATTATTAACATTTGTATAATATGAAAAAAAAAATGCCACAGCAAAAGATAGAGCAAATTGTTATTAAAAAAAATAATTAAATGGACGGGATGCAAAAAAGCAAAATTCCCTATCGGTTTCAAGAATTGTAAAAAATGAAAGGAAAATATATGTAAACAAATACTACACTTCTTGATCAATTAATGTCACATTTTGGTACTTCACTAGTGAGCGTTGGCTTGTTCGCTTGGGTGGCTTGTCTGCAACAACCATCTTGATTTTTTAGTTTTTTATACTTGGAGTGATATCTTTTATTGATGTATAAACCGTCAACATTTTTAAACATGTTAAGATAAAAGCATATTAAATGCATAAGTTAACAAATCTAATATTAAATAAAAGAAGTGCAAAAATAATTAAAGAACATAATAAATTAAATGACATAATATTCAACATACAGGAAACAATATTATATTAGATACTAAATTGAAACTATACAACTGAATCTAGTTAGCTGTATAACATTAATTTGAACATAGTTATTGCTAATAATTCTGTATACACAATATTCTTTATGCATTTCTTTTTTAGATCATTTAGTCGATATTGGCCGTATTAAAAGTTTTGCAGTAAATATAGTCTTAGTCCTTGATAAAGCCACATATAATTGACCATGTGAGAAAATAGGTTATGATAAATATATCCCAATAAAATCCAATATTTGCCATTGCGACTTATTTATACTCACTGCAAAACTTAATTTGATAAAGAACTAAGTTCGTTTGAATGAGAAGTCACTATTTTCATCAACATTTGATAAGAATAGAATTCTTGAAATAAAGACTTTTTTCCTACTAAGGTGCACAAGTGCAATTTATATATCAATGGCATTTCGATCAAAAGTTTGATAAATTAGACATGTTCCATTGCATAGTCTTTTCGATGGACTAATGTTTCTAAGCAGCATGATGTGATTGTTTTTCTTGAGAAATAATTCATGAGGTATTCTATTTGGGGTTAGAGTATTTAAAAAATCCTCTATAATTGATTATTTAGACTTGACTTAATATATACTCAAACTTACATGCACATAACTGTGTTAGATTAA
Organism: Platycarya strobilacea; assembly: GCA_036898215.1. Taxonomy (NCBI): domain Eukaryota; kingdom Viridiplantae; phylum Streptophyta; class Magnoliopsida; order Fagales; family Juglandaceae; genus Platycarya; species Platycarya strobilacea. The sequence goes on along the minus strand of CM072555.1, from coordinate 25,719,044 downwards.
AGTCACCAAAACGTTTGGCTTGCTACAAAATAAAAACTATACTAGAACTTGAATGAGAGAATTGCATATTTTAATATGAGAATAAAACTATAGCATAGACAATTTTTTTGAGCAAAGGATGAAAAGACCGAGTACCCGCACGATGATATATATTTAAATTTGATCTATTTGCTTTATTCAAAGCACTCTATTGCTGAATATATATATATATATATATTATAAGTTTCAAATTCTAAAATATCTAGCATATTCTATTAAAAAAAATAAAAGCGATATTACCTTATAGACAGGATCTTCAAACAAATCACAAACCTTCTCACACTTGGTTGATGGTATTGTTTGGAATAGATTTTGGTGTGCCCCTGCCACAGTCTTGAACTTGGCAGTGTTCCTAGCACCGACCTTTGTATCTCCGGAATGCACTCGACCTTTGTACCTCGGGAATGCACTCGACCTTTGTACCTCGAGAATGCACTCAACCTTTGTACAAGTATGGCAACTTGAAGAAAATACTTTTTTCATCCAATTGAATTCCACTACATCTCATTTCCTCTTTCGCGCTCATGCATTCTTCCCAAATTTATTTTTTGGAACCTCGAGTAGTTATGCAAGAATATCATCGCAAGACAGTGTTGGCGATGATGACCTCTGCTTAGTCTTCCTATCAAACATTGCTTTATTCGAACGCCATCTATGATTATTAGGTAAATATCGAGAATGTCCCATGAAAGATAATTTTCGTCCATTTATTAACTTGTGACATTTTTAATCTACGCTTGGGGTTTTAATGTAAATTGAAGAGTCAAAGTAAGTAACACTTGGCTACTTACCCCCCATACGTATTGAAAGTTCGATACATGTACATAAACTTATTATTGTATGCAATGAAATTCACAGCGATAGAAAGGTCTAAATAAAAAATTTCACAGAATAAGTTAATGATTACATGGTAAAATATAACCATAACATCCATATCATCACATTCATAACATAACATTGTACCGTTATATACATAACCCAATTAGTTTTTTTTGTCATATACACACATTCATGATTTATTAGAATACAACTTTAGGGCCACCTATGCTCCTTTTTACTTCAGGAAGCTCCCTCCCATAACGAAACATATCTAAACTAATGCAAAAATCTCGACGAAGGTGTTGTCCATATGGTGGACGTGTAGAACCCGCATATGGATAACGAGTCATCTAAACCTAATGTCAGTCAACATCCAGTACGTCGCTGCTCCTTTGAAAACGCGGACGTACCATGGCTCCAAACCCCCATCGGACGATTATAAATATCATAAATGAGAGAGACAAAAGTATCAAAAAGTGAGTAGCAGAGGGCCTCTCAGGGCTTCTCTGGCCCTCCTGAAACATCAAGGCCTTGCCCTTCTCCATATAAATTCCTGCAATAAAAATTTGTATGCCCAAAAATATGAAAACACATAAGAGTGAGACTTTCTTAAAAATCTTAGTAAGTAAACAACCAACTTTATAAAGCATAGACAAGATAGAGTATTAACATACATAACAATTATCACAACATATAACTTATGAAATGCTTAATGAAACACATGCACGACTCATATTTTTACTTCCTATATCGACTTATACCTTTCATGGACCCACCATTTATACTTACACTTTTATTTCTTTTATTTTCTCTTTTAATTTTGTGAGCATTACATATCACCGTCCCAGTCAGATTCTCTTAGCACGACGCGTCAGCTTGGCCATACATATAACTCGTTAATTGTCTGGGCATTACGTATCGTCGTCCCTGTCATGACGAGTCTCGTTTCAATTTTCTGGGTGCTACGTATTGCCATCTTCATCATAACACGAAAAAAATACTTAACATAGAGGGCGTTACTTATTGCCATCCCCGCTAGTCATATCAGTCGTCCAGGCATTACGTATTGTCGTCCTCGTCGTAACACAATTCTTATTTTATAACGGACATTACATATTGCCGTCCCCGTCGACACTTCAGTCATATGGGTGTTATGTATTACCGTCCCTATCATGACGTGACTTTAGTCTTATCATGTTTTTATAAAGTTTTATTATCATTTTTTTTCTTTAATACCGACGTTATAACTTATGACGATACGCATGTAACAAAATGTAACATGACCACAACTTTTGACTTTTAATATGCATATCTCATGTCTTTATATACCTTATAACATGTATATACATATCACAATAACATATGTTAGGTGCAAATATATTTACGTCACATCATCTCATAACGTCGAAATATAATAAATATTGCTTAAATAATTAAATAAAATATAAAATCATGGCTAGCCAAACCTTATAGTTTCAAACCTTATTTTTTTTTTTTTCATTTAAACGAAGCCAAACTCTTAAATTACAAAATACCAAATTTTCCCTTAACTTAAAAACAAATTCAAACTTAACTATATTGTTTTCTTAATTATTTCTTCATTAATTTCTAGCATGATGATTCTTGAAAAATTTCCATGTAAACTAGAGTTTCTAAACTCATAATAATTATTAAAATATTACCCAATAATTAAAAACCAATTAGATAAAATTTAGAACCAAAATTTCATAAAAAAATCCTATTAAGGCCGAAATGCATTAGGGTTGTTTTCTCATTTTTTTCTATAACCAAAGCATCTTATTTTCACATAAACTTCATATATCTAGAATATATTTCTAACTTCTTACAATTTTTCTTAGCATTTTTCCATAACAAAGACTAATCCAAAACATAATAGATTTCATTTTAACACATAAGCAAAGTTTAAGTTCAAATAAGTAACAAACATGATCTAATCATCAAATCACTTATTCTATGTCAAGATTAAGTTAAATAATGTACTTACAATTTTCTCCTAAGCTTGAATTGATGTTTGAACAAAGCTCTTGCAACTTTTCCCTTAAAAAACACTCAATTACTCTCCTTTAGGTGATGTAATGATCTTTGGGGGGAGTTTTTCTTTTCTTTTTTCTGATTTGGCCGTGTGTTCTCACTAAAAGAAAAATAGGAAAGACTCATCCATCTATTTATACTAGAGAGGGGCGACTAAAAAGGGGATGCAAGGCTCAAGTCATTTTCGTTTCTCCCTTCCCCCTTTTGCCGTGTGTGTGTGAGAGGTGGCTAACCTCTTGTTAGCCCTCATGATCACTCTAGATTAGGCTTGATCGATAAAATATCTATCCAAGGGTCTGTTTTGTGCTATTTAGAAGCTTAAGAGGATCAATGGTCTAGCTAAATTCCAACACATGGGGGTGTATAGCCGGACATAGCTAGATATTTTCCCACCATGCATGCATCGGTTACTTGGGTTTTCCAAGGGGTAACCAACAATTTCAGAGCTATTTTCCCTAATTTGTCACTTTTTTAACCTCCTAGGAAGACACTTGTATCAGAAGATAAATTCTAATGCTTGGTTAGGGTAATATCTGGAAGACACTTCCTCTTATGGTTCCGTCATGGTTTGATGCTAACTATCCTTTTAGAGAGTCTTTCTTCACATGCCACATACCTTCTTAAACATGTCAAGATGATAAAAATGAAGAGAACCAATCAAATTTATGCCCTAATAGTATGGCAGTGGCACTTTTCATTTTCGGACTCTAGTTTTTGTCCATTCCAAGTCTATCCACTTCCAAACCAAATAAGTACTTGATCCAATTTGATTCTCTAAAAACCCAAAACAAGAAAGTTTTAAATAATCCTCGTAGTAATCTATAAAAATTTGAATCACCTAATTCTGGTATCAAATGAGAAAGATATTCTTATTTTACTAAAACTGGTTAGAGTAACCCGAGAGCACCAATTCAAGCTTCACGTGTGTTTTCCTCCTTCTAATTCTAAACTTCTCAATTTCCTCTTAATATTCTACAAGTAATTTTTTTCTAAATTCAAGCTAAGATATTCTAGCTAACACCTTGCTCAATTTCCAAAAATTGACCATAATTGACCATATTTCATCTAATATCTTAAATATCTCTAATTTAGTCCTTAATCCTAGGTGTCATATATTTTCAAAAAGTTTCCTTAAAATGATAAAATGACCTCTAAATGAAGATGTAACCTAAGGAAGACTTTTTAAAAATGAAGGGTTATTATATCCCCCCATAAAATAATGATTTCGTCCTCGAAATCGATATGTCAAAATTTTAAAGAACTCAATATAAAAGGCTTGTACCTTGGTTACTAGCAGCAGTTGACTCCTATGAAGATGTAGGTACTCCTTCTTCTAAAGACAATGAGTCTTGTGAAAAATAAAAGATTGTGTCTAAATCTGGGTCATAGTACATGTTGACATTTATTTCTTGTAATTTAAGCAATCTTTCTTCTTCAGTTTCAATTATGACTGGTCCTTCCACATTTTGATGCCTATGATTTTTAGAGTTATCTGAAAACTCAACTGCAACTTTTTTTTCCTTTATCTATTCTTCGTAAAAATTCTCTTTCAGCATTCAATTCCCTCCTAGTTGGTTGTCTTTCTTTTCTAGGTAAAGCTTTCTTGAATATTGGATTTCCTTTGTCATCTATATCCATTATCTGTGTTCTATGCCATTCATTATTTTCTAATCTCATTAGTCTTTCTACTTTTATCTGACTTTCTTTCTTTCTACATATTCTTTCTCTTAATCTCTTTGATCTTTCTTTTAGTTGTTTTACGGGGTTTACGAACATTCTTGTGATTTTCTTGGTATGAACCATTTCCTGAATAAGACTAGTTAATGAATTTTAATAATCATAGCATATAAGAAATAAATACTGATTTCATGAAAATCACACCATATATATATATATATACATAATCAAAATACAATCAATCACAATTAGTTTTCATACAAATGAGGGTATTTAGCCCTCCTCACATCCTCACGTTCAGAAGTAAATTTTTGGAAAGCGAGATTATTCCAAAGTACTTTTAACTAATGAAATAACACGATTTTACAACGTTTGATCCTTCTGATCTTCAATCCTTATAGGCCACTCTTCATATGTCAAGTTGTCAACTTGCTGTGTAGACAATATATGACTTGGATCCATTACCACTGCCGGTCCTTCTCTTAGACTTTTCTTTAAAGAAGACACATGAAAAACATCATGAACTCCTTGCAATTCACCAAATAAAGCTAGACGATAAGCTGCTGGCCCTACTTTTTCCAGAATCTCATAAGGTCCAATGTAGTGAGGACTTAATTTTCCATTTTTCCTAAAATGCACTACTCCTTTCATAAGCAAGACTTTCAAGTATACCCAGTCACATACCGTAAAGTCTAAAACCCTTCTACGATTATTTGCATAGCTCTTTTGCCTGCTCGGTGCTGTCTTCATTCTATCTCTTATTCTTTCCACCTGTTCCTTAACTTCTTGCAGGTATTTGGGTCCCAAAATACTGCTTTCACCAACTTCTTCCTAATATATGGGAGACATGCATTTCCTTCCATACAATGCTTCATAAGGTATCATCTGAATGGTAGCTTGAAAACTATTATTATAAGCAAATTCAATCAATGGTAGAAGATTTTCCTAATCACCACCAAAATCTAAGACACAGGATCGTAACATATTTTCTAAAGTCTGAATATTTCTTTCTGTCTATCCATCCGTTTGAGGATGATACGCACGGTTAAAATTCAGATTTGTGCCCATCATCATTTGTAGACTTTGCCAAAATCGAGATGTGAACTAAGGATCCCGATCTGACATTATTGTCTTAGGAACCCCACGTAGGTGAACTACTTCCTTCACATAAATTCGTGCTAACTTCTCCATTGAATCTGTATTTGAGATTGGCAAAAAGTGGGCACTCTTTGTTAACCAATCAACTACCACCCAAATAGAATTCTTTCCGACAGATGTTCTTGGTAACCCAACTACAAGATCCATAGATATGTCTTGCCATTTCCATTTGGGAAACGGTAAATGTTGCAATTTGCCAGCTGGTCTTTAGTGTTTTGCTTTTACTAACTGATATACTAGATATTTTGCTACAAAAACTGCAATATCCTTTTTGATTCCTTCCCACCAAAATTTCTTCTTTAAATTTTGATACATCTTAGTACTTCCGGGATGAGCAGTATATGGTGTACAGTGAGCTTCTTTCAATAATCTTTCTTTCAACTCTAAATCACTAGGAATTACCTTCCTGTTTTTATAATACAATAATCCATTACCCGATATTAAATAAAGTGAGACCCCTTTCCCTTCTGACAACTGTTGTTTTATCTTTTCCAATTTAACGTTCTTCCGTTGTACTTCTTTATTTTCTTCATCTATCAGGGGGATAATTTCTTGAACTACCATCAACTTGATTTCCTTTGGCAGCTTGTTAACTAGAAATCCTCGCATTGGTGTTAATGCTAATAACTCTTCTGCCTAGGTTTTTTTCTTCTTAAGGCATCGACCACCACATTAGCCTTCCGAGGATGGTATTTAATTTCACACTGAAAATCACTTAGAGTTTCTATCCATCTTCTTTGCCTCATATTCAGGGTTTTTTGACTAAATAAATACTTAAGGCTCTTATGATCCGTGTATATTTCATACTTTTCTCCATATAAATAATGCCTCTAAATCTTTAGAGCGAATACAACAACTGATAAATCTAGATCATAGGTAGGATAACTTTGCTCATGATCCTTAAGTTGTCGGATGAGTACGCAACTACTCTTCCTTTTTGCATTAATACTCATCTCAAACTCATCTTTGAGGCATCACTATACATCACATATGGCTTATGAGAGCTCGATATGGCTAAAATTGGTGCCATAGTCAATCTCCTTTTAAGTTCTTGAAAACTTCTTTCTTCATATTATTTGCTTCAGACATACTTAACATTCTTTCTTGTCAACGCCGTCAAAGGTGCGAAAAGTTTCGAAAATCCTTCTACAAATCTTTTGTAATATCCGACTAACCCCAGAAAACTACGTACTTCAGGGGCATTTGTGGGTTGCTGCCAATCCCTCACTGCTTCTATTTTAGCTGGGTCTACCAAAACTCTTTTACTTGAAATTACATGACTTAAGAATTTGACTTCTCGTAACCAAAACTCGCACTTACTAAGTTTAGCATAAAGCTGATACTTTTGCAAGGTCTCCAATATAATCCTTAAATGCTCCTTACATTCTTCATCAATCTGAGAATAGATCAGAATATCGTTAATTTTTACGACCATAAAAGTATCTAAGTATGGTTTAAATATCCGGTTCATTAATTTCATGAATATTGTTGGTGCATTTGTCAACCCAAACGGCACTACCAAAAACTCAAAATACCTATATCGAGTTCAAAAAGCCGTCTTAGGTACATCCTGTTCCCTGATCTTCAGCTGATGAAATCTGGATCTAAGATCTATTTTAGAGAATACCAATGCTCCAGTAGATCATCTATTCGAGGCAACACATACTTATTCTTAATTATAACTTTATTCAGATTTCGATAATCTATACACATCCATATCTTCTCATCCTTTTTCTTTACAAACAACATTGGTGCTCCCTACGGAGACGAACTTGGTCGAATAAATTATTTCTTCAAAAGTTCTTCAATTTGCGTCTTCAACTCCTTTAATTCTGTAGGTACCATTCTATATGGTACCTTATGAACTGGAGCCATAGCTAGTTCCAATTCAATATTAACTTCATTTCCCGATCAAGGGGTAATCCCAGTAAATCATCTAAAAAAACTTAAATAAAATCTTCCACAACAGGAATCCCTTTAATACCTTCAACTTCTTCTAGAGAATTCAACATCATTGCCAAGCATACCTTTGCACATTCTCTAATACTTTTCTCTATCCGTTTGGTAGTTGCTATAGAGGAAACAGAGTTTACTTCCCTCTTAGAACAAAGCCTTTCCTTCATTGGCATGTTAAAGACTATCTCTTTCCTTCGACAGTCAATTTTGGCATAATACTTAGCTAACCAATCCATGTCTAAGATTGAGTCGAACTCCATCAAATAGAATACTATCAGGTTAGCAGTTAGTTGCAAACCCATCACTTCTATAAGACAGCTTCTTACAACTCGATGACATCCAATTACTTTATTATCGGAGGTAGCCATCAAAACTTTTTGTACTAAGGATTCCACTTGTAATTCTGGACACATTCATATGAAATAAAAGATTTTGTCGCTCCAAAGTCAAATAGAGCATAAGCCGTATATCTCTTCAATTTAATCATACCTAGAAAAATTATCCTTCTATTATTTTAATATTCAAGAGAACCACATATCAATTAATCAAGAGAAGGGAATTAGAAATTACCAGTAATAATACCGGCATTGATTGCGTCGTTAGTCTCCACATCTACGTCTCTAGGTGTGATTGCATAAACTTTGGCTTTTGCAGGGGCTTTAACTTTTCTTGTTGATGGTCACGCTCCTCTAGGGACGTTTTGAGGACAATCCCTAATCAAGTGCCCAGGCTAACCGCACCTGTAACAAGCTCCAGTATTTATTCGATAGTCTCCCTGTGCTGACGTCCACACTTAGCACACAAGAGAAACAGAATCGATACATTTGCATTGGCTACCATTCCTTTTCCTCCATTTGTAGGTGAAAATTTCTCTTCTTTCCAATGTCTCTTCCAGCAGAAAATGGGGATCTCCTTTTCCCAAGAACTTGAGTCTGCATCATTAGACTCCTTTGTTCTGCTCTAGCAATAGACGCTACATTCATTAACTCCTGAAAATTCTCTATTCGTAGACATGCCACTTGAACACGAATACGTGGCTATAACCTTGCTTGAAATTTAGGCGCCCTCATCTTCTTAGTAGCTACTAAGTGTGGGGTAAACCTTACTAGTTCCATAAATCGAGTTGCATATTGCTCCACCGTCATGCTACCTTGTAGCGTCTAACTCTGGAAAGAGTCGATCATCAAACTCTTTCTTAAATCTTTCCCAAGTAATCACCACATTCTCTCCCAACTCCAACTTCAACAACTTCCTCTTTTTATCCCACCATAAGCCAGCTTCTCCCTGCAGCAAATGTCCCACATATTGAATCTTCTGAGTTTCAGTACAACCACTAATTTCGAAAGTACGCTCTAAATCTTTAATCTACTTATCAGCCTCTAGAGCTCCCTCAGTTCCTAGACAATGTGGGTATTAATAAACCAAAAATATTTCATATGGACATGATTGAGTTTCTCCTTTATTTTTATCATGCTGACAACGACTTTGCTCCATTTGGTTTCTCACCACTTCCATCATTTGCCGAATGACTTCAGCTATTGCCTGCCCCTCTTCCAAATGGAGGTTTTGCACCGTCTACCCCCTTACAATGGTGGGTTTTGCACTACCTACTCCTCCATCCTTGGAGGAGTAACCAAAGGAGAAGTCCTCCGTCCTTAGAGGAGTAACCAAAGGAGAACTCTGAGTTGCCGTTTCTACTTGTCTCGAAGAAAGACGACCTCTTGCCATCTTACCTTCCTGAAATATACCAAATTCCATCATGAGCTATCTTTACCTTAGTAACTCCGAATTTCTAAAATCCAAAGCATTCACCAATATCACCATAACTCCATTCTCATAAAGATTCAAACTTATTCTAATACCATGTGATTTTTTAGTAAGACAATGTGGATTTATTCATAGACGTAATTGCTCTAATACCACTCTATGACATCCACAATCTATGCTTGAGGTTTTAATGTAAATTGAAGAGTTGGAATAAGTAACGCTGGGCTATTTACTCCCCATACGTATCAAAAGTTCAATGCATGTATCTAAACTTCCTATTGTATGCAATAAAATTCGTAGAGGTAGAAGGTCTAAATAAAAAAATTCACAGAGTAAGCTAATGATCACATGGTGAAATATAATCATAACATCCACATTATCACATTCATAACATAACATTGTACCATTATATACATAACCAAGTTAGTTTTTTTTTGTCATATACACATTCATGATTTATCATAATACAACTTTAGGGCTAGCTAGGCTCCTTCTTTACTTCAGGAAGCTCCCTCCCAAATGGGACATATCCAAACTAATGCAAAAATATCGATGAAGGAATTGTCCATTTAGTGACATGTAAACCCCGCATATGGACAACGATTCATCAAAACCTAATGTCAAATAACATCTGGTATGTCGTTGCTCTTATGAAAATGTAGATGTACCATGGCTTCAAATCTCCATCGGACGATCATTAATATCATAAGAGAGACAAAAGTATTAAAAAGTTAGTAGTCAGAGGGCTTCATAGGGCTCCTCTGGCACTCCTAAAATATCAGGGCTTTGCTCTTTTCCATCATAAATTCCTACAATAAGAATTTATATGCCTAAAAATATGAAAACATACAAGAGTGAGATTTTCTTAGAAATCTCAATAAGTACACAACCAACTTAATGAAGTATAGACAAGATAGAATATTAACATACATAACAATTATCACAACATGTAACTTATGAAATGCTGAATGAGACACATGCATGACTCATATTTTTACTTCCTATATCGACTTCTACTTTTCATGGACTCACCATTTATACTTACACTTTTATTTCTTTTATTTTCTTTCTTAATCTTGTAGATCTTACTTATTTTTAATCTCGACGGGCGTTACATATCGCCATCCCCGCTGGGTTCTCTTAGCATGACACGTCAGCTTGGCCATACATATAACTCGTCAGTTGTCCGTGCGTTACGTATCGTCATCCCCGTCATGACAAGTCTCGTATCAATATTTCAGGTGTTACGTATTATCATCTTCGTCATGACATGAAAAAATACTTAACATAGCGGGCGTTATGTATCGTCGTTCCTATCGTGACATGACTCTTAACTTATCAAATTTTGTTAGTCGTCCGAGCGTTACGTATTACCATTCCCGTCAGCACGTCAGTTATACAGGCATTACGTATCGCCATCTTCGTCATAACGTGACTTTAGTCTTATCATGTTCTTATAAATTTTTTTTATCATTTTTTTCCTTAATACCGATGTTATGATTTATGACGATACATATGTGACAAAATGCAACATGACCACAACCTTTGACTTTTAACATGCATATCTCATGTTCTTATGTACCTTATGACATGTATATACATATTACAATAACATGCGTCATGTGCAAATATATTTACGTCACATTATATCATAACGTTGAAACATAACAAATAATGCTTAAATAATTAAACAAAATATAAAATAATATAAAATCATGGCTGGCCGAACCATATAGTTTCAAACCTTATTTTTTTCCTTTCATTTAAACAAAACCAAACTATTAAATTACAAAATACCAAATTTTCTTTTAGCTTAAAAACAAATTTAAACTTAACTATGTTGTTTTCTTAATTATTTCTTCACTAATTTCTAGCATGATGATCCTTGAAAATTTCCCTTGTGAGCTAGAGTTTCTAAACTCATAATTATTAAAATAACATCCAAATTATTAAAAACCAATGGGCTAAAATTTAGAACAAAAAATTCATCAAAAATCCTATTAAGGCCGAAACGAAAAAGATATGCTTTATATCATCCTCTTTGTGATATAAAGCACATCATCCTAATTCCAGGATCAAATGAGAAAGATATGCTTATTTTACTGAAACTAGTTGGAGTAACCTGAGAGCACCAATCCGAGCTTCACATGTGTTTTCCTTCTTCCAATTCTAATTTTCTCAATTTCTTCTTAATCTTCTAAAAGTAATTTTGTTCTAAATTCAAGCTTAGATATTCTAGCGAAAACCTTGCTCAATTTCCAAAAACTGACCATAATTCACAATATTTTATCTAATATCTTAAGTGTCTCTAATTTAGTCCTTAGACCTAGGTGTCATATATTTCCAAAAAAATTCCTTAAAATGATAAAATGATCTCTAAATGAAGATTTAACCTAAGGAAGACTTTTTAAAAAGAAAGGGTTATTACATAACCACAATGATTGTGTATCTTTGTTGCAAACAAGACAAACCATTTACCTTTTATACTCCATCAGGACAAGTTCCCGTATGCTAGAAAATTAGTTATTGTCCATAAGACTACAGCATGCATCTTGAATTCTTGCGACAAGGCCGCATCATACGTAGTCACACCCTATTCCCACAACTATACAATTGTTGTTATACATCCTCCCACAGTCATGTAAAGTTTTCGTTCTCCTCAAAAGATTGCGAAGATGTTTCTTCTCTTTCTCGAACCCCAAACATGCATGCCCCAATATCCCCTAACATCTCAGTCATATCCTCTCAATTATCATCACTATCATCAGAAACAATCTCATTTGTATAATCTATATTGATCTCGGCACCAGTTTCTTCCATGCGATTGAAATGACTTCTAAATCTAAGTCCTATGGGAATTGGTTCTCCATGTAGAACCCAAGGCAAGTATTTATGATCTATCCTATTAATAAATAAATGGGACTCCACTACTATCTGGTTTAATAACTCAAGTTTTTGCACTTATTGCACGGATATTTTATAAAACCCCAACTTTAGCACTATCTTTTGCAAACTTTATGAAAAATTTCACTCCTCATGCATAATCCTTATAGTCTAGTCCAAGTTTATCTCTCAATAGCATCCAGTTTTTGTCCATTATATTTTCGTTACCCGTCTACTGTCTATTAAAAAAACCTAATTTATTTCATAAACATCATCAATAACATTCTAATTGGTAACCTCATAGCACTATTTTGATAAGGTAGTTGGTCATATCTCATTCGAGATACTATAAACTATTTCGCATATATACTTTGTCTAAAACTCTAATATTAGTCAAAATTTCGACAGCATTTTCCTACAGTTCTCCAAATATGCTAGTCGTGATACTGAATACCCGGAAAATGTAAAGAAATGTACATCAAAATTTTATAAACTAACATAAGAGCTCTGACTGAATATATTTGTTATATAGATATAGAAACCCAAACTATTCATTTTGGACAATTCAAGAGTTGTATCCCATCATTCTTTAGAAGAAACCCAACCCTCGTTTGGACATGAACAATTTATGTTCGAACGAAAATCATGCAGACAGAATACTAGAAGCAATCCTCAGCATCGAGCAACTAAGCAACAAATGCCAAAATAAAAAAGTCATGCTCAAAATGAGTCATCTAATAAAAACCCTAAATGAAGAAATATCTAAACTCTATATAAAAGCACTCCCAAATATAGTAAAATCTCTAATCTTTAAACCCTAATAATTAGAAAACTAAAATCAATTTTTGCACTTCAGACTCAATCCAATTCATCAACACTATCCACAATCAGAAACCACAAGATGAGAAAACCCCCAACCACTTTTAATGATGAAAAATAATAGCTAAATTGAAAATACACAAAAAAAAGTGTTGAGAAATAAAATTTACATATTCTCTCTCAAGAATCTTTCTTCTTCCACACCCAAGAATCCTCTTCCAGTCCCTGACTATTCTTAGTCTCTCTCTAAAAAATAGTGAATTATCGCGTGAAAATGATCTGAAGGGTCAGGTGTTTAAATCTTTGAAGTTGAGTTCAGACATGCAATTTACTTGTCCAAATGCGAAAATTTTAAATTGCCACTTTGTTTTCCCGTCAGGAATTTCAACTTTTGGCTTTCGAATGGAAGATTTTTCACATCCAGACGGATTATTCGACATATTCTGGGTGTTTACTGTTCAAATGGGCAATTTTCCGTTAGAACATAGAAATATCCTTGGTATTTGACACAAAAAATTTCCTCCAAATTCAAAATACAAACTATGAGATAAATTACGTTTGAACAATTGTAGATTACGGCTCAAACAGGTACTTAATATTAATATATTAAATAAAATATTAGCAATATTATATCATTATTATAATAGTTATATACTAAGTAATTATACTATATCATTAGATAATTTTATAATGGTATTAAAATACTAATATACTAAGTAATGTTAATTTAATATTATATTAATATAATATTATTCAATTAGTATTATAATAATAGGATAATGCTATACTGAGTAATATATATTAAAATTTATATATAAATTGAAAAACGAGTTATGAGACTAAATAATCTATATAAGTACTTAATTAGTATATACTAAGTACTATGTGTAAATAGTATAATATTTATATACTAAGTATTCTGTACTAGTATAGTAGTATTATAGAATACTATGCATACTTGGTATATACGAAGTACTAACCACTATAAGTATTACCTATAACACTATCATATTAGTAATATGTATACTATATAAGTATATTATATGAAAGATATTACTATTTTATTATACTAATTATTTTCTAATATTATTAGTGTCATATAGTAACTTCTAATGTTATCATAACCACTTGAACTGATACTCGAAAGCTTAAATCCCAAACTCTCCAATAGGCATTTGGACAGGTACTCCATCCGTCTGAACAGACAACCTTAACATTCGGACGCTTTAGAACGGATCATATATCAATTAATAATATAGACTTATAAGTTTAGTGTAGTTAATTTAAACCTAAGAAATTAGTAATAATATTAAATAATATGTTGTATAATTATAATTAAAACATATTATAGCACTAGAGGTAATAATATGTTCCATGACAAGTCTCATCAAGAAATTATTGAACACACCACAATTTAATTGTTAAATTAAATCAAATTAATTGCACAGTATTTTTCATAAAAATATACGTTAATTAGTTTATGGTAATTAAATTACAAGAAATCTCGTATCCTCTCATTAGGGAAATCAATTTTCTCGACGGTAATTAGTTGTCACAATTACGAATGAAATACACACACACACAATTACGAACGACACACACATGCCCTAATATGTGTGTGTTTTTTAACTTTACAATTAGTTTTATAAAATTTTCTTGTAGTGTAAGAATATGCATGCATGTGACGGTACAGAAAGAGGCATGAGCATCTTGATCGATTTGACTGCTTATAGTAAATGTAAATGTAAGTGTTTTTTTTTTTTTGAAAAATTGTGTTGTATTACAATTGAAGTTACAGCTATGACCAATAAATATAGAACATGACCCATATTACAAGTTAAACTAACAAGCTTATATGTAGCACCCCCACACATATATGTGGCAGACATTTGTCTAAACTTCTAAACCTTTAAAGCAACAAAACCTACAAAAATTATAGGATAAAATCTATATCTCGATTAGTGGTTCGTCTGAGAGTATAACCAACTCACCCTCCAAAGAGGGGAAGAGAGTCGCCACCTTCATCTTCTAAAGGAGTTGAAGGTAACAAAACCTGCATCCTCCAAAGAGGAGCGAGAATAAACTATGAAATAAGTCTATTCCAGATTATTAAAAGCTAACAAAACCAATAGAACACCAAACAAAAACATTGAAAAATAGACAAACAAAAGTAGTGCCAAGATCCAGCAAGGTAGTGGTGCGTGATGCGACATTGTGGGAGGTTTTAGAAGCTGTCACCGTTGCCACAGAAAGGATCTACACCTCTGCGCAAAACAACCGTTGGCTTCATCGCAATCACCCACGAACTCCGCACAAAAAATGGACGCAAATCGAGATCTTCACCTTGCGCGTAGAAGACACCCAGCATCTGGCGGCGAGGCCCCTCGAACAACAAGTAGATCGACGGCAAAGGGATTCCCTATGGTGTGCGTGGTGGCCGAAAACCACCAGAGAAGGTTGCGGCACTACGCCCACTCAGCTCGAGAAACCTGAAAAAAAAAAAACCAGCCCAAAAATGCCCATACCCCGACCAGCAATAGTAGTAGCTAGGGTTTGGTGTTCGGAAGCTTCTCACTCTTCAAATTCCAAACCGGCCAAAGCACTTGTAAATGTTTTTGGGTATTGGGCGCATGCACCCGAACGTTTATGAAAGCATCAGATGGTTGGGAAGTGTTTAGATTCCTTGCGGGAAACAAACATTTACATAAGAAATTGTACGTTGCTTTACATTAATTATTGGACTCAACAACTACTACTTTTGTTGGTTTACTAAGTGTCTTTATGCACGGCTTAAGCTTCCATTAATTGTACCGCAGATGCTGTTTGGGATATTATTATAGATCATCGCAAGTGGCCTTTCAATTTCTTAAGGTTTACTGTTGCTCATCGATTCCAACCCACCTAATAAATTTTACAAGAAGAATATATATTTGTAATCAATTAATTATAATTAATAAGATTATTTACAACAAAATTATTTTTGTCACAAATAATAATATTGGTTGTAATTAATTAGTCATAAATATCCATTTTTATTGTAATGAATTAAGTTGACCCTAATTGGCACATATATGTTTTAGCTAGCGCATATATACATCTCTATATCATCATAATATGATGTAACTCTAAGCTCTAATGAAAAGTTGAAAATATTGATCAATTACGCTAAGAAGTAATTTAGATCCCGATCTAAATCCACATTTGTGAGCATCGAGGCAAAGTATATGGCATGAGTTGCTGCTAATAGGGGGGACTTTTATTTATTAAACCCAACTTAGGGCTCAATTGGCTCAACTTGCTGACTGCCTTTTGAGCAACAGCCATTTCTAGATCATCAATCTAGATTTAAAGGAAATTAGAAAGTAGGACGGTGGCAATAAGTAGTTTTGGCTGTCAGTTTCGAAGGGAAGGCCCAGATTATTTGGGGGGAGGGGTTAATGGTACTGGTGAAGGGATTGCTTATCTCTGGTCCCCTGGTCCCGATCCCTTTGCCCCCCTTCCTGTACAGAAAAGTAAAGAGAAAATCCAACATGATTGATCTGTCTCTTCTTTTTCATCATTTGCTTTGTAAATAGGGACAAAGCGAAAGAGAGCGTGGAAAAAAGTCATAGGAAATCTTTTGTTAGAAGATCAACATGAGATCTTTTTTATTTATTTTGCTCACAATATGCATATCTGATGTCAGATTGGATACAAATAAATTGAACTCCATAGAGAAAACTGATAGTACTGCACTAATCTGAGTAATCTCCATCTTTTGTTCTTTTCTTCAACTTCTGAGTTCTCTCTAAAAGAGAACCAACCTAAATAACTAATTTTACTTTAAACAATAACGCGGATCAGCATACATACAATATATATATATATATATGTATATATATATATGTATGTATGAGATTTGGGTGGTTAAAAACTCTTCTAAAGGTTATGAGTGCTACTACAATATCTCCCGAAGCTCTTCTCCCGGTATGCGTGGATAATGTATTCTTCATGTGAAGTTATCCAGGCATAGAGAGATATATATTAAACTCACAAGCTAGCTCAACGCTGATGTAATTTCGTATCATTTATGATGAGATCTTTTATATATGAGTGATTTTATGGGGTCCGCAGTTGGGGTCTTTTTGAGGTAAATAAACCCCCGAACCGGTTTATTTAATAAAAGAAAAGAAACTGAAAAGACAAAACACGAAAAGGGGAAACTGAAATTAATTTGAGGTAAGTCAAAGTAAACCGGCCTGGTTAGTTTGCTTTTGGTTTTTTTCAATTTTCTGTAGGGAAATCAGAGAAGATGAAGGCTCCGTCCGCTTCATGGCCATCGACAGATTACAATGACTTGCTAATGCATAATGAGAATTAGTAGAGAAGCGGAATTCTGGTTTGAAACTCCTTCGCCTGTGTAAATTTGGTTTTAACAACGAATCAAGGAAGTCACCATTAGAGAGAGATTTGTGGGACAAATAGAAAGTAGGTCGCCGGTTTTTGCTTTTCATTCGGTCGGAGGTAAACATTTTACGTACTAAAACTCGGGCAATGCGATCTGGTTGGCTGGCATTGGTTTGTCGCCAAGTACCACAACCAGTAGGATTTTTTTTAGAACTAAACCGGCTCGGGGGAGCAAAGGGACCTAACCACGGGCCCCATATAATTACTGTTTTCATATATAAAAATAATTTTATAATATATTATATCAAGCGACATTAATTAATTTTAAAATTATTTTTATAACTAAAATATTTGTCAGTTCTCGCATATACTAATTTGTAAGTAAAACAAGTACTGCGCTGCATGCTGCGAAGGTTGAAATATAACCAACTAGAATATACTTGGATGAAGTAGTTAGCGCATCATTAATTAGCTCATTGACATAGCATATATCAGCCATTCACAATTCCAAAAACTATGGCATAAACCGATGAAGTCATGTGTCACTAAAAAAAAAAAAAAAAAAATAGAAATAATCAATCTGTTATATTTAAAATAATTATTTCTGCTAAAAAAATTTTTTTTATGACATTCTCTTCTATTTTTTACTATAAAATTTGATATGATAAAAGACCTATTTTTTTATAATGTGTCTTCGACTCTTCCCTATACAGATTTAACAATTATATATAGGAGTGAGAAAAAATATAAGTGGAAATTAGATCATATATATATATATATATAGGACAGTACTGATCATCAGTAATTGGGAGAGTGTCTTGATTAATGGTCTATTATTATTATTATTATTATTGTTATTAATTAGTAGCATCCTCCCCTATCATATTACATTTTAAAATATTATTTTATTTTATTAACTGCGTGCAATTTCAAACCTTTTGAAAGACCTTAGGCTGTAGGTTGTCTCTGATATTATCAGTCCTCGATGTCTATGTCACGTCGGCGTGCATGGCGCATGCGTGCATTTTATTTTCCTTTTTTTTAACAAGTAAATTTATTAAATTAAAAGAATGATATAAGAAGAGGGAATGTGAATTTCTGACATTCATCTCAAAATTAATAAATAATAGCACATAAGAGATTAAAAAAATAAAAAATAAATTTATTTGTGATCAAAATCATAATTTTTATTCATATTTTGTTAGAGGACGTCATCGCATTATATTATATAATATAAGCATGTAAATATTCATGATCAGGAGCAGAACTAGAATTTAGTATTTGAGAAGACGATCGATAAAGTGTATGATATATGTATATATAAATTATATATATTTTTAATACATGACTATATATAAAAATAATAATTATATATTATAAAATTATACTTACAATAATCTCACAATTATACAAATTAGAGTGAGATTAAATAAATATAATTAATTAATTTTGACAATTATAAAAATTTATAATCAATTCAAAGTGACAAATGAACAAGTTAATTATTAAAAAATATCTCATAATTCATAAATGTCATAACCAACAAAAGAAATGAAATTAGCTAATTTGAAATTCACAAATCCAATCATCAACACAAAACAATTAAATAAAACTTCAAAAAAATAAAACATAAAAAAAAAATGGGAGCTTAGTCTATTTGTTTAGTAAAAATTTAGTAAAAATTGTTGGGAAGATAATTTTATTTCATTTTATAATTTGATGGAGCAATTTTAATTATATATATAAATAATTGCTCATATTTATATACTATATATTTCTTTTTGAAAAACTTTTTTTGGGGTAGCCCCCTACGTATAACGTAGGTCCGCCCCTGTTCATGACATGATCTTCAATAATGTTGCTTATAATTAGGAATGAAAAACCGACAGAAAAGCTTATAAATAGCTAGTAATAATAATATTTGATAGGGCCTTAGATTAATAAAAAAATTATTTATGTGTTGTAATATAATATATATATAAACATATATACACATGACACTCACTAGAACAATGTGATTCACATTTATCTTCTTTTATATATATATATATATATCTTCTATATATATAAAGAGCCTATGTAACGGAATTTCTTATTTTAACGGTTACCGTTAAAATTTTCAGCCAAAAGTTCAGTCATTTAACGCCGTTAAATTGAATTAAATATCCAGTAAAATTTCCGTCTATACATTTATTATTATGATATTTTTACGTACGCTATAATAAATATATGTAATTATTTATATAAATCATTATAATTGAAATCATTATAATTTTTTTATAAATAATTGAAATCCCCCCCCCCTCCTGCCCCCGCGGCATGCTTCCGCTTCCTAATTCATTTTATGATATAAATATATATAATTATTTATTACTATTATAAATAATATATATAAATAATTATTTGATAATTATAATCCTTTTATAATATATATATATTATTTGATAAAATTTCCGTCTGTACATTTATTATTTGTTTAGTAAAATTTTTACGTTAAATTGAATTAAATGTTTTCTCTTTTAAAAAAATTATTTTTATTAAGAATTAATTTAAAGGAACAACAAAATAGAAGTTGAAGTTAAAAAAAAAATCAAAAAACAAAGCCAGACTGGTCCCATAAATAAACATAAACTAACAGTCTCTTAAATATAATAACAAAATTTTATAAATACAATTACATAAAATAATATAGTCTCATAAATAAACATCTCTTATAATTTTATGATACTTGTTGATTCCATTTCAGGAAGAAGTATTTATATATATTAAAATAATATACATGAGTATTTATCTTGAGAATACGCCTGAATTCCTGATAGGCTAATGAAAACGTCATAACATTTATTATAACATGTGTTTTTTGTTCAACACATAACATAGAATCTGATGAAAAAAATCCAAACAATACAGTAAATAATCTGAGCTTTAAAACCATTCTTTAACATGAATCCATTCTGATACGAAGGTAGATCACATATATACATATATATCATAATTATATTTATTAATCTGTTTTTTCTTATTACATGTTTTTTTTTAAATAATAATTTTAAGAATATTTCTCTATTTTAATTTTATGTCACAATGTTAATGTTGTTATTAATAACATTACATGTATTGAAATAAAAACTATTTTATTAATATATAATATAATTACCATAAAATAAGAAAATATATTTTATTCACAATTTAGATATGTCTATCTATTTATTAAATTACATAATATGTTAATCAATATAGTCTTATATAATATAATTTTTTAACAAACAAGTTGAATGGTTAAGAAAATATTATTTACATTAATCATTAATATAAAAGAAACAAAATTAAAACAATAAATTCACATATAATCCCACTGTATGAAATAAAAATAAAAATAAAAATATTTTTTTGAATTAATTAAAATTCATGTGCCTGGAATATAGAAGAAAATAAAGTTAAAAAAGAAACATGATGAGACTAAGTTATTGTGTTTATGGGATTATGTTATTGAATTTATGAAATTATGTTATTGTATTTTATGTTATTGTATTTATGAGATTATATTATTTTATTTAAGTTAGAATTTAAATTTAAATGCAAAAGTATTGGATTATTATTAATCAAAAATTAATTCTTAATAAAAATAATTCTTAAAATTTTTTTAAAAATTAAGTAAACGTGCTTTGCACGTTACTTTTACCTAATATATATATATGTATATATATATGTGTGTATGGTTAAAACATCCGGTCAAACTATTTATTTGTAGCTAGTCAATTTTAATAAAATAATTATTTATAATTAAAATGAATTATAAATATTTTTTATCACGAATAATTAGTCATGAAAGTTCTTTATTTTTTTTTTATAGCGATATGCATCCATCTTCATGGCCAGATTTGGGGTGCTCGCTTATTGTAAAAGGGTGTTTACCTTCATGGAAAAAACACGTACGGCAATCTCTCTGGTCAATTTAATCTCTAGACTGGAAAATCCACTCTAAAAACCATGTCCGGCTAGTATTATCAATAAATAGTTAGTATAAAAGGAAAGAAACCTACAAAAAAAAAATGATATATAATTTAATACTAATAAAAGTAATTAAAAATTTTCAAACGGCAGGCGTAGTACATCACAGTACTACGTCTGCTGAGAAAAAAAAAAAAAAAATCAAAAACGTCGATTGCAGCATTTTTGTAATTTGGCTGCATGCTGAGTAGAATAACTCAAACTAATTACGCGGCTTTAAGCTCTTTCATTAATATAATATCTAGCTTGGGAAAAATTAGAGACACCAATATATCTATATAAGGAAGGAAATGAGTAAAAAAATCATATTAATTAAGTGGTGATTAATAAAAATTACTAGTTATACGGCTATAATCATCATGATGTGAAGGGAATATAAATAATTAAATTCATGTCCAGGATAAAATCAAAATTATATAAAGAATAATACTAATTACTAGATACAAATCTCAAATAGATAAATTTAATATGAGTGTTTTGTTAAAAAAATAAGTCTCACTAATAAAAAATAGTTTCTTTTACACTTTGAAAAATGTTATAAGTCTTACATATGGGGGGATTGCGACAGGGATTCTACTACTTTTGTCTACTTAATGATTAAGTAACTATTTTTCAATGATATTAATTTTTTCAAAAAATATCAATAAGAGTTAAAAAAAATGCCTAAAGAAAAAGTAAAAAATAAAATAAAATACACTGGGTGGGATCTATGAGGAATACTCAAATCAGTAAGTAAATCTGACAATGCTTGAGAGGCATGCGTCTGGATGCCAAGAAGATTCTTTTGGTTCTTCTAACTTCATTGTTGCAACACTTTTAGGAATGTTATCATATTTAAAGGAATGATTAAACCTATCAAAGCACTTCAAGGCTGTGTGATTTCTTTTATGACAGATTAGACAGGCAAGTTCTTCTCTTTGTGCAGATTTGCTGTTGCTTGAACCTCGAGTTATTGCTTGAAGTTTGACCTTGGTTAAAACCTCTTGAGTAGTTATTGGAGGCTTGTCCCTGATTTGGTGCTTTGGACCTAGTTAAATCTCCATGCGCAAAACCTCGTCCTTGGGAAGTAAAGGGGCCTTTTTGTTTCTTATTCTTGTAAGACTTTTGTCTATAAAATACCATTGATGCAGGAGGGGCATCAAGTTTATATTTATCAGCATAACTTTCAAGTAATGTTACACCCTTAAGAGTATGAAGGGACATGGAGCCTCATCATTGTGGCTGTGAAGATCTCAAAGTCCTTGTCAAGACCATTGAAGAGCCACCAAGGCTTTTTGTGATCAGAAACTGGCTTGCCAATAGCTGCAAGCTCATCACAAATGGTTGAGCTTTCTAAGATAATCACTTAAGGAATCAGGATCAATTGGTAATAGAAGTGAGTCTTTGTTGAAGAGCAAGACCTCGGTACGAAGATACTCTTGCAAATGCATGAACAAGAGCATTCCAAACTTCAAAGGCAATTTTTAAACCTATTTTAATGCCTAAAACCTCTTCTCAAAGAGTTGCTGTTAGCCACCATTTTACCAACCTATCAGACCGTCTCCATTTTTTATAGAGTACTATGTAACACCCCATTCCGGTCCCAAACTTCCTTCTAAAATTATTAGTTTTAAATGTGTCTATAGTCCATTTGAAATTTTCGAATATTTAAATTTCAGACTGAGTTTATTTAGTTTTTTTTTTCCTCTTTAAACGATTCTAGAGTTCATTTTCCTTATAATTCTTAAATACCCAAATTTGTTTTTGTTTTCTTTTTGGTTAAAGATATCAATATCATGTGTTTATAATTCTATTCCGATTCGCATCTCACGCAGGATTTCTCTCGATTTTCTTTCTTAGTGTATTCTTCACATCCATGGCTTGCACGTTCCTATCTTCAGTTCTTCACGGCAATAGTTTTGTGCTTAATAGATATTTATTCACATTTCTTTTATTTTTTATTTTCTACTTTTCCATTAATAGATATAACTCCTAAACCCACGCCATGCACACCTGTCATCTAGTAACTTCTTCATCTATTTTCGGCGCAGTTAGTATTATAGATATGAAGTTTCCTTTCAAACTACGATTTCCTTCACTGTCCGTATCCTCCGCATGCACGTTTTACACTAGGATTCACGGTGACACCTTTATATGTTTACACGTTAATTTCACAAGTCACACTTGGAGACCTTTGCGGATACCTTATTCTTCATGTCACAGTTTCTAGCACAGCCCTCAAACCCATGCCTACGTCTTTCCATCCCTCATTTCTCTAAGGTTACTTTTGGCTTTTTAATAACCACTTTTTATACATATACGTATACGGTTAAATATATTTCATCAAGAATCCTCAAGCCGCAAACCTCCATGGATGTCGCTGTCCCATGCACGACGTTTTCTGGTGTTTAAATTAAGACTGCGTTTTTTAGCTACCCCCGTCGCTGCCTCCACCAGTAGGTTGTCCTTATTATCACGGAAGGCCAATCCGAGACCCTCGGCAGCCACCTTTGTACACCACACACGGCCAACAAGTTGCCTAGAAATCCCCTGTTTTAAACAACCCGAAACAGAGCATAGTCAAGGGAAGAATGTGCTCCACGTTTCCCTATTCCCGCCACTCCTTCACGCCAGAAAACCACCAATGCAGCCACAGAAACTGCCGACTTTACCAGCCCAGTCTCCACCGTCGTCCTTTCTTGGTAAGCCATGGCCTTTAGTTTCTTCCTCTTCGTTTTGCTCTCTCTCGACATACTCCCTATGTGTCTCTATCTCTTTCTCTCTCTCTCTCCCTCTCTCTCAGTCATCCGCCCAGCTTTGCCCGGGACTTCGCCAGTTCACAGACTTCTCTTGGTGAGCTTCCGTAACTCATGTATTTGAATGCTGTATCTATGTTTGTATTTCTGCCTGCCAAACTTCGTTTTTGCCAAAGTTATGTAAAGTTCCTTATTAGGAAGATAGATCTGAGTTTGCAACTTTGCCCTCTTATTCTTAAAATAAAGCATGTGTTTTTATATTTCAGTGGACTTGAACTATACTCGATTGGTTTTATATTATTTTGGGTCAGGTTATCCAATATTTTTGGGTTGGACTCGATTTCCAAATTATGTTGGGTTCAAGTTATAATTTATTTTAGGCTTGCGTTTTAAATCTTTTCGAGTATGCTTTCTAATTATTTTGGATTTGGATTAAAAATTATTTTGGGTTCGAATCTTAGGTGTTGCAATATTTTAGTGGGTTGTAAAATTTGGTTAAGTGATCATTAAGCGAGGATTTGGAGAATTTATAATATTTTAGAGTGTTGGGAGAATTTGATTTATTCTAGTATTTTGAGGAGAATTGTTATTCAAGATTTCGAGGATATTTAGATGTTAAGGAAATATATATTAGATTTTGTATCTCAGGTTATTATTAAGAAATTTGTGATCAATTGAAAATTTACATAAATGTGTGATCATTCATATAGATATAACACCTGGGCCCAAACCCGCTACCCAGGCCCAGGCCCAAGCCCATGCCCGGTTCAACCAACCCACAACACACAGAAACGACACTGTTTCTCCTCAGGTAAGTTGTTTTCCGTCCCTTTTCTTTCTTCTCTTTTCCTTCACCTTCCCCTGCCTAACGGTTCCTCTGTTTTGCTGTCCTCCGAATTTCACTCGTCGATCCCCACGTAGCGGACGATTCTCCATTAAATGGAAGTTAATCCCATGCTCAAACGTTTTTCTCTCTTGCACTCCCTTCGGCATTAATCTTTCTATTCTTCTCCCTCCAGGTTCCCTCTTCGCCGGTTCTCCTCTCTAATCATCTTCTAATGTTTACAATCTTTTCTCTTCCTCTCTAATTTCATCTGCACCATTTTAGGCCTCGAAAATATTTGGGTTTTTGGTTACGTATCGTGGAGTCGAATACCTTTGATTTTCTGGTTTGGGTTCTCTTCCGTTGACTTCCCCTAATTCCTTTCACCTGCATTCTCCACTAGTAAGCTCTTCTAAATATATATTTTTTTATTTCGTTTCCTTATACCCATAGGATACGGTTCTGGAACATTTAATCACTGAGTTATATATTGTGTGTTTTCGATGGATGAAGTTAAGTACAGAGGAACCAGGAATCCAATCGGTTGGCCCCTGTCTTCGTGCAATTGCAATTCTTCAGGTAAAGACTCACGAAAATTTGATTTTTTTCCCTTGGCCATGTTTTAAATTTGCTGGATCAGTGTGAAAGGGGTTCGAATGACTGTCCAGAAATTTTTACGTTAGGGATTTATTATTGCTGTATTGTTGTTTGGTTGGTTTATTCATAAGCAAATAATACTTGCAAATGTTTTGTAGAAGGCTGGTATTAAGGTTTTGTTGGATGTAAATGATCATCTGGTTGTGATCTCTATTTTCTGGAAATCATTTTTAGTTGATTATTGGGTTTTAAGTAGTTGAGGTGGGCTAGATAATTTGGGGCCCTCTTGGGAGAGATTTATGCGAGCTGTTTGTGTAAAGCGTTTATGGTAATTTTTCCTTGTTGGGCGTGTTTATTGTTTCCGGAAGTTGGATATTTTTTTTGAAGTGGTTTAATTTATGGAGGATGCTGGTTCACTTGTTGGAATTAATTATGAAATTCTAACTTCTTGGCCGTGTTGAGTTATAGGCGTTTTGTTTAAAAAGATCAATGCTAATTGGTTGTGTGGAACAAGAAGACCATTTTAGCATATCCTCGAGTAAGTCAAGTTGACTAAGGTGTAGCTGTACATTCATATTTCAGGGCTGGTCAGCATGCTTAATGTGTGTTACTTGACTTGAAGGTTGTAATAAGAGGTAATGTTTTAAAGTCGGTGTAGTTGAAGAAAGGAGACGTTGCTATTTTTCCATTTTTTAGAATTAATAGGTTTTATGTCTTCTTTTTTTTATAGATTGGGTGGCTGGGTATTAATGTTGGAATTCGTTTTATTTTTATTTCATTATGAATAGGTGACGAGATTAATATAGGTCGGACTCGGGAATTTATCAGTCCTCTGCAAGAGTCAGGTAAGCGGGATTTCTATCCTAAATTTGCATAAAAAGAAAATTTGTTGAGGTTGGTTTTATAAAATGCGCATATTATGCTTTTAAAAGAAAAATGGGAAAAATCACCTCAGTATATAAATAATTCTACATCTTCTCATGAAATTTATATGATAGAGAAAATTTCTTTTGACATGAAATGTGTAGACATGATGAACATTTAACATGTTTATAAGATATGCATATGGGTGAACATGGTTTGGAATGTTTACTTGTACATGTGAAATAAAATATTTTGATTTGTTTCTTTTTATCTGATAATGATAAGAAAAGGAAAAACACGTGATTTGATATGTTATGTTCATGAAAAATCTTTGGCATGCTTATCTGTTGGTTTTGGTTTATGGATATGGTTCTGATATGTGTATATGGTTTCACGTGATATGGTTAGTACCACCATGATATGATATGATAGGAGTGCAATCATTTTAAAAACAAAGTGATCCTTTTATGTATTTCTTTCCTATGTGCACTCCAAGAACGAATGAAGGAAAGTCTCACAATATGATACCGTTTGGTTTAGCCACTGGAAATAGCACAACCTTACCAAGATGGTTAAATATAGTATATGTTCTGAAATATTGATAAGATGAGATGTTACAATTACTTGTACCAAAGTATTTTGATTTGAAAAGTTGGTTTTGTGAATACTTTATGAAAAATAAAAGTTCGCTCAGTTTTATTGGTTTATAAGTTTTGGAGTTGTTACTTTTGAATAAAAGTTTTTCCGTTACATGTATAAGAGTTTTATTGAAAATGCTCATACTTTACACACTAGTATAGGTGTTTTGCTTACTGAGTTGTCATTGAACTCACCCCTTATCTAAATACATTTCAGATGAAGTGGAAATCTCGACTGAGGATCAAGATTAGTATGTTGGGACCAGGATAAGCAGTTACCTTTGGTTGAAGTGAAGAATGTATTTAATGACTTGTTGTTACGTTATTTAGCATTAATAGATTCAAGTGTTAGTAGAATATTTTTATTCTTGTGAAGGGAAGATTATGGACCCTATGTGATAGTATTATTTTTAAATATATGTACTCTATGGATTTATTTAGGATTGGATTGTCTGGATTTGGAGATGAGAGATTATTTATGGATTATTGAAAAATATTTAAAAACAGTATTTGTAGATGAAAACAGGTCACATCAAACAGGTTGGATTTCAGGAATCCCTATGAGTACGGGGTGTCATAGGTGATTGATTTTTCATTAAGCTATTGTGGAAAGTCTGAAAAGTTAAGGAGTTCAGGTAAGCGGAGTTCCTATGCTTGGTTTTACACCAACTCTGAGACTGAAGTTGACTTTCTGAAAATCTTGCATGTTTTTGTCATAAATGAGAACTTGGGAAAAATAACTTCGGTCAGTTATTTGCATTACTTATGAAATATATGTGGAAAAGAGAAAAATATTTTTTATCATGCATAATGTAGACATGAACAATGTTGATATGTTTCTGAAATGCATAAAAGAATGAGTATGAAAATTGATGTTTTATTTATATGATGTAAAACGTTTTAGAGTTGTTGTTGGTTATCTAAAAATGATACAAATAAGTTTGGTACATGATTTGATATAACATGACATGATATAATATGGATATGAAAATCTTTGGCATTCTTATTTGTTTGATCTGTTTTGTAAAATAGTTTTGATATGATGATATTGGTTCACATGATATGGTTGGTACCACCATAATATGATATGATAGAAGTGCTATCATTTTGGAAAAAAAATGGTCATGTATGTGTTTCTTTCCTGTGTGCACACTCGGGGTTCCGAAAACGAATAAGGAAAAGTCTCACAATATGATACTGCCTGGTTTGGCCACGGGGGATAGCACAACCCTACCACGGGAGTTAAACATGATACATGTTCTGATATGAGGATAAGATGAGATTGTACAATTATTTGTGCCAAAGTATTTTTGATAATAAATAGTATTTTTTTTAAATGTAAAAGGATTGAAAAGTCGCTCTATTTTGTTAATAATATTTTGAAAATATGTATATGAAATAAAATGATTTTTGGTTCATGCATATGAAGTTTTTTTTGAAAATACTTATGTTTGTTCTCTTGTATATGTCTTCTGCTTACTGAGTTGTGGTTAAACACACCCTTTATTTCTGAATATTTTTCAGATGAGTTTGGATATTTCAGCCAAGGATCGGGTTATGAAACATTAAGTGAGATGACCTAAAAATGATTGATTAATCATAGAAAGTTTATATGAGTGTTGACAAGTATTAGTAAAGAAATGTTATTATATTCTTGTGACGTAGCTTTTCTAGGATTGATGATATTGAAAAAAGTGATTTTCGAACCAAGTTTTATATGATATTTGAAAATTTAAAATCTGTAATTATAGTTTTGAATGTGAGTATATGTGATAGGTAGTAATTTTCGAACTCCTACAAGACCGGAACGTTACAGTACTAGATTTAGTTGTGAGATGGAGGATTCATCAAGAATAACTTATTGTGGTGCATGAATTAATTCACCCGTGATGAATTTTTGGAGGTTATAACTCAAGAATATTCAACATTTGGATTTTCCATAAGAGAAAATTATTGAAGTTAAGTTTGAGGGAGACATAATTTGAAACATTTTGTGAAACTAGATATGGGTAGGGTTCTGAGTTAAGACATAAAAGATAATGATGAAGTCATTTCTGGATTAAGAAAATATTACCATTCTCTATCAACACATTGTGGCTCTTGATACTAAGAAAAAATATTGAGATGAAACTACCTCACATGTTGAGATAGAGAGGATGTATATTATTCACATATATAGACACGTTATAAACTCCCAGAATATATAATCTGCTATTTATGGTAACATCCAAGTAATTACAATTTGCCATACAAGGAAACTATGCACAATTAAAGGAATAAAAAATGTGCTACAATAGAGGAAAAAATTGTGCTTGACAGCTGACGATATATATATCAATTACTTGCTGATTTGATGTTGTGTTACTTATAAGATCTCAGTCGGAATCTCCTGTGTGAATGTATAATTTCTGTTCACAATTTTTTTTAAATAATGTCAATATTTTTTATAAAGATTTATGACTTATCTATCTAGTTTGTGCAAATTATTTTTCTTAAAAGGAAAATAAATCCAGAAACAAAATCATATTAAATTATCTGATTTAAAAAAAAAAAAAAAATACGGCTAAGAAGCGGAAAAGGACATGACTCTCCTCAATTCAAGAGATGTAGATGATCCCATGCACCTATTAGCGGGAATATCTTGGGAAGTCGCTTCTGTCCGCTTGCTTCCCTCTCCTTTTAAATGCTTCCTCTTTCGACACCTTCCTCTCCCCTGCAAAACAAAAGCATATAGCATCATGTCCTCGCATACAAACCTTTATCTCCTCCTCTCTCCTGCAGTAATTCCGGCCTGCTTACCTCCAAGATCTTCCTTATCCTTCGACGGTAAGTTCTTCACCTTTTCTTCTATGGCTCTTCTGCATATTTTTTATTTTCTCTGCTCGATGTAGACATTTCAACACCCGTGAGCTTGCGTGTTTAATGATCATCACATCAAGCTAGCGAGCTTAATTATTGCTAAAGTTTATATTTGTACTTGTTTTCCTTCACCCATGTAAGAATTGATGAATACTCAGCTCAGGTTTTTGCTAAGATTCTGACCAGATTTTTGTCTTGGTATATATGCTTTCTCGATCAGCTTTATTGCTTGGTTGACCAAACAAAGAATATATACTGCTGAGGAAAAATGGAAGAAAATATCTTAAAAGCCTGAGAGCTTGATTTTGTTCGAGTTTTTTTGCAGTCCAACCGAGTCAAGACTCAAAAGTCTGTGAAAAGTAGTCAGCTCGTTTCTGGTTCTGGTTTCAGAAAAGGAAAATGCAATTTAGAGTTAAAATTAGAAACGAGATGGCATCGATCTTAGGTTTTAGTTGCAATTCAGTAGTGCATATAGAAACATAGTACTAATTAAGAAACTGTATTTGTTGCAGTGCTAGTACTGGTTCAATAATATTTCTTAATCAGCTTTTCACTCCCGTAAAGAAACGCATCAATATGAGTACTAATTACGTACTATTTGTCAATTGTCATTGGATGTTCTCTTCGTTCTTTTTGGTCTCGAATTTCTTTTACAAGAATGGTCATGTGGACGAGGTTTCTCCAATATCTTTCATAAGACTATATACCCATATATACTGTGTTTAAATAATACACTATTAATTATCAGATAAGGAAAAATTAAGTCATAATTGATTGATTGCGTCGCATCATGTTTTGTAGGTGTCTGGTCATTCGGGGCAAAAGACAAACGAGTAAACTTTGATTCTCCCAGATTGAGATGCAGCGCAATATCCAAGCCTCGGATTCAAGGTAATATACAAATTCAAATATTATACTTTAAATTTCTAAATTTTATATAGTTATATATGTCTATATCTCTGTATCCGAGATCATCATCATCATGAAAACAGTATGTTTTCATATAGAAAATAATGATCAATTGTTATATATCATGTACTGTGCTATAAACAGACGTGTTTCGAAATGGTCTGCCAGTCATAAAGTGGCCAGAGATTGTGGAGGATGACATAGATAGGGAAACTGATCTTGAGGTGCTTTCAACATTTCTCAAAACCTTTACTTTTTTCATACCCTTTTTTGTACATATATAAATACTTAAATTTTCAAATGGGTATTCAAATTTCTGGTAATTTTAATGTGTTTTTGCTGTACCCAGTTAAAGATTTCTACATCAAATCATAAACAGAAACGTGTGGATTCCATCAAGGCGATGTTCGGCTCCATGGAAGATGGAGAAATCAGCATTTCGGCTTATGACACAGCATGGGTTGCGCTTGTACAAGATGTTAATGGAAGTGGTCTTCCTCAGTTCCCATCTAGCCTTCAGTGGATTGCCAACAATCAGCTTCCAGATGGGTCATGGGGAGATAGTGAGATTTTCTTTGCTTATGATCGGATAATCAACACGTTAGCCTGCGTTATTGCTTTAAAATCATGGAATATTCTTCCTGAGAAGTGCGAGAAAGGTGTCATTAATTTGAGTTCCCCCTTTTTTCTCTGTCAATTGAATATTATTTATCTTGTGTTTAATTTCGGCTAATAGTCAGGTTTTTTTTGTCCTTGTAATAGGAATCTCATTTTTAAAAGAGAAAATATGTAAGCTTGAATATGAGAATGATGAACACATGCCCATTGGATTTGAAGTTGCTTTCCCTTCACTTCTGGAGATTGCTCGAAGTTTAGAAATTGAAGTACCTTATAATTCTCCAGCCTTGCAAGATATATATGCAAAGAGAAACATAAAGCTCACAAGGTAGTTTCAGATTGGCTCAAACATCATCCATCATGATTATGTTTGCTACTTTTCACATCAACTAATATTATAAAATTAGTTGTATTGGGGGGAAAGTTGCCTTATCTTGTAAAATTATTTGAAAGAACACAGGTCCCTAGCCAGCCTGCTGGGTATGATCTTTTACGTATATGGAGCTAATGATTATAGTCTGTGTTCATGGGATAGGATACCAAGGGACATCATGCACAAAGTGCCCACAACTCTACTCCATAGCTTGGAAGGAATGCCAGGCTTGGACTGGGAAAAGCTTCTTAAACTGCAGTCCCAAGATGGGTCGTTCTTGTTCTCTCCATCCTCCACTGCCTTTGCACTCATGCAGACCAAGGACAAAAATTGTTTGAGATATTTGAAAATTGCTGTCCACAGGTTTAATGGGGGAGGTAATTATTAAGATATATATATATATATATATATTAGAGTAATATTACTTATAGTCATTATCAAAAAAAAATTTACATATAATCATGAAATGCATTAGTATTATACAATCACTTAAAAAAAAACTTTATTATAAAAAAATAATTTTTTTTATGTGAGTTTCATATTTATTTATTTATTTAAGTTGATTATGCGGTGCCTGCACATATGATTGCAACTATCATTTATCTATATATTATATTAAAATATTAATACTATTTTCATTTTTTCAAATGTGCTTGCAGCTAGTTTTCTGACTACTTTCCTATTATACATTGATTCGTTAATCTGCTTCTAATATATATTCTTATATATACATCCAGTCCCCAATGTGTATCCGGTGGACTTATTTGAGCATATCTGGGCTGTGGATCGGTTGCAGCGCCTTGGAATTTCATCATATTTTAAGTCAGAGATTAAGGCATGTGTTAATTATGTTTACAGGTACAAATATATATATATCTATATTATATATATATACACATATAGTCAGGTAAAAAACAATATTTCTCTTAAATCATATTGTACATATGTTTTAATTATTTCCAGATATTGGACCGACAAAGGAATTTGTTGGGCGAGAAATTCAGAGGTTTATGACATTGACGATACTGCCATGGGATTCAGGTTACTCAGATTGCATGGCCACCAGGTTTCCGCTGGTAATTACTTTGCCAAACACATCATTTACAACCTCCCTCCCTCTCTCTCTCTCTCTCTCTCTCTCTCTCTCTCTCTGTCTCTCTCTGTGTATATATATATAATGAAATACATATATATATCACATGTTTTAATATTATTATTTGTTTTTATGACAGACGTATTTCAGCATTTTGAGAAAGGTGGCGAGTTCTTCTGCTTTGCCGGGCAGTCTACACAGGCAGTGACCGGGATGTTTAACCTGTATAGGGCTTCTCAAGTGCTATTTCCGGGAGAGAAGATCCTCGAGAATGCAAAGCAATTCTCATCCAACTTTTTGCGAGAAAAGCAAGCTGCAAACGAGCTCTTCGACAAATGGATCATAATGAAGGACTTACCAAGCGAGGTGGTCATATACACATCCAATTCTTACCTCAAATTATTACCAAAGTACAGATCATCAGATCGATCATGATCTGATCTGAATAACAAAACTTTTTCGTCCCCAAATTGTCATTTTTATTGCAAACCACTAAATGCAAACCACTAAATTTATAACAAGAAGCCAAAAACCCGATATATATTCTAATTAATATATAATCACCATTAATTAACAGGTAGGGTACGCATTGCAAATCCCTTGGTATGCAAGCTTACCCCGCGTGGAGACCAGATTCTACATTGAACAGTATGGTGGCGACGATGATGTTTGGATCGGCAAGACCCTTTACAGGTAACAAGTTAACAGACATTTAACACAAATGTTTTGTAAAAATGTGGTTGAAACTAATAAAGAATGAGAAATATTTTAGTCATAAAATAATTCTACACAACAAATTTTATAAGTTTATATGGTTTGATGTGATTTATCATATTATAAAATTATTTTTATTATTAAATAAACCT
The DNA here is from genome assembly GCA_036898215.1 of Platycarya strobilacea. Lineage (NCBI taxonomy): Eukaryota > Viridiplantae > Streptophyta > Magnoliopsida > Fagales > Juglandaceae > Platycarya > Platycarya strobilacea. The sequence continues at coordinate 25,685,102 of CM072555.1, read as the reverse complement.
GAAAGACTATATCAAATTATACTAATTTATAAAAAATTTTGTGTAAAATTCTTCGTAATTGTAGTACTCCTCATTTAAAACTTCTACAAATTATTATTATATATATATATTATCATCTTTGTAATTAGCTGGGGTCCTGATCATGTTTTTTTTCACATGTTTTCGTCTTTTCTGTTGAGTGGCCCTAACCAATTAAGAGAGCACTGGGCCTCCATTAATCATTAAATCACAATTAATCAATCTTAGTGCTACTACTTTTCTTAATGGCATAAATAATGACAAAATGTGATTGTTCATCAATCGCAACCTCATTATCTCTTTTCCAATGAACATATGCATCCACAGTTCATCAATCACAACCTCATTATCTCTTTTCCAATGAACATATGCATCCACAGTACGTACTTGCTTTAGCACAAATTATCGTAGACTTTTCTTAATTATAAAGCCAGCTAGCTAGCACTAATTATTAGCAGGATTCAGATTTAAATTAAATCCCTAACTTTTGTAGTTGAAATGGTATATTAATCAATTGATAATTACAACCGCAGGATGCCATATGTGAACAATAAAACCTACGTGGAGCTTGCAAAACTAGACTATAATGATTGCCAAGCCTTGCATCGACTGGAATGGGATATTATTCAGAAGTAAGTACTATTAAGAACTCATGTCCCATCAATATTCTATAGTATAAGAATTAATTATAAATTGATTGGTCCGTAATTAATTAATTTCCATGTATGATTAATTCGTACGTACGTAGGTGGCACTCAGAATGTAATCTTGGAGAGTTTGGAGTAAGCAGAAGAACAGCTCTGTTTGCTTATTTTCTGGCAGCAGCCAGTATTTTCGAACCGGAAAGGTCGAAAGAACGGCTTGCATGGGCTAAAACCACAGCCTTGGTGGAGGCAATCACTTGTCATTTTGGCGAGAAAGAAATGAGGACAGCCTTCCTGAATGAATTCAGAAACCACTCTCATCCACGAGACTACATGAAAATGGGAATTAGGTACGTAATTACTAATTAATCTTCTAAATTAATTTGGGACTACTCAATTAATATATAAATAATGTTAAGAGTAAATTCACGTCAGGACAATCACACTACTTAATTTTAAAGCCGGCCATCTGCAATTAATATATGTCAAATCCATTACATCTAGAAAACAGGACTAGTCCAATTGGTAATCATGACGCCAAAGAATTGCAGGAATTGCAAAAATGGGCATGACAAGGTAGGCCAATATTAATATATATATATATAATATATATATAATTTTGATTAATTAATTAAGTGCCCATTTGACATTAATATCATGCATTCCAAAATTAGCATTCATGTCTTATTTGAAAGTAATACACGATCAATTAAAGTTAGGGAGAATGGAATAGTACTTAGATATAGAAATGCTAAATCACCTTTGGGAAATTAATTATCACGGCCCGAGATGTGTCCCGTGTCCGGATACTTAAAAATAAAATTAATTTTTTTATTTGGTGATTAAAGAAGTATTTTTTAATGATGTTATAAATTAATTTCTATTTTTAAAAATATTTAAGAATATGAAAAAAAAATGAGAAAATAACTTTATTTCTTAATTCTTATCGCACTCCAAAAAAAAAGAACCAATTAACTGTAATTAAAAAGTTGAATTTTATTGTAAATAATTTATTTTTTTTATAAATAGTCATTTTAATTATAATTAATTATATATATTTATTTTTCTTATAAGGTTGGATCAACTCGTTCTATATTTTCGATGAATGTGGCACTTCTCAATTAAATATATTAATTAATACGTGTCTGGATTTTCCGATTCTATTTGTACTTATGATAGGTGGATTTTTCTTTAAGTACATCATTGCCTAATCTATCAATATCCTGATGATCAAGTAGTAGTGGGGTGATAATTGTAGCCAGACGACCCCTACCAAAATGGGGCCGGGGAGCTCAACGAATCCACTAATGACAATTCCAAAATGAGGATCATGCAGCATGCTGTTTTACTATATATGCGTGTACATGACATGATAATGATGATGATGATGATGATATATAGTACATCAATTAACATTAATGGGAGTACGTAGGAGTACTGCAACAGAAGGATCATCGAGTCATGCATGTGCGTGCGACTCGTGCATATGGTACTAATGTTTCTATAAAAAAATAAAAAATAAGTATTTATAATCAATTAATTATAATTAATATAATTATTTACGATGAAAATAATATTATATTTATTACAAATATAATACTATTTATCTAAAATAATATTATTTTAATTATAATTAATATTTGATAATAATTACTCATTTTTCTTGTAATTTAATTAATTAATTAATTTGTGTGAAGGAAAAAGCATGCATCAACCATTCATGCATAGGAAAATGAGATCTGCAAGCTGGTCCAAATAATGCTTTTAATTGTTCGTGCATGTGTCTGCCATATATATGATATAATATAATATAATCTTATCTTAAAGTCATAATTTCATCAAAGTCGTATATATGATATATCATTCACGGAAAATTATTCTAGAAGGTCAAAATTATTATTTGCTATATATAGCTGCTGCTTGCCATAGACCAATTAATTAATTAATCAAGATAAAAATATTATGAGTAATGCTACGTATAACTGTAAAACGCATAAACATCACGTAACTATTTTAAAAATGAGTATGATCTACTATTAAAAAATTAATTTTTTTTTTACGTGAATTTCATATTTTTTTCATATTTTTTAAAAATGGTTATGCGAATACTGTTACTGATCAATTCATGATTGTATAAATCTTTTCTCAAATATTATTACTTTAATTTTGCTATTATTAGGCCACAAATTATGTGTTCCCTACTGGGTCCTCGGAAAAATGCCACTTAAAGATCTGATCAGTAACATAAATATATATTACACACATATATATATATATATATATAGATTTAATTGTGGCTGTGACTTTATATGTTGCAGATCAAAGTCGTCCAATATTACAAAGAAGATCACAGGGGAGGCACTCGTAGGGACACTGCTAGAAACCCTAAAGCATCTCTCGTTGGAGGCAGTAGTTGCGCACGGACAAGAAATTAGCCACCATTTACGACAAGCGGTGAGTTACTTAAAATTAATTACAGGAATTTTAGTCACTTAATTAAATTTCATCGATATAATATATATATATATATATATATTCAATTAGGCTTTATATCATCATGTTTAACTTCATGCATAAATCTTTCAGTAGTAGGAAGCTGATTAATTAAGCCATAATGTAGTAATTCTCAGAAAAATAAAAATAAAAACCATGACCCATCATCAGCCAGTACTACTACTACCACACGTCATCCATATGATATAATTTGATGTGTAAAATTTAAATTTAAATATTTATTTTTCAAATTAAAGTATAATATCATGTAAATGAATATTATATATGTCGTACATGTGAAAGTCTTCAAACAGAATTATTCATATATTAATCTCAGTAGGAAGCCAAATAATATTCACGGTGGCCATGCATGACTCATCAACCACAACTACCTCACGTACCTCAGCAAATTCTGTCATTTAATTACCGAATATTAATAGTACTATAGTATTCCATGCATCCATCTATATATATATAAATATATATATATATATAATTCCAAAATTCCCCGGTTGATTAATTAAATTAATTAATTAGTACTCTCCATCACTTAAAAAGGGCCTGAATTAATAATCTTCCAGAAATCTTTTATTTTTGTTTAAATGTGCTATTAAACATATATTTATACATGTCTCTAGTGGGAAAAGTGGCTGGTGGAGTGGCATAGAGAAGGCGATAAGCGCAAAGGAGTGGCGAAGTTGCTTGCGCATACGATAAATCTCACCGCTGGCCGCTCCGTTTCGGAGGGGCTTTTGTCCCATCCTCAGTACATGAGACTGTCCGGCCTCCTTAACAGACTATACTACAAACTTTGTTATTACAAAAAACACAAGGTTCGTGACACAGACAACTATATTATATACATACATATATATATCTATATATGTATTGAATTTTATATATAAACACCTACGTCGTACAAACATCATATGATTCTTTGTAAGAAATATAAATGCCTCATTGGAATATGTGATTACTTCGGATGCATGCATTCTGGCTCTTTAATTCTTAGAGTCAATTTGCTTGCTGTTATTTATATATATATATATATATATTCTTCTGCTATGCCAAGAACCACGACAAGTAAAGAGTCTTATATAATTAATTACTAACCAAACATTTATCATTTTAATATATTTATATATGTATATCATATGAAATATATAGCATGTGTAATTGATATATATATATATATATGTGCATGTCATGTGATGAAAAGGCATTTTTGTCAAAGAGATTACACCTTTCAATTTGGTGCATGGCCCCCACGAGGGTAAGGGCTACTCAACTAATATTTTAACAATTAAGCAGGTCACTCAAATGCGACAAAAATAATTAGCTTCACTAATTAATTGCACGTGCAACATTAATTTATTTTCATTATTCTATATATAAATTAACTTTAAATATATATATATATATATATATATGTGTGGATCTTTGCAGGTACATGAAGAAAATGGCAGCCAGAGGACTTCATTATGTGCGAACACGAGCATGATCACAAACCCCGAAATAGAATCTGACATGCAAGAACTGGTGCAATTGGTGCTTATGCAGAACTCAGCGGATGATATTGATTCTGATATCAAGCAAACATTTCTGGCTTTAGCTAAGAGCTTTTATTATGCAGCCTACTGTGATCATGGGACTATCAACCTCCACATTGCCAAAGTTCTATTTGAAAGAGTACTTTGAGTTTTCTGTACATATATTATTGATGTCATCGCCATTTATAAAGCTGCATCATTTTCTTCTGATCAATCACATAGATAATTGTGTTCAAGTAGCCAGAAAAAAAAATTCATGTGTTGATCAAAGATATTTAACTTTTTGTTGCAAGTCCTTTATAGTTCTTTAATTAGGTACTGATGATCATCATGACCATGCACAAAATTATAGCCAGATAGGTTACATTAAATTAAAATAGAGGAATTAAAATGAGCAGAGAAGGAAAAAAATGCATGCAGATAAAAACACAAAACGTGACGGGCCAGTTTGATCACAAATCTGTCTATGGCACATTTGTGGTAAAAAAAAAGTAATGAAAATATTACTCTAATATTATATCAATATTAATGCTTGTAGAGATGGTTCAACAACCAGAAGATCGATCTATCTTTATCTGATGATGTTATCATGTTAGTTCCAAAAAAACCCACCAACACTCTTAATATGACAGTTAACAGCTGCTTTCCTGGTCCAGTTCTCATGCTTGAAAAATCGCAAAAGAAATTCTGAGACACAATAATACGTGGTCAGCAAGTATATTATCGAAAAATTATATAGATATACTGGAGGAAAGAAGTAGCCAAGACAAAATCCTAATCCCAATCCAGTACCAACAAAGGTTGCAAATACGCCATTCCATCCAGCACATCCTTGGAATCAACACCTAAAGATCGTGGCTTGCACATATATTAGTTGGGTGGGATATATATGGTAAAACCACATTAAGTTGTTTTGCGAAGAATATGTAGCTTTTGAGCATGTTAGTGTCGTGGTTCCCTCATAAATGTAAGCAAAAGAACAAAAATGGCAGACAATATCGCACACAAACACGTGACCCCAAGTTAGTGCGTTGGTCTTGCTCGGCACCAAGTGGATGTTGACCAAGTCCTCATTATAGATTTCATCATATATCCCATTTGGTGCAATATAAACAAAACCCTTTTTTACACCATTTAACTAGTTCCATGCATTACTATATTTGCATAAAGGAATCAAGTACCGCTTGATCGGACGAAAAGACAGTAAAGAAACTGCCTGTTCTTATGATGTTTTAACTAGCATTTATGCCCTACAATGATTCAGCCAGCCAGCCAGCCAATGAGATAATTAGGACGTATGATAACCAGGTTAAAAGTTGTTTACAAACAACAAAATTTAAGGAATAAAAACATGGTTTTGTAGCCTAGCATAAGTACCATTCAAAGCTAACTTTGGTCACATGCATTTTTCTGTGGCTGTGGCAGGTCCTAAAACAAACAAAACAAGAAGTTCTAAGCAACGTGGTTAGTTTGAAGTTTTGGACAATTGGACAAGTTATACATACTGTAGAGGATTCCAGTAAATCAGTTATTGATTTGCGGAATCCTCTTTGATTCTAAGAGATATAGTTTCCATTTATATGGTTTCTATTTGTAGTTATCATCCCTTGTAATTAGCTTTCCTATCTTATCACCTTGTATTCAAACCATACTCTGTTTTGCATATGTCTATATAAATGGAAATACTCCACCCAGAGAAGTGAGGTGGTTTTTACAAATATTATTATGGTATCAGAGCCTTTTTTGGATTAACCTCCTCGATCCACTCATGGCCGATTCTACCTTCTCATTGAACACCATGATCCACATGGTTACTATTAAACTCTCCTCCACAAATTACCTTCTTTGGCGCAACCAACTTCTCCCTCTTCTCCAATGTCAGAATCTTTTTAGTTATGTCGATGGCTCTGTTGCAGCGCCTCCAACCACTATCACCTCTGATTCCTCTTCTTCTCAACCAAATCCTAAATATGTGGAATGGCAACTTCAAGATCAACGCCTTCTCAATCTTCTCTTCTCTTCGTTAACTAAGGAAGCCATGGCCGAAGTTCTGGGTCTCACCACCGCTCGTGATGTATGGCTTGCCTTGGAAAATTCATTCAGCCATATTTCCAAGACTCGTGAGCTTCGCATCAAAGATGACTTGCAACTCATCAAACGTGGAACCCGCAGTGTCACTGAATATTCTCGTTCTTTTAAAGCCTTATGCGATCAACTCACTGCCATGGGTCGCCCAGTTGATGATACAGACAAAGTTCACTGGTATCTTCGAGGATTGGGCACTAACTTTGCTAATTTTTCTACCACCCAGATGTCACTCACGCCATTACCAGCCTTCAGAGATTTGGTTCCCAAAGCTGAAAGTTTTGAGATCTTTCAGAAGTCACTCGGGTCCTCTTCACCTGCTTCCTCTGCTGCCTTTACTGTCACCAAAGGGCCCTTCTCTTCATCTCGGGGTGGCAGTAACTCCAAGTCCCGTCGTTCTCGTGGCGGCTACAATGGAGGCCATAACCATGGCCGTGGAAAACGAGGCTCTTATACTCCTCGGTGTCAAATCTGCAAGACTGAAGGACACACTGCTGATCGCTGTCGGATCCGTTATGAACGTGCTGAACCTACGGCACGACTTGCAGAAGCTTTCACCACGGCCTGTTCTGTCTCAAATGACTCAGAGTCGGATTGGTTCACCGACACTGGAGCTTCTGCTCACATGACTCCTGATCCATCTCAGTTGGACAAGGTTGCACCCTATCATGGTAAGGATTGTGTGATCGTAGGTAACGGTGCTTCTCTTCCTATTACTCATACTGGCACACTCTCTCCTTCTTCCAATTTTAAACTCTTAGATGTTCTTGTTGTCTCTCGTCTTACAAAAAACTTGTTGTCTATCAGCAAACTAACTTCTGATTTGCCTCTCTCTGTCACCTTTTCTCATAACAATTTTGTTATACAGAATCAAGTCACAGGAACAGCGGTGACAACCGGTAAACGAAAAGGAGGCCTCTATGTGCTGGAACGTGGAAACTCTGCATTTGTTTCTGTTCTTCGAAATAAAAATTTACATGTTTCATTTGAATTATGGCATTCTCGCCTTGGTCATGTAAATCATTATATTTTATCTCTTTTGAATAAAAAAGGACAATTATTTCTCACTTCTTTGTTGCCTACCCCATCTCTTTGCTCTACTTGTCAACTCGCTAAGAGTCATCGCTTGCCCTTTTCCCCGAATACTACCCGATCTAAAATTGTTTTAAGTCTCATCCATTGCGATATTTGGGGTCCAGCTCCTGTCAAATCTAATTTGGGATTTACCTATTATGTGTTATTTATTGACGATTACTCTCGATTTACTTGGCTTTATCCTATGAGATTGAAATCCGATTTTTTTGATATTTTCCTCCAATTTCAAAAATTGGTTGAAAATCAACACTCCACAAAAATCAAAATTTTTCAAAGCGATGGTGGCGCCGAATTTACAAGCAATTGCTTTCAATCTCATCTTCGACAAACTGGCATCTACCACCAAATGTCTTGCCCATACACCCCTTCCCAAAATGGTAGAGCTGAACGCAAACATCGTCATGTAACGGAAACTAGACTTGCTCTCCTCTTCCATTCGCACGTTCCTCTTCGGCATTGGGTTGACGCTTTCAGCACAGCGACCTACATCATCAACCGGCTACCTATGCCTATTCTTGGTGGTCTTTCAACTTTTGAAAGTTTATCTGGTAAGTCTCCCAATTATGAGAATTTCCATCCCTTTGGCTGTCGAGTTTACCCATGCCTACGTTATTATGTCCCTCACAAGTTTTCTCCACGTAGCTTACCGTGTATCTTCTTTGGTTATAGTTCTTCCCATAAAGGCTTCCGTTGCTTTGACACTGCAACCTCTTGCATATATATCACACGGCATGCTAGATTTGATGAAAATTTTTCCCCCTTTTTAAACACTTCCAGTGCCACTTCTCTTGCTAACATCGGTTTTTCCAATTTTTTTGAGCCCTGTTCTCTTGAACCATCTCCCAGCACCTCTTCTCCTACTACTACGCAGGTCCCTACCATGCCCCCTTGTCATTTTTGTGCAGATGACTCTGCTGTTGAGCCCTTGCAGGTTTCTTCTTCTGCTATGGAGTCAGCATCTCCTTCAGTTGCAGCCTCGCCCGCACCTATGTCTGCTACGAACTTGGTCTCCTCTGCAGTTCCCATGGACCCGCTTCATACCACTACTTCCTCAGCTCCTTCCGGATCTCATCCCATGATTACTCGTGGAAAATCCGGAATTTTCAAGTCACGGCATACTGCTCAGCTTAGCTTTGTGACATCTTCTCCATTGATTCATGCACTGCTTGCTACCTCTGAGCCTAAGGAATTTAAATCAGCTGCTAAAAACCCAGTGTGGCTTGCTGCCATGGATGATGAAATGCATGCGCTTCAAACAAATCATACTTGGGATCTTGTTCCTCGGCCCTCCAATACTAATATTGTTGGTTCCAAATGGGTTTTCCGGACAAAGTTTATTTCCGATGGATCCATTGAGCGCTTCAAAGCGCGTCTTGTTGCAAAGGGTTACACCCAACTTCCCGTTCTTGATTACACGTACACTTTCAGCCCAGTGGTCAAAGCCTCCACAGTTCGAGTTGTTCTCTCTCTCGCCGTGTCTCACAAGTGGCCCTTACGTCAACTTGACGTCAAAAATGCCTTTCTCGATGGCATTCTTCATGAAACTGTCTATATGGAGCAGCCCCCAGGCTATGTTGATTCTCGCCATCCTCTTCATGTTTGCAAATTAAAAAAGGCTCTCTACGGCTTGAAACAAGCGCCCCGTGCTTGGTTTCAATGGTTTAGTTCATTTATACTAAAACTTTGTTTTTTTTGCAGCCGCGCGGATACTTCTTTGTTTGTGTTTAATCGGCATGATGATCTTATTTATCTTCTCCTTTAGGTTGACGACATCATACTCACTGGGAATAACTCTGCTCTCATCGACCGATTTATTTCTCAATTGCACTCCGAGTTTGCTGTGAAGGACTTAGGTCCACTGGCTTATTTTCTTGGTCTTGAGGCATCTTCCATCCCAGACGGTATTTTTCTCAGTCAAGTTAAATATGCTTCTGATATTTTGGCTCGTGCACAACTGCTGGACAGCAAACCAGTTGCTACTCCCATGATTGTCTCTCAACGACTCTCCTCTGAAGGTGCTCCATTTGCGGATCCAACTCTCTATCGCTCATTAGCTGGTGCCTTGCAATATTTAACGATTACATGTCCTGATCTTGCCCATTCCGTAAACTCTGTAAGTCAGTTCCTCCATGCGCCTACTGATGTTCATTTTCAGGCAGTCAAGCGAATCCTTCGCTACGTAAAAGGCACACTTCCGTTTGGTCTCAAGTTCAGTTCATCCTCTTCAATAGGTTTAGTTGCATACTCGGATGCAGATTGGGCTGGCTGCCCAGACACTAGACGCTCCACCTCTGGCTACTCAATTTTTCTTGGCAATAACCTTGTCTCTTGGAGTGTCAAGAAACAGCTCACGGTTTCTCGTTCAAGCTGCGAATCCGAGTACCGTGCTCTCGCTTTTACTGCTGCTGAAGTGTTATGGCTTACTCATCTCCTTCAAGATCTTCGGGTTACCTTGACTCACCGGCCTCTCCTTCTTTGTGACAACAAGAGTGCCATTTTTCTGAATTCCAATCCAGTGTCCCACAAGCGTGCCAAGCACATCGATCTTGATTATCACTTTCTCCGTGAACTCGTGATTGCTGGCACACTTCGTCTTCAACACATTCCGGCTCACTTACAACTGGCCGATATCTTCACCAAGAGTGTCTCACGGGATCTTTATGCCTTCTTTCGATCCAAGCTTCGAGTTTGTGTTAATCCCACTCTTAGCTTGCGGGGGGCTGTAGAGGATTCCAGTGAAATAGTTATTGATTTACGGAATCCTCCTTGATTCTAGGAGATATAGTTTCCATTTATACGGTTTCTATTTGTAGTTATCATCCCTTGTAATTACTTTCCTATCTTATCACCTTGTATTCAAACCATACGCTGTTTTGCATATGTCTATATAAATGGAAATACTCCACCCAGAGAAGTGAGGTGGTTTTTACAAATATTATTACATACAAGTGGAAGGGATATTTGAGTCCCACGGTAGCGAAGCTAGCCCACGATCGGTGGACAGGTCCAAGCTGTTGTCCTCGGCTGGGAGATTCATGGTCCGCACGGCCACGACCACGTGGTTGATATAACACGACCACCTGCAGAGTAATAATGTCCACAATTGAGATAGTCATCCTGAGTGGGTTAATGTGTATATATATATATATATATATAAAGGAGAAAAATAACTTTTGTTTACATGGCAAAACAAATATTGCCACACTACGAAAAGTAAGTTGACCAACGGCCACTAATTGGACTTGGTCCATCCCTCCAAATCACATACTGGAGTACTCGTGCATCTCCAATATAATCTGGCGGATGTTGTATATATGCTACAGAAAGGCAGGCTAATATCCATTAAACCGAAAGCAGCATCAAAGGTGTAGATCATAGATCAGAGAGAATATGGTAACCACCACTGAGATGGGTTTGGCCTCTGCAATCATGAAAACTGTATGCAAAAAGGAACTTGAAACCAATTGTGCGGTCGGAAGTGGAAGCCCGGGCCATGACAGAATTAATGCGGGAAAACGACAACGATAACTTCAATGGAAAAGCAGATATATAGTTGATGGACCTGAGGAGGGTTGAATACTGTCAGTCCAAAAGCAAGAATGGTGACTTTGTTTTGGAGGCTAACCTAGTTTAGCAGTGCCCCTCCAATCTCGCTCACTTTATTGTGACTTGATGTTTATTTCATTTCTGGAATGAGGACGAGATCAACACGTGAGGATCTCCGTTGCCTTGTTTCTTTGTCAAGCAAGCGGCGGACATGAAGATATGGCGTGGAACCCACCTCTCCAAATGGAGGGCCCCCCTACCAACAGTCAACAGTTAAGAACCGAAGAAAGATTGTGAGAAAGTCAAGACTTCACTCAGTTTCTGACTTTAATTGCCTCTGCGTACGTACCTTAGCTAGTTGTCAAGTTTGGACCGGTGTTTAAAAGATTTGATCGTTCTGTCATCTGTGCATGGTTTGATGCATATGAAACCCGCAGCAGAACGTGTCTTTCTTTAAGGCTGTGACATGAGGTTCCTTTTTTACTGCTGATCGATGCAGAAAGGGCCCAAATCTTGTAAGGGAGATTGGATGATGGCCTTTAGATCATAATATCTGAAAATCAGATCAACAAATTGATTATGAAAGATATGATGCAGTTTTGAGTATTGAAAAGATAAGAAATGAGCTGCAAAGGACCGTTACGGATATTGGCACTCAGGAAAATATAATTCATTTGGGTCCAGAAAATCCGCCATCACTATCAATCCAGGTTAATCCAGCTGGCCCAGGTAAAAGGCACCAAGGGGTTCGGCCTAGAGCATGAATAGAAATTTTCGAAAAGCTTTCTCCCTTTTTTGTTTAAGAGTATTGCGTCTATATAGATATTTTATATATAAAAAAATTATGAATTAATATGGCTTCATGATATATTAAATCTAATTTTAATTAAAATAATTTTAATTAAATGAGCTACACAGGACCATTACGAATATTGGCACCCAGGAAATATAATTCATTTGGGTCCAGAAAATCTGCCATCACTATCAATCCAGGATAATCCAGCTGCCCGGGTAAAAGAGTAATCCAGGGATTCGGCCTAGAGCATGAATAGAAATTTTTGAAAGCTTTCTCCTTTTTTTTTTTCAAAGGGAAATGCGTCTATATAGATATTCTAAAAAAAAAAATTATAAAGTGATTTAGTTTCCTATGATATATTAAATATAATATTTAATTAAACTAATTTTATAATTTAATTTACTATCTCAAGTCAGTTAATTTATAAATTTATTTTTATAAGACCTTTATATATCTAAAGCCTTTCTATTCTTTTTTTCCTCTTTTTTGGGCCTACTTTATGGTTAGGAATTTTAGGTAACACTAACTCAAATTTCTAAGTTATTCCTGAAGATTAATCTTACGTTTCATAAGAATAATTAAAAAATGATCAATAGCCAATAATAACGTGCTTGAAATAATATTTAAATCAAACACATTATTGTTTACAAAGAAAAATCCAATAAAAAATTGTTCAAAGGTAAAATCTCACGAGATAGCCAAATCCAAAAAAACCAATTTTATTAGATTGAGATTATTACAAATAAAATTTTCAGATTACAAAATATTTACAACTAGATACTCTTATTTGACAAGACAAACGATCTAGTTATCTTTTACCGTAATAATTGTCAAAACCTCTAACGATCTTCAATTTATTGTCTTTTTTCTTAGAATCTCTAGTAATTGAACATGAATACTTCATATCCTTCTTGAAATTTGCACACACTCAAAGCCGATAGAATGAGCATCATAAAAATTCTCCTCACAATTTTTTTCTCGCACAGATATTTGAAATTCTCTTGAATCTTCAAGCTCTCAACAATACATATTAAAGTGTTAAAACAAATAATCAATTGAATCATTCTTTAAATAGAAAATGCAGTGATTTAATTGTATCAGATTCTATTGACGGCTTCATTTAGTTATTCAATCTATTAAACTGTTAACAAACTGCGAACGTTTCGAGCTAAATCACTTCAACTGAATGTCTTCTTATTATTTTGAATTCAAGTCTACTTCGATATATTAAGTTTTCTAATCTGATCACTTGATATCTTCAACTGATTTCAAAACATCATTCTTTATTTTGAATTTAAATGTTCAAGATAATTATAAGGATAACAACACATTCTAGATTACATCCATCATATTGACTTGGATAAATCCTAGAGTCCTAATTAAATTAAATTTATCCAATTGTTTGAAATTAAATCTCAATAAACTAATCTTAGCCAATAACAAATTTTACATTTACAATCTCCCCTTTGGTGGATTGGTGACAAAACATACTTTGGATAAATGTAATGAATACCTATAAAACAAACAGACCAAAGGCAAATATCTCATGCAAAAGAGTTATACTCCTATATCAAGTTAGTGTGTATAGTTGCATTTACATGCAAGCAAAAATGGAAGTATCAACATGCAAATTAGTCTTAAAAGAAAAATAAAACACACATTGTTCTAGGTACAGATCAAACTGATTAAAAATATAAAACTAAAAACTTCAAAAAAAATTCTGCATCTTTTCTTTGCAGCGTCCTAACAATCTTCATCCTCCTCCAGCTTGCTAACAGCTTGCACCCTCTCAAAACTTATCTCTCCACCTTGATTTTTCAGCAGTCGCCAACAAACCCTACTCCTTATCCAAGTCTACCACATAGTTGTGCAACTGCTACCCATCAAGACCCAACTGAACTAGCCTATCATTTACCTGTATTGAGTCATTTTGAATGGTTGCAATTTGTTACTCTATGTTACTCACCTTCTCTTCCCACTTCTCAACAAATAAATCAAATTTTCTAGATAAAAGATTTATCTGTTCAAGTACATTTGAGGTGGGTACTTTCAACACTGGTGGGGTAGATGTGGAGTCAGTCGTGTATGATCTCTTCTTGTTGACCAATACCTCAGACTTGATGATAGTGAAGGCAGAGATTTTACCATACATTTTGATTGTGGGCTTATTGTCTCTCTGGGAAATCTTAGCCATTATAGCAAATTTAGTGATTAACCCACCAAAAAGTAGACTATTTTTTTTTTCAAAACTTGGCTTTGTGTATAACATCAATAAAATGAGTAAGTAGATCAATTGACACATCAGTAGCTATAGCATACATAAAGTGGGCTCTTTTCAAGATAAGGTCAATGTGCCTCCCAATTGGACATAGGTTAGTTAGGACAATTTTGCCCAAAAGTCTGTAAGGAATGAGCATGGCATTCATGGGTAGCCTATGAACTTTGGGTGACCACTTTGGTCCCTGAAGACCAACAAACAGTTCTTTCATGGCTGACTTAGAGGGGGTCCCCATTCCCTTATATGAAAATTCTAGGTTTTCCACTTCAAATAGTTCATAGATATATCTAATTATTATACGAAAAAATCTCAATCTTAGTTTCTCTCAAAGTAGAGGAAATTGAATGATTATCAATGTTAAATGAAATGGAGTTTGCATAAAACTCTCTTACCATTTCCACATAGGGGGGAGGTGCCTTTTCCGCAAGCTTCCCCCAATTTCATTCAGAGAAAATGTGGCCAAAAAGTTCAAATGTAGGATCATTGAAGTCACTCAATCTTACTTCTCTCTCTTTCTCCGAGGACATTCTTCTTTGAGAAGATGTCTGCAAACTCTTATAATCAGTTGGTCTTCTGGATTGTTGTTTATCTTATAATTTTACTTGTGATTCTAGAAGTCTTGACTTGTTGATTATCTTACCAAGCATTCATTTAAATATGATGGAATTCTCTATGACTCTGAAATTTGTGATTAATGATAGAATCGAGAAAATTTTTCAAAACTTTATTTTATGTCAAGTCTGAGTTTTGTTGGTACTTTGATTTAAGTCCTTGACTTTAAACATAATTAAGCACATAGTCGTTTTGTTTTATTTCATTTTGCTTATGAAGAGAATGAGTGGAATCAACTGAGTCTGGAGAGTTCAATCTTGCTTTTCTCTAGAATCCATTGATGAGTCAATAAGGCGAAATCCTAGTTGATACCAAATATTAGGGAATTGATCTAGGCAAATTTTTTCATAACCAAAAAGCTTTCCCAGCTGTCCTAATTATCATGTCATCCTTGCATGATGTATTTTCCATAATTAACCCCTTTGAGCCTTATCTTACATAAGCCTTTATTTTTTCTATTGGCTACATCAATCATTTCCGTTCTAAGCCTGAAAAATCACGATCTACCTTTTACATTTTGAGAAAATACTTTGGTGGAAAACTACATTTAAAGGGACAATTAGTTCAAAGGAAATTATGCTCAGTTTGATCAAAGTATGGAAGTTCCCCAAAAAAATGAAAAAAAATGAAAAGCAAAAGGTTGGAATGGTCGAAAACTTGAAAAGGTTCCATGTATCTAGGTGGATGAACGAAAAAAGGAAGGGAGGTTGAAAGGAAAAAAAGTACAGCAACAAACAAAAAATAAATAAATAAATAAAAGAAAAAAAAACAAAAGAGAATTATTTTTTCTGGGTTTGTCTTTTGCCTATTTATCCATCATATGAAAAAGCACATAAGTGAGAAAACTCAACAGATGGAGTGCAAATAATGTCAGATTTTGTTATGTTTGGCAAATATGAGCATATTAGTCCAAGAAAGAATAATAGTATGAATTTTGTGGATATCTCTTTATTGCTATTTCCACCAAGTATTTTTCCAGTTTGTTTTAATTTTTCTTATCTATTTCTTTCTTAGCCCTCACCTTGTGGCCTGTCATTACAACCTAATTAAAGACCTTTTGATCTCTAATTTTGGTGGTTGACTACATTAGTGGAGAGGATCTCTGAAAATTAGACTTATGGAGTTAAGTTTTAAGAGAATTCTTTTGGGTTCAGTTGTTCTACTTTTATCTAAATTTGCAGGTGGTTTGAAGTTAAATTGACTATCACACACGTGTCACACATACTCAAGGTCTTAGTTTTAAGTTGAAGGAACCTCTTGACTTGTGCTGGACAAATTGATAAATTTTTTATTGATTTTCCTTCTATCCTTGATATTAAAAGAGTAAGGTACTAGTGATGAAATCTAGTTTAGATCGTGGCTTGGTGAGTGATGAGACTTCTTTCTCTATGGGTCTAGTTGATATTATCTAGAGTGGTCTTTTATTTTCTTTTTGTTTGAGGAAAAATAAAGTTGTAAGTTTGGGGGTGTTTGATGAGTTGCATGATTTAGTATATTTTACCACTTCTTAATATTAAATTTTGGTTCAATTTTATTTATTTTTGTCAATTTTGGTTCATTTAAATTTATTTCCAATTTGAAGAAAAAGAAGACCCAAATTATAGGAGCCTATCATTTGAATTTTTGTTGAAGATGCAAAAGATAGAAGTATGTGTTCAAAGTAGGTAAAGGGAAAATTAATCTGGAAGGAGATGCTACTAAAGTTGAAGAAAAGGAAAAAAAAAAGAATCCAATGACTGAAGTAATGGAAGTCCAAATTCAAAAGAAATTCAAGTGTCTAGGAAACTATCTTGCACCCACTTACCAGTAGCAATTGCATGCAAAATTCAAAGAGAGAAAAGGCTCACTTGCTATTGCGCCTACCAACTTGTGTACAGAGGAGATGCAACAAATTTATTTGGCTGAATATAAAAGACAAAAAAAAGAGAGAGAACCAGAAACAAGAGAATTGAGGAATGACGCTGGGACTGCGATTGAGTATTTTTGTCAGTGCTGATTTTTATCTATTCTTCTCAGAATATAATGGTGAATTTTTTTATGTTAAATTTAACTTTTAGCATGAACTAAATTTTTTTTGGGTCAACAATGTAATCTAGTTTCAAACTATGCTTAATTTTCTATGCTAATTGGAATGTTTTATGCTATGTTTGTCTGATTTATTTTGAGTTTATTGCTTCTGATTAACTAGCCATTAATTAGATGATTTTAATTTTGTGATTTGCAATTAAAAGAGGGGGATTATAGGATAGAAAGTGAATATTTTAGCATAGGTAAACATAGAGATCGAAAGACTTATGTGAGCCTATGTAGTATATAAAATCATTAGTCTTAATGGTTTCTTACTTCATAAATTTACATACTCTTGTGTAAACTTATGAACAATAATATATCCAATTGTCTATCAAAAGAGGCCTTTGGATGAATTTGGTTGATTTGCTAACACTAAGAGAGAATAAATTTCAATTAGTTAGATAAGAAAAGCTTAATGGGGGATTAGCTGAAATCAGTTTCCTAGAAATTCTTATTCTCAATAATTTGATCATAAAACTATACTTTTTTCTCCATTAAATGTTTTCTTCGAATTAATTTTATTTCAATTTGCAACTTAGTAAATTTTCTAAATAAAGTCAAGGTTAGTATAATTTTGGTACTTGTCAAAAGTAAGATATCAATCTCTGTGGACAATACTCTTCTTATCATTTTACTATAAAATTACGATATTGTGCATTTGTAGTTTTGCACCAATCAATGTCCTTGTATGGGCTGCTGCCTCAAGAGACACAAGTCTATTAGAGGAACCAGGCTTAGCTACTACTTTGAAAAAGCTTGCAGGAATTTTTGTGGGCATAAGAGTTTTTTCAAGAGTTTGTTTAGGACATTGGCTCATTCTCTTCCTCGCTAGAAGAACTATTGTGAGGAGAGAACTCCTCAAGTTTCTTCCTCTTTGCTCTTGCTTTAAACTCCATATGCAAATAGATCTATATTAGAAAATCTCATAGATACCCTATGTCAGTAAGAAAAAAACTTCAAATACTGCTAACAACACAGTTAACAACAGTTGTTAACACGTCAAGCCCCTATGAGTATTTGGAAATATTTTCAAACAAGATACCTTTGATTTTCTTTAATCTAAATACTAAAATCAATCACGGAACACAAAACACAGTTCCAGACATCATAAAACTTGATTTTATGCCAGACTTGCTTCAATCACAAGAGTAAATCAATATGCACATGCATGTAGTCAAGAATATTATCAGGGGAGGAATGAAATATGATCTAGGCAATAACTTAGACCAACGAGGTGGAGGCACAAATTCAGTAATTTTCACAGATCTAGCCAAACTCTTATATTTGAAATGGAAATCGTCAACTTTGAATGGTAAAACAAAAACAAAAAAATCCTTTGCATGCATTATTTAAACCATCCCGAGAGATTTCCACAACACAATCTCACTCTTTAACACAAACTCAACAAGCGATCCAGAACACTTACCTTGTAGTTGCTAGAAATATATTTTCAAATTTCAAAAGCTTTCTTGTTGAACTCTATCACTTGAGATTATCAGAATAAAGGTTTGAGAGAGACTAGGGTTCTCGAAATATGAGAAATGTGGAAAGACCATTTGATGTGATTAGGGCTGTTCACCCGACCCGACCCGTAATGATAAACCCATTTTCGACCCGACTCGATAAGTCGTTCATTCCGATAAGCCGATAACCGTTTGGCCGGTAACTGACCGATAAGGTTTTTGAACAAACAAATGGAAGAAACCAAGCAGACAACGAAAGAACCATAACAAGGGTTTTGAAAATGAAGGAAAAGTAAAAGAGCAGATCTGTAAATATGTAGTAAATGGGCAACGGATTGAGATTGTGGCCATGGAACCCTAACAAGATGTTGAAATGATTTGGGAGTTTCGGCTTCTAAGCTTCTGAGTGAACTCCGGCAACTCCTCTGACCAGCAACCTTCTAAGTTTCAAGATCATCTTGCTTTCTTCTAACGATTCTAAGTTAGATGCAACAGGTTCTCTTCAAGATTATCTTACTCTTCAAGTTCTGTTCGTGATCTATGGAACGGCAAGATTGGAACTCGACGTTGCTCTTCAAGCAAGGAGATGTTCATTTATCTTGCACAGCCTCTTCGATCTCATCGCGTAGTTTTTTGACATTGACGATCTCCCTGACCTCGAAGCCATTCACCGCGGAGTTCTCCGAGAGGACAAGCCGGCAAGATCTTGGGCTAGTCGGCGCTTGGTTGAAAAGAGAGGGAGAGAGAGAGAGAGAGAAGAAGAAGAAGAAGAAGAAGAAGAAGAAGAAGAAGAAGAAGAAGAAGAAGAAGACGTGAACCGAGGACACTGAAATGGCTCAAATGACGACAAACAGAGGTTTTTAATCGGTATTGGGTAATACCCGAATACCCGATTAACCGAAATGGGTCGGAATATCGGTATCGGGTCGGGTCGGAATATAGGGTCGGGTCGGAATTCGGGTTTTCTGTTCACCCCTAGACGTGATGAGAGGGGGAGGTAACATCACTATAAATATGGCAATTTTTTCCTTCTTTAGTTTCTTGCCTAAACCATCATAGCTGGTGCGTGCACTGCACGAGGGACCCTATATCTTACACATGTCTAGGATGTGATTGACTAGTTCTACCATTTTTTTGTTTTATTTTAATTTTGTACAATAAACTGGAAAAATTCAAAACAAAAATTACATAAAATGAGTTATAATTATTTAACTTGTTTTTCCCACAAACAAGTTATCACATAAGCAATGCTTGGATTTTTTTTTATAGCTTTTGTCTAGGCCTTATGTCAATCACACTTTTCCACTTATACAAGAGATGCACGTCTCATTGGAAACTCTTTGCAAATGATCACTTATACTTTATTAGTTGACCAACTAAGGATATTGTGTGTATGTGAATGAGGAAAAAAATATTTTTGTAAACTTATTCTTTCAATTTAATTTAATTTCTATTTATTTCTCCCCCTTCCTTTTATAATTTTTTGTTGTTACTCCAAAAAAATGGTTATCCTTCCTTAAAAGTCAAATTTTATGATAGGACTTAAATACTTAAAAAAGTACCTCCTTCCAAACACAAGGTTTTATTCACTCTTTATGTCCATTTTTAAATTGCCCATCTTTTTTCGCATTGATTTGAGCAATAATTTTTGTTGTTAGGACTTTTAGAGTATAAACCCATGTGTAAGTCATATTTTTTCTCAATAATATGAACACTTGACTTTTTCTATAAGGGTCAACCTTAATGCATGACAAGAGAAAATCTTTTTCTTTCTTAATACTAGGTTCAACTAGTTTTAGTTAATTTAAGATATAGACTTTCCCTTTCTATGAGCATTCCTTTTTTATTATATTCACAATTTATTCAAACTATTAGGAGGTAAGATTAGATTCCTCATAGTACAGAAAACATAATCTTTGTTTGGAGATTACTGGTGCCAAAGTAAAACGACAAGTTTTGCCTTGATTCCATCAAAGCTGATTTAGGGAAGTCATAATGCTCAAAGATTCAGCTTACTCGTAAAGCTTGCACCTTGCTCAATGTTAGCAACATTACATCTTTTAGGAAACAAGCAAAATGGTTAAAACTCATTTTTTTATTAAGAGAAAACTACTAAAGCATGTTACATACACCAATGACTTTTCTTAAAAATTCAAAGATTAATTCATCTAAAAGTTTTGTGAATAAATCAGTCAATTGATGTTCGATATCAACATGTTCAATGACACTACCTTTGACTAAACCAAGTCTCTAGTGAAATGATGTCTAATATCTATATGCTTGATTTTTGAGTGTTGCACGAAATTTTTTGAAATAATAATCATACTAGAGTTATCACAATAGATAGTCATAATATCTTGAGTAAAACCATAGTCCTCAAGCAACTTTTTCATTCAAAGAAGTGTGCAACAACTGTTTGCCCCTATGTATTCAGCTTCAACAGTGGACAAGGAGATTGAGTTTTGCTTCTTACTCACCCATGCTACCAAATTGCCACCAACATAAAAATACCTTCAAATTGTTTTTTTTTATTGTTAGCATTTCCAGCTCAGTCAGTATCCAAATAGTTAACTAGACTCAAGTTTGGATTTTTTAAATACCACACATTATAACCTACTATATCACGTAGGTAATCTAAGATTCTTGTTACTGCTGTGATTTATGATTCTTTGGGATTAGATTGAGATCTCGCACATACATCCACACTAAAACTAATGTCGGGTCTACTAGCAGTAATATGAAGTAAACTCTCTATCATGCTTCTATATAATGTGGAATCAACACTCTTTCTGTGGAGTCCGAGCTAATCTTAACTAACATGGTCATGAGGGTATAAGCATGACCCTTCCCTTCCATGCCAAATTTCTTAACAAAGTCTCTAGCATACTTAGATTATAAAATAAAGATTCATTCTTTGGTTCGTTTAATTTGAATTCCCAAAAAGAAGTTTAATTTATCAATCATACTCATTTCAAAATTTGATTTCATTTTTTAGCGAACTCATGAAAGAGTGTGTCCAGAGTGGTTCTGAACACAATACCATCAACATAACTTTGAGCAATGAGAAGTTTATTACCAATTTTTCTTAAGAAGATGGTTCTTTCAGCTTGTCCTCTTGTGAACCCATTTTCAAGAAAATATTTAGTTAGCCTTGCATACCATGCTCGAGCTGGTTACTTAATCTGTAGAGAGCTTTTTTCAACCTGTATACATGGTCAGGAAAAAATTGGTTTGTGCATCCTTTAGGTTGTTCTACATAGACTTCTTCATGTAGAATGCCACTTAAAAATATATTTTTAACATCCATTTGGTATAATTTCAAATTTAAATGGCATGCTAATGCAAACAATATGCAAGCATATTTCAAACGAACAAATGGTACAAAAGTTTCATCAAAGTTGATTCATTCGACTTGTGTGTATCATTATGCCACTAGTCTGGCTTTGTTTTTTTACAATGATTCCATGCTTATCAAGCTCATTCTTGAAGATCCACTTGGTTCTAATTATATTGTAATTCTTAAGTCATGATGAAGTTTCTCATGCATGACATTGCTTAGCTTTCATCTTCTATTGCTTGTTCAACTTTCTTTGGTTCAACCTGCAACAAATAACACACAAATAAGACTTGATTTAAAACTATTTTCATTAATCTCATACCATTATCTGATTCTCCAAGGATATTTTTCCTTGGGTGATTGTGGCTGATTCTTATAGAAGGATTTTTTTCCACGTGGTTTATAAGAATTCTGAGATGCGCTTTCCACTGGGTTTGTCTTCTTTTGTTCTGATGAGTTTTCAGCAGCCATCTTAATGGTATCATCAAGCTCATTATTGGTCATCTCTTTAGAGTTGTCATCCACAACCACATTGATTAATTCTATAATTGAGGTTGTAAACTCTGTATGCCTTATTGTTTGATGAGTATCCAATAATGATTTCTTCGTCACTCTTGCTTTCAAACTTATGTAAATTTTCATCATCCAGCAAGATGTAGTATGTACTCCCGAACACTCTAAAATACTTGACCATAAGTTTTTTGTTATTCCACAACTCATAGGGGGTGAGTTTTGTTCTAGGTGTAAGCACTACTTGGTTTAATGTCTAGTAGTGTTAACAACTTCCCCCTAGAATTATAGCACCAACTTCTTACTATTCAACATGGTTTGATCTATTTATTGAATATCTCGATTTTTCTTTCTATTACTCTATTTTGTTTAGGAGTGATCAGGACAAAGAATTGTTGACATATGCCCTATTTATTACAAAAGAATGAAAAGTTAGAATTTTTAAACTCTTTACCATGATTACTACAAATTCTAGAGATAGAAAAATCCTTCTCTATTTTCAACCTATTGAATAGTTTCTTGGTAAGGTCGAATATTTTAGATTTTTCTTTTAAGAAGATAGTCGAGGTGTATCTTGAATAATTTATCCATGATAACCATGATGTACTTCTTCAAACCAAGGCTCTCAGTTTGGACTGGACCCATTAGATTCATGTACATGAGTTCGAGAGGCCTCGAGGTCAGTATGTCAAGAATCTTCTAATAATGAGCCTTGGTTTGCTTTTCTTCTTCACAGGCTTCACACACTATCTTTTTTAGTTTTAGCACTTTCGGCAGTCCACGTACTACTTCATTTTTGGAGATTTTTGGCATATTTTTAAAGTTAATGTGACCAAGACATTGGTGCAATAGTTTAGCCTCATCCACTATCACTTTTTGATAACACATAGTTGTCATGGGTGAAAAACTCCATAACTGTTGTCTAAGGTTCTAGTGCCCTTCATTATCTATTTTCCAGCACGGTTATAGACATTGCATTTATCATTCAAGAACTACATAGAAAGATTATCATCACAAAACTGACTTATGCTAAGCAAGTTTTCCTTAAAACCATTAACAAACAGAACATTGTGTAAGGTAGGTAAACTAGGATTGTTAATACTTCCATTTCCTTCCACGGTTGTCGTGCTTGCATTGCCAAGAGGTCATGTATCCTCTACTTCCGTATCTGAGTTTCTTGAATAGTCCTTTACTAATTGACATATGTTTAGAGCATGCATTGTCTAGTACCACTTGCTGTCTATTGTTTTGAGTGTTGTATGTGCCACTAGACATATAGTATTTTTCTTGACTACCCACTTGATTTTAATTTTTGTCTTACCCATATTTTTTAGATGCATGTTTTCTTTTTGTAGGAAGAAAAAACTCAGTTAACTCTTCAAGTTTTCTACTTATGGCAATTATTAGATTGCTCAACTTGTTCGCCTTGTCTTTAAGACTTTTACCCTCAATAGCAATTTTTTTTTTTCTTTTTCTTTTTCTTGTCCTCTTCTTAGACTATAGCAGTCCATTTTATTTTACATGACCACCAATCATTCCACATAAATGATAAGTAGGAACAAACTTATCTTGAGTTTACCTAGATGAATCTGGTTATGTCTTTGTGCATGGCTTTCTTTGAAGCAGTCTCCTCTTGACTTTCCCTCATAAAAATAATAACTTTTGAAGGTGAGGCAGCAGATACATTATAATTTTGACCTTTGAAAGTCATATACCCAAAACCCGTGCAAATAGATTTAACTCTTTGAACTTTCAACAGTTCGTCAAGTTTTTGGGTTGCAGACTTTCTTTAGCTGCCTAACACTCTATCAGCTCCACTCAAACACTCCTTGTTGAGTATGCAATCTTGATATTTCTATTTTTGATAGTTTTAGTGCCTTAGCCATATTGCTCTTCTCATTCTTCACAGCTATTAACTTATTGTATAGTTTTTTATTTGATTTCTAAACTTTTACTACCTCTTCACATAAATTTTTATAAGCTTACTGTAAATTCAATTCATGGTCAACAAAACCTAGGGCAACTTCTGAATCACTATCATCATCACTTTCAATTTTTCTAATGGTAGAACATTCATTCACAACAGTTGAAAAAGCAACAAACACAGTTCATTATCAGATGATCTACGAGAATTTTTAGAATCATAATCATCACTTAGCATGATATTTAGTGTTTTTTCTTTATTTCTTTTAAAATTAGGACATTCAATCCTTATGTGACCAAATCCTGAGCATTCAAGACATTTGATTTTTTCTTTAGACTCAAAGTTGTCTTTATTCCATTTTCAGACTCATTCCTTTTAGTAAAATCTTACGTTTTCTTTGCTTACCATTACTCTTTTTATTGAACATGAATTTTCTGATTTTACTAGCTACAAGTGCTAACTCCTCATTGTTGAGATTTTCATCATTCGACAAATTATCATGTTTTTCCTTTTAGATTTGAGTGCAATTGACCTACCTTTATTCTGTTGAGGAAGTGAATATTCATATGTTTGTAGAGAGCCTACAACTTCTTTAACTCAAACTGAGTCCAAGTCCTTACTTTCTTTTATAACTATCACTTTTAGGCAAAACCTCACCAATAGATATCTTAGAATTTTCCTCACAACCCATGAGTCCTCCACTTTTTTCTCCTAAATTTAACCTAGAGTTCACAGTTTAATAAATTTTACATAAAACTCAATAAAATTCTCATCTTTCAGTATTCTTATTTCCTCAAGTTTTGAGATTAACATTCATTATTTGAAAATTTTCACCATTTTGATTCCTTTATGTGTAAACTTCCAGAATATCCCCAGCCTCCTTGATTGTCTCACATGGAAATTCTCTTAAATTCATTAATAGAAACCTCTATAAAGATAGCATTAAGGCATTTGCTATTCCAATTATAATTATTGGATTTATCTCAAGTCCAAGTATCAATAGGTGTCTCGAGCTTAGTCCATCCTTGCTCGATTGAGTGCCAAACTTTCTCATCTTGTGACTTGAGAAATGCACTCATCTTCATTCTCTAGGAAGCATAATTCTTTCTTGTTGAATTTCATTGGTGATAATACCAATGTTTTGCATATCGTATCAATGAGGCTAAAATCCGGTACAATCAAAACATAGATATCAGTCGATATTTCAACCGAGATCTTCTATACTGGCCGATACGAAACAACCCCTTGTTTTGTATCAGACAGCCGGCTGGTACGGCATATTTCAATTGTACCAACTGGAACAGTACAAAATTTAAAATTATGGATAATAGTGCAGACATTGTCAATAGAGGAACAAATCACACTCAAAATTGAGTGAATCACGCTCTTATACCAATTAAAATTCCCAAGTTACCCTTGGATATCAATGTTATGCTTCACAAAAATACTTAAAATTAATTAGTAACCAATAATAATGTGCATTAAATAATATTTAAATAAAACACAATATTAGTTACGAAGAGAAATTCAATAAAGAACTCTTCAATTGTAAAACCTTACAGGATAACCAAACTTAGGAAAGCCAATTTTAATAGATTGTGGATTATTATGGGTAAAGTTATCAGATTATAAAACCTTTACAATTAGACATTCTTACTTAACAATACAAACAACCCACTTATCTTTTACCACAGTTTCTATCAAAATCTCTAACGATCTTCAATATATTGTCTTTCCTCTTGGAATTTTCAATGACTGAACACAAATATTTCAACTCCCCGTTGGATCTTGCATACACTCAAACTCAATAAAATAAGTTCCACGAAAATTATCCTCACAAAATTTCTCTCACAGGGATACTTGAAGTTCTCTTGAATCTTTAAGATCTCCATTGTACAGATTAAAGTGTTAAAATAGACCTTCAATCGAATATTCTTTAAATAGACAATACAGTGATTTAATTGTATTAAGATTCTGTTGATAGATTCATTCAGTAATTCAGTCTGTTACACCATTAACAGACTACGAACATTTTGGGCTAAAACACTTCAACTGAATATTTTATTATTATTTCGAATTCAAGTCTACTTCGATATCTTCAATTAAGTCTTCTAATCTGATTACTTGATATCTTTAGCTGATTTCAAAACTTCATTATTTATCTTTGACTCTTTGAATCACAAATCACTTATCACTTATATTGAATTTAAATACCCAAGATAATGATAAGGATAACAACGCATTCCTGATTACATCCATTATTCGGATAAATTATAGAGTCCTAATTAAATTATATTCATCCAATTGTTCAAATATTTACAATAACGTCGGTCATTTAGGTGAATGAAATGACGCCATTTTAGGTGAATAAAAAATTTACATTTACAATAACGAAAGCCAAATCAAACATTTAGGGGAATGAAATTACGCCTTTTTATACGAAAGCCAAGATATTTATTACTCATTTAGACATGGTTCAGATAGCTAAAATCTATTATCTTATTTCATCTCATTTCACTAGAGCTATACCTAAACTGACCAAACTAGCCTTCACTGTCGATCAATTCGACAGTTTGCATATATATTTTATATTATTCATATATAAAACAACGTCCTTTCACTTAAATGAGTGAAACAACATCAATTCTAGTTCAAACTGCTAAACCAGCCAATATAATATATATTTTATGTTATTCACATATAAAACAACGTTGTTTCACTTAAGTGAATGAAATGACGCCATTTTATACACAAAGTTTAGGAAAAAATATTTGAAGTGGTGTTGTTTGGTTTAATATACCAAACAACTTTGTTTAGATCTAAAGTTTAATAAGCCCACCCCCTCTCCTCCCCTCTTCGTCCCGAATCATTTTGAAATTCTCTCTCATCTCTCACACATAACCAACCACTCCCCTCCTTCATCTCTTAACTCTTCAAGCTCTCATGTCTCTCATCTCCCTTAATTCTCTCATCGCTACTTTCCCAAACTTCCAACTGTCCAAATTTCAAATTCCCTCAGCCCCTTCATGTTTCCTTCTTTTCCCGTTAGCTATTGACTTTTAATTTTCACATGTTGATTTGAGTTTGTGAATATGTGGTCTAGCCTTTTCTTTTTCTTTCTGCATTTTAATCTACAACAAGCTTGGTTTTGATGTTTTCTTCCTATTTGGAAATTATTTTTATATTATTTGATGTCTAAATTTTTTATATGTGTATTATGTATAGAAGTTTTGAAAAATTTTGGATCAAATTCTTAGGACCGTGAACATTGAAACAATACCTATTCCCACCGTAATTACGTGTTAGGTCAAATTATTTGGGTGTTGATTTAATTTTTTTTTCATAAAATAAATAAAAAAATATTTTTGTTAATTTATTATGCAATAAATTTCTAATTGGCAATTGTATTGTAATTTCTAATTTACAATAAGAGTTGTACTCGCCATATAGAAGTTCACAAGATCGAGCAATGCTAGTGGAAATGTATGATAGTCACTATCTTTATTTTTGCTCACCACCATCACTGTGTCTTGCACAATTTTTTGGACACCAAAATGAATGGAATAACAAGAAAGCATTGTTGGGAATTCTCTCTACTTGGATCGTACCACCAATACAATGAATGTCTCTTAGGAGTTGTACTCATCATAAAGGAGGTCACAGAACTAGACAAAATAGGCAAAAATATATAATGGTCACTGTCTTCACCTTTACTCACCACCATCACAGTTGCTCGCCACCAAGAGTTGTTCTCACCACAAAAGAGGTCATGATATCAAGCATGGTTGGCAGGAATGTAACACATCAGTTGCACGATACTATCGAACAAGCTAAATTTATCAACTAGATCACATTGTAGGCAGCCAATACTCATGCATGCCCTGCATCCCACCTGTAACGCCCCAATTTATGTATGAAATTTAACGTAAATTAAAGTGTCATGACTTGTGACCTTAAGTTACAAATTTCTTATTTCGCATCGAAAAATATATGCATGCACTAACTTACTAGTAGTGTGCAAAACATAGTACAGCGAAATGATGTCAAATTTCAATTACAATATCACATGGTGTGTTACAAAAAAATTCATATTATTATAAAGTATCAAGTACACTGTACCAAACTTTTCCCTATTGATATATGTTATTTCCAGGACAAATATTCAAACTACACCCTGTCATCCTTAAAAGATTCTTTTTCGCTTCTTCTATAATCTTGTCACCAATCAATTTATCACTTCACTAATCAAAGAGTATTTTGTAGGGTCCCCAGAGTATCTCAAAATCTTCCGTGATGTCTTAGTATTGTGATGTATCATCTATTCCTGCAATAATGTTTATCATCCCGTAAGAAATGATAGATAAAATCAAAAGAGGGATTTTCAATAAATCTAAGTAAGTATACAAATAACTTAACAAAGACATTAACAAAACATATCAATAACATCAAATAATATTTATTATGATGAATTAACTTAACACATGATTCGTGTATGTCTTATGAATGACTCCAGTACCCTTCCACACAACTCATGATTTTACATGAAAACTTATATGAGAATGGGTACACAACCTTTTGTAACATGCAATGATTCTTTTCTTAAATCTTATTCTTGTTTCTAAATCTCGATAGGCATTACGTATCTCTATCTCATGCTGGGTTCTCCACTATTATTACTCGTGGTTAGGCCATATCATATCTATTATTATTACCCGTAGTAGGTCATATCCATTATTATTGCATGTGGTTGGGTCATATCTACTATTATTATCCGTAGTTGGGCCATTATATCCAATATTATTATCCGTGATTGAGTCATATCATATTTTTGATATGGGTATTACGTATCGTTGTTTCTGTCATGATATGACTTTTAAGTTTTCTTATTCTTATGAATATTTCTCATTTTTCCTAAAAATGTAAAACTTTCTATGTCCTTTGACGTAAAACTAGTGATGTAATGAGGCATGCATGTATTTTTAAACTCTAATTGAATCACTATTTTTAAAACTAGTGTCCTTTGACGTATCACTATTTTTAAACTTTCTACGTAAAACTTTCTATATTATGCACTTGCATTCAACATATAATTCTTAAAATTCTTCTCTAATTGAATCACATGCATTTCAACAAAAGGAAATTTTGAATTTAAACTAACAGGGGATCTCACTCGAGCGAGGGTCGAGCATAGTTTCTACCTATATCTCGCTCGAGTCAAAAGTCGAGCGAGAGTCGAACAAAATCTCGGGTTAGGTTTTTTTCTAACATTAAACAAACCACCATTCTACACTAACCCTATTCTTACTTATTAGAATATAATTCTAAGTCCTTCCAATTTTTCTTAGGATTTTTCTATAACAAAACGAATCCAAAACATAATATATTCATTTCAACACATAAGCAAAATTTAAGTCAAACCAAGTAACAAACATGATCTAATCATCACATCACTTATTCTATGCTAAGACTATGTTAAATAGTGTACTTACAAATTTTTCCAAAACTTAAAATTGGCAAGTGAATCGAGCTTTAGCTAACTTCCTCTTCAAAGTATCCAAAGTATTCTATTTTAAGGTATTTGGGAGGTGGAGAGATTGAGAGAGAATTTTTGAGCTCTTCCTACTTGAAATAGCCGTGGGTTTTCCAAAGAGGAAAATGAAGTGTTTTCCTTCCTATTTATATATATATAATATATAAGGCGATACCCTCAACAAAAGAGGTGCAAAGGGCTTAAGACCTCCGGATTTGTTTCCTTTGTCATGTGTATGTTTCTACCTTATTTAGATAATTTTTGTGCTCTTCCTACTTGAAATAGCCGTGGGTTTTCCAAAGGGGAAAATGAAGTGTAAATGGCTTAAGACCTCCAGATTTGTTTCCTTTGTCGTGTGTATGTTTCTACCTTGGTCTAAGTGCAGGCTTAGGTGGCAATATTCTCATCAAAAGGCTCTCATTGAGCCACCTAAGAGATTAGTATAACCATTAGATTAGCTAAATCTGATCACATGGAGAAAAACAACCTCGCATGCTTCAATCCCCAATTCTTCTCAAGTGTCATCCGCCACTTTCTAAAGGGTCTACTCTCTTTTGCCATATTCCCCTTCCACTTGTCACATTGTCAAGTCATTTAAGAAGGTAATCCTAATCTTATTGTCGTGCAATGTCGGTAGCAAAGGCTAAACAAAGCTTATTTGCCTAAGTCGGTTAACAATTGACTCACATTCTTGTCCGTCCATTTCACATTGGATCCAGTCCATAACTTTAAAAACTCAAAACATAAAAGTTCTAGATATCTCTCTTAGTGTTCTATATAATCTTGAATCACCTCATTTGAGAACCAGACAAAGCAGTTATGCCTAAATCACTAAAACTCGACGAATTAGCCCAAGATCAACCAATTCGGGCACACCAAATGTTTGCTAGATAATCCTTCTTGTTTCGTACCTTGCTAGATAAAATCTTCTCATTTGTCATATGTCTACACACTTGTCAAGATCTTAAGATAATTGAGAAAATAATCCAAAAACTTAATCCTAAACAAAGTCATTAGTCAATTCAAAGTCAATGTCTATAGGTCCAATTCAGTTCTGCCACTTCAATTCTAATTTCGTATTTGATTGAGTCCATATCTCTTAAAACTCAAAACATAAAAATTGTAGATATTTCTCTTAAATTTCCATAGCACCTTGAATTATCTTAATTTGAAATTAAATGAAAGAGTTATGTCCAAATTACCAAAAGATGTTAAATCTGCCAAACATTTCCCAATTACCATGGTTTAAACTAAATTCCTCTATTTGCATCCTTTTACTATTTAAACTTAACTTATCAATATTTTTTATAATAAAATGTCCAAAATAAATATATATCCAAAAGTTCCAAAGTTCCACTAAAATAACTTTAAATAAATTATGATCAAACTAAGCATGTAAATTAAAAAGGACAAGTGAAAATTTAGGTTATTACACCACCAGTTTAAGCACAAGCCTGAAGAATCCTAACCCATTGATCTGCTATGACTAGTCATGGCAAGATTATACAACAAATCCATCATAGTTGTTATGGACCGCCACTTCTCTCCACTTTTTGTAAGTCAAGAAATTGCATCTCGATGAGCCGTGTGCACCATTACCTCTTGCAGAAACCAATTCGCTTCTAGTCATACCATGTACTACAACCATCTTCTCATTCTTTAGAGTAATGGAAGGTGAGTAAGATACCACACATAACCACTGTGTGCATGTTGCTCAATTAAAAAGAGAGAGAGAGAGAGAGGGGGGGGGAGAGCAATGACAAAAGCAATGTGAAGACTTGGATAAGCATAAACTAGTATTTGCCAACCATGGAGTTGTGGTAGGTTAGGAATGGTTGCCACATCAATGGACCTACGATGGAGCACCAAACATAGCACATGGTTTGTTTGCTCGATACAACCATTTTTGGGACAAAATGCCAAGTAGAAGCTCAAGAGTAACTAAAAAGACACATGAACTACTCTTCGGAAACTTTTCTTGGACAAACAAAAATGGAAAATTTAAAGCAATGGCTTGGTCAAGCTCAAAAAATATGCATCGCAAACAAGAGCCTCGGAGTGAATAGACAGAATGGAGAGAATGCACAATGGCAAATAACTGCCACCAAATAAGAAGCTCGGAAACCTTCCACCTAATCCAGAACATTGTTTTGGGGTCACCTCAAGCATCTCTTAGGCACTTTAAGCCCTTATAATCACCAGAATTGACCCTACTAGAGCACTCAATTAGGCATGCTGGATCTTCACCATCATCGAGATAGGGCTTCCCTCAGGGGACCTGGGAACTTCCAGCCCACATACAAAGCTGAGCGTTAGCAATATGCATGTGATCAAGGCTAACACTCGCACTTCAGCACTTGGTCGACCAACGCCTCACACTTACTTAGAAAGCTAAGTTCACAATGTGTATGCCATCAAAGCTAACACTCACGCTTCACAATGCTATTGAGTAATGCCTCCCACCTATTGAAAAAGCCAAGTTTTAATTATGCATATGCAATTGGGATTAACACTTGCACCCATCTGGCAAAAAAAGGCTAGCAATGTGCATATGATTAGGGTTAACAATTGCACTTAAGCAAAACAGTTGAGCAATTCTCACGCTATCTTTGCAAAGAGATGTCTATAATGCATATGGATCGGGGCTGACACTTTTACCATAACCGCTGCTAGCAGGTTATCTCAGGGAATGGACACCTGTGCTCCATAACCACCTTTCACGAGATGCCTTCAAGAATGAATTGACACGCTTGAGAATTTTCTAAGATGGACCAAGGAAGTCAATGGGTACCTTAACCACTTATGTGCAAGTTATAACAAACAAACTCCAACCTTGGCGCCAGAGCAAAAGACCAATGTGAAATCACCTTAATAGGACAAAAAGTCGACAAGCCTTAGTGATCATGCAAGGTGGGAGAGTTCTTACCTTGCATGAACATCAGTGTAACACCCCTTCCCTTAGGTTAGGGATGTCATGTGCATATGTAAATATAGCCAGGTGAGAGAGTTCTTAAATTAACAAAAATATAATCATATTTTCCAAACCAACTAAAATGGAAAAGACAATCACAAAATAGAATTCACTAAAGTTCATTGCTTTGGTTGTTTCAAGCTTGGCCCCTCCTTGTACTCATCATCATCCTCACCTAGGTGGTTAAAAGTAGAAAATAAAACTAAAATGAGTTAAAGACTAAAAATCATGACATAAGATTCATCATAACATAAACATGATAAACATAAGATTTTTTTCCTGCATGAGAGAACTAAAAATCATGATTGTTCATACCTATATTATACACGACTTATCTTAGTTTATCTGAATTATCTTATTGGCTAAGACACTTAATTATGTGTGTAAGGTTGTAAACCAGTCCACCATTATGTGGCCACAAGGGGAAGCACAGAGTAGTATTTTGGCATACTATAGTGGAGCACATTTGAGTCTATGGCTTGTACATCTACCTATGAATCATACCATGCATCTTAATGTGATTCTTATCTTATACTTGATATTGAAACTTTACTTGTTCTATGCAATATGAGATACATGACATACATAATATATACATAATTTATACAATGTTAAATTCAACGTTATGCATGATTAACATGACATGTTTGCATAAATCATGACATGCATGGTATATAAAAATTGGCTATCAAGGAATGGGTTTTATTAATAATCTATCTAAACTAATTAATATGTGCTAGTCATAATTTATAATCAAACTACTTATCTCATTGAGCTACTTTCCTGAATCAATTTCATAGATTATAATCTAAATATAGGTAACTAGTAATATAGGTTACAAGCCACAAAATAGATCTAAGAACGTTAGTTTACGAAGTAGATTCAGGATTGTTAGCACTATAGGTTACGAGCCACAAACTAAATATTTACTAATATTTTTAAAACAACGTGTCGTAATATTCTACTTGATTAATATATATCATGGAGGATAATTTAGTAAATATTATGTTTCATACAAAAATCATTGAATACTACAGGTATATAATTATTTAAAAACTAATGACATATTTTTATTTTCAATTTATAACATAGTAGGGTAATTAGACTTTATTCTATTAACATAAGTCTCAAAAATCTAAATTCGTAAAACAAGATAATTTTTTTTTAAAGTTAAATTCTTTTTATGATTATCATAAATTTGCAAACTTTACGAGAATCAAGTATAATATAACTATAATACTCATAACATAAATACTTATTAAATAGTCATAACATATTTCTCTATTCTCTAATACAAATATAATATAATAATTTTATTAAAATAGTCAATTTAAATAGCAAAAATTAGTTTCATTAATTAAAGTTGACAATACTTATTTCAATTCCGTATAATTTATTACCTGATAGTGTTATAAATTAATATTTAATAATATGATTTGAAACCGTCAGATATTTTTTGTAAAATAAAATTTACTCAGAGAAAACAAAAGCCCATAAGAAAGTAAATAAGCCCAAAATAAAACAAAAGCCTATGTAAACTTAGCTCATCTTAAAATGCTAGAGGGCATTTTGGAAATACTTGTAAATCTAAAGTTACATCACTGGAAAATTTTAAAATAAAATAATTTTATAATCTAATAAATTATATTAAGTCACATTAATTTATAAGATTATTTTGATTTAATCACTTTGTGGCTATAGTATTTATTTAAAAAAAGAACATATAACATTAGTGAGAAAAGAAAATGTGAGAATGTTTGTTAAATAAAGCTCACCGATGAAAACAGTTGTGTTACTGGTCAATGGGAGCAACGTGTAGTGGTTGTCTAGGGCGACAGGGGCTCCAAAGAAAGAGTGAGAGAGAGCTTCATGGTGCAGCCTGGGGATTAGCTTGCTGACATGCTTGGAGGGTAGTCAATTGCTCTTGATTTAGGCAGGTTCCAGTCTATGGTGTACGAATAAAAATGAAGACTGACAAAGAAGATGGCTGACACTCTCTGTAAAGAGGGTAGTGACAGATGAACTAATTATAGGCTTCACTATGACGCCTCCAAATTTTACTTGGGATCGAACGAACATTTAAAATGTTGAGCCATGCAACACAAGATTCCTTACCCCCTTTCATGACATATAAGATTCAATGTTCCTAACAACAGTACTATGCATCAAATTATAAATATCCTAAGTTCTTAAAACATATTTCATACAAAAGAATATGCTAACAACTGAGCTTATAACAGTAATCTAAAATGGCTATGATCAACAGAGTACAGGAGATGTAACTCTATAGTATAATTTAAGTTAACTACTATATTAATAATGATCTCATCCTATTGCTCAGTTGACCATGCACAACTAGTCATTCGAGAGGAAATGATAGTTGGGATTATCAGAGTAAGATTTGATTACAAATTTTATTAAGTTCACAGAAAACTTCTACACATGTTAATAATGCATGCATGGCAATAAAATCATGAATGTATAATCAAAGTCAAAAATAATCATAGCACAACTTAACATACAAACATAACAGAACTAACATAATGCAAACTGAAACGTGAACTGAACTTGTCTTGCTTAAACTGAATTAAACTTAAACTGAGACTTGAATTGACATGAGTTTGATCTGAAACATTATTTGAAACTTGTTCTTTAACTATTTAAACTCAACTTATTGGGTGCTACATGGGTTCCCTAGAGCCATGTGCTCACACCGATTATCGCATCACAATACAGGTATCTGCACTTGCTGTGAGTGCGCTGTATATAAACACTTATTGTGAACCCCAGAGGACTAAAATGTGGCTCTATTAGTGTTAGTGCCTATCACGCTCTAGTGACCAACTAGTTAGGCCTTGCCCGCTACCCGTTGATAGTATTTCATCAACTCAGAGAATTTCACTAGGATATTACTCCATCCTAACACTTAGGGTCGTGATTGACATAAATAACTTGATATGACTATTCTCGAAATACACAAATTATATTCAAGAAGAAACATAACGAGAATACAAAAGGACAGTCCTAACGTAACATAACATGACTTGAACATAACTTGAAAGATATGACTTACTTGATATAGAAATATTTTTAACATGATAGAACATATAACAAATATCATACTTACATGACATATATGCAATGCATAACAATATGCGACAAAATATCTTGTATAATAGATGAAAAATTTGTGACAGAACAAATTTTATATAACAAATAAATATGTAATGACTTGGCATGGCATGGCACAAATGATACACACAAACAATGTAGTTCCATTATTTATCACCCATACACATTAATTTCATAGTAAGTTAAAAACTAACTTACTTCAGTTTTCACATCTTTTAATTAAAATAAGCACAATCAGGAGAAACTAAAAACTATGATTTCTAAAAGTTAGAACTTAATCACTAACAATTAAAAATATGTAAAAATACTAGCATAAAGTAAAATTACCAGTTTACCCTTTATATGTGGCAAAATGACCATTTTACCTATAATTTAAAGATTTTGCACCCTAACTTCGAAAATCACCAAAGCTTACAAAACTCAAGTAAATTTGGTCTTGAACTTAAATATCAATTTAGAGAAATTTAAAACTAAACACAATTATAAAAACTCTATAGAGGCTGAAACTTATATGACCATTTCCCATTATTTTGTTACAATTCTTTCAAACTTCAAAACTCATGGTTAAACCAACATTTTTCTTCCAATATATTCATAACATATTACAAAGAATAATTATATTTTGAACCGTGTAAAAAAGTCATCAGAATCACTAAAAATGGACTTGACCTTTTCGATTTTTCTTTTAAGTTCAAAAATAGATTTTTGTTTCTAACTTTGTTTGATTATTCTCTTGATTTATGACTTAAAATGATATGATCTTCAAACTAAAAACATCATATGTTTTAAAAAGGTGTCTTAAAACAGATCCAAGCTTTAAACTCAAGACCACATGGTTAAAAATCAACCAAAACATGAATTTAGCCAAAAATATCATCACTTAGCCTATCCAAATATCTCATTGTATAAAATTTCGTATTTTTCAAAATAACATCAAATTATTAAAGCTACTGGAATAAGTTTCAACCATAAAATATTTAAACTTACTCAAAAATAGAAAATGTTTTCTCTTCTAGTTTCTATGTTTCTAAATCTAAGAAACTATTTCATTAAAACTTTTAATCATGCAACAAATCATCAACTAAATCAGATACACATGTTAAAAATACTCCATAAAATCTCGGACATAATCTATCCATTAATTTGGTAAAAGACTCCAAAATATAACATATTTTATAGTTTATCACCCAGCATAACCTTCCAAGGGTTTAAACGACATTTGACTAACTAAAAGACCTTCAAGTAGAACAAATGAGATATCCACATAAACTAGACTAAAAAAAGAACGATGTTAATGAAGGAAATGTTATGATAAAATACTTTAAAAAGTTTCGAATCAAGCATGCAAAAGAGCTAAGAAAATATGCCCGAGAGTGCCTTTTGTGCTCTATCAAGGAAAAGTATAAAGAAAAGATGGTTTTGTGGGAAGTGAGCTGGAGGAATTCTTA
This sequence comes from Platycarya strobilacea, assembly GCA_036898215.1. Lineage (NCBI taxonomy): Eukaryota > Viridiplantae > Streptophyta > Magnoliopsida > Fagales > Juglandaceae > Platycarya > Platycarya strobilacea. Next base: position 25,647,600 of record CM072555.1, on the reverse strand, counting down.
TACAAGTTTTGGCAGAAGATAAGGCTAAATTAATACCTGAGTTTTGACCTTATCTACCCAATAGAATAAACAAAAATCAATCAAAGATATTTCCAATAGGTGGGGTGTAGAAATGAAAGAGTGAGATGGCCCTTTAGCCCTTTAGTTCAAGTACCCCTTAGGCCCTTTGAACTAATCTAATTAGCCAATATCAGTAGTGAAATCCTTAGCCAAAAAAATAATAATAATGCTAAGTGACCAAATTAGTGGGCCTCAATGGGCCTAAATTTTGGGCTTGATCTATAAACCTTGGTTTTCTTCAAATCCATCAAATGTTCCTCATAATGCTAAGTGTCTAATACTTCTTATTATGTGTGGCGAAGATCTCTTACCAAATGTCCAAATAAAACTTTTCTAACTTAGTTTAGACATTCTACATTGTAATTTGAAAAACTTAGTACACTTATCAAGGTTATTATTCACTTCAAAAAAGTGATTAATAAACTTAGTACTAAAAATATTAAATAATTTACCAAGTCTAATACTTATAACTACCCGAAATAATTGAAATTGAATTTCTGGCACAATAATGACAGATAACATTGATTATGTAAACAAACTAAAACCTATGCGATTGATCAATTCATGAAAATTTATGGAGATTTCACGAGATTCTTAAAACCCATAGAAATTCCACCATTAAATTTCTTGCGGATTGTTACACAATAATGCTCTATTTCTTGTTGTTGAAACAAGGGAACACCGTGAGGTTTCTCTTGTGGTAGTGGCAAATGTGGGAGAGAGAGTTCTATATGCGTTGGTTACAGTGGCAAAATCAAGAACTTATACATAAAAATAGAAGTCTAAAAAACACAAGTTAATATATGTTTCAAATATCTGATGGTTTTATGGAAAAATATTAATTCATTATTAATTTTGTAATGAAATATTTAGATTTTATTTTTTTCATAGAAACTATTAAGTGATCTTTTAGAAATTCATATTTCATTCTAATATATAAACTAGTTTATGAAGTTTTGATGCAAAATCTAGATATTTTCGTGTCATATTAAGCATACAATACTATAATTGAGTCCTTCAATAAAAAAAATTTACTTGATAAAGGCTAGAAAATCTCTCAATTGTTTTTCATGTACAACATCAACTTTAAATGATTTTTCTTACATTTTCATTTTGGATTCCATATTAAGAAATATAATATTGTATAACAAACAAAATTTTGAGATCCATGTTAATTTTTTTATTTTTTCCTAATACTAATTTAATTTAATTTTAGTCATTGAAATTATATATTATTTGGTAGCCATGGCCCCAAGAACATCCTCAATGGATTAGCCAAATGATATCACATTGGATTAGTTAAAATCCAAAAATTTAGACTTTAGCTACAGTGACTTCTAAAAGATTTTTCAAACATGGAAGTCACTATAGATAGGTCAAATATATATTTTATTATATTTTTCTCTTTCTTCCTTCTCTTAGTTGTCCTCTTCTCAACTTCCCTTTAAAATAAACCATAAGGTTCTTCCCCAAGCAGCAATGTTTTGTTCTTCAACCAGGGTCATTTGCCAAGCAGCATTCAAGAATTAAGTCTCATGACTTGTAAGGTTACAACCATTTGCATAAAACTCAGTTCACGTTAAAAAATTAAATCCAAGCAAAGGAAAGAAATGCAGTGAGTCCTAGGCAAACACCTCCTTTTGGTTTGGTCCTCTTTTGTCGAGGTTTTTCTCTCCCTAGAGTTTGTCTCGTAGACCTATTTCAGTCTAAAGAGAAGATGGATGAAGAACTAGCACGTCAATGGGAAACCTTAAGTCTAACAAAGCAGGGGAGCATGGGAGTGCACCTCCCTCCCCCACCTGCTTCTCTAGGCAACAAGACAAAGACCTATTAACTAACAGCCATGGTAGTAGCGGAAAATAGTATCAATCGAGAAGTATTCAAGAATACCATGTCCAAGGTATGGTGGTGTGAGAGCTAGGTACAGTTCTTGGAAGGGGGGCAAACCAGTTCATTATAGAGTTTAATAGTGAGCAGGATCGAACTAGAGTTATTGAAGGATGTCCGTGGTCCTTCGACAGATGGCTCATTTGTTTACAGTCATTTGATGGATCCATGTCCATCAAGGAAGTAGAGTGGGGAAGGTTCTTAAAGTGCACGCTGATGATAGGGGAATCAACTGGGGGAAATATTTCTAAGAATCAAAGTGGAAGTTAACATCTCCAAACCATTGCTGATAGGTACTTTCCTTAATGTGGAAGGGAAGCAATACTAGATTCCTTTCAAATATGAATGACTTCCTTCAATCTACTTTAAGTACGGGATCCTTAAACACAACCACTCTGTATGCTCCATTGCAAAAACTCAAAGGGATAAGTCCCAATATAGAGTCTGGTTATGTGCCCCAGCAGTCCAAGAGAGTGATCTCTTATTCAAAAGGTATGGTGAAACACATTACCAAGAAGCCAACCAGTAATCTCAACCAGGGAGGCAAGATGAGGAAACTAAGGGCATCCTCCAAACTAGTAATCTAGAATAAGGTAAAGACTGCCAGGCAAAGGAAGAGTGCAACCTAGACCCAGTAGTTAATACCAAGGCTTAGGATAACAAGCAGGAATAAACAGCTTTCCCACCAAATCAGTATTTTCCTTAAAAGTTCAGGCCACATACCAAACCACCAAAAGTTAATTTTTCCACTAGTATCAAAAAGGATGTCATTGAGATGATAGGCGTAGAGACCAATGGTTGCGTTACAGGTTCCTTTGCAACAAATGTCAAAAACAATAGCAGAGACCAATTCAACTCATCCAAGGAATCAAAAGAACTTTCTGCTCAGATTGCTTCTCTTGACAACTTCCAATCTGAGCAAGTCGAAGCTTTACAGCAACCTAAAAGGCAAGGTTCATGGAAGAGACGTGCCAAGAACTTATGTTTTAACACTAACAACATCAACCTTGAGCTGGAAGCATCCCCCTCTCAACTTAATAAATAGGCTGCCACTATCCCCCTCCCTAACATAAGAAAGAGAGTGACTAGCCCTCCTCATCACAATGGCACTATCACTTGATCAAAACGGGTCAAATTAGAGCTGGTTGATGAACACCCCTCAAGGAATCAGATGACATGGTGGAGGCTGCTAGTCAGCCCCACCAAACTCAATGAATGGCCTAAATTGGAATTGTCAGGGGTTTAGGAACCCCCAGACAGTTCTTGACTTGCACCTACTAGTGCAATCCAAGCTGGGACTCTTTTGTTTTTTTAATTGAAACAAAGAGCAATAGAGTCAAGATAGAAGCAATCAGGAACAATCTACATTACAGCCATAGCTTTGTCATCGACAGCATTGGCAATAATGGAGGTATAGCCTTTATACGGAAGGAAGGATTTGAGGCCACGGTTCAATCTTTCACTCAACACCACATTTCACTTCTAGTCAAGGACCCCGAGGTAGGAAAAGAGTGGATTTTAATAGGATTCTACAGAAACCCCTACACATCAAAGAGCTAGTCTCTTATGAAGATGATAAAACCCCCTAACAACCAAGCATGGCTGTGTATAGGAAACTTCAATGAAATCCTCCACTTCCATGAAAAGTGTGAAGGCCCTTTAAGATACCTAGAACGTAAAGTGGCATACGGGGGAAACAAGTATACCTGGAACGATAGGAGGCAGGGCAGGGCCTTTACCAAAGAAAGATTGGATAGAGCTTTATGCAATCCTTCCTAGTTAGAGTCATTTCCTAATTCGAAGGTCACAACACTGACTGCATTGAAATCAGACCATTGCCCTATTGCCATCATACTCAATTGATCCAATCAAGCAAGACCCCTTAGAGACAAACCTTTTAGAGTGGAAGCTAGCTAGTTTCTCAAGGCGTTATGCTATCAAATTGTAAAGAGGGCTAGGAACCAACTTGGACTCTCAAAGGACAAGCTCCAACATTGTATTGATGGCCTAGACCAATGCAAAGCTAAGCTCCTGCAATGGAGCAGAGCATATACTTTCAACTCAAAGAATCAGCTAAAGACCAATATGGACCAAGTCAATGACCTTCAAAAGAAAACATAGGGCACCTCACTGGGGAAATTAACTCCCTACAATCTGAAGTTACTAAGCTATTAGAGGAGGAAGACCTGAGGTGGAAGCAAAGAGCCAAGCAGAGATGGTTAAGGGAGGGGGATAGAAACACTCTTTTCTTCCACAAATGTGCCTCACATCAAAAGGACAATAATTTCATTAAAAAGATACTTAATTATAAGGGGCAACATGTCCACACGAAAGAAAGGATAAGCAAGATCTTCCAAGACCACTACAAGCAGCTCTTTTCCACCTATAATCCCACTGGAATTGATGCATGCATGTTTGCAGTAGAACACAAAAAGGAGGAGAATGACTCAATATCAAGATCCTTCACTCACAAGGAAACTGAGGATGCATTGTTCCAAATAGAAGGCCTTAGTTCCCTGGGCCCTGATGGATTTTCGGCAATGTTCTACTCAAATGGTGACATTGCTTTATTTTCGGCAATGGCCCTTGGGTGTATGCAATTGCTTTATTTATCCTTAACTCAAATGGTGACATTGCTAAGATCAACCATAGTTATATCACTTTGATACCCAAGAAGAAAAGTCCTTGTGAAGTCACTGATTTTAGGCCCATTTCTTTCTGTAATGTCTATATAAACTTGTTTCCAAAGCGATAGCAAATAGACTTAAAATGTTGCTGCCTAACATCATTGCCAGTACACAGTCTGCCTTTGTCCCTTACAAGTTGATTTCAGACGACATTGTAGTGGCATTTGAAGCTCTCCACATAATGAAATGCAAGATGTCAGGAAGAGAAGGATACATGGCACTAAAACTTGACATAAGTAAAGCCTATGACAGGCTAGAATGGCCATTTATTCGAGCTGTCCTCTCCAATATGGGTTTTTGCAATAAATGGGTTGCACTCATTCTCAAATGTGTTGAATCAGTCTCATATTCAATTTTGGTAAATGGCATTCCTCAAGAAACTTTTATGCCTACAAGGGAAATAAGGCAAGGTGATCCACTCTTACCTTACCTATTCATCTTGTGTGCCGAAACTTTGAGCAATCAAATAACCAAAGCTGAAACTAGAGGGAATATACATGGAGTGCCACTTGCAAAACGTTATGTAAGAATTTCTCACTTATTTTTTGCTGATGACAGTCTAATATTTTGCAAGGCAAATGCCATTGAATGGAGTCATTTAATTGGTCTCCTAAGGTTGTATGAGCAAGCGCCTAGACAAAGATTAAACCAAGAGAAAACTTCAATTCTCTTCAGTAAGAATATAGCCCGAGTGACACAAAATTACATCCTATCTATAGCAGGCATCAGATCCTCCATCCCCTAAGAAAAGTATCTTAGACTCCCATCAATTATTGGAAAGAACAAACAGAAAAGCTTCAAAGGAATCCTAGACAATGTAAGGGCAAAGCTTAGCAGATAGGGGTCAAGGCTCAACAAGTAATCCTTTCAAACAGGTCTAGACCAATATTTGGAAGCTATCAGTCACCCCAACAGACAAGGTATTCATTTAGAGATCATGTTTAGAAGGCTTTCCCATAAAACACAACCTATACAAGAGAAGGATCACAGAAGACTCAATCTATCCAATATACAAGCAAGAAACAGAGGATACCACACATGCATTGTGGCAATGCAAATTAGCAAAGGATATTTGGAGCTCATGCTCAAGAAGTCTGCAGAAAGCCTCATTGCCCCACTCTTCTTTTATGCAGCTTTTTAATGGAATCCTAGCTTCTATGGAAAATGGGACTATCCATGAGTTTGTAGTTGTGGCTAGAAGAATCTAGTGGAGAAGAAACAATCTCATTTTCCAAGGGAAATTTTGTCACCCGTCAGTCCTGCTTAAACAAGCCAAACAAATGCTAGTGGATCTTGCCAATGAGACTCCCACAACAACCCAAGTAATTGGCAGACCATGCAACTTAGCCCAGTCATGGATGGCTCCCGCCTCTGGCTAGTTAAAGATTAACTAGGATGGTGCAACAGACACAAACTCAGGGAAAGTGGGTACTGGTGTGGTTATCCTAGAAAACATGGGCAAGGTCCTAGTTACCCTTAGATCTACCCATAACATGTTCCCAAAACCCCTACTGGCTGAATCTTATGGAGCACTACACGCAATAAAGCTTGGAGTCTCAATGGGCCTCAAGAACAACATACTTGAAGGGGACTCTTTACAAGTTGTCTAGGCTCTCAATACTGATCAAGTTGGTTGGTGTGGTGGAGACATGTTTCTTAGTGAAGCTAAATATTTGTTGTCTTAGTTTGATAAATTGGTAGTTGCTCATGTAAGGAGAACCAGTAATGTAATGGCTCATTTATTAGCTAGAGAATCTTTTTCATTTCTAAACCCCATTGTAACCATAGAGGATCTTCCTCCTTGTATCCCTTCGTCGGTTATCTAAAATGAAAATAGCAGTTTCTTTAAAAAAAAAATGCAGTGAGTCCTAAAAAACAACAAATGCTACCAGCAAAAGAAACCAAAATATTAAATAAATAAAAAGAAACAACGTGAAAAAGAATTGCTATAATTGTTTAAAAAATAAACTTTATGAACCTCCAATTTATGGATTATATTTGATGTCTTTAGATGAATATGATACTTTATGTGACACTTTTGCACATTATGTTCAATGATACTTTATGAACCAAAGTAGTTAGTTTGGTCTCCATGTGACACTTTTTCATTTGTTAATTTGCAGGCACGTGAATATTCTTAATGTGGGCTGGAGTAAAATGAGATTGAAAGTTGTTGGATTTTATTAGAAGTTGTGTTGTTTTACACTTGTGGAATTGGAGTTATTATGTACTTCTATTGGAATTGGAATTAATTTGCAGGCACGTTAATTTGCGTGTGTATCGACTATCGAGTATTCACTTCTGTTGTTTGGATTTTGCGAAAGCAGAATTATTATGGTAGAAACCAAACAGAGTTCTGAGTGGGTATTGATAAATGTATTGCTTCCTATTATTATGCCATTATGGGCAAGTTTGGACCTCACTAGTTATCTATTTTAGTTTTTGCATTGTTTAGCTGTCTCAGTTATGCTCTTGTATTTTTGTCTTTTTGCTTGCTAGAAAATTGGGGAATGGGGAGGAAAATATACTGGTTTTTGTCTTTTGTTTTTTGCCTTATATTCTTTCTTTTAGAAGTGCATATATTTTTTCGGTTTTTGATATATGACAAAAGTAATGGGGTAAAGAGTTTTAGTTGTGCATTGATAAAGGTATCATAGGATTTATGATTAATTGTAGTGGTATAGTGGAAACTTTATAGTGCATAGATTCAGTACTAAAAAGTATTTTGTTTTTCCCGAACCTTTCTGTATTTAATCAAATTAATTCACAACACTTAAAATAGACAAAAGATAATTTTACATCTGCAATTATCAGGGTATCAACTTCTAGCAAGCATGATAAGGGGTGCAACAATGCTATCAATTAGCTTTGTCACTTCCACAGTTTAACATGATTGCTTGCCCTAGATCTCAATCGATAGATGTGAAGAGACTATGTAATTCAAAGTTGTCTTCAAAACACCTATGGTTAATATGCAAACAGCTAGCTCTTACAAATTCAACACATTAAATATAACACAAGAAAGAGTTCATAAACTAATACCGAATTATACACCTAATCAATTTATAAGTCTGGCCAACATACACAAATTCAACCCAAAACACAAATTTAGGTCTCATATTAGCATTGGCCGACATACATAATTCTTGTTCAGATTAAAAAAAATTACAACACAAAGTCCAATAATAAAAAATCATGATAACATTAGATTTTTTCTATCTTCCTTGTACTTCTTTTCAAGAGTTTTATATTTTGCATCTTCAGTGATCACGCATTCTTAATTGGTCCTTTCGTTCTTTCTTTCAGCTAAATCTAATGTTAAATAGCTATTCGTTGCTGTGACAGTGAGAAAAATCAAAAATAAAGACCTACAGAAAAATAGAGTATTTCAAAAAATTGCTAATTAAAAAAAAGTTAATCTATGAAAAATAATCACCTAAATAGAGTATTTCAGCATTCTCACTAAATGATACTTTAAACGATTGTTAATGATGGTCAGTCAAATTCTCTCTAACCTATCATGATCTTCAACTTTGCGCCATGTGTCTCTAGCATAACCAAATTCAATCTGTAAATGCTAAAAACTAGTAGTAAACAAGTAACAGTACAAATTTAGACCAGTGGGCTGATGTAATTTTTTCATAATTCTGATATCTAGTGTTGGAAACATTAACCGTTTAGGCAACTATTTAAAGCATCTTATCAACTTCTGCTAACTAAAAGATAAAGACTCGGAAGGGAAACATTAAGCTAAATTTGGATGTTGAAATGAGTTGAGTTATGAATAGTAGTATTTTGTGAATCCCATAGAGATGAGTTTAAGTTTTTTAGGTTGAGATGGCTTAACATTCATTAGGTTGAGAGAGTTCATTAACTTTTTAGGTTGAGAGAGCTTGACTTTTTTATGGAAATTTGAAAAAATAGTAAGTCCCATCAATAATTTGTTTGAGATGAGTTTAGATAAATTGAGTTTGGTTCAACAACCAAACACAACCCTAAGACAATGCAACTTGTTGCAACACTCTTGGCTTCAATATTGGGAGTTTGCTTCAATGCTTGTATATTCAAAATGAGCAGACTGTAATTCGATATGTTGAACTAGGACCAGCTTTGCGAGGTGTCTGGCAATAATTTTGTCACTAAAAGACATCAATTTCATCTTGCTGTCTGCAGCCAGTGGTTCATACAAAATATGCACTACTACTGCCATACAAAATATGCACTACTACAGCCCCAAAATTTTGCACATACATTTTGGGTCCTTTAGCCATGGTCCAAAGTTGTGTGAAAAGCAAGTATGTTTGTATAATTGTTCAGGGCAGGTATGCCTATTCATATTAATACAATTGTTTATTTATTAATAGGTTGCTGCTTCACCTTGTCTGTTTGTTCAAACTGCACGGTGTCCTAGCTTTGGAAATATTAGCTCATAGAAAAAGAAAGCCTTACTATGAAATAAAGGTTGTGTGCCACCATATATAAGCTTCTATAAATCTATCAATACATAAAAATAATTTATTTTATTGAACCTGGTTATTTTTTTAATTGGTTGGTTTTGTTCAGCTGTAAGAAATTGAAGTTTTGGTCACTTTTTGATGTACCCATTTCATTCTCTTGGTCAATATATGGCTGCACGTTCGGCTTGTTAACCATAAATTTTATCGTTTTAGAATCATGTTCTTCGCAAAAAAAAAAACTTATTAAAAAAAAACGTTCAGGGCAGGGTAACAGGAGCAAGTTTCCAATGGTTTTGAGATAAAATACTTGCTCTTTTGTCTTTTCCTTGCTTAGTAACTGAAACACAGTCCTACTTGACTAAAAGTTAAATGTTGCTCAATAACTACAAAAAACTGGTATCAATCTCAGTGCAGAGCTTTAAGAATTTCTCTTAAGGTAGAAAATGTAAAGGGTACACTCAAGAATATTATGTTGCGGATGAAAATTAGCACTAGACAACTATACAAAACTTCATTTCTTTTCCTCTCCTCCTCATGTATGGGATATTAAAGCACCATTAGCGAGATCCCAATAGAATTACTTACAATCGTGTAGTGAAATATTTTGTTTGTTTGACTGACCCCTCATTGGCAACAGTTCCCTTCGACACATCCAGTCCCAAATCTTTCAATGCTTTCATCTGCCCTAGCATAATAAACATTCAATATAATCTATAAACATTCAAAGAACATACTTGTAATCTAGACATGCTTCGATAGCCAACCAGGTAGGTACTGTAACTGAAAGTCAATACATCGATATTTTACATAAATTGCTAAATAAGGACCTTCAAGATAAAACAGTGGGAGGTTCAAGATGGCGCCGCCTTCCAAGAAAGCCTTCCGATGGTGAGTGTCTTCAACCTCTGTTGCATGCAAGTGATATCATAAACCCTATATGTTTTGGATGAACATCAATATATGTAAATGCATGAAACAGAAGATCATATGCGGCTATGCCTACCGCCCAGATACGTATGTGATGAAGCCAAACAGGTGTTAAACGTGAAGTCGCCAGACGAAGTAGCACCACCCATAACCACAATCACTTTAATTTATAAGAAATAAACATAGGAAAGTCAGCAACCAATGAAAATAATCAAAACGACATTGGTGAAATCAAATCCAAATCATTATGAAGGGAAAAAATAAAAATAAAAATAATAAGCACACCCATCCCTTTTCTAATTGAGTTCAAGCTAACATGCAAATTTTAGCTTGAACTCGTATTTTTCATATCTATTAATCTCAAATTTCCATATCCATTAATTCAACTTCCATTGGAGACAAAAAGGCTTTTGAAATCAAACGGCGAAGAGAATAGCAAAATTACGTGGCAACAAACTCATCATTGGATGGCTCGCGGTGGTCATCTACCTCTCCGACCTGCAATTTCTCAAGATTGAGCTCTCGAATCTGCTCCCTCCTGTGCCCGTCCATCTCCAATATGCGATTGTCGTCTGAAACATTGAGAGAGAGAGAGAGAGAGTAAAAACCCACTCTGTGAGCAAAGGGGTTTCAGTGTGCCAAGGTGAAGCTCGAGATGAGAAGGAACTGCCGAGTGCGAACGAGCTGCCGACGGGAATGAGGACTTGGCGAGGCTTTCAATCTGAGGGCATTCTCTCTGATCGACCACATATTGAAGATGATAGACCTTGTGCATCTCTCTTCGCACTCGGGATGACCGAATATGGCCGGAGTTTAGGCTGGAACGTGGCCGGAGAAGATGACGCGGGATTCAATCAACAAAATGAAAATTTTCTCCCCTCATCCCGCTCAAGTGGGTTTATTCAATGCGCGCGATTTCAAATTAATTTTTTTAAATTATCAGATGATGTCACGCCATATCATCCGACTCCATCGACTCTAGCATAAAGCCGACTCTATACAGACTTATTGAATTGCAAGAACCCAAAAATTAAATCTTAAAAAAAGCAAGATAATAATTTACAAATGGGCTAAAACCGGGATTAATTGACAGAAGCCGACAAACTACGACACTACTTTTGAAGACTTCTCAAGTAGGCGATGCACTAGCCAATAGAACTGTGCTCCAACTCTGAAATTGTAAGAGTTTGGAATTTTTGACTCCGACTCCAACAATCATCGAAATCAAAAACGTACTCCGATTCTGACTCTGAGACACTCTCGGAGGCCGATACCGATCGGAGTTTGGAACTCCGAACTCCGATCGGAGTTCCGATCGGAAGTTTGGAACTCCGAACCTCAATCGGAGTTCCGATCGGAACTTCGAATTTAGTTTCCTTCGGCGAGTTCGATATGGGCCAAATTACACTCATTTCGAAACTAAATTCTTCCAATTGGGCCATACATATTCCATATGAACTCATTTGTTCAATTGAGATGTAAAGTTTGTGAAGAAATAAGTTAACCGTGCTTAGTAGCTTACTTAACAATTAACATGTATGCCTATACTGCTATACAGCTATACTTTTTCACATCTATTAAAATAATAGTATTTTATTCTTTATTTATTATTTTTTGTCTTATTATTTGTTAAAATAATATACTTTCCTCACCTCTATTTTCATTCTTAACCACTTAGACTTGTCACTTGGCAACTGGCAAGTGGCAAGTAATTAATCCATCAGTCATACAACTTCTGACGTGTACGATCTTTGATAATGGAGCCAAATATTTGAGTTTCCCGCATAATCTCTTTGGATTTACGGCGCGGCGGACATGGATAGGATATTAGGAAGTAATTTTTTTTTATTTTAACTTGCGTAACTGCATTTAATGGTTGAAGCTGATTTGAGATAGAATAAATTTTTTTTAATGATGAAAAAATAAATTAAGATAATAAAATAAGTTTTATGAGATTTATCTCAAATGAATTTTAATATATTTTAATATTATAATAAATTTAGATATAGTTATAAAATTTTAAAAATTTATGAATTTCGTATATAAAGAAATATTTAATTAAAATCTCATAGTGATATGAATTTACTAATATGCGAATTGAGTATTTACTATTTAGATACTAGATTCAATTGAGTTGCCACAAAGCCTACAACTATTGATCTATTCAAGTTTCAGTTTTCACTACTAAGTACTAATTAGTCTTAAACAATTAAACAAAAAATACAAAGTACTAAGTAGTAATTACAATGCTAATGCCAGCCAATAGTGTTATAGCATAATACAAAAAATAGTAATACAAAAAAAAGTCCAGGACTCTAGACTATTAATACAAAAATAATACAAAATATAAATTAAATTTTCAGTGATAGTCTGATGACTCTGGTTCAATGGGACGGTTGAGACCCCGACCCGTATTGATGTTACAAAATAATAATAATAATAATTGCTGCAGCCTTGAACTTTGTTGTTGGAACTTATACAGAATCGTACCTGAGATTAAGATAAAAATAAAATGTATTATTATATATGAAAAAAATTAAAATTAACCAAACATGAAACAAGTAATTATAAATTAGAGAAAAAATATACGTAATCGATAGTTGCTCCATCAGTCATCGGCAAGTATGGTAGGGTTGATAACTAAATCTGTAAAATCATAAACAGTATAAATTAAAATTTAAATAGATTTATTAAAATGAAATTATAAAAAAGATTATTGAAATAATTTAATAATTATATAAACTTTTTACTTTAATCATTTAAAAAGAATTATATAAATTAATTTAAGTTTACCTGACTCAAGTCTGTAGCTCACGGCATCGATGCCAATAGTCTCTAGTCCAGTAGGTACATCTTTGAGCCAGTTTTGTGTGCAAACGAGGGCCTCCACGGTTGACGGTGACAATGAATTCCGGTAGGCATCCAACACCCGACCTCCAGTGCTAAATGCCGATTCAGATGCAACCGTAGTGATAGGAACGGCTAGTACATCTCGAGCAATGCGAGAGAGAATCGGGTACTTGGGTGAATTAGCTCTCCACCAAATCAAGATCTGAAACTCCTCACTAGGCTCCTCAACCTCTGCCAGTAAATATCGTTCAACCTCATTTGTACACTGCAATGGATTTCTCGATGACCGTGCATGAAACGACGTCATGACGTTGAAGCCTCGGGATCGACTGGCTACACTGGCCTGACTCGAACGAGCATCTGTGGCTGGTCCTGAGCTCGAACTCGAACGTGAGGTACCCATGGCTCGTGAGGATGAAGCAGGACTACTGGCACTGTAATAGGTGTACAACTCGTTCAAATCTGCCTTGAGTGCTGTGATAAACGACATAGCCTTCACTGACCCGAGAACCTCTGTTGCCCACCATTCTACCACTGCCAACTTCAATCGAGGGTCGAGGATCGACGCTATGAACAATAATCTATTTATCTTCTCAACTTGCCCCCAATATTTATCATATTTGGACTGCATCTGTGATGCCATACCAGATAACAATCCACTCGGGTCAGCACAACCTTCTTTCAAGTGGTAGTGTAGCATGGAGATCTCGCTAAACCACATGTTTGCCATCGCATATGCAGATCCAAAAACCCGCATCGTCATGTCATAAAAGATTTGTAAAAATGTGACAAACTCGGATACATGTTGCCAATCAATGTTGTCTGGCGGACCGAGCCCCCTTCCATCAGGCTCCAGTAAGGCATACCTCAAACCTCCATCCTCAATCTATAGCCGCTCAAATGCCTTCTGGTACTTTAGTGCCACATCCAACATCAGATATGTGGAGTTCCATCGAGTGGGAACATCCAGGCACAACATCTTTGAAGACTCAATCCCAACCTGTTCTGCTATAGCCTTGAACTTTTGTAGCCTTTGGGGAGAAGCCCTCGCGTACCGCACAATGTTGCGGACTCTCTTGATAGAGTCGTCTATATTTTCCAACCCCTTAACTGTTTCATCATTGAAAAATATCTAATTATCATAATAATTAAGAAAATGGTACTATTTTCAAAGACTTTAATCATAAAGATATTAAAATACAAAATACAAAATTAAAACCAGAAAGACTCACCAACAATAAGGTTGATTATATGAGCAGTGTATCGAATGTGGATATACTGGTGATTTTTAATCACATTTTCTCTCGCCCTCGTATTTCGGATAAACCATTCGATGGCGGTCTCATTTGCACCGGCATTGTCAACTGTAACGCACAATATTTTTTGGATGCCCCAATCAACCAAACAATCATCCATCTCCGCTCCTATCGATGCACCCTTATGGTCAACTATTTCTTTAAATCCAATAATCCTTTTTTTAAGATTCCACTCACTATCAATGTAATGTGTTGTGATACACATGTACGAGGTATTCTGTACCGACATCCATGTGTCGGTCGTAAATGACACTCTCTGGCCAGTGGTGGAGAACATCTTCTTCATTTTTGCCTTTTCCCTCAGATGCATCTTCATACAATCTCGCATCACTGTATAATGAGATGGGATTGGAAATCTTGGTTCAAGAAGCTTCACAAAATACCGGAACCCATCCTTATCAACCGTGGTAAAGGGCATCTCATCTTTTATAATCATCATCGCAAGCGCCTCACGAAACATCTTCTCACTATATTGAGGGACAACTAGATTCCTTGTCTGTGTCCCTATCCCATCAGTGGCTGTAGAAGTTAGTCTGAGACCCACCTGCGTCTGTATTTGATAATTTATTACCAATATTAGTCTTAAATGAAAATTAAATGGGATTATAATCACAAAACTAATTAGCATATAAAGCAACTAGCAAGACACTAACCTGTTGATGCCATCCCCTTCGCTATTTGGTAGCGCTTGCAACCGTTCAGATGTGCTGAAAGGCAAGAAGTGCCTTACCTTTTTGAATGACACCCAACTCGAGCGCCACAATGATTGCACTCAGCCCGTGGGTTCTGGGGATCCCCACCCTCAACCTTCTCAAAATGTTCCCATGTCCACGATCTTTTTTTATTTGACCGTGGACGGGGTGGCCTCGTAGCTGTAGGGTGTATTGGTACATCCGAATCCTGAATCGGATCGTCTCCAAGGCCCATCTCCTCCTCCTCTATAAACTGGTCGGGATCTTCCACTTCCAATTCTATGTCGATTGGAAGTGGAAATCCACTGCTAGCACACGAGGTTTGTGCTCGAGTGGAGGGTAGCCGACTACGGCTCGAAGCTGCAGCGTGGAGCACCGAAGGAGTCCCACCATCCGGATTCAGAGTCTCATGTGGAGTCGGAATCCCACTAGCACTACGTGAGGGATCCATCTGTTTGTAATTGTAGACCTAGAATTCAAGTATAATAACATAAAAAATATTAGTAAATTCCTAAAAATTATAAATTTATAATGTTATTAGTGTAGCAAAATATAATATTAGGAAACTGTTATTAGGTGAAAGTTCATGACTTGTACTGAATAAATATTTAATTTTTTAATATAATAAATATTTAATAAAAAAATTAAATTCATCTCAATCTATTACATACATTCCAACAAATATTTCAATATATTTATATTCAAACAAATGATCTCAATAATAAATATAACCTACAAAGTACAAAAATTAGTATTTACCTACAATATATATATTAATTTTTTTAATAAAAATAGTCCAAGTTTGAGTAAGCCTTCTTGCTAAGTTTTACATTCAAATAAAATACACAATAATACAACGACATTTAATTAGGCCAAATTAGTTAATTTTTTTTCTCAATGGCATTTCATCGAACAGTTTACACACATTGTCAAAACATACAATATAAACTCGAAATTATTTTATTTTATTTTATTATTTATATAATAAATATTTAATAAAAAAAGTAAATTCATCTCAATATATTTCATACATTCGAACAAATATTTCAATATATTTATATTCAAACAATTGATCTCAATAATAAATATAACCTACAAAGTACAAACATTAGTATTTACCTACAATATATATATATTATTTTTTTAATAAAAATAGTCCAAGTTTGAGTAAGTCTTCTTGCTAAGTTTTACATTTAAATAAAATACACAGTAACACAACGACATTTAATTAGGCCAAATTAATTATTTCTTTTTCTCAATGGCATTTCATCGAACAGTTTACACACATTGTCAAAACATACAATATAAACTCGAAATTATTTTATTTTATTTTATATAATAAATATTTAATAAAAAAATTAAATTCATCTCAATCTATTTCATACATTCGAACAAATATTTCAATATATTTATATTCAAACAAATGATCTCAATAATAAATATAACCTACAAAGTACAAACATTAGTATTTATCTACAATATATATATTAATTTTTTTAATAAAAATAGTCCAAGTTTGAGTAAGCCTTCTTGCTAAGTTTTACATTTAAATAAAATACACAGTAACACAACGACATTTAATTAGGCCAAATTCGTTTTTTTTTTTCTCAATGGCATTTCATCGAACAATTTACACACACTGTCAAAACATACAATATAAACTCGAAATTATTTTATTTCATTTTATATAATAAATATTTAATAAAAAAATTAAATTCATCTCAATCTATTACATACATTCCAACAAATATTTCAATATATTTATATTCAAACAAATGATCTCAATAATAAATATAACCTACAAAGTACAAACATTAGTATTTACCTACAATATATATATATATATATATATATTTTTAATAAAAATGGTCCAAGTTTAAGTAAGTCTTCTTGCTAAGTTGTATATTTAAATAGAATACACAATGACATTTAATTAGGCCAATTTCAAATTTTTTTTCTCAATGACATTTCATCAAACAGTTTATACACGCTGTCAAAATACACAATATAAAATCAAATTTTTCACAATATAATAACATAGACAACTCACAAGCCAACCAACTCAAATAATCACATTAAAATAATACATTTAATTAGTTTTAATTAGTTTTAATTAGTAACTATCGAGAATATTCCGAAATGGGCGATTTGGAATCTCGGATGGCTGACTCAGCGTGACAGCGAGCGTCGGGCGACGCCGTGGAGCACCGGCAGTGTGAGAGAATCGCCGTCGAAGACTAGCAGCGCCAGCGCAGCACTTGGCCCCTGGGGATGACTTCGCATTCGGAGTATCAGCGGCGGAAGAAGAAGGAAGAAGAACTGAAGAAGAAAGAAGAAGAAGAAGGAAGAAGAAATAGCTGGGGCAGTGGGGCCTGGGGCCCTGGGCGTTGCCGTTTACATAGCCTAGCCTAAACGACGCCGTTTCTATTTAAATGGAACGGCGTCGTTTAGCTAAATTAAAAAAAAAAAAAATAAAGATACAAAAAGACGTCGTTTTGCATCTTTATTTTTTTTTTTAAACTTCGGAGTTTCGGAGTCGGAGTTCGGTATAAAACCTGACTCCGACTCCGAAATCCGACTCCGAATCCGGAGTCAGAAATTTCCGACTCCGAATTCCGAACTCCGATTTTCGACACCGATCGGAGTCAGAATCGGAGCAGAGTTCGGACGGAATTCAGAATTCGAAAATTTTGCCCACCCCTACTAGCCAAAGATTTATGTCATGACGAGTGTATTTTCAATGGCATCCAGTAGTTGTTTTTTAGTTTTTTTTTTTATTGGTTTTTTGTTTTTGTTTTTATAAGTGGCTGCACGTAGGGGTGATCCCCGCCCTACCAAGGGCGGGGTCCCCCTATTACCGCCCCCACCTCCGCCTGGGCGGAGGGTCACGTTTTAAAACCGCACCCCGCCTCGGTGTAGGCGGGACGGAGTACCCTGTCCTATAGCTGGGCCAGCGGGAGAGGCTCCATCCGCCCGCCCCCCGCTACCGCCCCCTATTGGGCCTGCCCATATTAATAGTTTTGGGCCTTTTCAGCCCAGATCAAATTTTTAGGCCATTTTTTACCCAAAAAATTATCAAATCTGATTTAATTTCACAATAATAAATATCATTCTATTAAATACTAAGTATTTATCATTACTAAAGTCTAAAGTGACAAAGTCATTTAAAAAAAATCACTAAAATCTAAAAATCTAAAACAGTAAAAGTTAAAATTTAAAAATAAAAATTACTAGAAGTCTAGACTAGTTACTAAACTATTACAATTTACAAATTTACAATAATACAAATTAATACTACAAAATACAAAATTACAAATTGTGCTATTAACTATTAGCATTATACAATTAAAAATTTATAATTTACAAGATCATAAGAAATAAAATTGATAACATTGGTCGTTGGATACTGGTGATTGAATTTTGTCACTTTAAAAGAGTCGTAATACAAACTTGGATGGAGATTGTGGGGTTGTTGGGCTTTAATCTTAACCTGCAATAATAAGTTAAAAAATAATTAGAGTAAAAATATAAAGTTATAAGTTATAAACATGAAAAAAATAATAATTTATTAAAAATACTAAGTTACTAATCAAGATTAAATTGTGTTATTAACTTGGAAGATGTGTTGACTGTTGACAATTGACATACAAAATGATACTATCATAGAAAATGTCAAAACTCATAAACAATAATTACAAAATAATTAGATACTAACATTACAAATATTATAAAATTATAAATGTAAACAACAATTAAGAAAATAAATTGTGTAAAATGCAAACCATGGTGAATTGGTGATGGATAGGGACTGGTAGATGAGGTAGGTCATAATGCAGTGGAGGTAGCTATTGATGATGTCCCATGTGTTGGCGTCACAGTTGCTACAAGTTACAACAATTAAATGTAAAATCTGTGTAATATTAAATTTAATTAAATAAATATAAAATAATGTAAATATTTATTCAAGAGATAATTTATCAGATCCAGACTGATCAGCAGCCTCGTCCTCAGTCTTAACTGGATCATAATCAATAACCTTTGGAATATGAATTTCAGCACCCGTGATCCAATTCTGTGTACAAATCAGAGACTCAACAGTGATAGGATCTAATGAGCTCCGAAAATGATCTAATACGCGCCCTCTAGTGCCAAAAGCCGACTCTGAGGCTATTGTACTGATCGGGATGGCCAAAATATTATGAGTAACCTTTGAAAGTACGGAGTATTTGGGAACATTCATCTTCCACCAAGCTAATATATTAAAATCTCGTACAAATGGATGGAGATCCAATGTCAAATATCTGTCTACCTCTAACTGGGCATCTGTGGTAGAACCCATAAAAATCCAAGGGGATTGACTCCATCTTGTCACCCCAGTTCATTTTACATTTTTTTCCACGCCTAACATCTGCACCTGATGGGGGATACTTGTGGCTGTAGGTGCTGCAATACTACCACCTCCCACGATAGTAAACTCATCAAATAATCTAACAAGCGTTTCCTGAGCCCGAGATGCAACAGCCGACGTACAATCCTTGCCAATTGCATTAGTCAACCCAAATACCATGCATTTCACCTTAAACCGTGGGTCAATGACACATGCAACATATAACAAGATATTGGCTTTATCAAACTCTTCCTCCCAATACTTGTCAAATTTTTCCATCATGGTCCTAGACATCTCCCGCAATGTGGTGTTACTACCCGCTGCAATATCATCTAATTCTTCTTTCACCTTGGCTATTTGTTGACAAAATTGATGTTTCGTGAGATACAAAGAACCAGATAAAACCTTGGTAACATCGTAAAAAACCCTCAGAAACTCTACAAAAATAGATACGACCTCCCAATCATTAGACAAAGGGTGCCCTAACTTTTCATCAAAATACTTAACATATTGTATGTCTTTATTACGCAATGTATCAAATGCCAACTTATACTCGTGGGCCACCTCTAACATAAAAAAGGTTGAGTTCTACAAGGAAGTTCTACCTTGTAGACAAATTAGTGCAAAGACCTTTTTTACATGTTATAGTACAATAGTTGCAGCAACTTTGAACCTAGCGAATCTAGCAGGAGAAGATCTGACCCATCTCACACCCGAGCAACCGAGTCACCAAGCTTATCCAAGCCATCACCCACAATCAAATTAAGAATATGTACTGCACATCGCATATGCAAATAATCCCCACCCAAAATTGTTCTACTCGCATTATTCATGAGAGTCTTAAGATGTCTCATTGCAACATCGTTAGCTCCGGCATTATCAACCGTGCAAGTACAAACCCGAGTCAACCCCCATTCTCTTATAGTTGGATCCATAGGAGTATCTACCGGCTTACACCCGAGCATTCCAGTCTCTTTTAAGAGATCTAGGACATATTTTCTTTGTGAGACAGAGATTCCCTTTCTTGACCTTGCAATCTCCATACCTAGGAAATATTTAAGATTCCCAAGGTCCTTGATTTCAAATTCTGCAGCTAGTAAACTTTTGATGGTGCGGATTTCCTCTTCATAGTCTCCTGTTAGGATTATGTCATCCACATACACTATGAGGACAGCAAGTTTTCCTGCAGAAGAGTGTTTAACAAATAGTGTATGGTCCGTCTGACATTGAGAGTAGCCATGCTTCTTCACTACCTTTGTAAATCTTTCAAACCAAGCTCTTGGAGATTGCTTGAGCCCATATAGAGATCTCCTAAGTTTACAAACCTTGTTGCATGTAGTTTGTGTCTCAAATCCGGGGGGAAATTTCCATGTACACTTCATCAGTTAGGTCCCCATTTAGAAAGGCATTCTTGACATCTAGTTGGTGGAGAGGCTAGTCAAGGTTTACAGCCAAAGATAATAAAACCCGAACTGTGTTTAACTTGGCCACAGGAGCAAATGTCTCCTCATAATCGATTCCATATGATTGGGTGAATCCCTTTGCGGCCTCTAAGGTCTTCCCTATCATCTCACCTTTGTGATCAGTGGTTTGACAAAATTTAAGAATCTTTTTATGCAATGTCCAACCCCCATCAACCCAATGCACAGTCATACACATAAAAACAAGATTATTACAAGAAGTCCAACAATCAGTGGTGAGGCAAACATTCTCCCCCGCCAATAAACCCCTCAACTTCTCTTTTTCTGACCGATAAAGTTTTTTTGACATCTCTTGCCACCGCGCGGCGAGAAGGAATATTAAATCTTAGTTCCAAGTCCTAGAATAGGCTTGGAACCCTTTCCCATCAACCACTTGGAAAGGCATCTCATTTATAATAATCATGCGAGTTAGGTGTGTCCTAACCTCGTTAGGATCGTATTTTGTCTATCCCTTTAATGCCAACTCCCCACTACTCCCATCACCCATTTTTTTTAAATCCAACTTCAAGCCTGGATTGGATCTTCTCTATCAAAAATTTCAAAATTGGGGATTTCTTACACTGTTCCTCCAAGTGCAATTTTATCTGGGAAGTGCCATGTCTCTTGTAGTAGCACCCATAGATTTTGCCACAATAGTTGCATTTGTCTTTTGGATTATTGGGGTCATCACCTTCTATCTTGGTGACATGAGCCCAAATTATAGATGGGGCTTTCTTGCTAGACTGCTTGAGGGAGGGGCAAGTGGTAGTGGTAGGAGTAGGAGTAGTAGGGTCAGGGGTCTCAACCGGAAGAGGAGTATTAGTAGGGTTAGGGGTAGTGGTAGTAGTAGTGGTGGTGGTCGGGATAGGGTTAGGATTAGAGCCGGAGGTACCCAAGGCTCCCTCCAGGGAGCTCACACTAGAGTCCTCTGGACTTTCCATTTACAACAAATCTGAAATTATAATAAATACAACACAAATAATCATACAAAATATAATAGACTCAAATCTCAAGCCTAAATAATTATTTTCAATATTTTTTAAGTTATAATAATATTTCATTTATTTTTATCTTCATATATCAGTAAGTCTACACAATCTTCTATGTGAGACTGTAAATAAAATTTATCTTATTCTTAAGTTGCACTATAATTTACATAATATCTATTATGAATGTATAGGTTTTTGTTTTTGTTTTTGTTTTTATTATTAATTAATCTATCATATAGTCTGATGAGTATTGAATATATTGATACTCACCATATATTTTTATAATATATACACTTATCAAAAAAAGATATAAGATATTTCATAATAATATTATAAGATGAGAATGCTTTTATAAAATAATGTTCCTTTTATAAAGTGTTTTACAAAAGATATTTTATTTCAAATATTATTATGAAAATGTAATAAAACATATTGTGTATAAATTATTTTTTATAAAACGACGCCATTGGACAACAATTTTGGACAGCAATAAAAAAATAACAGTTTTTTGTTGTTTTTTCCTTCTGAGTAATTTTGGACTAGTTTGGCTTGTTTTGCATTTTTTTGGACCTATATTTTGCACATTTTTTTTCATGTTATAAAAATGTTAGTTATAGATGTTTGCACAATATAGACAACAAAGCTTCAAACCTTAAAAAATACCAAGTTTTTCATTATCTCAACAAAAGATAGCTTCAACACATTTGAAATTACATAGAATAGTAAAAACTTTTGATTGTTTGAGTACATTCATATTTATATAACAAAACCAAGGCATCCAGCCATCCACTCTCAATCACATCCAATCTAAAAAACTATGAAATATTATGAAATAAAAGCAGCAAAGCTTCACTCCACTCTTCAAAGCTTCAATCCAATCTTCAAACTGAAATGGAATTGAGTGTCTCATAAAAATAATTGTAATCACACAATCAAATAATTGTAATTATAATAAAATAAACTCAAATCAACAATTGAAATTTTAATAGATTCAACACAATCACATAATCCAACACAATCACACTTCACAGTTCAAACACATGCACAATCAACTCTACAACACACGATTTACAAACAGCAAACCCATCCTCCATCAACTTCTCCATTTCCATATATTTTCAAGAATCAAAACGAAAGAAATCTTCAAATTAGGATTTAGGTGAAACGGAATCATTTACCTTCGTGGAGATTTGAGGAATATCAGAGAGGGAGAAACTGGAAAAATTCGGGGACGAAGGAGAGGGATTCTTGCCAAGGGTGGCGTGGGGATGTGACGGCGGAGTAGGGCTGCAACGGCGTGGGGCTGTGGTGCGATTTTAGGGGCTAGGGTTCGGCGATTTTATAGAGAGAGTGAGAGGGAGACGAGAGAGAGAGAGAATCAGAAATGAGATCGGGGACTGGGGGAGGTAAGTAACGAAGCCGTTTTATATAAAACGACGCCCTTTTTTTATAAAATGGCTTCGTTTTATTTAAGGAAATTTAAAAAAAAAAAACCTAGATGACAAAACGATGCCGTTTTAAGTCATCTGGGTTTTTTTTAATATATAATATATAATATATTATATATTTAATATTTAATATATACGGGGGCGGGGACGGGGTATTGTGGAGACGGGGTCATGTCTATACTGCCCCCACCCCCGCCCTCTACCTAAATACCAAGCGGAGTAACCTGCCCCCGCTATGTGGGGCGGGACAGCGGGTGCGGATATCCGTTGCCCACCCCTAGCTGCACGAGCATCGCTAGAGCTCCTGTTGCAATTTCTGATATTGCATTTCATTTGTAATTTTTTTTTAATTTACATACATTTTTTTATATTTTTAAATATTCTTTTTTTGAAAAACAAAAAAATTACAATATCATTAAAAAACTTTTCTTTGATCATTAAATGGAAAAAAAAAACTCAGCAGTAGTCCCCAATTAAGGTTAGCATTTTCCTTTTTCTGTTTTTGTTGTTATTCATGGCAATCATTGTGTGAGCATGTTGTAATATTGGGAGGCAGAGGGCTTATGAGAGATATTGTAACACCCACTCCTTTTCACTAAGGTTTAATGAATCTCATGGAGATAACGAGACAAGTTTTGATGCACGTGCCAAGTCTAGAAGCATGTATTTAGCTCAGATGTCATGTTTTTAAAAGATAACGTTGATTTTAAAATACGCCCAGTATTTTAATACTATCGAACATTTTAAATGTTCTGAAAATATTATATGAGATAATTACAGTGTTATTGGATCTAAGCCAAATTTATAAGAAATGCAATTATAATATCTTGGAACGCTACAAAATATTATAATTGTACAAAATCATTTTATTACAATGATTTTAGTCATTTAAAATATTGTGAAATTTTAATTATGCCTTAAATCTCTTATTTAAATATATGGCTTTATTCGTTTTAAATAATTAGTAAACTCCATTATTTTAATTAATGGTAAGAAATATTATGTTATAAACAGAAGTTAAGTTAAAATAAAATTCTATTTAACTCTTTTCAGTATTTTAAGTTAAATTAATTTTACGTGCTTTCAAATCAGTATTTTAAGCACATCGTTTGTTAGTTTGAAGACCCTGAAGCGTCAGGGCCTATAAAATATAAATAGTTTGAGGAAGAAGCCAAGCCCCTTACATTTTTCCCTCACCTCTTTCTCTCTTCTCTCTCCTCCTTTTTCTCCCTCTCATGCATGCTCTCCCCCCTCCCATGGTCGGACCTTTTTCCTCTAAGCCCAACCACCACTAACCACTGGTGATGACACCACCCTATTAGAACCACCACCTACCAACAAGTCTACCCTGGCGACCCCAGCCTTAGGCAACCCTCCACCTTCCTCCCACAAGCCAAAACCCGAAATGGGTCTCTCATGCCTCCCCCTCCATTTGCAGCGCCACCGCCTCAAACCAATCTTCCCCATGTTGGTGATGTTCTAGCTACCTCCAGCAGCCCCATAAAGCCTCTTTCCTCCCCTACGAACTCATACACATGATACACGGGTTTGCCACCCACGAGCCACCATCCCACACCACCCATCACAACCACCCCCACTGTGTTCCTCACTCACCGGTGACCTCTCACATGCCTAGCCATAGCCCAATCGAGCCACTACCACCTCTCATTCTCCCTCACTCTCCCATACATGGGTTGCACACTTTTGTGTAGATCCACCACCTTTCGGTAGTTACACCACCTCACCACTACAACCATGAGATTTCTCCTCCTTTAATGAGTATTTCCCTAACTTTCCATGTCAAACCGAGCACCGTAGCCCAAACCATCATGTTACGTGATTGACGTCACTGTATGCATTGTTAGCCGTAATGTACGACCCTTCCACCACCACCAACAACAAACTCTCCACCATAATGGTCATTGTCACACGACCCAGATTTAGTAGTCAAAATCCTAGACCCGAACCCCGAGACATTCCCATTCTGAGGTTATGGCACTGACCTTGACGGAGCGGTTAATGCTAAAGTTTGTGGCTTTTAACGCCACTAACTGTGCCGAGAAGCGAGCACCGTACGAGTTTATCCTACTATGATATAACCCTCTCTCTTGTATTTATGTTTAATTGATTGATTGTAGACTGTACTATTGATGTTGTGGAGTCCGCTGAGAGGTTGTGCGAAGTTAGTTGACTGTGTTATGAAATGTTAGAAACTGTGTCGTGAAGTAGGGTTGTGGATTGTGCTGTATAGTTTGTGGGTGCTCTGTGTATATGTAAGTTGTTGTGGCAAGTGTTATGAAGGGAGTACACATGGAGAGTGTGTTCTATATGGTGGAGCGATGCACCGTGTGGTGTGCACCATGCAGTGATGTAAAGTAATGTGTTTGAAGAGAGTATGTGTGGAGTGTACTCCATGAGAGTAAAGCAATGTACCATGTAACGTGTATCGTATGGATTGTGGCGTAGTGTATATAGAGAGAGTATACGTGAAGCATACTTGATGTGGGGTGTATTTGCGAAATGGAATGCATAGTGGAAGCGTGGAAAGTACTTCATATGCTATAGTTGTGACACATCGTAAGGTATGTCACGAAGATAGGTAGTTGCACGATTGAGGAATGTAAGGCATGTGTAGTGTCGAAAACTATGAAGCAGTATCCTAGAGTAGTGACGTGATTGATAACCCTAGTGACGGTTGTCATTGTGTAACTGTTATGTTTCAAAGTACATGCGGAGTGACAGAGTCACGTAGGAGTGAAGTATTGGAAACGTAATCAGGGTACGTTAGGAATCGTACTCATGTCAAGTCGATAATTGCTGTAGGTGTCACGTAACATAATGCCATATGAATTAGTTAATGATGGTGTGGCTTGATAGTACTCTCAAATTGTGTGATGCGACGGAAGTACATTTTAGACTTTATCATGTTAAGTGACGGGATGAACTCATAGAAGGCTGAAAAGTGAGACACTACAACATAATCCACTATTTGCATCTAAGAATTTACCGGCAAAATTCCTCTATGTCGCAAAAACTAAACGAAGGCCACTTTATTACGGTGAGCGGTGTCAAGCCGCGATATGTATCTTGTTGCGTCGAAATTTGGTTCGCTGCATGCAATTATGACACTAAGCTATTATTGCTGCGCTTTGCTCGAATTTAACGGCAACTTTACGTCGATGCAATAAGTTCTTTAAACTTTTTGGACTTCCCTAAATTTTTTCACCGTAATAATCAGTAAGGTATA
The DNA here is from genome assembly GCA_036898215.1 of Platycarya strobilacea. Lineage (NCBI taxonomy): Eukaryota > Viridiplantae > Streptophyta > Magnoliopsida > Fagales > Juglandaceae > Platycarya > Platycarya strobilacea. The sequence goes on along the minus strand of CM072555.1, from coordinate 25,621,193 downwards.
TAAAAATCATTTTCTTCTTTCTCCCTCCACCCGATACCCTACAATCTGCTCCCTGTGATCTCCATCACCCAAACTACCCCACATCGCCCCTTCCCACGGCACGTCATCATCACAGCCACCAAAACATGTAAGTCTCTCTCTCGCTGCCTCTCTCTCTCTCTCTCTCTAGTGATATTGTGCCCTAAACTCTGGTCCTATATCTCTGTGATCTATCTCTTTATTTTATATGTACAGATCAAAAGAATTCGACGAGAAATTAGCATCTAAGAACTTTACACAATGGAAAATTTCCATCCCATGCTCTGATTTTGCTCTGATTCTATGAGCTGAGATTTCAGATTTGACAACCATCGAAATAAGAATTAAGGTAATCTGTTCATATTTGCGTTGTTGTGAGGAAAGCGAATTTCAAATTGTTTAATGTTGTATTATATTGTTATTCATCTTTTCCTGCTCTTGACTTTTGGGATTACATGTTTATTATTAAACATCATCTAGAGAATTGCTTGTCGACTATGAGGAAGAACGTGATACTCTTTTTCTTTCCGGATCCCGTAGTTGTGCTTTTAAATTTAGATGGTAGTGTTGGCTTTACTAACTACACCGTATGTTGGAATTTTTTTAGTCATGTAGCTTATTTTTATAGAATCTCTTAATTATTTATATTTATATATATATATATATTAGGTTTTAGTATACGTTCGGTAGTGTATGATAATATTTAAAATGCTCTAAACTCGTGCAGTCAATATTACCAAAATAATATGATGAGTAGTTTTCATATCCGTAATATTAGAGACGGAGTGTGAATTGAAGCATGCAACTCCCAAAAAAAAAAAGACAAATCAATACCCAAAAAAGGAATATTAATTGTTTCTGATCATGTCTTCTCAAATACGTATCATTAATCTGCATTTTGATCACTTAGAATTTTTTTGAGTTCAGACAAAAATGGAGGAATTATATATACAGCTAGTGAATTTAGTATGGTTGGATAACATGCATTAATAATATCATTAATAGTCATTAACTTAGCTGGCAACAATACTTTGGATAAATTAATGGTTATATATATGCGTTGGATAACATGCATTAATAGTCATTAACATGAAAAAAAAAAATTACTTAGCTGGCAAGATTCCTTCATTGATTCATGTAGCAGTAATTCTTTGAATTGGAAATTGTGCATTCATTTATTGTCTTGCTAAAACATTCAGCCGTTTTTATAAAATATAATTAACTGGTTGATAATGTCTGTCTCCTAATTGTTTAATCTTAAACATTCAGAGGTTTTTATAAAATTTAATTACCTGGTTGATAATGTCTATCTCCTAATTGTTTAATCAATATTACCCTTAAAAGTCTCTTTAGTCTAAATAGTGTATTGAATGCCCCCTAGTACCTTATGTATATGTTAGTTATCAACTTAGGTTTTGATCTAAACCAGTGTCGTGGAAAGTATTGCCCTGTATTCAACTGATATGATGCACAAGGGGTTGGCTTTTCACCACAAAGAAATATGTGAAGTACTTAAAAAAAAAATATGCTAGACACGAGGCAGGTGGAGGAGATTGAATCTGAACAAATTTTGTGAATATAACCTAATATTAGCCAAACCATGTCTTCGTGCTCCATTTGTCAATTCTCGTGACTTTTGTTGTTATCATTTGGGATGCATTGGATTACATATTGTATTCTTGGATGTTTTAGACAAAAAATGGCATTGTCATGTTTACTAATGCTTCATCCCCTATTGAACTGATGGGACTACTTGCGTCCCCCTATACAAATCGTATAGACTTTTCCTAGTCTATTAAGACTTCCTTATGAATTAAAGGTTGAGGAAAGCTATTTCATAAATATTCTTGCGTGTTGAGAATTTTTTCCTTTCTTACTCCAATCCATATTTGTCTGATCAGATGTCAATGACTATAAAACCCACTTTGAAATATTCATTTTTTCAGATGGACAAAACTTGGATGAACCTAACTGATAGGTTTAGGTCAAGAGAATACGGCGAAGGGGTTAGGCAATTTCTCACAATGGCCCGAGCTCATGCCCTTGGAAATAACATTGTCAAGTGTCCATGCCGCAGGTGTCGTAATAATTTATTTCTACCTATTAGTGAGGTAGAAAGCCATTTATTTATTACGGGCATTGATCCAACCTACACTGTTTGGATATTTCATGGAGAGCAAGAGCAAATGAATTTTATGGGCAATGACTCAAATGATAATGATTGTGGGGAGGATGGCTATATTGATGACATCAATGACATGTTGGGTGACATCCATGCTGGAACCACTGTTGGTATCGATGAAAACATAGCTCCACATACCGTGGGAACCACCACCAATGAACCCGACCCAACCACATTTGAGAAGTTGTTGGAAGATGCTCGGCGTCCACTTTACGAAGGATGTACAACATTTTCTAAACTATCGTTTATTGTGAGGTTGCTACACATCAAAACAGTTGGCGGTTGGAGTATAAAGTCATTTGGCATGCTCCTTAAGCTATTGAAAACAGCTTTTCCAGAGGCACTCCTACCAGATTCTTTCCATGAGGCACGATCATTGGAGTGCGGATTGGGATTTACGTATATTAAAATTCATGCATGTCCGAATGATTGCATACTTTTTTAGAAGGAAAATAGCAACAAGCAAGAATGCCCTAAGTGCAAGGCCTCCAGGTGGTTGTCCTCCACACCGTCCAAACGACCAATACCCCAAAAGGTGATGCGATATTTCCCACTAAAGCCAAGGTTGCAGAGATTATTTATGTCTAGGAAAACTGCAGAATCCATGAGGTGCCATCAATCAAAAAGGGTAGAAGATGACACCACTCTACGTCATCCTGCAGACTCTGAGGAGTGGACAACATTTGACCAAGATCATTGTTGGTTTGCCGAAGATGCTCGTAATGTCAGGCTCGGGCTTGCTAGTGATGGATTCAATCCTTTTAATAATATGAGTAAATCATATAGCATATGGCCAGTAATTTTAGTTCCATATAACTTGCCACCATGGTTATGTATGAAAGACTCATTTTTTATGTTATCTACTCTAATTCCTGGGCCTAAATCTCCTGGGAATGAAATTGATGTCTACCTACGCCCTTTGGTTGATGAACTCCTTGATTTGTGGGAAAATGGGGTTGATACCTATGATGCCATGGTTGGGCAAAGATTTCGATTACATGCAGCTTTATTGTGGACTATTAATGATTTTTCCGCATACGGAAATCTTTCTGGTTGGAGTACTAAAGGGAAGCTGGCTTGCCCTTTTTGCAATTAGGAGACAGATTCAATCTGGTTGAAACATGGGTGTAAGCATTGCTACATGGGTCATCGCCGCTGGCTTCCAAGAGGACACATCTGGAGGTCCAAGAAAAATACTTTTAATGGTAAAGAGGAGCACCGCATGGCACCAAAACAATTGTTGGGAGAGGATATAATGATCAATTAAATAACATTGGCCATGTGGACTTTGGGAAAGGTAGTAAGAGGAGAAAACGCACCCCTGAAGAGTTAAATTGGACAAAACGGAGTATCTTCTTTGATCTACCCTATTGGACATCCTTGAAACTTAGACATAATCTTGACGTGATGCACATCAAAAAAAATATATGTGATAATGTGTTGGGTACATTGATGAATATTCCAGGAAAAACAAAAGATGGTATCAATGCACGGAGAGACCTGGCTGAACTTGGCATAAGAAAAGATTTACATTTAATAGAATCTGGTGATCGTACTATAATCCCTCATCCTTATTTCATGTTGCATGGAAATGAGAGAAAAGAGTTTTGTTCATGGCTCAAAAGCGTAAAGTTTCCTGATGGTTTCGCGGCTAATATTTCCCATTGCGTTATTGTAAATGACTGTAAAATATATGGTATGAAAAGTCATGATGCCCATATATTCATGCAAAGGCTACTTCCATCGGCAATTGGAGGGTACTTATGACATGACATACGGTTGTGCTTGATGGAACTCAGCACATTTTTCAAGGAGTTGTGTGCACGAACGTGTAAGAAAGAGGTAGTGAAACGTCTTGAGATTGACATTGGGCTCATTCTTTGCAAGATGGAAATGATCTTCCCACCAAACTTTTTTGATGTAATGGTCCATCTAGCAATCCACTTGCCTAGGGAGCTACTCCTCGGAGGCCCAGTTCAATACAGGTGGATGTATCCATTTGAAAGGTATCTGGGAAAATTTAAGTGGTACGTGAAAAACAAAACCCAACCAGAAGGATCCATTGCAGAGGCATACATTAATGTAGAATGCTTGTCATTCTGCTCGATGTACCTGCATGATGTGCCGACTCGATTTAATCGAGAGGATAGAAACGTTGATGTTGGTGTGCAAGCATCTGAGATCTCGGGCTTCACAATCTTTTCACAGAAAGTACGGCCTCTTGGTAATTCAATACCTACCCAGTTAGACAAGCGTTTATTTAAAACGGCAAGATGGTATGCCCTCAACAACTGCACGGAGATTGAACATTACTTGGAGTAAGAACCCAATGCTTTGGTGCCTCATCATCTGCGTAGTGAGGGTGTTGGATAACTTTTTTGAGTGAAAATCAAACTAATGCAGTTTATATTTTGGCTTGTAGGGAGCACTACAACATCTTGAAGGAGCATAACATTTCTAGCATTGATGAGAAACACGCAATGGAATTTCCTTCATGGTTCAGGAAACGTGTAAGTTTTATTATTCCTTATTATCTATGCCCTACTATGTCAACCTCAATCATTAACTAACACTAAAATCGTATTGCTAAGAATTTTTGTTTTTCTCGTCAATTTTAGATTCAAGCATTGCGTGCTGTTGGTGCTGACAATGTATCTGACGATCTGTATGCAATAGCTTGTGGGCTTGACCCCTGGGTTGGTTCATATTCTAGGTGTATAATGAATGGTATACGATTTCATACAAAGCATCGAGAAATTAACCGTCGAACGAAAAATAGTGGTGTGCTTGTTACGAGTGAAAATCAAGGCAACAAGGTTGATTTTTATGGTGTTCTAAATGATATCTTGGAGGTACGGTACATGGGTTGGCGGCGGGTGTGGTTATTTAGTTGCGATTGGTTTGATGTTGGCGATACGGTCCGAGGGATCAAGGTCGGTGAGCATGTTACAAGTGTGAATATGTCTAGAACTTGGTATAGGAATGAGCCATTTGTGTTGGCTTCACAAGCTTCACAAGTATTTTACCTCAAAGATACTAAATTATCTGGGGCTTGGCATGTTGTGCAAAAGATCACATACAGAAATGTATATGATGTTCCAGAACTAGTTGTAGATGAGGATATAGATGACTCTAGCGATGCCCATTTCCTCCAGGAAGACCAATCTTCTGATGTACAAAGAGATGTTGACATGAACCACATTGACCCGAACTCGCCATGGCAAAGGCAAGATGTTCGGCCCAACACGGTATCCACTGCTACGTTACATGGGGTAAGTACTGGAGGTGTTGAGCATCAACATAATATTAACGACATTGAAGAGGAGTCAGCCTCTTGTTCCACTAGTGATACCATGTCCAACGCTTCTAGTGCTGAAGACGAGATTGGCGACACCGATGCTGACACTGATAGGGACACTGATTTAATGGATGCCACTTCTACATCATCTAGGTCCAACTGATGATATTACATTATCCATGTACATGTTACTACAATATGATATGTATCTAGCTGCTTTTTTGTGCCCATTGTGTTAGTCAATTATGCATTCTCATTATGGTTGGCACGTCATGTTGACATTTTTTAGTAAACATCATTTTACTTCAGTTCTAGTAACTTGTTCATCTGCTGGCCTGGACACTATTTATTCCAAATTGTAAGTAGGGTGTTTTAGTTATTTGAGTAAACAAGTGTATGTCGGGTTGTTGGGAGAAGATGGAATATGTTGTATAAGTCAATTGTTCTCTATGCATCTTCTGTACATGATTGCTAGATTATTGACTAATGGTGTAAGCTTTCACAGTCAACTAATGCAAACTGAACCACAAGACCAAGTCTGTTCAGTTTATAAACAAATTTTATTACTTTGGTCATTGTTTATATTTACTTTCTTTCTCACATTATCCATCTGATGATCACTCTGAGGTAGGGACAAGTACATTGAGGACAACATCCCACAGGACACAAAAAGCGCAAATAAATCCTTCATTTCTGGCCAGATTTTGCACAAACCTAACGTGTGTCCATATATTGCCTCCAACTTCAGTGACATCAATTTGTTGGACATGCTCAGTCTAGCAAAGGGGGCAGAAGTGCTTTGTTTCAGCTTGCAAGTATCTATGACAAATGATTGTAGTTACTCAAGTTAGACGAGAGCACAAATTTTTATGTACATAAGTAGTATATATGTAGTGGCAATCTAAATTCTATGATTCCTTCAGTATATAATATTAATTATACTTATGTAACATGTCCACTATATATGTATGTGTGTGTATAAGAATATATAATATTCTTTATATTTATATATATGCACGTGATGGACAATGATGATATATTCTTTGCCTTGGGCCTCAAATTTGACAAATTATATGTATGTTAAAAAAGAGTGGCTTTCATAACACCAATTAGCTTTCGGTGCCACAAGGCTACATTCTAATCTAGCCACAATCTCAAAGTTGGTTCTGGATTGCCTATATATGTATGGAGAAAGCTGGTTGTGGCTTGACAATTGCATGCAGGGTTATTGAGAAGCTTGGCTAGACACCATGTGGCTTGAGCTATCACTGTTAAAGTTAAGCTGCCAATGTATAGTTTTCCATTACTTATATATTTTTATAATATCATTGCCAACAATCGGCCATTAATGGAATTTCATGTCGCAATATTATACAAATGTGAACATAACTTAATATAATGGTTTTGGGTTATGAACAAGGTAACAATTTATTTTTTCAAAACTTGCGGCATTCCTATTCCTTTTATCAAAAATTGGGGAGGTATGATGGATTTTTGGTGACAAAAAGCGCACCATCCATAAAATCACAAGTTGAATGGATTCGAGGGATCCCTAGTCGTTATGGTGAGGCAGGTGTTTGGCGAGAATGTAAAGAGATTAAACCATGGGGGAAGGGGTTATTCATTCTGTAAAAACTTGGCTTAATATAATTGTTTCTAAAATTAATTCTTTTCCTGTAAACGTGGAAGCAATGTGGAGATTATGCAGAATTTATATAACACTGATTTTAACATTTATATAAAATTATACTAACTTTAATTAAGTTAAACGAGTTAATTTTAGACTTATTTAACCCATTTATATAAGAGCACTAACAATGGGTTGGCACCTATGGCCCATTACAAAGCAAAAATAGAGTTAAATTTAAATGAAAAGAGCCACACTGAATTGGCTATTGAGCCTCTATGTAAGATTTGATGAACAGTAATCGGTTCAAATCGTCCTAACATAGACACGCTGTTCACCTGCCATCAATTTCTTTTATTCTAATTTAATCCATCTAAGATTTGGTACAATAATTGTGCTTGTATCTGAGAGAAGATATAATTTTAAACAAAAACTATTTCTTATGACAAATTAGTATTTAATATATTCTATGCATTTGCAAAATAAATAAAAAAATTATTGTTTACTAAAAGTAATATTTAATATATTAAGTGTAGTTGCAATTTTTTTTTACAAAAATTAATATTAAAATATATAATATTATATTATTATTTTGATTTTGATTTAACTAGACCAATATGGAGCTCTTGATTAAACCATATAGATTATAGTCAAAAGAGCAAAATTGGATTTCAATTTGGACTTAACATTGTCAAGACCATTGTTAGTGCTCTAAACAGGTTGAAACGGGACTTATTGTATCGTGTTAACTTATTTCATAATATTCACTAATGGTTTAAAAGTAAGAGAGATGTTTGGTCAGTTTGGTCGATCTCGGTCTAAATATTATAGAACTAAAAGATATTCGGTCCGGTCCAGTTTAGAAGCTTTTTGAATCGGACTGGACTGAACCGAATGAAAAATACAAGATATATTTTTCTTATTTATATATATTATTTATATAATTATAGTTACATATAATTAATTATATAATGGATATTATTTATATATCTTATTTAGTATCAAAGTATTATTAGATTTTTTAATGTATAAATATTAACTATAATATATAATATTACTATATATTAATATATTAACATATTATAAGAGTTATAATATAAAAATAGTATATCTATAAAAAAAATAAATTATAATATAAAAACTTACCAATACAAATAAGGGATGGAATCACGGTTTGTTTATATGTAAGGCAGTGATGTGGCATTATTTGGGTGCCTTTTAGTGCAAATAAGGGATGGAAATAACAGTGGCGGGAAACGAAATAAGGGATTTGTTTATTTTTTATTTTTTTATATTTAAGGCAGTGATGTGGCATTATTTGGGGGTCGTTTACTGTGAATAAGGGATGGAAACAACAAGAGCGGGAACATTTACATCGAAACTGGCGGGATGGAGATTTCGTGCCAGGGTAAACTTGTAACTCCAACAATGAAGGACAACAGACACCATCTAATCAGTACTCAAAAGTGATTTTTAGGAACTTCACTTATTACTTCTCTTCTAGGCCTAGAGTTTGGTTCGTTCCTCTCAAGCAGGCGACTTTGGTGGAGTTTCCTACATTTAGTGAAAATCCCTAGCTTCTACAAGGACGCGAGGTGGCTGAGTCTTGAGAGCCTTCCCAGAATCTGGTTATTTAGTATCTTCATACCTCAAGGTGGGAACAACAAAGTTTTTCTGCTCTTGTTTCTTTGAAATGATCTATTAATTTTTATTTATTTTTGCTATTTGATAACCTTTTTAGGCCCAGTACAAATTTGTCAAAAGGTTTTTGTTTTGCTATTTGTTAACCTTTTTATTTTATTTTTTTCCTATTTGTTAACATTTTTTTGCTATTTTTCCAATTATACATTTGCATCTCTCAAGCTGTTGTCTAGTTTTGGTGGAAATGATGTAAAATGGGTTTTATATTTCTGTAATATAGGAATGGAGATGGCTGTGTGTTAGTTTTGTGCATAAGTTTAATTTATATTGAGCATTCATTTAAATTATTAGTTGGGATACATATAATTAACATAGTTGTTTCTACTGTATAATATCCATTTGATAAAATTAATTTTCATAGACAACTCATGAGCGTGGACCATATTAAAGTATGTGATGCCTATATAGTTTTTATTTTTTGTTGCTATTTGATAACCCTTTTATTCTACAAATTTGTCAAAAGTAAAGGGTTTTTTTTTTTTTTTTTGTTTTGCTATTTGTTAACCTTTTTATTTTTATTTTTCCTATTTGTTAACCTTCTTTTGCTATTTTTCCAATTATAACATTAGCATCTCTCAAGCTGTTGTCTGGATTTGGTTGAAATGATGTAAATGGGGTTTTATATTTCGGTAATCTAGGAATGGAGATGGCTGGGTGTCAGTTTTGTGCCTAAGATTAACTTATATTGGGCATTCATTTAAATTATTAGTTAGGATAGATATAATTAATTTCTACTATATAATATCATTTGGTGAAGTTCATTTTCACAGATAACTCAATGTGGACCATATTAAAGTATGTGATAACTATATATATTAGTGGGAAGGTGTAAGAGGAGGAAGACAACCTCTAGCTCCACTGCAAAATACTATTAGTGTATTAGAAGCATGCAGTAATTTTCTTTTAGGTTAGATCATTCAGTGTCATCTGAAATATTAATGAAATTATAGGAGCTTTCAGCCTTGTTAGCAGCAATGACACGACATTTGACTGGAGGACGATTGCCTGGAGCACGAGGGAGAGGATTTAGCGGGACGTCGACGCACAGGGCATTTATACAAGCTGAGCCCTCACCACCACAGTGTGGCCTAATGCTAAGAGATGATTCTGGTTCAATCTCGGACAACTCAACCCAGCCACCCGATGTGGAATTTGAAACGGAGTTTCCTGAACCTATGGACAGTACAGGTAGTATTATTGATGCAAAACATGAATTGTTTATTTATATAGTCATATTTCAGTTTGTTCAATTTATTTAATAGATTAATGCAGCATAACTGGCTCCAAGTTAAAAGTTTATCCATCTATTATGTCGGCACTTCAAATTTACTAGTAGTGGCATTTATTGACTTTGGTTTTTTCTAGTCAATGTCAATAAAAAAACAAGGTCGCGGAAGAGCTAAGATGACCAAATTTGACATGCTGAGGAAGATTGGACCCATCCCTTTGTTAATCAACGATGGAGACACTAAGGTGTCATGCCAGAATGCAAGCATATTTAGTGGAAGGGTCACATGGATATTCAAGCATTATGCTGACATGGGTTATGAGCGTTGGAATGAAGTGCCAGAGGATGCACAAGAGGAGTTGTGTGCTCGCATTCGGGTAAGATAGATGAATATCACCTTATAATTATATCACTGCAATGTATATGTTCTTTTTATAATAGCTCTTATAAAAAAAATGTTCTTTTTATAATAGCTGCTACTATTGTATTAATGTATTCAATGCAACTGTTTAGGTTGACTTTGTCATAGATTGGACCAAACAAAACCATCGAAAGACTGTTACCGAGCAACTACGTAGACGGTTCAATTCTTTCCACTACGACTTGCATAAAATCTACACTGGCTATGGTAGTCAGAAAGTTGCTCTATCAAAAGGAACTGAATTGGTGGATGAAACGGTGTGGAGGAAGTTATGCTTGCGCTGGGGTAGCAAGGAGTTCAAAGTAAAGACACATGGTATAGGGACTGGCTGCTGGGTAGAAATAAACATTACTCCAATATGGGGGTATAACTTAAAAATATGTTTTATCGTCATTTATTTATTCTATTGTGATGTATGATCTTAGTATGATGTGCACCAGGCCTTGTCATTGCAAAACAAGGCGAATAGGGCAAAACAGCGAACCAATCACACTGCTAGGAGGAAGTCCTTCGTTCGAATAATGGCTGAACAGGTAAATCTGAATTATTTTGGTTGTACTCAATTGTATTGTTCATTGATGAATGTGTGAAAGAAATATTTAATTAGTTCTACAATTTGGTGAGAAGTTAATTGAGTTTTTATTAAAGTTTGTTTAATTTCTTCTACAATATTTTACTTCTCTGTATTGCATGTTTCAACGTGATGGTGTCACTAATCTAGTTGACTTATATAAAGTGACTCGATGGTCTAAGAAGAAGAATGCGTTTGTGACGAATATGACACAAGAGTTGCATGTGAGTAACATGGACTTCATTTGAAGGGAAGTACATTTGATTTAGGCCTTATCTCTGAGCAACTGGTTACAAATAAAACTGTTTATGATTCAAGATGTTAGTTTTTTTAATCTCAATTATTGGAACTTCACATACTAATAATCTGATTATTTTGAAAGGAGAAAATGGTGGACAGGCTGAATCAGATGAAACCAAAGGAGCGAACTAAAGAGGCAGCAGCAAAAGTGTTTAGAGAGGTCCTAGGGAAGAGATCGGGATATGAAAGGGGGTTGGGTGAGAAGCTAATGCCATTGGATGGAGCTGTATTGTCAACGGATGCACAGTTTTACAAGGATCAAGTAGATTTGCTAAAAGCCAACATGGTGGAATTATTGGCAAAGCAAGAAGAGTTCAACAAATTTATGACGGACATGCAGTCACAGCGGCTACGCCAGGGAGAGTCTCTGAGGGAGACATTGGGAGCTGTCTAACTTTGATCGACGGAACTTTTTTGAGTTTTGAGAAGCAACGGGCTAGTTAGTACTAGATAGGGCTGCAAAAGACTTAGCATTATATTTTGTAGGTGATTTTCCTGGAAGCATGGCTGGGTGGTTGCCTTCTATAATTACTTAGAATTAACTTTTTGGTAACACTAGTGCAGTCACATAGGTATAAGGACCTGTAAAACCATCGACACAAGGGACTGCAGGGGTAAGTATTGGTTGGAAAGACATACACACAACCTCTTATTTTGTTGAAATAACTAAGGGTACTTAGGATGATATGGGTTACTCAAACTACACTGGTTGATTGGTTTATTGGCACTAACAGAACCATGTTAAGTGAGGAAGGGAAACATGTATGATGGAACTTTGATGGCTTTGTGCGCTACACAAACATGGCTCTTGCAACATTTTATTACTCATATACAGTTGTTGTCATGGACAAAATAAGGAAGAATATTGCAAGTGTTGTAGTGGCTTGTAGTTACCAATGTGAGTATATATCTATATATATTGCGATGTGGGGGCAACAATACAATACACAGGTACCTTTCAGACACTAATTATCCCAACTATAGATGGTACATGCATCTTAGTTATAGCAAGTGTATCATATATTGTATTTGATTGCATAGTTGAGCATGGTGATTGTGCTTGGTCAAGACTGGGTAATTTTAATTCAGTTTTTTAATGCAATCGTAATTTCAATATATAATATGTTAGTTAAGTGCATATTGCTAATGTTAGAATATTGCTTTTAAAAGTTGAGATATAGATACATTATTCCACAACTTGTTCCCTCGCTTTAATTTTAGGTGATGAAGTTGAGATATAGATGCAATCGTAATTACAACTTGCTAAAGTAGTAATGATATATATATATATATATATGTTTCATGCATGTGCGGACACTTGTAAAATAGTATTGCACTTGTGCATCTATTCACTTCCAGATTCTTAGATCATGAGGACCTAAGAACTTAAAAATTCTTAGATGAATAATTAATTCCATCATATGTACAAGGTATGGTAAGAGTGGGCTTTTAAGACATGCATGGCAAGTACCATTAACTGTTGGGTAGTTTATCTAACCATATAACTAATATCATGTCTGTATGTGTTGATACTACTTGTTTCCTTCACAAACTCAGGTTGATGATGGATTACAATAACCTTCATTATTGTTACAAATATTATGCTTTATTTAACTATATATGCTTATGCAAACTTGGATGCAGAAAATATGACATGAAAGCTGATGGAGGAGTACTAAACAGAGGTGTCATGGCAGGACAGAGGTGGCAAATCCCTCACCATGCTTCAAATATTAGAAGAAGGATATATCTAAAAGGTGTCTTTTGCATAGCTGAGCATTACCGTTGGCTTCCTATATATTAGATGTCATTGGGATATTGATAATTAAGTGAACAATCGTAAAGAGTCGTTTTCGTACTGCATGTGAATTAAATTATGTATAAACTGATTGGTATATTGAAGTAGAGCTATCTAGTAGTGTTGTTGAACTGCTTGTCTAAGCATGGATTACCATTTGTTATGACCCCCACGAAGGAACCTAGTATATAAGATATATATATATATATATATATATACTATACTGAAGATCATGACTTGCTCTAAATCGATAAGTTGGAAAAAATTTACTTGTTTGGGAACATTTATGATATTGGGATATTACCTTGATAATTTACTTAGTAAAATAAACTCGAACCAATAAAAACCACTTATAGCTTTCCTAATCCAAAGTTCCAAAAAAAAGTGATCTTGCAATTAATGTTGACTCAATATTTGACCGATTGCAATCCCACAAATTTGATCTCATGAACGTTGCAAAACAAAACATCCATGTGGGTGCCCTTACAGCTAATTATAGCTTTACTAGTCTAAGAATAATTACCGGCAAATTTGTTTTGCTTTTGTGACGAATTGAGATACTCACAAGCTAACGTTTTTGCGTCACTGAATATACACATTGTGAAGATACATTTTAGACGTAAAAACTAATAGCATTTGTGACCCAAGCTAATTTTTTCCGATGAGTAAAGTGTGCCGCAAAAATATGTTTACCAGTCCAAACAAGCAGTTTTTGCGTCAAAATTGTGGCTCTAATAGCGACGGCTAAAACGACACAATAAATAAAGTTTTTGTGATGCATATTAATGTTGCCGTTATAAGCTTTTTGAGACGAACTTTTACCGACCATCTTGCTGGGAAACATGATGGACAACAATAATTTTTTGCGGCGCGAAATTGGGTTTTTGCTGCGAAAAAGTGGGACGCAAAAACTGCTTTATGTTGTAGTGAGATTAGCCCTGCCAATCGCTATGAAGAAGGTTACTATCGAGGTATGGTGCTTGTTGCACTAGTAGATGATCAACATACTTTATGTTGATCTTAGGTAACGTATAGGTGGGGTGCATGTGTATCTAGTGAAACGTGTACAAGACAGGAGTACCATATGAAATTGGTACTCTATCCCAAGTAAGTTCTTTAAGGACATGGGGATATTGAGAGATGTCTCGTTGTCCGTAGTGAGTTCCCGATGATCTTAGCATAGTGAGTAAGAACTTCAAGGACATAGGGATATTGGAAGGTATTCCAATGTCTGTAGCGAGTCTCCGATGGTCTTAGCATAGTGAGTAAGGACTTCAAAGACATAGAGATATCGGAAAGTGTCCTAGTATCCGCAATAAGTCTCTGATGGTTTTAACATAATAAAGACCTCAAAGATATGAGAATAGCAGGAGAGTGTCCTATTAAAATGTAGGTTTTTCTTAGTTAATTGCTTATGTGCTAGATATATATTAGTGTTATTTGTGTGTATGATGTAGATTGATTGCTATATGATGCTCTTGTGACTGGACTGCATGATATGATATTAAATAGCATGGATATCAGGTAAGTGTTATGTTCATACACCTTTAGTGTTTACCGGATTAGTAAGAGAAGATAATAGCACTAAAAATACTAATATACGTATGTATGACCATTCTTGGTAGCCCCTTTTATCAAACCCTAAATGCTTAATTATATACTTGTAATTGAATGCATATACGTAGTAATTATTAGATGTGTTCCCTGAAAAATATAAAATGAAATTTGATATTTCTATCTCACGATCTTATGGAAGAGTTCCATGAACTGATGCTATGCGATCACTCTACGAGATGTCCCTATTCGATGACCCTACGTCACAACGAGATCAAATGCACGCGCATGCATTCGATTCATGGATATGCTTCTAGATGATATTTTCTATAGAGAAACTGATTTAGTAAACGAAATAGAAGATGGGGAAGTTTAAGGAAATTAAGAAAAAGAAAATGAAAGCACGAGTGAATGAATGCCATGATGTATGAATTGATGTTATGCCATGATGTATGAAAATGCGAAAGGGGTTCAAAGAAAGACCTAGGATCTTAAGGGAGATTCGCCAACCCCAATACACGAGGGTAATAGTGTGCGATGGCCCCAATATGAATGTCATATTATATACGATGTGTATGGCATGTATGATATGTATGCATTGAATGAGTGATTGCTTATTAGATATTATTGATGGCTTGTAGTTGTTAGTTGTTACTCTTATTTGCTGGTTGTGTGCTTACGTATTGTGGATGGTTTACTTGTTTAATATTTTCTTGATATATTTCTATGCTTGCTTGGTAGATGATTGCTTGCCTATTGATGATTGTTTGTCTGTTAACGATTTTAAGTAATTAAGTAATTGCTAAAATAAGGAAAGAATAAGAAGGATCACGAAAATCCATAAGAGATGACAGGCATAATAGGGTTATAGTTATGAAAAAGAATGCATATATTGTCATGTATGTATGTATGTGCATGAGTGTTGATTGCATGATTAAAAAACTTATTTTGTTATATTAAAAACGGTATGAAATAATGTTTACTGAGTATTCGACTCATTTTAATCTATTTTTTTGTGTTTTCTCTCCCCACATATGAGTGTGCAACAGGAAGCAGACAGTTCAATAGAAGAGCACGATAATCTAGGCATGTATGAAGACCCTTTTGTTTCATAAATAAAATGTTTTTCCCTGTAAAGCTCTTTTATTGTAAAAGTATGTTTTATTTTATAACGTGGAGTCTTGTGCCTTGGATATGAACCAAATGATTTTTTTAAAAGAACGAAATCATCCCCTTTTTCTGAAACTAGTCTTTGTAAAAAGAAAAGCCACGAAGTACTGTTCCAACTTGCCGAGGGCTGGGGCGTTACATATATATTGGAACGGGTAATATTGGTATATTTGTAAAGAGTTTTTCTATGCATAAGCAGGGTATTGGCAAATTACCTAATACTTATAGTATTCATTATAATTTAAAATAAAAAAAAACCCAAAACAGCAATCATTTTTAGCATAGATTATATGGAAAGTTTACACATCCTATATGTACTGGACGTGTAAAAAATAAAGCTTCTACATAAATTTTATTTGTAAAAGGTCAATTTTACTAAGTCTAAAAAGGAATCAATAAAGTGATTGAAGCATGCCATGCTTATCAACTTGTAAGATTGTAGAAACAAAATGCGGATTGTGCACGCCTTTGTTGTCCTTCATGCTTTTTTTTTTTTTGGAGGAACTTAATATGGATCCATTATCAGATGACAACTCTATACTGATATGATTCCTTTTTTGTTTTTTGATTTTTGTGGTTGAAACTTGAAAGATTCTCTAAAATGGCCATTATGTGCACTTTTGACTATTCACAAGCTCCATCAACCTTTTTTTGTAACAAAGAGATAGTGGGAGTAGATGGATTACAATCGTTGATGCATGAAAAATCTCATAATAGGTCGGAGGGAGAGAATGAATCATTTATAGCTTACTGCTGTGACTTGGACTTTGGATGATATTGTTTGGAGCCCCTGGCTATGGTCCAGTGCAGCTGTATGATGACGATGCGTACATCTAAGTAAAAATCAAGTGCATAGAAAATAAGAGAAAGTAATATACAAATTTACATAGTTCTACATGTTGCCTATGTCCACGGGCGTATAGGGAGGGAACATACATTATAACTTGCTTGTTTACAATCTCTCGTAACTTTTCATTTTTTATTGTACAATGGGAGCTAGAGATCTACTTGTTAAAGAATATGTTTTCTCTGTAGAGCTTTCCTTCGAGAAGTTGAAGAAGTCTCTTGGTCATCAAGCCTCTTGCTTTTATCTGACCCCTCATTGAGCATGCCTACTTGCTATGATATGATTAGTTATTTTGCGTGTCTGCAAACCCATTCTCTTTTCCACCTTTTTCCTAAACTTCTCTCTTACACCTCATGCACCCATAGCCTTTCTTGTCCATCACTTTCTGCCTCTCTATCTTGTCTTTTAATAGTGGCCTGGTGGATCGAGCTTAGTCTTGGGCTAGATATTTAATCCTCTACAATAACAATGAATTCCTTTTTTATTTTATAAACAGGCAGAATTTGAAGCTATTTTTGGAAGATATTGTGATCAAATGTGAATGTTATTTGAGAAGTGATTCAAGATATGTTGGATAGCCAAATTGTACGCTTTGAGGGGATATCAAGGTTTTCAATTAAATGGAAAAATCTTTGTATTTCGCCATTAAGGATGGAATTAAAAGGAATTTTGATTTGTAGTTTCTTTGCCAAAGAACCTCCATGTAAAAGTACTCTTATTATTGAATGTTACCCCTCCCTAATATTATTTTTGGTGCATTTACATTATGATCTTGCCACCTTCAAGTTGGAGGAAAGCTCTAAATTAAAGGTGTCCGTCCTATCTACTATTTTTTGTATTTGACAAATGCAAGTTTTGACGCTGTAATATCTAATGATACATGTATGTATTCTGTTAGTTTTAGATAGTATTTGGGTGGTGATAAAATTTTAGATATTCTATAAATAATAATAAAAATTAATGATAAAATAATAGAAATTAAATTTAAAATAATGATAAAATACTAAATAATAATAAAATATTTTCAAAATATCCTAATATCCAAACAACGTCCTTTAACCAAAAGAATAATATCCAAACTATCCTTTAACCGAAAAGATAGTCAGTGGAGGTGACAATAATAATAATATCTAAGGACACGTGTATTCTGTGAGCTTTAGTAGTCAAAATGAAAGTTACTGAGGGTAATAATTATTGCTACATTTCTTATTGGATTTATTGTTATAAATTATTAGGAGTGGCCTCTAGCCCCACCCCCTTAATTATTTTGTGAATGGCTCTACCATCATTATTTTAAGAATTGCACAATAACTTATATAATAATTTCAACGCTTATAAATATGAGTTTCAGTTGTTATGAAATTTATAAAAAAATATAGAAAGAAAAAAGTTTCAGAGAATTTCTTAAGAGTTTTTTTTTTATATTTCTCTTGCAATAGTAGTATTTTTCTTTTTAGTTTTATAACACATTATCAGCACGAGATTGTACCGATACTGAAGCTAGTGGTCTTCTACTTCAAGTAAGTTTTTCAATATATTATTTGCAGTTCTCGAGATAAATAGTAAAGGTAATATTACTGAATATTACTTGATAAAATTTTACTTTTATTCTCATGATAATGTGAATATATTTCTTAAATTTACAGATTTATTTTTGTAATATATAGTTAAATATTGATATTTATTACTATTGATATTTCTAGAAAAAAAAATTATTTATCTAGGATCCTTAATGAGATCCATTTGAATATGATGATGAATTTGGGAGATACAATCATAGAAGAAAATCATGTGTTCCTGAAGGACTGTGTTGTGTATCTCATGATGAAAAATCATCTTACTGTGTGAAATAAGTTAAAAGAGAGATATGAACACCATAATATGTAATCCTCTCAAAAAATCATTATGACTTATTGCACCTGAAGTTGTAAGATTTTAAAAGTTTTATTGAATATACTGTACTCTTTAAAATCAGTTCAATATTAAAATTATGCAGTGAAAAGATCACTGATGATGATATTTAAAAGAAGACATATATTATTTTTCATATCTCGAATGTGTTCCTGCAATAGCAATATCGAGAGTGAAAGTTCAACAAATATTCTGAATTTTTATTTTGTCTTCTAGTGATTGAGTTAAATAATGAGTTTTTGTTAATAAATCACCAGTTACGTCAAATTAATGATATTAAATTTATACCATTCCCAGAAGTGAATGGTACATCCTTTCAAAGGAATTAAGAGCGTATACGTGGTAGAAAAATTATACAAGTATTGGTCCCAAAAGAGACAACACTAAAGATGATAAAAATATATTATATCACCAGAAGTAATCCAACTCAGAGAAGGGTAAATGCCCTCAGAATAATTCTTCATAGAAAGATGAAGATGTTTGTCATAGATGTGGTATGACTGAACAGTGGTCACGTACCTGTTGTACGGCCAAGCACTTGATTTACCTATACTAAACTTTTATATATAAGCTTATTAATATTTCACCATGTTTTGAAATAATGAAATATCGGTGCCTGAAGCACGATAGAAATTAATTGGGATAATAAAACCCTGTCTAAATTTGATCTTACAAATGAATATGAACCAGAAGTTCAGAGGATTATATATTTGAATTGCAAATCAGTTACATGATGTATTTACTGACACTAAAAGTGTTGTAAAATTATATATTACTGCTGTTAATGTTTAAGGAAGAATTGAAGTCCCCGAATGAAGAGTTGTTAAAACAACAATAAATGAGCCTAAGATACGCTTGAAACATTGAAAACTTATTGGTGCAAAGGAGAAAAAAAAATCGGTGCTCATGAAGAGACCGTATTTTCTGTATAAAATATAATCCTCCTGAAGAGGAAACCTCCTGAAGAGATAACTCTTGAAGAGTATAACTCCTGAAGAGAGTAACTCCTGAAGAGATAACTCCTGAAGAGTATAACTCCTGAAGAGAAAACTCTTGAAGAGTACAAAACTCCTGAAGAGGAACCTCTTGTAGAGGTGTTTCATGAAATGTTTTCTCTTGAAGAGGAACAATGAGATCTCAATACATTTCATGAGTACTGGAAAATTTATGGATAGAAATAAAACTGATATCGACAACATATTTTCATATATAATGACCCTTGACATTACCAGAAGTAAAGAAGAAAGTGAGTCAAAAACCATCGAGGAATGTCGACGTAGAAATGATTGGTTAAAATGAAAAGCAGTTAGAAACTGAATTAAAATCGCTAGTAAAGCGAAATGTATTTGGACCTGTTGTCCAAACAACAAAAGGTGTAATACCTATAAGATATAAATGAGTATTTATATGAAAGCGTAATGTGAGATGAAATTGTGCTGTATAAATTGTCGCACAAGGTTTCCTGTAGAAACCCGAGAATAGTTATGAGGAAACATATTTCATTGTTATGAATGCAATCACATTCATATTTTTAATCGATTTTGTTGTTACAAAAGGATTAGATATGCAGTTAATGAATATGGTCATTGCATATTTATAAAGATCATTAGATTATTACATATATAAAGATATACGATACTTGAAGCATCTAATCTAAGTACATTTAGGAGTATGTACTTTATAAAGTTTCAAAGATATTTATATGAGTTAAAACAATCCGGACGCATGTAGTATAATTCAATCAACGAGTATCTATTGAAAGAAGGATTTGAGAATAATCGTATATGCCTATGTGTTTTATCAGAATTCGAAATTGTCATTATTACAGTTTACGTTGATGATTTATCTTGTTAGAACTCTTGAAGAGATCACAAGGGCTGCTATAAATTCAAGGAATGCATTTGAAAAAAAAAAAAGATCTTATTATTCAATTGATAGATAAGTTACAAGAATTTGAGACTTCTAACCTCATCTCTTAAATGCATTTGCTCTTCACAAAGTAACATGTCATCTTTATCTAAAGGATTAGACAGTCGAAATGAAAAGACAAGTAAGGATTTTAAATCCTTATTCTCTTGTTTTAAGCCTGTAATATTTCTGTCAGACTCTTGAACGAGTCGTTCAAGTACGGAAACCTTCTCGTTAATCTCCTCAATCTGACGATTTTTGGATTGTAATCGGTTGGAAAACCTGACAATAGAGGAGGAGTATCGGGTGCCGAGAGTCACCAGCTCATAAACGGTTTCACGATCTGATTTATTAGGCAAATCATTTGCTTGCTGCAACATGACACCTGCGGAAGATGCAGGAATAACTTGTAATTGAGGTGAAAGATACATGAAAGGAAATTGATGAGCCATTAGAAATTTGTAGAATAAGAATGCAAATACAGATGAATTATATATATGAGAAGAAAGTTTGATGCGTACTAAATGAAACTAAAGATGGTTCTTATAGAAATGGAAATAAGAACAAGACAAACCATCATCTCTTCAAATCTCACTCTACAAGATATACTAGATGCATAATTTCAAAAGTCAGCGAGATTAATTACAGCTATCTTTATTTTCTTATAAATGCTGAACCTCTGCTGTTAGCTACTGTTGTTGACTTTGTATCTAAGCTATCTCTCGTTCTAACTTTTCTACTCGTGTTTTCAAGTCACGAGAATACCAGTCTATAAATTTCTTCAGCTCCTTGTTTCAATGATTCTACATATTCAAGAAAAGTACGATCTTCCCATGATCAATGATAGTCCAACAATTTTATACGAAAATAATGCTACTTATCATTCAAATCAAATGAGGATATATCAAAGATACGATCAAGTGATAATCTGGCAGATTTATTCACGAAAGTATCACCAACTGCGACATTCAAGAAAATGTTAAGAATATTAAAATGTGAAGACTCAAAAATTTATCGTCATTCACTTTCTAGAGAGAGTAAAAGTCTTGAAAATTTGTGCTGATTGTACTTTTTTTCCTTCGCTAATGTTTTGTCTCACTGGGTTTTCCTTTACAAGGTTTTAATGAGCCAATCTTAAAGCACTTGTGGATACATAAGAAGACTGTACTCTTTTTTCTTTGCTATTGATTTTTCTTCTCATTGGATTTTTCCTTGGTAAGGTTTTAACGAGGCAGATTTTTTATGAGTGGTCATTCAAGGGGGAGTGTTATGAATTATTGGGTGCGGCCCCCGCCTCCTTAATTATTTTGTGAATGACTCCACCACCATTATTTTAAATCTTGCACAGTAATTTACATAGTAATTTCAACGCTTATAAATATGGGTTTCAATTGTTATGAAATTCATAAGAAAATATAGAAAGAAGAAAGTTTTAGAGAATTTATTAAATTTTTTTTTAATATTTCTTTTACAATAGTAGTAATTTTCTTTTTAGTTTTATAACATTTATCATTTTTTTACATTTTGGAAAAAGATTCTTTCAAAACTTTTGTCAAAAGGTCTAGATCTGCAAGTGGGAGACACAGGCCATAAATGGGTTTTTTAAACATTTTTTTATCATTCACAGTATAAATAATCAGGACATGAATATTAAGGTATTTTTTAGTCCTAATTTATTTTTAAAATAAAATCAGATGAAATGAGATAAAAATTTAAAATTAAATAAATATTTTTTTATATTAATTTTGTTTTGAGATTTGAAAAAATAATTTTGGGATTCGAAAAAATTGAATTGTTTATTTTATTTTGTATGAAAATTTGAAAAAATAATAATAATGAGATTAGATAAGATAAGATGAGACAAATTAGATTGTTTGGAAAAATAAACCAAGCTTTAGATACTTAGATGAAATGAGATGATTTTTTATAAAAATTAAAAATTGAATAAAATGTTATTTTCTAATATTATTATTTTAAATTTTTTAAAAATTAAATATTTTATTACATTTTATATATAAATTTTAAAAAAATATAATAATAAAATAAAATAACATAAAATGAAACACTTTCATTTTTCAAATGGGCCGTTAAATCTAATACCCAACCCCATAAATTTATTTTTTAGAGCAGTGTAATACCACCAGTGCATAGTTTAAAAACTCAAGCTCAACTCTCTATAAGTACACAATTTTTATTATAGTTTTAAATTTTGTACCATACCGATCAGTATGGCTTGAATAAGGCGTACCGACCGGTCGTCTGATAAAAAAAAAATGTTTTGTTTCGGTTGATTTTTTTACCATACCAACCGATACAAAGAATTTCGACTGAAATATCGACTGGTACTGGTCGATTATTGTGTTTTGGCCGTGTTGGATTTCGACTCTTGCCTTTTTAATTTTTATTTTAATTTTAATTTTTCCTTTTTTACTATTTTTTTACCTCAATTCAGACTAAATTAATTACATATATATATTTATCTATATAATTTACTTATATATTAACTATTATTTTAAAATATAATTTATATATATTTATATATATAATTTTTTATGTATAAGCTATTCCAAAATAGTATTGATATTGTAATATTTCGTTCCAGTGACTTGACCGATACGTTCACGTATACGATATTCAAAACATTAATTTCTGCAATCAATACAATGTCGGTGGGTTTAAGAAAATTTTGGAAGAGTACCGTTTTTTTAGATTGAGGAATCATTTTAATTTCTCTCATTATTATATATTTTTTTTAATTTTTACACAATACAATAAACGATTTAATTTTTTCAAATCATAATTGAACCTTTTCAAATTTTAAAATAATTATAATATTAAAAAAATAATATTTTAATAATATATTTTTTAATTTTTAATTTTCATCTAAAACCATCTCATTTAATATAGTATCCAAGCCTATATGTTTGGTTGTATGAAAGGAAGAGGCGTTTTTGTAGGAAGGGTGAATCAAAGTTAGGAGCTTTGGGCATCGGCAAAACTACATATAGCCCCCCTGGGCCCCAAAATAGAATCAAACAATTCTTATTCAAATTCAAACAAAATTTGGTAAAAAATAATATTGGTTCCATAAAATTTGAAAACTTCTTAAAACCTTTCAAAAATATGAGAATTTTCTTCTAACTCCATCTAAAACTCTGGAATCTGCTTAAGGTTATGAAAAAAACAGTTTCTATATGCTCTTCTTAAGATTATATATTTTTGCCTCCAAAATATTAAAATGAGTATAAATACTTAATAAATCCAAATTTATACCTCCAAAAATTAAAAAACTTGAAGATATGAGCTAAAAAAATCCAAGATTCGGTTTCTAAATTATGAATTTATATATCTATATGAGTTTATATATATATATATATATTTGTTTTTTCGTAAAACCCAAAAGTCATTCATTTTCAAAAGTTGGGGGGCAGGCCAAGGAGTGAGGAGATGATGGGCATGTTTAGGAGAGTGTTGGAAGATTATAATATGTTTGACTTGGGATAGAAAGGAGATAAATTTACATGGAGCAATTATCATGAGGATGATTCTTCCATCATGAGATTGATTCTTACACTAGGAAGAAATTGGACAGAGCTCTGGTAGACCCAACTTGGAGAGCAATTTATTCAGAGTATACAATGAAAACACTAACTGCCTTATGTTCAAATCATAGGCCCATTTTGCTGAATTGTTTGCATGGAGGAAGAATAGTTAAAAGAAGTCAGTGTCACTTCAAGTGTGAGGCCATTTGGACCAAGGAGGAGAGTTGCAGCTCTTTGGTTGTAACTGAGTGGCAAAAAGGGTTTGCAAGACAGAATTGGCTCGATAGGGTACAAGAGAATTTGGAAGGCAGCAGGAAGGGTTTCCAAAAATGGAGTAGAGATCTTGCAAGAGAGAGGATAGCTGCAATCAAAAAAGACAAAGGTATTGGGAGTTTTGCAGAATAATGAGGGTCCAGAAAATATGGCAAAACAAAAGAGCTTGCAATCTCAGCTGAGTTTTATGTTAGTGTTGGGAAATAAATCTAAACAGCGGAAAAATTATCTCCCACTTTGTGTGAACCTATTAGGAAGTAATTGAGTAGATAACAATACAAGGAAAAATCACACACACTAGAAAACTAATTTTTTACGTGGAAAACCTTTCAATGCAAAGGGAAAAACCACGGGACCTAGTCCAGTTAAAACTTCCACTATCAACAATATTTGAGTACACAAATATTCTCTCTAGATAATACTAGAGGCATACAATCAACAATGATTTCATAAAAAAATACTTTCTTTACAACCAAACAATGTGATTAAGAAAGAGCTCACCAAAACGTATTACTGTTCACGAACTCGAGCACCAGAAATACTGCTCAAAATCTGATCTCCACCGTTCAAATCGTAGAGCCTTGAGTTGTGAACGTTCCTACAAAATTTCAGCTCAATCGGACCACAGAAGACTTTGATCGGAGCTTTCAAAGAAGTGTTACTGTTTACAATCTCGAGCACCAAGACACAGTACTGTTCACGAACTCGAACACCAGAAATACTACTCAAAATCTGATCTCCACCGTTCAGATTGTAGAGCCTTGAGTTGTGAACGCTCCTGAACAATCTCACCTCAATCGAACCACATATGACTTAGATCGGAGCTTTCGATTGAAACTGGACGAGAGTTTCTTTCTCTCCTCGTTTTTGCTTTTCTCTTCTTTTTGCTCTCTCCGTCTCTCTGTCCGCTCTCTTCTCTTTTTGACCGAAAAAAACATATAATCATATATGTTAAGGTGGGTATGAGCTGGCTTCCTCCTCACATGGAGGGACCCACAACAGTTAGATCACGACATATCAAGTGGAAGCAAAGGGCTAAAATACATTGGCTAGAAGGTGGCGATAGGAATACTCAAGACCATTGGGAGATAGTTGGATCTGAAATTGTCCAAGCAGTTCTGGAGTTCTTGCAAAAAGGGTAGACGCCAAGGAATCTGAACCATACACATATTGCATTGATTCTTAAGATAACTTCTGCTAATTCAGTGCATGAATATCACCCAATCAGTTTATGCAATGTATTTTACAAACTGATTTCTAAAGATGGACAATCAAATGAAGGGTTTTTTGTCTAGGATTATTTATTGGAACCAAATTACCTTTATTCCTGGTAGGCTTATTACAAACAACATTATGGTTGCTTATGAATTACTCCATCCAATGCAACATAGAAGGAGGGGAAGAGAGGATTATGGCCTTTAAACTTGACATATCCAAGGCATATGATAGGATAGAATTGAATTATCTTGAGGTTATGATGTTGAAACTAGGTTTTGCTTTGAATTAGACTAGATTGGTGATGGAGTGTGTGCAATCAGGTGAGACTATGATACCTACAAAAGGGAAGGGGTCTCCATAAATGTTCTTGATTTGTGTTGAGGGTCTTAGCTCATTGTTATAAAAGCTTAATCCTAGGGGTTATTAAAGAAGTAGTAGTGGCAAGCAGAGATATCTACAAGGAAAAATCATTTACTCATTTCTCATGATTGTGTGTTATTCTGTAGAGCTAAACATGAGTAGTGGTATTATGTTAATAATCTGTTTATTCAATATAAGATGTCTCGAGTCAGACCTTAAACAAGAAGAAAACAAGTATATTGTTCAGCTCTAACACAAGAGTTGCAACTAGGAATTTTATTTTACAGCGAGCAGATGGTGTGATGTGCAATAACTATGACAAGTATTTGGTGCTTCTTACTATTGTGGGAAGGTCAAAATACAATTCTTTTAGAGGTTCAAAGAAGAAATCTGGAAGAAGATCAATAGTTGGAATACTGAGTTGTATTACACAGCAGGGAAAGAAAATCTAATTAAATGTGTGCTGCAGGATATACTTGCTTACACTATGAGTGCTTTTAATTTACTTGGAAATCTGTTAAAGGAATTTGAGACTATGTTGGCATGATTTTGGTGGAGTCAAAATAGACATGAGAAAGGTATACATTGAAAAAGTCGGGGTAAGTTTTGTGGTGGTGAAAGGCAACGGAGGCTTAGGATTAATAGATCTTAACAGTTTCAATAGAGATTTACTTGCTAAGCAAGTATGGATGTTTTTAAAGAAACCTTCTTCTTTGGTGGCTTGTGTTTTTAAGGACAAATATTTTCATAATGGGGAGCTGTTGGACAATTAGGGTCGTGTCCCTCTTCCATTTGGAGGAGTTTATGGACAAGTATGGATATGGTGAAAAATGGATTTGTGTGGATAGTAGGAAATGGACAGACTACTGCTAATCCTTTTTATTCTAATGCTAAGATGACTTATTGATGAGGAGATGAGTTGGAAAATAGCGGTTGTTAAAGCTGTTTTTAATGAAGATGATGCAAAAGTGATCTGTGCTATACCAATTAGCAGAAGGGGAGCTAGTGACTGACTTTATGGAAGGGCTCAGCTAAGGGTTTATATAATGTTAAGAGTGCCTATTATGAAGATCTTATTTTGAAAAGCCAGAAGCAAGGGGAGGCATCAAGCCTTGGGAGGGTTGAAGATTAAAGGAAGAAGTTATGGCAGATGGGAGTTTCAGGTAAGACAAAACAGTTGGGATGGAAAGCTTTGAATAACATTTTACTTACAAATGACAATTTGTTTAAGAAGCAAATGTTACATGGTGATTTGTGTCCAATCTGTAAATTGGAGGAGGAATTTGTTGCGTATGTTCTTTGGATTTGTTCTATAGCAGCTGATGTTTAGGGTGGAGATGCAAGCAAAAATTTTGAATATCGTACCGGTAGGCATATCGGTCAAGGTACTAGAACGAAATATTTCGATATCGGTATCGTTTCGCATACCGTTTCGGAATAAGCTATACATAAAAAATTATATATATAAATACATATATAATTTATACTTTAATAGTCAATATATGAATAAATTATATATATGAATACATATATATACATATAAATAGTCTAATCTGAATTAGGATAAAAAAAATAGCAAAAAATGAAAAAACAAATGTTGAAATATGGTATATATAGTTGGTACAGGTATGGCAGGTATGAAACATGACTATTTCTGTACTGGCCACTATTCTGATATGATATGAAATCCAAAACACTGGATGCAAGTCCAATTAGAAAGTGGCAGAGGTCTTATGCAGATCTTGAGATGCTGCAAATAGAATTATATACGAGGCTTGTCTTGGATCAGCTAGAGTTGATTTCTGTTATTTGTCACAGATTATGGTTAAGAAGGAATGCTTTTGTATTTGAGAACTATTTTAAAAGTCTTGCAGCAATACTCAAATTGGCTCAGGATGACCTATTTTCTTACAAGTAGGTGCATCAAAAGTCTTCTAGTCCAGCAGTGACAAATTCGTTTAATTCAAGAGGGCATAGTTGGCATCCTGCACCTTGGCCACTAACGAATTGCACACGATGGGGCTTAGGCATTGAGAGAGTATAGGAAGATTCTTCCATGAGCATTAAAAAGGCTACCGTTGTATGATAAATTGCCAAAACAAAATGAAAGACTCAAAGGCAATTCTGTGAAATTCATATTCTTTACTGAATAACAAGTCCAACATTACAGCCATATATATAGAGTATGTAAAGTATCTCAAATACAAGAAAAAATGTTTCTAAAAGTTTCTAGTGCATTGCACTGTTACAAAATTCTATTATCCAGTTTTGTGCCTTGGCTGATGGCCCTTGATGGAGTTGTTCTCCTAAATCTGTTTCACAATCAAAACAACAGTTCCTGAAAGTATCAAACTAAACTACCCTAAATCTGAAATTTTGAAAGGAAGAATCTGAAACCCAAAGGAGTATGTGAAGGACAGCTGTTCAGGAAGAATTCGAAACCCACATGGCATAAATGTATTGGGGTTTGGGGTAACCTAGAAAAACATGAACCTAAAAAAAAGTCAAGAATCTGTAGCTTAATGTAGCTTCATGCATGGATGTAGTCATACCTCAAATATTTAAGGAGAACTACTTCTCTGAAGGTGAAAAATATAATGCTATATAACAAAAAGAAAATAGTAAAAATAGTGACATTTTGACTTGTTAACCCATTAATGTTATAGCCAGCTTCTTGTTGATCCATCTCTAGAAGGTCAGTTTCATCAATATATAGACAAGAAAATGCAAACAAGATAGATAATATTTAACCAAAAAGAACTCATAGGACAAAAGCTAAATAGGGAGGAAGATGAAATGAAGCTATACTGATAAATCAGGAATCATGCTTCCAATATGTAAACTGATGTTTGATTCAGGGGCATTCATTGAAAAACCAAATAGAGAAAAAGGAAAATAGCCAACAAACAAAACTAACTAAGTAGCACAGTGAACTTCTCAAATAGAAAGATAAATGAGACCAACATTACAACTATAGTATCTTCTTGCATCTGTTAAAACTGGAGTTGGGTTGCTGTTAAAACGGAGTTACAAACTTACAAGCTACAAGAAAACCAAAGAAAAGTAGGAAAACATACAAGTTACAAATATAGAAATAATAATTATCACAAAACACGTTATGCCACATATATCATCATCATAAAATAACACCATCACAAATTATCACAAAACATATTCTGCCCACACATTCTGAAGGATGAAATCAACTTCTTCGAAATCTGGCATTATGGAAGTTATTGCAAAAATGGTGGTTTTCCAAAAACAAAAAAGTTGGTTTCAGGAATTTGTAAATCAAGCTGAAAATTTTAGTTTCATTGAAAACAAGTCACTTGCAGACTCAGAAATTTGTCCTAGTGCTCTGCTTTTATGGAGTTTTGCAGAATTCTAAAGGTAAATTGATTCACCAATGTTCTAAGAAAATCATTTCTCTGCTTTGCCTTTGCTGCTAATAGCTTGATGGATAACATGTACACATTCAAACATCTTGCATTTATTTGAACACA
This sequence comes from Platycarya strobilacea, assembly GCA_036898215.1. NCBI lineage: Eukaryota > Viridiplantae > Streptophyta > Magnoliopsida > Fagales > Juglandaceae > Platycarya > Platycarya strobilacea. Next base: position 25,591,763 of record CM072555.1, on the reverse strand, counting down.
TAAAAGTGTATTGATGTTCCATTTGAAAATCAGATTATTTTTGTGTGTTTAAAACTCAATTAAGGTTCATTTGTTTTCTCACTGTGGTTATTTTCAAATCTTGTTTTGTCTAGATAAGTTTAAGTAAATAGTGACTTATAATGAAATTGTATTCTTCTTAGATACTGGAATTTTGAATTATTTGATTCTAATCCTAACTGATAGCTCTAATAAGGACCCCTGCAAACTGGCGGTTGAGGCGTATACCACAGATGAAAACTGGCAGGTGCTGGTTATGCTCGTTAGATAGTTTATTGATTAGTTTCTTTTTTCAAAAGTATTAACTTCTCCTAACATGTTGTAAATCTTAAAGAAGCATTGACTTCTCCAATAAAACAAAGCAATACATGTGTTCAAAGTAATATGCTGATTATCAATAACATCAATACTAACACATATATCACTACGTGCATTGGGTGGCCTTTCAATCTTCTTTATTTCTTTTTTAGGGTCAATTTCTTTAGGGATGGGAAGAGGGATTTCCTGCTCATGTTGATTGAATTTGAATTGATCCACTATTTCACAATTTATTCTTTAGATTATAATTTATATGTGAGGGCAAATGATACTTTTTGTGCAGATATTTCATTATTTTCATCTATGAAATATGCTAAAATCGTTATCTGAATTTTGAATTGAAATTTTTGTCTATTTATGGAGTACCTCATCCTAATATTCATGGATGCCAATTTAGCATACTCCCGAGAGGAGGAAAACCAGAGAGATGATGATGGCGCAAACTGAGTTTTGTTTGGGTGGAGACCGCTTTATAGGAGGAATATCAGGACAAGTTTATGTAATACATATCTGACTTTTTAAGTTTATTCATATATTTTGCTGAGAAAACTATTGCTAAAATATCCAATATCTTTTAGTTTCCATATTATTCATAGTACTATTAGGTTTGAGTTATTATTATCTATAGATGCTTGGTAACTTTTCTTTTTTTAAAATTATATTATTTTTGTAAAAAAAATCTATTTCACTTTAATTAGACAATGTGTTTTGCACGTTACTCTCTACCTAGTGTGTGTGTGTATATATATATATATATTGGTCAAATTTGATCCGATTTTGGATATATTTTAAAATCGAACCAGTATACATTGGTTGTGAAATTCTGAAGAACAAATAACACACTGATTGCACATCTAAATCAATTTTTCAATTTTATCAATTTTGGTTTTATTTTTCAATATACTTTATATATTCTAATATATGATAATGTAGTGATAATATATTGTTGTATATTATTATTATATTATATATTATAATTGTATTATAATATATAGACTAAAGTATATTATAATATATAGTGATATAGTATTAGCATAACTACAAATACTATAGACAATAGTGACAATATATAGTTATTTATATATGATTTTAAATTTTAATGTTATATTAATTAGCAATTTCGCTTATAATACAAATTATTTTATATATAATTATATATTATATATAATATAAAAACTCATGTAAAATATATTTTATATAATATAAAAAATTAAAACATATGTATGAACCGGTTCGGTACAGTGTCAAAAAAAAAAGTCGATATCAAACCAATTTCTACCGATTTGAAAAAAAATAAAACTAGTAACAAATTGAACCAATTTAAAACCAGACCAAACCCAAGTTTGCCGGTTTATAAGTTTTTTTCCCATATACACGCACATAACCCAATAATCCAGTGCACCTTCTTCCTCCTTTTCCTAGGGTTGCCGTACCAGACTCATGAGCTCCCACGATATTTCTTCCACTAGCTTATCACCATTATGTAGCACCTCTCTCTCCATGCAAGTTGCCGTCCAAACCAATGATGGAGGCCAACTTGAAGTACCATTGCAACCAACGGGAAAGAAGTGCAGCAACACCACCATTGCACGTCCTTTCCTCCACGGACCACACTGCAGCCCACCCTCAACAACACCTCCCTCAACCACAGACATCGTCGATCACCACCAACGTGAGCACAACCTAGATGCAGCCTTGTGTCATGTTTCGTGCCCACCATTGCACCACATTGAGCCACTACTTGTCTTATGCACCATTCAACAAACACCTCAACCAGTTTCTCTCTAGCAGCAACCACTCGGAGGCGAACGTATGTTAAGGCAAGCGCTATCAATGAATTGTCCAAAGTTAAAAAGGACAATTTTAGCTAATGCGAAAATGAATTTGGTTTTTCGTTATTTCATTTACATAAATCTCCACATTGAATCGAATAGCTATTTGTTCATTATATAATAATGTAGAAATAATTTGACTTTGGCTATTTAAATAAATTTCCACGTTAGATTATTCATTTATTCATTATATAGTGAGTAATTAATAGTTAAAAAATGATTATATATAATATTAATTAATAATTAAAAAATATTTTTTAATTATTAACTTATTTTATTTTATCCTATATATTTTACCGTTCTACCTATATGTTAATTAATAATCATATTTTAATCATATTTTAATTAAATTATAGATTAAAAATCTAATTAATAATCATGTTCTAATTAAATTTACTAATTAAGAATTAAAAAAGTCTTACTTATTTCTCATCCAATGCTGCAGGGTTTTGTAAATATACCTTTGCTGTCGTCCCAATGGTTGTAAACCTTATTCTTCTGTTGTTAGGATCCCTGTGCACACGGACCTAAAAGAGTTCGACATAAGCAAGGAAGAAATACCAACCAGATAGAGAGAAGGTGAAAAGCAGTCAGGAGGAGGTCACCTACCACTCCAATTGTATAAGGAGCATCAACCTGGGACAGTGCTCTCTCAACAGTGGCTATAAAATTTGACTCAATCACTCTTAAAGGAAGGGTGGCCCCTGGAAACAGAACAACTCCTGACAAATATCACATGGATCTCCATTTTAGAAAAAGTTGTAAGGGGACAAAAGAGAAGATAAGTAAAAGCATCCCCAGAATAATAAAAGACACTAGATAACAAGGTGGTGCACTCTATCAGCATGAGATCTCAAAAATAGTAGGATTAACAGTAAACTAAATTCTCTTTTCTTTGAAGTAGAAGCCATCACAACTGACTTTATGCATGATAGTGCAAAAGCCATTAGAGTATAATGGCACATGAATGAATGGTGATGAAATCTTCTCCAAAGAAGTTTGATAAAGAATATTAATTCCAGCTATTTAAACACATGGCAAGAACCATATTATTTGTCTTCAGTGCTCGGTACAACTCGAAATACAGAGTCCTCACTTCTTAATTCCAGAAAGTTTTAGATTATTCAACAACAGAACCCATTTTTTGTTAAAAATGGTGGATAACTTTGCACTAATGTGACTAAGCTTGTGTTGGATCTAGGGTTTTAACTCAGTCAACCAAAGAACTTCAACAACGCCAAGATTTGTACAAGAAATCAACAAGAAAACAAGAAAGAAACAGAAAGACAGAACAGATATGGAAAAATGAAAGAACACACTGTTTAACGTGGTTCGATCCTTTCGGATCTACATCCACAGGGGGAACTGGCCAGAGATCGTCTTATTGATGATTTGAGAAGCTGCAAGGTACGGGTTACATGCTCCAGGTCACGGTAGTGACCTCAACTCCCTCTCAATCTCTCACGGATTACAGAGCTTTACACTAACCCTCAGAGCCTCTCAGTGTTTGAAACGGAAACCCTAGAAAATGTATCGAGATATCTGACTACTATTCATCGCTAGTTATTTATACCCGAGCGTAATCACATACCCTAATTACATAGGATTACAACACGTGGCCATTAAAATGACCATAAGATCATGCGGGTCTAAACCTGTAAAATGAAGACACGTAGAGGCCACTTCGTTGACCATTATACAGATTATTAACAACAGAATTAAAACTGAAATAACTAAGTACAAATTGTTGACATCCTCTTCTCACAAACTCCACCTTGGCATCAATTTGACTTCAAGGTTCCCCATCCCCATCTCTGACTAGTTCCCACCTTTTATTTCCCTAGGTACCCTTCCTTCAGTTGGATCAAATCTAGGCAATGCTTGAATTTGGATCTCGGTAATGACTTGGTCATCATGTCTGCTGGGTTGTCCTCAGTTGGCACCTTTTCCACTTTCACTTCTCCACCTGCAACCACATCCCTTACAAAATGCAGTTTAATATCAATATGTTTAGACCTTTCATGAAAGACTTGATTTTTTGTAAGATGGATTGTACTTTGATTATCACAATAAATTGTGATATTACCCTCAAACAATCCTAACTCATTTGATATCCCTTTCATCCACAAGGCTTCCTTTATAGCCTCTGTCATGGCTATGTATTCAGCTTCAGTTGTGGACAAAGCCACAACTGACTGCAGGTTGGATTTCCAACTCACTGCACTTCCAAAAGCTGTAAACACATAGCCTGTGAGAGACTTTCTGGTGTCTAAGTTTCCAGCAAAGTCAGAGTCAACAAAACCACAGATTTCTTGACCTCTCAACACATTTCCACCAAAACTTAACCCTAGACTTACAGACCCAACTAAGTACTGAAATACCCACTTCAGTGCTTGCCAGTGGGATTTACCAAGGTTTCCCATGAACCTACTAACTAAACTGACAGCATAGGTTAGATCAGGTCTTGAACAGACCATGGCATACATGATGCTTCCTACCATACTTGCATATGGTAATTTCTCCATGAATACTCTTTCATTTTCAGTTTTGGGGGACTGATCTAATGAGAGCTTAAAATGCTGACCAATGGGAGTACTCACAGATTTAGCCAAATCCATGCCAAATCTTTTTAATACTCTTAATAGGTATGTCCTTTGTGATAAGTGGAGTAACTTATTTTTCCTATCTCTAATTATCTCCATACCTAAAATTTTCTTAGCAGGTCCAAGGTCTTTCATTTCAAAAACAGATTTTAAATTTTCTTTTACATGCTCAATCACCTCTTTACTTTTACCAGCAATAATCATATCATCAACATATAACAGAAGATAGACAGTATCACCATCAGAGGTTTTGAAGTATACACAGCTATCATAACTACATCTTTTAAAACCATTTCCAATCATGTGTGTGTCAAATCTTTTATACCATTGTCTTGGGGATTGTTTTAATCCATATAATGATTTTTTTAACAGGCACACATGATTTCTATCGGATTCACTTTCAAAGCCTTCAGGAGGCTGCATGTATAGGGTTTCTTCCAACTCACCATGCAAAAAGGCAGTCTTAACATCCAACTGTTCCAAAATTAAATCATGATAGGCAGTATATGCTAACAACAACCTGATAGAGCTGTGTTTTACAACAGGGGAGAAAATCTCATTGAAGTCTATACCCTCCCTTTGTGTAAAACCTTTTGCCACTAATCTAGCCTTGTACATAGGTTTTTCTACCCCTGCTATACCTTCCTTTTTCTTGAATATCCATTTAGATCCTATGATTTTAACCTTGTCTGGTTTTAACACCATTTCCCAAGTTTTATTCTTATATAAAGATTTCATCTCTTCTTGCATTGCAAGAAGCCAATTACTGGACTCCTTACTGTTCATGGCATCTTTATAAGACCTTGGGTCCAGATCTTCAATGTCCTGGGCTACAGTCAGGGCAAAAGTAGTTAATTCAGCCTGCCCAAACCTTTGGGGGGGTTTGATGACCCTCCTAGCCCTATCTCTTACAAGATTGTATGAGTCAATTGAATCATTTTGGTTATTGTCTGGACTGGTTTTAGCACTGCCTGGAGATTTAGGGTCTGTTTCAATAGGCAGTGAATGAAGATGCTCCACCTCAAGCTGGACACTGTCTGGGACAGTATCCTTCTGAGATTCATTAGAGCCAGTGGGAGCTCTGGCCATTTGTGACTCATTAAAGGTCACATCCCTGCTAATAAGACACTTTTGTTTACCTGGTTCTTCTATCCAAAGTTTATAGCCTTTTACACCCTCAGGATATCCAACAAAAATGCATTTCACTGCCCTTGGTTCCAGTTTATCAGTCTTGGTGTGCGCATAAGCAACACACCCAAATACTCTCAGATTAGTGTAATCTGAGGGTTTTCCAGTCCATAATTCCTGGGGAGTTTTAAAATCAATTGCAGATGAGGGGGTTCTATTTATCAAGTACACTGCTGTACTTACAGCCTCTGCCCAGAAGGTTTTTGGTAGTTTGGCATTAGACAACATGCACCTAACTCTCTCAAGAATGGTCCTATTCATTCTCTCAGCTAGGCCATTCTGTTGGGGTGTTTCCCTCACTGTCCTATGTCTTGCTATACCCTCCCTTTGGCAGTAGGTATTAAATTCATTTGATAAATACTCAAGCCCATTATCTGTCCTAAGCTTCTTTACCTTCCTTCCCAGTTGATTTTCAACCAAGACTTTCCATTTCTTAAATTTGTCAAAGGTTTCACTTTTTTGTTTAAGGATATAGACCCATACTTTCCTTGAATAATCATCAATTATGGATAGGAAGTAATTCCCTCCACCATGGGAACTTACCTTTGCAGGTCCCCATAAATCAGAGTGGATATAATCCAAACTCTGCATTGTCTGATACACTCTAGTTTTAAAACTTACTCTGGTGGATTTTCCTAGAATACAATCCTCACAGAAGGGAAGGTCCCCTAGGTTTCTGTCACCAAGTAACCCCTGCTTGTGGAGTTCCTTTAAACCCTTAAGGCTGACATGGCCTAGTCTCCTGTGCCAGAGCACAGTATCACACTCCCTTTCACTCTGTACAGTAGATGCATGTCCAATAATAGTCTGACCTAGGAGAGTATAAAGACCATTCTTTATCTCTCCTTTCATGACTACTATGGAACCCTTGGTAACCTTTAAGGTTCCAGACTCAGACTTAAAGGAACACCCAGATTTGTCAAGCATTCCTAAAGAGATTAAATTCCTCTTTAATTCAGGTATGTATCGAACATCCTTTAGTATCCTTTCCATACCATCATGCAGTTTTAATCTAATTGTTCCAATACCAAGAACCTTACAAGATTTGTTATTACCAAGCATAACATGTCCACCATTTAACTCAGAGAACGTTTCAAACCAAGGCTTACATGGACACATATGAAAAGAACACCCAGAATCAAGAATCCATTCCTTTTCAGATTCTACTTCTGAGATACAAAGTACCTCAGCACTCTCATAGCCATCTGATGCAACAGAGGCATTTCCTTCAACTTTTGTTTTAATCCCTTCTTTAATTTTTCTCTCAGGACAGTCTTTCTTGAAGTGTCCCTCCTTGTGACAGAGGAAGCACTTCAACTGTTTTCCCTTTGGTTTACTCTTAGGTTTATACTTCTTTCCCTTTTGTCCAGGTTTTTCTGGTTTTACTCTAGCCAATAAGCCCTCACCAGCTTCACCTTTTGGCTCTGTGATGTTCTGAAGTTTCCTAGCATGTAAGATGGACTGTACCTCATCTAGTGACAGACTCTCTCTACCATACATGATGGTTTCCTTGAGATTAGTGTATGAACTATCCAGTGAACTTAACAGTAATATGGCCTGATCCTCATCCTCTATGACTATGTCTATGTTGGCCAGATCTAGGATGATTTTGTTGAACTCATCCAAATGGTCTTCAATAGACACACCAGGGGACATTTTGAAAGTGTAAAGCTTAGTCTTCTTATGAAGACAATTAGTCAGGGATTTGGTCATGTATAGAGACTCTAACTTTAACCAGATCCCTGCTGCAGACTCCTCATTGGCTACCTCCCGTAATACCTTATCTCCTAGGGAAAGAATGAGGGCACTATGTGCCTTCTGTAAGATCTCAGGTCTTATAGTCTCAGACGACGAGCAGCTAGGTTTTTCTTCTGATGACCCTTTAGGCACTTTCTTGTCTCCAAGAAGTGCATCCTGGAGACCATGGTGCACTAACAGAGCCCTCATCTTAATCCTCCAGAGGCCAAAATCATTCTTTCCCGTAAATTTCTCTATCTCAAACTTAGCCGACCCCATCTCTAACCTACGCTCTGATACCACTTGTTGGATCTAGGGTTTTAACTCAGTCAACCAAAGAACTTCAACAACGCCAAGATTTGTACAAGAAATCAACAAGAAAACAAGAAAGAAACAGAAAGACAGAACAGATATGGAAAAATGAAAGAACACACTGTTTAACGTGGTTCGATCCTTTCGGATCTACATCCACAGGGGGAACTGGCCAGAGATCGTCTTATTGATGATTTGAGAAGCTGCAAGGTACGGGTTACATGCTCCAGGTCACGGTAGTGACCTCAACTCCCTCTCAATCTCTCACGGATTACAGAGCTTTACACTAACCCTCAGAGCCTCTCAGTGTTTGAAACGGAAACCCTAGAAAATGTATCGAGATATCTGACTACTATTCATCGCTAGCTATTTATACCCGAGCGTAATCACATACCCTAATTACATAGGATTACAACACGTGGCCATTAAAATGACCATAAGATCATGCGGGTCTAAACCTGTAAAATGAAGACACGTAGAGGCCACTTCGTTGACCATTATACAGATTATTAACAACAGAATTAAAACTGAAATAACTAAGTACAAATTGTTGACATCCTCTTCTCACAGCTTGTAATCTAGACATGCTTCGATAGCCAACCAGGTAGGTACTATAACTGAAAGTCAATACATCGATATTTTACATAAATTGATAAATAAGGACCTTCAAGATAAAACAGTGGGAGGTTCAAGATGGCGCCGCCTTCCAAGAAAGCCTTCCGATGGTTAGTGCCTTCAACCTCTGTTGCATGCAGGTGATATCATAAACCCTATATGTTTTGGATGAACATCAATATATGTATATGCATGAAACAGAAGATATATGCGGCTATGCCTTCTGCCCAGATACACACGTGATGAAGCCAAATAGGTGTTAAACGTAAAGTCGCCAGACGAAGTAGCACCACCATAACCACGATCACTTTAATTTTTAAGAAATAAACATAGGAAAGTCAGCAGCCAATGAAAATAATCAAAACGACATTAGTGAAATCAATTCCAAAGCATTATGAAGGGAAAAATTAAAAATTAAAATATTAAGCACACCCATCCCCTTTCTAATTGAAGTTCAAGCTAACATGCAAATTTTAGCTTGAACTCGTATTTTCCATACCTATTAATCTCAAATTTCCATATCCATTAATTCAACTTCCATGGGAGACAAAAAGACTTCTGAAATCAAACGACGAAGAGAATAGCAAAATTACGTGGCAACAAACTCATCATTGGATGGCTCGAGGTGGTCATCTACCTCTTTGACCTGCAATTTCTCGAGATCGAGCTCTCGAATCTGCTCCCTCCTGTGCCTATCCATTTCCAATATACGATTGTCGTCCATTTCTTCTTATTTGCTCTCACTCCAATAATTCTAGGGAAAGTCTGAAATATTGAGAGAGAGAGAGAGAGAGAGAGAGTAAAAACCCATTCTGTGAGTAAAGGGGTTTCAATGTGCCAAGGTGGAGCTCGAGATGAGAAGGAATTGCCAAGCGTGAACAAGCTGCCGACGGAAATGAGGACCTCGCGAGACTTTTAATCTGAGGACATTGTCTCTGATCGACCACATATTGAATATGATAGATTCTATGCTTCTCTCTTCGCACTTGGGATGACCGAATATGGTCAGAGTTTGGGTTGGAACGTGGCCGGAGCGAAATGGCTTTGAAGATATAGAGTTTCTCTCTCTTTGCGACACGGGATTCAATCGATAAATGTAATTTCTCTCTTCTCATCCCGCTCAAATGGGTTTATCCGATGCGCGCGATTTCCAATTTTTTTTTTAAATCATCAGAACATCACGCCACGTCATCCGAATCCATCAACTCCAACATAAAGCAGACTCTGTATAGACTTATTGCTTGCCAATATACTTCGTTTTACACTGTTATTATTGACCATTGACTTGCAACAAGTTGAGAGGCAGCATTGGATGTTCCGAGGACACTTCAAATCAATAAATATATGAGATTGGGTGTATGTGAAAATGAAAAAATAATTAAGAGCAACCACACTCAAGCACACACACTCATATGAACAGTAGCATGAACAGTAATATGCTACTGTTCATGTGAGTGGGTGTGCTTGAGTGTGGTTGCTCTATAGTGTTGCTTGTGAAAATGAGATCCATAATAACTCATTATCTCTTGAGGATTACTTATAGAGAATAGCGATTTGGCGATAACCATTACCATTTTAAATTTGTATCTTTGGTGATCTCTAGACATTAGGGGAAGATAACTCCTGTCTCTTAGGAGTTACCTTGCTTGAGATAACTTCCATTTGAAATGAATATTCTAAGAGCACTCATAACGAGTTGTCTAAAACACATTTTCTTGTATAATTTGAAGAAAAAGTTTTCAAAATGGCTTCCAACGGACCCTATTGTTGAGGACGTGTCTCGCCGGCCTCCTGTTCCCAAATCCTGCAAGAAGAATCAAGAAAAGACGGTGGTTTTCCACCCAAGAAAACTCCGATACTTAAGTTAATAACCACGTATTTACGGGGAGAAATCATGAATGCTCACAGTTGAGATTTACCTGGTATATACAGGCCTTTGAGGCGATACATATCCTTTGTAACACCTTCGTAATTATCGTGATCGCGTATCTGCATAAGATATCTTTTTGAGTTTGGCGATATTTCATATCTGTATAAGATCTCATGAAAGGTGGTAACGGGTTGATATGTATTTTGGACTCTGCAGAGTTGGGCCCGTTGTGTACTTTTTCTTTCTAGTGGGTTTTTAACGCTGGTGGGCTTTTGAGCCAAAACAGATCCTACAGTTACTCTGCAAATTTCCTTCATCTTGAGGCTTAGGGAATTTAATTCTTTTTTGGTTTTGATTTCCCGCGAATGCAAACTTGGGAATTCGTTCATTTCCTCTGATCATCGGGTGCGTGCTGTCTTCCCGTCTTCTCATATGACGGTTACACCTCTGTATTTATGTCAGGTCATCATATTTCCGTCTGTTGGCATGCCGCACTTGTTTTCTTTAAATACCTCTTCTCTTTCTCTCTTCATTTTGCTTTTCTGCATTCTCTTGTTATCAGGCTCTTTCCGTCTCTGCTCCTTTCCTTTTTCTTGCTTCTTGCTTTTCTCTTCTTCTTTCTTCACTACTCCTATGGCAAACCAAGGCAGTAGATCGGCTTAGCCTTTCGACATCCCTAAGGGCACGACCTTTGACGGTTATTCGTAGCGTTCCAGTATTCGTGAGAAGCACTTGGCCGAGATTAGGGAAGAGTTTAAAATTTCGAGTTTGGTTGTGATGAAAGTCCCCGATTCGGGTTGCTGCAATGACGAGGGGTTTTCTGGTTGGGTGGCCATCTCCGTCGCCGTGCTATCGCATGGTTTGAAACTCCCCTTCTGCTGCCCCCTTCGAGATATTCTAGACCTTCTAGAACTTGCTCCAATTCAACCTCACCCTTTTGCCTTGAGGGTGTTCTTGTGTGCTTGCATCGTCTTTCGAATGGTGTTGGAGCCCTTTCGTGATCCTTACCCCGATCTCACTTCTCGTGAGTTCCTAGCCTTCTATGATGTGAGGGCGGCCACTAAGGGATGCATGGCTGGTTTTCGCAAGAAGGAGAAAGACTAGTCCCTGGCGAGGTTTGAGGGAAGGTATTCTAACGCCAAGACGTGGACTGCCAAGTTCTTTTTTATTAGTGGCCAAGGATGGGAGTTTCCTGATCAAGAAGAGGTCTTTAGGGATTTCCCCTTCAGAACCATCTAGCGTCCACTTCCTGATGGTAGACGTTTGTGGTCAACCATGTCCCCTTTATCCCGCCGAGAACTTACTCAGATTGATGCTATCAATGCCTGGGCCATAGATCATCCGAAGGATCTTTGGACTGACAAGTTACTGACGCCTGACATATTGACCGGTTCTTGACGTCTCTGAACCGTTCCTTTATTCAGGAGCGTGACTTCATGATTACAGATGTCATCCCTACCACTTTGTCGGCGCCTTCAGAGAAGATGGCGATGGGTGCTTTTTTTGTGCGAGACGTAGAAGGCAAGCCTAGGAAAGCTGATTGGCCAGAGACTGCTGCGGTGGAGGGCAAAAAGGAAAAGAGGTCCAAGAAGAAGAATGATGAGGGTCATAGGAAAAAAGACTGCCTAGAGGGCTCTTGCACGAACCCTCCACCCAAGAAAAGCAAGGCGCCCACTGGAGGCGATCAGGAGCTGAAGCAGGCGGCCCAAATTCTGAAGAGGAGCTTGGCGTCCAAAGTGAGCGCCCATGAGCCAAAGCCTCGAGATGTGGTTTCTCCAAGAGGTGGTGAGGACACAACATCAACCCCGCTAGAGGGGTCTAAGTCATCAGGCATTCGGATTGTGGCGCCCACTTCATCTGCGGGCATTTCTCCTGCAAGGCCACAGTCTGCCGGTTTGGGGGATAGGGAGATGTTGGCCAATATAGCTCTCTTCGAACTGGCCGCCACTTTCCAAGCTCACGCCCCTCTTCAGTCGAGCTCCCAGGCGTCCGTTCCAGTTTTTTTGGCCCCAACAACTGAAGGACCAGTGAGGGGCGGCGAGCTTCCTCTTTGTGTCGCAACCGCCCTTCACTTGGAAGGAGTTGCGGGTCCTGGTTCACGCCATCACTCGCCCTCAAAAGGTGTTGCTGAGGAGGCAGGTACCCCACCTGTGGGAGTAGAGGAGACGGGCCACAATGACGTCCAGTCTTCTGGTCAAGAGGGCATTGTGTCTCCCCCCTCTTGGGGACGCCCGAAATGACTCGATGGCTGGCCCACCCACTCAGAGACGCCTCCCACTACCGTGTCTAGAGGTAAAACTCCATCCTTGGTCGGGAGTGGGGAGCATTTCTCTCCGCCGCCACTTCACACCCCTTCGTTTGACGGGAACCCGGAGTCCTTCATTGATGAGGAGTTGGACCATATGTTCCCTGATGACTCCCACACCACGTGGGTAGGGTCTGTTCATCCAGGATTGTTGCCCGTATCTGGGCATGTGCCAGATTCTGCGATGGGTGTGGCTCCTCGGGAGAGCCGTCGCCGACATGGCTAACTAGCTGAGGGAGTGGTTTTCCACGATATTATTCGGGCTTACACTTTTTGTTGTTACCTTTTGCATTTACTTACTTTTGCTTAGGTTGTTTTTCTTGGGGGTAGAGGGCTTGACGGCGCGGCTCGCGACCAATTTTCTCAAACGGGAAGAAAGAATTTCCGGGAGGTGGCGAGCGGACAGGGCCGAAATGGAAGTGCTGATTGAAAGGAATAGGGAGCTTGAGCTAAGGGTCGCCCAAGCGGAAGGTGTTGCCGACTCCCTCCAGGGGGAGCTTGAGTTGCGTGAGGGGGAGGTCCTTGAGCTCCGTGATGCTGTTCGCCTTGCCCAAGAGGCGAAGGCCAGGGATGACTTCTCTCACCAGGTTTTGCAGTCGGAAAGAGACCTGGCAATGGTGCAGCTCCGTGAGGCCCGGCAAGGCTTTGATGCTGAAATTGCCCGCTTAACTTCTGAGTTTCGTGCCAGCAGCGGGGAGTTGTGCTCAGCCCGGGAGAAGTTGCTAGCCTTAAGGAAAGGTACAGCAGGCTGACCAAGGATTTACTATACGCCTTGGAGAAGGCTTGCTTGGCAACCCAAGAAGTGTCCGAGGCGCAGGGTTTGCTACTCGAGCTTCGTAAGCGCCATCAAAAGTACAAGGTGAGTCGTGCGAACACAGACAAGGAGCTCAAGAAGGCCAACCTAGTTGCAATGGCCAGGGATGAGGAGTTGGCTAGAAAAGCTGCTCAGTTGTCTGCTGCTAGGGAGGAAAATTACCGCCTTCGGGCTCAATTGGCCTTGCTTCCTCAGGTCTGGGACACGGCCTTCACTTTTGGCCATGGCTCTGGGATCCTGCGCCTTCAGAACCGTCTTCTGGCTGATCCGGCGACCAACCTGCAAGCTCTCGACATGGGCTTGTTATCCCCAGAAATGGCTGCTTGCCACCAGGCCGACACTTTCGGGCGTAATGAAATCCCCGATACCTTTGCTGGGATGCCCCCCTTGCCGCCTCCCAAAGAAAACGGCGACCCGTGACGAGGAGTCGTCTTACCTTTCGCCATTCTTCTTTGTATATATATTTTTTTGTTGTACGATATAACCACAATTTGTACTTAGACTCAATTTATAATTTGCAATAGATCTTTTCCTTGACCTTTGATGATGCGTGCTTATCTTTGTTTTTGTGACTATGTGCACCTTTTGGGTCGAGGAGTGGGTCTTCACTTGTCTTGAGTGTTCAAGGTGGCGTGGTCAACTGATTCTACGTCCTTTCTTTTCGTTTGAGGTGGCGAGGTCGATCGACTCTGCGTCCCTTCTTTTTTTGTTTTGAGATGGCGTGGTCAATCGACTCTGCGCCCCTTCTTTTTGTTTGAGGTGGCGTGATCAATTGACTCTGCGCCCCTTCCTTTTGTTGGAGGCGACGTGGTCAATTGACTCTGCGCCCCTCTTTTTCTTGTTTCTGTTGGGTCAGTAAGGATGAAGTATTTCAAGAATCCAATTGAAATAAGGACGTCGGAATGGAATTTGATTAAACGCGAATTGGCGAAAATCTAATAAAAGACATGGTTGAAATTACTACTGGTAAATGGGAATTGACGAAAATCACAATAAAAGACATAGCTGAAATTACTACTGGTAAAACCTTCAAGTGCTCCGCGTTCCAAGGCCGAGGTAGCTCTCTCCCTTGACTGTCCTTCAGCCGGTACGATCCCCATATACTGTTCGTCACTACTATATATAAGGTCCCTCCCATTGCGGCTCTATTTTTCCAGGATTTTGGGTGGTCACCCCGCATTTCCTTAGAACCAGGTCTCCGACTTTGAAAGTTTGGGGCTTTACTCTTTTGTTGAAGTATCGTTCAGTTCAAAGCCTTTTCTTATAACAATCTGGCTTTTGCCTTTTCTCTTTCTTCCTCCACTAAATCCAGATTTTCTTCGAGCTTATTGCTGTTTTGATTAATCGAGAAATGACTTGTCCTACAACTGGGCAGTCCTACCTCCACTATCGGTATGGCCTCTATTCCGTATGCTAGGGTGAATGGGGATTCCCCAGTTGGCATTTTGATTGACGTCCTGTATGCCCAAAGTACTCCCGGAAGTTCGTCTGCTCAAGCCCCTTTCTTCTCTGCGACTTTCTTTTTTAGGATAGAGAGTAAAGTCTTGTTAGTTGATTCGGCTTGCCCGTTAGCTTGGGGGTGACCTAGCAAGGAATACTTGGGTTTAATTTTTAACTCGGCACACCATTCTCTGTATTGGTCGGAATCGAATTGCCGCCTGTTTTCTGTTATTTGCTGTGGGGAATTCCAAATCGGCAAATTACGTTCTTCCACAAAAACTGTGTTACCACTTTTCTGGTAGTGGTCACCTAGGGTTCGGCTTCTGCCCACTTGGTGAAATAGTTCACGGCTACTATTATGAATTTGACGCCACCTTTGCCTGGTGGGAAAGGTCCTACTAGGTCCACGCCCCATTGGGCAAAAGGCCAGGGTGCCGTAATAGAGGTCAATTCCTCTGGCGATGCGTGGGGTATGGGCGCATATTCCTGGCACTTGATGCATTTTTTTGAAAATTCCTGTGCATCCTTTATTGCGTTGGGCCAATAATAGCCCACTCTGATTGCCTTCCTGACCAGGACTCTCCCCCCTGAATGATTCCCACATATTCCTTCGTGTATCTCGGCGAGAACATATTGCGCCTCCTGGGGCGAGATGCATCGCAATAGAGGGGCGGAGAGTCTTTCTTGTAAACAATCCCTTCTATGAGCACAAATCTCATCGCTTTCCTCCTTACTTTTCTTCCTTGATCTCGTCCCTCCGAAAGTTTGCCCAATGCTAGGTATTCCACTATTCCGTTTGCTCATTTGGGAAAACCACGATCTAACGCTGCTATCTCCGCGCCGACGGCGGGTATCTCAATGACTCTCCTTTCTACTTGCCAAGGAAGGGGTGTCATTTCCATCCCCGAAGCTGTTCTGGCCAGCTTGTCCGCCACTTCATTGTCTGTTCGTGGGACCTCGGTTATGATAAAATATGAGAAAATGTCTAGTATTTCCCATACCCATTCCAAATACTTTTTCAATTTTACGCTCTTAGTGGCGTACAGTCCCAATACTTGGTTGACAATGACTTGTGAATCTGACCTGACTTCTACTTTCGTCACTCCAATCTGGGAAACTACTGAGAGACCGGTGATTAGTGCTTCGTATTTTGCTTCGTTATTCATCACTTTGAATGCAAGTGTAGCCATATAATGCCTCTCTTCGCCGTTGGGACTTATGAGGTGTATTTCCAGGCCGCCACCGGTCTTGTAGAATGATCCATCTATGTGCATTACACATGGTGTTCTTACCGGTATCGTAGTGGCGTCCTGAGCTTCCTGGGGGAATCCTGTGAACTCTGCTACAAAATCTACCAGTGCTTGCCCCTTTACTGTCTTCTTGGGCTCGTATCTCAGATCGAATTCGCTCAATTCGATTGACCATCTTATCAGTCTTCCCGTGCAGTCTGGTTTCCTTAGGAATTTTGCCAATGGTGCTTCTGTGAGTACCTTTACTGTGTCGGTTTGGAAATATGGGCGTAACTTCCTGGCTACCGTTACCAAGGCAAAGGCTGGCATTTCGATCTTAGGGTACCTTACATCCGCTCCCCTGAAAGCTCGACTTACGTAATATATGAGATGTTGGTCGGCTCCATCTTCTTTTACCAGGACAGCGGACACCGCATGCGGGGAGGTGGCTAGATAAGCGCAGAGCACGTCACCCTTTTCGGGCTGCTTTAGGAGCGGTGGGTTTACCAGATACTGCTTTAGGTTCCTGAACGCCTCGTCACATGTTTCATTTCAAGAATGTGCTTTACGCAATACGTGGAAGAAATGCATACACTTATCGGTTGACCTGGCTATGAACCTCCCCAGGGCGGCCATTTTCCCTGCTAACCGTTGCGTCTCGTGCAGGTTCTTTGGTGGTTTCATATTGATTATAACCTCTATCTTCTCGGTGGAGGCCTCGATTCCTCTCTTTGATACGATGAATCCCAGAAACTTCCCTAACTCGACGTCAAAGGTGCATTTGGCAGGGTTCAGACTCATCTTATAGTGGCGCAGCACCTCGAATGCTTCTCTCAGGTCAATAATGTGTTGGGCAGGCTCCTTGTTTTTCACTAAGAGGTCATCTATGTAGATTTCCATGGTTTGCCCCATCTGCTTTGCAAATATTCGGTTGATTAACCTTTGGTAAGTTGTTCCTGCGTTCTTTAATCCGAATGGCATTACTTGATAGCAGTACAATCCCCGGTCGGTTACAAACGCCGTCTTTTCCTTGTTCGCCGCGTACATCTGTATTTAATTGTATCCTGAGTATGCGTCCATGAAACTGAGCGTTCGGTGTCCCGCTGTTGCATCCACGATGAGGTCGATGCGTGGCAAGGGAAAACTATCTTTTGGGCAGGCTTTGTTGAGATCGATAAAGTCTACACACATTCTTCACTTCCCGTTGGTTTTCTTCACCATGACGATATTGGATAACCATTTCGGATAATGGACCTCCTTGATAAAACCGGTGGTGAGCAGCTTCTCGACCTCCAAGCTGATGGCAACGTATTTTTCCACGCTGAAAGACCTTTTTTTTTTGCGCACAGGTTTATGCGCAGGGTTCACGCCCAGTCTGTGTTCGATGATAGTGCTGTCTATGCCTGGCATTTCTTCGTGGCTCCAAGCAAAAATGTCTCTATGCTCCACTAGCAGTTGTTTCAGACTCTCTCTATCGGCAGGGGATGAGTTTGTGCCTATGCGCAAGATTGTCCTTGGGTGGTTTGCAATCAGAGTTATAAGCTCCAAAGATTTGTTGACCTCGGCATGTTATTGAATCTGTCAATTTCCGATTTCTACACTTTCTTGTGATGCCTCGATCATGGTGGGTGGAAGCGGCGGGAGGAAGGTCTCTTCTAGCTCTTCGATGGTGCAAGCTTCGTTTTCGTTTTTCTTCAATTTCTGTACATAACACTCCCTAGCCAATACCTACTCTCCTTTTAATTCTCCTACCCCGTTGTCGATCGGGAATTTCATCTTGAGGTAATACGTGGAGGTTATCACTTTAAGGCGGTTAAAGGTCGGTCTCTCGAGTATAACGTTGTAGGAAGAATGGGCTTTCACTATCAAGAAGTCGATCATGGTAGTCGCTGTTTGTGCTCCACTCCCGGCAGTAACTAGAAGTGTGATAGCTCTGACTGGCTGGATTGCTTCACCAGAAAAACCCTTCAATGGTGTTGGGGAAGGTCGTAGTTGTCTGGTATCAATGCCCATTCTGTTGAACGCGTCCCAAAACAATATGCCAGCTGAACTTCTGTTATCCATTAGTACCTGCCTAGTCGTGTAGTTGGCTATAATAAGGGTGACTACCAGGGCGTCGTCATGCGGATATAGTATCTCTTGCCTATCTGCCCCTCCGAAGGATATCACTTCTCGTTCTTGGTTTAGTCTCTGCTGCTTAGGCGCCTTGTCCGAGTGGATGCGCCTTGCGACTGGATGTGGATATCCCGCCTCCAGCGAAATCCTCTTGTTATCGTCCTGATTTCCCCGATAGGTTCTCTATTATTGTTGTTTCTCGGAGGTGACCTATTCCTGCCGCCTCGGGTGGGGGTCCTGTTTCTGCCGACGTTCCCTCTGTTGTTTGCCCAGCCCTCATCGTTCCGAGTGTTGTTGCCGCGGTTTCTCCACTCGGGACTGAAGCTCCTCTTACCTCTTCTCTCGGTTTCTTGGCGCCTCCTTGGTTTTGATCACTCTACAATCATGTGCTCCAATTCGTCTGTTCCTATTAGGTTAGCGACCCTCTTTTTCATGATTTTACAATCTTCGATCCAATGTGACGTTGTCTGATGGTACTTGTAATACCGATCTCCTATCTGATGTGGGCACCCTTCGCCCTTGTCATCCTCTTCCTCCCTGACACTCAGGTTGTTATGTATCAATCTGGTATTTCGATCCGTGTACCTTTCTCGTATTCTTTCCTGTCGACTTATTCTCGCTTTCTTGTTATCGCGCCCGCTTCGCCGTTCGCCCTTTTTGCTTTCTTTGCGGGGCTCTACCAATGCTTGCAGCTTGTCTTCGACGTTGACAAAATTGTCCGCTTGATCCATGAACTCTCTTAGGGTGGAGGGAATCTTCTTTGCCAGATCGACCATGAAGGGACTTTGAGGCCAGATTCCACCCAAGAGGGCGGCCAGAGTGATCTTCTCGTCCTGATCATCCGTTGTTAAGCGTTCCTTGTTGAACCGTGTGAGGTAAGTCTTGAGGTCCTCCTCCTCCTTTTGCTTGACTATTAGCAGGTAGGCGGCTGGACGCCGGCACCTTCTGCTTGGCATAAACTGGGTTAGGAAAAGTTTAGCTAACTCCGATCGACCTCGGCCTGAGGGTCCCAAACCATCCCTTCGTCGTCCCCTTCAGGGTTAAAGGGAAAGCCCAACAAACGATCTCGCCTGGGAAGCCGTGGAGCGTGATGTAAGCTTTAAAGTTTTCCAAGTGATCCACTAGGTCTTTAGACCCATCGTACAGTTCAATTTGGGGAAGTTTGAATTTTCACAGCAAAGGGATCCCCATGATGCGCTCGCTCGCTATATGATAGGTCAGTCTAACTCAGTAAGCTGTCGATCGAGGAAGGTCACCCCATCTTTTTTGCTATTTCTTTATATTTGCCTGCAAGATTCTTCAATTCGTCGTGCAGTTTTTGTTTTTCTGTGCGCTCAAGCTCGACCCCAATATTACTGTTCGCCTCTTACTCTTCTTGCCCGTTGTTAGGTGGTGCAACAATGTTGCTGGATTCAGCGTTCTTTTGCCACAAAGTCTCATTCTCCTTTTGAAGCGCTTCCAAGGCTTCCAATGTTGTTTTCAGTCTTTCCTCCGCCACTGCTAACCGCGCTTCCATCGATGCTCCTGTCATTCGGCTTGCTATGGAACATGTCACAATTGGCATGCGAGATCCATGTTAATCGTCTGTAAAGTCAGATCCTACAGACGGCGCCAATGTTGAGTACGTATCTCGCTAGCCTCCTGTTCCCGAATCCTGCAAGAAAAATCAAGAGAAGACGGTAGTTTTCCACTCAAGAAAATTCCGATACTTAAGTTAATAACCACGTATTTACGAGGAGAAATCATGAATGCTCATAGTTGAGATTTACCTGGTATATATAGACCTCCGGAGCAATACATATCCTTTATAATACATTTCGTAATTATCGTGATCGCGTATCTGTATGAGATATCTTTCTGAGTTTAGCGATATTTCGTATCTGCATAAGATCCCATGAAAGATAGCAACGGGTTGATATGTACTTTGGACTCTGTAGAGTTGGGCCCGCTGTGTACTTTTCCTTTCTGGTGGGCTTTTATCACTGGTGGGCTTTTGGGCCAAAATAGATCCTATACCTATATTTCATCTTTATTTTGCATTTATTTACATTATTGCTGCTACATCTCGCGGTAAATTATTCCCAGTGTAAAACATTTTATATTCATTTCTCTCTCATCTCTCTTCCTTTCTGCCATTTCCATATTTGCAGAGTCTCTTTTTCTTGAATGAACTTCAACCCAGAGAAATGGAGGATTCGAGACAAAGATGAAGAGAAATGGAGATGGAAGCCCAGAGGTGATGGAGAGGAGAAGAAATGGAGACGGAGACAAGGAGAAAGGCGCCAACTTTTCTAGAGAAATGGAGACGAGAAGAAATAGAGATGGAGATTAGGAGAAAGACGCCAACTTTTCCAGAGAAATGGAGACGAAGAGAAATGCCAACAAGGAAAAAACAGAGACAAGGGGCACGGTTGAATGATGCTAGGGTTTGGATGGACGGGGGTGGAAGACGAAATGTAATTTGGGTTTGAATATTTAAATGAATAAAAAATAAAATATTGATATTTAGATGATATAAAAAAAAAATAGATTAGCTTAAAGATGATATATTAAAAAAATAAATAGGTAAAATAGAAAAAAGTGAGTTTTGATAATGTATCTTTTTTTTTAAAAAAAATAGAGTATCCGTTGTGAGTGCTCTAACCAAGTGATAATTGAAATTGGCGATATTTATCTCCCATCTTTTGAATTACAATTGGTGTGCTGTGGTAAACGACTAAAAATAAAACTTATACTTCTAAAAAAAAATATGTAATAGTGCAAGTAATGATTATTCTCACAAAGAGTGTCTATAACCTAATTTTATACTACTTGAATAAGGATAGGGATTTTGAATATAACGAAAATAATTTCATAAAAAAAAACAATTAAGGAACAATTCAATTTAAGACATTGAAATCAATCAAAAGAACAAACTTTAATTTAAGCCACATCTACTATCAAAATTTTATAACTGATCATCGATGCAAATATATATATCAATTAATATTTTAAATATTCATCGTTAGAACTATTTTCATATTTCTTTTTAGTTGTAGGTAATTAGAAAACAAGTGATCTGATTAACCCTAATTATTAAACAATCCAAGACAAGCGCTAAGGAATTAATCTAGTACAAGCCTTAAGAATCAGAGAGATCAATAAAACTAAACCATACAAATACAAGGGGTCGTATTTAATTTAGTCGAGTATTTTTCTTAAGATCTAATAATTTCTAATGTATCAAATCATTAAATCTTAATTGCTTCACAGATCAAAGGAATCAAATAATTACGGATTTGATATCTAACCTAGCAATAAATTACAACGAATAATAAACTATAGACCTCCTAGTAATTAAACGAGATAATCATAAAAATAGGCACAGAATAACATGTAATACTCAAATAATAAACTAAATAATAAAAACACAATTTAAACTTCACAATTTTATCGATTTCGAGATTTTTGTTTCCTTTCATCAAGTATAAAAGTTTCATCACGTAAGACAATGATAAAAACTCAAAGATGAAAGATAAAAAGATGAGAGGATAGAAGAAAGATTTGTGTGAGTTATTTTTTTTGGTCCAACATCACTGAGCTCCTCTTTCATATACACATATATATACACATATATATAATATATATTAGTTTTGGTCGCAACCTGCGATTCACGTTTGCTTTGTTCTAAGAAAAAATTAAAAAAAATACTTTTATTGAAAAAAATAAAAGTATTACATTAAGATGAAAAAATTTATGTCTACCTATAATATTTATCAATTCAGTTCCTAATGATTTTATTTATTTATTCCTTTGGTTTTTGATTTCTTTTTACTATTATTTTATTTTATTATTATGTTTTAGTTTAGTTTATTTTCAATTTATTTTATTTTATGATTTTATTTTAGCTTAGTTTTCTTTATTTTATTGTTTTATTTTATCTTATTTTATTTTATTTTATAGTTTATTTTATTATTATAGTTTATTATATTATATTATATTATATTTATTTTGTTTTAATCATTTCGATTTATTTTATTTAAATGATTTATTTTATTTTAGTTTATTTTATTTTATTTGCTAAGCTAACTGGACCCTACCCGTGAACCCAACTAAACCCGTGAAGCCCAGCCTGCAGCGAAAGAGCCCATGAACCTAGCTGAGCCCAAACCAAACCATCCCAAAACGCACCGTTTTGGATAATACTTGATTGTTTGGGCCAGTGTGTGTGAGAAAAGGCTAGGCCGTGAGCAAGTGGGGAACCTAATTGTCTAGCTGCTGAGCCCATGAACCATAAAAGCCCAACCCGTGAGTTATAGAGGTCATGAACCCGTGAGTTATAGCTAGTGAGACCAGCCTGTGATTGAACCCATTACCCATGAAGCCGTACTGAGCCCATCTCCTCAAAACCCCCCCAAAAACACTGCCGTTTCGTGAGAAACACTGCCGTTTCGTGAGAAACGCTGCCGTTTTGTGAGTAACACTTCCCCCGAAACGCACAGCTCGCCTTCAACCCATAACTCGTCATCAACCCGAAGCCCTTAACCCCCGCAATTTCTCCTTAGCTCTTCTTCGTGCCGCACGTCTTCTTCCCGCGGCTTTATCCTTCCACCGTCGACATCCTCCTCAACTCCGCCACCCGCGATTCTCTCTCTCTCTTCTCTCGCTTTTCTTTATGTACGCCGTCCATCCGGCAAGCCCTGGCTGTCATCTTCCCTCTCCTATTTAACTTCACACTCAGCCTTTCTCAATACAACTAATATGCAAGAGAAACAAATGGAAGACGAACGAACCAATGTGCAGAGAAAAAAATGCTAAACAGAGAAAAAAATAAAACAAAATCAAATAGAGACATACCCAGCGCACTGCAAAAACCAACCAAGGAAACCGAAACCAATCAAAGCTTTTTTTGAAACAAAAACGTCGCTTTTCTAAGAACGAAGGAAATCAGATGTTCATCCACAGGAGGGAGAGAGGCGTTTGGTTTTGGAAAGAGAACACAAGAGTACATGCAGAAAAATGAAAGAAGCGGAAAGTGAAAAGGACAGAGAAAACAATATATGTTGGACTTTCCCTTTTCCTTAAACCGACCCAAACCTGACACAAGAAGAGATTGAAAGATTAAAAATAAATAAATAAATAAAGCTGACAATCTCTTCTGACACATATATATCAAAAAGACTAAAATAACTTCACTCATATAGACGTAAAAGAACAAGACATAAGGAAATCAAGAACATGACCAACGAAATTATATCACATCCGCGTGCATATTAATAGCTGGAATAGATAATCACTACTTACAACAATAAATTGTAAAACAAAATTCAACCTAAAACCAAATTCAATGAAATAGAAATAGAAGAGAAGCCAGCAATGAGCAACACGGCAGATAAGTAAATAAGTAAATAATTGAGGAATAGAAACAGAAAGGAAAAGTAGCTGACAATGCACTATTTATCTGCTATCCCTACTTATATTATAGTAGTAAATATATATATATTAATCTGTTTCTTGCATGCCCTTAGATTTAATGTGTGAAGAGTCGTGCTCAATTTAAACTTAGGTTTCTAAGTGAAAAGCCGATTGAAATTCAATCCATGAAAACTAGAGTATCGTGCCCAAATAGAAATAAATCATGCGGCCTCAAATGAATTTCATTTCTATGTATTTTCAAGCCCAATCATGTCACTCATTCACATACATATATCAATGATGCCCCATGCATGTTGAAGCCTAAAAACAAAGTAAAGTGTTGTCCCTTTTTAATTGAAGTGCAACTGCGTCCAATTGAATTAACGTCCGCACAGGTATGCAAACTTCGAGCTCAACTTAGACCTTGATGCAACCAGTATCTCTTAAAACTTAAAACATAAAAATTTTAGATCTTTGTCTTGGTATTCTATAGTATTTTGAATAATCTCAATTGAATCTCGGAAGATAGAGTTATTCTCAGATTACAAAACAATGTCAAAACTGTCTAAAATCACTCAATTAGCTTTGTTTGCACTTAACGCCTATAGTTGCATCCTAAATCAAAAATAAGAATAATGAGTACATTTAGGTATCAAACAAGTATAAAAAATTAAACATTAAGGGATAAAAATGACATTTTGCATTCTTATCAAATTCCCCCACACTTAACTTTTGTTCGTCCTCAAGTAAAACTCAAATTTACTTTTCCAAAAATATCAAGGTTGCAATGCCATCAATAAAGAACAACCAAGCTCTTCAAAACTCATAATATATCATGAACAAACAACTTACAATTACTTAGTAAGCATTTTCACTCGAAAATGAAGTAAACTAAATACGTAGACTCTCGCAGAAATAAACACTCGACTCTCATGTATTTGAAGGGTATGGTGTTTCGCTCAAATTTATTCCAATGGAAATGATCTGTCGATGCCCTTGCCTATACTTCGAATCAGACGTAAACCGAGACATCAGAGATAAATAACATAAGGATACTCACACATCATGTCATAAGTAAATGCATGCGCCTAACTTATTAGCAGTTTGCAAAAAGTTTTCGCAGTGGAATAAGATCAAGTTGAGAATTATAGGGAATAAATATAAACTTGCCACACATCACATAGTAGAACTAATAATTATCCCAAAAGCAATTTTATTCATATCATAAGGTATCAAGTTCCACAAAATACCAATATTTCCAATATATAGAAAATATCCAAAGTTCTCCAAAATTATCAAATTATAACTTGAAACATTACTAGAAAAAAATGGTCCCGTTACCCCCTCCTTAAAACAAGGGTTCCTTTGCATAAGAAGCAAGGCGGTCATACCAAAAAGGGGCTACAACATCAAGAAGAGAATACTCCACCAGACCCTCAGGAGTCTGAGGAGTCTCTCGGGAAGTCTGACTCGTGGAATCTATCGTCACCTGCAACAACTTCTATTGCCCCAAAAGGAACGATAGTCTCTTTTGCTTAGAGATTTTAACCAATCTATTAACTTAGCATGTGTAAGGACACATGGCATTTTAGGGATTTAAGTTAGAGATGATTTTCGTATGGGAGCAAGGAGAATTGGGGTTGTCGTGTATCATTTTTTGTTCTAGCTCAAATTTGATACTCAATGGAAGATCACATGTATAATTAGTCATTTGGCATTTTCTATGAGGTGTCACAAGAGGAGCCTTGCCACTTTGTTTGCTAACTAAGCCTAAAATAAGGAGGGATGATTATCCTAAAATCTAAGAGGGACATATGGCCTACGGCAAGGGGTTGAATATATAGAGGTCGACTAAGCTAGTGGGGAGTTCTCTCCCTTTTCCAATTCAAACTCATGGTAAGAAAAAGAGCGAAAATCCTCTCCACTTCCTCGCATACTCATCTACCCAACAATCCACTTCAAGGCTTTTAGAGGTGGTTTTAAAGGGAGTTTTTCTAAGGCAAAGCTACTTTACAAGTAAAATCTCTTGGAGAAATTAGTAAGTGCACATATAATCTTATTTTAGCATTTAATTGTATATATAGATGACATATGTTATAGATAACTCTCTTTGAGTGAATATCATGTCTATAAATGATTAGATCCATATATGCTTGTGTATAGTGGTTTTATGGAGAAGTAAGGAAATATTTGGAGAAAACCTTGTGAAAGCAAGAGTTTATTTCAGTTGATTATAGATGGGAAGTTTCGGCAAATTGATAGGTAAAGTTGTTAACAAGAGAAGTTGAGTTTTGAGACTTGCAAGGGTACGGCCTTGGTGGGATATCTAGAGGTGTTTGATTTTTAAGTTTATAAGTGATTTATATGGTAATCTATATAAATTCTTGAGTGATTGAGGAAAATGATATTA
This sequence comes from Platycarya strobilacea, assembly GCA_036898215.1. NCBI lineage: Eukaryota > Viridiplantae > Streptophyta > Magnoliopsida > Fagales > Juglandaceae > Platycarya > Platycarya strobilacea. The sequence continues at coordinate 25,565,563 of CM072555.1, read as the reverse complement.
TGAAATTTATTGAAGAATAGTGTAAGATATAAGAAGGGTGGAATGATTGATTGATGAAAGACCAATTGAAGAAAATATATATTATCAAGTGTATGAGGATCTTCGGCCATGATATTGGCTTAGTTAGGGAGTTTTCAAAATATTTTAAGTGGAGAAGTAAGTTAGTTTCAAGGAAAAGAGAAGGAAGTCTTGGAGTTAACCTTACTTTAGGGCTCGGCCTTATGCTTTTAGAATCAAGGTGATATTATTTTGTTTTCAAGTGATATTATCTATATTTTAAGTGAAAAAGAATTTTTGGATGTAAGAATTATATGTGATTTGCAAGTGCATAATTTATATATCATATGACCCGTGAAAGCATGTAGCATGCATGAAAAAATTTAAGAGTACATGCATGTCCAAGTACGTCACAAGATTTTATGTTATGGATCGCAATGTTTTTCAAAGAAATATGAACATAAAATGTTACAAGAACAAAAGAATAAGTTTATGAAAAGTCGCATTATGACAATGAAGGCGATATGTAACTACTGGATGACTGACATGCTAAAGGTGAAGACAATACGTAACTGCCGTCAAATAATAAGAAGTCGTTTTATGACGATGAAAGCGATACGTAACTGTCATATGACTGACATGACTTGTAGTGAAGGCGATTCAATCTCCGGCCATATTATGACAAGTCTTGTCTAGATGGTGAAGGTGATAGGTAACTGCCGTATGACTAATGAGAATAAAATACCCGATGGTGAAGGCGTTATGATCTGCAGTCGAGGTTAAGGCTAAGATTTACATGAATATGAAAGCTAACGGTAAAGATAATTCGATCTACCGTCATGCTAAGAAACTCGACGGTGAATACAATTCGATCTGCCATAGCGGTTAAGATTAAGACTTGTATGAACAAGAATGAAAATATGAAACTAAGATTTCCATGAAAAGATATGTCACGTCACGAAAGGTTTTGTACCTGTGTCAATTAAGTCATTTTTCTAGAGAATGCGAGTTTTTGGAAAGAGGTGCATAAGTCATGCATAAGTCATGCATAAGTTTTGCATAAGTCAGTTTTAAAAATTTCCATGGTCATATCATTTGCATTCATATGTTATCCATATGTATTGTAGTGCTTTTATTATGTTATCTGTGCACTTATTAAGATTTTTTAAAAATCTCACTTTTTTATTTTTATCTATCATTCCATAAGGAATGATAGATGTTATTGTAGGAATAGGTGAACCACCACGAGACCCAGATGTAACGGGAAATTTTAAGGTCTTGAGGGTCCTACAAAATACTCCTATTCTAATGAGATGATCCCTCTCGTATGTAATCTATTTCTAAACCAAGAAAGAACCCTTGTGGGGAAAAGAAAAATAGTTATATATTTGTTTTTGGAAGCATCAAATAATGATGTGTAGTGATGAGAAATTGGTACAGTAAGCTTTATATTTTATAAGATTATATGTTTTTACGATAGTAAATAATTAGTAATATTATTTATTCCGCTGCGATATATTCTGTATACTATTAGTAAGTTAGGCACATGCACATATTTTCTGCATGAACAAAGAGGAATATAGCCTAACATTATAAATCACAACGTTTCAATTTACGTTAGATTCTAGACGTAAATTGGTGACGTTATAAGGGGGTATGGCTGCTTATACTGCTAGAAACTTTGGTGGTTTTGAGTTGCAGACTGATTTATTTGCGAATTTCCATAGCTAAGATTGGGGTGATCCCTCCATCCTAGGTTATACGTGCTCGAATAGGGATCTACTTCCTTTGCGGTTGTCCAAAAAAATCACCTGTCGCATTCACTTGATCAATGGGCTCCTCTTGAAAACTTGGGCACATATTACTGACTATAGAACAAATCCCACAAGCCTTTACCGTTTGTATATTACCTATAGCCATTTGATAAACAAGAGAAGTTAGACTCGCAATTTACTGTTTAAGCGAGAAAATATTTACCTCATTAACTTGCTTAGATGGAAAGTCAAGCCTAGTGCCAAATTGTTGAAAATTGGCCGCCATGTTTGTAATCAAGTTTTTCGTAGCCTCGAGTGTTTTATCCACCAGAGCTCCACTAGCAACATCAATCATGCTCCTCTATCAGTAGGTAGAAGGCCCTCATAGAAATACTGAATAAGTAGCTGCTCACTAATTTGATGATGGGGGCAGCTTGCATATAATTTCTTAAAACGTTCCAAGTATTCATGTAGGGACTCTCTAGTATGCTGCCTTACACCACAAATTTCTTTTCGAATGTTGGCCACCCTAGAAGTTAGGAAATATTTCTCCAAAAATAGCTTCTTCATCTCGCTCCATGTGGTAATACTCTCGAAGGGTAGATAATAGAGCCAATCCTTAGCCGAATCCTTTAAAGAAAATGGAAAGATTCTTAATTTAATTTGATCTTCAATCACCCCCATAAGTTTCATACTTGTGCATACCACATGAAAATCTTTTAAATGCGTGTCCTTGATTTTCATCTGCAAGGCTGTGAAAAGTGGACAAGAGATGTATTAGTCCATATTTTAATTCAAAAGTAGTAGTAGCATCTAAAATAAGAAATATTATGCATAAAGATTGTTGATTTAAATTAGGAGTGCTAGCTCCTTTAAAATTCGATTTTCAGCCATGACTTCTTCATCTTCTAAATCAGAATCGCTAGCAAATAGGGAATCAAGAGCTAGATCGTTCTCTTCAGAATTTCTTCAAGCTTCCCTCCTTAACCTGTGCCAAGTTTTCTCTAATTCTAAATCACACTAAAAATTACCTTGATTAGAAGATCGAGTTACAGTCATAAACAATCAAGGAAACTCTAATAAACCAAAATATATCTATATATATAAGAATATCAAGAAAAATCTAGAGTAATAAAAATAAATACATATAACTATCTAGTCCTAATGTGATTTTTTTTTTCAATTTTTTTTTTTCAAATTTTTTATATTTAAAAAAATAAAATAAGGATCTCAAGAAGCACAAAAATCAGCTAGAATCACTCCTCGGCAATGGTGCCAAAATTCGGTGTGCTGTCGCAGGCAACCAAAAATAAAACCTATACTTCTAAACAAAAATATATGTAATAGTGCGAGTAAGGATCGTTCGTACAGAAAGTGTCTAGCCTAATTTTATACTACTTGAACAAGGATAGGGAAAAATAATTTCAAGAAAAATAAAAGTAACTAAAGAACAATTCAATTTAAAATATCGAAATCAGTTAAAAGAACAAATCTTGATCTAAGTCAGCATCCACCATCGAAATTTTACAACTGATCATCGATGCAAGTATATATCAATTAATACTTTAAATATTCACCATTGGAATTATTCCTATCTTTCCTTAGTCGTAATTAATTAGAAAACAAGCGATATGATTAACTCTAATTACTAAACAATTCAAGAAAAACATTATGGATTTAATCTAGTAGTAGCCTTAAGAATTAGAGAGATCGATGAAACTAAACAATACAAGCACAAGCAGTCGTATTTAATTTAGTTGAGTGAGAACTTTAAGATCTAATAATTTCTGACGCAGCAAATTATTAAATCTTAATTATTTTACAAATCGAAGGGATCAAACAATTACAGATTTGATATTTAACCTAGGAATAGATTATAATGAATTATAAACTAGTAGGCCTCCTAGTAATTAAACCAAGTAATCATGAAAATAGGCACAGAAGAACATCCAATACTCAAAAAATAAATTGAATAATAAAAACACAAGTTATATCTCACAGTTTTATCGATTCCGAGTTTTTCTTGTCCAATGGTGCTAAGCTCCTCTTCCAATATATATATATATATATATATATATTGATATCTGTTTCTCGCTTATGCCGTTAGGTTTAATGTGTGAAGATTCCTGCTCAATTCAAACTTGGGTTTCCAAGTGAAAAGCCGATTGAAATCCAATCCCAGAAAACCAAAGTGTCATGCCTGAATAGAATTAAATCATGTGGCCTCAAATGAATTTCATTTCTGTGTATTTTTTGCCCCAATCATGTCACTCATTCACATACGTATATAAGTGATGTCCCATGCATGTTCAAGCCCAAAAACAAAGAAAGTGTCAGCCCCTTTTAATTGAAGTGCAGCTGCTGCATCCAATTGAATTAATGTTAGCACAGATTCGCCAACTTCGGGCCCAACTTAACCTTGATGCAACTAGTATCACTCAAAACTCAAAATATAAAAGTTGTATATCTTTGTCTTAGAATTCCATTTTATTTGGAATCATCTCAATCTAATCTTGGAAGTGAGAATTATACCCAGATTACAAAACGATGTCAAAATTGTCCAAAATCACTCAATTAGTTTCGTTTGCACTTAACGTCTCTTGTTGCATCCTAAATCAAAATATAAGAATAATGAGTACATTTTGGCATCAAATAAGTATAAAAATTAAACATTAAGGGATAAAAATATGGCATTTTGCATTTTTATCAACAATTCTTTTGTAGTTAAAGTTGTGGGCTATTAAGCCTTGGCCATAAGGCCCAAGGTACTAAGCCCTTCGAGGCTTTACTTATTAATCACAGGCTAGGCCGCTAGTGGGCTCAAATATTCCTTCTAGTTACCCCACTAAGTTTATATACTGGTACATAGAAAATTAATATTTGTGATTTCATGCATCGTTACTTACCCCCTAGTCCGTAGGCGCACTGACTAATTAATTTTTTTCCCCTTCCGCTAGTGTTTTTGCTTAGCACGCATGTCACTACACCTTCTTAGTTTTAGCAAATTTCTTATGTCAACTATAATTGTTCCCGAGCAATAAATAACTTTTAAATAGGCTCTACAACAATCGCCATACGCGTCTATTCATATTTCCAAGACAAGTTCATGATTACACCTCTTGATTTTTCTTTTAATTAACGAGAAATTCTCATTTTGTCTCTTTCATCTCTTCTGCACTCTCTGCATCCTTCAATCCCAATATGCTTTCTACAAGTTATACTTTCTTTAGTTTCTTTCGATCTTTTTCTCAAACTTTTCCTTCCACCCTTGTTGTTGAAATGGCTGGTCGCGGTTACTCAAGATGTTCCTTCAAATCCAAGAATTAATCTTCTTCATTTTGAAAACCCCCACCTTTGAGGGGTTTTCAGGGTGCTGACATTAGGGAACGTTATCGCACTCTCGATAGTGTAGATATGTCTATCCCTAAAGTAGGGTGCATTGATCGAGAGAGTTACACCAAAAAGGTAACCCTTATTGTTTGTGCCCTATCTCATGGGCTTCAACTTCCCTTTATCCATCGAGTGTACGGTGTCTTGGACTTTCTCAAGATTGCCCCCGCCCAACTCCATAGTAAAGCATGACATGTACTTACAATGATGGACTAGCACACATGTTAAAGGATAGTGCTTGGCTTCGACCAGATTGAAGCGAAGCACTTTAGCGGTGAATAAGCCTACAATTAGAACTTCATACTCTACTTCATTGTTGGTGGTTTTGAAAGTTAGTGTTGCCATGTAGTGGTACTCTTGGCTTGTCTCTCTGGTGATATGAATCTTGATACCTCTTCCAACTCGACAGGTAGATTTGTCCACAATGACCGCCCAAGGTTGTCCTAATGGCACTGTGACTTCTACCTGGAGTCCTGTGAAGTTAGCCAAGAAATCTGCAAGTGCTTGCCCCTTAATTGTAGTTTTGGGTGCATAACCAATGTCAAACTCACTGAGTTCTATTGACTATGCTACGAGCTTGCCTGAGGAGTCCCGCTTTTGTAAGACTTTCCCGAGTAGGTGCTTTGTTATCACCTTGATTGAGTGGACTTGTAAATATGATCGTAGTCTCCTTGCGGCTACTACTAGTGCGAATGCTAGCATTTATATTTGCTGATCCTGACTTTCAAACCTCTTAGACGCATTTGGTATAGTAGGCTAGTGCATGAATGCCTTCTTCTTCTTTCACCAAAACTGCTATGATAGCGTGGCGAAACACCGTTAGGTAAATATACGGGATTTCTCCCTTGCTAGGCTACTTCAATGAGGGAGGGTTGGCCAAGTATCGATTGAGGTCCTAGAATGCATAGTTGCATTCTTTGTTCCATGGGTGTATTTTCCTTAATACTTGTAAAAAGGGTATGAACCTCTTTAAGGTGGCCACTTTTCCAACTAGACGTTGGGCAACAATGATAGTTTGGCGCAGTGCCATGTTTAAGATGGCTTCGATCTTTTGCATATTAGCCTCGATTCCTCATACGGAGGCTATAAAGCCAAAAGACTTGCCCAAGTTAACCACAAAAGTGCACTTGGTTGGATTTAGCTTCATCTTGGATTTGAGCAATATTATAAAGACTCCCAAAGATCCTATAGGTGTTGCCATGCTTCTTTGCTTTTAACTACGAGGTTATCAACATATACTTCCATGGCCTTCTCAATCAGGCACTTAAACATTCTATTGACTAACCTCTGGAAAGTTGCCCCATCATTTTTTAATTCGAATGACATGACTCGATAATGTTTATGAATGTCGTCTTTTCTTTATCTGCTTTGTTCATTCTAATCTAGTTGTACCCGAAGTATGCATCCATGAAACTCAAAACTTTGTCCCCTGTTGTAACGTCCATGATGAGATTGATTTGTGGAAGTGAAAAGCTATCCTTAGGATAGGCTTTGTAGATATTGGTGAAGTTTGCGTACATCCTCCACTTGCTATGAGTGTTTTTGATAAGCACCACGTTGGAGAAAGCCATTAGGGTATTGCACTTCCTGTATGAAAGCCTACGACCAATAGTCTATCAATCTCCTCGGCTATGGCCATGCACTTCTCTATGCTGAATGATCTACACTTCTGCCATACTTTCTTGGCTTCTGGGGTCAACGCACAAGAAACATTCTATTGCTACGTTATCAATTCCTAGCATATCTTTGTGGCACCATACGAACACTGCTATATTCTCAATTAGCAATTGTTTGAGTGCCTCCTAATAGTCTTGCTTGAGTTTCGTGCTGATCCTCATGGTCACATGTCCCAAGTATAAATTCACAATCTCTAGTGGCTCTTTCGCCTTTACTTGCAACAAGTATTTCCTTCATTACATGTGGCGGTGGCGAGTGTCCCTTAGTGTTTCCAACTAGATATACTATGGGCACCCCTACTTTTAACTTATGGACGTAACATTCTTGTGCCAATATTTGCTCACTCTTAACCTCGCCGACTCCTGTTTCTGTCGAGAACTTCAACTTAAGGTGGTAAGTTGAAGTTATAACTTTTAGGTTGTTCAAGGTCGTTCTTCCGAATTTAGCATTTTAGGAGGGTAGAGCCTCCACAACCAAAAAATCTGTCATGGTAGTTGCTTTAAGGATGGTTTATGCCACTGTAACTGGTAGTACAATCGTGCCCATTGGTTAAACATCTTACCCAAATAATCCTTTCAATAGGGAAGGAGCTACTTGGCCTAGTCTATCTGGGCTAATGCCCATCTTGGTGAAAGTGTTCCAGACTAAAATGTCGACTGAAGTTTCGTTCTTGACCAGTACCCATTTGGTAGTGTAGTTGGCCACCAATAATGTAATTAGTAGGGCATCTTCATGGGGATACAAAACTCCCTCATAGTTTGCATCGCCGAATGAAATGGTAGGGTCCCCTTAAGTCTCGAGTATTTATAGGGTCTATCCGTCGTGTATACCTCATGATATCTAGCCCTACATGTGTGGGCTTTCCTACTCGATGTCATAGCATCGCCCCCTACCGGCCTTCATCTGTTCGTGGTTTGAGATAGTTGGCTAGAATTTTTTCTAGCTTCCCATTTCCGGTCATCTCTTGGACTCGTTTCTTTAAAGTGTAGCAATCTTCAGTCCAAGGGGATCTAATCTGATGATATGCATGGTAACATTGATTTTCTCTTGGTGAGTGTTCCCTTGCTTTTCTCCTTAACTATTTTTCTGGACACTGAGTTTGTTGTGGATTAGGCGGCGCCCATGTTTGTGTTGACTAGCATACTGGTCGCGCCTGTCATCCTTGTGATTCTGGCCATGCACTCTTTTGTCTCTATCCTTAGAACTACTTTGGTTCTTAGTTTCAGACTTCAATTCTTGTTTTTTTGGCTCGAGGAGAGCCTGCAGGGTGTCTTTTGCATTAAAAAAATCGTTTCCTCAATCCATGAATTCTCGCAAGGTAGAGGGATGTCTTCTCGTTATCTCGGCCGTAAATGGGTTCCGAAACCAAACTCCTCCTAAAAGGACCGCCAAGGTAATCTTCTCATCTTGGTTGTCAGTACTGAATGTCTCTTTATTGAAGCACGTCAAGTAAGCCTTTAGGCTTTGTCCCTCATTCTACTTTATGGTTCGTAGGTAAGCTGCTACCTTACGGCGCCTTTTGCTTACCATGAACTGAGTAATAAACTACTTTGTTAGTTACTCAAAACTGCCGATTGATTCGGGACTCAAGGTTCCTATAACATGCACTTCGCGTAGGCCAATGAGTGTCACTTGATTTTTCTAAGATTTCTAATACGACACAAGATTCTTGATTTAATAATAAAAATAATAAGTATTTCATAGAAATTGAGTTCTGATAGAATGTCTTAAAAAAAAGAACATTAACTAAAATAACTGAAATTAAACTTGTGTCATAAAGACGCTTATTTCCAAAAAAACTTAAAATTTAAATAACTACTCAATCTATTCTTGGTCTGCCTACTCGCACTGGTTCTCTTATTCACCTAGATAGTTTTAGAAAAATAAGAAACAAACTATAATAAGTCGATGACACAATAAGAAATCCACCTCAACGTGTAAGTAATAAATACTATAGGAAATTTTTATAAAATTTTCATGCTGAGATCTGAAATATGACTATTCATGCTGATGCTTATGCTATGCATGACTAACCTATTTGTATTACTAACTATCTTAAACTGACTAATTGGTTTAACTGACTGATCTGAGTTAACACGATTGATTTGAGTTAACATGACTGATCTGATTGACTTAACTGGTCTGATTTAATTAAACTGTTTTAATTGAACTAATTGGCCAACACACTTAACCCTGTGTGCAAGATTGCACCAGTATCTTGTCTCGTTGCAACAAATGGAGCCGCTGATAGTACTCTAGCGTACTATGATAGACCATGCTTAGGTCCGTGGCTTGCACATCCACTCTGATTTGATATGCATTGATACCATGCATCTAAATGACCATTTAAATTAACTGATTATTGATCTAATCTTATACTTGAACTTAACATAACTTATGTGACTTATGCGAAATGAGATGCATAATTTACATATTAATATAAAATAACTATAACTCGCTAAATCTGAACATGATGTTGAATAACATGATCGTGAGCTGTGCTGAATGATATGCTTGCATGACATAAATAGACGTAAATTATGCATACAAATTTTAAAATAGACGTAAAAGCCCTAAGGCTGGGGTTTGGCCAGAGGGATGAGCATAATCGAATTTACAGTATCGACAAAAGACTATTTGAGAAAGTCAACAACAAAATACATAGAAGTATTGAAAGGAAAAAAAAATAGAGCACTGCACACGGGATGGGTCTTGCGATGCATACCGAGAGGTCTAAGGGATGACCCTTTGTGTTGGAGGACCAAGGTGGTTTACTAGGCTTCTCGACAGTTCCTACGGCATTTTTTGGGTGGTTTCTAGGGAGCTAAGTGGTGGGTTGACGGTTAACACAGAGGGGCTCATTTGCTGTCATATCGAGAGAATGATCGATGGGGTTCTCAATGTTCGACAGCAACACTAGGCTTCGCCAGAGGGAGTGGTTGGCGAATTTCAGATGAGGTAAGTGACTCTGTTGATGGTTTATTTGTGATTTTTGATGATGGGTTTGCTATGAGTGAGTTGGCTAGTATTCGCTGCCGAGTAGGTTAGCTACTATGGTGTTTGTTAGAAATTTCTGTGGCTTGTGGTGTAAAGGGTTGTGGCTTGGTTAGGCAGAACGAAGCAGCTGATGGCTTGCTGGTTGCTGCCAAGTGGTATTTTTTGATTTGCTGGGTTATTTCTAGATTTCTTGTGTTGGTTTCTATTGAGGTCTAAGGGAGATTTTATAGACAAGGGGAAAGGGTAACGTGAATGATCTGGAGAATGACTTTGAGTTTGAAAACAGGGTTTAAAATATGATTGGAAGCGAAGAATTTTGAATTAGAGATGGTTTTGGTTAAAGATTTTGACTAGAATTTTGAGCATTTGGATTAAGTTAAAGAGTTCGGGAGTTTACTTCCTAATTGAAAAACGGTGCAGCGGAACAACTTGATCATGAGAATAGAGCTCTGAAATTAAGTTGAAACTCGTTAGAATTTGATTGGAGTTAATTTGAGATGCAGAGCAAGTAGGACTCTTATTTGGATTAGGATTTTGAAGTCGTAAGGCGACTATGGTTTGGATGATGATTTTTGAGTTTACAATTGATTTGGAAACCATTCAAAATTAAAATCTAATGTATCAGTAAGCGGCTAGCTAGGGAAAAGCTTAAACAAATATAAGCATTGGAGATGTATCTTAATAAAATTGTAGAGAAGATAATAATAATAATAATAAGTAAACAAAAATAAAAATGAACTCCAAATTTTGAGTCGGGGATGTTATAGTTCCAAACCAGACTTGCTCTGTTTCTTTCAATGTCATTAGGAAAGCTTGACAAGCCATGTGACATCCTAGTTTTTTTTTTCTTTTCTATAGGACCTTGTTCATACTCGGATAGAATGTATGTTATTTTATCCATTCTATTTTGAGGAGTTTGGAGTCCGGAAAAAAAAAATAGAGCTTTGGATCAAGTGACGTTTTGAGAAAACAAAATTGAAAAACTAGGATCTTTTCATTCAAAGGTTTCGGTCCTAGAATTTTCTCATTTTCTTCGGAGCCAAACAGCCCCTTCTTTCAACAAAAAGATTTGGTTTGTCTTGAGTAAGAAATCCTTTGGTTTTAATCTTGGTTTCCTTATATTCTTCTAAGATTTTTTTGCTTTGTTCTTGGGAATTTTGTAAGTAAACTCTTAACCTAAGGGTTTAAGAGTTTGTATATACTTTCATCAAATATTGAGAAGATATACAAAATATTGTTTGTATATACTTGAGTGAACTTGTCCGTTGTTAGCATTGCTATTCCTTGTTTGCTTGATGGATTATTTCTATATCTTCTCAATATTTTGTTAAAATTTTACCTTAGGGTTTAATCTAAGATTACTTGATGGATTATGGTGAATATTTGATGAAAGTATGGAAGGAATGAGACTTAGTAACTCTTGGCCAATGTGGTGAGTCATGGTAAGATGATTGATTGATGAAAGTTAGATTTTGGGAGTTTGTATGTTTCGACCGTGGTGAGTTTTTAAAGGAAGCATTGGGCTTTTAACTCATGATTGGTGTTATGATCTTTGACCTAATTCTTTAGATGGTTTATGGATTTAAATTCATTGTTTACCTTAGTATATGATTTCGGGTGTATGCATGACTTAAGATTTAGATCATGTTATGTTGGGTTGTTGAAGAAAACAAGGCAAAGGAACATCTTAGGGTTTCGGCTAAGACCCTAATTTGGCTTTGTTATTTAGTTTTAATGATCTCTAAGGGAATACATGAGTTGGTAGAAAGAAAAGAGGAAGAAAATAGGGTCATCGACCCTATGCATGTTTCGGCCTTACCCCCTCTAGGGATTTGGTCGAATGAGCATGTTTCTCTTTCAGCTTGAATATAATATTTTTCTTGAAATGTAATTATGCTTGCATGTTGTAGCGTAATCAAATAAGATTAGGGAAATGCATGCTTCAAATGTCTCATAAACTACATGCTTTACATAAGAAAGTCAAGAGTTTGCATGCAAGTTCATCCAAGTCACGAGTTTCATGTCTTTGGGTTATTATGTTTTTCAAAATAATTAAGTTAACAATTTTTCTATAAAAATCCTAAAGGCTAGGGTGGGAAAATACCCTAGTGAAACTCCCTATTCATTCAAGAGTTACTAAAATTGAGGGAAGCTCATGGGTCGACAAAGAACAGTCGACGGACCTCAAATGGTTCCTATTAAAGGATTTCGGAGAGAGGTTGCACCTAAAACTAGTGGATGCCAAGGACGATGAAGGCAAAGTATGCGAACTGCCATTAATAATATGAATAAGACGTAGTCATCGAGACTAAAGTAGTCGTAAAATGATGCAATAACTAATGGGGCACGCACGGTGCATAAGGGAGCTGTGAGGTATCTAATGAATCACATGAAAAGTCATGACATGAAAGGGTAGGAGCCTAAGAATAATACGAGCAAAAAGAATGACACGAAATGTTATGAGTACTAAGAAAGATATGAAAAATTTACAAAAAGTTATGAATATGTGTCAAAGAAAGTCAAAGATGCATAAAAGTCTTTTTTTATGAAAATAAATGGTGCATAAGTCACGTCATAAGTCCCACATTCATGATGCATGCATTTGTTGACGTCTACCTTTATATGCTTGTAATGCCTTTGTTATGTTATCTGTGTACTTATTGAGAATTTTTCGAAATTTCACTCATTTAATTTTCAACTATCATTCATTCCCAAGATAATAGAAGAAGTGTTTGTAGGAATAGATGGATTCACACAAGAGTTAGACTCCCTAAGAGACCCCACTGAGCCCTGAGGGCCTGATGGAGTACTCCATTTTTTTTGAGGAGGTAGCCCCTTTTTGGTACGGCAGACTGCTAGAGGATATGGGGCAGAACGCATCCGTGTCGCAAAAGGACTTGCGACCGCAGTGGTTTGGTGTTTGGTGTTCCGCCTCGATGGATCCTTATCTCTCAATGACGTTTACGCCTCATTGAAAGGGATAAGCCATCGACAGGGCCATAGTTTGGGCATGGGTCGTTTTCTTTTTGGCCATGGATATAAGAGCGTAAAGGAGGAACCCCCTTTCTAAAGAGGCATGTGTGTTATTTCCTTTCGAGTCTAAGACAATATATTCTCTTGGTGATTTGAGGGATTTGGTTCTCCCACCGTATTTTGGGAGCTTAGATTGTTATGACTCGATACATTATAGTGTTATGCTTTATATAAGCTTTTGGAATGTTACTCTAGCATTACCATGTGATAATTAACAATTTAATTTAATTTGCCTATCCTATTTTTTCGCTATGATGTTTATTGCATATTGCTAGTAAGTTAGGCATATGCATTTTTTTTCATGAACGAGGGATATGTAGCCTTGTGTTACGTGTCCTCGACGCTTCAGTTTGCATTCGATTCCAAGCGTAGGCTAGAGGCGTCGACAAGCCACTTCTCCAAAAAAATCGTAAAGGGTCGTGTGCTTTGAAATTCTTAAGGTGATCAATGGGATCCTTGGACCTGTTATATAGGTCTATCTACAGGACCTTGAACTTAGTTGGTAGCGGTACAACCATATTCTCCTCGCTGTAGGGAAGGTCTATGCGAGCCAACAACTGCTTGACAGAGGAGGAACCTCCCATCTTTTTCGCCATCTCTCTTCATATTTGTAAACCAAACTGCGCAGTTCATCATGTAGCCTATTCTTTTCCAACTCGTTGCTGTTTACTCCTCTCGTGTTGTGTGTGTCTTCTTCGACTTGTTCATTTTAGAGAAGGGGTTGTCCTTTTGCTACATCAGCTCTTCGTTCTCTTTTTGCAGTTGCTCCATGACCTCCAATGGTTGTTTCAGTCTTTCTTCAACCTTCACTAGTGGGCACAAATATCCCTTTCACTTCACTATTTAAAATTAATGCTTATATTTATATATATATAAATAGTTAAGAAAGTAATTATATATATCTTAATAAATAAAAATGATAACCAATTCTAAATATTTAATTAAATGAAAGAAAAAAATTCTAAATACATTGAGCGCACCCAACAGTATATAATATCAAAAGAAAAACAATAATGTGAGGGAGCTCACTGTAGCTGTACTGCTCATGTGAGGGGGCTGCTGGTGTGTGGGCCGCCCCCTAGCACATCTCAAAGAAAAATTCTATTGGACGGTACATTAGCATGGTCCTTCTATCTATTAATTAATGGGGAGGTTGTCATTTGTAACCAATTAGAACTCAGACATGTACAAAAAATAAAACAAAAAATTGAAAGTCTAAAATTTGTTTAAAAAATAGGGAAGAAAAATATTAAAAATTGAGATAAATATATCAAAAGTGTGAGATTCAATTATTGAAAAAATAACTTCGAAAGATTGAAAGGATAAAAATAAACTTAAAAAAATTAATCATAAGAAATAAATATTGGTAAAACAAATAAAGTTAAAGAACCAGATATTAATAATAAATTTCGAAATTGATCAAACTAAAAAAAATTATTAAATTGAACGTATGAGTTTATTCTGAAACAAAATTAGAATAAAACCATAAAATTAGCAAAAATCTTATTACAAAACTTAAAAAATTATGAAAAATACTTGAAAACAAATCTGAGTATTATTTTGACAAAGAAAAGACATAAATATTTACAATGAATAAATAATATATAAATGTATTCCTTCCCCTCGGCAGGGTGTTTGACAAGCCATCCCCCCGTTACAACAGAATAAGTCTTTTGGGATGAAAATTTTATCCCAAATTATAGGGATTTTCATCTGAAAAAATTTTTTATGACGAAAAAAATTTGTCTCAAGCTCGTACCCACAACACTGTCCCAAAAGATATTTTGAGATGAAAATCACAATTTTCTCCCAAAATATATCTTTTGGGATGAATTTGAAGGAAACTGTTCAAATGGGGGTTTTTTTTTGTCACGGTTGCAATTCGTCCCAGAATATCGTTCGAACAGTTAAAAATTTACGTTCAAATTATTAATTTGTTTGAATGGTTGCAAAATACATTCGAATAAAAATACATTAGATACCCATTCGAACGGTATAAATATAGTTTTCCGTTCGAACTTTAAAGGGACAGATCGAACAGTATAAGCGTTCGAAAGGTTGAAAAAAGTTATGTTCAAACGCTACGAAAATAAATGGCGTTCAAACATTATGTGGTCATTTGAACAATTTAATAAATGGAGTTCGAGCGTTATGTGGTCATTCGAACGATAACTATTTTATTTAAATTCAATAATAAAGAACCAAATAGACATTCATAATATTTGAGAAAATATATTTGAAACTGTTTAATACTCACATAAGTTTTATAATAAATGTAAACTAAATAAATAACTGTGAGACTGACATTGTTTGTACGTAAATAGATAATTAATACCAAAATTTATACATAAAAAACTATCAGTTGCTTGGAGGCCTGTATTGTTGCATAAGCTGCTGCATTTGGAGTTGCATTTGTCTCCTAAACTCTTCTTGTTGTTCTTCATGTTGTTTGATGCACATCTCCATGTCTGCTTGTTTCGCTAATTGAGTCTCTAACTCATGTTGCCTTACAGTTAATTCTTCGATTATGAAATTTGCATTCTCTAGTAGAGGCAAACCCAAAAGAAAAAGAAGAGAGAGAAGGCTTTACACAGTGACCCAAACCCCTCAAATATCCTGAACATTGACCCAAGACTTAAGTATAAATATCAAGATCACTTGTTGAAAAATTTTAATCTGATACAAAATTAGCATGTAGATCAGTAACCATTTAATCCTAAACATATATGAAGAATGAATATCTTCATAAATATTCTAATGTATTTAATTAAAACAGGTTAAAATGCTTACATAATTTTTTACGGGCATCACAATGAGTCCACTCTCCATTACGATCAGTATGTGATGCAGCATATAATTTTGTTAGATCATAATTGGTAACTAAATCTTGCTACAATAAATATGTGTTAAGAAATATATTCATTATGATACATCCAAATAATTAATTATATCCAAAAAAAATAGCAATACCAATTTCTTAGAGAGGCAATGGAAAGATCTTGAGTATGCATGATGATTAATCCTCAATTTTGATCTATTTGTTTTGTTTATAGAACTTCACTCCTGCAAAGAAATTTGAAATATTATGAAGAAATTTGAAATATAGGATAAGTAAAATAATTAATTTAATTGTACCTCCTAATATGATGGATTTTCAAACATGTCACAAAGTTTGACCTACTCAAAAGGTTGGGCATCCTGAAAAAAATGATGTTGGTATGCATATTTATTGTTCTTAAACTTATTATAATACTCATGACAGCTTGTCTTATATTTGTGGAATACATTGCTCATAAGCTCTTTCACAGTTTTACGCTTCTTTCTCCAACTAAAATTTAATTCAAATCATCATTTAAAAAAATAGTCACAAACATATTATCATTTATAATATTCTAAATTTAAGTAAAATATAGAAATTTATTCTACTAAATCAATGTTTTAAACATTACCAAACAACACTTCTTGATAAGTTTTTTAACATCTTAAGAGACTTTCTTCCATGAAGTTGTTGCCAAAGGTGCATAAGTTCGTGTAAGAGCATCCACATGTGATGCAAGCCAAGTTGCTGGTTGTCCTTCGCCTCTGATATGTTTATCAGGAATGTTAACCTTGATCTTACCCAGCTTACAATACTTTTCTAACGTCACGCCTCTAGTTATGTCTCGACCTTGATGAGATTGTACTGTGAACTCTATAAAATATAATATTGTAATCAATCTCTATTATATGTCTATTATATGACCTTAATTAATAAATTTTATGAGTATTAAATTTTTACCTTATTATGTAGAGTCCATCTCTAATGGCGAGTTTGAAGGAGAGTTAGGAACAGGTGGAGATGGGTCAAGAACTTCCTTCCTCTTTGGTGGCATAATTTCAAACCACTGATGCATTCAGTAAGTAAAATATTTGTCATCAAGTGTGTAATGTTAACACATAATTGATTAATCATAATCTATATCAGTTTTATTTGACAATTTGCTCTCATCATCTGTAAATATTTCGAACGATTCAACATTTCTCTTAATTGTCGCATCAACAATTTCAGCTTTAATATCCTCTCTATTTAATGGAATCATTTCAAACTGGCTCAAATCCACAAACAGATTTAAGGTGAGTTGACTCTCTTGGTATGCTTCTTGAGTAGAAAGGTCATCTAAGATTCATCTTGTCTTTTCGCCTTTGGGATAACATCATATATATTTTTTTGGAGAATATTTTTGTAGTACTCGCCATTGATTTCCTAACTCGGTCATCTAAGTATAATACTTGAGATGCTTAACAAGCCAAAACAAAAGGATCATCTTTATACCATTTATTTGATGTATTAACCAAAATATTCATCATCACAGACTCCAGTTTGAGGACTGCTTAAATCCCACCAATCACACTTAAACAGATACACCGCAAGCTCCCCCAAATATTTCATTTCAATTATATCGACAATAACCCCATAGAAGTCAATGTTTTCTCCATCATGACTTCCTTCGACTAGGACACTACTATTTTGGGTTTTCCTGTAACAATCTCGATCCATTGTGTGATACCTACTTCCCTAAAAAATACATGCAGAATATCTAGTAGTGCGTCTCGATGGGCCATGTACCAATGCATACAATTCATCCGATATATCGTTTGAATTATTCGTATGCATTTGTACAACCTACTTCATTGAGTAAAGCATATATTATATCAAAATTTTAATCAATATTTTTTCATTGGTTATTAAGTAAAGCATATGTAATATCATTACCCATTCTTCAAACAATCTTGGGTTTATATCATTTACTCTCAATTCCTTAAGTACGTTAATATGATCATTGAAATTGATGATTACCATAAATTTTTTATATTCCTAGAATTTTTTTAAAGTAAATGAGTGAATTTAAAGTAAGAAAAAGTTATAACATATTTTAAGTGGTTCTCTATCTCAGGGCAATTGTTCAGCAAGTACCACTGAGCTTTCTCAAACTCTCTTTCACACAAGTCATAACTACGCACTGCACCAATTGGACGTACTTGTTGGGAAAACACAGAAAACACTTCCCGTTGTCTTGCTCGGTCAATGTCAAAGTTTCTTTTTGGCCGATCAAACCTAGTGTCAACTCTGTAAAAATATTTGGAACAGAAGGTATGCCACTCATCGTCAATATATGCTTTTACAAATGATCCTTTTGGGCAAGCCTTGTTATCCACTGAACGTTTCAACTTTCCAAGGAATTGTTCAATGGGATACATCTATCTATATTGAATTGGTTCTGTAAGTCAAGACTCACGTGGCAAATGAACGGCTAAGTGAACCATGACGTCGAAGAATGACGGTAGGTAAATATTTTCTAACTTACACAATATTATGGCAATTTACCGTTCCATTTGATCCAAACTTTTACATTCAAGGTAAAAGCCACACGCACGTCTCTCAGCAAGTACCCACGGATACCAAAGTAAGATACGCTGTAAGAAGACATGACAATCATGACTTTTTAATCTAATTATTTTCCAATCATTTGTTCTCATACACTTTGTTAGATTCGAGGCATAACCGTCTGGTAATTTAATCCTCATTAGCCACTCACAAAATGTAACCCTTTTGTTCCTTGACAATGTATATCACCCAATCGACATGTAGACAAACGAACCATTTTCTTGCAATTGCATTTTTGGTCTTATTCCAAACCACTTCAGATTCTTCCTTGAGTTTAATGATCCTTTGTTTTTTCTTCATTTGACATCAATGTTCCCAGTACGGATTTATAGGTATTTTTTCAATATGCATAACATCAAGACTATGCCGCAATTTTAACTTCGACCAGTACAAGAGTTCGAAAAATATACTTTTCTTTGTCCAATTCAACTCATTTGTAGCTCATTTTCTCTTTCATTGTTTCTTACCAAATTCATTATAACCAATATCTATAAATTGTGCAAATACATCTTCGCCAAACAAATATGATGAAGGTTGGCCCCATTCAATAATTCCATCAAACATTCTAAAATTTCCACGCCATCTATGATCACTAAGTAAAAATTGATGATGACTCATAAATCATAATTTCCTCCCGTAAGTAAACCATTTAAATTTGGTATGTTTGTTACAAGTTGGACATGTCATTTTCCCCTTATAGTACTCCAACTTGACAAGTTTCCTTAAGCGAGAAAATCATATATTGTCCATAACATCGCAGCATCATATTGAACGACTTGCCTGTTGATGAATCAAATGTGACAACCCCATTCTCCCTCAAATCTTTCAATTATGCAATCACTGACTATATAAGTATATGTCTATATCATTTTTTGGTGATCTTGAACCTGGAATCAACAAACTCATTATGAAATATGGATCTTTCATACACTTCCACGGTGGTAGATTATATGGCATAAATACAACTAACCAAGTACTATGACTAGTACTAATGTTCCCAAACGGATTAAATCCATCGGTTTGGTAAATGTTTAATAATTTTTTTTACACTATTCCTTTAAATAAAAGAACGACATTAATATATATAGACATATTAGATGATACTATAATTTAGTATCATAGTAATATCATATTATAATATATAATCGAGCATATTATATATTTTATTATAGTGAAGTATATATGAATATATAATATCATACTAATTAAATTATAATTTAATATATATAGTATCAACATATTTTCTCATCTATACAACTAGCTAGCATATTATATAATGTCATCTAATTGGATTATAACTAAAATATATTATGTTAATATATTAAACTATATATTACATATATATAGTATCATATATAGTGTCATCTAAGTAGACTATAACTAATATATATAGTATCATTGATATTAGACTATAATATCATATTTATTATAGTATAATATATTAAAGTAAAATGCAATATTTATTATTAACTATATATATATCATATAAGTTACTATAATATATAGTACTAGAATATGTTATATCATATACTAGTATTAATTATATTAGTACATTAATTATAGATTAATGATAGTTAAATTATATTTATAGCTTTTAACTATAGTATATAGTACTAGTGTATATATTACTACTAATAGTTACTAAATAGTATTTATTATAATAGTATTAATTAAATAAGTACATTACTATATATACTATATTCTATATGTTATATATAATAGATAACTATATATACTATTATATTATATATTATTATATATAATATACTATAAGTTATATGATGTAGTATAATATAATATATAATATATTATATACTAATATACTAATACCATATAGTACTATATTAATACCTATAAATATAATTTATAGTACTAATAGTACTTTATAATATAGTTAAAATACTAATATAATTAATAGTATTATAATTAATACTATATAGTAATAGTTAGTAGTAATATATATTCTACTACTATGTACTATAGTTAATAGCTAAATATAGTAGTACTATATATTAATGTACTAATATAATATTATATAATAATATAATTAAATGAACTATATAGTAATAGTTATAATTAATTAATAGCTATAAATATAATTTAACTATAATAGTACTATAAAGTTATATAATTTAGTACTATATACTAGTACTATATAATAGTCATATATATTAACATAATAATACTATATACTATATATGGTATATAGTATATATAATATATTATATACTATATTATTCTGCATCATATAATTTATAGTATATTATATATATAATATAATATATTAATATATTATATAATATAGTATATTCATCTAAGTAGACTATATATAACTATAATATATTACACTATAGATAACATATATATACTATCATATATAGTTTCATCTAATTAGACTATAACTAATATATATAGTGTCATAGATATTAGACTATAATATCATATTTATTATATTATAGTAAAGTAAAATACAATATATATTATTAACTATATATATCATATAAGTAGTACTACAAGATATAGTACTATATGTTATATATTATATAATATATGCTAATATATAATATATTATATATTATATTATACAACATCGTATAACTTATAGTATATTATATTTAGTAACATATATAGTATATTATAAAACATCACTAATTATTTATCTTATATAATAACTAAAATATATTATATATGTTATATTATTATATCCTTATATATCTTATATTATTATATTCTAGTACATATGGTTTACAAGATAATAAATTATTATAATATATTAAATAATATAGTATAATATATAAATGTATTGAAGTAAACCATTCGAACGAATCAACTAAGCATTCGAACGGTATTGCATATATAATTCAGGCCGATGGTCATTTTCACATACGCTGAACGGTTTGGTAACGTCATTTTCTTCTCAATAACATAACTCTCTGCCATTTAAAGCCGCCATCGCCGCCGTCTACAGTACCCAGTCGAAGCCTTTTCCTCTAAACACCAATATGCTATTTTTCTAATTATTTTACTGTTTAAATTTAGGTTTTCAATGGATTATTTGTTTAAATTAGGATAAAACAATTTATTCATCAATACTCACTGTAAATTTGCTTAAATCTATTGTAGGAAGGTTTATTTAAGTTTCTATGTATTACTTTGTTGAAAAATCCATGAAAAATCGAAGGATTCTATGGATTTCAATGGCTGAGTCGATTCAGTGTCATCCACTTGCATACCATTCGAACATTGGGTAGGGCATTCGAATGGTATGAACTAAACATGTTTCTTTATTAACCGTTCGAACGGTACTTTGTTTGAACTTTCAAATGATATGAGCCAAACACGTTTTATACCATTCGAACATTAATTTTGGCATCCGAACGGTATAATTAAATTTATGAATATTAATTAATCGTTATTTTTTTCCATATTATAGTTCTATTAAATCTTAACGAGAATATATAGTATATTATATATAAATTAATATGAAAAATTGATCACATTTGTTAAATATTAAATTTCTATTAATATTAATCCAATTAATATTAAATAATGTGATATTATTTTTATAAAATTATGTTGTTCACAATGTCTCACTTTATTAAATTGCTATTCGTATGTAATTTAGCGAATAGTTATTTATTAAATTTTTATCATTAATGTTGTATTGATAAGCTTTTTAGTTATAAATTTCAGGTTGATTAATCATGGTGTCTTCCTCTAGGTTCGGACGTAAGCGACACAATCTATCTGAGACTACTATCAGGTGAGTAAGGGAAATGACTATTTCATTAGAGCGATAGGTTATCAAATCTGACTTCTAGAGTCTTGTTTGGGAGGGTCATTCCCTACCATCAGTCTTCAGTGATCGTGATTGAGGACTTATCTTAGATTAGTGGGAGGAATCGTGGGAGACCGTCTCTTATATTGACATTGTTGTTGAGTTCTATAGAGAGATTGGTGGTGCTAGCCCAGATGACGGAGGGGCATACACGATCTCTATCCGAGCAGTTCTAATTATATTTTCATGGGACAAACTCGTTGAGCATCTCAGTATTCCTAGGCTGCCCAATGCATATTCGAATGTGGTGCTTAAAGAGTTTTATTCTTCAGCTGAGGTGGAGACAACTGAGGAGGAGGTACCAATTTATATAGATGAGGTCAATGCCCTTGCTGATCATGAGGTGAGGGATTTGGTTGTTGGTCCAAATGCTCCTTCGTATGATGGGACGAAGAAGAGCATCAAACAGGTAGATCTATCTTCTTTCTTCAAGATCCTGAATTTGATAATCATCAACAATATTGACCCTCGGTAGCACAAGATAGAGGTTGGCATTGATCGGACAAAATTTATGATACAGGTCACTTGTGGCAATCCTATCGATCTGGTGTGGTATATATTCGATAGGATTCAATCAAAGTCTCGGTACATTTCGATGGATGTACTGCCATTCGGGATCTTGATCACCCGATTTCTGCTATATGCCGGTGTCATGCTTGATGTTGCCGAGCATAAACAAGAGCCAATGGGACTGATCAACAAGATCACCCTCTCACGCAACACGCGAGACTCGAGACTGCGTCTTTGTGGACATGTTCCAAAGCTGATTGATCTTCAAAGAGATGTATAGGCAGGAGATCATGGAGCATCGACGGCTTAGGCATCCACACAGGCCGAGGCATCAGTACATAACGCTATTCGTGAGGACATGGTTGAGATAGTGTGTGCAGCAATCAGCGGACAGACATCAGCGTTAATCAATGCACTGCATATGGAGGTCTATACTGCTGTGTTTGAATTTTGTATAGAAATTATTGCTAGCACCTCTGAGTTACATATGGAGCTTGATGCTATGTATGCGACTCAGGTCACTATCAATGTTCGATTGATACAGATAGAGGAACACTTAGCTACAATTGAGGAATTGTACAAAGACTTGGGGTTTTAGCACTTTCTATCTTTTAAATATTTTGTGTTTTGTCAATTTAGTATTTAATTATGAATTAGTATTATTTTATATTATTACTATTATTTAATTGATAAATTTCTTATAATTACTAGTTAATATAAATATAATTTTGTAAAGAAAAAAAACATATGAACAACGTTCGAACCTTACAAATTACATTCGAACAATGCTGATCCATCATTCGAACGGTGAAATTGTTACGTTCAAACGGTAGAGCAATTTCTCGCTATAATAATTTTATTTAATGTGCCAAAATGTACTTCGAATGATTAAAACATTTTAGGAACAAAATATTTCGTTTCTAACTATACTATTCGAACGCTTTCAAACGGTATACAGCTTCTACTGTTTTGTTGGCATGAAATATAAAATTCGTCCCTAAATCTTACTTTTTGGAACGATTTTCATTTCATTCTAAATCAAAATTGTCCCAAAAAATCTTTTTTGTTGTAGTGCTTGGTGGTTTGTGGATGATTTGGGGGCGCCACCCCATGGTGCTTTTTGGGGCAACCGGCATCTATTAAGGTCTTTTTTTTTCTCTTTTTTGAAAGGAGTATCTATTCAGGTCTTAAACCATAATTGCTGATAACTTGTACAATTGGAAGGTAGTGAAAAAGATCTTTTTTTTTTCTTTTTTTTTAAAGTAGTGAAAGAGACCTTTTTTTTCACTACCTTCCTTGTTTTGAGCAAAGAAGGTAGTGAAAAAAAAAAATACTCATGACCCAACAAAAGATAGTTTTTATTTTTGTTATTTTCAAAAACATTATCATTCTATTTAGATTTAAAATTTATTTCAATTCATCTTATTTTATTCTCATTATTATAACTATTTTAAATTCTCATATATAATATAATAAATAATTCAACTTTTTAAATTTAAAAAATATTATAATATTAAAAAATATTATCTTAATAATAATTTATTCAACTTTCAAAACTAATCTCTACTCATCTCATCTTAATTCATTATCCAAAACCTACCTATGTCATCTTTGAGCCAAAAAGTTCCTTCCTGAATGGAAAAAATGGAAGGTGAAACATAACATTTATTTTTTATTATTTATTAACGAAGGTCTTAACAATTTGATAATATTCTAAGCCACATAAATCAGAACAAACGAGAATAATCAATCTTTACAGAATAGAAACGTTTGTCCTTATGAAATTGAGATGTGATAGTTTTGGGTTATATGTTTATTATTTCATTACATGTATTTATTAGATAATTTATTTGATAATCCCATATTAGAGAATGCAAATTTGTTGAATATCATTAATGCAGCTGCATCAACTTCTTCAAGTGCTACTTTAATGTTGCGTTTAGATGTTAGTTAAGATACATTAATTTGAGTTCTTAATAAATAATAATGAATTGAGATGATTGATTGAGTCTTGTGAAATTTATTTAAGAGGAATTTAAAGTGTATTTAGATATTATGATAAGTTTAAATATATTTATGGGAGGTTATAAAATTATTAAGATCCACAATTATTCATTGACAGGGCTTATCTCCCATGCGCTAACCTATAGGGAAATTTTTGGAAAAAAAAAAATTATCTACGCAGGAATCGGCCGAAAGAAGTAGCATGTGAAGATAGCGAGAGGAGAAAAGGTTGTCCTTGAGAGAGAAGAAAAAATTTGTTAGCTTTGTCACATTAGCTACAGTAATTAAACCCACTTGATTTTTGTATGCATGTAATTCAATTGAAATGTTTGGATAGATGAAAGAGTTTAAAATAAACTATAATGAGTAAAGGTTGATAACCGAACGTAGCCTAAATACTTTAAAAGAATGTTGCGTGGTAGTTGAAATGCCAATATTGTTAGTTAGAGCTAGTCTAACCTATGAGACATAAAAATATTTTTTTTATTGAAAAATATTTAATATTTTTTTAATTTATTTTTTAATGGTTTAAATAGTGAATTGAGATGAAATAAATTAGAAATTGTTTGAATTAAAATATTTTATGAGATTTTGAGAAAAGAGAGAAAAAGGCTAATAAAAATATTATAAAAGTAAAATATTGTTAGATTGTTTTGAAAAACTTGAATTATTTTTTTTGCTTTATTTATAAGTTTGAAAAATTATAATAATTAGGTAATAGCTATATGAAAAGGTTGAAAATTTGAAATTATAAAGTATTTATTTTAGATATTGAGATGAGATGTGAAAAAATAAAATAAGATATAGAATAATCTCTTTATTCAAAATTAGGTAAAATGAATAGAGAATAAAATAATTCATAGAATAATATAAATGTTTTAAATAAAAAATAATAATATTTGTAATTTTAGGGTGTACAAATTATACGCCTTTCTTTTAAAAAAGTAAACAAATTTAAAATTTATATAAATAATTATTTTTTAATAAATAATTTTTTATTTTTCAAAAAAAAAGGGTAGAACTTTTTTATTTTTTATTTTTGAAATATCATATATTTCATTTCATTAATGAACATTTGAACTAAGCTCAGTACAAGATTTTTCAACCTCTATCATATACATAATCTCATAAGGGACATCTTCTATCCAGTATTCTTCATTTTCATGCTTTACAGCCTTCCTAGCTAAACTGTGAGCTACACAATTAGCTTCTCTAAACACACTATTGACATTCCATTTCGGTCTATGAGAGAGTACTTTTTGATATCTTACACCAATTGGCTGGTCCCTCCATTATACACTGTTTTGCTCTTTATAGCCTTCGCGACTATTTGGGCAATCCCTTCGAAATATGCCTCATTGACATGTAGTTCCACTGCTATCATGGCCATCCACAAAGCTAGAGTTTCAGTCAATTCACTGTCCCCTATAAAAACTTTACCAACACATGTAGCAAACATCTCCTGCATAATTCCTTGCTATAACCCCTATTCCCAGATGTTTTGTTGATTTGTCTAAAGCTGCATCGTAATTAATCTATCTAGTTGACTTTTGGTGGCAGCCATCTTATGTTTCTCCTGATTTCTTCTGTTCTATGACTATGTACTCTATTGTTCTGGTATGCACCCATAAACAGTTCCAACATGTGTTTTTCTCTTTTAATTACTATCGTCGGGCTGCCAAATTTGCCTTGAAAAACCACTCTATTCCGCCTATACCAGATACTTGCCATTATCACTGCTACCTTTTGCACCTTTTCTTGGTTTAACAGTGACAAAATTTTCAGCCATAATTGAACAAATTCTCTCTCTTTAGAGACCCATTTACACAACTCACTTGATTTCTCTGCACAGGCATCACTTACTGCTGAACAATTCCATAAGAGACATGATTCAGAGTCTCCTAACGTAGATTACAAATGAGACACATAGCATCTGGGACTACTTTTTTTCAGTACAAGTTCTCTTTTATTGGTAAGATTGAATTTAGTGCTTTCCATAAGAAATGCTTAACTTTGCCTGGCACCGTTAGACTCCACACTGTTTTCTACATAGATTTTATTTGCAGATTGTTTGAACATTGTTCATCATCTGCTTCATACAAGGTTTTGCAAACATAAGTATGCACTTCTTACTAAAAAAGTGACATCCTTAGTGAAACTCCAAGCAAGATGATTTTCTTTTCTTGTTTCACTCAAATGGATATTACAGATCTGGATTGCTTCTTACTCTTCGAAATCTCTTTTATTAAACCTTCCTTCCAGCTGCATGTCTGCTCATTGATAAGTTTTGCAAGTCTTGCATTACCTGATAACAATTTAACTGGTCAAGCAACCTTGTGTGTAGCAGATTGAGTTAACCATTTATCTCTCCAAATGGTTGCTTGCCGTTACCTACTTGTCATATTATGCCTTCTGTCACCACCTTGATTTTTTTAGAGAATTCTACTATCTTCTAGAGTCTCATTCCCTTGTAGATTATTCTAGAATGTAGTAGAATGTTGTAGAGTTGTATAGAAAACCCTAGAATGGTTCTTTGCCCTTAAGATTGTGACACTTGTCACAATCCTAACTATACTTCTAGAAGTAGTCTAGAATGTTCCTTACCCTTAAGATTGTGACACTTGCCACAATCCAAGCCATTCTTTGTACCAAGAGTTCCAAATAGAGGGAGTCTCATTTGTGTAAATCACCAAGCAATAAGAGTAACAAGTTCTCTAGAGCTTCTCTCTCTACTCTTTCTCTCTCTCTAGAGTTGTTCTCTCTTGTCTTGAGTCGCTTAGAAGGCTTACTTGGGAGTTTTGTCAGGGACAAAACCTCCTAAGGCCGCACGGGACGTGTGAAGAATTTCTAAGTCCATGACAGTTGGTATCAGAGCATCGAGCTTGGGATGGCGGAACCAAGTGTGGTCACCATGGAGAACCAGGAACCACGAAAGAGTAAGAGGTCGAAGGAGTCGACCTCGTCCGTGGAGTCTCGCCTCGATAGCATCGAGAAGACCATGGCCAAGATACTGGCCAAGATGGAAGAATGGGATCAGTCTCACAGGGAGGTGAGCACCCTTAACAACACCGTGACCAGAGTGGAGGTGGCTGTGGCGGATGTTAAGGACCGTCTTGACATCGTGGAGCAAAGTTTGGAAGAGCTAGGATTGGAGGGCCAATCCGAATCGCTCAAAGAGTCTATTCTGAGCACCATCAACCGCACCCTCGAAGCACAGCGTGTTGAGAACGTTGCCTTCCAAGACCCGGTCTTGGGGGAACTAATCAAACTCCAGGAGCAAATGGAGGAACACTGCGTCGGTCTGGAGGAGACCAGGGCGGACTGGACCATGTGCAAGCGAGCTGTAGCCAATAGGGGCACCATCGGAGCAGGAATGGTGGCTACACCACGAGTAGATATCCCCAAACCGAAGGAGTTCGACGGCAAGCGGGATGCCAAAGAACTCGACAACTACTTATGGCATATGAAACGCTACTTCGAAGCGTTAAACATGCAAGACGAGCATGTAAAGGTACGTACTGCTTCTCTCTATCTTACTAATATTGCTGGTACTTGGTGGCGTCATAAGTATAGTGAAATAGAGAAGGGCATTTGTACCATCAACTCATGGGAGGAGTTGAAGCATGAACTCAAAAGGCAATTCTACCCCGAGAACGTGGCCCTCTGTGCGCGGAAGAGAATGAAGGAATTGAAACACACATCTTCCATTCGCAACTATGTTGAGGAGTTCTCCGCACTTATGCTTCAAATCACAAACATGAGTGAAGAAGATCTCCTCTTCAACTTCATCGATGGCCTTAAGTCATGGGTAGCTCAAGAGCTCAAGCGACGTAGGGTCAACGACATTTCCACCGCCTTGACAATAGCAGAAACCTTGGAAGAGTTCGAGTATCACTAGAGTGATAATTCTTCAAAGCTCAAGTTTTCGAAAGATAATCACGACAAAGGTGGGGGGGAGTAAAGGGGTACAAGCCCCCACAGAACAAAGAGTGTGGAGATAGGCCTTACAAAGAGCGTGGAGATAGGCCTTCGACATTGGGGGAAGGTAGGAAGGAGTATTCTAAAGACAAAAAGCCAAATGATGCTTGCTTCCTTTGTGACGGACCACATTGAGCCAGAGATTGTCCCAAAAGGAAGGCTCCAAATGCCATGCTAGAGGAGAAGGAAGTACAAGAGAAGTCATACATGGGATGCTTGCAACTTCTCAGCTCACTCAAGGCTAACACCAAGCCAACCACCAAGGATAGATCCTTAATGTTTGTAGCGGTGTTCGTCAATGGGAAGAAGACCCATGCCCTGGTCGACTCGGGAGCTTCTCACAACTTCATCAAAAAGGAAGAGGCCACACGGCTAGGGGTTCCTCTCAAGAAAGGTCAAGGATGGCTGAAGACGGTGAATTCTGAAGCCAGACCCCTTGATGGCGTAGCTCATGGCGTAGAGCTACAACTTGGCACATGGAAAGGGAAAGTGGACTTTTCTGTCGCACCCATGGACGACTTCAACGTCGTGTTGGGGATGGAGTTCTTGAGACAGTTTAACGTAGTGTCTCTTCCTCACTACAACTCGGTGTGCATCTTAGAAGATGGGCCTTGCATGATACCCACCATGTCTAAGCCAAACACCACCCAACTCCTATCGGCTATGCAAGTCAAGAAAGATGAGGAATCTTACTTGACTACTGTGAAGGAAGGTGAAGTGAAGATTCACTCTCCTCCACCTAAGGAGACCCAAGAGGTCCTCAAGGGCTATGAGGATATCAGGCCATCAGAGTTGTTCAAGCAACTACCACCTAGGAGAGAGGTGGATCATCAGACTGAGTTGAAGTTCAGCGCCAAACCACCCACCAAAGCGCCTTATCCCATGTCACCTTCAAAGCTTGAAGAACTAAGGAGGCACAAGGAATACCGCGTAGGTGATTTGGTATTGGTAAATATCTTGGCAAACCAACACAAGTTTACCAGGAAGCTACACAAGGGGCTTGTACGGCGATATGATGGACCCTTCCCAATCATTAAGAAAATAGGGAAGGCCTCCTACAAGCTAGACTTACCCTCCAAGTTCAACCTTCATCAGGTCTTTTATGTAAGCTGTCTGAAGCCTTATCATGGTGATGAAGAAGAGCCAACACAATGAGAGTTTAAGCGTACTCCATTGGGCACAACCACCACTTTTCATACAGAAGTAGAGGAAATCTTGGCGGATCGGGAGGTTAGACAAAGGGGTCACAAGCCACGTCAAGAATATCTGATCAAGTGGAAGAGATTGCCCACAAGAGAGACCACATGGGAACCTAAGGAGTCACTGTGGCAGTTTGAAGATCAAATCTGAAAGTTCCATGAAAATACCGTGCCGAGGACGTCGCGAAACTAGGTGGGGGAGAATGTCACCACCTGAATTTTTTTAGAGAATTCTACTACCTTCTAGAGTCTCCTTCCCTTGTAGGTTATTCTAGAATGTAGTAGAATGTTGTAGAGTTGTATAGAAAACCCTAGAATGGTTCTTTGCCCTTAAGATTGTAACACTTGTCACAATCCTAACTATACTTCTAGAAGTAGTCTAGAATGTTCCTTACCCTTAAGATTGTGATACCTGTCACAATCCAAACCATTTTTTGTACCAAAAGTTCCCTATAAATAGAGGGAGTCTCATTTGTGTAAATCACCAAGCAATAAGAGTAACAAGTTCTCTAGAGCTTCTCTCTCTACTCTTTTTCTCTCTCTCTAGAGTTGTTCTCTCTTGTCTTGAGTCGCTTAGAAGGCTTACTTGGAAGTTTTGTCCTGGACAAAACCTACTAAAGCCGCACGGGACGTGTGAAGAATTTCTAAATCCGTGACTCTTCTCTCACAATCTACTGAGCTGACATCAAACTTTTTTATATATATGAAGGTCTACAGTCCATTTTTGCCTCTATAAATTGACTATTCTAAAAAATATTTTTCTTTAAAAACCTATGTTACCAAGAAGTTTTGTTTCAATTCACGTCTCGTTTGGGTTCGAAAACAAGTTGAACTCATATAAGCTCATCATTACTTTTTTTCAAATTTTCATATAAAATATAAATTTCAATACAATTTTTTCAATTTCTAATACAGTTTTTTAAAATTTTAATTTAATTTTTTCTAATTTTAAAATAATAATAATTATAATATTTTATTTAAATTTAAAAATTCATATCAATTCAACTCTAATCACCTTTAAATTCAAATGGGGGAAGCTGTAACCCTTTTTTTTCTTTTTCTAAGCGGGCAAGCTGTCATCCTTACTCAGCAAGCAGTGCGCTTTGTTGAAAAAAGGGCGGAACATGTAAGAATATCTCAGCATTTATTTTCTAGCAATGCAATAGAGTGAGAGCAGGCTTTGATCGAATCACATTGAGTAGCACAGATGCGGTCAGGCCACTTATCTTCTCAACCCGCAATCCCCACGTACAGTACACGTGGCACTCAGTTGCTTTCCGTACCTCAAAGCCAGAGTAGGATCTCTCTCTATCTCCGAGTCTGATAACCTCCACCCGCTATGGATGCCCTCCCATATACCCAAACCTCCATGGCTAAGCGCCCCTGCCCTTGCCCCTCCCAAATCCCTTTGCTCCAATCAACACCGCCTCCCGACCACATGGACCGCCTTCTCGAATCTTTCCTTGCCCTATCCGACTCCCCATCTTCCGCTTCCTCTTTCTCCATCGATCTCTCCTTCGATCGGCTTCTCGAATCCCGGGCATCCAGCGACGTGGATCAGAAACTTCTCATCGACCGCGCCCTCCAGTTGGGCTCCGACCTCCTCGAGGCCGCCAAGCGCTCCGGCAGAAAGCATGCCTCCAAGCACAACTCCCTTGCCTGGGCCCTCCCTCCCGACCTCACCATCAAGGTATGTTCTCTTAATTTCTGGAGATATTTCTTTAAAATTCTATCAGTTTCGTGGTTGGATTTAGCGTTGCTGCATATTGCCTGAAGTAAAGTTTATCTCGGTTCTGCGAAATGGGTGTTTAAATGATGGTGGTTCTAGCTAATCGGGGACCTGTATGTAACTCTTTCGTGTTTTTTTTTTTGACTTTTAGCTTATATGTTGGCTGAATTCTTTGGATGGATATGTTGCTTTTGATAAACTGTTCAAAGGTGGATTCTGGATGGAATTGGGGATGCTAATGGTTAATGTAGGTATTTTTTATGTGCCTTTAGTGATCGATTAATCAGTAGCTGTCCCATATGTATTTGTTTTTTTGTTCGATTCCGTTTCCATTCAGTATTGGAATTGTTCAATATGTGTGTTTGATACGCTTCATTTACGTGATGGTAATAGTCATTCATTGTCAATGGAAAACTGTGAAAAATATCTCTCATATCTTTACCAAAGGACATGCGCCATCTGAATGAATGTTACATGGTGATGTAGGTCTTTTCCATGCTTGATACACAAAGCCTATGCTATGCAGCAGCTACTTGTTCGTTGTTCAACAAGTGTGCCAGGGATCCTTCATGCTACGCTGACATTGACTTGACAACAGTTGTCCCAAAGGTTAACAATGGAGTTGTGTCCACAATGATTCACCGTGCTGCAAAATCTCTCCGGTAAGAGATTTGCTCCAAAGGAATATTTCATGTTTTTGCGTATTCATTTTCTGCTGACGTAAATCTTTGTGTCATCTAGTATCTTCCCCTCTTTCCTGGGTTTTAATTGTTGTGTCATATTATTTAACAAGTGCTTATAAAATATATATATATATATATTCAACAGGTACTTATGCACTTTTGAATCGTGGCCAAAGTGGTAAACTGATTAATTTTTTCATGTCACCGAGTAATTATTTAAGCCATGTTTAATATTCTCACATATATAAACTGAAGTAAGCAGTACAATACTTCAGCTAAGTGAGGGTAAACCATTCGCAGTTTGCTTGCAGATGGATTGGGTTACTTGGTTAATCCGCCTTATTGCATGGCTGCCCGTATATCTACTCCCAGTCCCTTCATCCTCTAACAGAAAATTGGGAAACCCAGAATTGCAATATCTTTTGATTTATACTTCTGCCTTGCTTTTAGGTTCTGGTATGTTTGAAATTAGGTTCTGTTTGTTCATACCCATAGAGGGGTATAGAAAGTTCTATGTGCAACCAACTGGCTATGAAAGCTTTTGATCAATAAGCTGTCCATCTCCCTGTATGCTTTATTAATTTATTGTGATGTGATGGTATCTTTTATGTGATTACGAGTTTTTTCATAGTCTCTTTTAAATTATTCAGGTCTCTTAAGCTTGGCATAGTTCCAGGCCCAACAGTGACACCTGGATCCTGTCAGCCATTGGTTTATACCATAAAAAACTCTGTGGATGTGTCTAACTTTTCATGGAATGATAAAAGATCGAGACAAGGGAGGGAGTCTTCAATTCTTACTAGATCCTGTTTGAGCTCATTAGTTGGTGATAATGCAGCTCCAGGGTACTGCTGAATCATTACACTTGAAAATTTGGTGTTTATAGGTGTTTTCTCTTGTTGTTAACATTTTCTTTTCATTTTGAAAGGACTCTTTTGAGAATGTTGCATCTTTACAATATTGAAAGAATGGATAACACATCACTTTGTGGGGCATTGTCGGCTTGTCCATCTCTCCTTGATCTGGAAATTGTTGGCCTGTAAGTTCTTTTTTATAGCTAACACATGGTTTTTCTATTCATGCTGGTTTAAGCTCTTGTTCTGAATTTCGTTGACTTTTAGATTTCTCTGAGCCAACTTTTTCTTCTCCACATTCATCTCAGTTTTAACACACTATAAAGAAAATGCTAGAGCACAGTTTTTGGTAATTAGTATGAATCCCATGTTAGAATGTAGGGAGATGCATATGGGCATGTATTCAGTTAGCCTTTTATTTATAAACAAGTTGGTTGCATTGGATGCTGAAGACATACATTTTTGTGTAATTTCATCTGCATTTTTGTTCTATCTTGGACTGCAGTCTGTTGGTTTTTGTACTGGCTTGCTTTTGATGGTGTTCATTCTGATCTTCGGTACATATATGGGTCAATCGATTTCTTTCAGTTTGATATTTATTTTAACTGGGAGTCCAACACAGTTTTGCAAAATAGCATCAATGCTTGGCCTGCCTATTACTTCTCCAAAAATTATACTCGTTTTAGTTCTTTATCACTTACCAATAGGAATTCCTCTCTTCAAATCTCAGTTAAAGAATACAAGTTTATATTAGATTAAGAAATGTTTTCTTTCGAGTTGGTGATCATAACAATTGCCATGAGTCCAATCTTTTGTCCTATACAAACCACACATGCATTTTCTTATTGTTTTTAATAAATTTTTCTTCTTCGCTTGTAATGGTTTTCCTTTTGAATTGACTAGTCATGTTGAATTGAGGCAAACATTGATGTCAGTGAGTGACAACTGCCACTTAATGGAGCGGCTGTTCTTTGAGTCTTCAAAAATAGGTGTAGTATCCCCTTCATCAGCATGTCCTATTATCATGCTGTAAAAAGTTCTGAATATCGTGTGTTTTCTGAACTTCAGGCAGGGATGACAGTTTAAAATCGGCAACCTGCATTGATCTTGTAAACAATTGTCCGCATCTATCTTCATTGGCGCTTAGAGGTTTTAAGCTCCATGATTATAAAGTTCGCATACTTGTTAAGGTATATTCTTTGGCAATTGAGGATTAAAGACACGTGGCAACAGTTTGATTTGTCTGATTTTACTGGGGATTTTTTTATTCTTTAACAATAAATCTGTTTTGCAAATTTCCTTGCAAAGTAGGACTTAATTTTTGTGATAGCTAAAAGAAGATTTTTTTAACTTTAGTAAATGGGCAAAGTCCAAGTACACAAAATCCATACACGGAGCAAAGTGGGTGTGTTTGGTTGTTGAAATCAACTCAACTCATTTCAAACCAATTATTGATGGGACCTATTACTTTTTCAACGTCCCATAAAAAAGTTAAATCCATCTCAACCTGCTTCAACATTCAAACACATTTCAATGGGATCCACAAAATGCTACTATTCACAGATCAACCCAGATTGAGATCGCCTCAACATCCAAACGCAGCCTAAATTGTTGCTTTAGTTTTATGTTCGTAAGTCCTGTAAAGGCCTTAGTATTATGTCGTACTGTATTAGAAGCAAGTCGTTACTATAGCTATAGAGTAGTCTTGCATATAAGGGCTTCAGAGTCATCCCTTGCTTTGAAATGAAATTTACACCCTTAATCCATTTGTTGGATGTATCATGTTTAATGTTTACTGCATAGTTTCCATTGGTTGGATCTTTACTGTATGTACAGGGATTTCGGAAGCTAAGATATGTTGATTTTTCGACATCGTACTCAATCACTGGAGCATTTTTAAGGTTCGTTTGTTGTCTCTGGACAAGATATTTTGAAAAGCATTCTCAATTTCCTCTATTTGAAGTATATCTTTTTCCATGGTCTATCTCATTTGATTAGCCAATTTGTAATCCTTAGGAA
This sequence comes from Platycarya strobilacea, assembly GCA_036898215.1. Taxonomy (NCBI): domain Eukaryota; kingdom Viridiplantae; phylum Streptophyta; class Magnoliopsida; order Fagales; family Juglandaceae; genus Platycarya; species Platycarya strobilacea. The sequence continues at coordinate 25,530,476 of CM072555.1, read as the reverse complement.
CCTTGGGAGCAGTGTGGTTGGGAATTTACTTGAAGTCTTAATTTTACGGGACTGCATGCATCTCAAAGAGGCACTATGATCTTTCTCTCCTCTCTTTCTCTCCCTCTTGTCTCCCCTCCCTAACATTAAATTGTTGAGTGCAGGTAGAAGTTGCTCATATTGTAACGGCAGTTCTTGCAGGGGATTTTAGGAGCCTCAGACATCTTGTGAGTGGAATCAAAGTTGATAATAACCTCTCTATGTCAAATGGGATTTTGAACTTATGGCTTGATGATTTTGTCTCTTCTAATTTTGAGTACTGCCTCATATAGGACATATCCAATAAGGAAGGTTTAGCTTCTGAGGGTGACTGGTATGAAAGATGCTATAAGTCTAGGTAATGGTCTCTCCCTTCTGGAATTCCTATGTTCGGATTATGTTGCTTTGTTTATAAATTAATGTTGTTTTATATTCTGCAGTGTAATTCCTATAAAGCAGGTTTTAGCAGAAAGGCCTGATATGTGTTTTCTGGCTGAGTTTCCAACCGAAGGAAGGTTGGTTTAGTCAATTGCAGTTCTGAAATGGAATTTTTTTCTTTTTCTTTGGAACCATAACAGTGTTTTTCTTTTTCTTTTTGGAATCATAACAGTCTGGCCTTTTTGGATTGTTGCAGTTACATTGATATTGATCAAGTGCTCGACAGTGGGCAAGATAGTGAAATCAGTTTGCCATCACAGTTCAGCAGTCATACATCAGATGCTTCAATTTTTATGAGTTCGTCTGAGAGCAGCTACAACAGTGATCAAGGTAGTGGCAATGAGGATGGTCGTGATGCCGGTTATGTTATTTATGAAGAAAGCTCTGATGAGGTGGACTTTCTGCTGCTGTAAGAGAAATACTTACTGTATGACGGGATAGAAATTTGTTGCCAGTAAATGGGATTGGGTAATGATCCCTCTCTTTTTCCTGCCTTATCATGAAAAATATGGACTCTGGTCATCTAAGAGGTTGGGATTGGTGTTTAGTACTACTTGCAAGTTTGCAACTTTGTTAGCTGCCAACTTATTCAACCTATTAGAATTGCATTTTAAATCCCTCTAGTTTCCCATACTCAATGTACAACAGATGTAACCTATGAAAACAAACTGTACAATATAGGTGATTTAGGAAATGCTTATTGATGATTAAGTATTTTATTTTATTTAGAAGTGCCATGTCTGACATGTAACACATTGGAGTGTGTTGGGAGTACAATTCTTGTACATCAGTCACTAGTCAGGAGTTGCTTAAAACCATTGTATTCCATTTTAAGTAGCAGATAATAATTGTCACCGTCACTGCCCAATTGTGCAGGATATGTATGCTTTAATTACATACGATATGGTTCGATAAATTAAACTGCAGCTATTTCTTGCATGTATGTACATAGCGTTTATAAAATGTTACATTACTTATATGAGTTTGTGCTTTCTCTAACAGTGTGCTCTTACATACTTCAATGACTTGAGGGAGGCTTTTATGGAGTGCAAGCCGTGGTGACACCAAGAAACTAACCATTGGATCATGGGGGGTCTGATGGATGTGTTTTGTAGACTGTAGATTCTATTAGAAAATGAATTGAAGCTTGTTAGAAAGGACTCTTGTAAGCCGGTGAAGGATTTAAGCACCCCCCCCCCCCCCCCCCACCAAAAAACACAAAAAAAATCCAAAAAAAAAAAATTCATGAATCGGTATATCTGGATGGTCATTTGTTCTAACTGATGGAATAGTACTATCTCATTAAGATCTTATTGTAAGATGTGGAATATTGTGAACAGAATTATGATTCCTTGTTATAACATTGTAATGCAATGAATATTCTGCCGAGTTTTCAGGATTAAGATGAAAAACTACATAGTCTCCTTGAAAAACTACTTTTAGCTTTAATAGTGCAGTCCCGTTTGATATGATCGGCATTTACGGATTGGAAGTTAATTTATAATGCACAATGCCTACTATTTTGTTGTATTTTAAAGTTGATATAAATTCACATTTATCTCTTCATGTAGACAGATTTTATCCTAAATCTAATGTTTAATGTAATATCAATCAAGAATAAGTCTACTTATTGACCTCATTCTATATACCACATATTTTGTTAAGATTCTATTTAGCTGGGCCATGCTTGTTGGGCCTCCAACTTGATAGATATATTTATTTTATAAAGTTTCTTAGTGTTGTTAGTGGCCATGGCCTTAGTTGATGATGTTGTTTAGAGGCATTGTTTCTAGTATATATAAGGGAAGGTCTAGTTATGGAGGCATTAAAAATCATCCGAAATTCTATTGTAATCGAAACTTTTGTTTGGAGGAAGAGGACCCTCGAGATTTCTCTGCATGACTACGTATTTATCCCTTATTTTTTTATTTTATCATTTCTCGGCATCCACCATTTTATTACAGAGATTTTTATTTATTTTTAGATTTTATCTATTTTACTTATTGCATTGCTGGGTTTCTTACAAGTGGTATCAGAGGCCTACGGTCCTCTATGGATGAATTGAGAGAATTTTTCCTTCAATGGTTGATAAAGCATCCAAATATTCCTAATCGGCATATTTTGATTGAGAAATATTCAAGTCTTAGAGCAGCGGAAAAGGAAAAGGAAAAGGAAAAGGAAAAGATGAACCGAGAGATGGCACACAACTCGCAAGATGAAGATGACTCGATAGAGTAAGAAAAAGAGAAGCTAAATGAAGTAGCGAAGATAATCGAAGAAAAGGAGGATGATGTAGAAAATACGATGAGGGATGCAATGCCGAGTTGTGATTTGGGAGATTCCACGGAAGTTTTACCGAAAGAAGAAAACCACTACACAGGGTCTGTTTCACCTCCACCCTCAAGCTTCGCTCATTCACCATGACAGTGATTTGGCAATGAACCCCCCTTTGGAGATCCCACGAAAATTGTAACCATACAAGAAAAGCCAAACAACCACCAAAACCACGCACTCTACTAAAATAGATCCACCACCGACTCTTCTCTTCATCAGTACTCAAAGACCAAGAAACCTCTTAACGTTCCCCTCTTTTGCGAAGTCTTCTCTGGGTCTTACCTACAACAGCTACAAATCGAAGGGGTAAGAAGTTTTTCCCTCATCTTTTATTTGATGTTTTGCCACAAAGGGGGTTGTGGAACCCTTTGACAGAGGGAGGGCAATAACTCTTAAGGGACAATTGGAAAATCTATTATGGAGACTTTTGATGTACTATTGGGTTCTATTGGTTCTAAGATCCGAAGTTGGAAGGTGAAAGCTACTAAGGATTCTTGTCTCAGAGATTGCCAGGGAGGTTTCATTGACACGATAAGTGCATTGAAGGATTTGGGATGAGATGTGTCAAAGGGAGTTGTTGTTGTTGTTATAAAGATCTGCGTGAAGGAAGGCTCAATACGATGTTGCAATTGGTATCGGTACTTCCTCCCGAACTTTCTCTGTGATTTGTTACACCAGTAGCTCTAATTTGAGGGGTAAGCAATTCTTTGCTCATCTTTTGTTTGGTGTAATGCGTCTTTAAGCCTTTTGATAGAGGGAGAAACTTTAGAGCAAATTTATTTGCTCGGGAACAATCAGAGAAGGTAGAGCCTGATGCTCACCATGAAGAAAATCTTGATGGAGTGCGAACCTTAGAAAGGTGTGGCGCTCGAAGCAGTTGGGATGAAGTTGCTGGGCTGGCAAAGAAGGGTGTTCTTAAGCCTCAGGATTTCAGGTTCTTTGTCGGGTTCACTACAAAAGTTATTCATGTTTGCAAACATGTTAGCGACGTACTATATTTTCAGTTGTTTAGTTTTGCAAGTTGGCTAGATTTGAATGCCTCCACTTGCTCAATTCAAAGTTTTCCATGTATCGATCACATGCATACTATGCATAATTTTGATTCACGGGATTCTTGTTCCAGTGACCCTGCTAGTTATTTTAGTTATGTAAAGGATAGGGGTAAAGTTTCGGAGGCAAGTGAGGGATTATTAAGCTTCTCAATACTTGGAAAACTCCTGAGCATAGCTATTATAGAAATACAATTTCAGGTTTTGGGAATGATAGGTCTGGATACGTTTCTCTTATGGACATAGGATTGATGCCTCAGTCAATTCGAAATGCTTCAAGAATTGTAGACAAACAGCACGAAATGGGCAGTGATGAGGAAAATGAAGATATGGTTGCTAAAAACAGATAATTTTCACTTGAAGAATTCCTGGTAATCTTGGATGAGATATTTGCATTAGTTAATAGTAAATTAGACAAAAGTGCTGTAGAGGATATTGAATTAAGTCTAAATTCACCTCAGGGAGCTCCGATTTTATGTGACGTATTCAATTCACGCTTGGAGATTTAACATAAATTGAAGAGTTAAGTAAGTAACACTAGGCTATTTACCCCTATACATATTGGAAGTTCAATGTATGTACCTAAGCTTATTATCCTATGCAATGTAATTCGTAGTGGAAAGAGATCTAAATAAAAATTTAACTGAAAAACTTAACGATCACATGGTAGGAACATGACCTTAATATAACATAATATTTATATAACATCATTGTCTCATTTCATACCATAATCTAGTTAGTTTTCTCAGTCATAAACATCTACATAATTTTATCAAATAATAAATTTAGAGCCACCTAGGCTCCTTCTTTACTTCTGGAAATTTTCTCTCGTAACGAAATATGTCAATACTAATATCAGTGTATCGCTGGAGGTATTGCCCATACGGAATCTTATAAATTTCACATAAAGACAACGAGTCATCCAAACCCAACGCTAAACAACATTCGAGATGATGCCGCTCTACTAATGTGACAGATGTGTAATGGCTCCAAACCTCCATAAAACTATCAGAAGTGGGAGAGACAAAATAGTCAAAAACAGGATAATCAATGGGCCCTTTAGGGTTCCACTGAGCCCTCTGAGTTACTAGGGCCTTGCATTCCTCTGCCATATTGTCCTGCAACAACATTTAAATTTTTCAAAAAGAGACAGAAATATACAAAAGTGAGATTTTCTCAAAAATCTCAATAAGTACACAATTAACAAAATAAGGCATAGACAAAACTAGCTATGAGCATACATGATAGGTATGAAAAAACATATAACTTATGAAATGCTTCATGTGACATATGCATGACTTATACCTTATATGAACCTACTATCTTTTCTTAAAATTTTTATTTCGTTTATATATTTTTCTTAATCTTGTGGGTCCTACTTTTTTCTTAACATTGACGGATGTTACTTATCGCCGTTTCCGTTGGATTTTCTTAGCATGACGCGTCAACTTGGGCCATATAGGGGTGTCAAAACATGTCAACGGGTCGTGTTCGTGTCGTGTCAAGGTATATACATTACGTCTAAAGGGTCAACACGAACACGACCCGTTAAGGATTTCATGTAAAAAATCTCAACCCTAACACGATCCTATAAAATATTGTGTCAACACGACACGACCCATTAAGACCCGTTAAGCATATACACGAAAATGATATGACCCAACACGACACGTTTCAACCCGCAAACCCGACACGACACATTTCACCCAATGAATTCGTTAGTGACCTGACACAACCAAAAACGTTTCACCCTATTAACTACTAGCAAATACTATGCAGAAACTTCTGTTCGCCTGAAATCAAATAGTCCACTTCCCTGCTTTTACATCAGTTTCTATTACAAATTATATTTTTATCTGAAAAATATAAATAACTATTTACAAATTACAATCTTAAAATCACAAATTTACAATTTAACAAGTAATACATTACAATTTATGATAATACATCATAACACCACCAAAATGCAAACTCATGACTGCATAGTAAAGTATTAAAATTACACCTCAAATATAATAAACAATACATTGTAAACATGTTATTGTTATAATAATAAAATCACACATCTAAACAAAATTAGAACTTGCAGAAATAGGTATATCGTCGTCACTGCTTTTGTTGATGTTCATCTCGATCACATCTTCCGTTAACTCATCGAAATCAAGATCTTCTTTAATTTCTATTAAAAAAAAGCATCAATATTTAGTAGATAGTCTTATCATATAAACAACTATATATATATAAAAAAAAACCAATAACCATATAATTTCAAAGTTTTACCTTCCTCGTCGCCATATAACCAATCTCTTGTGCAGACCAATGCTTCAACAACATCTGGTTTTAGTGCACTCCTAAACTGATCAATAATACGCCCACCAACACTAAAAGCAGATTCAGATGCGACAGTAGAGATTGATACATTCAAAATATCACAAGCCATTTTGGCAAGATCGGGATAACGAAATTCATTTCCTTTCCAAAAGGAAAGAATGTCGATATTTGCATTTCTATTTGCCTTAGGTTCATCTAAGTAAAGATCCAATTGACTTTTTTGCAAATGGAGACTACGATCATCATGTTCAAATGTATCAAATTCCTACAAAATATAAAAAAATAAAACTATTTCTTAATGATATGCAATATGAAACAACAATATAATTTAAATCATTAAACAAAATATTACTTGATATTACCTGAAATACTTTTTTATTTTCGGTTAACTCACTTGTTGCACCACTAACAGTGTTATCAGAACTCATGGTAGAAAATGTGTGAGCACTAGAAGAACTATATTCTATGAAAAGAGATGCCAATTTGGTCTGAACATTCATATACTCTAAGGAACAATCCCCGTAAAGCTTCTTATAAGAGAAATTAACAAAAACCAACTTGTATCGGGGATCCAATATAACTGCTATAGCCAACAACACATTAAACTCAGACAAATATTTCTCAAACTTAGTAAGCATTTTTTTAGACATCTTATTCATGTAGTCGTCATCACCCATAGAATGCTGCTTTAATTTAAAATAAATCATAAACACTGCCGAAAAGTAGAGATTGGCTGGCTGTAGGGTATTTGGTTCCAGAAAAGTCACAAGTGGCTGCATAAAAAACACTCAATAAATTTTTAATTTTCACCACTCTCCCCACTCAGACTCAGATAGACAATGCTTAAAATTGGAATCAGTTAATGCCAAATGTCCAAAGGCACGACGATAGAAAATAGCACTCTTCAACATAAGATAAGTAGAGTTCCATCTAGTGGGGACATCCTGTCTCAACCCTTTCTTGCTATCCAAAGACATTTGATTTGATGAATCTAAAAATTTTAGTTTTCTTGATTGTGATCTTTTGACATACTTGACACTTTCATGAACTTTATGGATAGCATCCTCAATCTCTTTTAACCCATCTTGTACTACTAAATTTAGAATGTGAGCACAACAACAAAGATGAAAGAACTCACCATCACAAACAAGAACTTTCTTAATGTTCAATTGAGTTTTTAACAGCTCTACCAAAACATCATTAGAAGAAGTATTGTCTAAAGTCAATGAGAAAATCTTGTGTTCAATTCCCCACTCACATAGTAAATTATAAATTTTTTCAGACAAATATATGCGTTATGTGGTGGTGGCATATAAGAAAAGTTCAAAAACCCGTTTCTGTAAAGTCCATCTCTTATCAAAAAAATGTGCTGTAATACACATATAACCATCAGTGGTTATAGAAGTCCACAAGTCAGATGTCAAACTAATTCTACCAGGAATTTCATTTAACTTGCATTTAATTCTATTTTTTTTCCCCTCTGATGCATCTTAACCAAATCTGCCTTGGCAGTATTCTTAAAAATAATTGGAATGTCTGGACGCAAATATTGTAATAAAGATCTCACCCCCGAATATTCAACAAACCGAAAAGGCATGTCATGCTTAACAATAGCAGCTACCAATATTTGTCTATATTCTTCAGGGTTAAATTTAGAATTGCTTACCGAAATAGATCCACTATTTTGTTCCAAAATCAACTGACTAATATCTCGTGAACTTCTCCTAGGGCACACCTCAATGTGACGCCTTAAATTTCCGGTTCCATTTTTGCTCGATGCAAGGTAAGTAACTCCACACAGCTTGCACCTGGCTCGTGGCTTCTTATTACCTTGTTTCTCAGAATTAGGAACAATTTCAAAAACATTCCACACATATGACCGCCTCCTTCGTTTTGATTTAGCCTCTTCAGTTTGAAAACTTTCTTCTTCATTTTCAAACTAGTCCAAATCAATATACTCATTATTTTCACCTACTGTCTCAGTCATCTGACAACAAATAAGAACAAAGGGTTATATGAATTACAGGTTTATAATGCTGAACAAAAGGTCATAGAATTATTATTTATCGGCCAAACATAATTCAGCTACTCAGGTGGATAAAATAGATATTGAAAGGATCTAGAACTGTCTTGCAAGCTTTATACATTATAATCAAATCTGATGATGGAGTGGAGGTTATATATAAAAGATTGTAGCTAGGTAGCATGCATCTGATGAACAAAGATATATGGACCTATGGAGGTTATAAAAGATTGTTTTCCCTCTATGTATGCTTTTCACTTTCATATATATAAAAATTCACAAAGTTCAAAATCTAGGAGTTTTGAGAGAATCCTTTAGAACAGAATAAGTGTAGAAAATGCAAGTCAGCTATAAAAGGGTAGAACTTGAACATTCATGAACCTAAGAGGAAGAAAGAGTACCTGAACCTCTCCTAAATTATCTGATTATAGCAATTAGAAATACATTAGCAGTTAGGGGAAGATTAATCACACTCCCTCGATCAATAACAAAGTTAGAGCAGTTTGAAAAGTGTTGGTAGAAACATATTGATGAAAGGGAAAACATTGACACTAGCTTATACAAGAGATGGGGATAAGAGGATTTGAGATTTAAATAAAACTGGTAAACCGTGAAAATAGAACAAAACTAGGAACAATTCACAGAACGTATCAATTATCATTATCAATTATCAATTACAAGTTATCAATTTCACAACCACAATGTTTTGCAAAAAAGCCCGACCATAAAACATGATATGCAACAATTAGTCCTCACGGCCATTGAAGTAGCAAATCAACCAAGCCTAAAATTACAAAAGCATATAAGAATCAAAACTAACAAAACTGCAGATCTAGAAGAATAACTCAAACAAGTAATGGAAAACTAAAATATAAATATTTAATAGTAAAAATTGCTTCTAAAAAAACAAACCCTAACTTTGAGTTTTCAAATCAACAAATGATGCTAGAAGAGGGGGCGGCGTGAGAACTGAGAAGAGGAGAGTTGCGCTGCTATGTGGGTGCTGACGACGATGATGGAGGGCGCTGCGTAAAAAAATCTGAAGACGCACAAGCTGCACAACGACACCAGAGAGAGACCGTGATTTCGCGATTTCTCAAGAGTTCCCTATTTCAATTTTCGGCTTCTAGAATCTAGGGTTTGTGATTATAAATGAAAGGGGTTGAACTTGAAGGACCGAAGGTTGAAGACGAGTACCTGTGGGCTGTGAGTTCCCGATTTCGTCGGCACGGGTTGAGTGTGAGACCGTGAGTCCGTGACTTCGTGAGACAGAGTGACTTCATGAGACAGGCTGAGACTTGAGAGACGAGAGTGAGAGTGTGACTCGTGAGACTGAGACGGGAGCTCGAATCTGAATGAAAATGGAAAGGGGAATAGCCGATAGCGATAAGGATACAGGGGACCGCGCTTGCGGCTGTGCAGTAGAAAGGAAAGCAAATGAAATGAGTTAGCGATTAGTTAGGGTTTATTTTTATTTAAGTTGAGGGTATACATGTAATTTTATATTTTTTTAATGGGTCTTAACGGGTTGACCCGTTTTGATCCGAAACCCGTTAAGGTTCAACCCTAACCCACTTTTATCGTGTCGTGTTCGTTTCGAATTAACGGGTCGTGTCATATATTGCCACCCCTAGGGCCATGCATATTCTCGTTAGTCGTCCGGGTGTTATGTATCGTCGTCCCCGTCATGGCATGCCTCTTAACTTATTAAATCATGTCAGTCGTTCGGGCATTACGTATCGTTGTTTCCGTCGTGACACGACTCTTATTTTACACTGGGTATTACATATCGTCACTCCATTATGATGTGACTTTAGGCTTATCTTAGTTTTATCATGCTCTTATAAAATCTTCTTATCTTATTTTCTTAAAATAAACTCCATGACTTATGATGATACTTATGTAACGAAATGAGACATGAACATACCCTTAGACTTTTGAATGCATAATTTATGTCTCCATAAGTTCTATGACATATAAAAACATGTCACTATAACATATGTCATGTTCATATGCATTTACGTCAAAATATAACAAATATGCTTAAAAGATTAAATAAAATAATAAAAGATTAAATCCAAGAGAGTTGCTGAACACTCTATAGAGTTCAAAATTTCTTTTCTTTTATGTTAGTCTTACTAAATCTTTAATTTCCATATTATCAAAATTTCCATAATTTTAATAATAGGTTTTAAACCAAAATACCTAAGTGTTCTTGAGTTATTTCACCAACAATTTCACATATGATTATTCTTGTAATTTTTCAAGTAAATTAGAATTTCTAAGCTTATCAAAAATATTTGAATAACATCCAAATAACTAAAATCAAAGAGATATGATTTTAACTTAAAAGCTTACTTCAATCCTTCACTAGGCCGAATTCCTCTAGGGTAGGTTTTCTTATTTTTTGTCACTCCAATGCTTCCTAATTTCACTTAAGTTTCTAAATATATCATAATAGAATACTTTCCTTATGTTCTTGTAATTTTCCTTATATCATAATAGTATTTTTTTTCATAGCAAAAATTAAGTTAAACTTAACTTGGATTCGTGCAAACACTTAGACAAAGTTTAAGTTCCAAAGAGTAACAAACATGACCTAACATTTAAATTAAGTATTTTATGCCAAGATTAAGTTAAATTGTATACTTAAAAATTTCTTCAAAACCTGAATTGGTGAGTGGACTAAGCTCTAGCAAGTTCTCCTTCAAAATCACTAAATTGCTCTCTTTTTAGGTGTAGGAGATGTAAGGGTTTTTAGAAGGGGTTTTCTCTTTCTTTTTCTAGTGTGGCCATGTGTGTTCACCAAAGAATGCTATGAGGAACTTCTACACATATATATACAAGAGAGGGGCGACACAATTGGATGCTAGAGGGGTGAAAATAGCTTGAGTTGCAACCGATTTACTTCTTGCTCTGTGTGTGAGGTGGCTAACCTCCTTTAGCTTCATGAACACATCTCATTTTTAGGCTTAGTAATATCTTCATGCAAGGGTCATGTTTGAACCACCTATAAACTTATCTTGATCAATGACTTAGGTAATTCCAACACATGAAAAGAAAATGAAATAAAAGCTTGAGATAATCTCATATGGGCTTAGGAAATTCCTATTGGCAGACTTGGATAGTTTAGAAGATTTTTCTAAAACTTGGTTAAAGCATAAGTTGGTAACTAATTGATAATTGGATCACAAAGTTAGTTCCTAACTAATTCTTTATCCTATTCAGTTCTTCCCCATGTTTTGGCTAACCAATTGCTAGATAAACTTCTCCCCACTTGCCACATGTCCTCTTTCACACGTCCTAATGCCAAAACACTTGAGAAAAACTAATCAAATTTCGCCCTATGCCTAAGTCGACGCTAATAGCTTAAGTTAGTTTCCATTTTTGCTCATTTCAGACCCGTTCACTTCTCACCCAAATAAGTCATTGATCCATTCCGTTTCTCTAAAAACTAAAAACATAAAAGTTGTTAGATCTCCCTCTTAGTGATCTATAGACGTTTGAATCACCTTGTTCTGAAATTATATGAGAAAGATATACTCAAATTTACCGAAACATGTCAAAACTACTCGAGAACACCCAATTCGGGCTCACCATGTGTTCTCTTCTTTCAACTCCATTTTCTAAGTTTTCTTCTTAGTCTTCTAAAAATAATATCTCTAAGTTCCAACTAAGATAATCTAGCTAATATCTTGCTCAAATTTTCAAGAATTTGACCACAATTCACCATATATCTTCCAATAACTTAAGTGTATCTAGTTTAATTTAGCTTAGGTACCATATGTTTCCAAAAGTTCCATAAAAATATTAAAATGACCTCAAAAATAAATATATAGCCTAAGGAAGCCTCTTAAAAAGAAGGGTTATTACATCTCCTGCCCGTAAAATTCTTCATCGAAATCGCTAAGGCATAATTTTTTAAATTATAAATTCAATATAAAAATCTTATACCTCTACTACTTGCAGTAGTAGACTCTTCTGATGATGTAGGCACCCTTTCTTCTATCGATATTGAATCTTGTGAGAAGTAAAATATTACGTCTAAGTTTGGATCATAATACATATTTATGCTCATTTCCTATAACTTACGCAACCTCTCTGATTCTGTCTCTACTATATTTGAACCTTCTTTATTCTGATGCTAGAGTCTCCAGATTTATCAAAAAATTAGACTAAAACATCTTTCCCTTTATCTTTTCTTTGTAAATATTCTCTCTCAGCTTTTAATTTGCTTTTGGTAGGTTTTCTTTCTTCACCAAGCAAAGCTTTTCTGAATACAAGGTTTCCTTTATTATTATCTATGTCCATGACATGAGTCCTATGCCATTCATTTTTCTCTAACCTCTTTAATTCTCTACATTCAACTGACTTTTTTTTTCTTTACAAATTTTTTCTCTTAGTCTTTCAGATCTTTGTTTTAACTGATTTATCAGAGTTACTGATATTCTTGCAGTTCTTTTAGTACATGCCGTTTCCTGAGTAAGACCAAATAATAAATTTACTACAACTACAATCGTACAAGAAATAATATTGAATTCATGAAAATCACACCATATACTTACATAGTCAAAACAAAGCATAAATAAACATAAACAGTTTTCAAACAAATGAGAGTATTTAACCCTCATCACGTCCTCACGTTTCCAAGTAAATTCTTGGAAAGCGAAATTATTCCAAAACACTTTGACTAATGAAAGAACACAATTCCGAAGTGTTTGTTCCTTTTGGTCTTCGATTCTTATAGGCCATTCTTCATATGTTAAATTGGGACGTGAAGTAATATGACCTGGATCCATCACCGCTACTAATCCTTCTTCTATACTTTTCTTCAAAGAAGATACATGAAAAACGTCATGGACTCCTTGCAATTCATCAAGTAAAGGATAGACGGCAAGCTACCGGTCCTACTTTTTCCAAAATCTCGTAGGGTCCAATATAGCGAGGACTTAACTTTCCCTTCTTACCAAAGTGCACCGCTCCTTTCATAGGCGAGACTTTCAAATATACCAAATTGCCCACTATAAATCTAAAGCCTTTCTACGATTATCCGCATAGCTTTTTTGTCTGCTTTGTGCTGTTTTCACTCTCTCTCTAATCTCTTCAACCTGCTCCTTGTTGCAGATATTCGGGTCACAATATACTGCTTCCACCAACTTCATCCTAATATATGGGGGATCTGCAGTTTCTTTCATACAATGCTTCATAAAGTGTCATCTGAATGGTAGTTTAAAAACTATTAATATAAGCAAATTCAATCAATGGTAAAAAACTTTCCCAATCACCACCAAAGTCTAAAATGCAAGCTCGTAACATATATTCTAGAGTCTAAATAGTCCTTTTTGTCTGTCTATCCGTTTGAGGATGATATGCATTGCTAAAAATTCAAACTAATGCCCATCATCTTTCGTAGACTTTGCCAAAATCGAGACGTAAATCTAGGATCTCGATCTGACACTATTATCTTAGGGACTCCATGTAGACAAACTACTTCACTTACATAAATTCGTGTTAACTTCTTCATTGAATTCATGTTTGAAATAGGTAGGAAGTGGGCACTTTTCGTTAACCGATCAACTACTACCCAGATTGAATTCTTCCCTACAGATATTCTTGGTAAACCAATTACAAAATCCATAGATATGTCCTCCCATTTCCATTCGGGAATCAATAGGGGTTGCAACTTATCGGCTGATCTTTGATGTTCTGCTTTTACTAACTGACACATTGGGCATTTAGATACAAAGGTTGCAACATCTTTCTTATTTTCTTCCCACCAAAATTCTTCCTTTAAATCCCGATACATCTTGGTACTTTCGGGATGAGCAGTATATGGTGTACAATGAGCTTCTCTTAACAATCTTTCTTTCCACTCAAGATCGTTAGGAATCACCTTCCTTTTTCTATAATACAATATTCCATTACCTGAGATCAGGTAATGTAGCGACCATTTTCCTTCCAATAACTATTATTTTATCTTTTTCAACTTAACATTCTTCCGTTATCCTTCTTTAATTTCATCATCTGTTAAGGGGACAATCTCCTGAACTACCATCAACTTGATCTCCTTTGGCAACCTGCTTACGAGGAATTCTTGCATCACTGCTAGCATTGATAACTCTTCTACTTGGGTTTTTCTGCTTAAGACATCGGCTATCACATTAGCCTTTCTAGGATGGTACTTCATTTCACACTAGAAATCGCTTATAATTTCCATCCATCTTCTTTGCCTCCATATTTAGAGTTTTCTGACTAAATAGATACTTAAGGCTCTTATGGTCCGTAAATATTTCACACTTTTCTCCGTATAAATAATGCCTCCATATTTTTAAAGCAAACACAACATCTACTAACTCCAAGTCATGGGTGAGATAATTTTGCTCATGGTCCTTAAGTTGTTGGCATGCGTATGTAACTACTCTTCCTACTTGCATCTTTGAGACATCACTATATATCACATATGGCTTATGAGGTTCTGATATGACTAAAATTAGTGTCGTGGTCAATCTCCTTTTGAGCTCTTGGAAACTCCTTTCACATTGTTCGCTCCAAACATACTTAACATTCTTCCTTGTTAATGTTGTCAAAGGGGCGGAAAGTTTAGAGAATCCTTCTACAAGTCTTTTATAATATCTAGTTAATCCCAGAAAACTACGTACTTTGTAAGCATTGGTGGATTGTTGTCAATTCATCACTGCTTCTATCTTAGCTGGATCTACCGAAACTCCTTCACTTGAAATTACATGACCCAGAAATTCGACTTCACATAGCCAAAACTCACACTTACTGAGTTTGGCATAAAGCTGATGCTTCTGCAAGGTCTCCAATATAATCCTTAAATGCTCCTTATGTTCCTCATTGGTCCGAGAATAAATCGGAATATCGTCAATGAAAACTACTACAAAATTATCCAAATATGATCTAAATATCCGATTCATTAAGTTCATAAATACTGCTAGTGCATTTTTCAACCCAAATGGCATTGCCAAAATCTCAAAATGTCCATATCGAATTCAAAAAGCCATCTTAGGTATATCTTGCTCTCTAATCTTCAACTGATGATATCCAGATCTAAGATCTATCTTAGAGAATACTAATGCTTCTCTCAATTGATCCAATAAATCATCTATCCATGAAAATTGATACTTTTTCTTAATCGTGACTTTATTCAGATCTCGATAGTCTATACACATCTGCATTGTCTCGTCCTTCTTCTTTACAAAAAGCACTAGTGCTCCCCATGGAGACGAACTAGGCTGGATGAATCCCTTCTTCAAAAGTTCCTTAATCTGCATCTTCAGCACCTAACATTCCACCAGTGCTTTATGAACTGGAGTCGTAGCTGGTTCCAATTCAATGGTAAACTTCGTTTTCCGATAAGGAAGTAATCCTGGCAAATCATCTGAAAAGACTTGAGAAAAATCCTCCATGACACTAATCCACTTAACACCTTTAACTTCTTCTAAAAAATTTAACATTACTGCCAAACATACATTTGCTCATTCTCTAATACTTCTCTCTATCTGTTTGGTAGTTACTATAGAGGGAATAAGATTAACTACTTTCCCCTTATAACAAAGCCTTTCCTTTATAGCAAGTCAAAAACTATCTCCTTCATTCGACAGTTAATTTTAGCGTAATACTTGGCTAACCAATCCATACCTAAGATTAAGTCGAACTCCATTAAATGGAATACTAGTAGGTTAGTAGTTAGCTGTAAACTCGCAACTTCTATAGGACAGTTTCTTACAATTCAATGACATCCAACTACATTACCATCAGGTATAGCCACTAAAACCTTTTGAACTAAAAGTTCCACTTCTAATTTGCTCCTCTAGACACAATCATATGAAATAAAAAATTTCGTCACTCTAGAGTCAAACAAAGCATAAGGCATATATTTCTTCAACTTAACCTTCCCTAGAAAAATTATGCTACAATTACTTTCGTATTCAAAAGAATTCATGCATTAATTGAAAGAGGGGAATTAGAAATTACCAATAATAATACTGGCATTAATCCAGCCTCCACATCCACTTCTCAAGGTGTAATTGCATAAATTTTGGCCTTTGTGAGAGCTTTTGTTTTTCCTCCTGATGGTACCACTCCTCTAGAGACGTTTTGAGAACAGTCCTGATCAATTGTCCTGTCTAGCCGCACCTGTAACAAGTACCAGTATTCACTCGACAAAGGATCCTGTGCTGACGTCCATATTTAGCACATAAGGGAAACAAAACTGGTACTCGCATTGGCTGCCATTCCCTTTCCTTCATTCCTAGGGCGAAAAGTCCTTTTCTTTCTTGTATCCCTTCCAATTGAATAAGGGAATCTCCTTTTCCTAGCAACTTGAATTGCATCAGTAAACTCTGTTGTTCTGCTTCGGCGATAGACGCCACATGCACTAGCTCCTAAAAGTTCTCTATTCGTAGACACGCCACCTGAAAACAAATTTGTAGCTATAATCCTTCTTGGAATTTCTGAGCCCTCATATGCTCTGTGGCTACTAAATATGGGGCAAATCTTGCTAGTTCCGTAAATCAGGTTGCATATTACTCTACTGTCATATTACCTTGTACCAACGTGGCAAATTCCTAAGCTTTTTGCTGCTTCACCAACTCTTTTTTAATTCGTTCCCAAGTGGGCACTACATTCTCTCCCAATTCTAGCTTTAACAACTTTTTTTTTTGTATCCTACCATAATCCGCTTCTCCTTGAAGCAGGTGTCCAGCATACTGAACCTTCTGAGTTTCAGTACAACCAATGATTTCAAACGTATGCTCTAAATCTAAGATCCATTTATCAACCTTCAGAGCTCCTTCAGCTCCCAGAAAATGTGGATATCAATAAACCAAAAATCTTTTATATAGGCACCCTAAGTTGCTCCTCTATTTTCATCATGCTGGGGACAATGACTCTGCTTCATTTGATTTCTTACCACTTCTTTCATCTAGCGTATAGCTTCGGTTATAGCCTACCCACCTTCCAAAGGAGGGTTGTGCACTGCCTGCCCACCTTCCAAAGGAAGGTTTTGCACCGCCTGCTCCTTTGTCCATGGTGGAGGAGTAACTAAAGGAGGATTTTGAGTTACTGTCTCTACTTATCTCGAAGAAGGACGACCTTTTGTCATCTTATCTTCCTGAAACATACCAAACTCCCTCATAAGTTACTTTTACCTTAGTAACTCAAAATTCTAGAATCCAAAGCATTCATCAATATCACCTCAACTCCCTTCTTATAAAAATTCAAGCCAATTTTAATACCATGTGATATTTTCCTAGGACAATGTGGGTTTACCCAGAGACGTAATTATTTTGATACCACTCTGTGACGTCCTCAATTTTACGCTTAGGAATTTAACATAAATTGAAAAGTCAGAGTAAGTAACACTAGGCTACTTACCCCTATACGTATCTGAAATTCAATGCATGCACCTAAATTTACTATCATATGCAATGTAATTTGCAGCGAAAAAAAGTATAAATAAAAATTTAAATAAAAAGTCTAACGATCACATTGTAGGAACATGACCTTAATATAACATAATATTTACATCACATTATTGTCTCATTTCATATCATAACCTAGTTAATTTTCTTAGTCATAAACATCTACATAATTTATCAAATAACAAATTCAAAGCCATCTAGGCTCATTTTTCACTTTTGGAAATTCTCTCCCGTAAGAAACATCTCCATACTAATATCAGCATCTCGTTGGAGGTGTTGCCCATATGGGGTCTTATAAATTTTGCATAAAGACAATGAGCCATCCAAACCCAACATTAAACATAAGATACGTTGCTGCTTTACTGATATGGTGGATGCGTAATGGCTCCAAACCTCCATAAAACTATCAGAAGCGGGAAAGGCAAAATGGTCAAAAAGAGGATAATTAGTGGGCCCCTCAGGGCTCCACTAAGTCCCCTAAGTTACTAGGGCTTGCCTTTCTCTGCCATATTGTCCTGCAACAATATTTAAATTTTCTATAAAGAGACATAAATATACAAGAGTGAGAATTCATCAAAAATCTCAGTAAGTATACAATTAACAATATAAGAGATAGACAAAACTAGTTATGAGCATACATGACAGGTATCAAAAACATATAACTTATGAAATGCTTCATGTGACACATGCATGACTTATACCTTACATGGGGACCTACTATCTTTTCTTAAAGTTCTTATTTCATTTATATATTTTTCTTAATCTTGTGGGTTTTATGTATTTCTTAACTTCGATGGGCATTACTTATCGCTGTCTCCATCGGGTTTTATTAGCATGACACGTCAGCTTGGGCCATATATACTCTCGTTAATCGTCCGAGCATCATGTATTGCCGTCCCTGTCATGACACGGAAATACTTATGTGTCATGTCAGTCCTCTGGGCGTTATGTATCGCCATCCCCATGGTGATATGACTCTTAACTTATTAAATCAAGTCAGTCGTCTAGGCATTACATATCACCGTCCCTGTCGTGACACAATTCTTATTTTACGATGGGCGATACGTATCGCCGTTTCCATCATGACGTGACTTTAGGCTTATCTTTAGTAATATCATGCTCTTATAAAATCTTCTTATCGTAGTTTCTTAAAATAAATGCCATGACTTATGACGACACTTACGTAACAAAATGAGATATGAACATACCTTTAGACTTTTGAATACATAATTCATGTTCTCATAAGTTCTATGACATATAAAAACATGTCACTATAACATATGTCATGCTCATATGCATTTACATCAAATAATTTTGTAATGTCAAAATATAACAAATACGCTTAAAAGATTTAATAAACTACTAGATCTAAGTGAGCTGGCCGAACAGTCTATAGGGTTCAAAATTTCTTTTCTTTTATGTTTGTCTTACTAAATCTATAATTTTTATATTACCAAGACTCCCATAATTTCAATAATTGGTTTTAAACCAAAATACCTAAATGTTCTTGAGTTATTTCACAAACAATTTCACATATGATTATTCTTGTAATTTCTCGAGTAAATTAGAATTTCTTAGCTTATGAAAAGTATTTAAATAACATCGAAATAACTAAAATCAAAGAAATAGGATTTTAACTTAAAAAACTTACTTCAATCCTTCATTAGGCCAAAGTCCTCTAGGGTAGGTTTTTTAATTTTTTTTTCCACTCCAATGCTTCCTAATTTCACATAAGTTTCTAAATATATCAATAATAGAATATTTTCCTTATGTTCTTGTAATTTTCCTTAGTATTTTTCCATAGCAAAAAGTAATTAAGCTTAACTTGAATTCATACAAACACTTAGACAAAACTTAAGTTCAAAAGAGTAACAAATATGATCTAACATTCAAATCAAGTAACAAACATTAAATTGTGTACTTACAAATTTATCCAAAACTTGAATTGGTGAGTGGACTAAGCTATAGCAAGTTCTCCTTCAAAATCACTAAATTGCTCTCTTTTGAGGTTTAGAAGATGTAAGGGTTTTTCTCATTCTTTTTCTAGTGTGGGAATGTGTGTTCACCAAAGAAGGCTATGAGGAACTTCTACACATATATAAACAATAGAGGGGCCACACAGTTGGGTGCTAGAGGGGTGAAAATAGCTTGAGTTGCAACCGGTTTACTTCTTGCTTGTGTGTGAGGTGGCTAACCTCCTTTAGCTTCATGAACACATCTAATTTTTAGGCTTGGTAATATCTTCATCCAAGGGTCATGTTCGAACCACCTATAAATTTATCTTGATCAAAGGCTTAGGTAATTCCAACACATGGAAAGAAAAGAAAGTAAAAGTTTGAGATAATCTCATATGGGCTGGTTTCGACCACTCTAATCCTCCAAGTATCATCCAACACTTCTAGGGGTTTAACCCCATTTTTTCATTTGTTCTAATTCCTATTGGCACAATTGGATAGTTTAGAAGATTTTTCTAAAACTTGGTTAAGGCATAAGTTGGTAACTAATTGATAATTGGATCACAAAGTTAGTTCCTAACTAATTCTTTGTCCTATTCATTTCTTTCATGTTTTTGGCTAACCAAATTACAAGATAAACTTCTTCCCACTTGCCACATGTCCTCTTACACACATCCTAATGCCAAAACACTTGAGAAAAACCAATCAAATTTCACCCCATGCCTAAGTCGGTGCTAATAGTTTAAGTCGGTTTCCATTTTGGCTCATTTTAGGCCCATTCACTTCTCGCCCAAATAAATCATTGACCCAATTTATTTATCTAAAAACTCAAAATATGAAAGTTCTATATTTCCCTCTTAGTGATGTATATAATTTTTAATCACCTTGTTATGAGATCAGATGGGAAAGATAAGCTACCTGAGAACACCCAATCCGGGCTCACCATGTGTTCTCTTCTTTCAACTCCATTTTCCTAAGTTTTCTAAAAATATTATTTCTCTAAGTTCCAACTAAAAAATACTTTAACTAATACCTTGCTCAAAGTTTCAAGAATTTGACCACAATTCACCATATAACTTAAGTGTCTCTAGTTTATTTTGAAGCCTATGTTTCTAAAAGTTTCATAAAAATATTAAAATGACCTCAGAAATAAATATATAACCTAAGGAAGCCTCTTAAAGGGTTATTACGTTTCAGCTATGGCAGTTTCAATGTTACTTTATTTGAGATCTTACATGCCTGCCATTTATTGTCATGCTTAGGGCTGTTTGTAGCATTCAGTTACAGGTGTTTTGGTGGTAACGCTGGGGAGAATTTATTTCTCTTAGCTAAAGGTTTGCTCAAGAAGCATGTTACCTCTCCATAGCTTGCATGAACCCGAAGCTCTTATTGTCTACATTTCTGTATTTGAACAGCAAGCTAAGTATGGTGTTGCTTTATTCTCTTTGGGAAATTAGGATCATTTTTTGTTATTGAAATTGATAAGCTGCGCACGGGGAGGCTTCTTGCTTGGGCAGCTCCAGGTTTTTGGTCTCTTCATCAGCTTAATTACTCAGCATCAGACTCCATTGCTCCAAGTGAGGGTCCAATTTCAAAGCTTTGTGAAACAATTTCTGTTGATAATCTTCTCAAGTTCACTCTGTGTCCTTATGCTCATCTTGGGTTGGATAGAGCTTATATTCCATGTACAATGGCTCCCTCCAAATTCATTGAGTTACTAACAGAGATTCCAAAGATTGAAGATGGTGCCCAACACGTCAGTCAGCTCTGGCACAGGTCCAGTGAGACAGGGAAGACAACTCTCATGAAAGACAAATGATGTTGTCGTTGAAGAACCATGGTTGGAAAGAGAGTAATCTTCCTAGTTTGGAGAAAATAAGGAGAGATGACTTGGAGATTGTTCTTCTTGGGACTGGTTCATCCCACAGCCATTTAATTACTGGAATCACTACAACAAGAAAGGCTTATACTGGCGATTTAGCATTTGTCGGCAATAAATTCACTGGGTTAAGTATATATTGGCAGCGATATTATTGTCGCCGCGGGATGATTTGATTTATTTTGAAGTTTTCATTTTGAAGCGATTATATTGACATTTTCAGCGAGTTTAGTCCTTGAAAATATTTTTGCAGCTATTGTGCCAATATTTACAGTGATTTTAATCGCCGAAAAGTATATTTAAATTATTGCAGCGATTTATTTTGCTGCAATAAGTCTTTGAAGTTGCCCGCCCCTTTTATTTTTCCCCAAACTTCATATTTTCCCTCCAGTTGTTAGGAAAATAAAGGAAAGGAAACCTAGGAAACCACTGGAGAAGCACACGAACTGGCCGTTTTGGGGGAAGGAAAACAGAGCTTAACATTAGATCCCACCCACCGCCGGCCCTGTTATTGAACGGCGCTGCTTCCGCTGAAGATTTTGGAGTTCCACTATTGCGTTGCCTCCACTCATTTCTCGTGAACCCAAGGAAATTGCGGTATTTTGGTCAAATCTAGGTTAGCACCAGTCTTTGTAATTTTAGCTTCGTCTCCTACGATTTCTCCTCAAGAATCCATTTCTGTTCTTTGTTGGTTTTTGAATCCCAAGGAAATGCTACCTAGCTTTAGGTGATGGCTAAGACGCCAATGATTTTGAAATTATAAACTGGTTTGGTCATTGTTGTCACTAAATTTCCTTTGTTGAGCTTCCTAAAAATTGTTGACTCTTTGCTCAATTTGTTAATCCCACATCGGTGGGGTTTATAAATTTGGGCAAGCCCATTAGTTATAAAAGGAGGCCTAGCCTTCCTTAGTTAAAACACACCAGTCAGAAACTTATCTAGTAATTTTTGACTTTAGTAAAATTCTTCTGTTGTCCTTTTTTGGATGTAAAAGGAAGAGAGGTGAAAGTTAGAGTTTTACTAATGGGAGAAGTTTTTGTAGGTGTCGTTGGGATGAGAAGAAAAATTGTGTGATTGTAACAATTTTTCACATAGTGTATTTTCTTATCTGGATTTGGTGGTTTTTCTCCTGTTTTGGAGTTTTCCACGTAAATTCTTGTGTTGTATTTATTTCTCTATTTTTTCTTGTTATTCTGTCAAAAGTAGATCCTGGTTTTTTGGGGGGGGGGGGGGAGTCTGGGCTTTGGAAGCCCAGATTCCCAACAAGTGGTATTAGAGCCACTAGGTTCTTTTTGCAGGGTGGAGCTTTGGTGTGGTACTGTGAATACGTACGGTCTAAGGAGGTTCTGTCTAGGAGATTAGAAATTTTAAGTGTGTCCATTGTGATGCTCCAATCTTTCCTGGGAACCTTGAAATTCTGTCTAGGAAATATCAGTTTTTCCTGGGAACTTACTTAGTGGGTACCATTCATTTCTACGGTAAAATTTATCGAAGTTATGTCAGGAGGTAGAGCTTCAAATCCTATCACATTTGATGTGGAGAAATTTGATGGGAGAATCAATTTTGGCTTGTGGTAAGTGCAAGTCAAGGATATCTTGATTCAATCAGGATTACACAAGGTGTTGAAAGGTAGACCAATCCCTGAAGTCAGTAGCGGTCCAAGCACTACTGGTGAAACAAAGAGCAGATCTGGAATGAGGGATGAAGATTGGGAGGATTTGGATTTGAGAGCGGTAAATGCAATTCGTTTGTGCCTAGCCAAGAATGTTTTTGCAAATGTGCATGAAATATTCACGACAAAAGGACTCTGGGAAAAGTTCGAAGAGTTGTATTAGACGAAGGGTGTCTCGAATTGAGTGTACCTGAAGGAGCAGTTTCATACACTGCGGATGAGTGGAAGTACAACTATTTCAGATCATTTAAGTGTTCTCAATGGCATTGTCTTTGAGCTGAAATCTATTGGAGTTAAAATTGATGATGAGGATCAAGCCTTGAGGCTGATCTGGTCTCCTCCATCTTCCTATGAGCATATAAAACCTATTTTGATACATGGGAATAAGAAAATAATTTTTTCAGAAATTACCAGAAAACTTTTTTCTGAAAAAAGAAGGCTAAGTGGTGGAAGTAATGATTTACCTGAGAATTTAGTAATGGTGACAGCTAGTAATTGGAAGAGGAAGAACTCCATGAAGAAGAAAGTAGTCTGCTGGGTGTGTGGACAACCTGGGCACATCAGAAGAAATTGTCCAAAAGGTGGAGCAGATTTGACAAGAGGCTCCAAGTCAGTAAATGGAGATCCTGACAATGAAACTAACATCATGTCTCTCTGTACAGAAGATAGTGTCTGTTAAAAAAAAATATGTACATCCTCATGGCATGTCGCTAATCCCAAAATTGCCATGATAGAGGATGTGTTAATGTTAGTTGTTCCATAAGTTTGCACACGGGCATTGGTTTGGCATTGATGCAAGGTGTGTGGTGGAAATTTATATCGATGGCTGATGAACTTCTAAGAAAGCCAAACGTGGAAGTTGCACCATAATTTTTCAGCAAGGTTATTTTCGACATGGGCCGAAGTAAAATGCTTGAAATTGGTTTATTCTAAATGGTTATACTTTTATGGTGGAGCATGATAGCGAAACCTATGAAGATCCTCATTGCGGTAAAGCGTAGCTGTGGGATCAGTCAAAGTCGCAAGGTGGAGGTTGTTGACTCTTTGCTCAATTTGTTAATCCCACATTGGTGGGGTTTATAAATTTGGGCAAGCCCATTAGTTATAAAAGGAGGCCTAGCCCTCCTTAGTTAAAACACACCAGTTAGAAACTTATCTAATAACTTTTGACTTTAGTAAAATTCCTCTATTGTCCTTTTTTGTATGTAAAAGGAAGAGAGATGAAAGTTAAATTTTTACTAGTGGAAGAAGTTTTTGTGAGTGTCGTTGGGGTGAGGAGAAAAATTGTGTGATTGTAACAATTTTTTACATAGTGTATTTTCTTCTCTGAGTCTGGTGGTTTTTTTCCTATTTTGGAGTTTTCTACGTAAATTCTTGTATTGTATTTATTTCTCTATTTTTTCTTGTTATTCTATTAAAAGTAAATCCTGGTGGGGGGAATTTGGAAGTCCAAATTCCCGACAAAAACAAACCATTCCTAGTTAGCAATTAGAACAATAAATAATCCATATCGATATGAGTTTTGCTGGTAATGCTTTGGTATTTTCATGCTGTAGTAAGCTGCTTCTGAGATTATTTTTTCCTTAACTTTGGGCTTAATCTTAAACTCATTTATTTGCCGTTCTTATTCTTTTTCTGGATTTCTTTTTGTTGCCTTGATTTGCATAATTTTATCACATATCTGACTGATTGCAAGTATTGATTTAACAAAAAACTAACTAAAAAATTAAACTTAAAAGAAAATTGTCTGATAGATCAACTTGTAAATTCATTAATGTAAGATTTGTGTAGATGAAGTAATTCGCATTACAAAAAACTTGTCTAATGAAAAAATCTCATATAAATAAAATTGATTTCCCATCAAATATAGAAAGACCATATTGATGTGCGCCTATTATTTGGATAAATGTTTGTCTTTTCTTCTATCACTTGGAGGATTTGTAGTCTTGCTTATGGTTCGTTCTTTCTCTTCAGGAATGGATAGAGGCCAGAGCATTTTTTGTGACATTTGGCAACTCCAAATTTTTTGTTAGTCTCAGTGGGAGGTGTTATGTTGTTTTTCCAGTTCAAATAATCAAGGAAGAGGCCAGAGCATTAATAGGCAATATTATTGAATTGATAAGTGAGGTAAATTAAGCAGGCATACATATAAATGGATAAATTCCATTTTAATCTTTTGATGATAACTTTTTTGGGATATCATCAATCATTCACTCTCTTTTTCTGTGACTGAAGCATTCACGAGGTAACGTGGCTAAAATATTACTCTCTTCTGTTAATTTTTTTTTTTAAAGAAATGTGGTTGTGAAAGTTTCAAAGACTCATGACATTAAAGCTGCAATGTTGTTGCACCCTTCATGGGTCACTCTGAATGATATTGAGGGTTTGAATATTAATACAAATTTAAATGTTAAGGTTCACCCACACTAGTCTTTTGCACTCTCACATAAAATGCCACCGGAATGTAAGGCTCTGTAATTTATAATGAATAGTAACCTCTCCATTACAAAATTTATACTATTCAAGCATGCTTGCTTTTGCAACCATTTCATTGTGGGTAGTTTTTTAGGCTAATTAACTAGTTGATAATATGGGTGATGCCTTAGTAATGCAGAGTTGATCGATGTTGGATTGAAGAAAGATGTGTTGCAAACACTACAGAACCTTTTCAACTCAAAGACATGAGCATGGCAGAAGCGATAGGGATAGGAGCTCATGCATATGGTTTTTGTTGAAACGGAAAACTGAGAAGATGAAGTCATTATTGGATGCATCCATGTATTTTCATACCTAAATCGCTAATGTTTAAGGTTTTCATACCTAATTGCCTTAATTTATGCACCCATTCCAATGTACTATTGGATTTAGAATTTATGTAGATGACTTAAACATTTGGATGTCGTCTATATGAAATTAAAGTCAATACATTGGATGATCGATTGATATTTTTGGTTTAGCATAACAAATATTTAGTGTTTGTGAAGATCTGACTTTTGGTTGGGTATGTACAACTATAGGAAACCAATATAAAAAACGTATTCATTTGGCTAATGACCAAATTTCAAAAGTCTGAACATTTGCAGTGAATCAAATATCGCTGGAAAATAAATATATTTTGAAATTTTACATTTGCAACGAATACTTTTCACCAAAGAAACTAAAATTCATCTGGCGAATCTAGGTGCACGTGAGGGAGTCATTTGCGGTAGAGATTTCTTTTTTTTGCAGCGAACACTATTCGCCGCAAATACCAACCTTTCCCAGCTTTCTTCCACATTCGCTGCAAAATCTTCTAAGCAGCTTTTCTATAACGACGAATGTACGGCACCTGTTAATCACAGCTATTACTTAATTGTGGCGCATTTGTGTGGTTTTTGCGGCAATTTTTTGCGCTGCAAAAACTGAGTTTTGTTGTAGTGAATGTTAGTTTTGTTATGAGAGTCGACCTAGGTGTGTTCCTTTTATTTATAATGCTCTTGAATTAAACACCGTATGGTGCTTTTAATGCAACTAGTTATGAAAAGTAAATGGAAGGCCAATGGATTATCATCAGTGTTTATCATCAGTGTTTCACATTTATCCTTTCTGAAGGTGTGCTTTTTGTTGATGAATCAAGCATGCCTGGAGAAAGCAAGATTGTTACCAAAGGTCAAAAGGCTTTGACTGGCTGCAAAGTAGCAGATGGTATTGGTACTATGCTGGTGACTGGTGTTGATATCCATACAGAATGGGGATTGTTGATGGTGAGCATCTCAGAGGATCCCGGTGAAGAGACCCCCTTACAATGTCGGAAAGGCTTCCTTTTTTAGCTTTCACATTGACCCCAGCATACTCAATGCAAAAAAGCTAAACTCGAACCTTGAGGACAAAAATTCTTTAAATGAGTGTTGTTAGTGGCCCATGGCCTTAGTTGAATGATGTCGTTTAGAGGCCTTGTTTCTAGTATATGTAGGGGAAGGTAATAGTTATGGAGGCATTGGAAAATCATCTAAAATTACAGTGTAATCGAAACCTTTGTTTGGAGGAAGGAAACCCTTGAAGCTCCTCTGCGTGACTATGCATTTGTCCCTTGCCCTTTCATTTCATCATTTCTTGGCATCCACCATTTTATTACAGAGATTTATTCATTTTCAGATTTCATTTATTTTTTACTCCTTGAATTGCTGGGTTCCTTACATATTTTATTTTATTTCTTCATTTTTTTTTATAATAAATAGTATATGGATGACAAGTAGAACAACTTAATTAGTAAATATAAAAATAAAATAATTTTGAAATATATAAAATATGTAGTGTGGGATGATGAGTAGCATTCCTCATCAATCAATAGTGCAAGGTACAAACTTTTATTCAACATAAATCTACTATTCATTGGTGTGAAATCTATTAGATCCTAATTGTTTTGTAGCTATAGAGGAAATATGTTCCACAAGTTGTCCTATTTGTGTTGGATGTAATGTTTAATAAAAATGAATGTTACTTTTTATCTTATAT
The DNA here is from genome assembly GCA_036898215.1 of Platycarya strobilacea. Lineage (NCBI taxonomy): Eukaryota > Viridiplantae > Streptophyta > Magnoliopsida > Fagales > Juglandaceae > Platycarya > Platycarya strobilacea. Next base: position 25,502,837 of record CM072555.1, on the reverse strand, counting down.
CTAGTTATTTTTAATGATGCAACATATTTCAAATGCTTTGTTTTTATCAATCACTTAAAAGGAGAGAGACTTAAACTATGATATATAATAAATATGATTGAGGATAACAAAGTTTATAATAAAAAAGAGTGTTACTCTTGTTAAGATGGATTTGATAACACTAATAATCAACCATCAATATAAGGTACAAAATTTTATTAAATATAAACATGCTGTTCACTAGAAAAATTCAACTTACTTCTTTTAATAATTAAATTATAGTTAATTGATTTAATAGGATAACCTAAAAAAGTCTCCTCTCTGGTGCTCTCCTAAGTGCTCTTAAAGGTGGTGCCCTAGTTCCTTCTATGAGTTTGGTTCCTAGTGTGTTCATTAGCATGGATGATCTTGAAGATCTTTGGGGTCACTTGAAGTTAATTGATGAAGAGGAAGAGATTGTTCTTAATCCAGAGGGTAGTGACGAAGATATATGTGGAAATGGGGGCTTAGCCTTAATGGAAAAATCTGCACTGATCAAGTCATTGGCCAAGAGTTAATATCAAAAACCATGGACAAGATTTGGTGCATCTGTAAACGTGCTATATCCCAAGAAGTTGATCGAAATGTTTCTTTTGTCACATTTGTCACTCATGCAGATAAGGATCAAATTCTTGATGGGAACCCGTGGCTCTTTGACCATACATTACTTGTGATAAGAGTGCTGCTACAATGAAGCCCCTTTCAGTGTACGCATAGCACGAATAGTGCTAAGCCGGAAAAATAAAGAAAACTTAAAATAAAATAAGAAAAAGTGAAACAGAAGTTGCTTTACGATTTTTGGCATTTCTATTACTCCTAGACAATTCTTTCTTCTTCTCTCCCAGGTTTACGAAAACAAATAAAGAAAAAACTTCAAAAGCTGATGGATCGGTGAATAAAGCCAACAAAAGCAAAAAGTAGTCATGATTTTTTGATCTTTTTCCTTGCTATCCCGACCCAGCTGATCCAGTTTTTGTCCTGATTGATATGTACATATATCCCCTAGCTGCATTCATTGAGGTTATGAATGGAACCAAATCATTATAAATGGCACTAATTCTAGATCCTGTTTAGCCAAAAGATAAATCATGGGTGTACTTCAACTAAAACTACTGCCGTGCGTGCCCCCAATCTAAAAATTAGATAGATGAATGAAGCTGGTCAGTGGAACATTCATCTAACAAATTTCACCTTCGAAAAATAAAATTAAAAAGAAAACAAAAATCAACCTCAAGCTAATCTTTCTTCGATGCTCCTAGAAAGCCGACTTAGCAACACAAGGGAAAAGGGCTTTAGCAATTCTAAGCTGGAGAGATTAAGGGCTACGAGAATCTTCTTCATCTTCTCATTGATCTGGGCTGTATTTATTTACATTACTTTATTCCAAGTAGTTGCGGCTATGGCCAAGATTTGCAGTGTATTTGTGGGTGCAAAAATAGAGCAGATATGATTGTAGCAGCTATGGTCGAAAAGGGTCTGATGCTCATGGGTGAGAAATGCGACTGAAGCTCGTGGGTGAGAAATGAAATTTTGTTTAAAGGGGGTTAAATTAGACATTTTATAAGGTGTGCTATTTCGTGTTTTATAACTGTCATGCGCTCTAGCATTATTCATCCCTTACGATGGTATTTTGCAACCAGGGCGTATCTATTTTGAAATTGAAATTTTTTGGATCAGGATGCATAACTTGTCATTGGGTAAAATGACAAAGGATTGGGGGGTTCAGATTGGCTCCTCAGTGGGTTTAGTCTTGGATGTAGATGTGGCTGAAGATGGGATAGGCTGGGAAAATTTCCCAAGGGTTCGAATAGAGATAAACTGTAGAAGGCTTTGGTGAGGGGGAATTTTGCCACTATCCACGGAAAGAGTGTGGATTAGCTTTACATATGAGAAGTTGTCCCGATTTTGCTTCTCTTGTGGATGGCTTTTGCATGGGCATAAAGGATGCACACAAAGTGGTCTGGTTGAGGGATCAACTTCTGACACAATGGATCAATTTGATACTTGGCTTAGGGCTAATGAAGGGCTTTGTCGGTGATCTCCTTTCCAGCCAAATCTAGGGACTGTTGGCAAGGGGGATACATTAGAGGACAGTGTGGCTCAAGGTTTTTCTCAGTTGGTTTCTTGTTGTGAGCATCATGGCGATTGGGGTAGCAACGAGAAATCCAAATAGAGGAACAATAAAAGGTAGTTAAAATCTGTGAGTATCTCAGCAGAAATATTGGCAATTACAAAAACAGACAGTCATCAGTCTGAAAATGCCACCAAACTAGGGATAAATCATTTAAATGCTGGTTTAAAATTGGATGACTCGACGACTGCTAACATTGGGGGCCTAGGCTTTAATGAGCTGTGTAAAGATGACAATCTTCGGCTAGACTCTACTACTAGGACCCTATCTTTGGATTTACTAGATACAACAAAGAAGGTTACAGACACGAAGGTAGGGGCTTCTTCTTCGATGCCAGTGGTAGCTGCTCAAGGTCCAAATTCTTCTTCTTTTAGAGGAGGTGGCCGATGGAAGAATCATGCTCATGTAAGGTACTTTTGATCCTTCTCCCTTGAATTTGGTTGTGGATTCTAAATGACCATTTGATTTAATTGAGGGCTTGCCACATTCTGCTATGGGGGAAAATAAGTCCAAGAAAATGGTTGTAATTTTTAATGATTTGGAAGATGTATCATCGGTGGCTGGCGTTTAGCCCCACTAAACTCCGTAAAGCTCTTAAGTTGAAACTGTCAGAAGTTTAGGAACCCTCGAACGGTTCAAAGCCTTGGTTTGTTAATCAAGGAAAAAGATCCCGAAATGGTCTTCCTAATGGAGACTTGATTGTTTGGTACAAAAACTAGGAGGATAGCTCAAATTTTTAAATTCGATGGTTGTATTGTTGTAGATGGATATGGGAAGAAGCGAGGGTCTAATTTTTATGTGGAAGTAGCATATTTGTTTTGACTTGTCTAATTTTTCACAATGCCATGTTAATGGATATGTTTCTAATGAAGAAAAAGGCACAAAGTGGCTATTAACCTGTTTATAGGGACACTCAAACCAAAGTCAGAGGGGTGAGGCATGGCAGCTACTCAACTCTTTTTGACCTGCTCATATAGGTTGGTGTGTTCTTGGCGATTTTAACAAAATTCTATCCCAAGATGAAAAGGTAGGAGGCAGATCCTGAGGGGAACAATAGATGAGATTATTCATAGAGGTTGTTGAAGATAACCAACTATTTCATTTGGGATGGCAAGGTGGGAAATTTACTTGGTGTAATTGCCATGAAGATTTGACTTTTACGAAGGAAAGATTAGATAGAGTTTTAGCAAATAAAGCATGGAAGGTTATTTTTCCAAATTCAAAAGTGGAAACTTTGAACTTCGTTTTGACCATTGTCATATTCTCGTGAGTGGAGAAAGTAATAGAGTTTCTATAACAATAAGAGCTTACCTGCAATTCAAATATGAAGTGAATTAGAGCAAAGAAGAGGGATGCAAAAAACTGATAAACTCTGTTTGGCAAAGAACAAATGGGCTGGGGGGAAGCCTGCAAAATGTACAATAGAAATTAGAAGTCTGCAGTTTAAACTTAAAACAGTGGAGCAAGGATATGATAAAGCGCAGGTTTCGAGCTATTAAGCAAAAAAGTAAAGAGATCCACTTATTAAAGAAACATGAGATGGTAGCAAACATGGTTCGATTAAAGCAATTGCAAGCTAAGTTGGGTTTCTTGCTAGATCAAGAGGATTGGAAACAACGGGCTAAAAAAGATTAGTTGGCTCAAGGTGATCGAAATTTTAAATTCTATCATACTTGTGTCAATCAAAGGAGGATGAATAATTTGATACAGAAAGTGGAGGATGATTTAGGCAACCTACTGACCCGGGCCAATGATATCTCGGGGGGATTTTGGGCTCATTTTAACCATGTATATTCCTTTTCTCACCCCTTTTTTAGCTTTATTTCTGGTTGTCTTTCTGGTGTTACAAAAAGAGTTTCAATGGAGATGTAGAGGAATTTTGATATTCCATTTACTAAATCTGATGTGGAGATTGCTTCAAATCAGATGTCTCCTTTCAAATCTCCTGACCCTAATGGGTTTTTAGAGCAGGATTTTTTAAAGATCATTGGGCTGAAGTTGGGGACGATGTAAGCGAAGTAGTTCTGGATTTCTGTCAAATGGTTGTATGCCCTTAACTTAAAACATACTTTTATTGCTCTGGTACTAAAGGTAAATTTCCCCTCAACTGTCCATCAATTTCGCCCAATTAGTTTATGTAACGTTCTCTACAAGTTGATTTCCAATGTTTTGGCTAATAGATTAAAAAGGCTTTTATGTAAGTTAATCTCTTGGAATCAAAGCGTTTTTATTCCAGGGAGATTAATTACAGACAATGTTATGGTGGCGTATGAATTGTTCCATTCTATGAAATCAAAGCAAAAAAGGTAGATTGGAGAGTATAGCTATAAAACTTGACATGTTAAAAGCCTATGATCGAGTAAAATGGACTTTCATGGAAACAATGCTTGAGAGGATGAGTTTTTCTGCTCACTGGATAGATTTGCTTATGAAATGTGTTAAAATAGTAACATATTCAGTTTTAGTCAATGATATTCCTAGTGATGATATTGTGTCTTCAAGGGGTTTGAGAGAATGAAATCATTTTTCTCCTTATCTCTTTCTTATTTGTGTAGAGGGGCTCTGATGAGGACATCTCCTATTTATTTTATTATTGTTGGATTATTTACTTATGTTTTATTTATTTTATTTGGATTTATAATAATGGGCTTGGGCCAAAGCCCATTGACTTTTAGAATTATTTAGGGTTTGTTATTTTACCATTTAAAGCTTTACATTGAGAACGTGGGAACTCAGACTTGAGTTTTTGAGATTAAAGTGCTTATTTAGCTGTATTCTTCCAATCTCTTTTCTTCTTCTTCTCTCAACTTTCTAACTTTCTCTCTTTTCTCTCTAGTATATTCTGTCTTCTTATTATTTCACAATTATCCTACATCAGGCTCTTTTCTTTACTTCATTCGGCCGAGTTGAAAGGGGATATTCGAGGTGTTGAAATAACACGGGGAGGCATGAGATAAATCACTTACTTTTTGCAGATGATTGTGTAATCTTTTGTTGGGCAAAGTTTGGAGAATGGGTCAAAATTCAGAACATCTTGCATTTATATGAACAAGCGTTGGGTCAGACCATAAATAAGCAGACGTCCTCATTATTATTTAGCTCCAACACAACAGCTCCTACTTATGAGTCTATTTTACAAAATGCAGATGGGATCTTGTGCTCAAATTACAACATATATTTGGGTCTCCCTACCATGGTAGGTAGACAGAGATGGAAGAGGAATTTATTAGCGTAGTTGGCAGAGGATGGGAGAGGCAAAATGAGTAGGGAGTCTCAGCTTTAGGGATTTACAATTTTTCAACTGAGTATTACTAGCCAAACAAGTTTGGAGGATTACTAGCCAAGTACTTCAAAAGCGGTCAAATTGAAGAAGCAAAGCTAGGAAATTGTTTATCTTAGATTTGGCAAGGTCTGTGACGGATCTTGTGAAGAAAGGAATGGTTTGGAAGGTAGGGAATGGATAATGTATTCGTATATGGAAGGATAAATGGATCCCCAGAAATCAATGTTTTAGGTCCAACTGACTCTAATGGTAGAGATCCTAATGCCAAAGTAGCCATGCTTATTGATGAAGGCAATAGGAATTGGATACAGGAACTAATTGAAGCAGAGTTTACTCCTGAAGAAGCTGGTCTGATTCTTAATATTCCTATGGGCAATTCTATGGGACTCCGGCGTTGTGGCTCCTTTGCGCTTCTATAGTGTAAATTTATTTTACACTTTTTTTCAATTCGTTTTGTTTTTACAAAAATAATAAAATAATATATGTAGATAAAATATATGTAGTTTTTTTAATTTTTTAATTTTTTTTAAGTAAAAAGCCCCATGGGGGCACAAAGGGGCCCCAATGCTAGGGCCCCATATATTTTCTCTATTCGTATGGGCAATTCTATGGGGCCCCGGCATTGGGGTCCCTTTGCGCCCCCATAATGTAATTTTTTTTACATTTTTTTTTTACAAAAATAATAAAATAATATATGTAGATAAAATATATGTAGTTTTCTTAATTTTTTAATATTTTTTTTCTAATTAAAAAGCCTCACGGGGGCGCAAAGGGGCCCCAACGCCAGAGCCCCATATATTTTCTCTATTCGTATGGGCAATTCTATGGGGCCCCGGCATTGGGGTCCCTTTGCGCCCCCATAGTGTAAATTTTTTTTACACTTTTTTTCAATTCATTTTTTTTTACAAAAATAATAAAATAATATATGTAGTTCAAGGGGAGCACTAGATAAGATCATATGGGGTCCTTCAAAAAAAGGTATGTTTTCACTGAAGAATGCTTACTACCTTGACCTTCTTGACAGAAAGAGACCGATTGGACAATCCCCAGCCGCCCATTAGAACTCTTCTCAGTGGAATAAGATCTGGAGCCTTGGTGTAGCTGGCTCTGGCTAATCTCTTACACACAAAAGTAAACTTATATAGTTGAAAGATTGTTGAGAATGGTCTCTGTCCTTGTTACCATCTCTCTGAGGAATCGGTCATACATGTTTTATAGGGATATGAGGCTGCATTGGATGTGTGAAGAGAATATGGTAGTCCATTGTCTAAATGGAATAGTAACTACACAGATTTTGAGGAGCTTTGGATTGAATTAATTCATAAGCTTGAAGGGGCTAATTTAAATTTGGTTGCTGTCATATGTTATAGACTTTGGATAAGAAGGAATGAGTTAATTTTTTAGAGCAAATTCAAAAGTCCCAGGAATTTGTTAGTGGTTGCTGTTACATAGCTTGAGAATTTTAAAGATGCTAACATACATGTGCTACCTAGATCTGAAAATACTCGGCCACCTCCATCTTCTGGTATTGTTCATTGGTAGGCTTCAGCATGTGATTGGTTGAAAGCTAATTTTGATACTAGCTATTTGAAGTCTCAGTAAAAGATAGGTACTGGTGTCATTATCCGAGATGTAGAGGGCGAAATTCATGTGGTGTTAGCTGCTCAACGGAAGTCTGTTTCTTTTGCTAGTATTGTAGAAAGTTATGCATTGTTAAGAGCTGTTCAGCTGTGCTATGAGTTGGGTTTAGAGAATGTGGTACTCGAGAGAGATGCTAAGATTGTCGATGTTGTGAATGCAATGGATTCTGACACTTCATGGTCGGGGTAGATAATTGATGCATCCGGCAGGCAAAATTTCAACATTCTCGTTGAAAATTCTCCTTTGCAAAGAGAGAGGCTAATCAATCAGCTCATTATGCAACTTTTTATGCTCTTTCTTTAGATAGTGAAACTATTTTGGATGGAAGAAGTACCGTCTATTGTTCTTCCTTATATCGATTATGATAAGTCATGTACCCATTAAGTTATGCAATGAAAGTTTATTTCATTTAAAAATAATAATCAATTTATAGTCACAAGCTATTTTTTAGGGAGTTAATTTATGACTTGTATTATAGACACTTAATTTTATTTGTAATTTTATATATAAGATCTATTTAGCCAGTTTTCTTTCTAAATTCAAATTTTGTATTATAAATTTTACAATTTTTATAGTTGACAATCAGTACATATTGTTATGTGTAAAAAATGATAAATACAAATAACATTCTACTAATTTATAGTACAAACTATAGTTGAAGCATTGATATATTTTATAATAATTAATTTAGCATTTTTTTGTTTTGTTTTTTGTAATAGTTAATTTAACATATATTAACATCATTGATATATTCTTTTATTTATTTTTTTGATAACAATGACATATTCTTTTATTGAATATCTATTCCATATATAAAAGTGTCAATTCCAGAAGGAACAGTTATTTTGTCCTTTTTTCCATTTTTATATACTCTTTATATCCCTAATTTTTTTATCCTACTTTATGGTTTTACCCCTTTATCTTATTTATTTACTCTTTTTGCCCTATAGTTTGTTCTTGTTTTATTCGTAGTTTTACGTTTTGCCCCTCAGATCTATGAACAGTACCTCCTCGACCATGATTTGCCAATTTTGCCCTCAACTTCCAAGATATTTCCTCCTTCCTCTTCTGGTCCTTTGGATTCACATATGTTTTTGTTTTTTTTTTTTATAAAAATATATTTCTTCCAAAGTAATATATATATATATATATGAAAATTTTTTCCTTTTTATTAGTTATGTTAATTTTGAGGTATTTATTTATTTATTTTTATAGGAATTTTGAGGTAATTAAAAAAAAAAACATGTTATACATGAAATCAAACTAACTCCATCCAAAATCTGTAATCCACGTCTACATTTATAAAAATAAAATCTCCTCAGATTATTCCAAATAACACAAACCAAACCAAATCCATAATGCATATGCAGATCTACAAAAAAAAAAATTGCCAGACAGTTCCACAAACAGGGTGAGTCTCATGTCTAGATCTAAGAAAAAAATCGTTCACATGATCCCACAAAATACTGGTGTGCTAGGTGCAGCATTTGTAGGAGGCAGTGTTTTGAAGGGTTAGAGTTGCAATTTAGGTTAAGGATATATATAAAGCAAGTATTTATTTTATTTGTAGGGTTATTTTGGTCTTTTGCTATTAAGATGTGGGCTGGGTAGTTATCCAGACTTTGTCAATTTTAACCATTAAGAGTTCTTCAATTTGGGCCATGTTAGATGAGTGGGTTAGTTCTAGTTGTTAGTAATTGTTTAATGGATCTTGTATTAACCTTTACATTTTACATCAATGAAGATCCTTCATACGCATTTTTCCAAATTTGTGAGTGCAAAGGCTTTTGGCACCTCGAATTGTCAGATTGATACTTTACAATTTACAACTTGGTTACACATAACAGTAATATTAGAGCTAAGTTTCTTAGGACACACAAATTTCTTAAAGGGATGTGATGTAGTGTTGGGTATGGATTGGTTAAGAGAACTTGAGACTAATTTGTGGATTGTTATAGATTTAACCATGACCTTTAATGCTGAGGGTACTTCTAGAACACTAAGGAGGATACAATTACCAAGTAGAGTAGTGAAAGAAGCAGAACATGTTCTCCTTTTGAAGAAAAACTTGATAAAAAGAATTTGGTTGCATGTATTGTGGGAGACTGACTCAGGTACCTATATTATTATCAAAAAGAGAAAATTGAAAGGCTAATGGCAGAAATTTTGAAGGGTGGTATCATAAGAAGTAATTTAAGTCATTATTCTTCCCAATTTTATTAGTGAGGAAAGCTGATGGGATGGCATGTGTATGGATTATCATGCCCTTAATGGAACACTATGAATCACAAATATCCCATTCCCAATATTGATGAATTGCTAGATGAACCCTATGGGGCTCAAGTCTTTTCTAAGCTAAATATGTGCTCCGGATACCATTAGATTAGATTGAACCCAGAAGACATTCTTAAGATTACTTTCAGGACCCATGAAGGTCATTATGACTTTTTGGTAATGTCTTTTGGGCTTACCATTGCTCCATCAACCTTTCAAGAATTTATGAATGAGGTGTTTGGTCCCTATCCAAGGAAGTTCGTGTTGATTTTTTTATGATATTTTAAACTATAGCAAGTCTTCAAGGATTATGTACATACAACATTTGCACAATATTTTGAAAATTTTTACAATCTCATAAATATTTTACGAAGGCTCATAGATGTTTTGCAAAGGCTTTAAAGTGCATTTTTGGAAGTAGTGAAATGAATTATTTAAGACATATATCCCTAGAGGAGGTCAAGGCAGACCAACAATAAATGATAGTAACGTAAAATTTGCATGTGCCTAAGAATCTAAAGGCCCTAATAGAATTTTTGGACTCACGATTTATTATAGAAAATTTGTACAATGCTATAAGAACATTGCAGCTCCCTCACAGCGTTACTAAAAAAGGATGTTTTTAGCTAGACAAAAAATGTTCAACAAGCTTTTATTAAATTGAAAGAGATCATGATGAACCCCTTAGTGCTATGGTTACTAGATTTCACTAAAGACTTTGTTATAGAGTGGGATGCATTGGGAGAAGGATTAGGAATAGTTTTGATGCAAGAAAGATAACCCATTGCTTATCTAAGTCAAGATCATCTAAAAGGGAGGAGTTTAGATCTATTAACTTATGAAAAGGAGTTATTTGCATTGGTAATGGATATTAAGAAGTAGAGACACTACTTATTGGGACAAACTTTCAAGGTATACACTGGTCAACATGTCTTGAAATATTTATTAGAGTAGACAATTATGACTCTAGCCCAACAAAAATAGGTTTCAAAGTTACTTGGGTATGATTTCATGGTAGAATACAAAAGTGGCGAGATAAATATAGTGGCAGATGCCTTTTCCAAATCACCCTACTAAAAAATTCCACAACCTAACTCCTAAAATAGAAAATTCACCAACACAGCCAAATCCCAACCACCAAAACTCAACCAACAAATACCAACCCAAGCAATAAACCCCCCCATTACACAACCAAATCCCATTCTGCAACCATTACAATACAAGAAATTAGTATGATGCAAGCAAAATAGATAGAAGAGTTGAAGAAGTCTAACCACCAAGATTTCCTGTTGCAAAAACATATCAGCCTCTACTATCAAGGGACCATGGATCCAACTTTGTATCAATTATATAATGATCTACTCTTTTACAAGAGTAAATTACATTTGGGAACTCTTGTGCCCTTCTAGCAGCAGATCCTGTAGTAATTCCATAATAGCACACTAGGAGGCCACACAAGGGTATATAAAACGTATGCAAAAGTAAAAAGGAGTTTTGTAGTCTGGTTGGTGAAGTAATGTTCAAGCCTTCATCAAGGAGTGTGATGTTTGCCAGTGAAACAATGTTGAAACCTTCCATCTAGTGGGTTTGCTCCAACTTCTTTCCATAAAAAGAATTAGGTGGATATTAGCATGAATTTCATCAAAAGATTGTCACTATCAAGGGGACGCACTATTATAATGATGATAGTTGATAGACTGAGAAAATATGCCCACTTCATGTTACTTACACACTCTTACACACACTTCATGTTACTTACACACTCTTACACAGTACTGTCTAGCAAGGATTTTCATGGAAAATATATTCAGAATATATGGGATGTCACAAACTATTGTAAGCCATAAAGACCCAATTTTATAGTTAGCTTTGGAGGAAGCTGTTTCGGCTCTATGGCACAAATCTGCTCATGAGTTCTATTTATCCATCCATGAACAAATGGTAAAAAAGAGGTAACCAACAAAAATCTTGAATGTTACTTCCTTTGTTTTTCTAGTGACAGACCCAAAGATGTTTCAAAATGGGTGCCGTTGCAAAGTATGTCTACAATACAACAAGGTACAGTTCAACATAGATTTCATTATAGGAGGATGTATATGGGCAACCCCTACCAAAGTTGCTACCATACAAGCCAAGAGCAACTCGAGTGTAAGCAATCGAAGAGGAGCTGTTAAAATCGAGACTTCATAGCCAAGTTGGTACGTGAGAATCTGCAAGAAGCCCAATACAAGATGAAGTACTATGTAGATCATCGGAGGACAAAGGGTTTTTAAATAAGAAGAGTGGGTATACTAACAGTTGAGGCCATATCATACATTAATGGCCATGAGAAGAAATTTGAAGATCTCACTATGATACTAACGACCATTCCAGATCCTTTGAAAGATAACAAAGTTATATATACACTAAATCTACCCAAAGATTAATAAATTGTCCCCACCTTCTATGTATCTTGCCTCAAAAGGAAGCTCGAAGCTCAAGTTCAGCCAAAACCTATTCTCCCTCAAGTCACCCCCAAGAAAACCCTAGCACTGGGGCCAAAAGTTGTGTTACAGAGGAGATTCGCAAAGAGAGGGACTAAGCTAGAGCAAAACTACTAATACAATGGTAGGGGCGACGACAAAGGACACAACATGGGAGGATCTCACGGAGTTGCAGTGGCGATGCCCAGATCTTGTAGGCAAGATCTTTTGAGAGGGGGACTGTTGTTATGTGCAGTGTATTCGTAGGAGGCAGTAGTGTCTGAAGGGTTAGATTTGCAATTTAGGGTTGTTAAGGATATATAGAAACATGTATTTTCTTTGTTAGGGTTAGTTTGGTCTTTTCATGTTAGGTCGTGGGCTGGGTTTCAGTTATCTAGACTTAGACAGTATTAGGATATATTAAATTATGTGCCATGATGGGCCACAATAGATGAGTGGCTTAGTGTTAGTTGTTAGTAACTGTTTAATGGGTTTTGAATTTAACCTCTACATTTTACATCATTGAAAGTCATTCCAGATGTATTCTTCTGGATTTGTGAGTGTGGGGACTTCTTGCACCTTGAATATCCAGAGATAATACTTTACAATTTACAACAACTTGGTTATACATAAACAGTAGAAATGTGTCTGTACATATGGGTGTACTCCGACCCGACCCGTCAGCTTATCTGGTATTCCGTTAAATCATTTAAAAAAAAAAAAAATTCTTTTGCCTTCTTTGTGATTACTTTTTATTTTTTTAAAAAGCGTCTTGCATAATGTCCAAAATTATAAAATCATTTTCTTTTATTTCTATTCCTTCATTTTCAAATTATAAAAAATTATTATTATTATTTGCACAAAATTTTCATTTATTTCTTTATATTTATGCTTTTCTCAACAAGTCGAGCATATGTATTTGCAAGCAGATTGATTTTATTGGCTACTGATCATCAATGATCATCTCGCTTTGTCTCAGACTCTCAATGCAGCATTAGTTTCTTTGTGGGATTTGTTGCATGGGTTTGTGTCATTTTACATACCCTAATATTTGATACATAATACATATACAAGAATAATACTACTCAATATTAGTGAATAATAACAAGGACGTGATAGTTCTTTCTAGTATTTTGGGTCTGTACAAAACAAAGTAATGATCAAATTCAGCATTAGATATTTTCCTGAATAAAGTATTTGCACTAGCATGTGCCAAATCAAACTCAGATAAATGAAAATTGAACTAACTCCAATATCTAATCAGTTTACATCCATTGAAACCAAATTTCTTTCTCTAAGAAATGAATTAGTTATGAAAAGTGCCCAAGATGTCCTCATCCCTGTATAAATGAAACCTACACAAAACCCCCATTGACATACCAAAACAATCCAAAATTAAAACAAATAAAAAAACCAATTTTATTGAAAACTTCAAATTTCAAAAAAATAAAATGTAATAATATAAGTTTTTATTGACATACTATTTTCAAGCACTTCAAGTCTTCAAGTAATCTTCAATCGATTTTATTTAAAATATTTTGCAAAGTTATCTATATATGAAACAAAGAATTATGTTAAACATATAATTAATTGAAAGGTCCGAAATAAAATATTATTCAAATATGAATCTTACCAGTTTCTAACTTGTAGCTTTCAGCATCTTTCATTACATCTTGGGAGTTATATTTAACAGAAGGAACCTTCAACCAATTTTGTATGCAGATAAGAGCTTCAACTATTATTGGGGCCAATGAACTATGAAATGAATCTAAGACCCGACCTCCAACACTAAATGCTGACTCAGAAGTAACAGTAGATACAGGAATAGCTAACACATCTCGAGCAATTTTGGCAAATTTTGGAAATCTGACTGAGTTCTTCTTCCACCATAGTAGAATATTAAAGTCGAATGCCGTCCGCTCAACACTCTCCGTAAAATACTTATCCAATTTTGTTTTGAACTCTTCCACACCTTTTGATGATTTATGTTGAAAATACATATCTAATATATTTTCATCATCATCACAAGAAGTGTTACTTTGGGTCTCACCTAAGCCTACACTTGATTGGCCCCTACTTGAACCTATACTAGATTATCAATATTTTTTATACATCTGCTCAAACCAGCCAACAAGTTCAAATCCTTGCTCATGGCCAATAACATTTGTAAAATAAAATTCCAAAATGTTCAACTTATTACATAGATCAAGCATAACTGCAATGAACAACATTTTGTTCAATTGAGCAAAATCTCCCCAATACTTATCATATTTCAACATTATCTTCTCCGACATGCATTTCAGCATATTGTTCACTCCTTGAAATTTTTTTCAAATGGCTATAGATTGCAAATATTTCTCTTATACAAATTTGAAGTTGCATAAATTGAGCCTGAAACCTGCAAAGTTATGTCATAAAAAATCTTCAAAAATTGTATAAAAACCTTAATAATTTCCCAATCTTGTGAAGTTAGTACTTCTTGTTCAAACTCACGTAAATATGAGACAAATTCACTATCTTCATCTTGTAGTACCTCAAATGCCGCATAATATTTTAGAGCCAAACTTAACATTAGATATGTTGAGTTCCACCTAGTTGGAACATCAAGAAAAATAAGTCCACCATCAAGAATATTTTATTTTTTTACACATGACTTGAACTTGTTAAGTCTTGCAGGGGAAGACTTCACATATTTAACTGCATGATGAATCTTCACAACTAATGTATCAATTTTTATCAAACCATCTTTGATGGTGAGATTCAAAATATGTGCACAACATCTTATATGCATAAGCTCCTTATCTAATACCATCCAATCCTTAAACTTAGCAATTCTTATCAAATAATCAATGGACGTATTGTTAGCAGATGCATTATCTACTGTAATTGTAAAAATCTTCTTTATATCCCATTTAAGTATGGATGACTCAATCACTTTTCCTATTGTGATCCCTTTGTGATTAGGAGTTTTCTTAAAATATATTATTCTTTTATGCAATGTCCAATCATCATCAATAAAATGGGCTGTTATGCACATATAATTAAGATTCTGAATTGATGTCAACATATCAGTTGTAATGCAAATCTTATAATCAGATTCCATAAACATACTTCTTCTTTTTTTCTAACAAATAGATTTTCATACAATCTCACATAAGAGTAATGTGAGAAGGGATTAGAGATCTAGGCTTAACTACGGCCATAAAGTCTTGGAAATTTTCTTTTCTGCAAAATTAAACGGTAGTTCATCCTTAAATAAATTTTCGCTATTGTGATCCGTATTTTTTGTTCATTATACTTAGCAGGTCCAACACTTGGACTGCTAGTTGTACCATCCACCTCCATCTTCCTTGCTCTAGTCTCTTTTAATTGAGGGTTATCCCTTCTAGTCCCAATAGTGCATGCAAAGGTATTTTTCAATATGGTACTTCAAAGATGAAGTACCTTGTTTTTTAGAATGACATAATAAAATCTTACCACAATAATCGCATGTGGCTGTGGGCTCATTGGGATCCTCATCATTTCACGTAAAATGTCGCCATATAGATAATTTGCTCATTCTTCTTGGGATAGGAGAGCGAACTTGAGAACTAGTTGCTTGGTGAGAGCTATCCGAAGCTGTAGGTAGAGTACTATCCAAAAGAATGGGTACTGATTCAAACCCAGATGAACGCATAGAAGCAATAGATTCCATAGGATTCAACTGCAAAAAAAAAATTAGTAAGTTGAAAACTTCATTAAGAAAAAAAAACTTTATTACCAAGATGTGCAGGATGTTTAGATCCAGCTCGTCAGTTAGTTCCAGATCAGGATTGCCGCTTGATATTATTAATGAAGAAGATTGTATTTTTGAACAAAATGATTTGCCAGATATTGATCGATGGCATATGCCAAAGATTGATTCTAAATCTCTTTATAACAAAACCTGGAAAGAGAAGGTTTTTGCTACGGAACTTAAGGTGAAAACCGTTGAGCGCACCTTCGCTATTTCAAAAACCTAGGAAAAATGTCGTCTTTTCCAACATAATGTTATTACTGATATTAAACAGAAAGGTTTTACTTTCATGCATATTGCATCCGTTCAGGTTGCTGTCAAACCTCTGATAAGACGAGGCATCAATGCATCTGTTCTTCTTTGTCTATGTGATGACAAATTTAAGAATTTTGAGGACAGTAAGCTTGGGATTGTTCAAACTTCCCTGGTTGAAGGTCCAGTACATTTTGATTGTTATCCAGATTTAACTGTTGATTTACATGATAGAGATGTTTTGGATGTGTTAACGCCCTTAACATTTTTACTTCTGGTTTTGATATGATTGAAGGTAGTAGACCTGTTGCTTTAGTTTACCGCATTTATTATCATTTGATGAAGGCCAGTTTTAACCCTAAGGCTAACATTAAGTCTGCTAGAGACCAAACCCATCTGATGCAGAGTTCTACTTCTAGTGCTCACATCAGAATACCCAAAATGATATACTGGAGAGATGTTTCTCTTCCAGATGAGTGGATCCTTCAAAAGGGACTATCACCAGTAGAGATTGTATCTCAGGATAAAGATCTTGACTTGATTCAGCAGTACCTTAACGGTACTGTAAAAATTTCATTTGACAGACTATCCCTAGCCAAAGAAAGGAGACATTCTTTCGCCGGCTCTAAATCATCTTGTTCTTCGGACCCAAGAATTACTAGAGATGCAAATCTCAAAAAAATTTTGGAGGATTCTTCCAAAATAGCAAATCTTATTCGTCCAGTGTTTATTCAGGAAATTCCCAAGGGAAAATCCTCTGATTTAAAGCTGAAAGGTGTTTCTTCTGATTAACAAATTATTTCAGCTTATTACACAACCAAGGATGACATTCATCATCCAAGGGAAAAGCTAAAAAAGAAGAAATTGAGGTAGAAGATGATTCTTCTACATCACCGACACCTATGTCGCCGATAGTTTTGGATTTAGCTATGAACACACCACCATTACACCCACAATTGATGATGATGTGTAAATCTTTTGAGCCTGATATAATTGCTTTGTTTAATGATTTTAATAGCATGGAAAACCATCCTAAGCGAAAAGCTTCTGATACGAATTTTAGTCTAACTGAAAAGAAACAAGTCAAACAAAAATGGAAAAAATTGATGTGTGCTTCCAACAAGTATATTCATTTATTTGATTTTCTTGAAAATCATTATGATTTGAAAGATTATTTTTTAAATGTTTTAAAAACCAGTTTTAAAAAAGTTGAAGAAAAAACCGTTGTAAAATGCAGCTATCCCCCACTTGAAACCATTTTGATTTCAGTACAAGGAGCTGAGGTTAAAGCTTCACCTTATAAAGTTCCAACTGTGAAAAATCAAGTTTCCTTAGATTTCCTTAGAAACAAGAAAGATCATTGAGCAAAATAATTTTTTCAACCCTGCTCTTCATACAATAGGTCAACAATTGGACTGTATTGATGACAAAGTTGAAAAACCCATTTCTGAAAAAACTTCAGCTAGTTTTTCAAAACCTCTTGAAAAACCTTTGATTATTTTACCAGAGAACAGGTAGAAGACTGATAATGCTAGTACTTTGACTAAAACTGATCAAATGCTAGCTCAAATTAAGCTAGAAAAACCCTCCACTAATGCTTTGGACAAAAGTGGCCAAGGGGTTGATTCTGATTTTATTGAAGTTTACACAGATGATTTTTTGGTAGATGATTTTATCATTAATGATGATTTTAAAGAATTTTCATTGGAGAAACCTGAAATAGCCAGACTTACTTCTACAAGACCTACGGGTTTTATGAAGAACTAGTTCACCAGGCCTACTCCACCAGATTTACAAATTGAAGAATGCATGTTCCAAAATCAATTTTCAGCTAGTGTTGACCGGATATATGCGTGGAATATTGATAGACAATTTGAACAAGAAGTCCTCAATACAATGCAAAAAATATCCACGGTTGCCAATGGTTATGTTAATAATAATATTTTGCAATCAGACATCATTAAGATGTTGGTTTCTGGTTTTAAAGGCATGCTTCGTTCTTGGTGAGACAAACATCTCACTAAAGAAGTGGGACAAAGGTTTCAAATTGCTGTTAAGCAAAATGATGATGGAACACCTGTTTTTGAAACCATCATAGGACGAGAAATGTCTGATTGTGTAAATACTTTAATTTATACGATTATTAAGCATTTTATTGAAACCCCTTCCAATATAGAATCGTATTTCTGATTATTTGAATAATTTGAGATGTCCTAATATGTCAAATTATAATTGGTATGAAAGTGTTTTTATGTCTCATGTTTTGCAACGACATGATTCAAAACAGCCTTACTGGAAAGAGAAATTTATTGATGGTCCCCCATTTGTTTGCTCTAAAGGTTAAGGACTCACTACTTGATTCTACCAGCAAACTTGATTACGATAGTTATACCTACGAGGATATCACTAGCATAATAAAGAAACTTGGTATTAGTATGTGCAATGATCAAAAGCTTATCAATCAACAGATGAAAGATAGAAAGAAAGCCAAATATGAGATGAAAAATTTCTGTCAACAATTTGGCCTTCTTCTTATCACCCCATCTCGCGAGAAGAGAAAGTATTTTAAAATGGTTTTCAAAAAACCTCATAGGGAAAACAGGAGAAAAACCCGTGATGAAGTTTACAAAAAACATTTTCATAAAAAATCTTTACAGAAAAAATATCTGAAAAACCCTTCCAAATGGACATGTTTTAACTGTGGTGAAAAAGGACACTATGCTGATAAGTGTCCTAATCCTAAAAAACCCAGTAAGTTAAAGAACAAGCTTAATGCCTTGAATATTGGTGAAGATGACCAGCAACAACTGTTTCACCTCCTTGAAAATAGCACTTCATCTTCTGACCAAGATGAGTTTAGCTCTAGTGATTCAGAATATCACTTAGAAGCTAAATCATTTAACTCAGCAATGATTAAACTTGGCTGCAATTGCAATGGTTCTTATTGCAACTCCGGAGTTAAAGACAATTAATGTTTTAACTAAGGATGAAGAACAAGAGAACATTCTTTTAACTTTAACTTCTCAAATTGAGAATATTGAGTTAAAAGAGAAATATTTCAATCAGCTCAAGAAGACTATGACTCGTAGAGAATCATCAACTTCTCAATAGAGAATCAGTTTTCAAGAAACATTATGACGTTTCGAGAAGAAACTGAAGGATGTTTCAACAAACGATTTACAGCATGAAATTTCTTTAATCAAGAAAGAGCTTGTTGAACTCAAGACTGAGATCAACTCCCTCAAATTTGAAAATTCATCTTTTAAACAAGATTTACTTTCTTTTAAAATTGAACAACATTTTGATCAAGTATGTCCTTCCGACAATGAGGAAACAAAAGTTTCAGACTACGGTGAATCCTCTGAACCTCCCAAGGTCATTTGTTTGCTTAAATAACCTTTGTCTACTAAATGGTATTCTAAGGTTGAAATTGTTATTTGCCATGAATTTTCTTTTTTGTTATTGCTTTAATTGATTTGGACTCGGATCTTAATTGCATCCGTGAAAGCTTAGTTCCTACTAAGTACTTCGAAAAATCCTCTGAGAACTCTCAGTGGCAAATGGCTCTAAGATGAAAATCAATTATGAGCTCAATAATGCCCATGTTTGTCAAGATAATGTTTGTTTTAGAATTCCGTCTGTTTTGGTTAAAAACATGACTTGGGATGTTATTTTAGGAATGTCTTTTATTAATTCCATTTGTCACTTTCTGACAAAAAAAAGATGGGATTACTACTGATCCCTTCGGACAGAAAGTGAAGTTTAAATTTACTTTCAAATTTGACGTCGATACGTCAAAAAGAAAAATATCTTTAATTTTTGCAAAAACTAATCATTTGAATTTCCTCCAATAGGAAGTGAGATTTAAAAAGATTTCTAAGCATTTATCTGATCCATTATTTCAATAAAAAATTGATGATTTTCATAAAAAATTGATTTTTGATATTTGCTCCAACCTTCCAAATACTTTTTGGGATCGAAAAAAAATGAAGTTTCTTTACCTTATGTTGAAAATTTTTGTGAAAAATATATTCCAACTAAAACTCGACCTATTCAAATGAATAGTGCGACTTTAGAATTTTGCAAAAATGAAATTGTTGATATTCTTCAGAAAGGTCTTATCAGGCATAGTAAGTCACCTTTGTCATGTGCTGCATTCTATGTCTAGAAAAATGCTGAGATCGAGCGTGAGACACCCCGTTTAGTCATAAATTACAAACTCTTGAACAAAGTGTTGGAATGAATTAGATACTCTATTCACAACAAAAATGAATTGGTTCATAGGCTTAGTGATGCAATTATTTTTTCTAAATTTGACCTTAAGTTTGAATTTTGGCAGATCCAAATTAGGGAACCTGATCGATACAAGACTACTTTCAATATTCCTTTTGGTCACTATGAGTGGAACGTGATGTCATTTGGGCTAAAAAATGCTCCTAGTGAATTTCAAAACATCATGAATGATATTTTCAATAGTTTTACCCATTTTACTATTGTTTATATTAATGATGTTTTAATTCTTTTCAAAATGTATTGATGATCACTAGAAACATTTGTCGATTTTTCTTAATATCATTCAGCATAATGGTCTAATGGTTTCCGCTAAAAAGATTAATTATTCCAAACTAAGATTAGATTTATTGGTTATGATATTTCTGAAGGCAAAATCAAGCCTATTCAAAGGGCTATTGAATTTGCTGACAAATTTCTTGATATTATTCTCGACAAAACTCAGCTCTAAAGATTTCTTGGTTCTCTGAATTATATTACAGATTTTTACAAGCACATGAGAAAATAGTGTCGTCCCCTTTTTGAGAGATTTCAACTCAGTCCTCCTCCATGGACCAATATCTACACCAATTTAATTAGGCAAATCAAGGCATATGTCAAAACTCTTCCATGTCTTGGATTACCTAATTCTGATTCTTTTAAAATTGTCGAAACTAATGCCTTTGACATAGGTTATGGTGGCATTCTGAAACAAAATGTTTCGCCAGGTTCTTCTGAACAAATTGTTCGCTTCCATTCTGGAACATAGAATCATGCACAACATAATTATAATTTTATTAAAAAAGAAATATTATCTATAGTACTATACATTTCTAAATTTCAAAGTAATTTGCTCAATCAAGAATTTCTTTTAAAAATTGATTGCAAAAGCGCTAAATATGTTTTAGGAAAAGATGTTCAAAATATTGCATACAAACATATTTTTGCACAATGGCAAGCTATCTTAAGTGTTTTTATTTTAATATTGAATATATTAAAGGATCTAAAGATCCAATCCCTGATTTCCTTACCCGTGAATTCTTGCAGAAATACATGAGTAAGAAAAAGAAGTCAGAGAGTTTCCAAAGGCCCCCGCCTCTCATTGCTCCTCCGATTTCATTATTTTTGCCAATAGTAGCTTCTCCACTGAAAGTTGCTAACAGATACACTGCTCTAGAAAAGATACCTAGACTAGTAACCCCCAGTTCTTTTGCTTCGGCATTAACTATGTCACATGATCCCTTATTCAATCATTTGGCATTGGCAAGACTTAGATTGTCTTCTGCCTCCAAGGTAGAAAATTACCAAAAAAATTATTTTCAGAATCTGTTTTACATCGAAAATTTGATAAATACAGATCCTTTCAAAATAGATTTTCATTATTTCTCTCTAGGTTGACATTGGACTCCTAGATATCCAACTAAAGACCTAAAATTTTATCTTTTGATATTGTCTCACACTGGGTCAATATTCCTAAAACTGATCTACGACAAAGTAGATCTTTCAAAAAACTTTTCCCACAACTGTTATCTAATCAGTGTTATGACCCAACAGGAATGGGGAAATATTGATTCTTGACTTCATTTTCCTTTTTATCAAACCCTGGACTTATTGCATTCTTGGTTCTTTAATTTTGATAAGAAATGTAAAACCAAATTTCCCCTATGGTTTCAGTAAGGGTGGCAACAATTTGGCCCCATTCCAGATATCTATCCTAAGAGTTTGCAGCTAGTTCTCACTCATTTTAAAACGGCTGCTCCACCCAAGATGGATCGCATGAATGCCAAATTACCATTCCCATGGATATTAAAATGGACTTACGAAAAGAACGGCGATATTCTTGTTCGTCGCTTTTTTGTAAAGTATTGGGATAAATTTCAGCACTCTCCAGATCT
The DNA here is from genome assembly GCA_036898215.1 of Platycarya strobilacea. Lineage (NCBI taxonomy): Eukaryota > Viridiplantae > Streptophyta > Magnoliopsida > Fagales > Juglandaceae > Platycarya > Platycarya strobilacea. The sequence goes on along the minus strand of CM072555.1, from coordinate 25,480,837 downwards.
TACGTCAAAAGTTTTGAAAGATTTTCCACCATTAGTTCCCAATATAAAAGACTGGAAGGAGTTTCCTTAACCAAAGACGCAAGCAGAGTTAACCTTTCCATTTCCAGAAATTACAGAAAAGGATACACTGAGTTCGTTTTCAAAGCAAAAGAAAAAGACTTCCTCAAATAAGAAGACTTCAACTTCGCCAAAGAAGAAAGGTTCAGATACAGAAAGTTCTTCTTCTTCAAAGAAAGATTCCAAGAAGAAGCAGAATAGAGATATGTTTGAACTATTGAATAAATCCATTGAAGGACAACATAATAGTGTGATGCTATTAAAAAAATCCATTGAGGATCAAAACCATAGTGAAATTCAGCTGAAGATTCAAACGCTTCTAATAACTATAGCAATACTTTTGGACATGATGAAGAGTATTCTCCACCCCGACTTGGAGAACCTTAACTGTAGTTTACTCAGATAACCTGTCAGCACAAGAAGACAATATATTTTCGGTGCAGACAACTTTGCTTTTATTCAAAAGTGACAGCAAAAAATAACAAGTCCATTTCTGATACTTGGTGCAGAGTTAGTTTTGGTTTTTACTATTTCGCCAATGATTTACTCTGGGACTTACTTTGTAAAGGCTCATTCATCTATAAAAGGAGACTTTAGTTTTCATTTAAAGGCAGAGTGTTTTTTCCTCTTCTCTCTGATAAGAAGCTTGCTCTCAACTTTCAACTATTTCGAATCTTGTAACTTCATTAAGTGTTATGTTTCAATGAAAAATCTTTTGGTTCAAAGTTATTTTCATTAATTATTTTTGCATAGCATTACATGCATTTGATTGGATTTGCCGCCTCATATCTGTTTCATATATCTGGTCTTCCAGTTATTTGGTCATTTTATATCTTTTGTATCATTTAATTTAATTACCCTTACTTTCGCATTTATGGTATCAGAGCCTAAAATAGACTGTCGATCCTCTCACCCTGTAATAGATACACGGTAAAGAGAGGCTCTACTGTGACAGGTGCGGGTACCCAAAAGTGCTAGGTCTTGTATGCTCTGGTAGGTACACGACGGTGTCACCAAAGTTGGTGTATTCCAATGGCATTCCCTTGTAAGGATGCTCTGGCACCATGGGGTTTAAGGGTTTGGTTAGGCTCTGATACCACAAACGTGGAAGTAAGTGTAATTAAATTAAATGATACAAAAGATATAAAAGGACCAAATAACTGGATAATCTGAAATATAAAACAAATATGAGGCGACAGAGCCGACCAAATGCATGTAATGCTATGCAAAAATAATTAATGAAGATAACTTTGAACCAAAATATTATTCATTGAAACATAAGACTTACATAATTTAAACATATTCGAATACAAAGTTACAAGATTTGAAATATTTGAAGGTTGGGAGCAAGTTTCTTAGCAGAGAGAAAGGGAAAAAACGTTTTGCCTTCAAATGAAAACTAAGGTCTCCTTTTATAGATGAATGAACCTTTACAAAAGTAAGTCCTAGAGTAAATCACGGGCAAAATAGTAAAAAGCAAAAGTAACTCTACACCAAGTACCAAAAATGTACTTGCCATTTTGTGCTGTCATTTTTTAATAAAAGCAAAGTTGTCTGCACCAAAAGTATATTGTCTTATTGTGCTAATAGGTTATTTGAGTGGACTACAATTAAGGTTCTCTAAGTCGGGACGAAGAATACTCTTCATCATGTCCAAAAGTATTATTGTAGTTATCAGAAGTGTCTGATTTTTCAGCTGAATCTTCACTATTGTTTTGATCATCAATGGATTTTTTCAATAGCATCATTCTATTATGTTGTCCTTCAATAGATTTCTTCAATAGTTCAAGCATATCTCTGTTTTGCTTTTTCTTGGAATCTTTCTTTGAAGAAAAAGAACTTTACGTATCTGAGTCTTTCTTCTTTGGCGAAGTTGAAGTCTTCTTATTTGAAGAAGTCTTTTTCTTTTGCTTTGAAGATGAACTCGGTGTATCCTTTTTTGTAATTTTTGAAAAAGGAAAGGTTAACTCTACTTGCTTCTTTGGTGAGGGAAACTCGTCCCGATCTTTTAAACTAGGAACCAATGGTGGAAAATCTTTCTAAACTTTTGACGCAAGATCTGGAGAGTGTTAAAATTTATCCCAATACTTTACGAAAAAGCGACGAACAAGAATATCGCCGTTCTTTTCGTAAGTCCATTTTAATATCTATGAGATTTTATATCTAGAGCAAAAATGAATCAAGAATGGTAATTTGGCTTTCATGCGATCCATCTTGGGTGGAGCAGCCGTTTTAAAATGGGTGAGAACTAACTGCAAACTCTCAGGATAGATATTTGGAATGGGGGCAAATTGTTGCCACCATTACTGAAACCATGGGGAAAACTTGGTTTTGCATTTCTTGTCAAAATTAAAGAACTAAGAATGCGATAAGTCCAGAATTTGATAAAAAGGAAAATGAAGCCAAGAATCAATATAATCATGATAATTATATTGAATTGACGTATCCGATATACTTTTAAGAGTATTCAAATTGGTTCCCCATTTCTGTTGGGTCATAATACTAACCAGATAACAGTTGTGGGAAAAAAAATTTGAAAGATCTACTTTGTCGTAGATCGGTTTTAGGGATATTGACTCAGTGTGAGACAATATCGAAAGATAAAATTTCAGGTCTTTAGTTGGATATCTAGAAGTCCAATGCCAATCTTGGGAGAAATAATGAAAAGCTATTTTGAAATGATCTGTATCTATCGAATTTTCGATGTAGAATAGATTCTGAAAATAATTTTCTGGTAATTTTTTTTGTCTTGGAGGCAGAAAGCAATCTAGGTTTTGCCAATGCCAAAGGATTGGACAAGGGATCATGTGGCATAATTAATGCCGAAGCAAAAGAACTGGGGGTTACTAGTCCAAGTATCTTTCCTAGAGCAATGTATCTGTTAGCAACTTCCAGTAGGGGAGCTACTATTAGCATAAATAATGTAGTCAGAAGAGCGGGGAGAGGTGGGGTCCTCTGGGAACTTTCTGACTTTTTTTTCTTACTCATGTTTTTTACAAGAATTCACAAGTAAGGAAATCAGGGATCGAATTTTTAGATTCTTTAATATATTCAATATCAAAATAAAAAACACTTAAGAAAGCTTGTCATCGTACAAAAATGTGTTGGGATGTAATATTTTGAACATTGTTTTCTAAAACACATTGAGCGCTTTTGCAATCAATTCTTAAAAGAAATTTTTGATTGAGCAAATCACTTTGAAATTTAGAAATGCATAGTACTATAGATAATATTTCTTTATTAATAGTACTATAATTGTGCTGTGCATAATTCCAGATTCCAGAATGGAAGCGAACAATTTGTTCAAAAGAACCTGGCGAAACAATTTGTTTCAGAATGCCATCATAACCTATATCAGGGGCATCATTTTCGACAATTTTAAAAGAATCAGAATTAGATATTCCAAAGTATAGAAGAGTTTTGACATATGCCTTGATTTGCCTAATTAAATTGGTGTGCATATCGGTCTACGGAGAAGGACTGAGTTGAAGTCTCTCAAAGAGAGGACGACACTATTTTCTCATGTCCTTGTAAAAATCTACAATATAATTCAGCGAACCAAGAAATCTTTGGAGTTGAGTTTTATCAAGAATAATATCAGGAAATTTGTCAACCAATTCGATTGCCCTTTGAATTGGCTTGATTTTGTCTTCAGAAATATCATAACCAAGGAATCTAATCTTGGTTTGGAATAATTTGATTTTTTTAGCAGAAACCACTAGACCATTATGCCAAATGATATCAAGAAAAGTCGACAATATTTCCAGTGATCATTAATGAATTTTGAAAAAATTAAAACATCATCAATATAAACAATAGTAAAATGGGTAAAACTATTGAAAATATCATTCATGATATTCTGAAATTCACTAGGAGCATTTTTTAGCCCAAATGGCATCACATTCCACTCATAATAACCAAAAGCAGTATTGAAAGCAATCTTGTATTGGTCAGGTTTCCCAAATTGGATTTTCCAAAATCTAGACTTAAGATCAAATTTAGAAAAAATAATTGCATCACTAAGCCTATGAACTAAGTTATTTTTGTTGGGAATAGGGTATCTAATCCATTCCAACACTTTGTTTAAGGGTTTGTAATTATGACTAAACGGGGTGTCCCACGCTGGATCTTAGCATTTTTTTGGACATAAAATGCAGCATATGACCAAGGTGACTTACTATGCCTGATAAGATCTTTCTGAAGAAGATCAGCAATTTTATTTTTGCAAAATTCCAAAGTCTCACTATTCATTTGAATAGGTCGGGCTTTACTTGGAATATTTTTTTCATAAAAATCTTTAACATAAGGCAAAGAAATTTCATGTTTTTTCCGATCCCAAAAAGCATTTGGAAGGTCAGAGCAAATACCAAAAATCAAATTTTCATTAAAATTATCAATTTTTTATTGAAGTAATAGATCAGATAAATGCTCAAAAATCTTTTTCAATCTCACTCCCTGTTGGAGGAAATTCAAATGATTAGTCTTTACGGAAATTAAAGATATTTCCGCAAAGACTAATCATTTGAATTTGGAAGCAAATTTAAATTTCACTTTATGTCCGAAATGATCAATAGTAATCCCATCTTTTTCAGTTAGAAAAGGACAAATAAAAATAATAAAAATTGTTCCTAAAATAATATCCCAAGTCATGTTTTTAACCAAAATAGACGGAATTCTAAAACAAACATTATCTTGACAAACATGGGCATTATTGAGCTCATAATTGATTTTCATCTTAGAGCCATTTGCTACTGAGAGTTTGTCAGAGGATTTTTCGAAGTACTTAATTGGAACTAAGTTTTCACGGATGCAATTAAGATCCAAGTCCAAATCAATTACAGCAATAACAAAAAAAGAAAATTCATGGCAAATAATAATTTCAACCTTAGAATACTATTTAGTGGGCATAGGTTGTTTAAGCAAACAAATGGCCTTGGGAGGTTCAGAGGATTCACCGTGATCTGGGACTTTTGTTTCCTCATTATTGAAAGGACATGCTAATCAAAATATTGTTCAATTTTAAAAGAAAGTAAATCTTGTTTAAAAGATGAATTTCAAGTTTGAGGGAGTTGATTTCAGTCTTGAGTTCAACAAGCTCTTTCTTGATTAAAGAAATTTCATACTGTAAATCATTTATTGAAACATCTTTCGATTTCTTCTCGAAACGTCTTAATGTTTCTTGAAAACTGATTCTCTCTTGAGAAGTTGACGACTCTCTACGAGTCACAGTCTTCTTGAGCTGATTGAAATATTTCTCTTTTAACTCAATATTCTCAATTTGAGAAATCAAAGTTAAAAAAAGGTTCTCATCCTTAGTTAAAACATTAATTGTCTTAACTCCGGAGTTCCAACAAGAATCATTGCAATTGCAACCAAGCTTAGTCATTGTTGAATTAAATGGTTCAGCTTCTAAGTGATATTCTGAATCACTAGAGCTAAACTTATATTGGTCAAAAGATGAAGTACTGTTTTCAAGGAAGTGAAACAGTTCTTACTAGTCATCTTCACCAATATTCAAGGCATTAAGCTTGTTCTTTAACTTACTGGATTTTTTAGGATTAGGACACTTATCAGCATAGTGTCCTTTTTTGTCATAGTTAAAACATGTCTCTTTAGAAGGGTTTTTAGAGATTTTTTATGTAAAGATTTTTTATGAAAAGTTTTTTTTGTAAACTTCATCACGGGTTTTTCTCCTGTTTTTCCCATGAGTTTTTTTTAAAACCTTTTTAAAATACTTTCTCTTCTTGCGAGATAGGGCGATAGGAGGAAGGCCAAATTGTTGATAGAAATTTCTCATCTCATATTTGGCTTTCTTTCTATCTTTCATCTATTGATTAATAAGTTTTTTATCATTGCACATATTAATACCGAGTTTCTTTATTACGCTAGTGATATCCCCATAGGTATAACTATTGTAATCAAGTCTGTTAGTAGAATCAAGTAGTCTTAACCTTTAGAGCAAACAAATGGGGAAGACCATTAATAAATTTCTCTTTCCAGTAAGGCTTATCTGAATCATCTTGTTGCAAAACACGAGATATAAAAACACTTTCATACCAATTATAATCTGACATATTAGAACATTTCAAATTATTCAAATAATCAAAAACATGATTAGTAATATTGGAAGGGGTTCCAATAAAATGTTTAATATTCGTATAAATCAAATTATTAACACCATCAGAGATTTCTCGTCCTATGGTAGTATCAAAAATAGGCGTTGCATCATCATTTTGTTTAACAACAAATTGAATCCTTTGTCGCGCTTCTTCAGTGAGAGATGTTTGTCCCACCAAGAACGAAGCATGCCTGTAAAACCAGAAACTAACATCTTAATGATGTATGGTTGCAAAATATTATTATTAACATAAGCATCAACAACTATAGACATTTTTCGCAGAGTATTGAGGATTTCTTGTTCAGACTATCCATTAATAGACTCATATATCCAGTCAGCACTAGGTAAAAACTGATTTTGGAACAGGCGTTCTTCAATTTGTAAATGTGGTTGAGTAGGCCTGGTGAACCAGTTCTTCATAAAACTCGTAGATCTTGTAGAAGTAAGTCTGGTTATTTTAGGTTTCTCCAATGAAAATTCTTTAAAATCATCATTAATGACATAATCATCTACCGAAGAATCATCTACTGGCATTATCAGTCTTCTGCCTATTCTCTAGTAAAATAATTAAAGGTTTTTCAAGAAGTTTTGAAAAACTAGCTGAAGTTTTTTCAGAAATGGGTTTTTCAACTTTGTCCTCAATACAGTCCAATTATTAACCTATTGTATGAAGAGTAGTGTTGATAAAATTATTTTGCTCAATGATCTTTCTTGTTTCCAAGGAAATCTCTGAGGAAACTTCGGATCTTCGGCAGCTAAAACTTTAAAAAGTGAAGCTTTAACCTCATCTCCCTATACTAAAATCAAAATGGTTTCAAGTGGGGGATGGCTGCATTTTACAATGGTTTTTTCTTCAGCTTTTGTAAAACTGATCTTTAAAACATTTATAGCATAATCTTTCAAATCATAATGATTTTCAAGGAATTTAAAAAAAAAATATATACTCATTGGAAGCATACATCAATTCTTTCCATTTTTATCTAACTTGTTTCTTTTCAGTCAGACTAAAATTTGCATCATATGCTTTTTGCTTAGAACAGTTTTCCATACTATTAAAATCATTAAACAAAGCAATCATATCAGGCACAAAAGATTTACACATCATCATCAATTGTGGATGTAATGGTGGTGTGTAGCTAAATCCGAAACTGTCGGCGACATAGGTGTCGGCAACATAGGTGTCGGCGATGTAGATGAATCATCTTCTACCTTAATTTCTTCTATTTTAGCTTTTTCCTTGGATGATGGAATGTCATCTTTGGTTGTGTAATAAGCTAAAGTAACTTGTGAATCAGAAGAAACACCTTTCAGCTTTAAATCAGAGGATTTTCCCTTGAGAATTTCCTGAATAAACATTGGACGAATAGGATTTGCTATTTTGGCAGAATCCTCCAAAAATGTTTTGAGATTTGCATCTCTACTAATTATTGGGTCCGAAGAACAAGATGATCTAAAGCCGGCGAAAGAATGTCTCCTTTCTTTGGCTAGGGATGGTCCGTCAAATAAAATTTTTACAGTACCGTCAAGGTACTGCTAAATCAAGTCGAGATCTTTATCTTGGGATACATTCTCTACTAGTGGTAGTTCCTTTTGAAGGATCCACTCATCTGGAAGAGAAACATCTCTCTAGTATATCATTTTGGGTATTTTGATGTGAGCACGAGAAGTAGAACTTTGCATAAGAAGGGTCTGGTATCTAGTAGACTTAATCTTAGCCTTAGGGTTAAAATTAGTTTTCATTAAACGATAATAAATGCGGTGAACCAAAATAAGAGGTCTATTACCTTCAATCATATCAAAACCAAAAGTCAAAATATTAAGGGTTAACACATCCAAAACATTTCTATGATGTAAATCAACAGTTAAATTTGGATAATAATCAAAATGCACTGGACCTTCAGCCAGGGAAGTTTGAACAATCCTAAACTTACTGTCCTCAAAATTCTTAAATTTGCCATCACGCTAACAAAGAAGAACAGATGCATTGATGTCTCGCCTTATTAGAGATTTGACAGCAACCTGAACGGATGCAATATGCATGAAAGTAAAACCTTTCTGTTTAATATCAGCAATAACATTATGCTGGAAAAGACGACATTTTTCATGGGTTTTTGAAATAGCGAAGGTGCGCTCAACGGTTTTCACCTTGAATTCCATAGCAAAAACCTTCTCTTTCCAGGTTTTGTTATAAAGAGAATCAGAATTAATCTTTGGCATATGCCATCGATCAATATCTGGCAAATCATTTTGTTCAAAAACACAATCTTCTTCATTAATAATATTAGGCGCCAATCCTGATCTGGAACTAACTGACGAGTTGGATCTAAACATCCTGCTCATCTTGGTAATAACCATAGCAAAACTTCGGTATTTCCTAAGTCTAGGTCTTGAACTTTACTCTGCTGCATTTCGTAACACATACCGGTGGGTCACAATCAGAATCCTCTCATGCCCTAACACTGCCTACCCGGTTTCAAAAAGGGACTTACTGTTCAGCCTTGGTATTCGATTGCGGTGGCGCCAACAGAATAAAGCAAAGAAGAAGATGGGGAGATAAAGTGTCTTTGAAAATTATCAAGATAAACAAGAAACAAAGATAGAGTTAATCAATTAGTAACAAAACCGAAAGTGGCTTTGGAGGTTGTTACAGATGACTCTTTATAACAAAATCTAGTTAGATATATATATAACCAGAAAAATGATTCCAAGGAACTACCCAATTCCATCAATCACATAAACAAAGAAGAATCTACTTTGATATTAGACATCATAGGGGAGAAAATAGAGGCAGCCATTTCAATGCAAGAAGTGGAACAGTTCATCCATTAACATTTTCAATCTGTGATTATCTTTGTACACCTTACCCAATTCAACTAATCAAAGTGACAATCGTGTCAATTAATGGACCCTATCCTGGTGCTACATTATTTGAATGTGAACAATTTTCAGTTTAAGAAAGCAAATTTCATCCAGCAGCAATTATAACAGAGTTTGATGCTAAAAACAAGCTAATATCCATGGTATCCCTATTTTCTTAAGGCTGAAAATGGGCTTTTCTTTATTTGCCTTCTTATTTCTTGACCCAAATTCAAGATCAATATCCAAACTAACAATTTATGAAATTGAAAAGGTTTTGATCCTACGAGAATGCGAAGAGAAAAATGAAGTAATACAGAGAAATGTAAAACGAAAACCAAAGTTCAACAACTTAGGAATGGTCTGAATAGATGCCCAAATCTAAGATACTCTACAAGATGTTCAAAAATGAAACAAACAAAACCAAAATCAAGATAAATAATGGGTTTATCTTCACTCAGATGAACAAATCTACACAGTCGAATCTTCACATAAGAAAATATATAAAATCTTAACCCTAAAATGAGCAATGGTCTGCTGTGAGAGTGAGAGGAGATTCGACAAGACAAACCTGGGAATTTGTGAAGAGGGATCGGCGTCGATGAGAAAGAGCAAAAATCAGCGTCGGCAAGAGAGAGCAGCGATCGGCGTTGGCCAGAAAGATGGGCAATCGTCGTTGGCGAGAGAGGGAAAACTGTGAATCGAGTGAGAGAAATGAAAATGGTGCAGAAATGAGTCTTTCGATCAAGCAGGTTATCGAATATTCCGCTTGAAACCCAAACGAGTCGGTAACGGGTATTGGAAGATGGGCTTTCGTTTAAATGCCTTTTGGGTCAGGCTATCGAGTCGGTAGCGGGTCAGCAGAACAGTGATTTTGTTCACTCATATCTGTACAACATGATTTCTTGGAGGGTTATAGTATGCCTAGTTTTTTGGATGAGATTCGGCTCGAGTGATGGAAAGAGAGAATGAGAAGGAAGCGGAATAGAGGAGTTGTGAGATGGAGAGAAACTGAGAGACGAGGATTGTGGCGGCTGTTGTTGGTGGAATTTCAGCCTTGTTGGTGGAATCAGCAAGACTACAGCACGAGGAGAGAAGACACAACCTTTTTCAATAACGAAAAGATAAAGAAAGAGACAGTGGGAGAGGACATGGCACACACAAAGAGAGAGAGATGAACCGATTTAGTTCACATTTGAAAGTCATAAGAAGAAAAAGTTGTATTTGTGTGAAGGGGAAAAGAGTTACGTGGGATAAGAACCCGTTTAAATAGTGAGATGAGATGAATTGAGATCATTTGTGAATGATAGTGAAATTGTCAAATTAAGATGAGTTAAGATGAGATGATGGTTTCATCTCACCTTTGTATCAAACTAGGCCCTTAGATTCGTCAGGGTAGAATGGTCTTTAGCTATATATTGTTATTGTTTTATTAGGTTGTACGCGGGTTGATGAGCATAAGCAAACCTGGTCAGTCGTGGCCCATGTTAGGCCAGTAGGAGATTGTCTCTCTGTGTAGTTAAAGATTATCTTTAGCTATCCAGTAATTTTTTATTAATTGTTTATATACTTGCTTGATGTTGTCTTTGTATTCATATGGTCTTTTTTATTGTTATTCTTTGTCCATCTTATTCATTAACTCATGTTATGGATAGTTGGATGCAACTCTTTCATTCTCTCAAAGAAGCAACACACAGATTAGAGTTTATACAACTTGTTCATCCTGTTTATTAATAGAAAGTTTGTGGGAGAATTGGAAAATTTATTCTAATAGTATGGGGGAGTTTGGTATAGACAAAATCAAAAGATGTATGAGGGCGAAATTATGTCACCTGATCAAGTAATAGAGCATGCATTTTCTTTATACCAGGAGTATAATGTAGTAGTAGAGGCTTTTAAAATTTGGCAGAGGTATAAATGTGGTTGGTAGCCACATTATTCTGGTGTATTAAAGCTTAATGTGGATGAAATATATATAGTGATCAGTGCAAATCTAGTATTAGTGTGATCCTAAGAGATGATAGAGGAAATGTGGAGTTTGCTGCTAGTAAACCAGAAGCTATCCTTGTAGATCTTATGGAGATTAAATTCGTTGCAATTTTAAGAGGTTTGCAGTTGTGCACTCTTTCAGGAATTGCATATTTAAAAGTGGAAACTGTTAGAGAGGCTGTAAAAGCTGTAGATTAGCTATTGATGTCGGCGCTAAGGAAAAGAAAATAAAAGAAAAGCTATGAAAAATAGGAAAAGTTGGAAAAAAAAATAGATGAAATAAAGGAAGGAGGGTTGGAGATTAGTTTTTCGAAAATCATACAAAGGGTTTTGATAAAAAAAAGAAAAAAAAATCTGCTTTTCAAGTTATGCAGTTTTGTGCTTCGGTGGGATTTAATTCCTGAATGTATTTTCCAAGCTATTTGGATTGATGACAATATTTGGTGTTTTGGATTTAATGAATAAAGTTTTCAGTTTGTTATAAAATAAAAAATAAAAATAAAAAATCTTATCTCTATTGAATTAAATCAATTTAACTTGTTATATTTAATTTTTATATTATTTTATATTATTTTATTTTTAATATATTTTATTTATTATTTAGAAATATTATTTCCAAATTTTTTTTACAGCAAACCCGTTGCACCTATTAACTAAGTATATATCTTTCCAAAAAAAAAAAAAAAATAGTATATATCCCTCCACAGCTATGGGAATTAGGACAGAATACCTCACGTGCTAGAGCTAGACGGAAGAAACTAGCAAATGTATATGCTCGCAGGAAGCTCCGAGGAATAAACACCGCCATGGGCAGTGGTACACCCTACAAACCCTACCGCCACCTCAAAACCCTGACCTCCCACACACTTGCCGTCTCGTGCGTTAAGTTCTCCAACGATGGCACCCTCTTGGCCTCCGCCTCCCTTGACAAAACGGTGATCGTTTGGTCCTCCCAAACCCTCTCCCTCATCCACCGCCTCGTCGGTCACTCCGACGGCGTCTCCGACGTAGCCTGGTCCTCCGACTCCCACTACATCTGCTCCGCCTCCGATGACCGCACCCTCCGAATCTGGGATGCACGCGCCGCCGCTACCGAGTCGGCGCACGTGAAGACCCTGAGGGGCCACTCCGATTTTGTATTCTGTGTCAACTTCAGCCCGCAGTCGAACCTCATCGTCTCCGGGTCATTCGACGAGACGATTCGCATATGGGAGGTCAAGACCGGCAGATGCCTCCACGCAATCCGGGCCCACTCCATGCCTGTAACGTCCGTACACTTCAACCGGGACGGGTCGCTCATCGTCTCCGCTAGCCACGACGGTACCTGCAAGATCTGGGACTCCTCCACGGCCACGCTTCTCAAGACGCTCATCGACGACAAGGTCCCCGCCGTGTCGTTCGCCAAGTTCTCGCCCAACGGCAAGTTCATCCTCGTCGCCACGCTCAATGACACCCTTGTAAGTTTTACTTTTCTTTTTTAACCGGAATTATAGATTTTTTAATGAATCATAAAGCATTTCATTGATCCATTGGATGACATGTTTCGACTCTTTTGTGTGGTTTGTAATGGCTAGGCTGAACTGGTACTGGTAGGGGGTTATCAAACATGTATATATGAGTATGACTGTTTAAGAGCTTAACCGAGTAAATTTAATGCAAATGGTTAGATCATGGACCAGACCTGGAATACCAACGAGTTCTTGGGGCTTACTGCCACAACTCGACTGTCCCTAGCAATAATGGATAATTCAGTTTGGGTTTAAACTTTTTAGCTGAGGACTTGTATTAATGTGCGACTTCTCAACTCTCCCTCGTAATTATGGGTGATTCAGTTTGGGTTTTAGCTAATTTTAAACCAAGGACATCTTGATGTGTGGCTTGGTTTAGAACCAGGTTGTCATTAGGGTTGGACACCAAGCCCCAAACATCTGTTCTTGGCTATTTTTCTTTATTGACACCAGGTGTCCACGAACCAAGTCCCAACCAATCCCGGAGTGCATAGGCCTGCGGAAAGAAGTTTTAAAGAGTATAAGCCCATGTGACTTAGGATTTCCTTGGATTGTTATAGTTGGCCAAATTGGTTTTAGGAAAGTTTTTCCTATAGGTAATCAAGAAGTTTTATTCATAAAAAAATAAGTCATAGCCTAAGTACACATAAAGTATACATGAAAAGTACCTAACTAGGGTTTACAGCTGAAAGAAGAAAATCATGGACATTTAGGCTTCGTTTGGTTTCACAGACTATTTCATCTCGTCTCAACATACAAACACCATTCAAACACAAACCCTTTTCAATTTTTAAGTTTTGAACTTTTTTTCATCTAATTATTATCTAATTATTGCAATTTGAAAGTTTCCAACAAAATATAAAAAACAATGCAATTTTTTCAAATTCTAAAATAAAAATAATATCAAAAAGTTATATCCTAACGATATTTTAAATATATAATTTTTTGTTTTCAATTTTTTTTTTCTATTTTAAAATCTCGTAAAACATCTTAACTAGAACCATTTCACAATTATCCACAAACTATCTCACTACTATTTAGATATTTTTATTTCATATTATCTCATTTGTTTAATTAAACAAGACTTTGGTCCATTAAAATCAATGACCCAGCCCATAAAACAAGTTTTTTTTTTTTTTTTAAAAAAAAAAAGAATTTTAAGCTCATCCATTTTCCTCTTGCAATCCTCAAGCCTTCTATCAGTTATTGACCACCATATTTACCAACACATACATATAAGAGCCGTTTTCCAGATTGATGGCACTTCTGGATTATCTTGGAGGCCTCTCCAACTTACTAGAAAATCCACCAATGTGAGGCATGACCCATGATAATTCAAACTCCCTTAAATAAATCATCCCACAAGGTCCTAGCCACCTCACAATATAAAAGTAGATGGTCTATTGATTCCTCATTCTTCTTACATATGCAACACCAGTCCAAGATGATTACTCGATGTTTCACTAGATTATCTGTAGTAAAGATCTTGCCCAAGGAGGTTGTCTGAATAAAAAAAAAAAAAAAAACTGCTTTTAAATGAGCTTTCATTTTCCATATTTCCTCAATGGAAAAGTGGTCATACCCTGGCTAGTTAGAACTTGGTAGAACGATCTAACCATGAATCTACTTTTCTTGGAAGGGCTCGGTTTGATCTTTTCTAAGGTACCTTGTCTAAGGTACACTCAGTCACTCTTACTGAATACAGTAAATCGAAGAACTCAATGATAATTTCTTAATCCCCCAATCTTGTGCTACCCTAATGAAATCTACATTCCATTGAATAGATCCATGGGAGAGAACCAAGAGATCAGCTAGAATTGCATACTTTGCTTGTACAACCTCAAAAATGGTACGGAATATATGTCTTTGAAGCTTTGTTTGCCACACCATTTGTCGTATCAAATTTGACCCGAGAGCCTTCATCCACCACAATAATTGCATGTTTTAAGAAGATCTCCCAAACCCCCCCTTTTTTTTATAAGTAGATCTCCCAACCCTTTCTAATGTTTTTCCACAATGGAAGTGCTACATACACAAAAAGATTATACAAAAGTAACTCCACAAACTCATATGATTTTATGCAATCTGTTAGATCTATTTTACAATAAAAGTATCTTTACAATCCAATATAATGCATCAAGTTATTATTTTATAGGTTTACTTTTGTATAATCTCTTTGTGATTAAAGTATCTCTTTCCCCAACCAATCTCCATAAGGCCCACATACCTTGTTTGAGCACCATTCTCCCCAAGCATCCCCCGAATTTCATATTTATAGCCATCTTCCATGGGGCCCCTTCTTGTTAGTATCGCAACAACCATTTAAGAAAGTAGAGATCAAGTGATAATTATAATTCCCTAATCAGCACTTGATTCGATTTTTCTGTGTTTTTTTTTTTTTTTTGAGAAGTGGAAAGATGGAAAGACAGTTTGCATAATGTGGAGTCTTATTGGACTGAGTTTCCCTTTTATTCCAGTTTCAAATATACCATTTAATTTTATCAATTCACCTATTATGTAATACCGTTTAATTCCTTTAATTATTGGTGCAGAAGTTGTGGAACTACTCCACTGGAAAGTTTTTGAAGATTTACGCGGGGCATGTGAATAGAGTTTACTGTATAACATCCACATTTTCTGTCACAAACGGGAAATACATTGTAAGTGGGTCAGAGGATCGCTGTGTTTATTTGTGGGATCTCCAGCAGAAAACTATGGTTCAGAAACTTGAAGCTCACTCTGATACCGTTATTTCTGTTACCTGTCACCCGACTGAGAACAAAATTGCTTCTGCTGGCCTTGATGGTGATAGGACTGTGAGGATTTGGGCTCAAGATTCATGATTTCCTTTGGAACTGGATATGGATTGTATTTTGCACATTCTTCTTGTAAACCGACCTGGCTCATTATACCAACCGTTATGTGTTCCTGATTGGAGCAAATAATAATCTGATACTTGAAGGGACTAGTTCTCCAAAATGCATGCATGCCAATGAGCGAAAGGACTCACAGATGCTTTCGTTAACATATTTAAATACAAAGACTCCATAATAACCGGACTAAAACTGATAACCATAACTCATTAATTAATTAAGGAACAATGACCCGCTACAAGTGGACTGACAAACAAACCTTTCCTTTCGGGTCACTAAGCCCGCCCTTCTTAAAAACCATGACAATAATGAACAAACAAATCCACCTTTGTTGGACCACTAATAATAAACAGTATATGTATAATAAATAAGAGATAAAATCAGACTCCGCTACTATAATTTCAGACAAGTGGTGGCTTTAGTGCGTATCCATGCATTTCTTGAACAGCTTTGATGGCTCCACATGCGTAAGAGTTATGAAGAACCTCCCTTCTTTGAGAACATAGTCCACAAGGTTTCCAAACCTAGTCCACAATGTAGCTATCAAGAGTTGTCGGTAGGGTCTCAAAGAAAGGTAAACCCATGCACTTGTTTTGAAATTTCTTTCTTAATTTGCATTTTTTTTCACTTTTTCTTGTGATTCCTTGAGATAATCTTTCAAAATGTTTAACATTTCATCCCTGATGTGGAGGTTATTTTCTATGGTGTGGATTCGCGTTGTGCTTAATGCGTACTGAAGGAGACATGGGGTAGGGAGTCAGTACACTACTTCGAATGGGATTGTTCGAGTTGAGGAATGCTCACTGGTGCTATACCCAAACTCATCTAACACCAATCACTTGCTCCATTCACTGGATTTTTCTCTAGTGAAACGCTCTAGGTATCCTTCTAAACTTTGATTAACGACTTCTATTTGTTCATTCGTTTGTAAATGGTGAACTGTGGTGAGATTAAGTTGAGTTCCTTGTAGGTAAAATAGTTAGACCAAAACTGAGAGGTAAAAATCGCATCATGGTCTCTTATTATGGACTAGAGCATTCCGTGGAGTTGCACAGTGCCATCCAAAAATAATTTGCCACTTTGCTTATTGGGTAAGGGTGGTGGAGGGGAATAAAATGTGTGTGTTTGGTGAGGTGATTCACCATATCCAAGATAACACTTTTGCCAGGGAGGCCCTCCACAAAGTCCTTATTAATGTCGTATAAGGCCAGTAAGGTCAAGGTGTTCGATTTTGGCTTTTTAGTAGGTATCATATTCTCGGATGAGCCAATGGACTGTTGTCTTTAACCTAGGCCAATAAAACTTGTTCCGAACCCTTAGTAATGTCATGTGATAACTTGAATGCCCAGCTAATGGACTATTATTGTGCATTTGTTTCATGGCTTGCTAGTGAAGATAAGGAGAGTTTGAGAGTTTCCAAGGTGAAGATTACCCTTGTAAAACACAACCCCTGCCAAAAAGAGTGGCAGCCATCATGTAAGTCTCCTTTCTATGGCTTGTCCAACAACCCTCACAAGATTGAGTCCTCTTAGTAAACTTGCTTAACCTTGTCGAGCCATGGTGTTGTTGGGTCGGAGATTTTCAATTAATTTAGATTATATTTTTGTTGGGAAGGTATACCAATCATTCCACCAAATATTTGAGCGTTTATTGGTCTGTATGTACTTTGGATATTTGACCCAACAGATAAGCACATCACTTTTTTTACAACCACTACAGGAGAAAGGAGTTCACTCTCATAAGTAGAGAGGTAAAGGTTCTTCCCCTTAAGTCCTTGACTTAGATAGGCCAGAGGATGTTCCTGTTGCATTGGCACAACACTAATGCCTTCCCCCGATATATTACATTCAATGAAAAATGTTTTGGAGAAATTTGGGAGTCCCAAAACAGGAGGTGTAGCTAAAGCTTGATTAAATTTGTTAAACACTTCAGTGGCTGTTTAATCTCAGTGAAAAGTATCCTTGCGTACTAGTGCAGTGAGGAAGGTCTATAATACTTCCATAATATTTTATAAACTTGCAGTAATAACTAGTGAGATCCAAAAAAACCCCATAATGTCTTAATAGAGGTAGGAATTGGCCACTGTAGCATGCTGAAAATTCTGGTAGGATCAACTTGAACTCCCTATGAAATAACATGCCCTAACTACTCTATCTCATAACACCCAAATTTCCACTTAGTCCATTTTGGTATACAAGTGGTAATGTTAGATTAGTTTAAGCATAAGTTCCAAGTGTGAGAGATGATCATTCATGCATTTTCTACTGACTATAATGTCATAAAAAATATAAAAACAAACTTTTGCAAATAAGGACGAAAATTATCATTCATAAGATTTTAAAAAGTTGAGGGTGTGGTTTGTAAGTGAGGCTAAAAGGCATATTAAAAATTCATGATGGTGTTGGTATGTTTGGAAAGCTTGTTTTGGTACATCTTTGGACTTAAATTTGGTTATACCGTGACAATATGTCCAATTTAGAAAATATGGAACCCCTGCCTAGCTTATTTAAAATTTCATTAGTAATAGAAATATATGATACTTATCTTTGATGATCACTTGATTAAGTGCATGACAGTCAACACATATACGCTAGCTCCCATTGACCATGCATGCCAAGAGTACTGATGAATAGGGGGAATGACCCTATTTTTCAATAGCTCATTAACTATATTTGACCAATTTCTTCCTTTTGATAATAATAATAAGATTTGATGCTAACAAGCTTGACACCATCCACTAAAGGAACATTGTGGTCTTAACTATTGTGAGGAGGAAATCCTCAAGGCCCTTTAAAATCTGAGTTGAATTGCTCTATCAATGGTTGCAACTCCTTAGGGATGATAGTTGAGGAACTACCATTAAAATCATTCATTAATTGTAGAACAACCCTCTGTGAGCTCCTTAAGGTTGTTAATAAAAACTTTCATCATCTTTAATAGTGAGATATGAGGGACTAAGCCCTTGGAGTTGAGTTGCCTTGCCATGCCAATTAGACTTCATGGTAAGCTTGGTAAATCTCGGAGAATTGGTCCTAGTAAATAGACCTAATTCATGGCTAGAACAAGATCAAATCCCAACAATGGTAGTAGGTACATAGTGGTAGGGAAAGAATAACCCTGTAAATGAAAAGAGACTACCTCATAGCAGCCCAAACAAGGTAACTGATCCCTATTTGCCACTATTATCGTAAGATTGTGGCTTCCTTTATTATGTAGCATGGCCGCTCCTGCCAAATTCGGATTTACAAAGTTGTGGTGCTCCCTGGTGCTCCCTATATCAAATAGGACAACTACTGATTGGTTTCCTAATATGCCACCGTAATCGCATCATGGAGTTGGTTTTTTTGAAATAGCATTGAGGGAAACTTCTAACAGCTTTCCTTCTTCGGGGGCACCTTGAACCTCGCCCATATCCGGTCCAATGGAAACTTTCTCAAAAAATTCTTCTTCCATCTATGGTTCCAATCCTTCTAGTAAGAACAATTTAGGTGTTCGACACTTATGTCTAGTCCAGTTGCCCATTTGTCATCACAGTAGTAGCAAAGTCCACGATGACACCTTTCCTTCATATAAGCTGAGGTGATATGCTAAACATGGAGGTTGGTTTTGGGATTGGTGTTTTGGTTTGGGTGTGAAGATTGGTTTTGGAGGGGAGGCCCCATTAGGTGGGGAGGGGTAGTTGTGAGATTGAGGTTAATTGGATAAATTACAAGGCCTCTGGTTCTTGAATCTACGTCACACATCTTCTTCATACAAGTGGGGCTAACCCAAAAGCCTTAGGTAGAGTAGTGGACTGAAATATAGTGCTGCAATTCGAATGTCATCCCTCAACCCAATAAGAAATGTGCTAATTCAGAAGTCCTTTACAGGCCTAGGATGTAGTTGGAGAGAATCTCAAAATGTATTTGATATTCCTCCACGATTGATGTCTATCTTAACTTAAGTGAACTTAGCCATTGGGTCATCAAAGGGTGTGAGTGCAAAGAATAGTTGCAAAGCTTACATAAACTCAGGCCAAGTGGAAATGGGATGGGAATCCAATAACCACCGGTGACAAGTTAAAGCTTTGCCATCCATGTAGAATGAGGCTAGTTGAATCTTGTAGGTGTTTAGCGTATTATAGTATGCAAAACATCTTAGCTCTTGAATGAGGGAAAGTTAAGCTGCATGGCATGGCTATGAATTCTCCCTTATGCTTAAAAAACTGGGTTGACATGATTGTGAGGTAATTCGAACTGGCTACTAATACTAGAGTTAGTGCTTTAAGTCTAGGAAGAGTTATACGGTGGATGGATTATGATATGGAAAAGAGATGTGAAATTAGTGGCAATCTTAGTTTGCCAACTTGTTGGATGAGCTCTTCCAACAAAGTTTGATGTCGGGCTTAAGCATCCTTTAAGCCACCATTTTCAATTTTCAACTAAGTGATAGTTTTAGAGAGCTGAGATAGTCGAGCCCCCCTCTATCATGGAAACCAATATGGCTTTGGGTACCAATCGTTACGTATCCCAGCTAAAAGCAAATAATAATTTGATACTTCGAGAGAGCAATCCTCCAAAATGCATGCAACACAATGAGCAAAAGAATTTAAATGCTTTCATCAACGTAAACTGGATATTTAAATACAAAGACTCCATAATAAATGGACTAATACTTATAAACATAACCCATTAATTAAGGAACACCCCACAATAATTGAACTGACAAACAAATATTTCCTTTTGGGTCACTAAGCCTTTTATTCCTAAAGAGTAAGACAATAAGTGACAAATAGACCCACTTTTGTTGGACAACTAATAATAAACCATACAAGGAATATTTTTTTTAAGTTTTATCATTTTATCATGTTTTGAAAATTTTTAACATGACGGTATTTCTTCTTATTAAAATAAGATTTTCTAATAATATTCGAATTTTTTCAAGTGTTAAAAATAAAAGTGTAAATGTGAGAAATATAAAGAAAAATTAGGAAAAAGAAAGAAATAATAAAAAAAAATTACATAGATGAATCATGCATGTTCAATGTAGAGAAGCACTTTAACTCAATGTATTTTACATTGATTTTACATAATCCAATGGAAGCCTTATTTTCACATATTGTTCTCTATTTTACAAAAAATAACAAAATAAAGAATTCATTGAGAATACTCTTAGTAGTTAGTTCTAAAAAAAAAAAAAATTGATAAGCTTGAAACAGTCTGTTGAGATGGGCTTAGGCTTGGGCTCGAGAGTTCTTTGGCTAGGAAAAAAGTGGGTCGAAAAAAATTTACTCAGGCCAAGAAAAGGATATATAAAACCCAACTTAGGGAATTTTTCATCTTCATACGGATGATTTCCCAAAGGAAGATTCTCATTGTAGATAATGTAGGAAAATGCTTAATTGTGATGGGTGATGCTACTATATCTCCTAATTTATACCACTCACTTCACGTCCTTGATATGACAATGTAGTACCACGTGACTTACTATAAAAAGTTTAAAAAATATATTTAAAACAATCTGGCTCTTGAAAATACAAAAAGATGAAGACTAAAATCTTGAATTCCTTATTCCCTTTTATGTTTGTATTTTAATTTTTTTTAAATTTTCTAATAAGACGTGGCTAATCAAGGGGCATATTGAGTGGTATAATTTGGGAGCTTGGTATCATTTTCCAATTTTGATAGATTAATATTATAGGAGCAAAAACAGTGAGGAGTATGTTGACGAGGTGAGGAGTATGTTGACGAGGTGTTATTGCAATGTGATGTGGTCACGAGGTTATGGAACGATATCTTTGCTAGAGTGGGATATTTTGAAAGATGTTGAGAATGGTAATCAATTTACTAGTAAAATGAAGAGACATTCAAGGTAATTCTCAACTTGCAATAATGCAGATGATGGTCCCAATTTATCTATATATGACGATGCATATGGATTGAGAGAAATACAAGAAGTTTCAACAATTGCGAATGGACAATAGAGAAGTTTAGAATGTTTCTTCGTAATACTTATTCTATTGGTCCATTGTAATATATTTTAATGAAATGAACATTCATGACTTCCTTGTATCTTTAAACAATCATACTCATGAGTTTCTCTTATATAAATCGTGTGCGGTGTATTTGGACTATGTTTACATTTTTAAAAAATTCCACCCTACTACTAGAAAAAGATATTGTATTTTTGTATAAGAGAAAGTATAAACATTGGACATGGGGTTTAGTAAAGTATAAATATTGGACATGGAGTTTAGTAAAGTATAAACATTGGACACGGATTTTCTTTTGTAAGAGAAGTCAAATTGAAGATTGGGAAGAAATTTGATCTTACAATAGGCAGAATATTCTTGTTCTCACATTCACAATTTTCCTATTGGTAGAATAGATTAACTGGCTACAATGCTAACTTTTCTTTCTGCATCTTTATTGATTGGAGGCATCTTTATTGATTGGGGTTTTTATTCAAAGTTTTGAATACCATTTCTATAACAATTTCAATTAAAGCATTAAAATAAAATATTTTGATATCAGTATTGAAATTTCCTTTGTACCATTGTATGACTGAATATATCTAACAATTTTCACAATCAAGTTTGTTAGATTTCAATCAGTTAAATAATCAGAAATATGTAATAAATAAATTACCAAGCACAATGATTGGTTATGAAGGAAAACTCTTTGAAGAACTTTTCAAAGGTAAAATCCTACGAAACAACCAAATCTAGTAAAATCAATTTTATTAATTGAGATATTTCTAAATAAAACGATTATAAAACCTTTATAACTTAACTCGTTTACCTAAGACACGTGACCTGCTTGTCTTCTACTATAGTAGGTAACCAAAACCTCTGACGATTTCCAATCTGTGATCTTTTCTACTAGAACCTCCAATGGTTGATCACAAATACTAATCAATGATTCTCTCAAACCTTGAGCAAGATCACACTTGCAAATGTATAAAAATCACAAGAAAAATTATCTACTAACTTTCCTCTCAAACGACTTTCAAATATTTTCAAATATTAGTTATGACTGAAAACCCTTGCTAGGGTTACAATTTGACTTAATTTAAATAGACTGTCCAAAAGTGTGCTGCTGGAATAAATCTGCTGACAAATCGTTCTTCATCAGAGTCCGTTTGCTAACAGGTTGCTAACGGGTATCTAAAATTCCTATAGCAATTTGAATTTGAATTATCTGCTGATATGACACTTTCAGAACTCGAAATTTAATCTTTGGAACCTTTCTAATAGACTCTTTAGAATTCTAAAATGACTCAATTTCTACCTATAAATTTTATAATTCAAATAACATTCATTCAAAAATTATAACTTTAAAAATAAGATAAAATCTTATCTTATTTGAATTCAAACTCAATGATCCAAAATTACACCTTTAGAGATAAGATGAATATTATCCTATTTGAATTTAAATATTTCGATACTAATCCAAGCCAAAAAATTTACTTTAAAAAGTATTAAAAAGTTAAAAGACATAATAATAAAACTCAATAAAACTTCTAAATTCTCAACCCAACTATTAAAAAATAATCACTCATTTTTATTCCGAAAATAGAAGTAGGGATTTGATTTTAAGTACTTAAGAAAAAGTTTAGACAAAGTTAAAAATAATAATTTTCAGATATGAGAATTGAAGTAAAAATTATAAAAATACATAAGAAAAATACAAAAAATATAAGTTTTGGCTGGTATATTGAATTTTGGCTAGTATTGATTGAAATGTATTGAAATAATTGATATTTGATCTAAATGCACCGAAACAGCTGGTATTTAACCCAGTATGAAACAACTCTTTTCCCATACTAGCACATTGATCGATATGGTATTGACCGATACAGCATAGAATTTAAAATTTTGGTTTTATCCCATGTTAGTGTTGTTTCTTTGTAGAGCTCTAAGACTAAACAGCTGCCAAGGCTACTCATAAAGAGTAGTTGTATATTTTAAAAAGAAATTTAATCTTTTCATTAAAACATCAATTTTCAAGCTTCAGAAGACATGATTCAATGTTACAATCTCTTTTTGGGAGAAATAGTGGGGGTTTCATCTACTATAAATAGCTAATTATTTTATAGAATATACTATTAATTCATGGACCAATAAATGAGCAAGAAAAATCTGGGGTCCTAATAACACAGTATTACATTACATGAAACGAAATACATAAGAGATCATGTTGGAGCAAAATAACTAGTTTGAGAAGAAATTTGCCCATTTAAAAAGAAAAAAAGTAATGTGAGATATATTGTAGGTTGTCTTTTTTTCTTTTCTTAAGAAAGTCTCACTGTAAAAAAATGAGTTTTTTTGTATATAATTACTTAATCCTGAAGGTGTGTGAATAACCCCACCACTTAGTAACTGATTCAATATTCAACCCTTTAGTTGCAGATTTCATTTCGGCCTTTAAGCCGACTTTGTACCTCTATATATATGAGCTTTTGATCATTTGTACGTACAGGATTTTCATGGCTTGAGTAATATAAAAGTTCTAAATATTCTTTTTTACAAATTCTTTTGCAATATTAATTTTTCTTTAGTTTTATAATATGTTATCAGCATGAGATTCTGTCGATTCTGAAGTCAGTGGTATTCTATTTCAAGTAATTTTTTCAATACATTATTTGCAGTCCTCAAAATGAATATAAAATGTTATATTATTTATTATTACTTGATAAAACTTTACTTTTTATATTTATAATTTTGTGAATATGTTTCTTAAATACACACACACAAACACACACACACACACACACACACATATATATATATATTGTTTTCTGATAGCCTACCCACTATCAATTCTTGTATCAGTAAAAGGGTGTGTATAACCCTTGTGTGTGTAGAAGGTGTTCTACATGGGGAATAGTTAAATCACCAAGTGTGAGGTGATTGGAAGTGTAGAAGGTGTTCTACATGGAGAATAGTTAAATCACCAAGTGTGTGGTGATTGGAAGTGTAGAGGGTGTTCTACACGGATTCTTTGGAGCGGTGTTGTTCAAAGGTTTAATAGGTTTCTATCTCCACCTAAAGGAGATTGAATAGTAGATTTGGGGATCCTCAAGGGGTAGCTTGAGGCGAGGACATAGGCAGTGGGGCCGAACCTCGTTAACATACTGAGTTTGCTTCTCTCTTACCTTTACTCTTTATATTTATTACTGTTTCATATTTTGTTTATATTTTATATTATACTTGATTTATAATTGTTAATTTTTTAATACAACTCAATTCACCCCCTCTCCTGTATTAGTCATCTGGGCAACAATTGGTATCAGAGCTAGAGCTCTATTATAAGATTAACTATCTTTTGAGTTAAGATCTTATAGCTAACATAGCAGCTTCATTTGGTGAAGGTCAATCCAGCAGTCGGCCTCCACTCTTTTGCGGAGACAATTACTCATTCTGGAAAGTTAGAATGAGAATATTCCTTCAGGCTCAAGGTCGAGAAATCTGGAAATGCATTGTAAATGGACCTTATATTCCAACAAAAGTAGTTGATGAAATAAAGGTCAAAAAGGAAGAAGAAGAGTTTAATCGTGAAGACGATAGACTTTATACTTTGAATTTAACTGTTATGAATTTATTATATAATGCTCTCAATGGTAATGAATTTAATAGAGTAATGACTTGTGCTACAGCAAAGGAAATTTGGGATAACTTGGAAGTTACTTATGAAGGAACTTCTCAAGTCAAGGAATCAAAAATTATATTCTTACTCATGAATATGAAATGTTTTAGATGAATGATGATGAATCTATTTCTAATATGTACACTCGTTTTACTAACATCATAAACAACTTGATAGCTCTTGGAAAAGTTTATTCCAAAGTGGAGATAGTAAGAAAAATTCTCAACTCTCTACCAAAACATTGGGAATCAAAAGTGACAGCGATTCTTGAAGTTAGAGACCTCAAGAAGCTCGAAGTGAATGAACTCATCGGGTCACTTATCACCCATGAGTACACATTGAAAAGAGGAGAAGAAGAAGGAAAGTCAAAGAAGAGCTTGGCACTTAAAGCTGTTCCACATGAAAGTGAAAGTGATGAAGATGAGGAAAATGACGACAAAAATGAAGAAGTTGCGATGATAACAAGAAGAATTCAGAGGTTCTTAAAGAAAAATAAAACTCCTCCAAGGAAATCCTTCAATAAGTTTTCCAAGAAAAATTCAGGTAAAAATGACACTTTAATTTGTTATAAATGCAATAAACCTGGTCATATCAAGCCAGATTGTCCTCTGCTAAAGATAGATCGAAACAAAGGCAAAAAAGCAATGAAAGCTACGTGGAATGATGATTCAAGTAGCTCAGATAGTGAAGCAAGCAATGGAGAATCAGCAAATCTTTGTCTTATGGCTAAAGATGACATTGAGGTGTGCATGAAGTTTTCCACGAATAAAAATAAATGGTTTTTAGATAGTGGATATTCAAGACACATGACGGGAGACAAGACTAAGTTATTTGATTTTAGATCTAAAGAAGAAGGACACGTGACATTTGGAGACAACTCAAAAGGGAAGATCATGGGAATAGGTAAAATTGGTAATGAGTCTTCTCTTATAATTGAAGATATTCTACTTGTTGAAGGTTTAAAACATAATCTTTTAAGCATAAGTCAATTATGTGATAAAAGATTTACAGTTACTTTCAAAATGGATAAGTGCATTATATTGAATGATTATGATTGTAATATTTTTTTTATTGCTTTTAGAAGTAACAATGTTTATACAATTGATTTTGAAGAAATTACCTCACAAGATGCGATTTGTTTTTCAGCTCAAAATGAAACTAATTGGTTATGGCATAGAAGACTAGGTCATGCCAACATGGAACTTATTTCCAAACTTTCAAAAAATGATCTTGTGAGAGGTTTACCAAAGACAAATTTTCTTAAAGACAAAATTTGTGATGCATGCCAATTTGGTAAACAAACAAAAACTTCTTTTAAAATCAAGAAACATATTTCCACTACTAGACCACTGCAACTGATACACATGGATCTTTTTGGACCAAATAGAGTTGCAAGTTTAGGAGGAAAATATTATGCATTTGTTATTGTTGATGATTTCTCTAGATATACTTGGGTCATCTTTCTTAGTCATAAAGATGAGGCACATAATGCTTTTACCAAGTTATGCAAGAGAATTCAAAATGAAAAAGGTTATACTATTTCAAGTATCCGAAGTGATAGGGGAAAAGAGTTTGTTAATAAAAATATTGAAACATTTTGTGATGAAAATGGTTTTGTACATAATTTTTCTACTCCTCGAACTCCTCAACAAAGTGGGGTATTAGAAAGGAAAGATAGATCTATTCAAGAGATGGCAAGAACAATGCTCAATGAGAACAACTTGCCTAGTTATTTTTGGGCTGAAGCGGTAAGTACTGCATGTTATGTTATAAATAGAGTTATGTTAAGGTCTAAATTAGATAAAACCCCCTATGAGTTTTGGAATGAGAAAAAGCCCAACATTGGTTACTTTCATGTATTTGGATGCAAATGTTTTATTTTAAATGACAGGGATAATTTAGGCAAGTTTGATGCAAAATCTGATGAAGGTATCTTTCTCGGATATTCTACTAATAGTAAAACTTATAGAGTATTCAATAAAAAGACTTTGACTGTACAAGAATCTATGCATGTAGTATTTGATGAATCTAATTCTCTACTCTCCAAGAAATCTATTGACTTTCAAATCAGGAGGTATAAATAATACAGAAAGTCTCAATCTCAACAAAGAGAACACAATAGAGGAAGTCCAATATGGGGATATCAGGAAAGATCATCAAAATTTAATATAAGATGCAACCAAACAGTGGAAATTTGTGAAAGATCATCCAGTGGAACAAATTCTGGGGGAACCTTCACGAGGTATAAGCACTCGATCATCTCTTAGAAATATTTGCAATCATACTGTTTTTCTATCTCAGATTGAACCTAAAAATATTGATGAAGCACTTCTTGATAAATCTTGGATTCTAGCTATGCAAGAAGAGCTTAATCAATTTGAAAGAAATGATGTTTGGACACTTGTTCATAGACCAAAAAATCATACTATTATTGGAACAAAATGGGTTTTTAGAAACAAGAAAGATGAGTCCGGAGTCATTACTAGAAATAAGGCTCGACTTGTAGCCCAAGGTTTCAATCAAGAAGAAGGAATTGATTATGATGAGACATATGCACCAGTCGCAAGATTAGAAGCTATTCGAATGCTACTTGCATATGCTTGTTATAAAGATTTCAAACTTTTTCAAATGGATGTTAAAAGTACTTTCTTAAACAGTTTTATAAATGAAGAGGTATATGTTGAGCAACCTCCAGGTTTTGAAAATCATATTTCTCCAAATCATGTTTTCAAACTCACAAAAGCACTATATGGACTCAAACAAGCTCCTAGAGCGTGGTACGAGAGACTTAGTGGTTTCTTGATTGAAAAATACTTTTCAAGAGGAAAAATTGATACAACTCTTTTCATTAAATACGAAAATGATGATATTCTTTTGATTCAGATTTATGTTAATGATATAATATTCGGTGCTACTAATGAAAATATGTACCAAGTTTTTGCTAAGACTATGCAGGAAGAATTTGAAATGAGCATGATGGGAGAACTTACATTCTTTTTCGGATTACAAATTAAGCAAGCAAAAAGTGGGACATTCATCAATCAATCGAAATATATTAAGGAATTGCTGAAGAAATTTGGGATGGAAGGTGCTAAGGAAACTGGAATACCAATGAGCCCATCCACTAAACTTGATAAAGATGAAACCGGTAAACCAATTGACTCGAAGGTATATCGAGGTATGATCGGTAGCTTATTATATTCGACAGCCAGTAGACCAGATATTATGTTTAGTGTGTGCTTATGTGCACGCTTTCAATCATCTCCAAAAGAATCACATTTAATTGCAGTTAAGCGCATTCTTAGATATCTTAGTGGTACAATTAACTTAGGGTTATGGTACCCTAAGCACACATCTTTCGATCTAATCAGCTACACAGATGCAGATTATGCTGGCTGTAAAATAGATCGAAAAAGCACTAGTGGAGCATGTCACTTCTTAGGTCGTGCACTAGTTTCCTGGTTTAGTAAAAAATAAAATTCTGTTGCACTATCTACTGCTGAGGTAGAATATGTTGCTGCGGGTAGTTGTTGTGCTCAAGTTCTTTACATGAAGCAACAACTTGAGGATTTTAAACTTATATACAATCACATTCCAATCAAATGTGATAAATATAAGTGCTATAAATTTTTCGAAGAATCCAATACAACATTCTCAGACCAAACATATTGAAATTAGATATCATTTTCTTAGAGATCATGTCCAGAAGAGCGATATTGTATTAGAATTCACTAGTAAACATGATCAATTGGTAGAAATTTTCCCAAAACCCCTACCAGAAGATAAACTATGCATGATTAGAAGATAAATAGGAATTACGCATGCCATGAATATCTGCTAGATACTTTTATTCCATTATCTCAAATGACCTACAGAAACTTGAGACGTTTAGCCTCATCATTCAAATGCATTTGCTCCTCATAAATCATCATGCCATCCTTGTCTAAAGGATTAGGCAATCGAAATGCAGAGACAAGTAAGGATTTTAAATCCTTATTCTGTTGTTTTAAATCTACTATTTTTTTGTTAGACTCTTGAATAAGTCGTTGAAGAATATCGATCTTCTCATTAAGCTTCTCTATCTGGCAAGTTTTGGACTGCAACCGAGCGGAAAAAGCAACAATGGAAGATGAGTATCGAGTCCCGAGACCCACAAGCTCGTAAATGGCATCATGATCTGATTTATTAGCCAAATCAGTGTTTTGCTATTTTATGGCACTTACGACAGATGCAGAAATAGATTGATCACGAGAAGCACTGAAGGAGAATTGATGAGCCATTAAGATTTTGTAAAGTGAAAATGAAGATGAACTACAACAATGAAAAGAAGATTTGATGCGGATTAGATAAAGCTAAGGATTGCTTTTATAAAGATGAAAATAAGTAGAAGACAAACTGTCATCTTTTCAAATCTTACTTAGTCAAACTTACAAGATATGCCGGATGCATATTGTCAAAAGTTACCGAACTAAGCTAGCGAGATTAATTATAATTGTCCCTGTTTCTCTCGTGAAACGCTGCCATTATCTGCTGATGTTGACTCTGTGCTTGAACTCTTACTCGTTTCGATTCCTCTATTTGAAGTTTCAAAACACGAGTTAATTCCGTCAAATCTTGATTTTCTTGCTTTAACCTCTTATTCTTTCTGCCTTTATTTGTAAGCTTTTGATGCAGAACAGATATTTGATTGTTAAGTCGATCAACCTCATTTGCCCTCGCTAGTAATCTCAGAGATATGGTCGTAACAGAGGCAGCATATTGATCACTGAGAGTTCTTGATGCTGCAACAACCTCAGAATCAGTTCTATTTGAAAAATGCATTTCTGCTTCTATCATGGTGTTGACAACCTCATGAGATAAAATGACTGGTTGAGACAGTTCTTGATTCAAATCCGGAAGATTATCAGACGAAATTTTTTCCGCCATTCTATCGTTTTGAATAAACAGAAACTGGATCAATGAATGGGGTGAAAATTTATTTGAGTATCCGAAAGGTGAAAACGGTCTTTTAAACAACAATTTTCAAATTTTGATAATATTTAATTTTTCAACAATATCACGCGAATTTAAATCTGCTTTCGCACCGACTGCTAGAACTAGGCTTCCAACCTTTGCAGGTTTTGTCAGACACGCGTGGCTCCGCACCGAATTGCCAGAGTTAGACTTCCAACATTTGCAGGTTTTATCGGACATGCTGGACATGCATGGCTCCGCACCGCATTGCCAGAGTTAGGCCTGCAGCTTTTGCTGTCTTTGTCGGACACGAATAATTTTAATTATTCAACTTTAAATCTCTGGAACATCTAATTCGTCAATAACATCAAGCGGATTTAAATCTTCTTCCGCGCCGAAATGATAAAATTCGGCTTCAACCTTTGCAGGTTTTGTCGGGCACGGATGGTTTCAATTATTCAGCTCCTTACAAAATCTCCTTCCGCACCAAATTACCGAAACTAGGCCTCCAGCCTTTGCAAGTTTTGTCGAACACGTGTGGCTACGCACCGAATTCTCTACAGTCTCTACTAACGCAGCGTTTTATTTATCTATTGGTTATTGCATGAATATATCTTATTGATCTAATTATGATTCCTTTTTAATGATACCAAAAGGGTGAGAAGTTTTAGACTAGAACATTAACATTGTTTAAATCGCTAAACTTGTTATATATGCTTGGAATTATGTTTATATTTTTGCTTGAAAAACTAACGCACATTCTCAGGGGGAGCATAAATATTAATACAGGATTCAGGTTCTATCAAGCATTTGTCATTATCAAAAAGGGGGAGATTGTTGAACCCAAGGTTTCAAGTTTCATGTAAATCTACAAATGGATTTTGATGATAACAAATGAATCCAAAGAATAAAGGAGTCTCAAGCTCAAGTTGTCCACACAATATAATCAAGCACATCAAGAAAGCAAGCATGAGCAAGAAGGGAACAAGTTCACATTAAAATCATAGAGTAATGTTGTAAATCTTTTAAAAATTCAAAATTAGGATTAAGGCTCAAAATTAATATTTTATCATAAAGTATTAAAATACATTTTCCACATATGCATGAATATTTTGAAAATTAAATTTGAAAATTTTGAAAGATGATTGATTGTCATATTTCACATGTGCATGACATGATTAAAGATTTGAACTTTGAAAATTTTGAAAGATGATTGATTGTCATCTTTCACATGTGCATGACATGATTAAAGGTTTGAATTTTGAAAATATTAAGATGATTGATTGTCATTTTTCACATGTGCATGATATGATTAAAGGTTTGAACTTTGAAAATATTAAGATGATTGATTGTCATCTTTCACATGTGCATGTTTTATTTGAATATTTTCAAAAGTGGTGGATGCTTTTCTTGACTTATGCAAAAGGTAGATATCTTTGTTTGAAAATTTTGAAAAGTAAAGTGTGCTCCTTTTGTCATATGCAAAAAGTAAAATATTAGGTTTGAAATTTTTGAAAAATAAAGTGTGCTCCTTTTGTCACATGCAAAAAGTAAAAATATTTGATTTGAAAATTTTGAAAAGTGAATGATGATGTTTTTGACATGTGAATCTTTTTAAATTTGAATATGAAGTCTCATATGCCTATAAATAGATCATTTGAGAGATTCACATTTACAACACCAAGAGCATACAACATTCATTTAAAGTTTTCATTCTCTTTTCTCTAAGCATTGAGCCTTAACCCTTGTTTATTTTGAGAGATATAGTTTGTGCTGTATTGTTTTTATTTCACTCATTGAGGAGTGTTTTCTGATAACCTACCCACTATCAATTCTTGTATCAGTAAAAGGGTGTGTATAACCCTTGTGTGTGTAGAAGGTGTTTTACACGGGGAATAGTTAAATCACCAAGTGTGAGGTGATTGGAAGTGTAGAAGGTGTTCTACACGGGGAATAGTTAAATCACCAAGTGTGAGGTGATTGGAAGTATAGAGGGTGTTCTACACAGATTCTTTGGAGCGGTGCTGCTCAAAAGTGTAATAGGTTTCTATCTCCACCTAAAGGAGATTGAATAGTGGATTTGGGGATCCTCAAGGGGTAGCTTGAGGCGAGAACGTAGGCAGTGGAGCCGAACCTCTTTAACATACTGAGTTTGCTTCTCTCTTATCTTTACTCTTTATATTTATTACTGTTTCATATTTTGTTTAGGATTAAGGCTCAAAATTAGGATTAAGGCTCAAAATTAATATTTTATCATAAAACATTAAAATACATTTTCCACATATGCATGAATATTTTGAAAATTAAATTTGAAACCTTGGGTTCAACATATATATTTCGTGATTCATATATATAGAAAATGTCAAATCTTACAAAATTAAAATTTATTATTCTTGATGTTTCTGAAAAAAAACAAATTATGATTTATCTTGAATCATTGATGAGATCCATTTGGATATGATCAACCTAGGAGATACAATGAAAAAAGAAAATCTTGCGTCCTTGCATGACCATGTTGAGTATTTCACGGTAAAAGATCTTCTTATTTTGTAGAATGATTTAAATGAGATATATGAGTACCAAAATACTGTAATCATTTCAAAAACTCATTATGACTGATTGTACCTAAAGTTGTAAGATTTCAAAATTGTTAGTGAGTATATAACTCGGTGTTGTTTTAAAATAAACTCAGTATTAAAATTATACGGTGAAAAAGTCACTGATGATAATACGTTAGGGAAGACATACTGTTTTTTATGTCTCGAATATACTCCTGCAACAGCAATATCGAGAGCGAAAAATCAAAATATATTCTAAATTTATATCTTTTCTAGTAATTGAGCAAAATAATAATTTTTTATTAAAAAAATATTAGTTACTTCCTATTGGTCCCTAAAATGAATGGTACAGAATTTACACAATTTTCATATACGAATAGTGCATTAATTTAAAAGAACCAAGGGCGTAAACATGATAGAAAAAATTATGGTAGTTTGGATTTCAGAAGCTACAATATTAAAGGGAATAATAATATAAATACATCATATTACTAGAAATGATACAACTATGAGAAAGATAAAGACCCTTAAAATAATTTTTCATAAAAAGATAAAGACATATGCCATAAACGTAGTATGATTGGACATTAGTCATGTACTTGTCGTACCACCAAACATTTGATTTATTTATACTAATCTTTTATATATTATAGTAAAACATTTTAATATTTTTCGGCATTTTTTTTTTCAAGTAAGAGAAATTTTATATATTTTGTAAAATCATGGATCATATTGATGAACTTTATCTTTGAGATAAATGATAGAAATGTATATATGGCTAACAATATTACAACTCACTCAATACTTAAGGATAAGAAATATTTTCAAAGTTTAACACTAAACAAAACTTATGTCTATACCGTATCAAGCTCATTGAATCTAATTGAGAGTTTCGGAAAAGCTTATATTATGCTATCTAATGACACCAAATTTTGCATTGATGATACTTTATTTTTTTCACAATCTAGAATAAAATTATTGAGTTTCAAATATATACATCATAATAATTATCATATTGAAACCAACAATAAAGATAGTAAAGAGCATCCCTAATTATTAAAATGATTTCGAGTTAGAAACTCGTATTTAGAAAGTTGTCTAGTCTCTTCTGGATTGTATTATACAAAATAAAAATAATTAAATTATATGTGATAATGCATCAGAACTACATTGAATTCAAAGTACTTATGACTTGACATGATCGCCTTAGACATTCGAGAATGATGAGACAAATTATTGATAATTCGTATGGGCATCCCCTAAAGACTCAACAAATTATTTTACCCAATGAAAATTTGTGCTCTGATTTTTTTAGAGTAAATTGATTATCAAACAATCTTCCTCAAAACTTATTGTTAAATCTTCATAATTTTTACAAAGGATTCATGGGAATTTATTTGGTCCTATTCATCTATCAGGTGGACAATTTAGATATTATATGATTTTAATTGATGCATCAAATCAATGATCACATGTTTGTCTGCTTTTTATTAGAAATGTTGCATTTGCTAGACTTCTTACCCAAATAATTAAATTACAAGTACACTTTCTTGACTATCCAATTAAAACTATTCGATTGGATAATGCAGGTAAATTTACATATCAAGTTTTTGATAATTATTGCATGTCAATAGGAATAAATGTTGAACATCTTGTTATCTATACACACATTCAAAAGGGTTTAGCTGAATCATTGATCAAAAGATTTCAGTTAATTACTAGGTCTTTACTTATGAGATCAAAACTATATGTTTTTGCCTAGGGACACGCTATTCTTCATGCAACATTATTGATTCAGATTACACCATCAGCATGTTATAAATATTCTTCATTATAACTTACATTTGGTTAACAACCAAATATTTGTCACTTTCGTACTTTTGGATGTACTGTGTATGTCCCAATTATACCTTCATAACGTATAAAAATAGGTCATCAATGTAAACTTGTGATATATGTTAGTTTTGATTCTCCATTTATTATTAGATACCTTAAGCCTCTTACAGGGAATTAAAACATATTTTGAGAATTGTCATTTTGATGAATTCATTTTCTCATCATTGGGTAACAAAAAGTCGAAACTTGAAGTACGATAAGAAATTACTTGAAAAAATAAAGTTATATCTCAATTTGATACTCCTATAAATGAATGTAAAGTAAAAATTTAGATAATTATTTATTTATAACAAATCAATTACTGAATGTATTTACTTATATTAAAGGTGTGATAAAATCACATATTCTTACTGTTAATGCTCCAGCAAGAATTGCAGTCATTGAATAACAAATTGTCAAAACAGTAATAGATGAGTCTAAGACATGCCCGAAGTATGAAAGACCTATTAGTGTAAAAGACAAAATCTCTCAAAAAAGAAAAATACAAAATAAGTTTGTTGTTTCTGAAATACCCATATCCACAACATAGGTCATAAGCGTAATCAATGCTCCTGAATAGATCAAATATTTTATTCTAAAATCTCATGAAAAATGACAACTTGAAAATGTATTTCATGAATTGTCTTTCCCTGAAGATGAATAAGTATTTGAAAATAATGAGATCTTAATACATTTCATGAGTACTGGAGAAACTTTGGATAAAAACAAAACTATTATCGACAAAATATTTTTATATAAGATGGCCATTAACATTACTTGAAATAATAAAGAAAGTAAGTTAAGAACCGTCAAATAATGACGATGTAGAAGTGATTGAACAAAATTTAAAGCAGCTATTGAAATTGAATTAAATTCGCTAGCAAAACGAGAGGTCTTTAGACCTGTTGTCCAAATAATAAGGATATAATGTATGTTGGATTTAAGTGGGTATTTGTATGAAAACGTAATAAGAAAAATGAAATTATGCAGTATGAGGCACGCCTTATCGCATAAGGTTTCCTACAAAAATTCAGGATTGATTATGAGAAAATATGTTATCCCATTATGGATGCAATTATATTCAATTTTTTTATTAGCACGGTAGTTACAAAAGATTGGATATGCAATTGATAAATATGGTTACTGTATATCTATTTGGATCATTAAATCATAACATATATATGAGAATTCCTAAAAGATATAAAATGTCTGAAGCAACTAATCCAAATGCATATAGAAATATGTATTCTATTAAGGTTTAAAGATAGTTATATGAGTTAAATCAATTTAGACGGATGTGACATAATCGCATTAACGAATATTTATTAAAAGAATGATTTAAAAATAATCTAATATGCCTATGCGTTTTTATTAAAAAATCAGAATCTAGATTTATTATTATTATGTTTTATGTTGATGATTTAAATATTATTGGAACTCCTGAAGAGATCATAAGAATCACTATATATTTATATAATGAATTAAAATGAAAGATCTTGACAAAACAAAATTTTGTCTCAACCTACAACTCAAGTATTTGTCAAATAAAATTTTTATTCATCAATCAATGTATGCAAAGAAAAACCCGAAACACTTTTATAAGGACAAAACTCATCTCCAGAGTACTCCAATGGTTGTTCGATTACTTGATATACGGAAAGATTTATTTCGTCCTTGTGACGACGATGAAAAAATTTTTAATCTTGAAATACCATATCTCAATGCAATTTGAGTCTTAATGTATCTTGCAAATTACACTTAGTCTGATATTGCATTTTCAGTTAATTTACTTGTAAGATATAATTCTATACAACTCGAAGGCATTGGAATGATATTAAACATGTCATTCGTTACCTCTGAGGAATGGTTAATATAAGATTATGTTATCAACATGGATCAAGTCTACAGTTGGTTGGATATGCAGATGCAAGTTATCTTCAAATTCACACCAAGGTAGATCTCAAACTGGATACCTATTTACTTATGAAAGTCCTACTATATTATGAAGGTCTATCAAAGTAAATACTATCTACTACCTCTTCAAATCACTCAAAAATTATTACAATTTATGAAGCAAGTCAAGAGTATATTTGACTGAGATCAGTGATTCAACATATTAAAAAAAATATGATTTTTCCATGATCAATGACAGCTCAATAATTTTATATGAAAATAATACTGTTTGTATCATTCAAATCAGATGATGATATATCAAAGGTGATAGAACTAAACATATTTCTCCTAAATTCTTTTATATTCACGAACTTCAGAATAAATGTGAAACTAGTGTCAAGCAAATGCAATCAAATGATAATCTGACAAATTTATTCACTAAGATATTACTAACTACAACATTCAAGAAGATTGTACAGAACATCGAAATGTGAAAATTTAAAGACATATTATCTTGCACTTTTGAAGAGGAGGAAATGTCTTAAAGACTTATGATAATTATACTCTTTTACTTTCGTTAAGATTTTATCTCATTGGATTTTCTTTTGCAAGATTTAAATGGGACAATCGTATAACACTTGATGCTATACATGAATACTGTACTCTTTTTCCTTTACTATTGATTTTTTTTTCTACTAGATTTTTCCTTAAAAAAATTTTAACCAAACATATTTTTATGAGTAGTTATTTAATAGGGAGTCTTGTGTATTACTTAAACCTGAAGGTGCGTGAATGACCCTACCACTTGGTAATTGACTCAATATTCGACCCTTTAGTTGCATATTTCATTTCGCCCTTTAAGCCGACTTTGTATCTCTATATATATATATATATATATGAGCTTTCGATCATTTGTACGTACATAATTCTCATGACTTGAGTAATAATAAAATTCTAAATATTCTCTCTTACAAATTTTTTAACAATATTATTTTTTCTTTAATTTTATAATAATTTTTTTTTAATTTATCCTTAGAAATATTTTTTTTAAAATTATAAAACTTATCCATCTTAAAATTATATATTAGGCTTGAGCCTTGAGTAGGGTTAGATCAAGTATTAAATTTTAAGAAGTATTTTTTTTAATATAAAAATTAAAAAAAAAAGTTGATAAACTCCCATCTCCAATCCAAGCCATAAAAATGATAAAACGCACGGCTCAACTGGACTGAGTCTGGGAAAGGAAAACGGATATTTTTATACTCTCCGCATCGATGGGAAGTCTCTCTCTCCTCCCTCTCTCCCTAACCGCTTCATTGAGACCCCTTCTTTCCCCTTCCAAAACCCAACTCTACAACTCCGTATTCTGCCCACACCTCTCTTTGACAACTCTTAAATCCGTACGACTTCCCAGCAAAACCATAGCTTTTGGAAGCAACGCAAGTGACCCTCGGGAGTCTCGTTTTTTGGATGAGAACGGAGTCGTTGATGATATGGATGGGTATCTCAACTACCTTTCTCTTGAATATGACACTGTTTGGGACACCAAACCTTCCTGGTGCGTGCTTTTTGTTGTAATTCCTAAGCTTATTTTTGGATGATGGTTAATTTACTGTGTTTGTATGTTACATATCCCCATACATTTCGGTATCATATTATTCTCGAGTTTATATGGATATTAGGAGTAATACGCTGGGCTCAATAAATGTGAATTATATTTCCCTTTCCTGGTCTGAGAATCTCTATAATACTTTGAGCTGGGATTCTTCCCTATTTTTGTAACCGTCTTGATGATAGATTCACACTTCAGCCTTTTTCGTATTTCTTTTCACTTCCCGTAGTTTTGATTTTGATTGCAAGTAGTTGAAGGTTCTAGGTAATTGGATGCATAAAGGTTAGTGCCAGATAATTAACTAGAACTATCAAGTGAGAATATGTGGAAGACAGTTCAAAATTAATTTGCGTATGGAATTAAACCAAGTCAAGTATTTCAATTTTTAATTATGAGCTATTGGATTCTAACGTTGTTTAGTTATTCATTAGTAATCAATGTGATTTGCTTAGTGTAGGTGCAGATAGTATCTTGGTTTTGAGTGATTCCCCTGTATCAGTCATATTCATTTCAGGGAAAATCTACTCCTTTTTTCCTTTAAGAGTCATCAAACAGTGAGTAGTTCTACTTCTGTAATTTGTGTTAAGAGCGAATGGTTTGATAGAGCAAATGGATCAACATCCATTATAGAAATGAATGCTTAGCTCTTTGTGAGCATGATGTTTTCAATAAAAAAAAAAAAGGAAAATAGACCCTTCAAGGATAGAAAAAGACTAAATAAAGAAAGAGTGCTTGAGTCCTGCCGTCCAAGCCAATTAGTAAAGACTCACATCTCATGATTTTGTGAATAATA
This sequence comes from Platycarya strobilacea, assembly GCA_036898215.1. Taxonomy (NCBI): domain Eukaryota; kingdom Viridiplantae; phylum Streptophyta; class Magnoliopsida; order Fagales; family Juglandaceae; genus Platycarya; species Platycarya strobilacea. The sequence goes on along the minus strand of CM072555.1, from coordinate 25,442,126 downwards.
GTTAAATGGTTTGAGTTAAGATGTTTTATTTGCTGTTGGGAAAGTAGAGAGAAAAAGCTGAATAAAAATAATATAAAATTAAAAAATTATTTGAATATAATTGTTTGAATATTGTTTTTATTTTGAAATTTGAAAAAGTTGTATTCTTTTGTATTTTGTTTGAAGTTTGGAAAAATTTTATTGGGCTTATTGTTTGGATAATTAGGTAACGATTAGATGATAAAGTTGAAGATTTGAAATTGAAAAGTGTTTTGTCTTTGAGTGATGTTTGGGAAGGAGATTATGAGAAATTTTAAGAATATCTAAGAATATCTAAGGGCATGTTTAGGAAGTGAGATGAGATGAGAATTTTGTGAATAATAATGAAATGGTTTGTGAATATAGTGAAATGGTGTGAGTTAAGATTGAGTTCTGAGAAATGAGAGAGAAAAAGTTGAATAAAAATATTATGAAATTAAAAAGTTGTTTGAATATTATTATTATTTTTTTTAAATTTGAGAAGTTGTATTATGTTTGGAAGTTTGGGAAAATTGTAATGTTCAGATGAAAAAGTTGAAGATTTAAAATTGAAAAATATTTTGTTTGAATGATGTTCGAGTAAGAAATCATGAGAAGTTTTGAGATGAAATGAGATGTTCTCAACTTATCTCACTTCCCAAATATGGCTAATTTTCCAAACAAGCCCTAAGTTCCTTATCAAATATTGGCCACAAAAGTTAATGATTAATATGTCATTGAAGGGTAAACATACTAGAAGAAACATTGAATTAAGTGGTATTTCAAAATGTAATATCAATGGGTTTATTTATATCCTATGAGTCTCAACTTTTCAGCCCCTTGATGGTGACCTTTTTGAGGTGACAGCCACTGGTACATTGTAATGAGAAAATCTATTCTTAGTCCTATTTGCGTATCACACGCCACACGAGTTTGATGTGGTAAATCGGTCTAAGTTAAAATTTGGTCTAAACCGAAATCTTGAGCCCTCAAACCAAAAAGGCTGATTCAGTCTTCCCTTCCCATTCAAAAATCAGAAATCTCCCCCTCACCCACCTCGTCTCTATCATCTCTGCCTACCACCATTGTTTGGCAGCACCGTGTCAGGCTTGTCTCTTTTCTCTGCCTCTCAGTGCTCTCACCTTGACTCTCTCTCTCTCTGTTTCTCTCTCTCTACAAATCTTAGCTTCCATATTTTTTTTATGTAAGATTCAGATTCATATCGGGATAGTTTCTTTGGAAGATTTAATTATAAAATAAAAGTTTCTTTGGAACAGTGTTTGGTACAGTAAATTTCGTTAAAAAAATGAATCTTTTGCTTGGCGGGCTACTTTGGGTAAAATCTGAACTGCTGATAACGTTATACAAACAATGGTCCTAGTTGATTGGAGTTGCATGTCTTCAACCATAGACACGAGCTGAATGCCTGTGTGGGTTGAAAAGAAAAACAGAAAAGCAGGGCATAAGAAAGACATTTCAAGGCATAAAGAAAGAGTTACAGGGTATAAGAACTTATTACTGGGCATAAGAAAAACAGGAAAAAAAAAATTCAGGAATAAAATAGAAAAAAAACATGTGTGAGGTTTTCACCGGTCGTGGATGCGAGCTGCACGTGGATATGACGACAGTGGGTCGGTTGTTGCTAGGTTCTCGTCAACGGTCCCAAAGGTGACGAACGTGAAAGGGCTGGCGAAGGAAGGAGGGGGGATCAAATTTTGGGTATTTAAGACCCTAAAAAAAGACACCACCAATTTCGTGTGGCGTGTGGGAGAAAGAGGCAGATGAGTAGAAGCTCTCCATTGTAATTGAGCTTGATGTAATGGCAATTCATGAGATCAATATAATGACCTCGTGCTAATACTGATATGGGCAGTGACTCCATATTTCTTCTCTGGTACAATTTAAGATGAAACATATGCATAATCACTAACACGTTGATTTATACGGTCAATTTTCATAGCACAACTCTTGTGACTTGACTGCTTATAAGTATAGAAAGCTACAATTAAAGGAATCTTGTAGAAGATGGACAGAGCAACATGGAAGTTAGCCACTATGATCAAATAAGTAGATCTAGTGAACCACAAATTGATACATAACTTTAGGTTGTGTTCCTAAAGATCCATTCCGTCACTTGAATGATTAGTCATGGAAAACAGTTGTATGATGCTTCATTTATTTCATAATAGAGGCTAAGAAACACGAACTTTATTTTCTTTCTATCCACCTTTTGGCAGCTAAATAGAGTAACTACACATATCTGACAATTTTTCCTCATGTATTGCAAAGCAGAGATGACTAGTGACTACTAAACCTGCACAAATTTTTTAAAGGGCATGTCTTTGAACCAATAACTCCTGTTGAATTGAATATGTCAGCATGTATAAAATTTCTATTGTTTTATGAATGACCTATTTTTGTATCTGTGCTTGCTCTAGTATCTGACTTGATTCCTTTATGTCCATTTGTTGGTAGGTGTCAACCATGGACAATAATTTTAACTGGAGTATCAGTGACTGCTGGTAGCTGGTTAATTTTTCACTCGGTAGTTGTCACAATCGTCATATTGTTACTAATATCCACATGGTGGTACATCTTTTTATATTCTTATCCAAAGGTTTGAGCATCTTCTCCCAGTTAATGATTTTCTTTTTATGGGATCCAACCCCCCTCACCCCTTTTGCTTCTAGGGGCATGCTTATAAATTCTGGCATCTTCCTTGCTTAGCTAATGTAGTTTCTGTTTTATAAAATGGCCTTTTGGATTTTGGAGATGTTTAGAGTCTCCCTGCCCCCCGCCGTCTCTCTCTGAAACAGATACACTTGGAAATATACGGACTCCCTTTTCACTTCCAATGATAATTCCTCAAGAAAAAAATTTTGCACCTCCAAACTAATACAAATAACATGGTGACCAAACTAAAGTTAAGACATTTCACCTTCCAACTACCATTTGTTGTCAAACGTCAACTTTCATCTAATTTTACGATTGATGACAAAAAAATAGGTAATAGTGCCACAATTTAACAATTGCATCTTAGCGGAAGATACACATTGTAACATTTTGGTTGTTCAAGGCTGCGATGTCTTAGCTTTGGTAATAATTATCCATTTTGGGGTATAAAGTGTATTTTTTTCTGAATTCTCACCATTTACAGCTTGAAAGGTTGGAAATTTAACATGATGGACGTAGGATGCATCTTTTGAACCTCAGATCCTATGATGATTTCATATACAGCCTCTGTCGTGGTAGGAGAAACACACTGTGCCGAAAAAATGAGAAAATGAATGTGAATCTCTATGGAAGTAATATGCATATGTGGAAACAATGATTAATTTATGCTTATGATTATTTGTTTCTTGAAAGGGCTAGTTGCATTGTTTGTGGTACTGAATTAAAATTTACTAAGGACATAACTTGCAAAGATATTGCATGATTAGGTGCTTCGGCCAATGAGGCATATGGAAATTGTTACTGAATCATGAACTTTATGTTGTACTTGCTTATTTTCTTATTTATTTATAGTAAGTACTGTCAGGCTGAATAGTTTCTAGTAATATTGTCATACTCTTCCTGAGAATTATAAAGGAAATGACAAGGGACCTTCACATAGAATCCTGTAAGGAACATGTTCAGTTGCTGTCTGTTTCCTTTCAGCATTTTACAGGGTTATCTTGGATTTGGAATTACGTGTTACATTATGATTTAGCAAAAATAGAAAACCAAAATGGAAAAAGAAAAAACAATAGTTAAAGGAATGGTTCTATATTTGCTTCTATTTTGTCAGGCTTATTCAAAGATGATTGCCGAGCGAAGAAGGAGGGTGACAAATGGTGTTGAAGACACGTTTGGTTTAGGCAACGATATCAATTAAAATTCAGCTGTACCCGGCAGCTCTCTCCGTTTTGCTGCCAACTGAAGTCTTCCCTCATTCTTTTTGTATACAGTTTATAGATGTCACCAGGTGTCCAAGATGTGCATAATTCCATTATGTGCTGTTAGCGTAGTTCCAAGAAGGAAACCTTGATGTTAGGGCGACAGCCTCTCTCTCTCTCTCTCTCTCTGCGATTCGTATTAGTCTGTGATTCATATTAGTCTTACTCTTATCATATCAATTGTTAGCTTTTGGAGTTGAAAATTGCATTATGTAGTGTTGGTAGGAGGGTTGCAAACAATTCGATTAAAGACGAAATTAAGACGAATTGAGTCGAGTTGGACTCAAATAACTCGAGTTCGAGCCGAGCTGAGAATTTGCTGAGTCGAGCTAAATTCAAGTCAATCAAAGATGAGCTCGAACTTAGTCGAGTTATTTATCGATTTTTGTTTTTACTTTCTAACGATCCACGTGAGTCGAGTTTGAACTGAGTCGAGTAATTACTTGAGTTGTTTACACTTTATAAATATTTGATTTAAAAATTCTTTTGTGAATTTAATACATTATTATCATAAAGAAACAAAATATGTTACTTCTACATAAAATAACAAAATATATTATATATACAAAATATTAAAAATAATATATATAACACAAAATATATATAAGAAAATAATATATATAAAAATATATGTAGGAGTATATATATATCTAGAGATATATATATATTACGATTATTATTACGAGCTCAAAACGAGTCGAATCAAATTTATACAAATTTTGTTCACGAATTTAAATTGAATCAAGTCAAAATTTTACGAGTTTAGCTCCTTTAATATTCGAATCAATATTAGTGGTCATGAATAACTCATTTCTTAAATAAACTGAATTCGAATCGAGTTTATACGAATTGAGTTTAAATTATTCACGAGAAGTTTTGTTCATTTACAGCCTTAGTTGGCAGTTTTGAGTGCAAAATGTTAAATGTCTATTAGATAAAGGGTGAAATGTATTTCTTCTCTCTTATTTTATCACTCCACTAAAACAAAAAAATGAGGCATAGATTAGATGTTTATATGGATTTTTCTAAAGTCTGATAATAGTAATTGAAACACACGTTTTATTATATCGCTGTTCCCATACTTAATGATTTGAGGCAACCGTTTCTCTTTTACAACGAATTGAAATAATTATATCACTATTCCCATAACTTAAAAGTTAAAACAACCATTTTAGCTAATCTTACTTGTGCCTGTGTAAATTTAAGATTGATTGTAGTGATTTTCTTCTCCCTTAGACTAGGATGGCTCCAACGTCGGAGGAAAATAGGATATAGTTAGAATTGGATAGGTGTAGTGTTGAAGAGTACCCCGAGCATGTAGACTTTTGTGGTGGTCCAGTGCGTGTGAATTGTGATCAACAAGGAAAGATGGTGGCTGCAGCTGGAGAGCTGAGATCGTCGAGTTGGCCGATAATATATGTCACTATTAGAGACATGATAGTGCTCACGTGCTATTCATTATCTAGAGCAAATTGCTCGAAGAAAAATGTCATCATAGACAGGCTGACACGATAGAGACGAGACGGTATAAGTCCTAACACACAGGCATGGTTGCATGACCCTAAAACAAATTGCTTTGTACAAAGGATCAAGCTTATCCAGAAAGACGAGTTCTGGGTCATGTGGGAGTAAGAGTAGCTTCAATGAATAGTACAAATAAAGGTCCCAAACAGCAGACAATAACACCTCTGCCTTGCGGTAGGTTACTACAGCAGAATTTGATACGACCATACAAAATTATTTGGGTTTACACCTCTGCATCACCTTTGGATACAAAGTAAATGACATTTATCCCATATAAACCTTTTTGAGATAAGCATTTCTTCATGGGAGGAGTAATTATGTCAAAGCCTCTGGCTGTCAATTGTTTACAGGATATTGAACCAATCAATCGATTTCAAAGATTTTTTTTTTTTTACTCTTTACCCAAAGGATTATCCATGTTGGCACAAACTAATATGCACGTCATATAATATACACTCCCTCATTCTTTAATGCAATTCATGATTATGGTTCTTTGGGCACTGGAGAGTGCCTTCTGATGAAAATATGTAAAACTTATAGCATGCCATCTAAGGGGTTCAGATGGTATGCATAAACCATGATGTACCAGATATTTTCCATGGACAATTTAAGGTCCAGAGGCCTTCTACGTGCAAGCTGCTATGAGGGCACAAGTTCTACACTGTTAACGCGGCAAAACTTAAACTTATATGAGATTTAGGTCCGGTTTGGGTGTCGTGATATTCTTTATGAACAATAATAAGTTAAGATGGTAAAATAAGTTTTGTAATATCTATCTAAGATGAATTTAGATATATTTAAATCTTAAGATGAGTTTAAATGAATTTATGAGAAATTGAAAAAGTTATGAGTTCCACATGTAAAAATATATTAAGTTAAAAAGAAATTGTGAATTTAACATGTAAACTGGTTTTAAGTTGAAATAAATTAACTAATTTGAGAGTTAAATATTTAGATATCAGATTCAGCTTAAAATTAAAATCCAAATTCCAAATGGAACCTCTCGCTGCTAACATGGCAGAATTTGGTCGAGTGGGTCTCATCCACACCGACTTGCAAAGATAATTTTCCTAAAGCCTATTACCGGGAATACAAATCATTTGCGTCTTATGTCCTATAAGCTGTTTCAAGTATCTGATAAGATGCTGCTCATTGAAGTATCTGAACTACCAGCACGTGAAAATATACGAAGAAAATATGCACACACCTGTTCCATATCTTCTCCATAATAAATTATAACTTTCAACTTGTGTCAATCACAAGTCATCTCCAACTAAGGGAATGATCAAATAGCGTTCACCGACCTTTTTGCTTCTCTTTTGAGACAAAGGCTTGTAATTGTTGTCAATCACAAGAGAGATCAAAACAAGAATTCTTATTATCAAAACCACAACTACAGGTATTTGTCAATCACAGTGACATTTCTCTGTGGTTGTGCATAAGTATTGCTTGAGAAGTGGAATGGGAAGGGGAAAGAAAAACTAGTAATCTGCATTTACTGTATTTTCAATCACATTCTATTATCAAAACCACAACTACAGGTATTTGTTGAAACTTAAAAAAAAAAAAAAAAAAAAAGAGATGAAAATAACACTTTCTATTCATGCTTCCAAGCATACAGAACCAGTGAGAAAACAAGACCTTGTGAATTGGAATCGCTAATTTGCTGATCAGGGCATGACCGAGTTAATACAGAAGGGTCAAAACTGCAGTTATTGGCACCCCACAACTTCTCAGCAGAAAGGCAAGTTTGGAACATGAAAACAGCATTGCCCATAGAATTACCAAAGAGCCAATTGTGAACATCCCAAAACACTTCAACTGGAAGGCCATCCACAACAATGGTGTGATTGCCCCTGAACTTCCACTTCAGCCTCTTTACCTGCATCACCATTTTACTATCAATCCGAATAACAAGACATGGATCATTTAGCCCAACAGTGTCACACTCAATTGTGACATCGTGCATCTTTCCCTTGTCGCAAAACTGAGCCTTTGAACCATAAAATTTCTTCCCGAAAAGGTGCTCTCTCTTAGCAATAAAAATGGCATTGGAATGAAGTACAGGGTCAGCCTCAATCTTCTTATATGCCTCCTTTTTCAAATCCCCAAGAAGTAGAACAATTTCTTGGTTAAACACAAGAGCTAAATAGAATCCCTCTAATGGTTCAGGCCCAGAACCAAATTTAGCATTAGCCAAGTCCCAGTAAATCTGGATTGTACAAGAATCCACCTCTAAATTTTTAGACCCTTTTCGTTTAGAGAACAACCAGGGCTTTATGTCAACCTTACGAAGGCATTGATTGGCCAAATCATCAATCCCAACGCTAAGGCCTTGACCCATCAAAGTCTTGGTCCATGTAATAGTGATCAAGCAAGAACGACCCAGCAATTTACACCGATAGACACAGGTAACCACATTTTGAGCCGCTTTGGCTGCACTTGAAGATGATGAATCAGCGACTTGGATGCCATTTTCACCGAAACAGGAAGGAAAATCTCTCATGGTAATAAAATCAAGCCCCTAAGAGACTCTCTTTCTGATTTCTCTAGGATGTTAATTACTAAGCAAAAAGTTGATATTTCACTGCTAAAATAACAAAATGTAGAGAGTGAAAGAGTAACACAAGAGGAGGGGGTCTTCTACCTCAACTACAGAAGGTGAACCCAAGCACCCATCATCCGAATGCTTCAAGATCAACCTCTCAGCACCTCAACTTGATCTAGGTGTCCATTTATGGTTCTTGAAGCCCATTCTGGAAATATGGGGGGGAGAGAGAGAGAGAGAGAGAGAGAGAGAGAGAGAGAGGGTACTTAGATTTGCTTGACTGGCAAAGTCTCTGCCAAGTACAACTCAGAACTGACCCAAAAAAAAAAATTAGATTGAGCAATAAAAAACAAGAGAACTCGGCTCGGAGAGGGAGTTTTGTATCTCACTGTCACATTTTTTGGGGGGCGTTTGGGAGAGAAAAAGAGGCTATAAAGGCCAAGTTGGACAACAACGTAGAAACGGCAACTACTGGGTATTTGCTGGATTTGTCCGCTTAATTATAAATAATACCACGTTACACGAGAAAAAAGCTAAAGCTGTCTCTCGGTCAAAAATAAATATTCTCTCTCATATACATAATTCTTTATTTTTTCTCCATAATTCCTTTAAAAAAAAAATCATGTTGGGCCTTCCTTTAACGACATAACACATGCAACGGAGCCGACAAATCCAAATGTATTTTTTTTTTTATAATGAAGTGTTTTTAAAGTTTTCACAAGATTTTGATAGCAATGATAACAATTATTCTTTTACACCCCTTATTTGGAGTTTTCCTTCTGCAGAATTTGTGTCACACAGTATTTTTACTATATTCACTTTTAAAAATAAAAATTATTTTTATTTTTTTTTTACTTTTTTTTAATTAAATATAATAGTTTTTTTAAATATATGTATAAATTTATACTTAAAAAAAAAAAGACCAATATAGTAAAAGTGTTCAAACGGATGGAAAAGAGGCACTTCCAGTATTAGGGTTTATTCTAATCTCTATGGGGTTATGAACTAGTTTGACTGTTTTATGCCGTTTCAAGCTTTCGTTGCCTGCCTTCAATTGCACTAATCGTCCAGTTTTGACTAAGAAAAATGTTAAATATATTTAAGAAAAAATTATAAAAAATTTATTTTTTTATATATTAATTTATTAATTAGCTGAAAATCATGAAATTTAAAATTTAAAATTAAAAAAAAAACAAAATAAATATTATAAGTAAAAATATAAATAAAATTTGTAAGTATACGTAGCATTAGGGGTGTAAAAAGACCGAACCGGACCGGCGGACCGGACTGGACCGGTTGTCCCGGACCGGGACCGGACCGGACAGGTTGGAGTTCGGTCCGGTCCGGTCCAAAAATTATATGGACCGAAAAATTCCGGTCCGGTCCCGGTCCAGGGAGTTCATCCCCCTGGACCGGACCGGACCGGACCGGACCGAATCTTTTTTTTTTTTAATTTTTTTTTAAAAATATATGTATATAAAAATAATAATATAAAAATTTAATATTAATATTAATATATATTAATATATAATATATACTCTTATAATATTAACATATAAATAATAAGTGTATTATTATTATTTAATATATTATTACTAATTTATTACTATTTACTAACATATAAATATATAATATACTAATGTAAATTGTAATAATGTTATTACTTATTAGTTATAGTTTATTAACATATACTAATGTAATAATATTATTAGACTATTAGATTATTAGTTATAGTTTACTAATATACTTAATATTTAATATTAACTAATATATTAATAGATAATATATACTCTTATATATTAATATATAAATAATAAGTGTATTATTATTATTTAATATATTATTAATAATTTATCACTATTTACTAACATATAAATATATAATATACTAATGTAAATTGTAATAATGTTATTACTTATTAGTTATAGTTTATTAACATATACTAATGTGAAAGTGTTATTAGACTATTAGACTATTAATTATAATTTACTAACATATTTAATATATAATATATACTTTTATAATATTAACATATTATAATTTATAGTAATTAAATTTGGACCAAAAAAATATTTGATTATTGTAGAATTATATATTAAATTTAGCCCATTAAATCATATGGGGCACCCCTGGACCGGACCAGACCGCCCCTGGACCGAATTGGACCGGACCGGTATGGACCGAACTCCTGTTCGATCCGGTCCAGGGTGAGAGAATTTTTGGATCGAATGAAACCGGTCCACAAATTTCCCGGACCGGACCGGACCATTTACACCCCTACGTAGCATTATAACAAATGCACATAGAAAACATATAAATAACAAATACCGTAAAGCTGATGCATTTTTTTCTCTTACTCAAGACCTTCAACTTCAAACAAAGGTGGAGTTTTTTTTTTTTCCGGATATTTATGAAATTTGTCATGCAATATGAGAGTGTCTACTTATGTTATATTAATGAAGTCTGTCTACAGTTATACATGTTTATATTTGAAGTCAAAGAAAGATGTGTATCATAATGTGTACTAATGCGGTCGCATGTTGACAAGGGTTTATACGCATCCTTATCCGGAGCAACCTGCAAGTGACCGGTGGTACGATCTTTAATAATGTGGTCCGTTGCCGGAGAGCAAAGAATAGATGCAATTCAAGTTGGTAACAATTTTTTTTTTTTGACAAAATAGCATTTTGAGAATCAGGCATTCCCTATATTTATTGCCCGCGGGAATCCTTGACCAGCAAAAGTTCTGGCTGTCAATCCCAATGCCTATCTCTGCAGATAGCTAGCAATCTAGTCAGAAAGAAAACAACGCCCACATCTACTAATTAATTATGAATAAAGATAGTTTTATATTTTTTGTTATCACTTTTTTATTATTATTTTTATTATTTTTAACTTTTTTTATTTAATAAATTAAGATAATGATTACTAATGAATTTTTGTATTTTTAATTTTTTTTAATAATTAAACATATTAAAAAAATATTTTAAAAAAATATAAAATAAAGACATCATAAATGATAAAATAATAATAAACTTATCATCACTCAATACTTATTTTTGTTAACAGCAATCCCGCAGTTGCCCTTTTTACTTTGTTGGCCAGCTTTTATTTTTTAAAAGGATTACGGATAAATAAATTTCTGTTTCATTTAATACATTATATTATAATATTATGTTTATGTAAAGTAAATTTATTAAATCTTATCAAATTATATTAATTTATGATTTTATTTTGTATAATATTTTTATATATATAACAATTCTCTTTTTATAAAAAGAGTGAGCGTTTCAAAGCCAGATTTTTTATTTATAAAATTAAATCTTATGCCATTAAGTCATCAGACTTTTTACTAAGAACATTTGACTTGACAGTGACTAATAAAAATGAATTTCCATTTTCTTTTAATAAAAGCCAAAAGGATTTTAAAAATATATATATTATTTTTGTTGATGCAAGGTTCTCAAATGTAATAACCAAATGTGTTGCTAAATATGTTGGGTATCTCATAATAAATAGGATGCGACTTGGGTCTAGTTCCATTAAGCCAAACACTTAATTACAATATTATTAGCTAGTTGATTTGTAATCTTCAATCCTGATAAGGACTTTAGAAACCCTAGTTACAATACAAGTTGATACTTGTGAGGGGAAAATCTTGTCTCTCTTTTTTTTTTTTTTGAGGTAATGAAATGTGCCCCAAGTTCATACTCTTTTAAGCATGTTATGGGTATTCACAACAGAATAATATACTAATGTGAATACTCTAGTGTATTTACAACAGAATAGTAGTCTATGTTAATAATGGGAAGATCTAACTCGTAACAGGCAAAAACTTTGAGATTATTATCCAAGCTACAAAATCTTTTTTTCCCTCTCTCTTCGACATGAGCTGATCCTCAATTAGATATGTTATTAGTCATTTTAAATTAATTAACATCAGCTAATTATATATCTCATATTAAATGGATTTTTATTTCAGTGTTACTGTTAGGCTTCTGAATTCGTTTAAAATATGATAAATAGATCATCGATTTGATTGAAGAAGATCAAGAAAATTAAAAATAAATACCATGAATATTCAAATTGAATTGACATCCTTCGTGTGAATGGACCATAAGTCTTTCAGCATTAATTGAGCTTACAGAACTAGAATTTTAGTTGCCCAACCATCTGGATTTGTGATGGATGGCTTGTGTTTAATCCGAACACACTCAAGATAAATTTAGAAAAAAAAGAAGGTATTTCTTGGATCTTCTTCTATTTTTTTATTTTTAAATAATTTTAGAAACAAAATCGGCCTCAAACAAATTGAGAAGTCGGGCACAATTGAAGGCATTGATATTCCAAGAAATCTCCAAGATAAAACTCGATCAACATCATGATTAAAGAAGATCGCTAGCTAGATTTATAAATATGTTTGGGAAGTTGGAAATTAAGAATTATTCTATAATAACGCGATGAAAGTAGTGTAAATTAGCTGGTTCGCAAACATCATTAATTGTGGGCCATCAGGAATTGTTAGTGTAATTACTAAGAAAGTTTCAAACTATAATTTGGTGGACCCGCTGATCTCTCGTTTGTTGCGTACCCTTCATTTTGGACCAAACCTATTAATTGTGGGCCACCAAAGACAACGAATTGATAATATCCACTTTAAAAAAGTTGCGGCCAAGATTATATTAATCAATTCAATCTCCTCCAATCCACCATATAATATATAATTTCTGCACTACCATGATCATCAAAGTTAAAAACGAAGAAAGATTAATTATAAGAAGTTGCATCTTAACTCGGGGTTTACACGCTATGCATGCGAAAGAAATGAAAAGAACGGTCGGATTCAATTTGTATAATCCGGTACTTCTTCGACGCGAATGCATCAATAGTATAACGGCCCGTTAATATCCCTACTTTAAAATAAACATTTTTACTTATACTTGAATTGTATTTTTAGTTGAGTTGAATTGAGAAAAAAATTGAAAGTTGAATAAAATATTATTAGAATATATTTTTTTAATGTTATTTTTATTTTAAAATTTAAAAAAATTTTATTTTATTTTATTTTATATTATATGAAAACTTGAAAAAATTGTAATAATTAAATTAGTTAAATTGATATGAACTCAAGAAATAAATTAGAACTTAATGAAAATTATATCTTTATAATTAATTTAATGTTGGATTACATGTAAAAACTGGTATGGAAGCTGAAAATTATGTATCAAGAATCTTGCTTGACCCTGGTTTTACACTTGGCTTGAGCGAGATCTCCTTTAACACTAGCTCGACTTTGACTCGAGTGAGATTCAGACAAAGAGTTTTGCTTGACACTTGCTCAACATACTGCTCGAGTGAGATTCACAAGAATTTCAGAATTATGATTTTCAATTTCTTTTTTACTATAAATATGTTATATTTGATTACTTAAACAAGTTTTTCAATATACCCTAAGAGAGATCAAATGCCTAGTGAGTACATATTGAGGGAGAGAATAAAAAGATCTAAAGAGGGTGAGTTAAGGTTGAGTAATTGTAATATCCTCTAATTAATAAGATTTCTACAATTCTGTTAATATAGACAATTTATTAAATCACGTAAATCTTATATTGTATAATTAATTATGTTTATTTTTATTTTTATTTGTCATCGTTAATGTGTATTTTGCCCACAACATTTAATTACCATTCACGATTATATATATATATATATATTAATTAAAATCACATATAAACAAGTATATCACTTTAACCCCCCCTCCCCGCGGTCCCCCCCCCCTCTCTCTCTCTCTCTCTCTCTCTCTCTCTCTCTCTCATATCACTACCATAGATCACGTGTGATGATGAGGGGCTTAATTGATTTAGAAAAGGGAATTAGGGAAGTAACTTTATTCACCCTAGATTCTTACCCCCAAAAAAAAAAAAACTTTATATTTCACCCTAATTTTGTGTTGTTGGATTAGTCCCCTCAATCGAGTAAAACTATATATTTAATATTATGCCTTCTCATTGAGTTGTTGCTTTTACAAACTGCAATAATTCCATAAACCGAATTGGTTTGGAGAAAGCTAGGTGGGAATTCAAGCTTTCATTTCCAACCCTCTTCATTCGACACGTCGTTTAATTTGCCAACCCACCCGACATGCAGCTTAACTCCATGTGCTGAAATCTACAAGTCATCTAGGGTACGCACGCACGATGGCCCACCTCTACGCATACCAACATCGATCCACATGCATGCCAAGGCAAATTAGCAATGGTGGGGTTTCATTTATGGGCTACCAACTTTAAAAAAACTTTGTCAATATATTGCAGAGTTTTGTTCACTGCTTCAAAAGCTGCTTGCTTTCCCGTCTCAAAGCCAACGGCCCAACACCATCCACATGCAATATAAAAATCCTTTGTAACTCAAAGAGTATTTGGTCCCAGTAGCCAATGAGACGTTTCTGACAGTTTTATAGTTTTCTTTTCTTTCATTTTTTTGAGAAGAATGGGAGTCACATATTTATAAGTGCTTAATTTTATTAATAACTCTTATTTATGGTAGAAAAATTTCGTAATAACAATCATGATACTAAAAGTTTACACATAAATCAAGATAAATCATTCCCAAGCACATCTAAAAAAAATTTAATTTTTTTTTTGAGAAGAATCAAAATTACATATTTATAAGTGATTCATTCTTAATTTTAGTAATAACTCTTATTTATAATGGAAGAATATCATAATAACAATCATGATATTAAAAATTTACACATAAATCAAGATAAACCATCCCCAAGCGCATCCAAAAAAATTAAAGACATAAATCCAAAAAAAAAACATCTAGATATACCTAAGACATTGTTCTTATCGTTTTGACACGATGCTAGGCCCGAAATCGGCCTTTTAATATTTTTTCGATGCTGTAGAGACCAATTGATCGCACGACCCACCGGATATGAATGAACATTCATCATAACCTGCACAACAACTAAATGCAAGACACGAAAAATTATGTGAGACACGACCTAGATCTACCTACGTTCACGGGCCTTTGAATAGATAAAATACATTACAAGAGGGTGTTTGGTAAGCCCTGATCTTTACAATTAAGAGCATTCCTAATGGAATTTTCATCCTATTTTTAAAAAATATATTATTAAAATTAAAATCTTCTATTTTATATATTTAACTTTTACAATATTATGCTATCCATCAGTTTATTTATTTTTCTCTATATTATTTAAACGTTAAAAAATAGAAAAAAATTAAAATTAAAAAAATATATATATAAGCCAAGTAAAAATTAAAAATAAAAATTAAATTAAAATTAAAATATGAGAAAATTGGTTTTAAAATATTTTCAAGCTATTGTTAGATGAAAATAAAATATGTGCTTTAAATGATGAACAATAAAAAGAATTTACTTACATGATAAAAATCAAAAGCAAAATAAAATAAAGAAGTTAGGGCTGTAATCAAGTCGAGCTCGAGCTCCACTTTTTTAAGATTTTGAATAAAAGTTTAAAATAAATAAAAATATAATAAAAATTAGTACTTAATATCTAATTAGTTAAAATTTATTAATCATAACAATATGCTATTTCCTTATATATATATTATTAATAAATACATATAATATGATAGTATATATGTATTTTATACATGGTTCTCACGTATTAATTATTGTACAAATTATAAAAAATAGTTATGAAGTATATTTATTATATAGATATAAATAATTAATATTATATATTTAATTATAAAACTAATATACTTATATTATTATCAATACATATATATAACATATATATTTATCAATATATGAATGAAATTTAATCGAGTCGAGCTAACGAGTCGATTTGAGCATAAACGAGTAAGTATTAACAAGACTTACTAGAATTTTGTTGGGTATGTGTCATTACTAATTGAGTGGATATCTGTTTTCACGAACGATTTTTTTTTTATGCATCGAGTTTGATTTGATTTTAATCGAACGAATTATCAAGTAGTTTGATTTATTTATAGTCTTAAAAAAAGTAAATGAAATATAAATAATAAAAAAATTTTACAGGATGAACAATATCCATCATATTTAGCGGGTAATTATAACTAATTGTATTTTACAATTCATTTTACATAATCGATAGAACTCCGTTTTAGAATAATTCTTTACATAATAATTTACATTTTTTTTTATATAATAAAAAAGCCTGTTGTAGGTCAGAGATAAAAGAATGAAAGAGAAGAAGCTAGATGCTGAATTAAAGTGCCAAAGTCCCTTTTCTTCATAGCTTCTTTCTACCGGGCTCTTTTCTTTTTGTATTCTTTTGCCTTGTGACCTTTTTGCATTCGTTGCCTTGAATTATGTGCCTCTTCTTTCATATTAATTATGGACAATGCTATTCATTTCAATTGTGATTTTTTTAATATTAAAAAAATATCTCAATAATTATGTTTAAAAATACTTACTTAATTATAACAAAAAATTAAAAAAAAAAACCAAATCAAAATCTTAAATCTCAAATCAGGATCCCAAATTGAAATAAATAGTATTTTCTATTAATTATTGTCTTCATTCTTGCTTTCTTTTTTGGTTACAGCGAGTCCATAATGGAATAACGCCTCGTTTTGTATGTACCCCGACAGAAACTATGAACCAAAACAACCATCATGTCGATGCGTATATGTTCTCTTTTCATGTTTTCTCTTTTCACAAAAGCTTCAAATCGGACTCACAATCCTAAGAAAACATCATAAGACAAGAGTGAGATCAATAACTTTGATCTCACGCTATCAAGATCGTAAAGAGTTAAAACAAAAATCGAGGGATGAAGAAATCTACTCTCACCTCCTATTATTTCTCTCATAATTGCTCTACTCAATGCGGGCCTGCTGCACTATTAACACATCTTTGACTGACTGTACAAATGTTGTCTGTCAGTACGTACAACTCAATTTAGACAAATTTAGGTTTTGTTTGGTAAATTTCATCACTATTATTTATTATTATTCACAATTATAAATTATTCATTACTTTTTTTTTATCATTCATTATTTGTTTATTACTATTTATGAAACATTTAATATCACGTTAGTGATTCTTGACAATTGCATTGCACTCCCAAGTTCTCTTTAACCAGTACTTATCTTATACAACCAAAGCAATTCACGCCTTCCTACAACACCTAATTTCGATTTCTCTTCTCCAATAAGGCTATGTCACCCAAGTCTTAATATATATATATATATATATATATATATATATATATATATATATAACAATCTGGTCCAATATTCTAAGAAAGATTTTATTCAGTCTGAATTATATTTATGGGCCATATTGAAAAGCCCAATTGCAATTTATTGGAGAATTTGACATGGATCAAGGCCCAAAAATTTATTTGGTAAATTATATAATTTTGATTGAGATTGATAATTAGGTTAAAGCCCATTTAAAATGTTTGGACCAAATGAGTTAATTTAATTATTTTTGCGTATGTTTTCTTAACTCATTTTATTTTAAACTCATCATTACACTTTTTTAAATTTTTATACAAAATAAAATAAACAATTCATTTTTTTTTTTCAAATTCTAACACAATTTTTTTAAATTTCAAATCAAAATTAATATTAAAAAAATATATTACAATAATATATTATTCTTTTTTTTTCATCTCATCTTATCTCTAAAAATAAACAGGACCTAAGTTTTTATTATGCCAAAAATTATTTTATAAGCTCAAAAGTACTTACCAAGCGAGATGACTGATTTTGAAATTTAATATTTTGCTCATTAGGGTTATTAAGTGATGGGTAGTGCTATAGGAAACCGTTATCGCAAAACTTTGCAAAAACGGCTAACGTTAGTTGAAGATTAAAAAACACAAAAAACAAATACCTAAAACAAATGAGAAATGATTTATGCACACGTTATTGCAGACACCTACGTACACTTAAATAAAATGATTCGTTTCATTTAACCACGTCATGATTATTTTGCGCGGCGATCCCCTCATATCGAATTCCAATTCGGAATTCGCAATTCCAGACTTCTCATTTGAATATCACACCTCACGATCCCAATTTGCAAACCTTAGAATACCACACCTCCAGCTTTAGCAATCCCTAGCGATTTCTGCCCTAGAATCCTCCTCAGTCGCGCGCACAGGTAAACCCTAGAATCTCATCTCCTTCTCCTGATTTTCTTCTTGTGTTGCGCACACAGGTATACCCTAGAATCTCATCTTCTTCTCCTGATTTTTTTTACGGAGAAGCACAAAGATGAAAGATCTTGTTCTTATCTGGTAAGCGCAGTTTTCATCTCCTCTCTGTAGAAAATCAATTTTATTTTTAGTTTGTATTTTAAGATGAAAGATTTGTTTATATTTATGCCTTGGTTTCATTTGTGTTAGATTTTCTTACACTTTCTTTATCGAATTTTTAGAACATGGTATCATTATATCACTGCCATTCGCGCACAAGTAATATCAACCCAAGCCCCCATATATATCACTGCCATTCGCGCACAAGTTACACACACCCAAGCCCCCATATGAGATTGAATGCTCATTTGTATTTCTTTTCTACTCTTTTCTCTATCCAGTCTTAGTGGTAAAAAATCGATGACAATGGAGTTGGTTTCCGTTCAAAATGAAAAATGAACAATTTTGACAACAATTATTGACTAAAAATTTCTATCATACTACATCATAAGACTAAAAAAAATGTCATGATTTATTTTACGTACTTCCAATTTATTTTATGATGGGTGTAGTCGTTTTCTTACATTTTCTTACAGTCACTTTTTAAATTCCCTTGTAATATGTTGGAATAATTTTCTTTATTGATTTGATTTTTATAAGTCTAATTTAACTTGATATTTAAAAAATATGGTGTTTTCTCTTTGGCTTTTTATTTATGAAAGTGACTATCCAGATCCTTCTTTCCATTATTTTCTAGCACCATCTTGTAATTCATTTCAATCGATCTTTAACTTTTAATTCCAATCAAATGTTAAAGATTGAACAGATAAAGCAACTATAATGAATTCATTATATCGCTTCCATTTTGTGCCATTTAGAATAAAGCTTATATCACTACCATTTTGTGCCATATGAAAGTATAAATTACAGGTTTTTTGATATAAACATGTCATCATCTACAATGAAGTCTTCTTCACCGTTTGCTAGACAAAATCTGGATCAGCATCTATGTTTCTGTGAGGTTGAGGCCCAAGTGAGATATGCAAATATTCCAAACAATCAAGGATGACCTTTCTTAGGTTGTCCAAGGTACAACACTAAGGAAACTAAATTCATGTTTAGTTAAACATATAATATTATTTGGATCTAAATTTTTTCAAAATATGTATTCTGTCCTAGGGATTACCATATTGCAAATATTTCAAGTGGGTAGAGGAGGAGGATCAATACAGAATGTCGAATCGTCAAGAAACTAACAGTGAATTGTTAAGCGATATTAGAGAGATGAAGAAGATGCTCAATGATATTGAAAGGAGGGTGATTGATCTCCGAAAGATAGTGACTAAGATGGAGTTGGTGCTATCCAGTAGAGATGCAGAATTTGGTTGTGAAGCTGAAAGAGCACGCACACTATTCCGACCACTTTATTGGGCTCTTGCTTTTTTTGTAGTCTATTTTCTGGTAGCCTATAAGTGATTTCAGATTAGTGTTAGGGATGTAGCATGTTAATTGCAATGTGTATCTGAATAGTTACTACGTGTATCTGTATTTGGTGTGCTCTATTTTCTGGTAGTTCTCGTTAGGTGCAGGAATATTAGTGGTATTAATTATGGAGCTCTGTTTTCTGGTAGTGAACGTTAGGTGCAGGAATATTATAGAAGTATTAATCATGGAGCTCTATTTTTTGGTAGCAAGAATTTTTTGATAGTTGTATGTGTGACAATCTTAATATGGATGCAATGCATTACTCAAGTGTTATTCTCAATAATGTCATACATTCTCAATAATAAAAGGATGCAATGCAGTTTGGGCACACAAAAAGCATTAGTTCTGGGTGGGCATTGAACAACTGCGTTCATACTATATAATGATATTACTAGATCAGCTAGGAAATATTGCTTCGGATTTATTTCAATAATATTACTGATCAATGGTCCTCCACCACTTTGTCTCCTTATTTCGAATGAATTAGTACTTATATCAATCAAGAGTGTGGCTAATAAATTGGAAATCCAGAAAGGAGCCCTTAATATTAGTTCTGATCATATGTGAAACTTTAAAATGTGGTTTGACATGCAGAGAATAATAGCACAAGGCGATTTATTATTGCTGATAACAGTTGGGGAAGGAGATCACAAATTCCCCCGAACCATCTCACTTTAAAGGCTTGAAAATGGTTGTAGATCTTTTGAGTTGTGAACCCATAGTGGAGACACGTCGGCCCCACATGCAGCTAGTTATTAATAAAAAAGCTTTGGTTTGCATTATTTCCCCCACTTGCTGATGTGAGTCCGCCCAGGCCCTAGACATGTATATATTTGAAGTCTATGAAGAATATTGCCCTAGTGATTGAATTCAAACTTTCCAAAAATGCAACCTTCATGATATGAACAAATATATACTGCCATCTTCTAGTCTTCAATTAAGAAATTAAAGACAGCTTTTCATATTGATTTCAATGGGGGTATTGCTATAGTATGTATTACATCCAATAAATTTCCACAAAATCAATTGAAGAATTATTTGTGAACCATTGTTAAAACCAGTATAACAAAACACGTAATTACATCACCCCGGTAACATAAAAAAACAGTACTTAGTGAGATGTTAAAACCACTTTCTTCATGATCTTAATTACAACGCATCCTTCCTTTCACAAAAAGGCTAAACCGGTCGTGATCCATCCAACACAATATCAATTGGCTGTGATCCATCTAACGGAAATTGCATCTGTAAAAAATCAATCATAAGGTCAATATGCAAATGTTAATGTCATGTCAATATTAACACTTGAACAAACTGAGTTGGATATTACACTTTCTTGACTACAAATCATTGTTTCTGACCTTTGAATTCCACTAGAGTGCTGTGTTGAGCCATCCTGAGCAGGCTATTGATAAAAAAAAAAATTAGAATAAACTAAAAAAATACTTCTATTCATGTTGCACAATCAATATACCTGTATGTCACCAATATTGGTCGTATCTATCTCTGACAAAGCAAATAAGTTCCTACATGTATCCGATTGTAAACTACCCCCAATCTGTGAACACCCACCTAAAGTTGTGTCCTGTGTCATGCAGTATACATTTGTAAGTTTTTGCATTAAAAAAATAACATACACAAATGTAATAAATTATGGCAGTAATTTTAACAATCTGTTTATTTTTCTTCTTTACTGGTGCTTTCTTTGTTTTTGCTTTAACCTTTCGAATCACGTTCTCCATCATGGATACTCTCCTTAACGATGGGGGTTAGCCTTTCCCTCTCACAGGTAATGGACTACGTACTAAATGAGAACTACCATCGGAAATTGCATTGGTCGATGCCACAACATTGAATCCCGTGAGTGGCACCAAGGGGGGTTCTTGATTCTTCTCATACAAGTCAATCATCGCATTTACCTTATGAGTTGCATCCTCGGTATGTTTTCCCGAACCCGCAGCAAGAGTGATTATCTTATAACAAATATTTAGTAGACTTGAATATCTGTTAGTATCCGCTCGCTGATTTCCTACATCGAAAGTACTGTAGATTAATGTGTATCTTCTTTTGATATCTTTTCTCCATCGATCCAAAATGTATCTGTTAGGCAAAAATTTTATCTCATTACACTTGAATACAACCAAGATGTGCCTACACAATATCCCTCGCATCTGGAATAACCCACATGAACATCTTACAATTGTATCTTCATCACTAAATTCAACATAATATGTAATCATCTTTGTGAACTCTTCCAAGCAAACTTCATCCTCTACCCGATATATCTTTACACCACCATTGCTCTTGAGTAACTTTGGATCCATATCAATAATGCCAGCAACTTGCGACTGAACTTCTTTAAACTTAGTATTCGTATACAAAGCTTGAAATCTCTTTTCAATTGGGTTTCTAGAAATTATGGGAATTTTTGAACTAAATGAGTGAAAATCCAACGCAACTTCATTCTCAATTTTTTTTTCAACACGTTGTCAAATTGGTTGACAAACTCTTTCAAGTTGGTTTTAGAATGAACATACCCATCGAAGAAGGTATTCATGCTCTCGTTCCGCTACGTTGTACTCATACCGGCCCAAAAAAACTCTTTCTGATATGCCGGTGCCCAATACTCACGCTCAGAGTATAGAGTTTGTAGCCATGAATTCTCATGCAAGTGATACGTGGAGAGTAATTGTTCCCAGCATTTCTCAAACTCCTCAACGGTCTGGCTGTCATACACACATTTCATCAGGTCATTCTTCATGACACTTTTGTAGGAACCATGGGAGGAAAGCTTTTCAGGGACATTTTTAAGTATATGCCACAAACAAGATCGATGTTTGGTATGTGGGAAGACTTTAGCAATTGCATTTTTCATGGCTCTATCCTAATCTGTGATAATAGCTTTTGGAGTGATGCCATCCATACAATGTAGCCAAGTCTAGAATAGCCAGACAAATTTATCTGTATCCTCACTGGAAATCAATCCTTCTCCCAATAGAATTGACTGTCCATGATGGTTTACACCAACGAATGGTGCGAAGGGCATGTTATATCGGTTCGTTAAATACGTAGTATCGAATGTGACCACATCCCCGAAATATTGGTATGCTGCCCTACTGCGGGGGTCTGGCCAGAAGACATTTTCTGAACATGCCGTCGTCATCCATATCCATCAAAGCAAAAAACCCAAGATTCTTGTACTGAATCCGTAAAAAATATTCTTTAAGCGCTTGAGCACCACCTGCGCCAAGTCGGAGATGTCTTGCCTTGTTGATATAATTACGACAATCCCTCTCTGTAAATGGGAGTTTTGCAAAACCACCTGCACCAACAGCAAGAGATCCGAAGCTCTTATTCTGATTTATGCCAGCTTTATCATTTGTATCTAGGATTCTTTTAATGGACTCACTCACAAATCTATTACAATGGAAAAAACGGGATTTGGTTGGATTGAGGTCATGGTTATGTACATTATGGACTGTTGTCAACTCAAACGTTCCATCAACTTTTAAGACATTAATTCTTGCCTTACATTCAGTCTATCCTGTTGGACGTGGTCTAATAACATTCGACGTCCTATTACGAGCCTTACCACCACGTGAACAACCAATAGTGGCATATCTAATCAATCCATCATCTCCCTTCTTAGTCCTTCTTGTCATCACCCCAAACCCACATCCCTTAGCATACTCTTTATAATAAGTGATTACTTCCTCAAATGTATTAAACTTCATACCCGATGATGGCTCCTCAATCGTACTTAAATTTTCTAATTCATCATCTTCTAACTGAGGTGTTCCGGAAGTGTAATCATTGGTTCGAATTTCATCATGTCTATCTTCATTGCTTTCCTCAATTCTGGCAGAGGTTCCTGAAATATCTGGTACTCTACAGTTGGGTGACCATGCGGGAAGTTCTCCAAAATAATCATATGTTTGCATGTAATTTTTGAAATTTGGAGAAATTGGTGGAATGTCCTATTAAGATTAGTACACCAGTTATATAATTTTTTAAAAGAATGCTATATACAACGGTTGGGGTATTTGAGGGAGATGATGTCAACGGAGATGGGTGTTCTTTTCCTTTTTCCATGTTATGAGGGTTTCTGAAATAAAATGCAAAATGATCACTGGAAATCAATTATAATGCAGCATTCCAACACTACAACAATAATTCATGGCATGAAGCTAAAGGAATAAATTCTAGCACCGGGTAATACATTACTGATGTAGAAGCAAAAATGAAGAAGTGTATAGCATTAAGTGAAAATGCAGAAGTGAAAAATTACCAAGCAAGGGACTAGTTGGCGTATTCCTCTGCCTCTCCTACGCTTCTCTTAGTTGGCATATTCCAGAGGATAATAGATCCACAACATTAATAAAGAACCCAATCTCATTTCACTTACCAAAACGCAGAATCCACAAAAATTAAAAAGAAAAACATCACCAAATCGCAGGTTGGTCAGCTAAAAAACATATATTTATGGCTAAACTTTTCCATGTAACAGGGGAATCAAACAAGCTCTTTTCTCACTATGGCTAAACTTTTTTTTTACATCATAAATATTGCTTTGACTCTACGAGACAATGCAAAAAATTGCAAAAAGGGAGGCCCTTGATAGCACGTTACAACTCCAACAAGCCAAAACATCCTCTCAGCCACAACATATTCCAATAGCAGTGCGCATGACCCAGTTAAACGAAGTAGGATCTAAAACTAGAAAAGATTCATTTTTCTTTATTTCTAGACACCGGAAGTCCCAAAAACCCAAGCATATTCGATCAACGTTTCCCATTTCCTTTATTTCTAGACATTACGCAACAAAAAACAGAGCAAGAGCTAGAGTATACCAAAACCCATACAAATAGAGTAGCTCATGACGACGACAGCTTCCTCCCTGTCCAGTGACTCCACCACCAACACCGATTCTGATTCTGATTCCGATTCTGATTCTCTGGCGCAATGGGTTTCTTCGATGGATTTCTTTGACGACGACAACTCCCTCTTGTGCAATTTCAGAGTCTCATTCCCTCCTTATTTCAGTTTTAGTTTTAGTTTCAATTTTACTTTTTTTTTAATTTTTTATTAAAAATAAAAACTGATGCCACGTCAGCGTGTCCACAGATGGTACGCTAGTCAGTGTGTACCTATCACTACTCGAAACAAATACCCAAAACAGGGAGGGAGAATTGAAAATCAACAGCATTCGTGAGTTTGTGAGGGAGGTTGTCGTCGGCTGAAGCATTGCGCACGCCGCTCAAGCATTTCGCATGCCCTGTGAGGGAGGTTGCCGTCGTGGGTAGGACGGGACCAGTTGCCGTCATCACATATTCCGTTGTGAGGGAGGTTCACGTTGTGGGTTTGGATAGAGGGTGATTTGCTGCTTCCCCTGTCATTCGGTTCTTCAATATGTGATTTTTTCTTTATTTTGCTTTTGTTTTTCTCATTCTTGACACATTATTGCATATATCTTCAAGTTTCATTTTCCAAAAATTTTCCTTTGCCATCAGACGAACCATCGAGAAATCTAATAGAGGTAAGGGCGATAATCAACTGCTAGTATTCCTTTCTCTATTGTAAGGGCGTTCCCTTTGCCAAGTTTCATTTTCTGTTGTGATTTGGTGTGTCTAAAAATGTCACCTTTAATAGGATTTAAAAAAATATTATACTCGTTTAGATGAACCCAGCCAATTAGGACTCCATATTGTTGACCGGAGTTCATTATAAACTTGCAACAGACCCTATGAGTGATTTCAACTGACGATTGTTTGCCGATTGAACCACATACTTGCATTATGCCTCCTTGGTGTTTTTGTTTAAGGAATTACATTACTTATACAAGAAAAAAGAAATCATCTGCTATAGTTAAAATTCCACCAAACAGAAGAAGAACGAGACATAAAGTCCTTCAACACCCAAATGAAAAGGTTGACTAATTTTAATATTCCCATTACCCCCAAAAAAGATTACTAACTTTGATCAAGTTGGGCGCATGAGTAGTAGATATGATTTTCCATTAAAGCGTGAGTTTCTTAGAGAAAACAGTAAGTTTCTTAAAGCGTGAGTAGTAGATATGTTTAAGGAAAGATTTTCCTTAAAAGGAAAATATTTTCCTCAGTGCCTAATCAAATAAGCACTAGAGATCTCAAAAGAACCACGAAGCCAAAGGTAGTTTTTCATTAATAATCTAAAAATCAAGCTTCTACTATAAATCAGGCATAGACTCAATTTATAGGTAGGCCCTAATAACAATTAAACATGACAAAACTCCAAAGCTTCACTAGCACAAAAAATACGCTCAAATACCACAAAACAGTGATTTAGGGCGAGGAAGAAGACAACATACGTGGTAGAGTTTTTTGTTTTAGTAGGTACACGTTTTTTGGAAGTGTTTTTTAGTTTTTATATTTGTGGTTGTGATTTTTGCAGATGGAAAAGGTGTTAGAGATGGATCCTCAACATCATGCCTCTACAAATTGCCAACAGCTTGCTCAGTTGATGAATTAATTTCGAAAATGATGTATTGATGATAGTGTTCTTGCCGAGTTGATGTATTGATGATAATGATCTGCTGAGTTGACGATTTTATTTTTTGATAATATATTCTCAGATTAACTATTGTATAGTTTTTCACGTTGGGGCAAGGGGGCCAGCGCCCCCCCCCCCCCTCCTCCTCTCCCACGGGCCCTACCCTATTTAAAATTTTTTTTTTAAATATAATACATGTTATTTTAAAGAAAATAAAATAAAATATGTTTATTTTTGTATAATTTTATAAAATAATATTAATTTTATTTTGTGTATTTTCTAAAAATTATCTTGATCTCATTTTATAAAATTAATCTAATTTAAAAATAAAATACATATCATAAAATAAAATGATATAATAACTTGATAATATATTTTTATTATAGATAAAAAAAAAGTTGAATGATTTCTAATGTATTTTTAATGTATTTTTATTATGATGACACGTTCTTATCATATTATATATATTTTTTATATATAAGTTGTATTAAATGTATTTTATTTTTATTGTAAATCTTATTATCAAATTATTTTATACCACATAAAAAATTATATACAAATAGAACAAAAAAATATTTTATATATTTTATTTTAACTTTGCTTGGACCCTTAACCTAAATTTCTAGCTCTACTACTGAATGAAGGTGCAATTTTTATCATTGACACTTGCATTTTTTGAATTTTCTTATTAAGTATGGCTTCTTGATTGATGTGTATTATTACCGTTTCCAGTTTTGATTTATCAGCTTCTAGAGAGTACATTATTATGTAAATAAAACCACAAAAGTAGAGTAACGTTACTCTTTTGCAACAAAACTTCTATTTGATTAATATTAGAGGAACGTTATTGAAAAAAATAAAAAATAAGAAGCCCACAAAAGCAGAGATTTTCTAAAAAACTCCAATTATTTATTGGAACATCATAAGTCTGGTAAAGTTCCCACCAGAGATTTTCTAAAAAACTCAAATAAAGTGATATAAGACGCTTACAACTCTAATGCCAACTTTACAAGTGACCACTCTAACTACAATGCTTACAAACTTGGCAAGGAGCTAAGTTCCCAACACAACATTAATAACATTCATCATCATTTGATCTTGATTTAAGCAACCCTCTCTTTTGGATGTTTTCCTCTCTTTTTATATATCTATTCCTTTGCATGGTGGAGTTTTTCTTCTCTCTGTTGGAGATCTCTTTTCTTGGCAACTGAACTCTCATTATATTATTCAAAATCTGCCCAGCAATGAGTAAGAAAAGGACAATCCAACCCTAATTTTCAACAACAAAATTTATAGATGTCAAATAAATAGCAGAAAACTCCAAGTTAGACTAAAATTTTAGAACTATAACACAAGAGAAGATGGTAGGATGCAATTGGAGAAAAGTACAAGAGACTGGTTGAAATAAAAGTCCAGCACCAGAAGATAAAAAACCATATAAAACACTATTAGTGGCATCTATAACAGTGACTTAACAAGCATTGAGTATTAACTCCCTATTGGAAGCTTAAGCCACCAACAACATGAAAATGGTTCTTGAATATAATTGATCTATCCTACAAGTAATAAACTCCAAGGATATTAAAATGATAGCTTACTTTGTTTGAGGCAGAACCTCTGAAGTGGTAGGATCGCTACCCATATTGGTGGGGCCACCTGTTGAGAAAGCCAACATTGGATTTATGGTACAAAAATTTACAAATTGGTATTATGAAACAATTCCAGTCCAACACACAAGATAAAACCAATACACGTAAATCTATAATTGAACCTAGATAAAAAGTTCTGAAGCCATAATCACACCCCAACCATCACATCTCTACATCTGAAAATCCTGTGAAACATACAACCAAAGACCAGATAGAGAGGTCTAGCATCGGCATGTTAGCTTCAAAGAAGGTCAAAGAAATTTATGCATAAACAAAGCTGTAGTTTACAAATTTATGCATACAACCAAAGACCAAATTTGTACGTGAAACAGAGTTGGAGCAAAAAAATGGTTTCCAACACCTAAATCTTTTACTTACAGTAGTACCCATATACTAAGTCTTGCATATGTCAATAGTGTTGGATTTTTTGCTCCTTGAATCCCACATGGGAAAGGAGTGGGAGAGGGGCAATGCCAAGGGGGTTATAAAATGAGGCCTAGCCTCCTTGGTTTAAACACACCAGTCAGAAACTTATCTAGTAATTTTTGACTTTAGTAAAATTTTTCTATTGTCCTTTTTGTATGTAAAAGGAAGAGAGGTGAAAGTTAGAATTTTACTAGTGGGAAAAGTTTATGTGGGTGTCGTTGGGTGAGGAGAAAAATTGTGTGATTGTAACAATTTTTCACATAGTGTATTTTTTTCTCTGGGTTTGGTGGTTTTTCTCCTGTTTTGGAGTTTTTCACGTAAATTCTTGTGCTGTGTTTATTTCTATATTTTTCTTATTATTCTGTTAAAAGTAGATCCTGGTGATGGGGAATTTGGAAGCCCAGATTCCCAACAGTGGTATCAGAGCCACTAGGTTCATTTTGCAGGGTGGAGCTTTGGTGTGGTAGTGTGAATACGTATGATCTAAGGAGGTTCTGTCTAGGAGATTGGAAATTTTAAGTGTGTCCGTTGTGACCCTCCAATCTTTCCGGGGAACCTTGAAGTTCTGTCTAGGAAAGATTAGTCTTTCCTGGGAACTTACTTAGTGGATACTATTCATTTCTACGGTAATATTCATCGAAACAATGTCAAGAATGGATGTAGAGAACGTTGATGGGAGAATCAATTTTGACTTGTGGCAAGTACAAGTCACGGATATTTTGATTCCATCAATTACACAAGAGTAGACCAACCCATGAAGTCAGCAATTTGGTGGACGTGTGGACAACCTGGGCATGTCAAGAAAAGTTGTCAAGAAGAAGTGGAGCCGGTTCGGCAAGTGGTTCCAAGTCAATAAATGGAGATACTGGTATGAAGCTAACATTGTGTCTCTCTCTATAGAAAAAGAGACATGTATATCCTTATGGCATGCCGCTAATCCCAAAGTTGCCATGATAGAGGATGTGTTAATGTTAGTTGTTCCACAAGTTTGCACACAGGCATTGGTTTGGCGTTGATGCAAGGTATGTGGTGGAAATTCATGTCGACGGCTGATGAACTTCCAGGAAAGCCAAACGTGGAAGTTGCACCATAATTTTTCAACAAGGTTATTTTCGACATGGGCCGAAGTGAAATGCTTGGAATTGGTTTATTTTGAGTGGTTATGCTTTTATGGTGGAGCATGATAGCGGAAACTATGAAGATCCTCATTGTGGTGGAGTATGGCTGTGGGATCAGTCAAAGTCGCAAGGTGGAGATTGTTGGATTTTTTGCTCCTTGAATCCCACATGGGAAAGGAGTGGGAGAGGGGCAATGCCAAGGGGGTTATAAAATGAGGCCTAGCCTCTTTGGTTTAAACACACCAGTCAGAAACTTATCTAGTAATTTTTGACTTTAGTAAAATTCCTCTGTTGTCCTTTTTGTATGTAAAAGGAAGAGAGGTGAAAGTTAGAGTTTTACTAGTGGGAAAAGTTTATGTGGGTGTCATTGGGGTGAGGAGAAAAATTGTGTGATTGTAACAATTTTTCACATAGTGTATTTTCTTCTCTGGGTCTGATGGTTTTTCTCCTGTTTTAGAGTTTTCCACGTAAATTCTTGTGTTGTGTTTATTTCTCTATTTTTCTTGTTATTCTGCTAAAAGTAGATCCTGGTGGGGGGGGAATTTGGAAGCCCAGATTCCCAACAAATAGATCCATATACAACACAACATATATGCTAAGTTTTGGGGTCTCGGCGTTAAGAGTAAACAATGGGTTTCCAACAGCGTGATTCATAGGGTTCAATTGTTTGGATTCGGATTTGGGTTAGGGTTATGGTGCTCTCGTGGGAAGACGAAGGGGGTTGTGGCTTCATGGCTTTTGGGTTCGAGAAGACCCACTGGTTTCGTGGAGAAGATGCCGACGACAACCAACTGCGAGGAACGAGGTTGGCTTTGTGAGGGGAAGGGGATGGAGGTTGGCTTCGTCGGGGATGGAGAAATTTGGATGGAAGGTTCGTTAGGGAATGGAGGGAGCTGGGATCGAGGGATCCGGGAGGCTTCGAGCGTTCATGTATGGGTAAAACGATGCTGTTTTAATTTTGCCACATAGGACACGGTTTCGCAAGGTCTCGCTGAGTCGGTTGTGAGTTGCATTTTCCTTAAGGGATTGAGTGGTTCTATTCCTCTGCCCATCTATTCCACATACACCACACACTTGATGATGTGGCATTTAACCTTTTCTAACGTATGCACCATGCATTTTGGATCAACTTAAATATCCAATTTGGCGAGATTTCGAATTTTTTTTCCTTTCCCTAGGCACGTTCTTGCTCGCTACTTCACCCCTTCGCAAGCTTCACCCTTATGTTTGGAGACATTGCCAGCTTCACTATTTCGAGCCATCGCCAGGTTGACTCCTCCGTCTAGGATTGTTGCCAACTTTTCCACACCGCCAGCTTCACTCCTCTAATGAGCCACTGCTAGGCTTTAATGAGTTAGCTCAGGATGTCCATCAAAATGATATTGGCATCTTTTCCTAGGAGATGGCCATAGGATAGGAGAATGAGATTTAGATCTTACTGGAGATTCTCAATGAAGCAAAATGCCCACCTGTTTGTAGGTTGAAATCGTGTGAACATGGGTTCCACATCATTATTGAGAAAAACCCTTATAAGCTTCTCGTTATGCCTAAGTCCGACCACTTCATAACTATCTTCTTGAGAGTATACTGCCAAAACTAGCTCTATCCTCATTTAAACGCTTCCACCCTTCTTGACTAGTGCAAAAAAAAAAAAAAATCCACCATCAAGTGGAAATTATAACTAATATATTTTACATTACATTGGCGACAACAAATGTATATTTATGTCTAGAGACACGAAAATCTATTGGAACATTATAAAATTTGAAGTGAAGTCACGGTCCGGGTCCTAATCCTCATGTATAGAGTCTAACAGACTAGGGATCCTCCGCAAGCCCAAAATCTAATATAGACTTTCTGGGCGAGAGATCCTGATGTTGACGGGGTTGAGGGATTCAGCAAGGGGAAAACAAAAGGAGAGGAAAAATGTGGAAAGGGGGAAGACTGAGGAAGCACAGGGCAGAGAGATTTGGCTACTGGAATAGATTTGGAATGGACTGAGTTTGCCACATTATAAGTGTGTTGATGAGTGCACAAAAATGTACTCTAAATACTCTATTTAAATGCTAAAAGAAATAAAAAAAATAAAGGATATAACTCATGTTATTAAAATTAATGGTAATTTATTTTAAGATAGATATAAGCATGATTTAATATGTTGATAAGAATATAAAATGCTATATTTTTCTCTCTTAATGTTTAATATTTTATTCTTATTTGATGCCTAAATATATTAATTATTCTTATATTTTGATTTAGGATACAAATAGAGGCATTAGGAGCCAAAGAAGATAATTGTAGAATTTTAGACAATTTTGACGTATTTTCGTAATATGGGCATAACTCTCTCATCCAATCTCTGATTGAGCTGATTAAAGATGATATAGAACCCTAAGAAAAATATCTATAACTTTTATACTTTTTGTTTTAAGAGATATCCGTTCCATTTAAGGCAAAATCGACCATCAAGTGGACGCACCTGCACTTGACGTTCCTGAATATTCTTCAGCCATTTGCATCAAATCCAAATGTCATCATAATATTTTCTAGTAAGCACTCTTACACCAATTGAAAATTCAATGATCAACTCACATGCAAGATGAAGTGCACTCAAGTTTCTTCAAGACAAATTATTTGACTACAAGATATAAAGTCATATAAGGCAACTAATGGATAAATAAAGAAAACTGAACACTTAACCTACAAGCAAAATTCAGCTCATGCAAAGTGGGAAAACAAATTATCAAAATGACAACTCACAAATCACTTGGATTCAAAAATGACACATGGCAAAATAAGTTGAAATTGTGATGATTTTGTCATGACAACTTGCATGAAGAATGCTTATAAATAGAAGAGATGGGTGTGTGTTCTAAGACCATGCTTAGTGTGCGGGAATGCTTTGGAAGAGCTATTTTGAGAGCTTGAGAAAAGAAAAGAAAAACCAAAGAAGGGAGAAAACAATGGCATATTTTTCCTTAGAGAATTTTCATTGCATATTTTTAATATGTGTAACTAATTTTCTAGTAGAGTTAGGGATGATTTTGTATATGATGGTATTTGTAATTATTTTTTATTCATATATGTGAGCCTCAAATATTAAACTCTTTTACTTAGTCGTTCGAAATTTATTATAAATGCTTTCGTCACCAAATAATTTTAGAATTTATTTCATTTATAGATTGAGTCATGCCTTTTCTATTGAATGGAATAATCCTTTGATTATGTTTGGTTCAATTGGTTATCTATATTAATTTAATACTCTGCTGCAATATTACTCTACGAGTATATTGTCAACGTTAAATTTCCTTAATATCAATAACAATTCTCATTCTTATATTGCGACGAATGATCTTTTAAAATTTGGATTCTCATTCTGGTTATTAATGTTTTAATTTTCGATTAAAAATTTGGATATAGAATTTTCAATTGAGTTATTAATGAATCGAAAATAATTAAAATACCGATTATATACAAAAGATTTCCAATGCTCTACTCTTCGTCTCATTTTTATACTTCAAATTACTCATTTAGTTTAATTTACGTCATACTTTAAAAGATTACTTTCACACTTTTCTAAATCTTTTTGTTAATTTCGTTATTATTTTTCAATTTCTCAATCCATCTCCCTGTAGAATCGACACCCAAAAACTATATTGCAAACGACCGCGTTATTTTTTGGACGTAATCAAATTTTAGCACCATTGCTGGGGAGATGGTAGAAGAATTTGTAGTTTTTTTTAGCAGTTTGTAAAAAAAGGAAAAAAAAAAAGAGGTAATTTCATTCATTTTCTTTTTAGTTTTCTACATCTTTATTTTTTTTTCTTTTCGTAATATATATATATATTTTTTCAGTATTACACTTTTTTTTATTTTGCATGCACAGATATAAAGACGCTTTTGGATGGTTTGCTAGTAAACCCGTGCTAGAATCAAATTCAAAATCTAATTTTTCTAATCGCTTGTTTGATAATTCTTCCAATTCTGACGCGATAAGTGAACACGCAGACCAACCCTATTAGAACGCTCTAAGATTATCTTCATCCTGCACGAACAGCCACACCATCATGTATTATGTTCTCACCTAACGCTTGTCATGTAGATTTCAAAACAGGAATGATACAAGTACTTTTGACTTTCCATGGTTTAGAAAATGAAAACCCTTATGTTCATATTAGGGAGTTTGAGAAAGTAGTTGCAACATTCTACAATCAAAATACCACTGACGACATGGTAAGGCTAAAGTTATTTCCTTTTTCTTTGAAAGATAAAACTAAGAGTTGGTTGTACTCACTAAAACTGCGGTCTATTGGAACATGGAGTGAGATGACTCAAGTGTTTTTCAATAAATACTTTCTCCAACATAAGACTAATGCTTTAAAAAGACAAATCGCTACCTTTGCACAAAAGGATAGTGAGACTTTATATCAGTCTTGGGAAAGATTTAAAAAATTGTTAAGTATGTGTGCTCACCATTAATATGAAAATTGGCGTTTAGTGACTTATTTCTATGAAGGGCTTACGCCTAGGGAACGTCAATTCGTGGAAATGATGTGCAATAGAGAATTTTTACAGAAAAATCCTGATGAGACCATAAAGTACCTCAATGAGCTTGCTGAAAAAGCTCATACTTGGATTGGACCTAGTGCTACTGATAGCACAAACAAGTCATGACCTACACAAAATCCGAGTAGTGATATTTACCATCTAAGGGAAGAGGATAACCTTAAAACTAAGGTTGAAATGCTGACCAGAGCATCAGATTATTGAAAATCAAAAACTTAGAACCAACACATATGGCTAATCATGCAGAATCTTTTATGCCATGTGTTGTCTGTGGTGGGATAGATCATCATGCCCAAGACTGTCCTATACATACTAACATAAATGGTATGTATGAGGAACAAAGTAATGCTCTGGGTATGTACAAAAAGCTCTTCACACCTTACTCTGAAACCTACAACCCATGATGGCGTAATTATCCCAATTTCAACTGGAAGTCTGAAAATCAACAGCCTGCACAACCCTGTAGATCATATCTTGCATCATACCATGCACCTCAATCTTCTAGAATTTCTTTAGAAGATACTTTGCATACTTTTTTTGAAATACAGGGTAAGACTAATCAGAAATTTGAATATTTGATTTCGCATGTTGTTGAAGAAAATAAGGAAATAAAGAGCCAGGTGTCTAAAATAATGAGTTCTTTGACTGTAAATGAGAAAAGTAAGTTTCCTTCTCAAACTCAATTTGTACCTAATGGTTAACATATGGCACAAGGAGATCTGAAGGACGTAAATGCTATTGTAAAACGAAGTGGTACGTCTCTACATGATCCAATAAAAGAAAAAATAAAGGATGTAGAGAAAGATCAAGATAGCAGCAGTCTTGAGCTTCCCAAAGAACTTGAACTAATAAAACTTAAGGAACCTGAGGTAACAAAAAATTCTATTAAGGTACATTTTTCTCAAGCATTAAAGTTAAGCAAACAAACTCTGGATCATAACAATGATATTTTGGAAAATTTTAGACAGGTAAAAATTAATCTTCTTCTTTTACATGTGATTAAACAAGTTTTTACTTACGCAAAAATTCTCAAAAATTTGTGTACAGTTAAAAGGAAGCATCATGTGAAGAAGACATCAATCTTGACAGAGCATGTTAGTGCTCTAATTGAACAACGGATTCCCCCTAAATACAAGGATCCTGGATATCCAACCATCACATGCTAAGCTCATGATTGCCAATGTTGATGCCATATTCTATTTAGGGGTTAGTGTAAATTTGATGCCATATTCTATTTATTTGCAATTGAGATTGAGAGAAATCAAACTAACTTCTGTGGTATTGCAATTGGCAATCATGAGCTTAGACAGACCTTGCTAGATTTAGGGGTTAGTGTAAATTTGATGCCATATTCTATTTATTTGCAATTGAGATTGAGAGAAATCAAACTAACTTCTGTGGTATTGCAATTGGCTGATCATTCAGTCAAAAAACTACGGGGTGTGGTAGAGGATGTTTTAATTCAAGTTGACAAATGTTATTATCCTGTTGATTTTTTAATTCTTAACACTAGTTCTGCTGTAGAAACTACCTCTAAAATTCCATTAATTTTAGGTAAACCTTTTCTTGCTACTTCTAATGCAATTATCAATTGCAGAAATGGATTGATTAAACTCTCTTTTGGCAATATAACTCTTGAAGTAAAATATCTTTCATATTGTAAAATAGTCAGAAAAGGATGTCGAGTGTCATTAGACATATATGATTGACTCACTCATAAAAAGGGAAGTTCTTACAACTCATGATTCAGATCCCCTTGAATACTTTATTGTTAATTCTGAATTTAATCCTATAAGTGATTTATCTGATGTAGTTGATATTTGTGTTATTTTTGATAGAATTCATGATTATAATACACAGGCATGGTAACCAAAGTTTGAGAAGTTACCCGAAAAAAAAAAAGACAGATTCCTTCAAGTAGAGAAGCCCCTAAAGTTGAATTAAAATCCCTACCTTAGGGTTTTAAAGCATGTTTTCCTTGGTTCAGGTGATACTTTTCCTGTTATTATTTCATCTGAATTATCTGAATCCCAAAGTGAGAAATTAATTCGAATTTTATGCAAGTATAAATCAGCTCTAGGATGGAGTATTGTTGATATAAAATGCATTAGTCCCCTGGTTTGTACTCATAAAATAAATTTAGAGGAAGAAATTAATTCTCGAAGAGACCCCCAATGTAGACTTAATCCCACTATGAAAGAAGTTGTGAAAAATGAAGTATTGAAACTATTAAATGCAGGAATGATATATCCTATTACTAATAGTAAATGGGTAAGTCCTACGCAGGTTGGGCCTAAAAAGTCAGGTGTAACTATGATAAAAAATGATCTTGGAGAGTTAGTCTCTATAAAACTGGTGACTGGTTGGCGGATGTGCATTGATTACAGAAAATTATATACCTCCACACAAAAAGATCATTTTTCATTTCTTTTTATTGATCAAATTCTTGAGCGAGTAGCTGGTCATCCTTTTTATTACTTTCTGGATGGTTATTCTGGTTATTATCAAATTGAAATTGCATTAGAAAACAAGGATAAAATAACTTTTACTTGTCCTTTCGGTATTTATGCTTTCCGTAGAATGCCATTTGGACTGTATAATGCTCCAGTTACTTTTCAATGTTGCATGATGAGTATTTTTAGTGATATGATTGAAAAGTGCATGGAAGTTTTTATAGATGGCTTGACTGTTTTTGGATTTTCTTTTGATGCATGCTTAATGAGTTTAGAAAGAATATTGACTCGTTGTGCAGAAAAAGAATTGGTTTTAAATTGGGAAAAATGTCACTTTATGGTACCTTCAAGGATTGTTTTAGGGCATATTATTTCTTTTAAAGGAATGGAGGTTGATCAATCAAAAATTAAATTAATTTCTAAATTGCCTACACCTAGGACAGTTAAAGATATAAGATCATTTCTTACTCATGCGGGTTTTTATAGGAGATTCATATAGAATTTTTCTGCCATATCTAGATCACTATGTAATCTCCTAGCTAGAAATGCCCTATTTGAATGGACATAAACCTGTCAAGAGGCTTTCAAAACATTAATTGGCAAGCTTACTTCAGCAGTCATAATGCAACCACCTGATTGGAATTTACCTTTAGAAATTACGTGTGATGCTAGTGATTTTGTTGTAGGTGTTGTTCTTGGACAACGAAGAGAAGGAAAACCTTTTGTCATTTACTATGCTAGTAGAACTCTGAATAATGCTCAAATGAATTACTCCACCATTGAAAAAGAGTTGCTAGCTGTAGTATTTGCTTTGAATAAATTCTACGCTTATTTGATTGGTTCTCCTATTATTATCTTTACTGATCATGCAGCCCTTAAGTATCTTCTTACAAATAAGGATGCTAAGACATGATTAATACGATAGATTTTACTTTTGCAGGAATTTGACATCACCATTAAAGACAAGAAAGAAGTGGAGAACGTAGTAGCAGGCCATCTCTCTAGACTCACATTCGAGGACACTTCTGACCACATGCCAATCAAAGATGATTTTTCCGATGAGCATTTACTTTCTATTACTTCTCTACCATGGTTTGCTCATATTGTAAACTATTTAGCTGCAAGTGAAATGCCAAAGGATTTTAGCACCCAAGACAAAAGGAAATTCATGATTGAGGTACGAAAGTTCTACTGAGATGACCCTTACCTTTGCAAATATTGCGCTAATCAAATTTTAAGGCATTGCATCCCTGATGAAAAGATTGCAAGCGTTTTGAAATTGTCATTCCCAAGCTTATGGTGGCCACTTTTTAATGAAGAAAACTGCTGTAAAAATTCTGCAGTATGGATTTTATTGGCTCACCTTATTTAAAGATATACAAATATCTTTTGTCACTCATGCGAAAGATGTCAAAAGTTAGGAGTTATGACCCGTCGTAATATGATGCCCTTAAACCCCATTTTGGTAATTGAAATTTTTGATTGTTGGAGCATTGATTTTATGGGACAATTTCTTCCTTCTTTTGGATATTTATATATTATTGTGGCAGTAGATTATGTGTCAAAATGGATAGAGGTAGCACCTTGTAGGACCAATGATAATAGGACGGTAATTAAGTTTATCAAAGAAAATGTATTATCTCGATTTGGTACCCCATGTGCTATCATTAGTGACTGAGATACACATTTTTGCAACCATTCTTTTGAAGTTTTAATGAAAAGATATGGGGTGATACATAAGTTTTCTACTGCATACCACTCTTAGACAAGTGGACATGTTGAACTTGTGAATAGGGAAATTAAACAAATTTTAGAAAAAAGGGTCAACCTGGATCGGAAAGATTGGACTTTAAGACTGACCGATGCGTTTTGGGCTTACCGTACAGTTTTCAAAACTCCCTTAGGCATGTTACCTTATAGACTTATTTTTGGAAAATCTTGTCACTTGCCTGTGGAGCTCAAGCATCGAGCATATTAGGCCATTAAACATTTTAATTTTGACTTGGAAAAAGCAGGAAAACTTAGAAAATTCTAATTGACAGAATTAGAAGAATTGAGAAATGATGCTTATGAAAACTCCAAGATCTATAAGGCTAAAATGAAAGCATTTCATGATAAAAGTATTTTGAGAAAAACATTTAAGCCTAATGATCGAGTATTTTTATATGATTCAAGACTCCATAAGCATCCAGGAAAACTTCGATCTAAATAGACCGGCCCTTTTATAGTAAAAAACGTTTTCACAAAATGGGTGATAGAAAGAGAAAATCCAAAAGATGAATGTATCTTCAAAGTCAATGGTCAGCACCTCAAAATCTTAATTGATAGACAAATTTTAGAAGTGGAAGACATTCCACTTATGGACCCAATATATCAATCTTGACCATCTCCAGGTATGTTTTTCTTTCATTTTCTTTTCGTTCATTTTTTTTGGTTTATTGTTTACTTTATTTTGTTATAGGTTAATTTTATTTTGACAAATACCATCTTTGATGCCAAGCAAGCCACCCACATCCCACATCAAGTGTATTCTATCCTGTTTTAGTTATTCAATTCTGATTCTTAAATATTGATGACAATGTTTCATTTAAGTTGGGGGTAGGAATACAAATCTGTTATTTAAACTCTGTGGCATATTTCAATCAATATATAAAATATTGCCAAATGTTTTAAAAATTTACATCACACAAGCATCTTTTCACACATAATACTTATGTTTATTCATAACCATCTTGGTAAATTCAATAAACTCATCTTAAATCATTTTGTTAAGGCATTCACAGAACCATTTATGTACTTATCCAAACTTAGTAGTGATATGGTAATTTGACACATGTAATTAGAGAATTATTTTGCTTAAGTATTCATGTGAATTTTGGTGAGAATTAAAAACTTACAAATACAGAAATTGTGATAAGTATTCATTGATCTGTTGAATTGGACACTTCTTTTAAGAATATCATTACATAGTTTGTGGGGTAAGATGGTGGATATACTTGGGCCTTTCAAGCTGACCATTTTCATCATAAAACCCTAGTAGCCAATTTTGAGCCAATATTTACATGATATTTTCTTTTCATACCTACATCATCCATACCTCTCTACATTGGAGTATAATTTATACACTAATTTTTCTTACCATTTTACTTCCAAGTGTGTACCAGGTGTGAAATTATCATTTCAAAAAAATAAAAGATAAAAAATAAAAAAAAGACCATGACAAAAATGGCAAGAAAACCATGACAAAAATGGCATGGTATTAGATGTGTCTATCAAATTATTCATGAAAGAGTTCATCAAATTGTGAAGACACCAGTGGCAAAAGAAGATGGAAAAGTATTATTAGTGAAAAATCTGAAAAGTCGAAAAGTACATAAAAAGGAAAGTATAATGTACTGAGAAATTTAACAGATTCCGTTTTATGTATACTTGAAAGTTTTTGAATATCCTTCACCCTTTTCTTCTTATGAGCCCCAAAACCTAACCCACATTACAACCCTTTGTGTTGATTATTTCGATCTTAAGTATGCTTGTGGAAAGAATAGTAGAATTCTCAATTGTTAGTATTCCTATCATAAAAAAAATGTTTGCTCATTGCTTATACATAATTTCCTAATTCCCCATGAGAGTATATGTACACTTTTGTCAACTCTATAGAGAGAATCCTTACATGAAACACTTATATACCCGTGAGTTATGGAGTTGAACCTTTTGTTTAAGATATTCTAATGTTGCATGTGTCGAAACCTCTGATTTAATAAAAATAATTTGGAACACATACACACTCTGTGAATTGCTATATTTGAATTACTTGTGGAAGGGTTATTGAATTCCTAAAATTGTTTTGATATGTAAATTGGAAAAATGTGTCTTAATGGCCCCCATGTATGATTTTCTTTGGTCTTTCTCATCATTTTGCATGAAAATTATTAGGGACTAGCAATGAGTAAGTTAGGGAATGTGATGAGTGCACAAAAAAAAACTCTAAATACTCTATTTAAATGTTAAAAAAATGAGAAAATAATAGATATAACTCATATTATCAAAATTAATGATCATTTATCTTGAGATAGATATAAGCATGATTTAATATATTAATAAGAATATAAAATGCTATATTGTTCTCTCTTAATGTTTAATATTTTATTCTTATTTGATGATTAAATATACTCATTATTCTTATATTTTGATTTAGGATACAAATAGAGGCATCAGGAGCAAATGAAGATAATTACGAAATTTTAGACAGTTTTAATGTTTTTTCGTAATATGGGCATAACTCTTTCATCCAATCTCCGATTGAACTGATTCAAGATGATATAGAACTTCAAGAGAAATATCTATAACTTTTATATTTTATATTTTAAGAGATATCCGCTCAATCCAAAACAAAATCGATTATCAAGTGGACACACCTGTACTTGACGTTCCTGAATATTCTTTAGCCACTTGCATCAAATCCAAATGCCATCATAATATTTTCCAACAAGCACTCCTACACCAATTTGGAAATTCAATGATCAACTCACATGCAAGATGAAGTACACTCAAGTTTCTTCAAGACAAATTATTTGACCACAAGATATAAAGTCACACAAGCCAACTAATGGATAAAGAAGCAAAATTAAACACTCAACCTACAAGAAAAATTCAGCTCATGCATAGTGGGAAAACAAATGACCAAAATGACAACTCACAAATCACTTGGATTCAAAAATGACACATGGCAAAGCAAGTTAAAATTGTGATGATTTTGTCATGACAACTTGCATGAAGGATGCTTATAAATAGAAGAGAGGGGTTTGTTTTTTAAGACCATGCTTATTGTGAGGGGATGCTTTGGAATAGCTATTTTGAAAACTTGATAAAAGAAAAGAAAAACCAAAGAAGAGAGAAACAATGGCCGGTTCTTCCATATTTTTCCTTAGAGAATTTTCATTGCATATTTTTAATATGTGTAACTAATTTTCTAGTAGAGATAGGGATGATTTTGTATATGATGGTATTTGTAATTGTTTTTTATTCATATATGTGAGCCTCAAATATTAAACTCTTTTGTTTAGTCATTCGAAATTTATTATAAATGTTTTCGTCACCAAATAATCTTAGAATTTATTTCATTTATAGATTCAATCATACTTTTTCTATTAAATAGAATAATCCTTTGATTATGTTTGGGTCAATTGGTTATCTATATTAATTTAATTCTCTGCTGTAATATTACTCTGCGAGTATGTTGTCGACGTTGAATTTCCTTAATATCGATAACAATTCTCATTCTTATATTGCGATGAATGATCTTTCAAAAGATTACATTTGATTTAAATCTAGTTATTAATGTTTTATCTTCCGATTGAAAATTTGGATATAGAAATTTCAATTGAGTTATTAATGAATCGAAAATAATTAAAATACTGATTATATACAAAGGATTCTCAATGCTTTATTTTTCATCTCATTTTTATACTTTTCAAATTACTCATTTAGTTTTACTTTACGTCATACTTCAAAAAATCGCTTTTCACACTCTTTTAAATCTTTTTGTTAATTTCATTACTACTTTTCAATTTCTCAATCCATCTTACTGTGGAATCGACATTTCAAAGCTATATTGTAAACGAGCGCATTATTCTTTGGACGTAATCGTGTGTGGTGTGATCCCTGGACCGACTTAGGAATAGAATTTTCTTAAGTGACTTACTTTTTTTAGAATCCAAAACAAGAACCCAAGAGAAAACTCTAGGATCCAAGGCCCAAGTACATTTGCTAAACATCTAGACTTGTCTATAAGCTCCAAGCAAGTGGATTTCTCACTCCTCTTTCATTGGTCCAGCAATATATATATATATACACACACACTTGCGTTGGAATACAACTCAAGCATAATAATTGCTTCTACGAAGTACAAGTAACGTCGCAATGTTGTAACCCCACCATGCACTTTCTCATCCCCATGCACATGCGTCACTAGGGTCTTTTTTTTTTTTTTTTTCTAGAAGTAGCAAATATATATACATGTGTGTGTATATATATATACACTAGCAATGGAGCTATGTGCAAGACACATTTGTTGTGTATTACTATAAAATAAATTGTTCAAAAATATAAACATCTAGTATACAAGAAAAAAAAACTAAGGTAAATGAGGATAATATAGCTTATTCAAGTTGCAAGCTACTAATTCAAATAACAATAAGTTTAGACAAACTATAGGTCTAAGTAAGTTAGGAAAATAAAGGATCATGTTTCAAATTCATATTACAATTGGTTTATTAAAAGACTAAATATCAGGAATTGTTTTCTTTGCCATTAAAATAATGGTTAAAAAGTTTTAGAAATTATGCATTTAGAGTTGGTATGTTCTCTTCATTCACAGTATTTATGGAGAGAACATTGAAGTTTTTATACCATTGCTTTTGAAGTTGATGCCAGCGATTTGAGGTGGTGGTGAGGGTGGAGAAAGAGAGAGAAGAGAGAGAGAGAGAGAGAGAGAGAGAGAGAGAGAGAGAGAGAAGATTGAAGAATGAAGAAGAAAAACGGTGAAATCGAGGAATAAGAAATCGTAAATGAATGGTTGTCGGTAAAACGGATATTCTGTTTCCGACTTTTCGGGTAATTGGATAGGATAATCGGATAAAAAAATAACGGCTAAACGGTCGGTTCGAAAAATCTGCTTATTTGTTCAGCCCTATATATACTATAATTTATACTACAACTCTTCTAATATACTATTATACATTAAAAGACTTATATATATATAAATAGTTTTTTTTATTATTATATTTGGTTCAGACTGATCTGGTCCAAGGGAAGAAAATCACTAGACCGGGATCAGATCAAATTTGATCCAATTTTATTTGGATTGAACAGGACCATTCCCCAATTAGGTCTGGTCCATTTGTTCCGAACAAAATTTCTTATACCCATACCCCTAACTAGAGTAACTCTATTGCTCAAACTAGAGGTGTAAAAATAAGCAAAAAAATCATAAAACCAAACCGGACCGGATTGGACTTTTTGGTTCGGTCCGATTTTCGACTACTTTGGTCTAGAATTGGTTCCTTTATTTTAAAAAAGGGTCAAATTCGGTCTAGAATCGGTTTTACATTTTCCAACACCAGACCGGACCAAACCGGTTCACATATTATATTATATAATATATTTTATTAATTTTTTTGAAGTATATATATTTTAGTAATTTTTAATATTATATATAATATATTTTAAATTATATTTAATATT
The DNA here is from genome assembly GCA_036898215.1 of Platycarya strobilacea. Classification (NCBI taxonomy): domain Eukaryota; kingdom Viridiplantae; phylum Streptophyta; class Magnoliopsida; order Fagales; family Juglandaceae; genus Platycarya; species Platycarya strobilacea. Next base: position 25,398,469 of record CM072555.1, on the reverse strand, counting down.
TAATATATAATATATAGATTTATGTATGAAATAATATATTATAATCTATAACATAACATTTTAATCTCAAACATGAATATTTATTTGATCATATGTTTTAAATGTAAAATATATATGTTAAAACATTTAATTGTCTAATTAATTCTCAATATATTTCTTTTGATAAACATAACAATAATACTAATATACTTAATATTTTAAAATTGAAAAATCCGACTAGAACTGATTAAACCGAAAAAATCGATTTAGGAGGGTAATCGATATGTAATCTGTTTTAAAAATTATAAAATTGGTGTTACTGGTTCTGTCATAAATTTTGTCCAAAACTAGATCAGGCTGGACCGATTACATCTCTAGCCTAGACCATGCAAAATCATGAAGGCCCTTCAATAACTTTCACGCATACTACACTACACTGAATCATCTTTTGCATCCACGGAAGAGCATCATCAGCAACCAGTCCAAGTTGTTCCATCCCAACCCTACGTTGGAGACAACTTAGGCATCACAAAAACTATCGTTCATCTACCTCCCTTCAACCTCGCACCATGTCGGTAAGCCACACTATCCCTCACCTTCTCCCTTCACTCTGTCTCTTCTCAGTGTCATAGTCTCCAAAAATTCCTCTCGAGCTCTCTCTCCCTCCCTCCCTCTCAATATTCTTTAGCCATGTCGTCTACCATTGATCTATCCTAGCCACAGTGCTACTGCATCCCTTCCCTTGGTGAGTCTCATATATCCTTATTTCTTTTGTTTTTCATTCACAGATGAAGCTATTTAAAGTGTTTTATACTTGAGGATTTAATTACATTTCTGCCCCTTAGTACAAGCCATGGCATAATGGTTGTTTTTTAATGTGGGCTTGGTGTTAAATTGGTCTTGTGTTTTAAATTGAGGGACCTGGTTATACTATATTACAAAAAATGTTATAATATTTTAAGTGGCCTTGGACTTGCATGGGCTTTGTTTATATGTTTGTTAATGTTTTTACTACTTAGAGTTGGCCTCAGTTTGATTGAAGATGATATAATACTTAATTGGAAGTGAGTGACTCCTTTTTCTCTCTTAGAAAGTGAGTTTTAAGTTCGTTTGGCTTCCTAAAAGATTCGGTCTCACACAGTGTGAGATTAGTTTGTGTTCTTAACAACCTCATCTCGAAGGTCTCTACCAGTGCAAGATGGATACAGGAAAGCTAGCCAAGAGATAAGAATGACTGCATTTATCCAAGGAAGAAAACTTTTTCTTTCATGTCAAAAATGCAGTGAAGGCGGAAGAAAATAGACAAGGAAAACATTGTATTGTTGGGAAAGCCATGGTAGAGAAAATTGTTAATAGTGAATTTTTACGAACCACCATGACTTAGATATGGCAACTGGATGGCTAGGTCAGTTTCAAGGAACTTGGGGACCAAAGCTTTTTAATCGAATTATAGAACTTGGAGGACAAGAACAAGGTCCTTTGAGGCAAACCATGGCTCTTTGACAGGAGCTTATTTGAGGTGAGGGAGGCTCAAGCAATAGAGTCAATAAATGTAGTAATCTTCAACTTTGACTTTTGGATTCAACTGCACAACATTCTTCTAGCCATGATGACATAAGACATTGGCAAGGATTTTGCATCCTCCATTGGACCAATTATTCAAGTGGAAGCAGATACAAATGAATGTGCTTAGGGAAGATGCTTACAGGTGCGAGTGGTCATGAATCTTTAGAAGCCTTTGATGAGAAGCAAGTGGCTTGTGGTGGATTGTAAACCACATTGGCTGTCGTTCACATACGAGAGATTCCAGAATTTTGCTTCTAGTGTGGAATCTTAGCATATAAGGTAGATCCTGTGTTCGACCAAGGCAAGACTAGCAAAGGGAAGACCCCATCCCATAACAAATTGGAGTATGGTTGCGAGCACAACCAATGCACTCAAACATCTTCAACAATCAGAGATATGGTGATTAAAGGGTGGCAGAAGGATGCAACAAAGGCACTGATAGAAACACCCATCGATCAAACAAAGGCTTATACCAACAACCACCACAAGCTGTGTTGCAGAACCATGCAAGAGCGAGAAACCATGAATCCTCAGCCCAAGGTGACAAAGTACTATGGAAAACAAGGAACTCCCCAAACATAAGCCAAAATTCAGCTTTTGGTCTTGAAACCCCCACCAACTCAAAATGGAAGTTATCTAGTAATACCAAGGAGCTCTCAGAAAGGACCATGACCAACTATGCCAGTTTCTAGAACAAGCTGATGCTCTTACAAGACCCAAGGGGAACAAGTGGCAACTGAGGTGGCAATACAAACTCTCCACTTGACACCCTGTGAGCAAGGAACAAAAAGTGATGAGGTAGCACTCCGTGTTGACAAGACAAAGCTCAACCTGTAGGAGGTTTCAAGAGCCTCCACTGGCCAAAGTAGAAAATGGAAAATGTTAGCTAAAGCAAGCAACAACCAGTTTGGACTTAATGCAGGTATTCCACTCGCTGGAATCTCCGACCATGCTTTAAAAAATCGGCTAAAGAGGGGCCAAAAATGCCACTAAACTAACCATGGCACCACGAAAATGAAAAATAAGGAGAACAAGGATCTAAGCATAACCTTCAAGGTAGAGGCTAGTTTCCAACCCTGCCATCATCAATGAATACCTTAGTTTGGAATTGCCGAGGTTTGAGAACTCTCGGATAGTTAGAGCCCTTAACATGTTGGTTAGGGACAAGTTCCCCTCCATGATCTTTTTCATAGAAACAAAGTGCTCTAGACCCATTATCAAATCTATTTGTAAAAGATTGAGATTCGAATCCTGCTTGGTAGCTATGGGGGTGTGACCTTGTTGTGGAAAGATAAAGCCAAAGTAACCATCAATAATTCTTCAAGATGGCATGTTAGTGCATGTGTGGAAATAAAATAAAGAACTCCCATGATTTTTTATTGGTTTATACGGTCATCCTAAAACTACTAAGGGAAATCAAAGATGGGACCTCCTCAAGATCCTTAGGCTGCCGCATAGCATACGTATTTGGCTCTATTGTGGTGATTTTAACAAGATTATTAGCCAAGATGAGAAGAAGGAAGGAGAGCCTAGACCCAACAAACAGATGAAAGTATTCAGGGATACCATAGCAAGTTGCTCTCTCCACAATGTTACAACCAAAGGATCCACCTTCACCTAGGCAAACAATAGAAGCGGACCACACTTCACTAAAGAAAAACCAGAACATGCACTTCCCTACCCAGAATAGTTACATCTTTTAAAAATTCATGCTACCAAGTCCTCCTAGCTTTCAAATCAAATCACTCCCCCCTCCTCATTTGCTCAGGATCTTATCAAGGACAACAAGTCTCCCAACCAAGGTGTTTTATGTTTGAAGCAGCTTGGTCACTGAAACCAAATTGTGCCACCATTATCCAAGCAGCTTGGTCCAAACCAGTTTATGGGACATCTACTTTTGAGATCATGATGAGGAGGCTCCAAAATTGTAACTCTAAACTGAGAAATTGGAATGCAAAGGACAACAAGAGGATCCCAAAGGTATTGAGACAGAAATTGAAACAGATGGAGAATCTGCAAGTAGAAAAAGATGGTTCACATTAGTCGCTGTCAACAACTTACAAAAGGAACTAGACCAAGCCTTAGCAGATGATGATTTAAAATGGAAACAAAGGGCAAAATAACATTGGTTGAAAAATGGTGATAGGAACACAACTTTATATCATCCACATGCTTCCAACAGGAAAAAAGTGAACATAATTTCCCAGATTAAGGACCACAATAGCCAAGTAAAGATAGAGAGAAAGAATAAATTGATGCCATCTTCACAGAATTCTTCTCCAACTTGTTCAGATCCTCGACCCAACAAACATTGAAAGCTGCACAAGCAACATTCCAGCATGAGTGACTCCTACTATGAATGCCATGCTAACTCAGAATTTCACAAAGGAAGAAGTAAAGATGGTAGTCTTTCAAATGAAAGGAACGGGCCCCCTGAGACCAAATGGTTTTCCAGCCATCTTCTACTAAACAAATTGGGGTACCATGGGCAAGGATGTGTCTCTTTTTGTGCTTAATATTTTGAATAATGCAGGGACTCTAGAAGGGATCAAAGACACTCACATAGCTTTAATTTCAAAAACAAAAAATCCAAAAGCTATCACTGAATACAGGCCTATAAGCCTAATGTAATTTATAAGATTGTTGCCAAAGTGCTAGCAAATAGACTCAAACTTACACTCCCTAATATCATCTCTTTACCCCAAAGTGCTTTTGTTCTAAGAAGAGACATCACAAAAAACATTTTGGTGGCATACGACCCTTCACTCCATGTCAACATGCATGCAAGGCAAAGCATCATATATGGCCCTCAAACTTAATATGAGCAATGTGTATGACCAAGTAGAATGAATTTTTATATCCTCTGTGATGAAGCAAATGGGATTCAGTAGCAGATGAGTCGACCTTTTTAAAATTAGTATCATTTTTCATACTACTCAATGGAGAAGCACAAGAGATGTTTAGGCCTTCTCAAGGACTTAGGCAGGGGGAACCTTTGTCCCCTTACCTCTTCATCATTTGTGCTAAAAGTTTATCCAATCTTTTTCATCAAGCTGAGAGTCAAAGCTACTTATCGAGTGTACCAATGGGAAGGATTCTAGTTAAAGTGAACCAGTTGTTTTTTGCTTATAACAACATGGTTTTTGTGAAGCAAACACCTTTGAAGTGAGAAGACTCATGCACATTTTGAAAGTCTACGAACAAGCTTCAGGTCAATCTCTAAACAAAGAAAAGTCCCTAGTTTATTTACTTCAGCCACAATGCACCAATGGGAAAGCAGGAAAAACATCCTCAATATTGCAGGTGTCATCTCTATATGTCCATTTGAAAAATATCTCAGATTACTAGCCATGGTGGGAAGAGCAATGGTATCCGACTTTCATGGATTAATTGATCATGTTTGATCCAAAGTCACCAATTGGAAGATAGACATGTTATCTAACGCAGGCAAAGAAGTGCTTCTAAAGCCACCCTCACTTATAACATAGGTATTTTCCTCCTACTCCAATCCATCACCAACAAAGTTGACCAAGAGTCTTAAGAAAATTTTGGTAGGGATATATTGAGGACCACTCCAAAATTAACTGGGTCAGATGGAGCCAAGTTACCCTAGCAAAGGAAAATGGTGGCTTGAGTTTTAGGAATTTTCATAGTTTCAACCTGTCCCTGCTCGTAAAGAATGGCTAAAACCCATCATCCTTACCTGCCATGATCTTGAAGCAGAGATATTTCCCTAATGGATCTCTCTTGGAAGCATAAGTTGGCACTCGACCCTCACTTGCTTGGTTCTGCTTGCATGTGGGCACAAAGCTTGCAGGTAGGCATGTATCTTTTGAAAGAAGGCATGCAACAAAGAATTGGAAATGGCTCCAAAGCAAAAGACTGGGAAGATCGATGCCTGCCAAAACTCACTTTCATATCTCCAGTGGCCTAGACTACCGAATTGACCCATTCTAAAGAGATGGAGTGATACCATCATCCTCACAAGCGTTTTCACACCATAGTAGGTGGAAGTCATCAAAAACGATCCCATAAGTCTGGGAGATAGAAAGGATAGTTGGTATGTGGAGGAATGCAGAATTGGATATACTCTATGAAAAGTGGCTACCACCTGCATAGAGACCTCCAAGCCACCCAAACTTGTGGTCCATTGCACATCAAGAATTATAATGACTCATGGAAATGTCTATAGAAGCTGCAAGTGCCAAATAGTGTTTGAATGTTCCTATGGAGAGCATGTAATGAAGCCCTTCCAACCTACTCGAACCTATGTAAGAGAAGAATCACGGAGGAGAACAAATGCCCAATCAGAGGCCTCGAAGAAGAGATTTTTGGTCATACCCTTGGACATGTAAGAGATTTTTGGTCATACCCTACAAAACTCACGTTAAATGACCTTTCTTTCAGCACTATACAACAAAGGATGATAGACAAACTCCCCAATCCTATCTTAGAAGAGGTAGGATCGATATCTCGGCTCATCTGGACAGGTAGAAATGAGTTCATGCAAGGATAGGAACTCAGACACCTAAATTTTGTAGTGCACAAGGCCTTGAGTTCATGTTTCAAAGTTTCGAAAAACCAAGCCACCATCCCCAGTAGACTAGATGCTTCAAAGTCAACCCAAAAATGGACTCCACCTTGAGAGGGGACTTTTAAAATGAACTGGGATGTGGCAATTGATTAGAGTAAGAACCAAATTGGCATAGGAGCAATCCTATGAGATTTCAAAGGTAGGGTCTTTGGCACTATCCAAGCTAGAAAAAACCTCAAGCTTAATTCCTTCACAGCCGAAGCTTATGCATATATGATGGCAGTGGTGTTTTGCAAAGAAGCAAGCTTCTATCCAACTAATTTTGAGGGGGACACTGAAAGTTGTAGAAGGTTTCCAAAAAGAAAAATTCAGGAAAACTCGACTACAGCCAAAGTGGCTTGATCATTGAGGATACCAAATAGGTTCGACAACACTTCATCACATGGAAAGTGACTTACACTAGGAGGGATTCTAACATGGTAGCTCATATGCTTGCCAAGAATGCCCTCTCAAATGATTCTGATCTCTATAAGTTAGAAGAGGTTCCAAATTGTGTGAAACATGTTATTCATTTAGAATCTTTGTAACAAGATGTTTGATCAATGAAAGTACTCTCCATTTAGGAAAAAAAAAAAAGAATGCCTCAGTTTATTATGTAAATATATATTTTAGCACAGAAATTTATGTTTTACAAAAAATATTTATGGGATTAATCTATATTGTTAAATATTCATTTATGTAATTTGATTTCGGTGGTAACTAATATAGTGTTTAGTTTAGCTTGAACGCTTTAACACAAAAAATATGTTAATAATGTCTAAATGATATTGGTATTTATTAAATTGTCTATAAATTTGAATAATTTTGTGAATCATAAGGAAAATCTAACTCGTTTTATTATTGAGATTGTCACAACTTATTTTGTAGTCTAGTTAGAAGTTATGATTTGAAAATGAAATAAAGTGCTATTAGTATTATATTAATTATATTATATTAGTATTGAATGATTTTTGTATAAATACAATATTTGTTGTAGTCTCCGTGTTTGAATTAATTAAATAGAATATTATGACACATTTTTCTAGAAACATTAGTTTCATTCGTATTTCGTATGCTAGTTTGTAATACAACAAAGTAAAATTGAAGTAATGAGCTACAAAGTAAAATTGAAGTAACACAACAAGGTAACTAGTTTGATTATAAATCAGGATTAGCATAATGTTAGTTTGTAATACCCACTTCACGTATGCCAGGGATGTCACGTGCTTTCAGAAAATAGTCCAGCAAGAAATCTCATATATTAATAAAATAAAATTTTAATAAAACATGATTCCAATAATACTAAATCATTCAATAACTAAGTAAACATCTGTCGTAAAAATAATTTATTCTAAGAAGTCTGCAACTAAGTCAACTGTTCCATTTAAACTTAGTCCGCCAGCTCATACTCATCATCCTCCCCTGGGGTTATAAAAATACAAAATAAAACTAAAATAAATCAAAGACTCAATAAAAAAATCTATCATAATGTAAACATAACAAACATATGATTTTTCTTAAACGTTTTCATGTTGAGTTTAGAATCATGATCATTCAAATGTATGCTTATGACATGCATGACTTGTCTTTAATTTTCTTACTTATATGACTTACTATAATTATTTTGTTGGACAACATTCTTAATTATGTATGCAAATTTGTACACCAAGTCCACATCTTGTGGCCACAACGGAACTGTTAATAGTATTCTACTATATTATGGTGGACCACTCTTAGTTTCGTGGCTTGCATATCTACCTATAAATCGTATTGGTATCATGTATTTAAATGATTATTTTATTAACTGAATTGATCTTATCTTACACTTAAACATAGTAAGCTTTATGTGTCTTATGTAACGTGAGATACATAATATTTTAATTATAAAATACAGAATTAATAAACATGATGCCGAATTTAACATAATCATGAACTATGATATATAACATGCTTATATAAATCATGATATACATGGTACATAAAAAAAAGGTTATAAAGAATTGGTTTTAGTAATAATAATTTAACTACGTGCAAATTCAAATATATGATAGCTATTACCTACTTGTACCGTTTCCTAAGTTTTACTTCGTAGCTTGTTACTTATACAAAGTACCAATTGTCACCAACATTTAAAAAAAAATGTCTCATAATATTTTACTTAATTAAATTCAAACAGGAGAGAATAACTTAATAAATATTCTGTTATATACTAATATTGATAACAAAAATATTATATAACTAATTAAATACGAATAACACATTTGTATTTTAAATTTATAACTTAGTCACGTAATTATACTTTATTCTATTAAAATAAGTCGCAAAAATCTAAATTCATAAAATAAATTGAATTTCTTATTATTATTACAATTACTCGATTTTATAAGAAAACCTAATAATAGTAATGATATCATTAACATTTTTCTTTATTGTCTAGTTATAACAATAAGAGACTAGTTTTTATCAAATGTGACAAAATAACAGCGAAATCTGTTTCCATAATTAAACTTAATCATCTTTAAAACTAAAATCTTGGTTAAACTATTATTACAATCTATAACAATTTAATACTAATAAAATTTTATTATTTAGTATGAAGTTGTATTTTTATTTAAATTTATTAAATAATAGTAAAATTCATCATAAAATAGACTTATTATAAAATTAAAATCTTTATAATTTACTTCTAAAATATAATTATAAATCTTTAAATTTAATAATATAGATAACTCCTTAATATATATATATATATATTAATGTAAAAGCATCAACAAAAATCTTCTAAGGGCTTGTTTGGAAATAGACCTCATCCCAAAATTTTAATCTAATCTCATCTTATCCTATCTTACTTCATTTCATTGATTTCCTAAAAATCATCTAAATACAAACATTTTTAAACTAATCGTTGTAATTTTTTTACACTAATCTTACAAATGTAACACCCCATTTTCGCAGATTAAGGAGTTACGTAATTTTTTTCTAAAAATTTAATCCACTACAAGGTTCTTGATTTAATAATAAAATAAAAAAAAACATTTAGTTCATAGCAATGAAGTTCTAATAATGTCTTTCACAAAAAAAAAAAGTTGAGATAATTGAAAGTAATTTGTGTCGTAAAGATACTTATTTCTAGAAAACTAAAATATATTGACTGAAATGAGTGAAATTAAACTTGTATTATAAAGACACTTATTTCTGTTGCCCAGATGACTAACACAAAAGGGGGGGTGAATTGAGTTGTATTAAAAAATTAACAATTATAAATCAAGTATACAATATAAAATATAAACAAAATATGAAATAATAATAAATATAAAGAGTAAAGGTAAGAGAAAAGCAAACTCAGTATGTTAACGAGGTTCGGCCCCACTGCCTACGTCCTCGCCTCTAGCTACCCCTTGAGGATCCTCAAATCCACTATTCAATCTCCTTTAGGTGGAGATAGAAACCTATTACACCTTTGAGTAGCACCATTCCAAAGAATCCGTGTAAAACACCCTCTACACTTCCAATCACCTCACACTTGGTGATTTAACTATTCTCCTTGTAGAACACCTTCTACACACACAAGAGTTATACACACCCTTTTACTGATACAAGAATTGATAGTGGGTAGGCTATCAGAAAACATTCCTCAATGAGTGAAATAAAAACAATACAGTACAAACTATATCTCTCAAAATAAATAAGGGTTAAGGCTCAATGCTTAGAGAAGAGAGAATGAAAACTTTGAATGAATGTTATATGCTCTTGGTGTTGTGAATGTGAAGCTCTCAAATGATCTATTTATAGGCATATGAGACTTCATATTCAAATTTAAAAAGATTCACATGTCTAAGACATCATCATTCACTTTTCAAAAATTTCAAATCTAATCTTTTTATTTTTTGCATGTGACAAAAGGAGCACACTTTATTTTTCAAAAATTTCAAACCTAATCTTTTACTTTTTGCATATGACAAAAGGAGCACACTTTATTTTTTAAAATTTTCAAATAAATACATCTACTTTTTGCATAAGTCAAGAAAAGCATTTACCACTTTTGAAAATATTCAAATAAAACATGCACATGTGAAAGATGACAATCAATCATCTCAATATTTTCAAAGTTCAAACTTTTAATCATGTCATGCACATGTGAGAGATGGTAATCAATCATTTTTCAAAATTTTCAAATTTAATTTTTAAAATATTCATGTACATGTGGAAAATGTATTTTAATGCTTTATGATAAAATATTAATTTTAAGTCTTAATCCTAATTTCGAATTTTTAAGAGATTTACAACATTACTCTATGATTTTAATGTGAACTTGTTCCCTTCTTGCTCATGCTTGCTTCCTTGATGTGCTTGATTCTATTGTATGGACAACTTGAGCTTGAGACTCCTTTATTCTTTGAATTCATTTGTTATCATCAAAATCCATGTGCAGATTTACACGAAACTTGAAACTTTGAGTTCAACAATCTCCCCCCTTTTTGATGATGACAAATGCTCGATAGAACTTGAAATCTGTATTAATACTTAAGCTCCCCTTGAGAATGTGCGTTAGTTTTTCAAGCAAAAATATAAATATAATTCCAAGCATATATAACAAGTTTAGCAATTTAGACAATGTAAATATTCTAGTCTAAAACTTCTCCCCCTTTTGACATCATTAAAAAGGAATCATAATTAGCTCAATAAGATATATTTCTACAATAATCAATAGACAAATAAAACGCTGCGTTAGTAGAGACTGTAAAAAATTTGGTGCGTAGCCACACTTGTTCGACAAAACCTGCAAAGGCTGGAGGCCTAGTTTCGGTAATTCGGTGCGGAATGAGATTTTGTAAAGAGCTGAATAATTGAAACCACCCGTGCCCGACAAAACCTGCAAAGGCTGGAGGCGTAGCTCTGGCAATTCGGTGCAGAGATTTGATCCGCTTGATGTTGTTGAAAAATGATATATTATCATGATTTGTAAGCTTGTCTTGTTCTTATTTCCGTTCCTATAAGAGCAATCCTTAGCTTTATCTATTTCGCATCAAGCTTTTTTTCTCAATCCTTAGCTTTATCTATTTCGCATCCGCTTGTCTTTGTAATTTGTTTGCATTCTCATTCTACAATTTTTCAATGGCTCGTAGATTTCCCTTTAGTGCTTCTCTTGATCAAGATTTGAGGTATCCTTCACCTCAGTCTCAATCTATTTCTGCATCTGTCGTGGGTGCCATGAAGCAACAAGAGATTGATTTAGCTAATAAATCAGATCATGATGCCATTTACGAGCTTGTGGGTCTCGAAACTCGATACTAATCATCTATCGTCGCGTTTTCTACTCGGTTGCAGTCCAAAACTCGCGAAATTGAGAAGCTTAGCGAGACTGTTTCTGTACTTCAACGACTTGTTTATGAGTCAAACAAAAAAATTGTGTTGAGTTAAAGCAACAGAATAAGGATTTGAAATCCTTGCTTGCCTCTTCATTTCGATTGCCTAATCCTTTAGACAAGGATGGCATGATGATTTATGAGGAGCAAATGCATTTGAATGATGAGGCTAAACGTCTTAAGTTTCTGTAAGTCTTTTAAGATAATGAAATAAAAGTATCTAGCAGATATTCATGGCATGCATCATTCCTATTTCTCTTCTAATCATGCATAGTCTATCTTCTGGTAGGGGTTTTGTGAAAATGTCTGCCAATTGATCATGTGTACTAGTGAATTCTAATACAATATCACCCTTCTGCACATGATCTCTAACAAAATGATATCTAATTTCAATATGTTTGGTCCGAGAATGTTGTATTGGATTCTTTGAAAGATTTATAGCACTTGTATTATCACATTTGATTGGAATGTGATTGTACATAAATTTAAAATCCTCAAGTTGTTGCTTCATGTAAAGAACTTGAGCACAACAATTACCCGCAGCAACATATTCTGCCTCAGCAGTAGATAGTGCAACAGAATTTTGTTTTTTACTGAACTAGGAAACTAGTGCATGACCTAAGAAGTGACATGCTCTACTAGTACTTTTTCGATCTATTTTACAGCCAGCATAATCTGCATCTATGTAGCTGATTAGATCGAAAGATGTGTGCTTAGGTACCATAACCCTAAGTTAATTGTACCACTAAGATATCTACGAATGCGCTTAACTGCAATTAAATGTGATTCTTTTGGAGATGATTGAAAGCGTGCACATAAGCACACACTAAACATAATATCTGGTCTACTGACTGTCAAATATAATAAGCTACCAATCATACCTCGATATACCTTCAAGTCAACTATTTTGCCGGATTCATCTTTATCAAGTTTAGTGGATGGGCTCATTGGTGTTCCAATTTCCTTAGCACCTTCCATCCCAAACTTCTTCAGTAATTCTTTAATATATTTTGATTGATTGATGAATGTCCCACTTTTTGTTTGCTTAATTTGCAATCCGAGAAAGAATGTAAGCTCTCCTATCATGCTCATTTCAAATTCTTCCTGCATAGTCTTAGCAAAAATTTGGCACATATTTTCATTAGTAGCACTAAATATTATATATCAACATAAATCTGAATCAAAAGAATATCATCATTTTCGTATTTAATAAAAAGAGTTGTATCAATTTTTCCTCTTGAAAAGCCTTTTTCAATCAATAAACTACTAAGTCTCTCGTACCACGCTCTACGAGCTTGTTTGAGTCCATATAATACTTTTGTGAGTTTAAAAACATGATTTGGAGAAATATGATTTTCAAAACCTGGAAGTTGCTCAACATATACCTCTTCATTTATAAAACCGTTTAAGAAAGCACTTTTAACATCCATTTGAAAAAGTTTGAAATCTTTATAACAAGCATATGCAAGTAGCATTCGAATAGCTTCTAATCTTGCGACTGGTGCATATGTCTCATCATAATCGATTCCTTCTTCTTGATTGAAACATTGGGCTACAAGTCGAGTCTTATTTCTAGTAATGACTCCGGACTCATCTTTCTTGTTTCTAAAAACCCATTTTGTTCCAATAATAGTATGATTTTTGGGTCTAGGAACAAGTGTCCAAACATCATTTCTTTCAAATTGATTAAACTCTTCTTACATAGCTAGAATCCAAGATTCATCAAGAAGTGTTTCATCAATATGTTTAGGTTCAATCTGAGATAGAAAAGCAGTATGATTGCAAATATTTCTAAGAGATGATCGAGTGCTTACATCTCGTGAAGGTTCTCCCAGAATTTGTTCCACTGGATGATCTTTTACAAATTTCCACTGTTTGGTTGCATCTTGTATTAAATTTTGATGATCTTTCCAGATGTCTCCATGTTAGATTTCCTCTATTGTGTTCTCTTTGTTGAGATTGAGACTTTCCATATTATTTATACCTCCTGTTTCTTCATTAATAGATTTCTTGGAGAGTAGAGAATTAGATTCATCAAATACTACATGCATAGATTCTTGTACAGTCAAAGTCTTTTTATTGAATACTCTATAAGTTTTACTATAAGTAGAATACCCGAGAAAGATACTTTCATTAGATTTTACATCAAACTTGCCTAAATTATCTCTGTCATTTAAAATAAAACATTTGCATCCAAATACATGAAAGTAACCAATGTTGGGTTTTTTCTCATTCCAAAGCTCATAGGGGGTTTTATCTAATTTGGACTTTAGCATAACTCTATTTATAACATAACATGCAGTACTTACCACTTCAGCCCAAAAATAACTAGGCAAGTTGTTTTCATTGAGCATTGTTCTTGCCATCTCTTGAAGAGATCTATTTTTCCTTTCTATTACCCCATTTTGTTGAAGAGTTCGAGGAGCAGAAAAATTATGCACAAAACCATTTTCATCACAAAATGTTTCAATATTTTTATTAACAAACTCTTTTCCTCTATCACTTCGGATACTTGAAATAGTATAACCCTTTTCATTTTGAATTCTCTTGCATAACTTGGTAAAAGCATTATGTGCCTCATCTTTATGAGCAATAAAGATGACCCAAGTATATCTAGAGAAATCATCAACAATAACAAATGCATAATATTTTCCTCCTAAACTTGCAATTCTATTTGGTCCAAAAAGATCCATGTGTATCAGTTACAGTGGTCTAGTAGTGGAAATATGTTTCTTGGTTTTAAAAGAAATTTTTGTTTGTTTACCAAATTGGCATGCATCACAAATTTTGTCTTTAAGAAAATTTGCCTTTGATAAACCTCTCACAAGATCATTTTTTGAAAATTTAGAAATAAGTTCCATATTGGCATGACCTAATCTTTTATGCCATAACCAATTAGTTTCATTTTGAGCTGAAAAACAAATAGGATCTTGTGAGATAATTTCTTCAAAATCAATTGTATAAACATTGTTACTTCTAAAAGTAATAAAACAAATATTACAATTATGATCATTCAAAATAATGCACCTATCCATTTTGAAAGTAACTGTAAATCTTTTATCACATAATTGACTTATACTCAAAAGATTATGTTTTAGACCTTCAACAAGTAAAACATTTTCAATTATGAGAGAAGACTTATTACCAATTTTACCTATTCCCACGATCTTCCATTTCGAGTTGTCTCCAAATGTCACGTGTCCTTCTTCTTTAGATCTAAGATCAAAGAATTTAGTCTTGTCTCCCGTCATGTGTCTTGAACATCCACTATCTAAAAACCATTTATTTTTGTTTATGGAGGACTTCATGTACACCTATAAAAACAATTAAAATGATTTTTCTTGGTACCCAAGTTCTTTGGATCCTTTATTTATTAGTATTAGAAGAAATAAGATTTTTACGTACCCATATGGCCCTAATAGTCATTGTATGTTTTCTTCTAATAGGACAAGCATGATAATTATGACCAATTCTATTACAAAAATTGCAAATAGCATGTGACATATATGAAGAACTTGAGTGATTATAATAGTATCATTTTTTAACAAAATTATTTTTATGAAAAGAATTTTGAATATTGGACTTTGATGTAGAAGGATTATCAAAGAAGTTTTTATAAGGTTTGTATTTTTGTTTCGGCATATATCCCAAGTCTGCCTTGTCAAAAACACATCTTTGACTACCAAGAAATTTTTCAAATTTTTTTTTTTCCATTAGTAAAGTTTTCAATAATATTTTCTAAATCAGTTTTCTTTTTTTTCAACTCAAGATTTTTATCTTTCAAAATAATATTTTCTTTTCTTAAAATATCAATTTCGTTTGTTAAAGAAGAATTTTTCTTTTTCAAAGCAGTATACTTGATACCCAATTTTTCAAATTTCTCATATACCTCTTCTAAAACATGTTGCAATTCTTCATATGAAAGATCTTCAATATTATCAAGATTTGTTACCTCAATGTCATCTTTAGCCATAAGACAAAAATTTGCTGATTCTCCATTACTTGCTTCACTATCTGAGCTACTTGAATCATCATCCCATGTAGCTTTCATTGCTTTTTTTGCCTTTGTTTCGATCTTTCTTTAGCAGAAGACAATCTGACTTGATATGACCAGGCTTATTGTATTTATAACAAATTAAAGTGTCATTTCTACCTGAATCTTTCTTGGAAAACTTTTTGAAATATTTCTTTGGAGGAGTTTTTTTTTTTTTTAAGAACCTCTGAATTCTTCTTGTTATCATCGCAACTTCTTCATCTTTGTCGTCATTTTCCTCATCTTCATCACTTTCACTTTCATGTGGAACAGCTTTAAGTGCCAAACTCTTCTTTGGCTTTCATTCTTCTTCTCCTCTTTTCAATATGTACTCATGGGTGTTAAGTGACCCGATGAGTTCATTCACTTCGAGCTTCTTGAGGTCTCTAGCTTTAAGAATCGCTGTCACTTTTGATTCCCAACGTTTTGGTAGAGAGTTGAGAATTTTTCTTACTATCTCCACTTTGGAATAAACTTTGCCAAGAGCTGTCAAGCTGTTTATAATGTTAGTAAAACGAGTGTGCATACTAGAAATAGATTCATCATCATTCATCTTAAACATTTCATATTCTTGAGTAAGAATATAAATTTTTAATTCCTTGACTTGAAAAGTTCCTTCATAAGTAACTTCCAAGTTATCTCAAATTTCCTTTGTTGTAGTGCAAGTCATTACTCTATTAAACTCATTACCATTTAGAACATTAAATAATAAATTCATAGCAGTTAAATTCAAAGTATAAAGTCTATCGTCTTCACGATCAAACTCCTCTTCTTCCTTTTTGACCTTTACTCCATCAACTACTTTTGTTAGAATATAAGGTCCATTTACAATGCATTTCCAGATTTCTCGACCTTGAGCTTGAAGAAATATTCTCATTCTAACTTTCCAGAAAGAGTAATTGTCTCCACAAAAGAGTGGAGGCCGATTACTAGATTGACCTTCACCAAATGAAACTGCAATGTTAGCCATAAGATCTTAACTCAAAAAATAGTTAATCTTATAATAAAACTCTAACTCTGATACCAATTGTTGCCCAGATGACTAATACAAGAGGGGGGGTGAATTGAGTTGTGTTAAAAAATTAACAATTATAAATCAAGTATACAATATAAAATATAAACAAAATATGAAACAGTAATAAATATAAATAGTAAAGGTAAGAGAGAAGCAAACTTAGTATGTTAATGAGGTTCAGCCCCACTGCCTACGTCCTCGCCTCAAGCTACCCCTTGAAGATCCCCAAATCCACTATTCAATCTCTTTTAGGTGGAGATAGAAACCTATTACACCTTTGAGCAGCACCGCTCCAAAAAATCCGTGTAGAACACCCTCTACACTTGGTGATTTAACTATTCCCCGTGTAGAACACCTTCTACACA
The DNA here is from genome assembly GCA_036898215.1 of Platycarya strobilacea. NCBI lineage: Eukaryota > Viridiplantae > Streptophyta > Magnoliopsida > Fagales > Juglandaceae > Platycarya > Platycarya strobilacea. The sequence continues at coordinate 25,381,572 of CM072555.1, read as the reverse complement.
CACAAGGGTTATACACACTCTTTTACTGATACAAGAATTGATAGTGGGTAGGCTATCAGAAAACACTCCTCAATGAGTGAAATAAAAACAATACAGTACAAACTATATCTCTCAAAATAAATAAGGGTTAAGGCTCAATGCTTAGAGAAGAGAGAATGAAAACTTTGAATGAATGTTGTATGCTCTTGATGTTGTGAATGTGAAGCTCTCAAATGATCTATTTATAGGCATATGAGACTTCATATTCAAATTTAAAAAGATTCACATGTCAAAGACATCATCATTCACTTTTCAAAAATTTCAAACCTAATCTTTTTATTTTTTGCATGTGGCAAAAGGAGCACACTTTACTTTTCAAAAATTTCAAACCTACTCTTTTACTTTTTGCATATGACAAAAGGAGCACACTTTACTTTTTAAAATTTTCAAATAAATACATCTACCTTTTGCATAAGTCAAGAAAAACATCTACCACTTTTGAAAATATTCAAATAAAACATGCACATGTGAAAGATGACAATCAATCATCTTAATATTTTCAAAATTTAAACCTTTAATCATGTCATGCACATGTGAGAGATGGTAATCAATCATCTTTCAAAATTTTCAAATTTAATTTCAAAATATTCATGCACATGTGGAAAATGTATTTTAATACTTTATGATAAAATATTAATTTTGAGCCTTAATCCTAATTTCGAATTTTTAAGAGATTTACAACATTATTCTATGATTTTAATGTGAACTTATTCCCTTCTTACTCATGCTTGCTTCCTTGATGTGCTTGATTCTATAGATTGTGTGGACAACTTGAGTTTGAGACTCCTTTATTCTTTAATTTCATTTGTTATCATCAAAATCCATGTGTAGATTTATACGAAATTTGAAACTTTGAGTTCAACAATTTCTAGGAAAACTAAAAATTTAAATAACTGCTCAATCTATTCTAGACTTATCTGCTCACACTGGTCCTCTTCTTTACCTGGGTGGTTTTAAAAACAAGAAATAAACTAAAATGAGTCAATGACTTAGTAAGAAATCTACCACAACATGAGAATAATAATCATAAAATTTTTTCATAAAACTAATACTGAGATTTGAAACATGACAGTACATGCTGATATTATGCTATGCAAGATTTAACTATTTGACTTAAATTATTAACTAATTTAAGTGACTAGTTTGAACCAACTGACTGATCTGATTAAACGTACTAATTGATTTAATTAAACTGAAACTAACTAACTGTTCTAACTAATTGATTGGCCAACACATTTAATCTAGTATGCAAGATTGTGCACCAACCCCACGTTCCGCTACAGCAAGAGGAGCCGCTGATAGTACTCTAGCGTACTATAGTGGACTGTACTTAGATCCATGGCTTGCACATTTATCCTAATCTAATGTGCATTGGTACCATGTATCTAAATGACCATCTGAATTAACTAATTTACTCAACTGATTTAACTGAATAACTGATTAATTGGTTTCTGATTTGATTTAATTTTATACTCGAACTTAACTTAATTTATGTGACATATGTGACATGAGATGCATATTATATATACTGATATAAATAATTAAGTTCGTTGAATCTGGACATAATACTAAATGACATGATTGTGTATCATGTTGTGCTATATGAAAATGACTATCAAAGAATCGGTTTTACTAATAATATAAGTTACATGTGAAAATTCTAATTTTATAATTAAATTTACTTACCTTGATGCGTTACTTCTTGATACTCAATTTGCAACTTGCCACCTATATGAATTTATAAATCGTTACTAAACTTCTAGAAATGCGTGTCATACTACTCTATTGAATTAAGTACATGTCGAATAATAATAATACCCATCGTGAAAACTAATAATTCTTTTTGTTTCGGATATCATATTATTAAAAGTTAATTAATCTTTCAAGAATAATATTGAATATGGCTGAAATATTTAGTTCATATAATAAACTTAGTAATACCTAATATTTAGAATTTCTTATAAAAATATAATAACAATAATTTAACCATAATTTAGTAGAGAATTTATATTTGGTTTAAAAATTACTACTAACACTAAAAATATGTTTTCTAAAATATACTTAACATATTTAAATAATCAAACTCTATTTATTATTTACTATTGAAATCTGAAAATATTATTAATACAAGTATTTCTCTTAGTATCTTCCAAAAGACCTAGGTTAGTATAATTATCTACTAAAAATCGAAACTCAACTTAGAGTATTAAGATAAGTCTAAATTTAAAATAGTGCATAAATCATGTAAGACCAAGCCCATAACAAATTAGAATAAAACAAACTTAAGTCCAAATCTGATAAGGCACTAGGCCTACGGCGTACCGCCCAAGACCCATTACAGTTTAAGGGATCACCTGAGTGGGTAACAATGCAAACAAGGCATCCGTGTGATTATATGAGGGCTGATTAAGGAAGATGAAATAAGTTACTACAAGAGGCAAACAACCATCCAACGACTGAAAATGTATTGAAGGAAACGGCAAGGTTGAGGAGAACAGGGGTCTGCGCAAAACTCACTGAGAAACAAAAGGAACTTTTGGGAACGTGGGGGTCGAAGGTGAGCTCTGGTGACTAGTCGAGGTTCCCGGTGGGGCTGATGATCGGAGAAGGTTTGAATTTGCTTGTAGATCCAAAAACTGGGAATGAAAAGCATGGAAGACTAATCTGAGTTGGGAATTAATTAGAATCCGAGAGAAATTTGAATCAATGAGGATACGCAAGTGTTGAGAATTTGAATTAAGATTTGGTTTAAATTTATGATCAATGAAGTATAGATTGGGTTTGGTTATAGAGATGTTTATCCAAACTGGATTTAAGAGGAATAAAACGTTCAAAAAAGATGGGAAGGAAGCACTACATATTTTACCAAATTTGATTGGTTACAAATTTTAAAACTTATAATCTACCGTCTCAAAACGTATTTAAAAGACTACTACTAGTAATGAAGATAAAATGCTAATATTGAGAATTGTAAAATAATCAAATTAATAAATAAAAAAGAATAAATAAATAAAAGAGTAAATCAATCGCAAATTTAGGGTTAGGATGTTACAACAAAATTTCAAAATTTTCAAACAAAAAAAATTAAAACAATTCACAATCTTCAAATTTCAAAATAAAAATAATATAAAAAATTATATTATAGCAATATTTTAAATTTCTATTTTTTTAAAAATTTTTTTCTCTCTTCCAAAATCCAATAAATATATAACTCAAACTATCTCACTGCTATTCAGAAAATTCTTATATCAACTCAGGCAACATGGCTTGATGGCATTTTGTGTATAAAGAAGGTAAAAGTAATATCACACATTCTAAATATTTCTTTGCAAACACAAGAGTTATGGCCAAGAGATGCTCGGACTCACATTGAGAGAAAGTATGGCCGGAGTGGAATTGATGACGGAGGGAGATTTTGTGCATGATGACATAGCTATGAGGTGAGAGAGAGTTTGATGTTGTTAGCTAGAGAAAGGAACAGATGAGGGAATGAGAGATCTTGTGACAGAGGCTTACTAAGAGGACGCGAAATGGATCTAGAGTGACGAGAAGCTTTTGGTAGCAGTCTTTGTGAAGGTTGGCTAGATCATGGCAACTATGGGCACGTTGAATCGTTGCTGTTACTGGTTTGCGCACGATGCAGCGGCCTCACGACTTTCCAATGTGAACCGCTATGCTTGGGAGGCTCGACGGTGGGGGAAGTCCTATTGTCACTTTACAACTTAGATACAATGATTGGGCTTCATGGTGCAAGTTTGCTTTGTTTTCAGTATAGTAAAACATAAGATGTGGGAGAGGCTTGCATAGTGGCTTGCGGGGGCGAGGCTTTTCTCTACAACACCCTCAATGCTGAGTGTTCCTGCCCCTTGCTACACGGATATGTTCTTGCTTAAGTCCAATGGTTCATGTAAAAACTTGTGAGCAGCTCAAGTTCATTGTCCAATGGTCCAACACTCCAACTCTAAAGTAAAAATTATAGTGCATTTTAGTACGCAATACACTCAAAACCAATGGTGCAATTTAATAATTTTCGAGTTATGTTGCCGTTGATAATAAATTCGTTGTGTGGAGTTTGCTGTACTACTCTGTTTTGAAAAGAAAAAATAGAGCAAAAAGGAGAAGGAACGGTGAAGTTAGAGTTTCGTAAGGCATCCAGTTTATATAATTCATGAGACTCTATCATGGCAGCCATTAGGATTGTGAACTTTTATGGGCTTGAATGCAATTGGGAGTAAGAGATGCGGATCAATATCTTTGGAGAATTATTAGGCTTTTCCCTGCTCTAAACATGGCATGCACTTTAATTTGTTGCTGTATATATTAGTTTGATTAGTTTGATAACATCCTAGTTCATTGGGCAGTTGTCTTAGTTAGCATTTTATTTGCTTTCTGCGCTATTTTCAACTGATCCATGTTAGCTTTCTAATGTGCTGCAATTAATTGAAAAATAATTACCACTTGATCTAATGCAACATTTTATAGTGTGCTGCAATTAATCGAAAATGTCAATTAACAGACATCCAACATCTTTTTTTTCTTTTTTCTTTTTTTTTTAATCATAGTTTACATATTTAGCCCCTGTTGACAAAATGTATAAAATATTTCTTAATTGAAAAATTATATAAAAAAAATCTAACAATTTTATATTATTGATTATTAGGTGCTTCAATTTATTCTTAATCTATAAGTTTTTCTTAAAATATAGAAAAAGATAAGCCAAGACAGCTTAAATTTTTTCAAATGAAAGACATGGATAAGTTGGAGAGTAATATACATTTAGAGAGCTTAATTTGAAGTGTGGTTTTATTTTATGAAATATCGTCGTCAAACTTAATTTTAATGTTTTTTAGCAAATTATGAAAATCTTAAGGAATATCATCTTATAAGATGATTTACAGACATTTATTTTTTGTATATAATTTTATATTGTATGATTATTATTTTTATATATAGTTAAGTACAAAAAACACATATCATATATTTTATCGATTGCCTCCCAATCATCAAATCATAGTTCTGCCCTTAGTGGCTTGTGGTCCTCTTACGGAGGCATGGCTTTATAATTTTTCCCAAAATATAGATGATAGTATAATATGTAGAACAATGAAGAAGAAGATAATAACATCACAAACTTCTCATTGATCATAAAAAGAAAAGAGCTATTTGAGGTAGCTCAACCTGCATGCAATTCCTGCATATTCTTAGGGTTTCAGATAGTTCTCTTTCTGTCGGTTTCCTTGTCATATACCAGCCCTTCTCCCAATGGAAGGATTCTTACCATTACGGAACAAAAAGCAAAGAAAACTAAGATAACCACTACACGTGAAAATAAAGCCTACACTCAATTAAATTCCACGTTTAATACTTAGTAAAGAAAGAAGACTCAAAACGCAGCGTTTGGGACAGACGCCAAAATCTCCAGGTTTCATACAAATAAAAAAGCTTCAAGCCGATATCGTATTGCCTTGTCCCCTTGCAGCAACACCGTTTCCAGATTCCTACAAGCAGACTTCATGACTTCCTCTTTCATTTCTAATTCACTTTCATCCTCTTCAACATCGAACCCTAGGGTTCCTAACAACTCCCCCCCTCTCTTCACAATACCTTGCCCACAAGCTGAGAATAACGCTGTTGAAATTTCTAAAGTTTCTCCCAACTGCTCTCATCTTCCAATAACTCAAACTATTTAGCCAACACCATATCCCACGCTTCTTTCTCATGAGTTGGTGCAACGATAAGTAAAATAGGGAGACTCCCTACTAGTTAGTTGTCATTCTTCCTACGTCCTTTGAGCAGCTAGTATTAAGCAGACGCAAACGATAAGATGTGTAGACGATAGCTTCTTATGTTTATTCTCTTTTATCTTCTTCCCTCTGTTGATGTGTGTTCTGTACTTCTGAATTGAATTACAATCTCCAGTCCTAATCTGCAATGGAAAAGATGGAGGGTTGGGTTCCTCGACCCTCAGAACTCTCCGAAACTTTTGTTAGAGAAAAATGTGGATAGATTAAAGACAACAATCAGAGAGAGCTTTTCATAGATGTTCATACATTTTTCAAGTGATCTATTCTTTCCTTTATATGGGCTGAAGTGTTGATCAAATACACGTGTAATTTTCCTGGAATATCGATGAGCAGATTATTCCCCTTTACGTCCTAGGTTTCCTGAGATGATTTATTGGTTTTGTTTTTTCTCAATAATATCACCATTAATATGATTATCTTCGAGCAATCAGCAGGTATTTTTGGATATTTATATCAATTTGCATTTAATGTGATATATTACATTGCCAAGCATTAAATGTTTATAGGACTTCTGATCATCATACTGCCAATGTGTCAGGGATAACTATGACGAACTAACTAAATTTATCGTCTTCATATAGGAGGAATTCACATTGGAAGAATTCAGTTTGAATAAAGACTTAAAATCTAACTGACGAAATTGTACATAAAACAAATCCGTCCAAGTCTCCGAAAGAGGAGTAATAGGCAGGCGCCACTAAGAAGGGTTGATGAAAGGGTTATTGAATTTCTAAGATTGTTTTGATATGTAAATTTGAAAAATGTGTCTTGATGGCCCCTATGTGTGATTTTCTTTGGTCTTTCTCATCATTTTGCATGAAAATTGCTAGGGACTAGCAATGAGTAAGTTGGGGGGTGTGATGAGTGCACAAAAATGCACTCTAAATAATCTATTTACAGACTAAAAGAAATGAGAAAATAATGGATATAACTCATGTTATTAAAATTAATGGTCATTTATCTTGAAATACATATAAGCATGATTTAATATATTGATGAGAATATAAAATGCCATATTTTCCTCTCTTAATGTTTAATACTTTATTCTTATTTGATGCCTAACTATACTCATTATTCTTATATTTTGATTTAGGATACAAATGGAGACATTAGGAGCAAATGAAGATAATTGCGGAATTTTAGACAGTTCTGACATCTTTTCGTAATATGGGCATAACTCTCTCATCCAATCTCCGATTGAGCTGATTCAAGATGATCTAGAACCGCAAGAGAAATATCTAGAACTTTTGTGTTTTATGTTTGAAGAGATATCCACTCAATATAAAACCAAATCGACCATCAAGTGGACACACCTGCACTTGACGTTCTTGGATATTTTTCAGCCACTTGCATCAAATCCAAATGTTATCATAATATTTTCCAGCAAGCACTCCTACACCAACTTGGAAATTCAATGATCAATTCATATGCAAGATGAAGTGCACTCAAGTTTCTTGTAGACAAATTATTTGACCACAAGATATTAAGTCATACAAGACAACTAATGGATAGAGAAGCAAAATTGAAACACTCAACCTACAAGCAAAATCCAGCTCATGCATGGTGGGAAAACAAATGATCAAAATGACAACTCACAAATCACTTGGATTCAAGAATGGCACATGGCAAAACAAGTTGAAATTGTGATGATTTTGTCATGACAACTTGCATGAAGGATGCTTATAAATAGAAGGAAGGGGTGTGTATTCTAAGAGAATGCTTAGTGTGGGAGGATGCTTTGGAAGAGCCATTATTTTGAGAGCTTGAGAAAAGAAAAGAAAAACCAAAGAAGAGAGAAGAAAATAATGGTTGGCTCTTCCATATTATCCCTTGGAGAATTTTGGTTGCATATTTTCAATATGTGTAACTAAATTCTCAAGGAGGGCTAGGGATGAACTTGTGTATGTGATGGGGTTTGTAATTTATTTTTGATTCATGTATTTGGTCTTTAAATATTAAAACTCTTTTGTTCTATTATTCTCAATTTATTTGTGATGTTTTTTCATCTTCAAATAATTATAGAATCTATTTCGTTTATAGATTCAGTCATGCTTTTTCTATTGAGTGAATTAGTTCTATAATTATGTTTGGAGCAATTGATTGTCTATATTGATTTAATTCTCTGCTGCAATATCGCCTCTTGGGTATATTGTCGTCGTTGGATTTTCTCAATATCGATAACAATTTATGAGAGTTAAGCGCGAAGAATGATTTTTTAAAGAGTTACATGTGATTTAAATTTTGGTTATTAATGTTATATCTTCCGATTAAGAATTTGGACATAGAATTCTTAATTGAGTTATCAATGAATTAAGAATAAATTTGAATACCACAAATACACAAGGAATTTCCTACGCTCTACTTTTCGTCTCATTTTTATACTGTTCAAATTACTCATTTAGTTTTAATTTACGTCATACTCTAAAATTTACTTTTCGCACTCATCTAAATCTTTTTGTTAATTTCGTTACTATTTTTCAATTTCTCAATCCATCTCCCTGTGGAATCGACACCCCAAAGCTATACTGCAAATGACCGCGTTATTCTTTGGGCGTAATCAAATTTTGGCGCCGTTGCCGGGGAGACGGTAGAAGAATTTGTAGTTTTTTTTTTAGTAGTTTGTAAAAAAAAAAAAAAAAGCGGTAGCTTCGTTCATTTTCTTTTTAGCTTTCTGCATCTTTATTTTATTTTACTTTTCTTTTCGTAATTTTTTTTTTTCAGTATTACACTTTTCTTTACTTTGCATGCGCAGGTACAGAGACGCTTTTGGACGGTTTGCTAGTAGACCCGTGCTAGAATCAGATTCAGAATCTAATTTTTCTAATCGCCTGTTTGATAATTCTTCCAATTCTGACGCGATGAGTGAACACGTGGACCAACCTGTTAGAACCCTCCAAGATTATCTTCATCCCGCACGAACAGCTACACCATCCTGTATTATGTTCTCACCTAATGTTCGTCATGTAGATTTTAAAACGGGAATGATACAATTACTTCCGACTTTCCATGGTCTAGAAAATGAAAACCCCTATGTTCATATTAGGGAATTTGAGGAAGTAGTTGCAACATTCCACAGTCAAAATACCACTGACGACACGGTAAGACTAAAGTTCTTTCCTTTTTCTTTGAAAGATAAAGCTAAGAGTTGGTTGTACTCACTAAGACCACGGTCTATTGGAACATGGAGTGAGATGAATCAAGTGTTTTTCAATAAATACTTTCCCCAACATAAGACCAATGCTTTAAAAAGACAAATCTCTACCTTTGCACAAAAGGATAGTGAGACTTTGTACCAATCTTGGGAAAGATTTAAAGAATTACTGAGTATGTGTCCCCACCATGGATATGAGAATTGGCGCTTAGTGAGTTATTTTTATGAAAGGGCTTACGCCCAGGGAACGTCAATTCGTGGAAATGATGTGCAATGGAGAATTTTTACAGAAAAATCCCGATGAGGCCATAGAGTACCTCAATGAGCTTGCTAAAAAAGCTCATACTTGGACTGGACCTAGTGCTACTGATAGCACAAACAGGTCACGACCTACAGGAAACTTGAGTGGTGGTATTTACCATATAAGGGAAGAGGATAACCTTAAGGCTAAGGTTGAAATGCTCACCAGAGAATTAGAGTTATTGAAAACCAAAAACTCAAAACCAACACACATGGCTAATCAAGCAGACTCTTTTGAACCATGTGTTGTCTGTGGTGGGGTAGATCATCATGCCCAAGACTGTCCTACACATGCTAACATGAGAGGATGGCATAATCACCCCAACTTCAGCTGGAAGTCTGAAAACCAACAGCCTGCACAGCCTGCACAACCTTCTAGATCATATCCTGCACCATACCATGCACCTCAATCTTTTAGAAATTCTTTAGAAGACACTTTGCATGCATTTATTGAAGTACAGGGTAAGACTAACCAAAATTTTGAGTCTTTAATTATGCAGGTTGTTGAAGAACAAAAGGAAATAAAGAGCCAGGTGTCTAAAATAACGAGTTTCTTGAGTGTAAATGAGCAAGGTAAGTTCCCTTCTCAAGCTCAGTCTGTACCTCATGGTCAACATATGGCACAAGAAACTGTGAAGAATCACGAGTGCCAGCAGATATATATGATTGACTCACTCATAGACAGGGAATTTTTCACAACTCATGATTCTGATCCCCTTGAGAATTTTATTGTTGATTTTGAGTATAATCCTACCAGTGATTCATCTGATGTAGTTAATATTTGTGCAATTTTTGACAATACTCAAGATTATAGCACACGGGCTTGGCAACTGAAGTTTGAGGAGTTTCTTGAGAAAAATGAAAAACAGATTCCTTCAAGTGGGCAAGTAACCAAAGTTAATCTTAAACCTTGCCACCTACCTGTGAAGTTCGAGCACCGAGTTTATTGGGCAAATAAGCGTTTCGTTTTTGACCCAGGAGGAATAGTTCAAGAAGTGGAAGATAGTCCGATTGTAAACTTGGTCTACCAACTTTGACCACAGCATGCAACAATAATTATTATTATTATTATCATCTTATTTGTTTTGTTTTGTTTTTATTTACTACTGTTTTCTTTATTTTTGTTTGCAGGATAGTATCATTTTGTCATTTCAGATCACTACTTTTGACGCTTAGCGAGCTATCTACATCACACATCAAGTGTATCCTACCATTTTTAGTTACTCCCCATCCAATTTTGATTATTAAACATTGAGGACAATGTTTCATTTAAGTTGGGGGGTGGAAATACAAATCTGTTATTTAAACTCTGTGGCATATTTCAATCAATATATAAAAAATTGCCAAATTTTTTTCACACAGGCATCTTTTCACACATGATACTCATGCTCATTCATAACCATCTTGGTGAATTCAACAAACCCATCTTAAATCATTTTGCTAAAGCATCCACAGAACCATTTATGCACTTCTCCAAACTTTGTGGTAATATGGTGATTTGACACATGTAACTAAAGAATTATTTTGCTCAAGTATTCGTGTGAATTTTGTGAGAATTGAGAGCTTACAAATACAGAAATTGTGATAAGTATCCATTGATCTGTTGAATTTGACACTTCTTTTGAGAATATCATTACATGGTTTGTGGTAAGATGATGGATATACTTGGGATATGACGAAAATCAACTTAGGATTAACGTCTGAGCCTTTCAAGCTGACCTTTTTCATCATAGACCCCTAGCAGCCAATTTTGAGCCAATATACACATATGGCCTTTTCTTTTCATATCTACATCATCCATACCTCTCCACATTGGAGTATAGCTTCTACACTATATTTTCCTACCATTTTACTTCCAAGTGTGTACTAGGTGTGAAATTATCATTTAAAAAAAAAAAAAAAAAAAGAAAACCATGACAAAAATGGCATGGTGCTAGATGTGTCCATCAAATTACGAAGACACCAGTGACAAAAGAAGATGGAAAAGTGTACTTAGTCAAAAATCTAAAAAATTGAAAAGTACATCAAAAGGAAAGTATAGCCTACTGAAAAATTTAACAGATTCCCTTTTGTGTATACTTGGAAGTTTTTGAAACCTCTTCACCTTTTCTTCCTATCAACCCAAAACCTAAGCTACCTTACAACCCTTTGTGTTGATTTTTCCGATCCTAAGTATGCTTGTGGAAAGAATGGTAGAAATCTCATTTGTTAGTATTCCTATCATAAGATCAATATTTACTTGTTACTTATATATAATTGGCTAAATTTCCATGAGAGTAAATGTAAACCTTTGTCAACTCCATAGAGAGAACCCTTACATGAAACACTTCTATACCCGTGAGTTATGGAGTTGAACCTTTTTACTTAAGATATTCTAATGTTGCATGTGTCGAAACCTCTGATTTGATAAAAATAGTTTGGAACACATACACACTCTGTGGATTGCTATATTTGAATTACTTGTGAAAGGGTTATTGAATTTCTAAGATTGTTTTGATATGTAAATTTGAAAAATGTGTCTTGATGGCCCTTATGTGTGATTTTTTTTTGTCTTTCTCATCATTTTGTATGAAAATTGCTAGGGACTAGCAATGAGTAAGTTGGGGGGTGTGATGAAAGGGTTATTGAATTTCTAAGATTGTTTTGATATGTAAATTTGAAAAATGTGTCTTGATGGCCCCTATGTGTGATTTTCTTTGGTCTTTCTCATCATTTTGCATGAAAATTGTTAGGGACTAGCAATGAGTAAGTTGGGGGGTGTGATGAGTGCACAAAAATGCACTCTAAATACTCTATTTAAAGACTAAAAGAAATGAGAAAATAATGGATATAACTCATGTTATTAAAATTAATGGTCATTTATCTTGAAATACATATAAGCATGATTTAATATATTGATGAGAATATAAAATACCATATTTTCCTCTCTTAATGTTTAATACTTTATTCTTATTTGATGCCTAACTATACTCATTATTCTTATATTTTGATTTAGGACACAAATGGAGACATTAGGAGCAAATGAAGATAATTGCGGAATTTTAGACAGTTCTGACATCTTTTCGTAATATGGGAATAACTCTCTCATCCAATCTCCGATTGAGCTGATTCAAGATGATCTAGAACCGCAAGAGAAATATCTAGAACTTTTGTGTTTTATGTTTGAAGAGATATCCACTCAATCTAAGACAAAATCGACCATCAAGTGGACACACCTGCACTTGACGTTCTTGGATATTTTTCAGCCACTTGCATCAAATCCAAATGTTATCATAATATTTTCCAGCAAGCACTCCTACACCAACTTGGAAATTCAATGATCAATTCATATGCAAGATGAAGTGCACTCAAGTTTCTTGTAGACAAATTATTTGACCACAAGATATTAAGTCATACAAGACAACTAATGGATAGAGAAGCAAAATTGAAACACTCAACCTACAAGCAAAATCCAGCTCAAGCATGGTGGGAAAACAAATGATCAAAATGACAACTCACAAATCACTTGGATTCAAGAATGGCACATGGCAAAACAAGTTGAAATTGTGATGATTTTGTCATGACAACTTGCATGAAGGATGCTTATAAATAGAAGGAAGGGGTGTGTATTCTAAGAGAATGCTTAGTGTGGGAGGATGCTTTGGAAGAGCCATTATTTTGAGAGCTTGAGAAAAGAAAAGAAAAACCAAAGAAGAGAGAAGACAATAATGGTTGGCTCTTCCATATTATCCCTTGGAGAATTTTGGTTGCATATTTTCAATATGTGTAACTAAATTCTCAAGGAGGGCTAGGGATGAACTTGTGTATGTGATGGGGTTTGTAATTTATTTTTGATTCATGTATTTGGTCTTTAAATATTAAAACTCTTTTGTTCTATTATTCTCAATTTATTTGTGATGTTTTTTCATCTTCAAATAATTATAGAATCTATTTCGTTTATAGATTCAGTCATGCTTTTTCTATTGAGTGAATTAGTTCTATAATTATGTTTGGAGCAATTGATTGTCTATATTGATTTAATTCTCTGCTGCAATATCGCCTCTTGGGTATATTGTCGTCGTTGGATTTTCTCAATATCGATAACAATTTATGAGAGTTAAGCGCGAAGAATGATTTTTTAAAGAGTTACATGTGATTTAAATTTTGGTTATTAATGTTATATCTTCCGATTAAGAATTTGGACATAGAATTCTTAATTGAGTTATCAATGAATTAAGAATAAATTTGAATACCACAAATACACAAGGAATTTCCTACGCTCTACTTTTCGTCTCATTTTTATACTATTCAAATTACTCATTTAGTTTTAATTTACGTCACACTCTAAAATTTACTTTTTGCACTCATCTAAATCTTTTTATTAATTTTGTTACTATTCTTCAATTTCTCAATCCATCTCCCTGTGGAATCGACACCCCAAATGTCAAAGACAGTGTCAACCTTAAATGATGATTTGTAGCTTTTCAGTACACTAAAACTAACTGATATAATATAACTCTTGCTACAAACCTCCCAAAAATAACGTCTGAGAGACAACACCTAACTCTACCCAAGACAGAATTAATAGCACAACCAAATAAATCTCAACCCGTTCTAAGATGAGATAGGATAAAATTCTATCGAACAAAAAGTTCAGAAGAAACACTATACGGATCAGAGATCCTAAAGACAATGAATTTTTTTAAATATAATTAGGAAAACTGAAATATAAGGATCTGATTTTCAATCTTGGAGGAATTTAAAAAATAAAACAAAAAAAAAATTGCTACTATTAGTGGCCCATAGGGTCCACGTGCCACCTTTGGAGAATAGCAAATGGATAGAAGAGAAGCACACGTGGCTCTGGCCCCCTCTGTGTCACGCGTGTGGGACACGTGCGTGGAGACCCCATTAAAAACTGCTTTTGGTCAAAGTCCTAAACACACATGGATGCTCGAAATTGCACCACTTATGGAGAAAATCACAGTATTAGAGGACTTCCCTAGCGGTCTAGAGTATGCCTTAGGAAATTCAGAAGAGACATACGGGTCAATTGGGACAGGCTCATTTTTTTTCCACTTGACTGTGCCACGACTAGACCATAACAACACCATGACAGGGCCACGACTCAACCTTAACAGCCATTTTGACACTTTCTTCAATTTCTCAACCTTAACAGCCACTTGGCTACTCACCCTCATACTTATCTAAATTTAATGCAAATCGCAGCGAAAAAGTTCTGAATAAAATTAATTTCTAGTAATCACTTAATAGCATAAAAATCACAATATCCACGTCATTTATTCTTAGAATAACATTTTGTCCTTACATGCATAACCCTGCTAGTTTTCTTATATACAACATTTACAAGATTTTTCACATATCTTCTTACGGCTACCACGACTCCTTTTTCCTTTCCTAAAGTTTCTCTCCATATCAACACCGATCCCTATTTCTATTAACTAATCAAAACTTTTAGAAAGAGTACTTGGAGGGCCTCAAAGGGTTCCTTTGGGTCTCTCGAGCAACTAGGGCTCTTTATCCATGTCCATTATCAAATCCTGCAACGGAATCTACCTTATTTGTTTTCAGAGATGAGATGATATGAAATGAAATAAAAATTTTAAAAATAATAATATATTATTATAATATATTTTTTTAATATTAATTTCGTATAAGGATTTGAAAAAATTAAATTTTTTATTATATTTTGTATGGGGATTTGAAAAAGTGTAATAATGAGTTTGAGATAAGTTTGGGAGTTTTGGTTTTATCTCCCAAAGCAAATGGGCCCAATTTTCAAAAAAAAAAAAACATACAAGAATGAGATTTCTAGAGAAATTTCAGTAAATACACATTATTTAACTTTATAAAGTCATAGAGGTAACAACATATTAATATACAAGGTAAACAGTATGAACATGCATTTTATAATATACTTCATGTGACTTATGCATGACTTATGTCTCACTTACTGGATAGACTTATACCTTATGCAGACTTACGTTGTTTTCACTCTTTCTTGGACAGACTTATACCATGCATGAACATTCATCATCATTATCCGTGATTGGGTTATAGAATTTTCATCATTATTACTCGTAGTTGGGTCATATCATATTCATCATCATTACTATGGGTGCGTCATATTGCATTTTCATCATCATTACCCATGATTGGGCCATAACATATTCACTAATATTAACTGTGGCTGGGCCATAACATGCCCTTTCTTTATTTCTTAAAGGTTTGATATGACTTATGACAACATATAACATAGACTTTTCTTAAAACGGACGTCATGACTCATGATGACAGGTATGAGATAAAATACAACATGATCAATCCTTAGATTTTTGAATGTATATCTCATGGGACACATGACATATAAATCATATATTTGCATTCAACACATTATCCTTATATTAAATTACATGTACTAGATACAAGGAAATCTCAGGTTTAAGTAATAGAAAAATCTCACTTAAGCTAAACATCGAGCAAGGGTCGAGCCAAGTTTCGGTTCTGGCACTTCAATCCCAATTTCATCCTTTATTGAGTTCTTATTTCTTACAACTCAAAACATAAAATTTGTATATCTATCTAAGAATCTTTCCAAAGCCTATTGAATTACTCAAATCCAATATCAAACGAACAAATTATGTCCGATTTATCAAAATGTGTCAAATCTACCAATAATAATCCTATTAAAACAAAAATTGCTAAAGTTGGTTTATCATTTTTTTCCAAATGAAGACCTCACGTTTTCACTTAATACTCTTCATATATTAACATAGAATAAAATATATTTCTATGGCCCTACAAATTTTCCTAGTATTTTTCTATAGTAAAAACCACTCTAAAATTCAATATGTTTCAATTTAATATATAAACAAAGATTAAACTTAAATAAATATAAAAAATAATCCAATCACCAAACCATTTATTTTATGCCAAGATTAAGCTAATATATGCACTTAAAAATTTTTCCAAAGCTAGATTTGATGTGTAGGATAGGTTTTGTACCACTTCTTTCTCCAATGCTCTCAATTAGCTCTCCTTTGGTATTTAGGTGATGTGAGTGAATTTTTGAATATTTTTCTTGGTTATCTCTCACTATGGCCGACTGGTATCTCTCATGGGGAAATAAGAAAAGCCCATGCATCTATTTATAGGCATGAGAGGCTTGGGGAGCAAGGGGTTATATGTCTCCTACACTTGTGGTCTCATGATCACCCCTAATCCTATGGGAATTTGCTGATATTTTAATCTCATAGTTGAGATTAATCCATCTATAAAATGATCTTGATCAATGGCTCAAAGAATTCCAACATATGGGGGTAAAGACAAAATATTATAGGAAATCTTCCAATGGGTTATTTGGCCACCTAGTCTCCCCTAGGGGTCAGCCACGTTCTAGTCCAAATAAGTCATTGATCCAATTCAATTATTCAAAAACTCAAAACTTAAAAGTTTAGCATAATCCTTTTCAGATTCTATAGAATCACTTCATTATGAGATCATATGAGAGATATGATTAATTTATCGAAACACGTTAAAACCACCTGAGAACAACCAATCTGAGTTCTCCATTTGTTTTCCTTTGTTTTCTTACCCACCAAGGTTTCTAGATGAATTCTTATCAACTTGCCACATGTTCCCACACATTTCAAGACCTTACAAATTTTGGTAGCCAATTACAATTTTCATCACATAGTCGAACATAAGACAACTCATCTAAGTTGATTACCAGTTGACTCTTATTCCTATTCGTCCACTTTACATCAGATTTAGTCCTTGATCCAATCCTTATATTCAAAAACCTCAAACATGACAGTTATATATCTGCCTCTTAGTGTTCTATAACAATTAGAATTACCTCATTTAGACTTCATATTAATAATTTATGCTTTTTACACGAAAATACGACAGACCAATCTGAGAGTTCATTCCTGACACACCAAGTGTTTGATCTCTGGTTCTATTATGTCCTCTTTAATTTCTTCCTCAAATTTCAAAAATTTACCATTTTCTAGGTCCAAATTTAATTTCTCTAGATGGTACCTTATTACAATCCCCAAAGGTTCATCCATAATTTATCCTAGAATGCATAATTTCACCTTTTCATAGCTCACAATTATCATTTAAGTCCCAAATTCTATTTTCATGAAATGATATTTCCAATAAGTCCCTTAAAATAAATCCTCAAGAAAATATTTTAGCTCAAAGAATTTGGGCTATTATACAACTGATGGTGGGCATAGCAGGATGCCGTGCATGGGCTTGATGATGGGCACAGGACCACGCCGTGTGGCTGCACTACAAAACCCAAATAGGTGGCCTCAGCGTTGGTGTTTCATGGCATGGGCTGGAGCCATGCGTTGGATGGTATGCATGGTGTGTATGCCACTCGCTTACCTCAAGTCATGATCTGGAGCCATGCACCAGATGGCATGCCTTGTGGGCATACCACTAGCCTCGCCTGCAAGTCCTCACAAGTAGGCCCACTATTGTGGTGTCATGACTTGTCATGGGTGGTGTCGAGGTGTGGCCTAAGGCCACCACCATCATCCAAGGGGTTCTGACAAGCAGCCCCTATATGCTGACTAGTCAGTAGCCCATCATGCCTATCAACATGTCCATCAGCACGCCAACAGCACCATCAATGTGCACCAGTAGCCCAACGATGGCAATAGCATGCCTATGTAGCAGTTTATTGGCCTGGCAGCCCAGTGCCCAGGCCTATGCTTAGGCCATGCCCAAGTGCAATCTAGCTGCACCATCAGGCTGCGTGCACACCAGCTGCAAGCCATGGCCAGCACTTGGCCATACCCATGTCATTTTCCATAGACTAGCCAAGCCACTTGAAGCACACCACCAACAACACATCAGCTGTGCCCATGGCCCCACAGGCATGCCATGGCCTTTGCCTTGACATGCCCAAGTCAGCCCCACAAGCTTGCCATGACCCATGTCATGACACGCCCATGCTAGCCTCAAAGCCATGCCATGACATGCCCTTGACGTTGCTGCTGACAAGCCCAGATCGCACCGCGCGGGCCATGCCTTGAGATGGCCTGGTAGCCCTAGGAACAATGTTTCGACACTATCATCGACAGCCCTTGACAGCCTCATGGCTCTTGCCTCTCAACCCAGCAAGGTTAGTGACAATCTAACAACAGTATCCCCATGCATGCAGGAGGCCCGTAGCCCAACGCACGCTTAGCGCCTAACAAGCACCCAAGCGCATGCCAGCGCCGAGGCCCCTACCTGGGCCATATGCCCAGCCAAGCAGCTAGCATCAGTGGTCATGCCTATGTATGGGCCACCCAGCACGGTGACACTAGCACCCAGACACTTTACCTGGGCCATGCTAGCCAAACTAGCCATGTCATGGGCCATCCAAGGGCTAAGTAGGCTCTTATTTCAATTATGATTTAATTTATGTTTTCTAGTTCAATTAGGATTTAATTTATCTTTTTCTAATTCAAGTAGAATTTTATTTATCTTTTCTGGGATTCTTTCGAATCTTTGGAGCATTTAGCTCATTTTCCTAGAAAGGAACAATGTGTTTGAGAGAACATCGCGATGCACTTGCACTTGGATTTCTAGGGTGAAATTTATGAATCCCTCGAAGACGATTACACCATGCAATTCGTGAATTAGTGTGTTCCATTTATTTTTCATTCATCACCTTGCAATTCGTGAATAGATGGTGAATAACCTATCAATCTTAAGAGTAGTCTTATCTTTCAATGTTCATCTATTTTCTAATTCGTTCTTTTGCGAACTCATTTTCTCTCATATAAAAAATACCATAAGTTTTGTTCTTCATAATTTTTTATTTCCTCATATATTCAAAAATATCAAAAGGAGTGTTCCTTTCATAAATCCAAAAATATCAAAAAAGAGTCTTCTTCTAATTGCCAATTTTAGTCTAGAAAACTTTTTCCAATCACCCAAACAACCCTTGGCCAAAAAGCTATAAGCCTAGCCTTAGGGTTTCCTACACTTTGGAAACCCTAGACCAAACCCTAGAACAAATCCTAGTCCAACTAAAACACCTAGTCATTATCCAACTCCAACTCTTAATTCTTACCCAACTCCAACACCTTATCCCCTATTCCTATCCAATACAAACTCCTAAGTCATATCCTTCTTACCATAGAGCTCTAGCCACTCATTCTTATCCAACCCTACTTCCCATTAAGAATTTTACAAGTGAGGAGTCCTAACCTTATCCCATAATCTTAATCCCATACAAACTTACCCAATTCCTACAATATAGGAAGTGACCTAAACCAACTTAAACTCAACCTTTATTATACCCTAAACCTTATCCAATTATCAAAACCCTAGACCTATCTTACAATTCTCAAAATCGCCTTAAGCCTCTACTAAAACCCTAGCCTCACTACATCTTATAAACCATATACCTTATCAAAAGAACCCCAACACATAAGCCTATCCAAAAGCCATTCATTTGAGCCTTTTTTTACCATAATCTACCACTTAAATCACCATACCTTCTTACCCATATCAAAGTCATTCATAAACACCATAACTTTGTAGCCATAGGAACTCAAGAAAGTTAGAAAATGGCTTAAACCAATCAAATTGATGAGATGTGATCGTTCATTACAAATAGCTAATAGTCAATATGATCTAATTATTTAGGGACTAGATCGAGATCTTGAACAACATGCTACTCCGATCGATGTGATTCCAACACAGCTGAGAGATTGGTGCCCTAGGAGGACACTGGTGGTGCACATGTGGTAACCAACACAACGGAAGACTTCAAACTACCAACCCTGATGGTGCTTCAAGAGCTCAAAAGTTAGTCCGAGGTTCCTGTAAACACAAGACCAAAAAATGAAACAGGAGGAGGAAGAAGAAGAAGAAGAAAATTAGAGGGAGAAGAGGGGAAAGGGGGACACGAAGGAATTGAAGAAAACAGAGAAGTTGGGGGGAAAGGGAGGCAAGGCAGAAAGCACAAAAGAGAAGAAGAAAAAAAAGAAATGAAAAGAAAGAAGATGGAGAAGAATGACAAAGAAAAGGGAAGAAAAAATGGGGGAGAGGATTCTCTCCAACATTCAAACACGCAACGGCCAATTTGGTCTCTCTCTTTCCCTCTGAAAAAGAGAGAAATGAGATAGAAATTCCATGGGAGATCTTGATACTATAAATTTTGGTTTTAATATTTTTAAATTTCAAAAAAAATTCTTAATAAGAAAATCCACTATCAAGCATCCCATATGTGAGTCTAGCATTTCTCATTATATATAGAATATTGTTAATGGGCCACCTAGCGATTAGGCATCCCCGCTAGTATATATAAAATTTTTATTTTTTTAATCCAATTCTATGTTCAACATTTTTTTAATATCCTTAATCATTAAAACATACATATATATATTATATACAACTTCACTAATATTCACTTCTTTAACTATTACTTAAAACAAATAAATATAAGATTACTTAAAAAAAATACTTTCTTACCATTTAATAAAAAAACAAACAATCGGTCACTTTTTTTTATTGAAGAGTCTTTGTGGAAATGTGATTTTCCCATATATATAAGATTATTTATTTAGGAAAATACTATAGATATAAATGAATCTTGCAAAAAAATTTCACATACTCATGTGGTACACTACCAATATATCACCTGCATTTTTTTTTCTCTTTTTCTCCACTATTCTCTGTTAAGGGTGTAAAAATAAATTAGTAAACTGAAAAACCGGCTTAGACCGAGCCAGTCCGGTGGATTCCGTCGGATTTGGGACCGGTTCTCTTCTTTTAAAAATCGGCTATATCCGGTTTGGTATTGGTTTTACACTTTTTGAGACCAGATCAAACTTATTCACCTATTTATATATATTTTAATTAATTTTTAACATTATATATAAGCGTAACATACAAACTCTGACGATAACATTTTGAAGGCTGAAGATCTATGCATTTAGTGTACTAAAATTCGTAAGAGTAATAGCACATACAAACTTTTTCCATAATTCTTTTTAAAATTCTTTGTTTTAGAAGTTCAAAGGATATTCAAGTTGTTTTAACAACTTGTCTTAGCTCACTTAAATTATAAAATCTAAAATTTAAAATTTGAATTTAAAAAGAAAATTGACAAAATGAGTTTTGTAAATAAAAATATTATAAGTACATTTAATATTTAAAGTGAGCTATAAATAGTTATATCTAAAGCAAATCATTAACGAGTAGAAGTTATGTTCAGAAAAACAAAAAAGCCAATAAAAGTTCTTTGATGTGAATAATTGGGGGCGCCGGCCGCCTTTAATAATTTATGTGAATGACTCTACCACCATTATTTTAAGTCTTGCACAGTAACTTGCATAATAATTACCAGAACTATAAATTTGAGTTTCAATTGTTCTGAAATTTATAAGAAAATATATAGAATGAAGAAAATTTCAGTTCTTAACAATTTTAAAGAGTTTCTTTTATATTTCTCTCTTACAATAGTAGTTTTTTTTTTAACACGTTATCAGCACGAAGTTCTCGAAATGAATATTAAAGGTAATATTGTTAAATATTACTTGATAAAATTATACTTTTATTCTAATGATTATGTGAATATATTTCTTAGATCCACAGATTTATTTTTGTGATTTATATATATAGAAAATGTCAAATCTTATAAAATTGAGATTTGTTACTATTAACATTTCTGAAAAAAGTTATTTATTCAGGATCTTTGATGAGATCCATTTGGATATGATGAACTTGGGAGATACAATCAAAGAAGAAAATCACGTGTCCCTATAGGACCGTACTGTGTATCTCATGGTGAAATTTTTTTTTATTGTTTGAAATGTTTTAAGGGAGAAATATGAATACTAGAAGATGTAATCCTTCCAAATGATCATTATGACTTATTACACCTGAAATTGCAAGATTTTATGAGTAGTAATGAATATAATTCTGCACTCTTTAAAATCAGTTCAATATTAAAATTATGCAGTGAGAAAGTTACTAATGATGATATTTTTCAAAGAAGACATATATTATTTTCCATGTCTCGAATGTACTCCTGTAGCAGCAATATCGAGAACGAAAGTTCAACAAATATTCTAAAATTTTATTTTGATTTCTAGTGATTAAGCTAAATAATGAGTTTTTGTTAATAAATCATCAGTTACGTCCTATTAATGATATTGAATTTACACCATTCTCGAAAGTGAATGGTACATTATTTCAAAAGAACCAAGGGCGTAGATATGGTAAAAAAACCATAGAAGTGTTAGTTCTAAAAACGACAACACTAAAGATGATAATAATATACCGCATTACCAAAAGTTATACAATTCGAAAAAGGGTAAAGACCCTTAGAATAATTCTTCATAGAAAGATGAAAATATTTGTTATAGATATAGTATGATTGAACATTGGTCACATACCTGTTGTACGGCCAAACACTTGATTCACTTATACTAAACTTTTATGTATAAGCTTATTAATATTTCATCATGTTTTGAAATAATGAAATATTGGTACTTGAAGCACGACAAGAAATTACTTAGGATAATAAAACCTTGTCTAAATTTGATCTTCTTACAAACCTTGTCTAAAGTTCAAAGGATTATCTATTTGCAAAGTGATGCAAATCAATTACTTGATATTCAAGAATCTAGTTTTAAAACAACAATAGATGAGTCTAAGACACACCTGAAGTATTGAAAACTTATTGTTGCAAAAAAAGAAAGAAATTGGTGCCTCAGAAGAGATCGCACCTACAAAACAAGCAATAAGATCTATCCAAACTTTCTATATATAAAAAGAAAACCTTCTGGGGAGTACAAACCTTCAGAAGAGGTAACTCCTAAAGAGGAAACTCATGAAGAGTACAAACATTCTAAAGAGGACCCTCCTGAAAAGGAAACTCTTGAAGAGTACAAACCTTCTGAAGAGGTGTTTCATGAAACGTTTTCCCCCGGAGAGAAACAATGAGATCTCAATACATTTCATGAGTACTGAAAAAATTATGGATAGAAATAAAACTGTTATTGACAATATATTTTCATATATGATGGCCCTTGACATTAGCAGAAATAATGAAGAAAGTGAACTAAGAACCATCGAAAAATGTCGACGTAGAATGGTGGCCAAAATGAAAAGCCGAGATTGAAGCTAAATTAAACTCACTAGTGAAGCGAAATGTATTGGGACCTGTTGTTCAAATATCAAATGATGTAATACCTGTCAGATATAAATGAATATTTATATGAAAGCGTAATGAGAAAAATGAAATTATGTGGTACAAAGTATGATTTGTCGCACAAGGTTTCCTGGAGAAACTCGAGATTAGTTATGAGGAAACATATTTCCTTGTTATGAATATAACCACATTCATATTTTTAATCAGTTTGGTTATTACAAAAAGATTAGATATGCAGTTGATGGAGGTGGTCACTGCATATTTATAAGGATCATTAGATCATGACATACAATACTTGAAGTATTTAATCTAAGTACATTTAGGAGTATCCACTTTATAAAATTTCAAAGATCTTTATATGAGTTAAAATAATCTAGATGCATGTGGTATAATTGAATCAATGAATATCTATTAAAAGAAGAATTAAGAATAATCGTATATGCCTATGTGTTTTTATCAGAATTCGGATTTGCCATTATTATAATTTACGTTGATGATTTACCTTGTTAGAACTCCTGAAGAGATTATAAGGATTACTATAAATTCAAGGAATGCATTTAAAAAAGAATCTTATTATTTAACTGCTAGATGAGCTATAAAAATTTGAAACTTCTAGTCTCATCTCTCAAATATATTTTTGCTCTTCAGAAAGCGACATGACATGCTTATCTAAAGGATTGGGCAGTCAAAATGAAGAGGTAAGTAAGGATTTTAAATCCTTATTCTCTTATTTTAAGTCTGCAATTTTTCTGTCTGCAATTTTTCTGTCAAACTCTTTTAACGAGTCGTTGAAGTACAGAAACTTTCTCGTTAAACTTCTCAATCTAACGATTTTTAGATTGTAACTGGCTGAAAAATCCAACAATAGAGGAGGAGTATCGAGTGCCGAGAGTCACCAGCTCATAAACGGCTTCACGATCTGACTTATTAGCTAGATCATTCACTTGCTGCAACATGATACCCACAGAAGGTGCAGGAACAATTTGTAACTGAGGTGAAGGATACATCATATGTTGAAAGAAAACTGATGAGCCATTGAAAATTTGTAGAATAAGAATGCAGATGCAGATGAATTATAGATATAAGAAGAAAATTTGATGCGAACTAATTGAAGCTAAAGATGGTTTTTATAAAGATGGAAATAATAACAAGACAAACCATCATCTCTTCAAATCTCACTTAGTCAAGATTACAAGATATGCTGGATGTATAATTTCAAAAGTCAGAGAGATTAATTGCAGCTATCCTGATTTTCTTGTAAACGCTGAACCTCTACCGTTAGCTGCTATTGTTGACTTTGTATTTGAACTCTCTCTCATTCCAGCTCTTCTATTCATGTTTTCAGGTTACGAGAATACCAGTCTACAAATTTCTTTGGCTCCTTGTTTTCTTGTCTTAAATTTATATTTTTCTATATTTAATTGCAAGCGTTTGATACAACGCAGATATTTGATTTTTAAGATGATCAATCTTACTTGCTCTAGCCAGTAGCCTTGAGACATGGTTGTAAGAGAGACAGCATATTGAATACTGAGGGTTTTTGATGCTGCAACAATATCAAGATCAGTTTAACTAAAAAGATATATCTCTGCTCCTATCATGGTATTTATAGTCTTAGGAGAAAATATGAGTAGTTGAAGTATAAAATGTTCATAGTTCAAATCTGGGACATTAGAATTTCTATTAGACATAATATTGTTCTGGATGGACAACTGGATCTATGAAAAATGTGAGATTTTTTTTTTTGGAGTAAATCAAGGGTAAAATGGTTATATTTAATATCAATCCGAACCTTTTAAATCTCTTCAAGATCTTGTTTGTTAACAATGTCAAGCAGATTTGATTTTCCGCCAAACCCATAAAATTAGATCTCAAGTTTTTACAGATTTTATCATATATAGATGGTTTCCAATGCTCTTTCTGCCTTATATAAACAAATTCTCTCTAATAACGTCGAATAAGGGAGAGAAAATTTTAGATAAAAATATTAACATGTTCTCTCTAATGCATTATTTTTGAAATCATGTTTGAATTCTTAACCTTGTTATATATGCTGAAATCATGTTTGTTTATTATTTGAATGACTGATGCATATTCTCTTGAGGAGTTTAAGTATTAATGCAGGTTATATTTTAGATCCACACAAAAGTATATCTCAAGCTGAATATTTATTTACTTATGGAAATACTGTCATATCATCGAGATCTGTTAAGCAGATACTATCTGCTACATCTTTAAATCACTAAAAAATTATTGCAATTCTTGAAGCAAGTCGAGAGTGTATTTGGCTAAGATCAGTGATTCAACATATCCAAGAAAAGTGTAATCTTCCAATGATCGATAATAACCCAACAATTTTATATGAAGATAATACTACTTGTATCATTTAAATCAAAAAAAGATATATTAAAAATACGATCAAGTGATAATCTTGCAGATTTATTCATCAAGGCATTACCAACTGCAACATTCAAGAAAATTATGCAGAACATTAGAATATGAAAACTCAAAGATCTATCGTCATACACTTTTTAGGAGGAGTAAATGTCCTGAAAATTTGTGCTGATTGTACTCTTTTTCCTTCGCTGAGATTTTGTTCCGCTGGATTTTCTTTTGCAAGATTTGAGGCAATCTTAAGGCACTTGGAGATACATAAGAATACTATATTGTTTTTTCCTTCGTCATTGATTTTTCTTCCCGTTGGATTTTTTCTTAATAAGTTTTTAACGAGGCAGATTCTTTATAAATGGTCATTCAAGAAGTAGTGTTGTGAATAATTGGGGGTGACGACCGCCCCCCAAATAATTTATGTGAATGACCCCACCACCATTATTTTAAGTATTGCACAGTAACTTGCATAATAGTTTCAAAACTTATAAATGGGCCTAATAGGCTAAAATAAAATAATGACCCAAATTCAAATAATAAAACCACCAAACCACCCATAAGTTCATAACTACAAAAATAGCCACCTAATTTAAAACCTAAAACTACTCAAACCAATCTAATACTTCATTCCAATATTCCTCTTCCATCCCCTTTTAAAGAAACCTTGTCCCCAAGGTCCTTCAAAATTTAATTGTTCGACTTAATAATTATGGATGCTTAAAAGAAAAAATAATAATATTAATAATAATAATACACTTACTGGGATTACGGATGCTTAAAAGCAATGTGGGCTTAAAAGCAAGTCCCACATTGCTTAAATTTCACTATTATATTACCTTGGTCTCCTATATAAAGATTGGCTTAAGAGATCAAGGCAATTTATTAACTTGAATTCCACTTCAAGTTTATCAAATTGTAAATATTTGTATATAATTTATGGCTATGCAAATTATTTATATAAATATATAAAATAATTTTTTTAAAATAATGAAGATGCGGACTAGGCCCCACATGGTTCATCCCGCCCCCCTGCCTCGCTTGGGTTTCTCATGCAAGGCAGGGGGCCTGCCCCCACATGGACGAAATGGGGTAGCCCGCTTCTCCTTGCAGAGGTGGGGTTAAGAGGCGGGCAAGCAGGGTATGGATACCCCAATGCCCACCCCTACTTTATCTGAATGAAACCCAAGCGTCACCAAAAAAATTTAAGATGATATTGATGCCATGTTAGGAAAAAAAAAATTAAGAGAGCTAATTTCGAATATAGAAGAAACTATAAACGCCCACGTAAAATAAAGAAGAAAAATTATATTGTTACGTCGGTGGATAAAGCACATTTAGTAAAGTGTTTACATAATATAATTTGATTTAAAAAGTAATTTTAAAATTTGAATTTTACAAATCAAAAAATGTGGATGTGAATGGTATGCTTTTTAATACTATTCATTACTTTATTATTACTTTTCGATCAATTTATAGGCCCCGTGGTTGGGACCCTGCCGCCCCTTTGAGGCCATGGGATTTTTTAATTAGAAAAAAATATTAAAATTTTAAAAAACTAGATATATTTTATCTACATACATTCTTTTATTTTTTGTATAAAAAAAATGAATTGCAAATTTATTATTATTATTATTAATAAATAATAATAATAAAATAATAGATAATAATAAAGTATTAAGAAAATACTCATTGCCAAACATAACATTTTTGTTAGAGGATTCTCAATGAGAATTTAGATATTAAACCTCATTTTAAGTCTACACTAGATTGTTCAAAGGATTTTCCTGGGGGCTGGTTCAGCTGCCCCCCTTAGGAAAAATAGTCCCTGCTACTCCTGGTGGTGGTGGGCGACACCGCCCATGCCATCGGAACCGGCTTCCTTCGGTGACCTCATCCCTACGACGGCGACCCCTGATAACCTACACATTCTCTCGGCAGCTTTAAACCCAAAATGGGTCCATTAGCCGGAGGGAGCTAGTCCCAATGGCATGAGCGATGTCAACTACTGCCATCGGCGGTGATTCTGTTGGGCTAAGGGCTGAATCCTCCCATAAAATCATCCTCATTTTATTTTTTTATTATATTTTTATTTTTTGATTGTGTTTTCTTCATTTTATTTTTTCATTGTATTTTTTTTCATTTTATTATATTTTAAAAAAAATTATTGTGTTTATTAGCTAGGCTATTTTTGACTCTAGGGACAGCCAAACTGACCCAGCATCACCCTTGTTCAAAAGCCAAATAATTTAACTTTTGTGAATAGTAAACTCAAATCAAATGTCAAATATGGCCAATCCAAGACATTGGCCAAATCTTTATTTTATTTATCTTTTTAACTTACACTCTCTTCCTAGTTTTTATATAGAGAAAATTAAGTTAGTAAAAAGATATAGTTAGATGAAAAATAAGTAGAAATAATATTTTTTAAATAAAAATATTAAAAAATTAAAAAATAGTGGTATATGAAAGTTGAGAGGTTGTATAGAACTTCCCATAAAATATTTATAGCTGAAAGTTTCAAATTATGATCACTCATATATATGATTTTGTTACTCTTATGCAACGTGAAATGTATGACATACATAATATGTATATAATTATAAAAAGTTAAACATATCCATGATGCAGAACTAACATGATTATGGACTATTGATAAATGACATGCTTGTATAATTCATGACATACGTGGTTTGTAGAAAGAGGCTATTAAAGAATAAGCTTTAATAATAATCTATAGGCTATTAAAGAATAAGCTTTAATAATAATCTATCTAAACTATGTAAAAACCCGACCCAAGATATTTAATATGAATAATTTTATTGGGCCTAATTTAGGTTTAATGAGCCGTATATTAGGTTCAGGCCATTTTAAATAAGCTCATTGGCTATTATTTGTTGAGGTCTTTATCATGAATAGACTAAATTAAACTATATAATAAATTTTATTTATTTAATTATATTTTAAAATATTATTTTTTTAAAATTAAATAAATGCTCTGAGGTCATCTTCCAGACTTCTAACCTCAGTCCATTTTCGATTCACGTTTCAAACATTTCCCTCTCTCCATTCTATCTCCTACCACTTTTTAGTCTCTATCCACATTTTTGCTCTCCCAGTCAATTTCTTTAAATTGCTGGTTCCATAGCCAAGTTAATAAAACATGGGCATGACGTGATAGGCCGGAATAATTTCGTTATTTTCTAATGATTCCTCTACAGGTTAGACGTGGCCCAAGAAGTTTGTTGGACACGATGTATATTTTCTCCCTTGTGTGTTTCTTTTAAAAGCAATTTGAGTTATACAAGAAACTAAAATAAAATAATGAAAAGGTTGGGGCCCTTCCTGTTGCAAAAGCTCAAGGGCAAAGGGATGCCCTCCCACTGAGGAATGGGGTCCATTCCTGATTAGCAAGGGCAAAGAGAAGAAAACCCGAGCCTATAAGAAATAACTGCTAAGAAGTCTAGCGAGACACATAGGAGGCGAGAGGCATAGAGAGTGAGAGCCGAGAGAGTAGCAACTACGAGTGGGCGAGGGGGGGATGACTAGCGTGGAAGGTCACAGGAGGCTTACAGGGAATTTGGCAAGAGATGACCAACATAGAAAGCCAAGCTGCAATTCAGACAATCAACAAATGCAGACATTCCTATTATGCATTAAATGCGAAAACTTGCCATGGCTACAATGCATTAAATGCGATGTTTAGCGAGGGTGCCCGAATTCCTTAGCATGCCAATTCTGGGCAGGCATTCCCTCACTGCATTAAATACAGGTTAGGAGCTCGAACATGCCCCTGTGATAGAGGGATGGGTTGATATATCATGGAAGAGGGGACATCATGCCACGATAAAGTCCAAAGGGCTTGAAGATCTACTCAAAGTCAAAAAAAGAACAATGAATTGACGGGACAACAAGACAACCGTCACGGACACCCGAACGACTTGATCAGGGCTAGCCAAGCCCTATAAATAGCCAGAGATCCTGTCATACAAAGGTTATGTGATCATCTCTCGTACTCTTACATCCCTATTACCTCCTTATATACAAACGAACTTAAATATCGGAGCTGTCTCAGAGCGTTGTAACCCCCACTCATCTACCCTTATAGAAGCAGGTATCGTTTGGGTCTCGCCTTAGAGTTGAGGTTGCGGAATACGACAACAACAGTGGCGCCGTCTATGGGATCTATATAGACGTAACATGTACTCCATATGCCAACAATGACGCAGCCCCAAGCAACCCATATAGAAGAACTCAACGATAACGCAATAGAGGCCAGACTTGCAGCGATGGAAGAAACAATCAGAAAGCTGACGAAAGAAAACGAGAATTTGTGGAAGAACGACGAGGAACGCACAACCTACCATGAACCATCCGCCGAAGAGCATGCAAGCACTCGGCTAGAAGAAAAGGCTCTTGACCAGGCAGAAGTAGAGAGGCGCAAGCTGCACCAAGAGCTCAAGGAGCTGAGGGATACATACGAGAAAATGACAAAACTAATTGAGGCACCGTCCATAACCGACCAGGTTTACAGCTGTTTTGGAACGCCATACAATGCTAACATGATGGCGGTCCCCTTCCTGCCAAAGTTCAAGATGCCCCAAATGGAGCTGTATGACAGAGGAAAATACTTGTTCGAGCACTTAGAAGCATATAGGACACACATGAGCCTTGACGACTACTTGGACGAAGTGGCATGAAGAGCCTCCCCCTCACTTTGAAAGGGGTGGCGAGGGACGATCAATAACTTCAATTGTTTGGCCCGTCTTTTCCTAACCCAATTCTTGGGCAGCCGCAAGAGGAAATGCCTGTCCGCCTACCTCTTCACAGTCAAGCAGCACGATTGGGAAAATCTGAAGAACTACCTCTTATGATTCAACAAAGAACGAATGACCACGGACCACCAGGATTTGAAAATCACCTTGGCTGCCCTCCTGGGTGGAATATGCCCTAAAAATCCCTTCATGGCGGAGATCGCGCAGAAGACCCCAGCAACCTTGGCGGAGTTCATGGACCAGGCAGACGGATACATAAACACAGAGGACACCCTCTAAGCCCTTACCGCACCTCGGCATGAGGAAGTGGAGCAGGCAGAAGCAAGGGCTGCGAACCAGCATGAGGGCTCCTCAAAGGATAGTAAAAGGCAAGAGGGACTCGAGCCTATGGCACAACGGGACCGCCCCAACCAGAGGCCCCAGTAACACCTCCATACTAGCTTGGCAGTCGAGAGTGGGCTGGGTCCCAGTCTCAGCAGAGATTACGTGTGGCAACCGCCCACAATAATGTACTGTGAATGTCACCAATTTGGAGGCCACATCACCCAAGACTGCAAGGCACTCAAAAAAATAAGGCGGGAAGACGATCTTGGGGGTGCCAGGTATGAGAACGGCCACTTACCCGATAGGCATAGAACAACCCTACGTGAGTAACAACAGAGGCAGGATGACTATCAGAACTAGACCAGGGAAGGGTAACCAAGGGACAAGATCAGAACAATCGCAGGGGGAATCTCAAAAGGCGGGACAACCTCGTCATCAAGGAAGACGTATGCGCAAGTAACACATTACGGGGAGATATACGCCTCCAATTATGCTCACATAGGGGGCCAGGCTAGCCGAAGCTCCATAATCACCTTCGACAAGCAAGATGAAGCAGGGGTGCTCCATCTTCACGATGACCTGTAGGAAGTGACCCTACAAGTCGCCAACTTCACTACCAGGAGGATCCTAGTCGATAACGGAAGCTCCACAGACATCCTGTACTAAGAAGCCTTCACTAGAATGGGAATCGAGCATCATCGATTATGACCCGCCCTAACCCCTCTCAGGGGCTTCACTGGTGATGTAATCCAATCAGTTGGGATGATCACCCTCCCAGTGCTGGCCGAGACAGCCCTGAAGAAAGTCATGGTCATGATAGACTTCTTGGTAGTCAAAACCCCGTCATCATACAATGCAATCCTAGGATGCCCCACATTAAATTGATTGAAAACGGTCACTGCAACGTTCTACTTAAAAATGAAATTCTCAACTAGTGAAGAAACGAGAGAAATTCGGGGCTAGCAATTCCTCACACGAGTGCTATACTTGTGAGCTAAGGCACAAATGTCGGATGATAGCCATTGTCAAAACGGGCAAGAAGGCAACCAGTCTATCCACTCCCTTACCTCTGACAAAGTGGGATGATAAAGTACGAGACGAGTAGTCCTTCAGGCAAGGCGAACCTAACAAGCAACTAGAGTTGATTGCCCTCACTTCGGCCAAACCGGAACAAAGAGCTCAAGTAGGCACCAAATTGGCCATGAATTTGAAGGCAAACCTGTCGAGCACCAAGATGTCTTTGCCTTGGACCCATGAGGACATACCTGGGATAGACAACTCTATGGCCGGACATAGACTGAACATTGATCCTGGTGCCCAGAGAGTCAAGCAAAGAGGAGTAACTTGTGTACAAAAAACGGTGCGGCCATAGTCGAGGAAGTCAATCACCTCCTTGGCAGCTGGATTCATCAAGTCCACTACCCAAAGTAGCTCTCCAATGTAATACTTGTAAAGAAAGAAAACGACAAGTGGTAGATGTGCATCAACTTCACAAATCTCAACAAGGCGTGCCTAAAGGACAGCTTCCCCCCGCCTCGAATCAACCTAATTGTCGATTCCACTGCAGGCCACCCTCTTCTCGTCTTTATAGATGCCTACTCAAGATACAATCAGATAAGGATGAGTTCGAAGGACGAGGAAAAGATGGCTTTCATCGCAGACAGAGGGCTCTATTGCTACAAGATGATGCCCTTCGCGCTCATGAATGTAGACCCCACTTACTAGCGATTAGTGAACCACATGTTCAAAAAACAAATCGAACGTAACATAGAGGTTTACGTCGACGACCTTTTGGTTAAGAGTGGTTGACCTAACCAACACCTTGACGACTTGTAGGAGGCCTCCACTATCCCCTACCAATACAAGATGAAGCTCAACCTTGACAAGTGTACTTTCAGTGCACTTTATCGATCTCCCCAAGTGCAGGAGGCCTCCACTATCCCCAAGTGCAGTCTCGACAGTCTTGACAAGTGTCCTAGAAATTCATGTACTACGTCAACCGAGCCCTCCACGCCACCAAAGCTAGATACCCACAGCAAAAAGTGCTGGTCTTCGCCCTGGTCATCGCAGCCAAGTGACTCCGGCCCTACTTTTAGTCCTATGGCATCCAAGTGCTCACAGATTAGCCTCTAAAATCCATAGCAGAAATCAGACACTTCAAGAAGGCTGGCTAAGTGGGCAATTGAGCTTAGTGAATTCAACCCAAGGTACGTCCTGAGAACAGAAATCAAAGGACATGCACTTGCAGACTTTATCGCGAAAGTCAATGGCTTCCTTGAAGAACTACCCCCCCACCCCAAGGTCAACTGTGGACAATCTACATTGACAGATTAGTGGAGGCGTGGTGCTACACATCCTGACAAGCAAGGGAGAGCAGCATGATCATGCAATCAAGCTCACCTTCAAGGTCACTAATACCAAAACAGAGTATGGGTTGGAGGAGCTAACAGTGGCACAACTCCTAGGAGCAAAGAAGGTAGAAGCGCGCGCAGACTCCCAAGTCGTGGTTAACCAAGTCCTAGGAGTCTTCAACACTAAAGGGGAGCGAATAAAACAATACCTCCATTTGGTGTGCGAGGCCCGTGACCACTTTCAATACTTCAATATGCAACAACTTACGAGGGCAGACAACCATCAAGCCGACCAGTTGGCAAGGGCTGCCTCAAGTCAGGAAGGCTTTACCTTCCCAAAGCAAGCCGAGGTGAGGGTGGTTGACACACCCTCAATAAGAGCAGAATTATCAAATGTGGCAATCCGCCCTCCCGAATGGGCACAATAAATAGTGGTGTACTTGCACGAGGAAAAGCAACCTGCCAACCTGACCGAAGCACGAAAGATCCGAAACAGGGCCGTAAGGTTCACACTGCTTGAGGGGGTGTTGTACAGTAGGGACTTCTCCAAACGTCTCCTCAGGTGCCTATCCACAGAGGAATCTCGATACTTATTGGTAGAGATACACGAGGGGATCTGCGAAAGCCACTTAGGAGGGTGAGCCTTAGCTACGAAGTTGACCAAGGCAGGTTATTATTGGCCAAGCACGCTCAGAGATGCAGAGGAACTCACCAGTAAATGTGCACGATGCTAAAAGCACACCATCGTGCCCCACTACCCATTAGAAGAGCTGACCTCCGTCATAGCACCATGGCCCTTTGCCTTGTGGGGATTAGACCTCATAGGCCTTCGGTCAGTGGTGACCGGGGTGAGGCCAAGTTTGTTATGATTGCAGTCAACTACTTCACCAAGTAGGTCGAAGTAGAGGACCTCACAAGCATCTCTTCCCACACAATCACCAAGTTCTTGTAGAAATCAATTGTTTGCTGAATCAGAATTCCCCGAAGCCTCATATCTAACTGCTCCCATTATCAAGAATAGTGTGCCAAGCTGAAAATTAAGGTGAAGTATTTTTCGCCAGGCCACACTTAAGTCAATGGACAGGCAAAGGCAACAACAAAACTATCATGTCTTTACTCTAAAAGAGGCTAGGATCACACAAAGGAGAGTCGGAACATGTGCTCTTGGGCGTCCTATGGGCGTATAGAACGACGGTCTGAATGCCAACAAGAGAAACGCCATTTGCCTTTGCCTATAGGAGAAAGGCAGTGATACCCACAAAGATAGGGGTGCCCACCCTCTGAATCCAACACTTCGATTCAACCACCAACAACGGCAGGTTAGTAGAGCAACTTGACCTTCTTGAAGAAAGAAGGGCGGATGCAGCAATACAGACATCATACCATGAGCATAAGTCCGAACAATACTGTAACAAGCGAGTCAAGCCACCAACGTTCAAACCGAGCGATTTAGTCTTTAAGACAAATGGGAGTAACAACATAAGATAAGCGAAAGTTGGGGTTGCGATGGGAAGGTCCTTACATTCTAACCTCCAACAATTGGTCGGGGTCATAACTACTCAAGGATAGTCATGGTAAGGAACTTCCCCACCCGTGGAACGCAAAACACCTGAAGAAGTACTATGCATAATAAAATGACTTCACATAGAAGCCTTGTGTTCTACTTATGAAATCGGAACGAAGAAATTCTCAATTCCCCAATTTTTAGTTAAACAAGGCATGCATTCCACGGGGCTGAGTCATGGGCCATCATACACTCCTAAACCCACGTATCATAGTTCGCCCAGAGGTCGAGGCTCGAGGCTCGAGGCTAAAGCCCCAACCTGAACACATTCGTAAACCCTCTTCTTCTCCCCATCAGCAAAGGCAAGTGAATCGTGATGTTGGGTCATGGGCCCTCGCCCACTCTTAAACCTGTGCATAATAGTTCACCGTTCACCCAGAGGTCGAGGTGGCTGGGGCCCTAGCCAAAGCATATTCATAAACCCTCTTCGCCTCCCATCAGTAAAGGAAAGTGAATCACAAGTTTGAGTCATGGGCCTCGCCCCCTCCTAAACCTACGTATCATAGTTCGCCCAAAAGCCAAGGCTTGAGACTAAGTCCCCAGTCCGAGCACACTCGTAAACCCTCTTCGCCTCATCAGCAAAGGTAAGCGAATTGTAGGGTTGAGTCATGAGCCTTCGCCCACTCCTAAACCAGCGCATCATAGTTCCCCTAGAGGTCGAGGCTCAAGGCTAGGGCCCCAGCTCGAGCACACTCGTAAACCTTCTTCACCTCCCATCAACAAAGGCAAGCGAATCGCAGGGTTGAGTCATGAGCTCTCGCCCACTCCTAAACCGAAGCATCATAGTTCATCCAGAGATCAGGGCTCAAGGCTAGGGCCCCTCGAGATCATAGTTCGTCCAGAGATCGGGGCTCAAGGCTAGGGCCCCAACTCGAGCATACTTGTAAACCCTTTTTGCCTGTTTGTCAACAAAGGCAAGCGAATTACGAGGTTAAGTCATGGGCCCTCAAGGCTAGGGCCCTAGCTCCAGCATACTCGTAAACCTTATGTGCCTTTCACTCAACTCCCTCAACAGGCACTCAAATCATGGAATTAAGTCTCGGGCTCTCACCTATCCCTAAAACCATGCAACCAGACCAAGGCTACGAACAATGGCAAATGGGAAAACGAAGACCCTTATCAAAATCACTATTGAAGTACCTCCAATAGGGATTCGCAAGGTACCAATGGCATAATAGGGGTGCAGGAAGGGTGAGACAATGTAGATAGCGTAGACACCAAGGGCTAGGTTACAGGGATCCATACATTGTAGGACAAAGGAGGGATTGCAACACCTCCTCCCTCAACCTTCTAAGGCCTTCCACGTAGCCATAACCCCAGGTAGAGGCGCTAATGATATGGGATTGGGCTACTTGGGGCCTAAGGGCCTCTAGCTCTGCAGCAGCCTCGTCCAGGGCTGCCCGGGCCTCGTTCAGCTCACTTGCAAGGGCTTCATGTTTTTGATTCAACGCATCCAGACTGGTTCAGAGGGTCTCGATCTCAACCTCCCTAGCAAACCGCTCCCACTCAAAGACCACTATGTTTATCTGCAAGGACCTAACATCTTGAGTAGAGGCAGCAAGGTCATTCTCGAGGCGAGCCATCTCTAATTCTAACAACTTAGCTATTATCTTTTCAACTTTCTCTTTTCGACGACTGGAAAGGAGAGAGTGTAGGAAGGACTCTGGTCTGGGGTGTGGTAGAGAGGACTCTCAAGTGGGGAGCATGAGGCGGGCCCTTATGTAGTGGTGTGTGAGGATGGCTTTCATGGGGAGTATGAGGATTCTCCCGATGGGCTTCCAAACCAGACTCCATCTTCTAGGTCGCCTGAAATTAGGGAGATTCATCTTTAATGATCACCACATCCACATTTAGGGCCA
This sequence comes from Platycarya strobilacea, assembly GCA_036898215.1. Lineage (NCBI taxonomy): Eukaryota > Viridiplantae > Streptophyta > Magnoliopsida > Fagales > Juglandaceae > Platycarya > Platycarya strobilacea. Next base: position 25,344,850 of record CM072555.1, on the reverse strand, counting down.
CAACGGGCGCTTGCTGAACGTGGCGACCCAAAGGCCCTCCTTCATTGGTCAAATAGCAGTCACCCCCGATCTTGCCATTTGGAGGGACCCCACCTTCATTCTTTGCCTCAGCCTCGACCTTGGCCTGTCCTCCTATGCCTTCCCTGCCAGTCAGGCCTCCAGCCCCTACTTTAGCGTGGGAAGCCCCTTGTCCTCATTTAGTCCTCGACCGTTTCTCCACCTGGCCCTTTGTTGTGGTCCAACTTCACGCACCTCGCCGCCCTTGAGTGGGCGTCATCGCCACCATACTGTGGCCTGGGCCCACCCTCAGAATTAAAGTGAGCCACCAAGGCGTGGGTAGAGGGGGAAACCTCTGGCTTCTCTGAGAATCTTTGCATAGCGGTATCCCGGTCCTGCTGAGCTTGAACAAAGCCCTGTGCAATGGAATTGAAGACAAAGTACCCACGACAAAGGGCTAGGGATGAGCCAAGGCATGGAGGAAGGCAAGCTTCACCTTATCAACCTCACCCTCACTAGCCGCTACTGGCTCAAGATGGGCTTTGGCCCTTACAAGGGTAGGCGAGTGAGACAAAATCCCTGCAACGATCGCCATTCTACTCTATTCTTCTACACCCAAGTGTGTGAGGCATGGACGAGCTCGGCAAGCTTTGGCATTAGTGTCTGCCATTAATCTCCTTGTTTTCTCAAGGATCGCCACTTTGGCATCATCCTTGGCCCTTTGATTCTAGGAAAGTGGGGTCGGACTAAAGCCTGGTGACAGGGGAGTTGGACATTGGCAGAGTCCCTAATAGCAGCTTCTCAACTACGGCGAGCCTTGGACCGCCTCTCTATAAGTTCACTTGCAGCGGCAAGGCTGCAAGCTTTGCGCATCGTCACTAGAACCCCTAGGACTATCTAAAACTCTGCCCAACCACTCCTCGGCTCGACCAAGAATGACAGGATGTTCGGGCCCAAGCAAGAACAATGGTGTGCCGAGCATTCTCATGGGCATTGAGTTGAATGTTGAATAAAGAAGCGGGCAGGAACTCCCCCCAATTAACTTGCATCGAGAACTACCCCCGAAATTTGTCATTGGTGAACTCCCAACCTTCCCCCGAAACATAGAAGAGCTTCTTCTTGTAACACAACTTTTCTAGGCCATCCGTTGCCTGAAAACCAGCTTGATTCCCCTGGCACTGGAGGAGGCGATAAAAAGAGAAGAACTCCCGGGTTGTCAGGTCTGGATAGACATCGCCCGACTCAAGGAGGGCAAGGCAGAAGACAACGCAACTCACCAGCAACAGGTGCCAAGCACAGGTAAAGGAGGACCTCCCACATCGGACAGATAAAGGGGAGGCAAAGTCAATTGTCGATCATGTGCTTGAACAACCAAACATGATTGATCTTCCCCTCTGCATAGCAGAGAAGGCCTTGAACGGGCTCCATGACAACAAAGGGAGGAATTTGATGCTTGATCCAAAGCTCCTGGACGTCGCCCACTGAGAATGACGCCACCCATGTATGCCTAAGGAAACGAGTAGGAGCTGGAGCTACCATTGTTAATGAAAAAGAAGAAGAGGGAGTAAGGGAGAAGAAAAAGGTCTCGGGATGATGGAGCAGGGAAGGAGGAAGTAAGGTCTTAAAGGAGAAATATAGAGTGACTAGCAAAGTGGTGAAAGTGACTCTCGAAGGAACCCACCCCCTATTTATACTCGTCAGGAAATTAATTCCCGCGGGAAACGAAGTGAATTAATAGCCCACGTAGTGTACACTGACCATCGGAAAAGCAGGGCTCCTAACGCGTGGTAAAAAGGGGCCAATGGGGCCCAAAGAGCATACGAGAACCCCGGAGACTGTGATGATTGGCCCAGTGGAGAAACGACCAAGGACTAGGCGAGAACAAGGGGCGAGGTACCTTCCCATGCTGAAGTGGGGGCTAGAGGCCTGACTGGCAAGGAAGGCATAGGAGGACAGGCCAAGGTCGAGGCTGAGGCTAGGAATCAGGGTGGGGTTCCTCCGAATGGCAAGATCGGGGGCAACTGATGTTCAACCAATGAAGGAGGACCTTTGGGTCACCACGTTCAGCGAGCACCCATTGTGACCCCAAATGTGGACGTGGTGATCATTGAAGATGAATCTCCCTAATTTCAAGCGACCTAGGAGATGGAGTCTAGTTTGGGAGCCCATTGGGAGAATCTTCATACTCCCCATGAAAGCCATCCTCACACACCTCCGCATGAGGGCCCGCCTCATGCTTCTCTACCTGAAAGCCATCTCTACCACACCCCAAACCAAAGTCCTCACTGCACTCCTCTTCAGTCATCGAAAAGAGAAAGTTGAAAAGATAATAGCTAAGTTGTTAGAATTAGAGATGGTAAGGCCCAGTTATGGTCCCTTTTTATCACCCATATTGTTGGTATGCAAGGCAGATATGAGTTGGCATATGTGTGTTGACTATATGACACTTAATCAAAAGAAAGTGCGGACAAGTTTTATATTCTAGTTATTAACGAGTTACTGGATTAGTTGTATTGGTTGGTAATAATTTCTAGGTTGGATCTAGATTCAGTTACCGCCAAATCAAGATGGTACTAGAAGATGTAGAGAAGACAACATTTAGGACTAAAGATGGATACTATTAGTTCCTTCTTACGCCCTTTGGGCTAACAAATGCATCGTCAACTTTTCAAGAATTGAGAAACGATATTTTTAGGCCATATTTAAGAAGATTTGTGCTGGTTGTTTCGATGACATACTCATTTACAGTAAGGGTTCGTTAGAGCACCTTTAACTTTTAGAAAATGTTTTGAAAATTGTTTCAAACACGAGGGTTGTATGCAAAACTATCCAAATGTCAGTAAGGGTGTTGAAGATTGACTATTTAGTGCATGTTATCAATGAAAAAGGGTGGCAGTAGATGCAAAAAAAGTGGCAGCTATGTTAGAGTGGCCCAAACCAATAAATGTGAAGTCATTGAGGGGGTTTTTTGGACTGGCGGTTATTATCGTAAGTTCCTAAGCGAGTATGGAGCTACTGTAGGCCCTCTTACAGATTTAATTGAAAAGAACTCATTTGTGTGAACTGAAGAATTTGTGGAGGCCTTTAACAAGCTGAAAGCAGCTATTACTCAACTCTCAGTTCTCAAACTTCCATATTTTTTCCAACTTTTCACTATTGATTGTGATGCAAGTGAAAGAAGTATGGGTGTAGATTTAATGCAAAAGAGGCAGCCTTTAGCTATATGAGTAAGGCACTTATAGGGAAGGCCCTCCTCCTCCTCTCCACTTATGAGAATGAGCTCTTGGTCTTGGTCATGGCAGTTGGAAGTGGTGACTTCACCTTTCAGGCCAACCTTTATTGTGAAGACTAATCAACAGGCTTTGAAACGCTAAAATAGAGTGAGAATGGTCATCAAACAAAAGTGGGTTAGTAAGCTAATGAGATACGACTTTGTGGTTCACCATAAAAAGGGTAAGGAGAATAAGGTGGCTGATGGATCCGATTCGAAGGGAAAGGGTGTAGTAAAAAAGGATGGAGATATTATCATTCTTTTATCCCGAATGGTTGGAAGAACTTAAGGCTAGTTACACTAACTCAGTTGAGTTGCAGGAGTTAATTACGAAGTTACAGGTTCCTATTAATGAGTTAAAGGGGCATCAATTACAACAGGAATTGGTCATAAAAAAAGGGCGGACTCTGTTGGTAGTTGGGTCATCTTTTGCTAAAAAAATGCAATACATTCATGATAATTCAATGGGGGCACTTAGGATATCTAAAAACCTACGAAAGGGTCAAAATTGAGTTTTATTAGGAAGGAATGAAGAAAGATATTAAGAGGATTGTACAGGAACATGACACTTGTTAAGGTGTGAAGTTTGAAACAATACCACTAGCAGGGTTGCTAAAAGCCTTACTCATGCCTCGGTTAGCCTGACAGTCATCTCTATGCACTTCATAGAGGGGCTACGTACAATGTCTACAGTGTCTACGTACAATGTCAAACACAATGTCTACAGGGTTACAATGTCATACTGGTAGTGGTTGACAGATTCAGCAAAAATGGAAATTTCCTAACATTATCATATCCCTATACAATGACTACAGTGGCCAGAATCTTTACGGATAATGTTTTTAAATTGCATGACCTACCCAGATCCATTGTGTTTAACAGGAATCCAATTTTAGTAAGCTCTTTCTAGGAGTCTTTTTTTTTTTAACTAAAGGGACTCATCTTGACACAACTCGGCCACCTCAATCAGAAGTCAAACTGTAGCCTTAAATAATAAGTTCTTGGAGACATATTTAAGGTGCTATACAGGGAAGAAACCACAAAAATGGGCTTAGTGGCTTGCATTGGCTGAATGGTAGTACACCCTTTTGTATCACTCGCCCACCAAGCTTACACCTTTAGAGGCCCTATACAACCAACCTCCACCCAAAACTTCTATCCTATCTACCAAGAGACAGCAGCTAACAACTCAGTGGACACAAACCTAAGATCTAGGAAACAGGTAAAATATACTCAAGCAAAACCTAGAAGCTTTTAGAAACTAAATGAAAATGCAAGTTGATGACATATATAATATAATGGAAGCTTGAACCAGGGGATTGGATATATCTTTGTTTGCAACCGTACTGACATAGATCCTTGGCTTCGTGGCGCAACATGAAGTTATGTTGCCACTATAGGCTATTCCAGGTGGTGAGAAGGGTTGAAGAGGTAGTGTATCAATTGGATCTGCCGAGTACCACATGGCTTCACCCCATATTCCACTTTCCTTGTTGAAAAGGAAGTTGGGGAAACAGATTGAATCTTTGGCCAAGCTTCCACTAGTCGAAGATCAAAAGAAGATTTGTCCCAAGCTGGAGAAAATTTTGGAGTAATGTCATGGAGACAAAGCCATCATGGACATGTTGGTTAAATGGTTTGGGTTATTGAAACTTGGCTTGACCACAGGTTGCCGAGAAAAAAACTCGATACCTTGGGAAGAATTGCTCGAAAGGAGAGGGCGTGAGGGGACAATTAAAATAAAGGATAAGGTACTGGACACCCTTGATGAGTGCATAAAAATGCACTCTAAATACTCTATTTAAAGACTAAAAGAAATGAGAAAATAATGGATATAACTCATGTTATTAAAATTAATGGTCATTTATCTTGAAATAGATATAAGCATGATTTAATATATTGATGAGAATATAAAATGCCATATTTTCCTCTCTTAATGTTTAATACTTTATTCTTATTTGATGCCTAACTATAGTCATTATTCTTATATTTTGATTTAGGACACAAATGGAGACATTAGGAGCAAATGAAGATAATTGCGGAATTTTAGACAATTCTGACATTTTTTCGTAATATGGGCATAACTCTCTCATCCAATCTCCGATTGAGCTGATTCAAGATGATCTAGAACCGCAAGAGCAATATCTAGAACTTTTGTGTTTTATGTTTGAAGAGATATCCACTCAATCTAAGACAAAATCGACCATCAAGTGGACATACCTGCACTTGACGTTCTTGGATATTTTTCAGCCACTTGCATCAAATCCAAATGTTATCATAATATTTTCCAGCAAGCACTCCTACACCAACTTGGAAATTCAATGATCAATTCATATGCAAGATGAAGTGCACTCAAGTTTCTTGTAGACAAATTATTTGACCACTTGGCTAAGGTTGAGTCAAAGACAGTGTCAAAATGGCTGTTAAGGTTGAGTCGTGGCCCTGTCATGGTGTTGTTATGGTCTAGTCGTGGCACAGTCAAGTGGAAAAAAAATGAGCCTGTCCCAATTGACCCGTATGTCTCTTCTGAATTTCCTAAGGCATACTCTAGACCGCTAGGGAAGTCCTCTAATACTGTGATTTTCTCCATAAGTGGTGCAATTTCGAGCATCCATGTGTGTTTAGGACTTTGACCAAAAGCAGTTTTTAATGGGGTCTCCACGCACGTGTCCCACACGCGTGACACAGAGGGGGCCAGAGCCACGTGTGCTTCTCTTCTATCCATTTGCTATTCTCCAAAGGTGGCACGTGGACCCTATGGGCCACTAATAGTAGCAATTTTTTTTTTGTTTTATTTTTTAAATTCCTCCAAGATTGAAAATCAGATCCTTATATTTCAGTTTTCCTAATTATATTTAAAAAAATTCATTGTCTTTAGGATCTCTGATCCGTATAGTGTTTCTTCTGAACTTTTTGTTCGATAGAATTTTATCCTATCTCATCTTAGAACGGGTTGAGATTTATTTGGTTGTGCTGTTAATTCTGTCTTGGGTAGAGTTAGGTGTTGTCTCTCAGACGTTATTTTTGAGAGGTTTGTAGCAAGAGTTATATTATATCAGTTAGTTTTAGTGTACTGAAAAGCTACAAATCATCATTTAGTTGGTGTGTAATGTATATTTCAATTCCAATTATAATGCTTGTTTAATTAATACATGCAATTTACTTTCTTAAGAAAAGAAAAAATCTCCTACGGAATTTCTCGTAGGTGGTTGTAGACACATTCATATATAATAGCCAGATTTCGAAATATTATATGCTGCAAGCCTGCAACTGCAAGTTTGTTGCAGCAGAATAAGCCATCTGAACTTAATTGTCCCTTCCCGTACGTAAGCTATAACGTGACAGGGAAACAGCATGCAATCTTCTAGAACTGCGCAATTAAAAAGGCACCCATACACCTAGATTTAGCCGGCCCGGCCTTTTAAATTATTATTATATTTTCTAAATTTTTTTATATAAAATATATAATTTTTTTTTAAATCTCAAATAATAATAATATTAAAAAATAATATTTTATTCAATCTTCAAAATTTATCTCAATTTACATCATTTCATCTCTGAATTCAAATAAATCTTAGTTTATCATGATTAGGATTGTAAAAAGATCGAATCAGACTGACGGCTGACGGACTGGACCGAATTGGTTGGACCAAAATGAAATTCGGTCTGGTCCAGTCCAATTTATATATGGACTGAATAATTTCAGTCCAGTCTTGGTCCAGGAGATTTCAACCTATCCCCTGGACCGGACCAAATTCCCATCATATTATATATATATATATATAAATAATAGTATATAAGTTATAATATTAATATTAATATAGGAAAATGATCTTTTATTAATTATCTACTGCTAGCTATATGCTTAAAAAAAAAAAACTACCGCTGGCTATATATTTATGTCTTGAAGAACTTGAACTAACCGATTTTTTATTTACGTAAAAATTCCAAACGAATCATTTCTTTACTTTCTTGAATACTCGCCAATATATATAATTATAAATAACCAGTTGTCAGGAATACTAAGCTTCACGTATCTTTTATAAAATTTGTGACATGATAATAATGTTACGTCACTCGAAATGTTAAATAAAAAAATGATAAGAGGGGAAGAAAAATAAATAATATAAATAACTAAATTAGAGGATACCTAAAGATTACATTTATATACGATGTGTGTGCAAAAAGTATAGAAAATCATTATAAATAATAAACCTTATTATCAATACTAAACAAGTAGGGTTATTTCTTTCTCATTTTTGTAATTTTGTTGTGGGCACCTTTAAGATGTGGTGAGGACGAATTTAGATGGGAGAAGATCAGGGGAGGACGAGTGAGCTTACATGTAATACAATGTGTGGACTATGATCGTGGTGCATGATAGGCGTCTACAGGTAGGTGTCTGATGGTGGAGGCTTATTATTCGACGAGAGCAGCAGCTTAAGGCAGTGGTGGCAAAGGCTGAATGGTTGAGCTTCTTTTCAACTTCACGGCGTTGGTTTCAGGGTCCATGGTGCATCGACAATGCCCAGTGGGGGTGGTGATCAACACTTTCTGTGTAGGAGGCTTTGACATGGAGGGGCTGGCTACGTTCACCATTTTCTAATTGAATGTGGGGTGGCTCGGCTGGTTTTTGCATAACACTCCCCACAAGCTATGTCACATATGTCAAGCCTTAAAGATTAAGGCAAAGTATCCTCAACACCCCCCCGCAAGCCGAGCGTCAAATTGGAATAGATGTGGAACTTTGATTGAAAAAAAACTCAAAAAGTGGGTGAGGAATACATTTGGTAAAGATGTCGGCAACATATAGGTGAGAGGAAACAAATTGAGTGTGAAGTTTGCCAGCAATACGAGTTTCCGAAAGAAATGGTTGTCTATTTTAATATGTTTGACTCGCTTGTGAGAAATGGGATAGGTGCTAAAAAATATGACACTTTTGTTGTCACAAATGAGAAGAGGCTGTTGTGGAATTGAAACGTATAGGTCTTAGAGAAGGTGCTTAAGCCAAAGAAGTTTGGCTACAATGTGCACAAGGGCACGATATTCAAATTCACAGTTAGAATGGGGCACAGTCTCTCCAAGATACTGAATTGCCTATAAGATAAATAGAGTAGCTTGAGATAGACCGACGAGTGTCTAGACAGCCTGCCTAGTTAGCATTAGAATAAGCAATTAGAGCACCAGAAGTAGTAGATGAGTAAAAAGTGAGGCCAAAATGGAGGGTGCCCTTGACATAGTGAAAGGATATGCTTAATGACAACAAAATAGTCTTTAGTGAGCATGTAGAAATTGGCTGATAGAGCCGATAATAGAGCAATGTTGTCGCGCGTGATGGTCAAGTATTGGAAGGCACCACAAGAGATCTGTAGAGAGGGGAATCCGAAAACAGAGTATCATCAGTAGACGAGTGTTGAAAAATAACTATGGGGGTGTAAACTGGTTTATTGTCATTTAACTAAGCTTAAGGTAAGAATATCCCATGCTTATTTTAATTTAATTGACTAATGAAAAGACCATTTGTAGTTGACGAAGCTTCAAGGCCAAGAAAATAACTTTGAGTATCCAAATCCTTAGTGGCAAACTCATGATTGAGCTTGCAAGTGAAGCTATTAAGAAGAGATGAGGTTGTTACCTATAACAATAATGTCATCAATACAAAGAAGCAAATAGATGATGTCAGACTTCTTATGAAAACAAATATAGAAGTGTCAGCACGGGAAGCTTGCTTTAGACCACAAAGAGCTTTCTTTAACTAAAATACATGATTGGGAAATGAGGATAAATATACCCAAGAGGCTGCTCTATATAAACATTTTCAATGAGAGTACTATTAAGAAATGCATTATTGACATCAAGTTGGCAAAAATGTCATTTGTTGATCACATCAATATAAAGCACAACACAAACAGTGATAGTCTTGATAACAAGACTAAATGTGTCAATATAGTCAAGACTAGGTACCTATGTATAAGCCTTGGCAACGAGGTGGACTTTGAGATACTTGGATTCATTAAGGAGATATTTGGTCCAGAACACCCATTGGAGCCCACAATGTTGGTATTTGCAAGTTAGGAGAATAAAATTCAAGTGCGATTGTTATGCAGGGCTTGAACTTCTTCATCATGACTGAAATCCAAGCAAGGTTCTTGGCAGCATATTTGAATCATTTAGGCTCATTAGAGGCAAGAAGAGCAGACATAAGTCCAGAGGATTCCAAGATACCAAGGTTCATCAGATGGTGAGTTTTGAAGTACTAGCTTTAGATCATGTGATCATAGAATCAGATGGTGAGTTTTGAAATACTAGCTTTAGATCATGTGATCATAGGGTGAGAATCTGATGAGTGTACAAAAATGCACTCTAAATACCCTATTTAAATACTAAAAGAAATGAGAAAATAATGGATATAACTCATGTTATTAAAATTAATGGTCATTTATCTTGAGATAGATATAAGCATGATTTAATATATTGATGAGAATATAAAATGCCATATTTTCTTCTCTTAATGTTTAATACTTTATTCTTATTTGCTGCCTAAATATACTCATTATTCTTATATTTTGATTTAGGACACAAATAGAGACATTAGGAGCAAATGAAGATAATTGTGGAATTTTAGACAGTTCTGACATATTTTTGTAATATGGGCATAACTCTCTCATCCAATCTCCGATTGAGCTGATTCAAGATGATATAGAACCGCAAGAGAAATATCTATAACTTTTATGTTTTATGTCTGAAGAGATATCCACTCAATCTAAGACAAAATTGACCATCAAGTGGACGCACCTGCACTTGACGTTCCTGGATATTTTTCAGCCACTTGCATCAAATCCAAATGTTATCATAATATTTTCCAGCAAGCACTCCTACACCAACTTGGAAATTCAATGATCAATTCATATGCAAGATGAAATGCACTCAAGTTTCTTGTAGACAAATTATTTGACCACAAGATATTAAGTCATATAAGACAACTAATGGATAGAAAAGCAAAATTGAAACACTCAACCTACAAGCAAAATCCAGCTCATGCATGGTGGAAAAATAAATGATCAAAATTACAACTCACAAATCACTTGGATTCAAGAATGGCACATGGCAAAACAAGTTGAAATTGTGATGATTTTGTCATGACAACTTACATGAAGGATGCTTATAAATAGAAGGGAGGGGTGTGTATTCTAAGACAATGCTTAGTGTGGGAGGATGCTTTGGAAGAGCCATTATTTTGAGAGCTTGAGAAAAGAAAAGAAAAATCAAAGAAGAGAGAAGAAAATAATGGTTGGCTCTTCAATATTATCACTTGGAGAATTTTTGTTGCATATTTTCAATATGTGTAACTAAATTCTCAAGGAAGGCTAGGGATGAACTTGTATGTGTGATGGTATTTGTAATTTATTTTTGATTCATGTATTTGGTCTTTAAATATTAAAACTCTTTTGTTCTATTAATCTCAATTTATTTGTGATATTTTTTCGTCTTCAAATAATTATAGAATCTATTTCGTTTATGGATTCAGTCATGCTTTTTCTATTGAGTGAATTAGTTCTATAATTATGTTTGGAGCAATTGATTATCTATATTGATTTAATTCTCTGCTGCAATATCGCCTCTTGGGTATCTTGTCATCGTTGGATTTTCTCAATATCGATAACAATTTATGAGAGTTAAGTGCGAAAAATGATTTTTCAAAGAGTTACATGTGATTTAAATTTTGGTTATTAATGTTATATCTTCCGATTAAGAATTTGGACATAGAATTCTTAATTGAGTTATCAATGAATTAAGAATAAATTTGAATACCACAAATATACAAGAAATTCCCGACGCTCTACTTTTCGTCTCATTTTTATATTTTTCAAATTACTCATTTAGTTTTAATTTACGTCATACTCTAAAATTTACTTTTCGCACTCATCTAAATCTTTTTGTTAATTTCATTACTATTTTTCAATTTCTCAATTCATCTCCCTGCGGAATCGACACCTCAAAGCTATATTGCAAACGACCGCGTTATTCTTTGGACGTAATCAAATTTTGGCGCCGTTGCCGAGGAGACGGTAAAAGAATTTGTAGTTTTTTTTAGTAGTTTGTAAAAAAAAAAAAAAAAGCGGTAGCTTCGTTCATTTTCTTTTTAGCTTTCTGCATCTTTATTTATTTTACTTTTCTTTTCGTAATTTTTTTTTTCAGTATTACAATTTTCTTTACTTTGCATGCACAGGTACAGAGACGCTTTTGGACGGTTTGCTAGTAGACCCGTGCTAGAATCAGATTCAGAATCTAATTTTTCTAATCGCTTGTTTGATAATTCTTCCAATTCTGACGCGATGAGTGAACACGTGGACCAACCTGTTAGATCCCTCCAAGATTATCTTCATCCCGCACGAACAGCCACACCATCCTGTATTATGTTCTCACCTAATGTTCATCACGTAGATTTCAAAATAGGAATGATACAATTACTTCCGACTTTTCATGGTCTAGAAAATGAAAACCCCTATGTTCATATTAGGGAATTTGAGAAAGTAGTTGGAACATTCCACAGTCAAAATACCACTGACGACACGGTAAGGCTAAAGTTCTTTCCTTTTTCTTTGAAAGATAAAGCTAAGAGTTGGTTGTATTCACTAAGACCACGGTCTATTGGAACATGGAGTGAGATGACTCAAGTGTTTTTCAATAAATACTTTCCTCAACATAAGACCAATGATTTAAAAAGACAAATCTCTACCTTTGCACAAAAGGATAGTGAGACTTTGTACCAGTCTTGGGAAAGATTTAAAGAATTGCTGAGTATGTGTCCCCACCATGGATATGAGAATTGGCGCTTAGTGAGTTATTTCTATGAAGGGCTTACGCCCAGGGAACGTCAATTCGTGGAAATGATGTGTAATGGAGAATTTTTACAGAAAAATTCTGATGAGGCCATATAGTACCTCAATGAACTTGCTGAAAAAGCTCATACTTGGACTGGATCTAGTGCTACTGATAGCACAAACAGGTCACGACTTACAAGAAATCCGAGTGGTGGTATTTACCATCTAAGGGAAGAGGATAACCTTAAGGTTAAGGTTGAAATGCTCACCAGAGAATTAGAGTTATTGAAAACGAAAAACTCAAAGCCAACACACATGGCTAATCATGCAGACTCTTTTGAACCATATGTTGTCTATGGTGGGGTAGATCATCATACCCAAGACTGTCCTACACATGCTAACATGAGAGGATGGCGTAATCACCCCAACTTCAGCTGGAAGTCTGAAAACCAACAGCCTGCATAGCTTGCACAACCTTTTAGATCATATCCTGCACCATACCATGCACCTCAATCTTCTATAAATTCTTTAGAAGACACTTTGCATGCATTTATGGAAGTACAGAGTAAGACTAACCAAAAATTTGAGTCTTTAATTATGCAGGTTGTTGAAGAACAAAAGGAGATAAAGGGCCAGGTGTCTAAAATAATGAGTTTCTTGAGTGTAAATGAGCAAGGTAAGTTCCCTTCTCAAGCTCAGTCTGTACCTCATGATCAACATATGGCACAAGAAACTGTGAAGAATCACGAGTGCCAGCAGATATATATGATTGACTCACTCATAGACAGGGTAGTTTTCACAACTCATGATTCTGATCCCCTTGAGAATTTTATTGTTGATTTTGAGTATAATCCTATCACTGATTCGTCTGATGTAGCTAAAATTTGTGCAATTTTTGACAATACTCAAGATTATAGCACACGGGTTTGGCAACCGAAGTTTGAGGAGTTTCTTGAGAAAAATGAAAAACAAATTCCTTCAAGTGGGCAAGTAACTAAAGTTAATCTTAAACCTTGCCACCTACCTGTGAAGTTTGAGCACCGAGTTTATTGGGCAAATAAGCGTTTCATTTTTGACCCAGGAGGAATAGTTCAAGAAGTGGAAGATAGTCTGGTTGTAAACTTGGTCTACCAACTTTGACCACAGCATGCAACAATAATTATTATTATTATTATAATTATTATCATCATCATTATTATTATTATTATCATCTTATTTGTTTTGTTTTGTTTTTATTTACTACTGTTTTCTTTATTTTTGTTTGCAGGATAGTATCATTTTGTCATTTCAGATCACTACTTTTGACGCTTAGCGAGCTATCTACATCACACATCAGGTGTATCCTACCCTTTTTACTTACTCCCCATCCAATTTTGATTATTGAACATTGAGGACAATGTTTCATTTAAGTTGGGGGGTGGAAATACAAATCTGTTATTTAAACTCTGTGGCATATTTCAATCAATATATAAAAAATTACCAAATTTTTTTCACACAGGCATCTTTTCACACATGATACTCATGCTCATTCATAACCATCTTGGTGAATTCAACAAACCCATCTTAAATCATTTTGCTAAAGCATCTACAGAACCATTTATGCACTTCTCCAAACTTTGTGGTAATATGGTGATTTGACACATGTAACTAAAGAATTATTTTGCTCAAGTATTCGTGTGAATTTTGTGAGAATTGAGAGCTTACAAATACAGAAATTGTGATAAGTATCCATTGATCTGTTGAATTTGACACTTCTTTTGAGAATATCATTACATGGTTTGTGGTAAGATGGTGGATATACTTGGGATATGACGAAAGTTAACTTAGGATTAACGTTTGAGCCTTTCAAGCTGACCCTTTTCATCATGGATCCCTAGCAGCCAATTTTGAGCCAATATACACATATGGCCTTTTCTTTTCATATCTACATCATCCATACCTCTCCACATTGGAGTATAGCTTATACACTATATTTTCCTACCATTTTACTTCCAACTGTGTACTAGGTGTGAAATTATCATTTTAAAAAAAAAGAAAAAAAAAAAGAAAAATGAAAAAAAGAAAACCATGACAAAAATGGTATGGTGCTAGATGTGTCCATCAAATTATTCATGAAAGAGTTCATCAAATTGCGAAGACACCAGTGGCAAAAGAAGATGGAAAAGCGTACTTAGTCAAAAATCTAAAAAAATGAAAAGTACATCAAAAGGAAAGTATAGTCTACTGAAAAATTTAACAGATTCCCTTTTGTGTATACTTGGAAGTTTTTGAAACCTCTTCACATTTTCTTCTTATGAACCCCAATCCTAAGCCACATTACAACCCTTTGTGTTGATTTTTCCGATCCTAAGTATGCTTGTGGAAAGAATGGTGGAAATCTCATTTGTTAGTATTCCTATCATAAGATCAATGTTTACTTTTTACTTATATATAATTGGCTAAATTTCCATGAGAGTAAATGTACACCTTTGTCAACTCCATAGAGAGAACCCATACACGAAACACTTCTATACCCGTGAGTTATGGAGTTGAACATTTTTGCTTAAGATATTCTAATGTTGCATATGTCGAAACCTCTGATTTGATAAAAAATAGTTTGGAACACATACACACTCTGTAGATTGCTATATTTGAATTACTTGTGAAAGGATTATTGAATTTCTAAGATTGTTTTGATATGTAAATTTGAAAAATGTGTCTTGATGGCCCCTATGTGTGATTTTATTTGGTATTTCTTATCATTTTGCATGAAAATTGCTAGGGACTAGCAATGAGTAAGTTGGGGGGTGTGATGAGTGTACAAAAATGCACTCTAAATACCCTATTTAAATACTAAAATAAATGAGAAAATAATGGATATAACTCATGTTATTATAATTATTGGTCATTTATCTTGAGATAGATATAAGCATGATTTAATATATTGATGAGAATATAAAATGCCATATTTTCTTCTCTTAATGTTTAATACTTTATTCTTATTTGATACCTAAATATATTCATTATTCTTATATTTTGATTTAGGATACAAATAGAGACATTAGGAGCAAATGAAGATAATTGCGGAATTTTAGACAGTTCTGATATATTTTCGTAATATGGGCATAACTCTCTCATCCAATCTCCGATTGAGCTGATTCAAGATGATATAGAACTGCAAGAGAAATATCTATAATGTTTATGTTTTGTGTGTAAAGAGATATCCACTCAATCTAAGACACAATTGACCATCAAGTGGACGCACCTGCACTTGACGTTCCTGGATATTTTTCAGCCACTTGCATCAAATCCAAATGTTATCATAATATTTTCCAGCAAGCACTCCTACACCAACTTGGAAATTCAATGATCAATTCATATGCAAGATGAAGTGTACTCAAGTTTCTTGTAGACAAATTATTTGACCACAAGATATTAAGTCATACAAGACAACTAATGGATAGAGAAGCAAAATTGAAACACTCAACCTACAAGCAAAATCCAGCTCATGCATGGTGGGAAAACGAATGATCAAAATGACAACTCACAAATCACTTGGATTCAAGAATGGCACATGGCAAAACAAGTTGAAATTGTGATGATTTTGTCATGACAACTTGCATGAAGGATGCTTATAAATAGAAGGGAGGGGTGTGTGTTCTAAGACAATACTTAGTGTGGGAGGATGCTTTGGAAGAGCCATTATTTTGAGAGTTTGAGAAAAGAAAAGAAAAACCAAAGAAGAGAGAAGAAAATAATGGTTGGCTCTTCCATATTATCCCTTGGAGAATTTTAGTTGCATATTTTCAATATGTGTAACTAAATTCTCAAGGAAGGCTAGGGATGAACTTGTGTGTGTGATGGTATTTGTAATTTATTTTTGATTCATGTATTTGGTCTTTAAATATTAAAACTCTTTTGTTCTATTATTCTCAATTTATTTGTGATGTTTTTTCGTCTTCAAATAATTATAGAATCTATTTAGTTTATGGATTCAGTCATGCTTTTTCTATTGAGTGAATTAGTTCTATAATTATGTTTGGAGCAATTGATTATCTATATTGATTTAATTCTCTGCTGCAATATCGCCTCTTGGGTATCTTGTCGTCGTTGGATTTTCTCAATATCAATAACAATTTATGAGAGTTAAGCGCGAAGAATGATTTTTCAAAGAGTTACATGTGATTTAAATTTTGGTTATTAATGTTATATCTTCCGATTAAGAATTTGGACATAGAATTCTTAATTGAGTTATCAATTAATTAAGAATAAATTTGAATACCACAAATACACAAGAAATTCTCGACGCTCTACTTTTCGTCTCATTTTTATATTTTTCAAATTACTCATTTAGTTTTAATTTACGTCATACTCTAAAATTTACTTTTCGCACTCATCTAAATCTTTTTGTTAATTTCGTTACTATTTTTCAATTTCTCAATCCATCTCCCTGTGGAATCGACACCCCAAAGCTATACTGCAAACGACCGCGTTATTCTTTGGGCGTAATCAGAATCCAACGGAAATGCAGGAGCAATTCATGTCTCATTAGGAAGTGAGCTAGAAGCCAGTTGTAGCGAAGAGGGACCTACAAAAAAATCAGTAACCTATATAAAAACTCATCCACTAGATTAGTACAAATATCACACGGGGGTAGATATGGTTTGAGTAATGTGTGGGGAATGGAGATAGGGGGAGGAGGGTCTAAATGGAGAAGATGGGGGGGGGGGGGGGGGGGGGGGGTTCCAAATAGTTGGAAAGTGTAGAGAGGAAATGGGCTGAGCTTGAGAGGCATCTTAAATTAAGCATATCAGGTGATATATAGCTGTGTGGTGATGGGATCAAGGCAATGGAACACACTGTAAAAAGGATTGTAATACAATAAAATGCAAGTAATACACTATAAGGAGAAAATTTATTAGGCATATAATATGCAAATAAAGATAAACACGACAACCAAATTGATGAAAATTT
This sequence comes from Platycarya strobilacea, assembly GCA_036898215.1. NCBI lineage: Eukaryota > Viridiplantae > Streptophyta > Magnoliopsida > Fagales > Juglandaceae > Platycarya > Platycarya strobilacea. The sequence continues at coordinate 25,327,804 of CM072555.1, read as the reverse complement.
TCATAATTCAGAGAGGAACCATATAGAAGCTCAAATAATGACTTACTATCAAGAAGTGGTGTGGGCAAATAGTAGACAATGTAAGCCACAATGCTAAAGCGTCAACCCAAAAGTGAGTGGGAAAGTGGAAGTGGAAAAGAAGGGCCAATCTGGTGTTTACGTTCAGGGTGACCATTTTGTGCGGGTGTATATGGACATGAAGGTTGATGGTGAATGCCAGTAAATTCGGCACCACCATCATCATGAAAGTCAGGTTTTAATTTCAAAAGATAAAACAAGTAAATTGGGAATAAACATCAATGAATAAAACGTAATAGAAATATCCCAAATCTGATTTGATGGGGAAGGACCCCATGTGTTGTAATGAATAAAATCTAATACATGAGATGATCAATATTCATTACATAATAAGGCAAATACTATACAATGCTAGAAAGGGAAATTAAGATGTGAGATAAATATGACCTTTTTTATTGAAATAAATGAAAAATGATTCATATGTCCAAGGCAAGCATGACATAAATCATATGAAGCAAGTAGAAATTTATTCTTAATGAAAGAAATAAAAGTGGAGTTTCTGCGCTCCAGCACATATAAACTTCCATCTCTCTTACGAATTGTCACCACCCTTCATGTTGGATGATTTTGAATAGTAAAAAGCTTATTAGTAAATGTAATATATAAAGGAAAATCGATCGTTAATTTACAAATTTGAAGAAGATTTTGATGAGGTAAGGAACAACCAAGACATCTAATAAATGAATATTTGGAGCAAGAGAGAGGATACCATTATGTGTAATGGGTAAGGAGGCACCATTCCCCCCAATTATCGAGTCCTTACTTGTGTATTAAGTGGGCTAATCCAAATGGATGGGTTATTGGACATATGGGTCGAAGCTCCAATGTCCAAGAACCAATCAGAGGCTTTGGGTCCATTCAAGGAGCACAAAATAATGAAAGCTTATGCAAGGTGAGCATTGGATTTGCCACGTGCATACCATTGGTTGCAACAATGGGCAAAATGACCATCAAGCCAACATATTTGGAAACCCAAAGGGGGCAGCGCCCTTGACCAAAGTGATTTCAGCCCCGATTTGAAGAGCTATGACCATGGTCAGTAGTTCAGCCATGGGAGCTGCAAAAGGAGGTGCCAACGGTTCAACACTCGGAACCATGTTTTGCGATGGTGAATGCTGCTGCAGGAAAGGCAGTAACCTCAAGAGATTTTTGGAAGAGCTCAAAGTTATAAGCTTTGGAAACAAAGTTTTCAAAACAGGAGAGAGGCATGACTGCCATTTGCACAATGGAGAAGCTTGAGAAATTGGTGTAGAGACCATGGAGGAACTAGTTCACCTTATCAGTGCCATCAACAGGTAAAGTAATCACATGGATTTGGTCACATAGGATCTTTAAAGCTCGAAAATAGGTGGCAACAGTTCTGGTGTCTTGCTTTATCAATTGGAGATCATCTTTGAGGTGGATTTCGTAGGCTTTTGAATGGTGGCTGAAAGTATTCTCCAAGGTGAACTAGACCTCGCGTGTGGTGGAGAGGCCAACAACCTCTACCATGGTCTCCTTAGTAATGGAGGAAATGAGTAGGCTGAGGCATTGGTTAGCAGCTTTCAACGCCAAGTGTTTGTCAATTGGCATGTAAGAATCGGTAGGTTTAAAACGAGGTGACGACACAATGTTCCAGCAACATAACCCAATAAATACTAGCTCTTACCCCTTGCAAGGAGTTGGCTCTTCTATTGGAGATAGTTGGCTGAAGAAAGTTTGATGGTGACCATGTGCACTAAGGTGTTGAAAGGGAGAAGGGTGGTGGAGGTTTCGGTAGCCATTGGAAGGGAGGATGAAGGGATCAATTTGGGATGTTGTTCTAGTTTGGCTCGTGAAACCATGAGAAGATTTTATGACACCATACGTTTGAAATGGTGAGTATTTTCCATTTATATTGATTCACATATTGCATGAGATAATTACATATCAATTACAATTAAGATTGATTGCAAATAAATGGAAAGTAGATAAAAAAGAATCTCCTAGAATTAGGAGTTAGTTATGTCACATGTCAAGCCTTAGATTAAGGCTAAGTATCCTCGACACAGTCGTTGATGACAAATGCTACGTGTGCTTCAATGCTTCATCGCGTGGTAGCTAGGCAGCTTGTGGTGGGCCATGCAGTTTACAATAGACTGATGGTTGGGCATTGCTTTGTTTTTGTGTAGTGGAGTAGAGGCTCACAGTGGTTTACAGAGGTAGATAGTGGTTGTCCAAGATAGTAGCTGGGTGGCTCCTGGTGGCTGGCCAAGGTCCTTATTTTATGCAATTGTGGTCTGGTGCATCGATGCTACTACACGTGACGTAGGGCTGCATTTGGGCTGGTCTTCATCATTCATGGCAGTGTCTTGACCTCGGGTGGCTCCACTCTAGTGGTGATGCAAACTCAAGGATAGTAGTGCATACAAGTCTGCTGCTGTAACCATGAGGGAAAGCTACTAGGGATATGTTGCCGTGAGAAGGAATAAGCTACAATGATTTTCTTGGTTTGTGATAACCCGGTTTTGGATAGTGCTTTGTTCTTCATTAGGAGAATCAAACTGCTGGGTAGAAAGGGAATGAACTGTCAAGGTCCAAGTAGTGTAGGAGAGAATGAAAGAAAGAAAAAAATAATAATAATAAGTGGGAAATAATAACTCGCGTATACTTTTCGTAAAAATAATAAATCTAGGCCAAACATCAATTTCTTAATAATAATTTTTTTTTTTTTTTTTAAGAAAGTGGATAGTAGTTGCACACACTAAAACTATATAGTTGAATCAAATAATGGCTCTTCATCTCATGATCACTCACATTTTACTTTGAATTCTTTGCTTAATTAATTAATATAAGAGTATATATTATATATTAATATGTTATACTACCATTTATAATCTATATTAATGTTAATATTAATATTATAATCTATATACTATTACTTATATATACAATATATATATATATAAATAGTTGTGCATTCGGTTTGGTCTAGTCCAATCCAAGGAGAGAAATATCTTGGACTGGGAATATTTGGTCTATAATATATTTGGACTGGACCAGACCATATTCCATTCGGTTTAGTCTGGTCCATCTGGTCCATTGGTCCAGTTCAATTTTCTTACGCCCCCAGTTGAAACATCAAAACTACTGCAGATGCTGCATTATGATGGAGTTAGAATCTGTCATTTTCGGATCAAAAGGTTATGCATCTTCTGAGTATTGTTATACATGTATAAATTTTAAATATACAAAATTTCCTTTGGTTAATGAGATTTGGTGGGATTGTATTCCAAACTATATTTCTTAAGCCTTATTGATATTTGTCTGTAACCGCTTTCCTTTGGTTAATGAAATTTTTAATTTTATTATATATATATATATATTTACAAAGTTCATTCAAATCTTTTTTTAAAAATATAAGTCTCGTTAAGAAAAAAAGAATTTTTTGCACTTATGATAGAATCCACTTTTATTAACAAAAAAAAATTGCGCGAAACTTTATCTCGATTTATATTATTGTCAAGAGGTATGAATATATATATATATATATAGGTGAATAGGTAACTTTTGACTTGTTCTTTCAATCACAGTTTTAGCTAAAGTGTGATTCACACATAGTCTATATATAATAATTAATCGGCTCATTTATCCAACAAACTGTTTGCACTTTCTACAATATTCAATCATGACCAGTTACAATTTTATTAAAATTAGCTATTACAATTAGTTTGATTTGTTTATATTTCAAGGTGATTCTTCAAAGAGGCCGAAGACTATTTATTATATTTTATTTGTAAATTTATCATTTTAAGCTACATTATGAAATGATGAGATCATGAAAAAAAAAATGAATAGATTTTTTTCATATATAATATTATATACACACACAGTACTAGCTAGAAATACTCATCATGAGATGCATGCCTAACAAGCTTGGTGAGAGCAATGCTACATTTTTCTTGCGAGATAAGCTATTACCTTATCCAGAATATAGAAACTAATTAAGTCATAATTATTTAACTTGTCAAAATTGAGAAACAATAACTTTTTAGTAAAGACTTGATGATAGATGGAACTTTTTTTCTCTCTCACAAAGTGACCCAAATTAATTAAGAGGCAACGTCAAGAAGCACCCATCTCATGTGTGGAGCTTATCAAGTACTAAACATATATATAGTTCATGCATACACATAAATTAAATATGTGACTTGAGGCGCGCACAAGGACTCATGATATATCTTTGTATATAAAAAGGAATTAATAAGCCCTTGTTTAGTTATACACAGATGAGATCATAAGATGAGATGAAATTTTAATAAAATGTTATCAGAATATAAATTATTATTTTTAGATTAATTTTAAAAAGTTGAATTATATTTACTAATTTATTTTAGAATTTAAAAAAATTATAATAATTAGATAAAATGAAATAAAATAACCAGACCTAAGACTTAACGTCTTTAAATGATGAGGAGTTCAGGTATCAAATATTACAATAGATCAATAGTAAGTGTTGATGTAGCAGGTTAATATATAATTAATTTTAATTTATAATTAATAGATGATGATCCTTCCATAAGGGAAGAAGGTATAATGATAATGACATAGCACCAATTGGCTAGGAATTTTGTATGTTTTGCATGATTACCCTTAAAGGAATTAATGGAAGATAAATGGATCGGGAATGGTTGCTAAACAAGATACCCATGTCCAAGCAAACACGTACGTACAACTTGTACATATATATATGTTTAAAACTTTAAAACCGAGGATGAATGATCCTCGAGTCATCTATATATTTCTTTCCCAACCTTTCACCTACCCTCAACCAAAGTAAGTACCCAGGCAAGACCTGTACTTCTTTGGCCATATGGGGTGGCTCAAGTCCCTCCTCTCCCCATTGAAGAAAATCTGGAATCGTCTTCACTCCAGCCACAGACAGCGTACGTCCATTATTATTATTTCCTTCTGCTCATCATCATCATCATCATTTGAAAATCCTTTCTAATTATTATTATTATCTTTTTTCGTTTCGTTTGCTTCGAATTCTTTATCTGCATACATTCTTATTATAAATTCGGGTTTTTCCCTGGCCGGCCCGGCCTTCAACTTCAAGTTCATGAGTCGTACTGGCAAGTCCATGTTCCAATATTCTCATATCACCAAGTTCTATCAAAGAAGCTTAATTATAATCATTTTAATCTCTTTCTCTGCGTGTGTGTTTTCAGGCAGGGGGATTTACATATTGTACAAGGACGTGAAATCCTGTCCATGCGAAGATGTGCAGGTTCTATGGTCAATACTGGTCGAGTCACGAACACCTTCTTTGCCGTCAACATGATCATGTTCATATAGAGCAAAAACCATGAGCAAAAACAATGATGCATGCATCATGTTCAGCAATTCATGTATGACCATGTACATATATAAGTATATTATGCTACATTATATATACTAACGACAAATCAAACTTTTTTTTTTCTATTTCTTACGTACTACTGATCATGTACGTACTTTCCGTGTGATCATGATCATGTGCCATGCATCTGTACCTACACTTATACTTCTTCTTCATGATCATGTACAGGCTTGCTGACAATTAAGAGTTTTCTTTGGCGATCGAAATATAAATCAGTACTTTCTTTAATTATTTTTCTTTTCGCTCTAATATAAAATCTTCTATTAAATCAGTATAGTATGAATGGTAATGAGTAGCATTCTTGCTTCTTTTAAGACCTTCTAACCACTTTCAGCCCTTTTGTCTATTTTATTGTCCAATGTCTATTCTCAACTTCCCCCGGCCTTTTAATTTTCTTGTTCTTTTTTATTAGTTGAAGATCATGATGAATTGATGAAAAAATTATTACTCAGAATTGAGTTAATCCCCAGAAGTCGTTGGACTAGAGAAGCGTCCATGCGGAGGGAAAATTAGTTAGCTCCCCCTGGCCTCCATATATAATCCATACCGACCCTAGTCCTCGCACAAGATCGTGTATTGGTCTTTTATACTATAATTTTTATTTTCTTTTAAAACTGTTACTTTAAGAGGATGAGGCCATTTCTTTAATAGTACATAATGCTTACATATCAAACTATTTTTAATACATAGATGTCCCAATAAAAAATTTAAAATTATAAAACAGACAAAATCAACTAACAACAGCAAAAAATAATCAAATCAATGCTAAAATACAAGAAAATGAGCATTTATGATGAGTTATTTGCGAGAAAAATAAAGATTTATAATGGAAATAAATTACTTATTTTGATAGGAAAAAACTGACAGTAAACAAGCAATTTTGTTGTAATCATGATAATAAAATTGGACGCACATGATATAATATGGACGTCCCAATCACGTGTACCAAAACCAACAAATTAAGATCATTAAGAGATAGAGAGGAGGGAGGCCTGAGAGAAACATATTTTGCAAGCTGAGATCTTTGAGTGGCCTAAACGTATAGATCATGATATATAAGAATAAGAAGAGAAGATGATGACGACATAGGCAGTTCAGAAGAGAAGCAAAATAATATCAGGGTACAAGCTGTAAATTGTTAGCGAGTCTTTTTGTGTATATGCAAGCGGGAATATTCTAGGCGAATTTTTATCCAGCCCGAACCCCGCCCCCTCGTCAATCTTAGTTTATTTAATCGGCCCCGCCCACCCAAATGAATTTGTTTCTTTCCATACATACTGGACGGATTTAACATAGTTTAATGCTACTGGCCTTAGGTCATCGGGTTTTACATCATGACTCCAAGTACAAGATATCTATGAACACCCACTACAACATAATCGACCATTCCCTGCGCATACTTTCGCCGCTAATACATATTTAAATCGCCGCTAATGCTAATTATCAGCGATTACCATACGCCGCACATTCTCCACTATCGAAAAGCCCAAATTAGATATTTGTAGCAAACTCACTAAGTTGCTGCAAATAAACACTTATTTGCAGCAAAAATTTTCGCCACAATAGGATACTCTTCGCGCCGCCATTGTATCTCCCATGCAGATATGAAAACGCCGGGAATTACAATTCGCAGTGAATTTATACGCTGCTTATACTCTTAATTTGCCGGAAAAATTGCATCCAATATTTTGAGTTTGAAAATAGCGGCGATTTATGTCGCCGAAAAAAATTCCAGCGTAAACGGATCGTCAGCTTTAACAGCGACTAATTTTCCCCGGGAATTCTGTAGTAATATTTGCAGCGAGTTTAGTCGCCGCTAAAACATAGAGTTAGTTGGCACCCTTTACTTTTCGCAGCGACTAACTTTCGTCGGAAATAGCTGGATTTCGTCGCAAATTACTGGCTTTTCTAGGTGATTAAGCCTGTTTCATTCACGGAACACCTATAGGCAAATTAACCTGTTTCATGCACTGGAAAGCCACAAATTCAGTCCATCAATATATAAATTCCTCCGTGGGTCATTAAGCGTGCCTAAAATACATCCATTTTGCATAATCCCAATACAAATAACTAGCCATCCAATAAGACTTCATCCAATTTCATATATACCTATTGAATGATCAATATCCAATATCAATGATCACCCGGTACTTGATAGTTATATATCGAACTAGTCATTCAGTTTCGTACATATATATATATATATATGAAACTATAATTAGTCATCTAATATGGTTTACTGGCCTTGGTGCATAAAATAAGGCAATTAATTAAATACTACTTCAAGTCACATTTGTAGACCATCATATAATCAGAACTTCATTTATCTTCTCAGCCCGCCATTGTAGCAATGCCTCTAGATTCTGCACATAGGTTATGTGACGTGTACTGCAGCACATCTTGACAGTCCAACATTGATCAACTCTGCATCAATATTCGAAAAATACATTAGCCAAAATCCAACCAGGCATATTATAAAGTATTGAACATTTAAAAAAGCAATATGAAGCATATACACTTATATAAAGGAACCTATTTTAAAAAAATTTAACCTCCCCCTAGTAAGAAGGTCACAAACGAAAGAGAAAGTTACCATGCAGTCATCATTTTCCTTGGTGATTCTGATGGCTGGACAAGAAGCAACTTCACAATGAATGTGCGGCTGGTACAAATTCATTGAGAGTCTATTTTTAAAAAGTAAAAAGTATCAATGAACTGAAATTATCAGAGTCTATTGCAAGAATGATCAACACTTAAGCCCAGGGCACCTATGCCTTGATAAGCAAAAGGTCTAGATGTAATTTAGACCACTTACCAGTGAGTCATCCATGATCCTTTGATCCAGCCCAGGTAAATCAATCAACTCCATGAAGATGCTGAGAAAAAATACGTCATATAGAATTTAAAATCATCCAGCTCCAATAAATCAAAGAATACATGCATGACAATAGGAGATCAAATGCTACATGCACCAACATCTTGGAGATGTCAGCATAATATGGAGTGCACGCCGCTAAAAAAATTTACTGCATGTATCATAAGAACATTAAACAAATGCACCCAAATTTCAAGATGTGCCTTCTACACATATAACAAAATGCATGACTCATCCCAAATAGATATTTGGCACTATTGTAATGTGAAATGGCTTGTCAATAACCCATCTACTTCAACTTTCTGCATCTATAGTGGATAAAGAGAACAAAAGGACTTTCTTTAATTTTATGCATCTAAAGTGGAAAAAAAGAACAAAAAGACTGATCTCAATGGCTATTGATTCCATGTTAGCATCTTTTTCATGGCTTGCCTTTGGTCATCAAAGGCTATTAATTCCATTTTTGAGGAATGCAGTTAAATGTATGACGCGTTCATTTTCCCTCACTTCATGATTGCTTAAGATGTGTTTGTGTTTTTGTCTGATAGAGAGAGAGATTGGAAAGATGTGCTGCCACTGGCTGGGGTTCCATCTCAATTTATAGAGGAGAGATGGGTAAAAAGAAACTTGGGAATGAATAGGAAAAGTGAAAGGATTTCACATTTGTTGCAGTTAGTAACCATCTTAGATCTGAAGTTTCATACTAACAAATATATATATAATATATCGTCAGACTCTCTTCATTTTTGAATGACCAAAATGAGAGTCTAAGAGATACCTATGAAGAAACAATTAAAATGATGTGGTTAGGATGAACCAACTTACAACATGCCATCATTGGGAATTTATCATACATCGAACAGTACTGTATCTGTTCCTATTTATCATAAACTAGTTTAAATAGTTAGTTAAACTACCCATTCCTATTTGCAATATCCAAGTGAAGTTGTATGCTCTTATTCATCTAAGGTGGAAAAATGACATACCATTAAAAGAAACAACACACTTCAACAACAACATAAGATGTACTTACCCAATCTCCAAAGTTAATCTACCAACTAGAAAGTGCAACATGTGTTGAAGTAGACCATCCTTGTCGTACACTTAAATCCAAAATAGGAATTGAGAGCCACCTGCATGAGCGTCATCAGCACAAAACATTAGTTCATCATACTACAAAAACAGCCACCTCACACTTAATACCAGAAAAGTTAGCGTACTACAGAAAAAAATTATTTCAAAGGCAAATACTTACATGTCTGATATTACCATGTTGCTCCCTCATAATATATATTTGATTAAGCCTCTCAAAATATATCAAAATATAATCACCAAAAATACACCGAAAGACCAGTCAAAAAATTATTTCAAAAGTTTGATTTAACTAAAAAACCCAGCTCATTACGTCTCTTGACTAGACGCAACGATGGACCCTGCACACTGCCCTAGCAACTCGCGCATAAGTCGATCAGTTTCCTCCTGTCTTTGTTCAAGAGCAGCCAGCTTTGCCTTCACAGCCTGCAACTCATTAGTGGAAGCTTCAGCCGGTTGCTTATGCTTCTCAATCGAAGCAAGGTATTCTCTCTCCCGTGCCTGGTCGTGCTGTCTTTTAGCCTCTGGGATGACCATCTCCCCCAGTCCTCTTGAGTAACCTGGTCTATGACCAAGTACCTCCCTAAAAACACCCACGGCTGCTTCAGTAGTTCGTTGCTCCGGTTCCAGAGTCTCGATCCCTTTTGCCATTTTATTCTGCAACAGAATATAAGTCGCACAGTTAATAGTGAGCATTTAGTATTCTGCCAAAAAAATAAAAGGGAACATAATTTGTAAATTGTTGAAATGGCAAATAAAGATTCGCTTCAGGAGATTGTTACTAGCATAAGCTTCGCCAGTCTCTTCTGTGACAAATGTCTCTTTCTTCTTCGACCAGTGAGTATTGATTACTCCCAAAGAATAACGCGTTCGTTTGCAGTATAGCTTTGGGGTGTCAATTCCACAGGGAGATGGATTGAGAAATTGAAGAACAGTAATGAAATTAACAAAAAGATTTAGATGAGTGCGAGAAGTAAAGCATCGGGAATCCTTTGTATATAATTGGTATTTTAATTATTTTTGATTCATTAATAACTCAATTGAAAATTCTATGCCCAATTTTCAATCGGAAAATAAAACATTAATAACCAGATTTAAATCAAATGTAATCTTTCGAAAAATCATTCGTCACAATATAAGAACAGGAGTTGTTATCGATATTAAAGAAATTCAACGTCGACAATATACTCTTTGAGCAATATTGCAGCAGAGAATTAAATTAAAATAGATAACCAATTGAACCAAACATAATCAAAGGATTATTGCATTTAATAGAAAAAGCATGACTGAATCTATAAATGAAATAAATTCTAAGATTATTTGGTGACGAAAACATTTATAATAAATTTCGAATGACTAAACAAAAGAGTTTAATATTTGAAGAACACATATATGAATCAAAAACAATTACAAATACAATCATATATACAAATTCATTCCTAACTCTACTAGAAAATTAGTTACACATATTGAAAATATGCAACAAAAATTCTCTAAGGGATAATATGGAAGAGCCAACCATTATTTTCTTCTCTCTTCTTTGGTTTTTCTTTTCTTTTCTCAAGCTCTCAAAAACAATGTATCTTCCAAGGCATCCAAGTACACTAAGCATGGTTTTAGAACACACACCCCTCCCTTCTATTTATAAGCATCCTTCATGTAAGTTGTCATGACAAAATCATCACAATTTCAATTTGTTTTGCCATGTGCCATTCTTGAATCCAAGTGATTTGTGAGTTGTCATTTTGATCATTTGTTTTCCCACCATGCATGAACTGGATTTTGCTTGTAGGTTGAGTGTTTCAATTTTGCTTCTCTATCTATTAGTTGTCTTGTATGACTTAATATCTTGTGGTCAAATAATTTGTCTTGAAGAAACTTGAGTGCACTTCATCTTGTATCTGAATTGATCATTGAATTTCCAAGTTGGTGTAGGAGTGCTTGCTAGAAAATATTATGATGACATTTGGATTTGATGCAAGTGGCTGAAAAATATCCAGGAACGTCAAGTGCAGGTGCGTCCACTTGATGGTCGATTTTGTCTTAGATTGAGTGGATATCTCTTCAAACACAAAACATAAAAGTTATATATATTTCTCTTGCGGTTCTAGATCATCTTGAATCAATGCAATCGGAGATTGGATGAGAGAGTTATGCCCATATTACAAAAAGATGTCAGAACTGTCTAAAATTCCGCAATTATCTTCATTTGCTCCTAATGCCTCTATTTGTGTCCTAAATCAAAATATAAGAATAATGAGTATATTTAGGCATCAAATAAGAATAAAGTATTAAACATTAAGAGAGGAAAATATGGCATTTTATATTCTCATCAATATATTAAATCATGCTTATATCTATCTCGAGATAAATGACCATTAATTTTAATAACATGAGTTATATCCATTGTTTTCTCATTTCTTTTAGTATTTAAATAGAGTATTTAGAGTGCATTTTTGTACACTCATCACATCCCCCAACTTACTCATTGCTAGTCCCTAGCAATTTTCATGCAAAATGATGAGAAAGACCAAAGAAAATCACACATAGGGGCCATCAAGACACATTTTTCAAATTTACATATCAAAACAATCTTAGAAATTCAATAATCCTTTCACAAGTAATTCAAATATAGCAATCCACAGAGTGTGTATGTGTTCCAAACTATTTTTATCAAATCAGAGGTTTCGACACATGCAACATTAGAATATATTAAGCAAAAAGGTTCAACTCCATAACTCACGGGTATAGAAGTGTTTCATGTATGGGTTCTCTCTATGGAGTTGACAAAGGTGTACATTTACTCTCATGAAAATTTAGCCAATTATATATAAGTAACAAGTAAACATTGATCTTATGATAGGAATACTAACAAATGAGATTTCCACCATTCTTTCCACAAGCATACTTAGGATCGGAAAAATCAACACAAAGGGTTGTAATGTGGTTTAGGGTTGGGGTTCATAAGAAGAAAAGGTGAAGAGATTTCAAAAACTTCCAAGTATACACAAATGGGAATCTGTTAAATTTTTTAGTGGACTATACTTTCCGTTTGATGTACTTTTCAATTTTTTAGATTTTTGACTAAGTACACTTTTCCATCTTCTTTTGCCACTGGTGTCTTCGCAATTTGATGAACTCTTTCATGAATAATTTGATGGACACATCTAGCACCATGCCATTTTTGTCATGGTTTTTTTTTTTTTTTATGATAATTTCACACCTAGTACACACTTGGAAGTAAAATGATAGAAAAATATAGTGTATAAGCTATACTCCAATGTGGAGAGGTATGGATGATGTAGATATGAAAAGAAAAGGTCATATGTGTATATTGGCTCAAAATTAGCTGCTAGGGATTTATGATGAAAAGGCTCAGCTTGAAAGGCTCAAACGTTAATCCTAAGTTGACTTTCGTCATATCCCAAGTATATCCACCATCTTACCACAAACCATGTAATGATATTCTCAAAAGAAGTGTCAAATTCAACAGATCAATGGATACTTATCACAATTTCTGTATTTGTAAGCTCTCAATTCTCACAAAATTCACATGAATACTTGAGCAAAATAATTCTTTAGTTACATGTGTCAAATCACCATATTACCACAAAGTTTGGAGAAGTGCATAAATGGCTCTGTGGATGTTTTAGCAAAATGATTTAAAATGGGTTTCTTGAATTCACCAAGATGGTTATGAATGAGCATGAGTATCATGTGTGAAAAGATGCCTGTGTGAAAAAATTTGGCAATTTTTTATATATTAATTGAAATATGCCACAGAGTTTAAATAACAGATTTGTATTCCCACCCCCCAACTTAAATGAAACATTGTCCTCAATGTTTAAGAATCAGAATTGAATAATTAAATAGGGTAGAATACACCTGATGTGGGATGTGGATGGCTTGCTTGGCATCAAAGGTGGTATTTGTCAAAATAAAATTAACCTGTAACAAAATAAAGTAAACAATAAACAAAAATAAAATGAACGAAAATAAAATAAAAGAAAAACATACCTGGAGATGGTCAAGATTGATATACTGGGTCCATAAGTGGAATGTCTTCCACTTCTGGAATTTGTCTATCAATTAAGATTTTGAGGCGTTGACCATTTACTTTGAAGATACATCCATCTTTTAGATTTTCTATTTCTACTGCCCCATTTGTGAAAACGTTTTTTATTATAAAAGGGCTGGTCCATCTAGATCGAAGTTTTCCTGGATGCTTATGGAGTCTTGAATCATATAAAAATACTCGAACATTAGGCTTAAATGTTCTTCTCAAAATATTTTTATCATGAAATACTTTCATTTTAGCCTTATAGATCTTGGAGTTTTCATAAGCATCATTTCTCAATTCTTCTAATTCCGTCAATTGGAATTTTCTAAATTTTCCTGCTTTTTCCAAGTCAAAATTGAAATATTTAATAGCCCAATATGCTCGATGCTCGAGCTCCACGGGCAAATGACAAGGTTTTCCAAAAACAAGTCTATAAGGTGACATGCCTAAGAGAGTTTTGAAAGCTGTACGGTAAGCTCAAAGCGCATCGATTAGTCTCAAAGACCAATCTTTCCGATCCGGGTTAACCCTTTTTTCTAAAATTTGTTTAATTTCCCTATTCGCAAGTTCAACCTGTCTACTTGTCTGAGGGTGATATGCAGTAGAAAGCTTATGAATCACCCCATATCTTTTCATTAAAGCTTTAAAAGAACGGTTACAAAAATGCGTACCTCGGTCACTAATGATAGCACGTGGGGTACCAAATCGAGATAATACATTTTCTTTGAGAAACTTAATTACCGTCCTGTTATCATTGGTCCTGCAAGGTGCTGCCTCTACCCATTTTGACACATAATCTACTGCCACAATAATATATAAATATCCAAAAGAAGGAGGAAATGGTCCCATAAAATCAATGCCCCAACAGTCAAAAATTTCAATTACCAAAATTGGGTTTAAGGGCATCATATTACGACGGGTCATAGCTCCTAACTTTTGACATCTTTCGCATGAGCGACAATAGATATTTGTATCTTTAAATAAGGTGGGCCAATAAAATCCACACTGCAGGATTTTTGCAGCGGTTTTCTTCATTGAAAAGTGGCCACCACAAGCTTGGGAATGACAAAATTCCAAAACGCTTGCAATCTCTTCATCAGAGATGCAACGCCTTAAAATTTGATCAGGGCAGTATTTGAAAAGGTAAGGGTCATCCCAGTAGAATTTTCGTACCTCAATCATGAATTTCCTTTTGTCTTGGGTGCTAAAATCCTTTGGTATTTCACCTGCAGCTAAATAGTTCACAATATGAGTAAACCATGGTAGAGAAGTAAAAGAAAGTAAATGCTCATCGGGAAAATCATCTTTGATTGGTATGTGGTCAGAAGTGTCCTCGAATGTGAGTCTAGAAAGATGGTCTGCCACTACGTTCTCCACTCTTTTCTTGTCTTTGATGGTGATGTCAAATTCCTGCAAAAGCAAAATCCATCGTATTAATCGTGCCTTAGCATCCTTCTTTGTAAAAAGGTACTTAAGGGCTGCATGATCTGTAAAGATAATGATAGGAGAACCAATTAAATAAGCGCGGAATTTATCCAAAGCAAATACTATATCTAACAACTCTTTTTCAGTGGTGGAGTAATTCATTTGTGCATTATTTAGAGTTCGACTAGCATAGTAAATGACAAAAGGTTTCCCTTCTTTTCGTTGTCCAAAAACAGCACCTACAGCAAAATCACTAACATCACACATAATTTCAAAAGGTAAATTCCAATCAGGTGGTTGCATTATGGGTGCTGAAGTAAGCTTGCCAATTAATGTTTTGAAAGCCTCTTGACAGGCTTGTGTCCATTCAAATGGGGCATCCTTAGTTAGGAGGTTACATAGTGGTCTAGATATGGCAGAAAAATTCTGTATGAATCTCCTATAAAAACCCGCATGACCAAGAAATGATCTTATATCCTTGATTGTTCTAGGTGTAGGCAATTTAGAGATTAATTCAACTTTTGATTGATCAACCTCCATTCCTTTGGAAGAAATAATATGCCCTAAAACAATACCTGAAGGTGCCATAAAGTGACATTTTTCCCAATTTAAAACCAATTCTTTTTCTTCACAACGAGTCAGTATTCTTTCTAAACTCATTAAACATGCATCAAAAGAAGATCAAAAAACAGTCAAGTCATCCATAAAAACTTCCATGCACTTTTCAACCATATCACTAAAAATACTCATCATGCAACGTTGAAAAGTAGCTGGAGCATTACACAGTCCAAATGGCATTCTGCGGAAAGTATAAGTACCGAAAGGACAAGTAAAAGTAGTTTTATCCTGATCTTCTAATGCAATTTCAATTTGATAATAACCAGAATAACCATCCAGAAAGCAATAAAAATGATGACCAGCCACCCGCTCAAGAATTTGATCAATAAAAGGAAGCGGAAAATGGTCTTTTTGTGTGGCGGCATTTAATTTTCTGTAATCAATGCACATCCGCCAACCAGTCACCAGTTTTGTAGGGACTAACTCTCCAAGGTCATTTTTTATCATAGTTACTCGTGACTTTTTAGGAACAACCTGCGTAGGACTTACCCATTTACTATCAGCAATAGGATATATCATTCCTACATCTAATAGTTTCAATACTTCATTTTTCACAACTTCTTTCATTGTGAGATTAAGTCTACGCTGGGGGTCTCTTCGAGAATTAGTTCCTTCCTCTAAATTTATTTTATGAGTATAGATTAGGGGACTAATGCCTTTTATATCAGCAATACTCCATCCTAGGGTTAATTTATATTTGCATAAAATCTGAATTAATTTCTCACCTTGGGACTCAGATAATTCAGATGAAATAATAACAGGAAAAGTATCACCTGGACCAAGGAAAACATGCTTTAAACCCTTAGGTAGGGATTTTAATTCAACTTTAGGGGCTTCCCTACTTAAAGGAATCTGTCTTTCTCTTTTTCCAGGCAACTTCTCAAACTTTGGTTGCCATGCCTGTGTGCTATAATCATGAGTTCTGTCAAAAATAGTACAAATGTCAAATACATCAGATGAATCACCTATAGGATTAAATTCAGAATTAACAATAAAGTATTCAAGGGGATCTGAGTCATGAGTTGTAAGAACATCCCTTTCTATAAGTGAGTCAATCATGTATGTCTGATGACACTCGACATCCTCTTCTGGCTGTTTTGCAATATGAAAAATATTTACCTCAAGAGTCATATTGCCAAAAGAGAGTTTCATCAATCCATTTCTGCAATTGATAAGAGCATTAGAAGTAGCAAGAAAAGGTCTACCTAAAATTAATGGAATTTTAGAGGTGGTTTCTACAGCAGAACTAGTGTCTAGAATTAAGAAATCAACAGGATAGTAAAATTTGTCAACTTGAATTAAAACATCCTCTACCACACCCCGTGGTGCTCTAACTGAACGATCAGCCAATTGCAATACCACAGAAGTTGGTTTGATTTCTCCCAATCCTAATTGCAAATAAATAGAATATGGCATCAAATTTACACTAGCCCCTAAATCTAGCAAGGCCTGTCCAAGCTCATAATTGCCAATGTTACATGTGATGGTTGGACATCCAGGATCCTTGTACTTAGGGGGAATCCGCTGTTCAATTAGAGCACTAACTTGCTCTGTCAAGAATGCAGTCTTCTTCACATAATGCTTCCTCTTAACTGTACACAAATCTTTGAGAATTTTTGCGTAAGTAGGAACTTGTTTAATTACATGCAAAAGAGGAAGATTAATTTTTACCTGTCTAAGATTTTCCAAAATATCATTGTTATGATCTAGAGTTTGTTTGCTTGACTTTAATGGTTGAGGAAAAGGTACCTTACCAGGATTTTTTGTTCTTCTCAGGTTCCTCAGGTTTTGTTACCTCAAGTTCTTTGGGAAGCTCAGGACTGCTGCTATCTTAATCTTTCTCTACATCCTTTTTTTTGTTTATTATTGGATCACGTAGAGACTTACCACTTCGTGTCACAATGGCGTTTACGTCCTTCAGATCTCCTTGTGCCATATGTTGACCATGAGGTACAGATTGAGTTTGGGAATGAAACTTACCTTTCTCATTCATAGTCAATGAACTCATTATTTTAGACACCTGGCTCTTGATTTCCTTATTTTCTTCGACAACCTGCATAATCAAAGATTCAAATTTTTGATTAGTCTTACCCTGTATTTCAATAAAAGTATGCAAAGTATCTTCTAAAGAATTTCTAGAAGATTGAGGTGCATGGTATGGTGCAGGATATGATCTAGAGAGTTGTGCAGGCTGCTGGTTTTCAGACTTCCAGCGGAAGTTGAGATGACTATGCCATCCTGGGTTGTAGGTTTCAGAGTAAGGTGTGAAGGGCTTTTTGTACATACCTAGAGCATTACTTTGTTTCTCATACATACCATTCATGTTAGTATGTGTAGGACACTCTTGGGAATGATGATCTATCCCACCACAGACAACACATGGCCCAAAAGATTCTGCATGATTAGCCGTATGTGTTGGTTTTGAGTTTTTAGTTTTCAATAACTCTAATTCTCTAGTGAGCATTTCAGCCTTAGCCTTAAGGTTATCCTCCTCCCTTAGATGGTAAATACCACCACTCAAGTTTCCTGTAGGTCGTGACTTGTTTGTGCTATCAGTAGCACTAGGTCCAGTCCAAGTATGAACTTTTTCAGCAAGCTCATTGAGGTACTCTATGGCCTCATCGGGATTTTTCTGTAAAAATTCTCCATTGCACATCATTTCCACGAATTGACGTTCCCTGGGTGTAAGGCCTTCATAAAAATAACTCACTAAGCGCCAATTCTCATATCCATGGTGGGGACACATACTCAGTAATTCTTTAAATCTTTCCCAAGACTGGTACAAAGTCTCACTATCCTTTTGTGCAAAGGTAGAGATTTGTCTTTTTAAAGCATTAGTCTTATGTTGGGGAAAGTATTTATTGAAAAACACTTGAGTCATCTCACTCCATGTTCCAATAGACCGTGGTCTTAGTGAGTACAACCAACTCTTAACTTTATCTTTCAAAGAAAAAGGAAAGAACTTTAGCCTTACCGTTTCGTCAGTGGTATTTTGACTGTGAAATGTTGCAACTACTTCCTCAAATTCCCTAATATGAACATAGGGGTTTTCATTTTCTAGACCATGGAAAGTCGGAAGTAATTGTATCATTCCCGTTTTAAAATCTACATGACGAACATTAGGTGAGAACATAATATAGGATGGTGTGGCTGTTCGTGCGGGATGAAGATAATCTTGGAGGGTTCTAATAGGTTGGTCCACGTGTTCACTCATCGCGTCAGAATTGGAAGAATTATCAAACAAGCGATTAGAAAAATTAGATTCTGAATCTGATTCTAGCACGGGTCTACTAGCAAACCGTCCAAAAGCGTCTCTATACCTGCTCATGCAAAGTAAAGAAAAGCGTAATACTGAAAAAAAATAATTACAAAAAGAAAAGTAAAATAAAATAAAGATGCAGAAAGCTAAAAAGAAAATGAACGAAGCTACCGCTCTTTTTTTTTTTTTTTACAAACTACTAAAAAAACTACAAATTCTTCTACCGTCTCCCCGGCAACGGCGCCAAAATTTGATTACTCCCAAAGAATAACGCGGTCGTTTGCAGTATAGCTTTGGGGTGTCGATTCCACAGGGAGATGGATTGAGAAATTGAAGAACAGTAATGAAATTAACAAAAAGATTTAGATGAGTGCGAGAAGTAAAGCATCGGGAATCCTTTGTATATAATTGGTATTTTAATTATTTTCGATTCATTAATAACTCAATTGAAAATTCTATGTCCAAATTTTCAATCGAAAAATAAAACATTAATAACCAGATTTAAATCAAATGTAATCTTTCGAAAAATCATTCGTCACAATATAAGAACAGGAATTGTTATCGATATTAAAGAAATTCAACGTCGACAATATACTCATAGAGCAATATTGCAGCAGAGAATTAAATTAAAATAGATAACCAATTGAACCAAACATAATCAAAGGATTATTGCATTTAATAGAAAAAGCATGACTGAATTTATAAATGAAATAAATTCTAAGATTATTTGGTGACGAAAACATTTATAATAAATTTCGAATGACTAAACAAAAGAGTTTAATATTTGAAGAACACATATATGAATCAAAAACAATTACAAACACCATCATATATACAAATTCATCCCTAGCTCTACTAGAAAATTAGTTACACATATTGAAAATATGCAACAAAAATTCTCTAAGGGATAATATGGAAGAGCCAACCATTATTTTCTTCTCTCTTCTTTGGTTTTTCTTTTCTTTTCTCAAGCTCTCAAAAACAATGTATCTTCCAAGGCATCCAAGCACACTAAGCATGGTCTTAGAACACACACCCCTCCCTTCTATTTATAAGCATCCTTCATGCAAGTTGTCATGACAAAATCATCACAATTTCAACTTGTTTTGCCATGTGCCATTCTTGAATCCAAGTGATTTGTGAGTTGTCATTTTGATCATTTGTTTTCCCACCATGCATGAGCTAGATTTTGCTTGTAGGTTGAGTGTTTCAATTTTGCTTCTCTATCTATTAGTTGTCTTGTATGACTTAATATCTTGTGGTCAAATAATTTGTCTTGAAGAAACTTGAGTGCACTTCATCTTGTATCTGAATTGATCATTGAATTTCCAAGTTGGTGTAGGAGTGCTTGCTAGAAAATATTATGATGACATTTGGATTTGATGCAAGTGGCTGAAAAATATCCAGGAACGTCAAGTGCAGGTGCGTCCACTTGATGGTCAATTTTGTCTTAGATTGAGTGGATATCTCTTCAAACACAAAACATGAAAGTTATAGATATTTCTCTTGTGGTTCTGGATCATCTTGAATCAGCTCAATCGGAGATTGGATGAGAGCGTTATGCCCATATTACGAAAAGATGTCAGAACTGTCTAAAATTCCGCAATTATCTTCATTTGCTCCTAATGCCTCTATTTGTGTCCTAAATCAAAATATAAGAATAATGAGTATATTTAGGCATCAAATAAGAATAAAGTATTAAACATTAAGAGAGGAAAATATGGCATTTTATATTCTCATCAATATATTAAATCATGCTTATATCTATCTCAAGATAAATGACCATTAATTTTAATAACATGAGTTATATCCATTGTTTTCTCATTTCTTTTAGTATTTAAACAGAGTATTTAGAGTGCATTTTTGTGCACTCATCAAGTATCCTTGAAGAAGTCCACCAAAGTTCCCCCCTCACCAAGCTACATGTATTTGTAAGGTGTATTATAAATAATCCATGTTTATAAGAAAATTAGTGGTCAGCTTTATTTAAGTTAATGCTAAATTGATATAGTTGTGCATTGATTCTGAAGATACAAAACAATTTGAAATAGTGAAGCTAATAAGTGTATGTTAGAGCTTATACCTTCTGTTCTAGGGCCCTAACGAAGGATTTACAACCGGATGTGTGGTTGATTGTTTGCTTCTTTCTGTTCTCTCGATTCTGCTCTGATATTTTCTGTTATTCCAAAATGGAATGAAGTTGCTCTTTTCAAAGTTTTAAACTACCAAGCACTACTTTGAATTGAAGAACAAAACAAGGAATACCTTGAAGTGGTCGCTGCCCCATCTCAGGCAAAGCTTAACCCAGACTATAGGGGTGACAAGACTACACCCAGTCGCCAAAGCTTCGTCCTCGTTTGGGAATGACGTATAAATCCTATGCAGTTCATGGTGGAATGCATTGAAGCGCTTCCTGAGCTGTTTAGTCACTGCCAAATGATGATTCTCCAACACCCATTCTAATTCAAAATCGCCCTGCAATTCAAGTAAAAAAATAAATTCAAACTAAAACACCAATCCCAACATCTCAACTTAAAATCTATCACTGCCTATGCATTTCAGTCTTACTTGAATCCGTTCGATCAAGTGATCCTTCATTGCTTCAGGTACATCACTCCAGCGGGGATAACTCATATCGCAATGCTATTTAACTATCCATGTTATGCGAGAAGTAAACATGGATGCATTCTCACAGCAAGGAGCCGTTTCCCTAGGATTTATCTTCAGCGGCACTTTACCATGTTTGCGTAGTTTGTCAAACTCGGCCAACTTTGCGGGCCCACGACCACGTCTGGATGTCTCTGGCTGGGTGGATTGGGTGTTCGCTTGGACATTCTCACCTAATCATTAATGGTAATAAATTCATGGTCAAGGGCCTAAATGCATGGTCAGGGAAAATAATATACGAAGCATATATAGTAAATTATGATTGCTTAAATAAACGTTTAGATACAAGATTTGTAGACTATACCGATTGGTCTGCTCTCAACCACTGGTTCTTGTATCGGCTCTGGTAGAGTATCTAAAGTGTCTGTCTCCAGCTCAAACCTATTCGTTGGACCATTTGGCCGAACCTCTGGAATTGGGTCCGCACACATGGACTCAAATGGTTGGCTTGGAGCCTGAGTGGAGTCATCTGCCCCAACGATTGGAATTGGCTTCACACACATGGGCTCTAATGATTGGCTCGGAGCCTGAGCGAAGTCATCTGCCCCAACCCCTGGAATTGGATCCGCACACATGGGTTCTAATGATTGGCTCAGAGCCTGAGTAGAGTCATCTGATCCTACTTCATTAGGCCGGGCCAATGCTGGGCTTTCACATTCACTTATTCGGCAGCCACGTGGCTGGTTGCCTCGAGATCTTGGACGAACCCAACGAGGAAAACCTTAGCCTTGTCCACGGGGTCGACCACAGCTCGGAGCCTCTGTTTGGTCACCTGCAGACAAAATGGTTAAGTTAGTAAAAGGTTAATGTATAAACCATTGATATGGTTAAGTTAGCACAATTTACAAAATGCCATTGATATGATTTTTTGATACCTGGGCCATTGATGGTTCACATGCTATTCAATCTACTAAAGAACCTCCAAACCGGTCGACTTATATACGAGCACCTGAAATGTAAAAATAGCAAAAACATGATTTAGATGTTTAGATTGTAGTCCGAAGTCGAAAAAGCAAATATACATGTAACACCAGCATATGTTATAAATCTGTTTGAATTCAATATATATTGATATATAGCATGAAGGTAATGGTATTTCATCTAACATAGTGATTGAAACATCCATGCACAGTTATACTTATTCTAGCTCAGACTCTTCGCTGGTAGATAAGTTGTTATCATCTGAAGTTTCCTCATCACCATCTTTGTCTCCAGAGCTAGTTGGAACTACTCCATCATCAATAAAGTCATCCAAGTTTCTCCCATCGTTTGAGGGTGTCACAGGGTCGTGTGTATTGATATGGATAGGTTCTATATCAACCCTACTAAGTGAACTTGACATTGAACATACCCGCAATGCAAAAGTGGATAATCATATGATTGCTCATTTTCTTAATAGGCATCATCATCGCTTGATACATCATCAATATTGTCCAAAACCCTTGGCGCACTAGGAACATCGTAGACATTCCTATTATCATATCATTGAACAACAAACCAATTCCCCTTTGCTCTCAAATCTCTAATGTAAAAACACTGTGAAGCCTGACATGCCAACACAAATGGTTCGTCCCTATACCAAGTCCTATCAATGTTGACACTAGTCATGTGATTGTCCACTCAGACTCCCTGTTTCTTATCTCCAACATCAAACCAGGCACAATTGAACAAGTACACTTGACGACCTCCCATATAGCGTAATACCACAACATCATTGATAACACCATAAAAGTCTACGTTATTAGTATCTTCGTCACCAGTTACCACAACTCCTGAATTTTGTGAACGTCGTCGGAGTTCACGCTGCTTGGTATGGAACCGTTTACCGTCTATGATACAACCAGCATATGAAGCAACCCAACGGTCAGGACTGCAAGCTAACGTATACAAATTGGCTGACACACTTAATGAATTACATGCACGCTCCTCCTGAACCTACAAGATGATAAGGTGCCTAAATCACGTCAACATGTAATAACGCAAATTATGACTTAGGATCATCATTATTCTAAGTACACAGGACGAACTGGAATTAAATTATGTCATAATGCTCCTTGTATTTGGATAACACATTCACGGCGAAACAATAGAATAGTTAGTTACGTAAAGTAAGATATTTCCATGTGGAATCCCAATCATGGTCCATGAAAAAGTCATTAGTGGAAGCTTACTCTATATAGCTTCCAATCTCTTCACAGTTGTTCAGCACATACCATATAGCTGATGCATGAAGTTTATCTTCTAATTGCACATTACTAGCTATGCACATTGCGATCTGGCCTTCTAAACTTTGTCTCAACATCTTGGTGATACATCGAACAAAATGTCAAACATTCTCTATGAATGTAGGCTTCTGCTATTGATCCTTTTGGCCGGGCTTTATTTTTAACATACCGTTTGAAATTGCCTAGATACCTCTCGAAGGGGTACATCCATCTATATTGAACTGGACCTCCAAGCATGGCCTCACGGGGTAAATGGATAGCTAAATGGATCATAACATCAAAAAAATATGGAGGGAATATCATCTCCAGTTTGCATAGAATGGTGACTATATCATTTTGAAGATGTGAAAGGCGGTCTACATTCAGTGTTTGGGCACATAACTCTTTGAAGAAACTGCTAAGTTCTGTCAAAGCCAAGCCAATATCACTTCTTAAAAGCCCTCCCACAGCAATAGGGAGCAATCTTTGCAAGAAGATATGACAATCATGACTTTTTAATTCTGAAATTTTGCAATTTCATATAGACACACAATGCGTGATGTTGGAGGCGAACCCATCTGGAAATTTCACATCTGCAAGCCATTCACAAAATTTATTTCTTTAATCCCCATGTAATGTGTACATGGAATGTGGCATTGTAACACGGTCATTGATCCGCTTTAGATGTAATTCTTTTCTATAACCCAAGACTTCTAGGTCACGACGAGAATTTATACTATCCTTAGTTTTGCCAGGAATGTTCATTAAGGTGCCTAATATGTTTTCAGATATATTCTTCTCCACATGCATGACATCTAAATTATGTCGAAGTCGAATGTAGACCAATAAGGTAGCTTGAAGAAGACGCTCTTCTTTGTCCAGTTCAACTCCTCTATAGTTCGTTTTCTCTTCCTAACAGACTTACCAAATTGAAATGGTCCAAGCATTTGTAATTGAGTCAAAAGTAGTGCTCCATTAGGAATATTTGGTGGCATGCGATGATCCTCTCTACCGTTGAACAAACCCTTGCTTGATCGCCAATTGTGATCTATTGGTAGGAAACGTCGATGTCCATAACACTGTTTCCTGCCATACTTCAACCAACTGGAATCGGTGCCAAAGTTGCATGAGGGACAAGCCAATTTTCCTTTTGTTGACCAACCTAATAGATTTCCATATGCAAGAAAGTCATTTATTGTCCACAATAAGGCAGCATGAAGTACGAACATTTCCTTAGTGGAAATATCATATGTAGGTAGACCATCTTTCCACAATTCAAGTAATTCATCAATCAACGGTTGCAAATAAACATCAATATCATTCTCCGGTGATTTTGGGCCAGGGATAATGAGAGATGTCATAAAAAACTGGTCTTTCATGTATAACCACGGTGGTAAATTATATGGGACAAGAATCACTGGCCAAATACTATACGGTTTAGCCAAATTGTTGAAGGAATTGAAGCCATCGCTTGCCAGACCAAGCCTAACATTGCGGGCATCCCTTGCAAACCAAGTATGATCTTGGTCAAATGTCTTCCGAGACTCAAAATCGGCAGGATGTCGCATAATATTATTATCCCCAGTCACCCGCTTCTCTCTATGCCATTTCATATCACCTGCTATCTTGTCTGAGACAAACAGACGTTGCAATCTTGGCTTCAAAGGAAAATGTCGCAGTACTTTTTGAGGAATCACCCGTGACCCATGGGTATTTGGTACCCAACGCGAAGCCTTGCATACAGGGCACTCATTCAGATTAGCATTTTCCTTCCAGAATAAAACATAGTCATTGGGGCATGCATGGATTTTCACATACTTGAAACCCAAACATCGCTCCAAGGGTCGTGCCTCCTGATATGATTGTGATAATGAAACATCAGGAAAGGCAGACCGTAGAAGGCTTAGGAGCATATCGAAAGACTTGACTGACCACCCACCAAGTGTTTTGATGTATAACGACCTCACAATGAATGAGAGCTTTGATAATTTTGTACAACCTTCGAACAGAGGTCGTCGGGCATCCTCGAGTAGTTGTTCAAAATTTACATTTGGATGTGGTTGTGGAATCTCTACCTGGGTAGGGAATGTAGTGTTGTTTTGCCCTCTATCTCTGTCTGTACCTGTCTGTATGTCATCTAACATGTGGTCCATGTCATCAATGAACCCTTCCTCCACTCCAATAGAAGGATCATCAAATATATCGACGTCAATGATGGGGAGAATTTCCTCCTCTCCATGAAAGATCCACCGAGTGTAGTTTGGATTTATTCCCTTTATGAACAAGTGAGATTCCACTTCAAATATAGACAAGTGAAGATTATTTAAACATCAACGACAGGGACACCGAATGCAATCACTTCCCATGGAATGGCTTCGTGCCATTGTGAGAAAATTCCTAACACCTTCAGCATATGCAAGTGACCCAAGTCTATCTACCAAATTCATCCAGCTTTTGTCCATCTAAAAATAAGATATGTGAGGCATAAAGATCATAAAGATAAGTCAATTATAGAACTTTAATTTAGGTAGATGGAGTACAAGTCACACATGGAGCTACTAGGAATTTGCAAATGTGGTGGAGAATTGATGAATAAATGGAAAGCTAAGGCACAAGATTGTGGGACTAATAGGAAGAAGGGGGAAATATAGATCACATGCACTTAAAAGCTGGATTTTATGCATTAATCAATGCATAGTTTTCACTTAACAAGCTAGTGTATATATACACATATTGCATATGGAACCGTTTAGGTTTTGGAAATTTTCTATTTATCTGTGATATATTTATTTTTCTGAGCTTTTTGGGTTCTAGATTAACTTTCTACGTTGCATTCTAAGAAGTTACCCTCTTTTACAATTTAAACTATTTCACATTGTTTGAGTGTTAGTTTGAGCATATGTATATAAGCTTTTGCACATCATCCACTTAACAATTTTTGAAGTTAATTTAGAATCTCAGCCAAGAAAAGTTACTTCTCTTTTTTAGATGCATATTTTTTATCTTTCTACACAAAATCATATCACTTTAAAATCCTGTTGTCATCAGAAACTCTAGAAAGAACACAAAATTTTAATTAACATAGAAACCACCCCAGATCTTATAAATATTAATCAAGAAACCATTAGACTGTTTTGGTTCAAGCTACTAGCTATGTTTTGGTCATGGTCTTTCACTATTTAAAAGGGGAATTGGGTGTTGGGGAAATCTTTCTTTTATCACCTAGCTAGCCACCCAAAATACTTAAATGTACAACTCAAATTTGATAAAATGAATGTGTCCAAAATCATAGCTGGAGCTTTCAATAATTTTCTAACATCCAATTAATCGTGATGCTTTTAAGCAAAGATGATGATGATGATGATGAATAGGTCCGTTAATTACAAATATAATTAGAGTGAGATTTAATAATATGTAAGTCTTTGAAGCCACTTTAATTTGGATGATCCATTTCTATCCACGGGCATGAATACCTCATTTCCTTAATTTGGATTCAAAATCTTTGTGAGCGATTTATACCAAGTTCAAAAAAACCATCAATTTTAATTTTATGGACGGAATAAACATGGTGGCAATTGAATTACAGATATCATTCAAAACAATATATATGTGTGTGTGTGTGTGTGTGTGTGTGTGTGGGGGGGGGGGGGGATACTTTACATCATACTAATTATTAGTTCGATTATGTCTGAACATGATATAACAGCCTATTTTCTCCTTTTGATAATTTGTAAAAGTAATGAGTACTACTTCAGCCATCCAGTTGATAAATACATTTTTCTTTAACCCAAGATTCATTTTTCAGGTAATAGTAGTAATGAATATATATATATATATAGATATGGATATATATAGAACTATCATCAAGCAAATTAGAAGTAGTAAAGTATGTCAGATAACGGGGAAGCATAGTAATTATTATTTTTAGTTTTTTGGGTGAGAATTAGATAGTTCCATGTAGATATGGTTTCTACATATGTAATTTGCGTTTTCCTCTTTAAATCTTTCCCAATTTGCCCAAGAGTAAAGAGATTTCTTTCCTTATTTTGATTTTAGTGTTTATGAGTAAAAAATTAAGAATATGAGGGGTTTTGATCCCTCTGTACTACAGGACCCATTTCATATGTCTATATCTTTCTCACTCTAGACTTGAAGGTTTATTTTAATACAATTTTTATTATCTAAGAAATGTTATTTAGAGTTATAGAGTGTGTATATACGATATAAATTTGCAGGAAAAATTGAGTAAATACATTACTTATAATTTTTTTTTATATATTACATGATACCATATCATGTATTTTTTATATATATTATATAGCATATAGTATCATGTATTTTCTATTACGCCCTGGAGTTCAGGTAGGAAGCGTAAAGAAAGATATCCAAAATGGTGTACAAGTAGCAACAAATGGCAATAACTTTTCACGGTTCCTTCGTTATCACTTTGTTGTTGCCTTTATCCGTACTTGTAATAACTTATAAGTACTAGGGCCCTAATTTTGTCTTGATTTACAAAAGACCAAATAAGCAATACACATGCAAAAGGAGAAAGAGAGATGAAAAAAAAATTGCTAAAAAGCTGGAGGATGAAGCACAACTTATTCACGCGCCAATTATGATCAGGATGGTTATTAGAATTCTCTGAAGGAAAATAGGGTCTTCCTTTATGCTTCAATATCAAACAAATGCCACTCTTCCTTTTTCTTATTCTGATCTCTCCCTCAAACATCCCAAAAAATTAATGGAGAGCATGCACAACCTTACAAGTGACTTAATTTTGGACGGCGAATTGAGGTCGATCATGCACCTTAGAGGTACAACAAAATGCATCAATATTATCTTATAAGGGTGGTGGGGTTGCTTTAAGAAACCAGAAATAGTGTGAATCAAGCAAGTGGGGTATTTGGGGCTGTTTATGTGTGTGGGAAAGCTGGAGGTTGTGCTACTGCGTCCCACATACATTAATGCCTTCGAACAATATTTTCAACCCTTCTCATAATATCCATATATCTATGCCTTTTTAAGTTCAAAACCTTCTAGATCATAAAAAAAAAAATTAGAGATTGATCGGTCAAGAAGATTCAACTTATATAAGCTTCTTGATGACTTGAACAAACTTTTGTAGAGACGTAGAAGATAGAGATTCATATGATCGATCAAGATGAGGCTTAACCAAGATTGATTAAAACAAATGTCCCCTCATACAACCCAATTTGTCCACCTTTTCTTTCTTTTCTTTTTTTCTCTAATTTTAAGTTTTCTTGGATCTCACCTCTTGGACAACAAGACACACACACACACACACACACACACACACACACACACACACACACACACACATATATATACATATATATATACACATAAAATTAGATGTTTTCATGATTACTAGTTGTGGGACATTATTCTTTTTGTCTCTTTTCATTCCTACTCTTTTACATTCTTTAATGTACTTGGGACAACAATTTTCTTTAAGAGTTGTCACAAGTCCAACCAACATGTCTGAAAAACGTAAAGCATGTGGAATAAAAACTAAAAATATAATCTCCCCTTTGTTTTTGTTTCATCATTTTTTTTTGTTTTAATTACTCATATAGAAAGTTTACCTATTATTCCTCTTCTATCCTTGTATTCAAAGCTATCTGGCCAGGCAACATAAACTTTTGTATTTTAGAAATATGAATAGGTAGCTAGGTAAAAAAAAGCAATTCCTAATTTGTTGATCATCAATTGTATATAACTATATATATATAGTATTTGCAGTACTAGGATATGCAAGTCCCACACATTCCCCCCTCTCCCGAAGTTTATTTTCATTCCAGGGAATAAAGCACGCGAGAACAACACATTTCATGTGAAATAGAAACTAAAATTGATGTATAGTACTAGATGTTGAAGGATTACGTACCACTGATCAGTGTATCGAGAACAACGCGTGCAATCCCTAGCTACAAGAAATTCCCTTCAGCCTGTAGCAAAATAGAGATGATTTGTAAGACTCAAACGGCAAATCAGATGAAATTATTTGCCCCAAAAACAGAGAAACCCAGAGAAATTGATTTTGCCATATTCGAGAAATGCCAAAACTCACGAAGCTGGAAATTGCCGCAGTTGAAGGCGCAAGCTTGTGCACGACGTGGCTGCTCTCGCCAGAGTGGGTGGCCAGAGCTCGTGGGAGTGGGTTCATGATGGCAGAGAAGGGGCTTTCGGCGTGGCAAACATGGTGCCAAGGGCCACGATGGGTTTTTCGCGTGGCGAGGGTAGTGAAGGAGCAAGGGTTTTCAGCTTAAATCAAATCAATGGCCAGAGCTCGGACTAGGCGAACAATGCCGGTGCTGATCGAGGGTTTTCGAGCAGGAAAAGGCAAAGATGTTGGTAATATTTGGGGAGAAAGTGTTCAGGGGCGAAAATAATAAAGGGGCGACGACATCCGTGGGTTTATTAAAAACCATTTGCGGCGAAAATACTCACCTCAATAGCACATAGCATCGTCCAGACATATTGCGGCGAAATAAATCGCTGCAAAAACATCCGGAGTTGCAATTCATTACCTCCTGCGCGGCGAAAATTATTTCGCTACGAAAACTTTTTTACACGGCGAATTTATTAGCGGGGAAATTAAATTCGCCGAAAAAGGTCCCATTTGTTGTAGTGACCTCATTTTCATACATGCTTTAAAAAATATGAATAATTAGAAAGTTTTTTAAGAAGATCACCACAAATGTTGTTTGTTTTCAAACGGCTGAATGTGCATGTGTCATGGGCTCCTGGCTCTGGAATTTCCAAGTTGTTGTTTGTCATCATTTTCACGTAATTCTATATATGGTTTTGACCCATAATTAGAATGAAACCTAATAAAAACAAACCTAAAGGCTTCTCTTAGGTTTCATTATTTTGTTTTATATGTTAAGGACAAAAATCGTCCGACAAACCAAAATGGAAAAAAAAAAGTCATCCCTTGTCTATGGAGGTGACTCGACTTCGATGAAGCGTTCTGAAGTCCATGGTGGCGGGTGGACGTCAGTACAGTGGCCACGTATATCCATAGGAATAAATAGCAAAAGAAACAATAATATCAATAGAGAATGAGACACAGGGGTTTACATGGTTTGGCATGGAACCTACAATATTCACGGGTAATTTAGAGGGCAAATCCATTCTTTAGCTAAAAAATGACATCCCGTCTTGCTAGATAGAAGATAATCTATTTCTTTGATCTAATCGGATCTCCTTTGATTTATCGAGGCATTGGGAGTGGCAAGGAATGACAACTTTATGTCACCTTATTTTTTGCAAGTGTGACTTCCCTTTCTCAGTTTTTTCCATTTCTCTTGTCACTTCTTTCTTTTTCCCCTTCATCCTAGTTTATTTACTGCCATTTTTAGGGGTTGTTCCTTGGTTTCTATTATTTGAGTGAGGAGTTCGAGAAGACATGCAAAATTCATAGTATGCACCTTTGAGATGGCCTCTAGGAAGTTTGTTTGTACAAACATTTGTTTTTGTTTTTTATGGAATTAGTGGGTTTTTTGCCCCTTGAGGCAATTTTCTATTGGTGTTTCCATTTAGGTGTTGAGGATAGAGTTTGTTTGTTATAACCTGTACTATGTGGTCAAGAAGCCTATTGGCCCCCTAGTTCCATCTGTGAGGTAGGTGTCAACCCCGTTGATTCATTATCGAAGGTAACCCGTGCAAGGCTATTGTGGAGCTCAGGAGCTTGTTCCCAGAGGTAATTCGCTGGCAATGGTTGTGATATAAGTATCAACACTCGACGTTTGCGAAGGGCAGCATTTGTCTATACTGGCGTTGATAGCATAAGTTCTACTACAAGCACACAGGCTTTAAAGGGAAAGGTTTGAAGCAGTCAAAGGACTATCATTTGCCGTTGTTTGCCTTGTGAGTTAGAGGACTCGAATTTGTTGGCAAAGGTCGAAGCAGTCAAGGGGTTGCCATCACCCATAGTTGGTTACTATGAGTGAAGGTCGAGTAGTCAAGAGACTGTCATCGCTCATAGTCCATTGCGAGTCAAAGGACTCAACCTCATCAATGAGGGTTAAAGCATTCAAGAGAGTGTCATCACCCATTATTCACCGCGAGTCAAGGGATTCGACTTCGTGGGCAAGGGTCAAAGCAGTCAAGGGACTGTCATCTCCCATTGTGTGCCGCAGGTCAAGAGACTCTGCTTCGTTGGCGAGGGTTGATACAGTCAAGGGACTATCATCCCTCATTGTTCACCATGAGTCAAGAGACTTGGCTACGTGGGTGAGGATTGAACTACTATTCAAGGGATTGTCATCTCTAATTGCTCACTGCGAGTCAAGAGACTCGACTTTGTTAAAAGAGATACTAACCATGTTGTTGTGGCAAGAGATAAGCCTAGACTGTGATGTTGTGGTAGAGATAGACTGAGGGCTCTGTTGTTTTGAAAAATTCTCCAAAAACCAAACTGATTAGTGCATAATCCAAATTATAAAAGTCTACGGCTTGCAAACCTAAGACAAGTGGTAAGACATCTGGTAAGCATTCGATATTTTACAATGATCGAAGAAGGCCTAAGGTGTTGAGGCGAGTCTCGAGGGTTGAGCGGTCCTTTCGTTATTTGCTTTTTTTTTGCCCAAAACACTCTTTGGCCCTGGGGTGCATGGCATTGGATCATACTGGGTAGGTGCAACTAGGAGCACTTGACTGGAGTAAACGAGAGACAAAATCAACCGTTAAGCTTGGCACTGGGGCTACATCAGGGGAGTGTCGACTGTGAACACACTCAACTAAGATCAATGGGAGGCATACTTGACCAATCTGCTCCTGCAAAAGATAGAGTTGACTGTTCTATTCTGGTGGGAGACGTACTTGACCATCAAATGAGTCTCACATGCAACCATGCTTTTCGACATGAGTTCCTCAACCATTAATTGATCCTCTTGCCGACAAAATGAAGATCAAACTCATCCTTTAAAAACTTAAAAAAAAATTAGTATAAATATAATTAACTTTAATTTAAAAGCTTATGTTTAGTTTCTTGGAATGTAACTCATTATCATGTAACAACTTTTTATGTGATATTTCAAAACTTAAAAACATTAGCTCAGGAGGATATAGCCATCGGAGCATACATGCGAACAAGGATACCAATATAAGTAGGAAGCCAAGCTGTTGAATCCCCGAACTCATTGGGGTGACCGTCATCAATATCAACATTAATTTTATCCATTTTCTTTACTTTTTGTATGCAGACACCTCTCATAGTGCTTCGACCTCAGTGTTGGCTTATAACAGCTACATGTATAGTAATTAATACAGATGTCTCAATTTGATAATTATATTATTTATTCACTAATATATATTAAATGTGATATTTAATTTGATAAAATATCTTATTCTGAGTTTGGTGATGTTAGTCCACTATTGACAGCAAGTTAACCACATAGGAGTCGAGAATAGGTGGGGATAGTGCATGCGCTACTTTGCAATTAGGAGGCATATCTATTTGAAATTGTAATAAATTAAATATACCATATGTTCAAACGTTGCGTATATTTATAAGAATTATATTCACACAAATATTACACTCATTCACTATCAGTTTTCTTGGATTAAACGCCTTCATCTTTAGTAGACACTTTAGTGGATTCGTGTTCTTCCGACATCCCACCCTTAATTACTTCTAGTTCAATATCTTCTCTATGAAGTTGGACCATATCATACTGGTTTATGTCAACAAATAGATTGATGCCTAATTTGTTTTCTTAATTTGTTAAACTATCAAATTTTTCATATGATTCGTTTACCTTTGGAATGTAACTATATATCTTTCTTGGTTCAATCTTCTCGACCACTCGCCATGAGTTCTCGTGTACTGGATCATCTAAATAAAAAATTTGATTTTCTTGGCAAGCGAGAACAAAAAGATTGTCCTCGTACCAGGTCCGAGGTGTATTCACACTGATCATTTTTTTATCTTTACACACTCCCCAACTTAGGATTTGAAACATCTTACCTAGTACATCTACACAATCAGACCATATATTCTCCCACATACTTTAACCCCATGATATTCTACAACTCCGTAGAAGTCAATGTTATCATCTACATGGCTCTCTTCGACTACGACCTCAAAACTTTTAGTTTTTCTATATCATTCTCTGTCATACGTGTGAAATCTATATCCATGTAGCAAATATTGAGTGGTATGGCACACCTGGCCAGACCATATGCCAATGCATAAAGTTCTGGTGAGATTTTAACGGAATTCTCAGCATGTTTCAATAGAATTTACATCAATAAATATATTTAGTTTATATATTAAATATCAATAGAAAAAAGTTTCATTTTTTAATAATTCTGTATGTTCAAACCACAATGCGAATTCCTCGTCATACTTCTTTCCAACGTAAGTTACACCAGGCGTGCAAAGTAGTTGTAAATGTTCGTTGTGCATGTTCGTGTGAACCATTAATTTCTACTAAGTTATACAATATCATTTGACTTGACTATGCAAAACTTAATTGAGACAGACATTTGTTATTAACCTCAAGTAGTGCTCAATTTTTGTACTGTTATTCATAACATACTATCGAACTATATTAAAATCTTGTCCACGTAGATAATAGACCCATTGTGTGCCTATGAGATGTATGGTTTGGAAAAATATGAAAAATGATTATGAGACACTCATTTGTCCACCTTCATAATTTTGATCCACTATTGTAAATCTAGTTTCAATCCTACAAAAATATATTGAACAAAAAATGTGATATTCATTATAAATGTATGACTCTACAATTGAACTTTTGAGAGCATACTCTCCACATATCGCTTAAGTTTTCCCAAAAACCATTAAATAGGACACATCCTTTCTATATTGAACTAGACCAACAACTAAAGTCTTACGTGCTAGGTGAATAGTCAAACGAACCATTACATCAAAGAATGAAGGGCAGTACAACCTCTCCAATTTGCACAAATTCACTGTGATATTGGCTTCCATTTTTAACAATACCTCAACTTTCAATGTTCTACTATAAATGTTTCTGAAAAATACCTATAATTTTGTGAAAGCTATACAAACACCTCAAGTAAGTTTTTCACGCATACCAATTGTCAACAAACGCTGTAGAAATACGTGACAATAGTGACTTTTAAGATCAGCTATCTTTCAGTCATGAGTTCGAACACATCTTGACATATTCGAAGCATAGTCATCTAGTAATTTGATTGTTATGAACCAGTCACAGACTTTGTTTCTCGCATCACTAGATAATGTATACCATCCGAGGGGCATATAGGTTGAAGACTCATTGTCTTGAAAATGCAACTCCGATCTTATCCCCAACTCCTTTAATCTTTATAAGAGTCATTATATATTTTGTCTAGCCTTTTATTGACATCAAAATGCCTAATATATTCTCACATATATCTTTTTAATGTGCACGACATCTAGATTATCAGAATGCATCATGCATGATAATACCCCATCAAAATTCGTTCATGTTCAACGCTTTAGAAACACATGGACACTCAAGTTGGCACCACTTGTGGCGTCAAGTCCGGCATTGGAGGATTCCCTCAAGAGAGTCCTGAGCGTGTCCTTGGAAGTTCAGAGGAAACGCAAGAGTCAATTGGAACATGACTCATTTGTTCTCACTTGATTATGCCACAACGACCTTGACAGCACCATGACACAGCCCTTGACATGCCATGACACGCCCATCATTAGCCTAGTGCCTAGCAACATGCCTAGCAGCCCATCAATCTAGCCAGCAGGCAACCCCAATGCCCATCAGCATGTCCAGTAGCAGCAGCAAGCCACCAGCACAGCCCCAATGCTCATCAGCCTACCCAGCATCATCAACAGCCCATCAGCATTTGGAGCCCACCAGCACATCTATAGGTAGGCCAAGGCTCCTATCATGGCACGCCCGTGACTACCCAACAGACATGCCCTGGCCCCTGCCATGGAATGCACTTGACATCATTATAGGCATGGCAAGGCCCCCCATTAGCATTGCGGCAACCATGCAACTAGCCTACATTGTTGTCTTGGCCCCAACCCTAACACGTATAAGGCCCTTAGCAAGCCTACCAGTCACGCACAACCCACCTGTGGGCACACCTGCTCGGCCCCATGAGCACCCCACGGCGCACAACACTACACCAACCATGTGCCGCATGTCCCTGCGTGCACAACTGCGCGCCATGCTCCAGTGCCCACCTGTGCGGCCCCCTGACACTCATTACGTCCAGCCATGCAGCAACCTTGTGCCGCATGCCCCTACATGCGCCATTGCACCAGCCATGTGTTGCATGCCTCTGCGCTCACCACAGTGCACCACACTTCAGCGCCCACTTGCGCACCCACCTGATGCCCCTGTCAGAACCCCTAGGTAGACTGCCCTCATGACCGCCCATGACACTGCACCAGTGGGCCTGCTTGCGTGTCTTGGCCCCAGCCATGACATGTACATGCACCCTAGAAAGGTTAGTGGCATGCCCTCACAGACATGCCATCCAGCGTGTGGCTCTAGCCCGCGCCTTGCAGCACGTAGCGTCCAGACCGTCAACTTGGGCGATACATGTCCATCACTCTAGCCATTAGCCCGGGCCATGCAGGATAACCTTCCAAGCCCCTTGACTAGGCCACACCACAGTAGCACGGCATCACTATTCGCCCACCATTAGCTGGCCCCACACAATGTCATGACCGGCACATCACCAGACCCGCACACACAGCCAGACGCCATACAGACTAGCCCAGCCATGGACCACGACAAGCCATAAGCTCACCATGGGCCATGAAGGCCTTGGGCGCCACCTATCTTTTATTTTATGTTATTTTTATTTTTTATTTGTTTATTTCATTTGGATAATGTTTTAAGTAGTTTAGTTTTATTAGGGTTCTATTGGGGGTTTCCAAGTTGTAAACTCTATAAATAGGACCCTTAGACTTTAGTTCTATTAGAGTACATAGGATTGCTTGAAGTTCTCAAAAGCCAAACCCAAGTTTCGGCCAAGCCCTAGCATACCTCTGACCACCATAGGGCGTGAAACCCTAGCCGCCCATCATCATCCCACAAAACCCCAAACCTTATCTCATCCTATCTTATTTGGGCACATCATTCCATAAGCCATAAAACCCCAGTTGATACATGACCTTATCCTTATCCTTTCTACCATTTTAAAACAATTCAAATTCAAATCCATTCAAATTCAAATTTTAAAATTTAAAATTCAAACCAAATCTAATTTCACCCAACCACTTATTCGGCCAACACAACTCTTATGATAGATGAATACCTCATTAGCCGCTTCATCTATCTCAGTTTGATTAATCATTTATCCTTTAAGTGACTCAATTAAATCTTATCCAACCCAATCAAATCTCATTCAAAATCCAAGCCTTATCCATCCAATCCATAGCTGGCCATATCCATTCAAATTTGAAATTCAAAATTCCTAAAAATTAAGAATTTGTCTTTCAAGATAACTTTAGTCAAATTCCACAATCCCAAAATCCTAGACTAGCCTGATTCATTCATTACCTTATCCAAATGACCAAAATCCTAACCCTAATCCTTAATCTCAAAATTCTCTTAAGCTCCCACTAAAATCCTAGCCCTACTACACCATATGTGCCATACCAAAAAGACCCCAACACATAGGCCTACCTATAGGATATTCCCATAAACTTTTTCTACCCTAATCTACCACTTAGACCACCACATCTCCCTACTCAAACCAAAACCATCCTTAAACACCACAACCTCATTGTCATAGGAACTCAAGAAAGCAGGAAAAGTGTCCTAACTAATCCAACCAACAAATCTTATTTGGTCACTAGGACGAGACGTGTGGTGAGGAATCCCTTAGTTTAGGGACTAGACCGAGTTCTCAGGACAAAGCCACATATCATATGTAGTGACACTTTATTCCATAACACTTTTAACTCTACTATCAGTGGCTCCAAATATACGTCTATTTTGTTCTTTAGTGACCTCGGCCCTGGGATAAGTAGAGTTATCATGAAATAAAGGTCATTCATACACTTTCATAGTGCCAAATTATAGGGCAATAATATGATAGGCCATGTACTCTGAAAAGTGTTCATGTTATTAAATGGATTAAAATCATTAGTTGCCAGCCCAAGGCTTATGTTTCGAGACTTTTTGGCAAACTATGGATAGTCCGCATGAAACTTCTTATATCGTAAGGAATCGGTTGTATGTGAGAGGAATTGATTATTCCGAACTTTTTCTGCGTGATATCAAGTCATATCTATCGTAGTCACCCGAGAAGTAGACAATCATTGAAGTCGAGGGTGTGAGATCCCAAGTTTTTGTACATATTTATATATGGCTTTATTTTATCGTTGGCCATTTTAATTTACCTTAATAATTCTATTAATGATTTATCTTATTCATTTTTATTTAGGGTTACATTGTTTTATTTATTATCGATATTGGTTATTTGTGAGATCTCTAATTTTATTTTTTTAGTTATTTTATTTATTGTTAGTTCTATCATTTGAATGGCTATCTTTATTATTTTAATTTTATTATAGCTTCATTTGTTGTGTTCTTTTTATTTAATGAGCATTTTATTTTAATTGGATCTTCCGGGATTTGATACCTTTACTTTAAGCTTATTAAAGTTTTTGGGGTCTTATTATTTTACTCTTTATTGTGATATTTTAATTTAGTTTATTAAATCTTTTTCTTCTTTTCCATTTTTGAGTTTATGTCCTTTTCGAATTAAATGTTAATTTCATGTTATTCATTTTATTGGATTTTTTATTTTAAATAATTGTATTATTGGATATCTTATTTAAACTTCACAAAGAAAATCCAAATTTTCGCTCACATATCTCCCCCACTTGCCACTTGTCAACTATCTCTCAAAGATAAAATCGTTGTATGAAGAAACGATAAAAAGTTAGGCATAAGTCCCATTTGTAGCTTACAAGGAGAAAATATTCAAGTTTTGTTTACGTATCTCTACTTATCATTGGTTCCTTATTTCTTAAGAAAAGTGATCCTTGCATAGATAGACTAAAAAATGTAGGCATAAGTTGGTTCTCCCCCTCTTCATAGCCAATACGAAACTTACAAGGATAAAATCCATGACTTGCTTGTATATATCATCTTTTGCCATTTGTTCAAATATTTTTCAAGAGATGAAATCATTGCATGGAAAAACCCAAAAAGCAAGCATAAGTCTCTTAAGGAAAAATCTCTTGGCTTACCTCATTCAAATTCTTATACAATTGGCTCTTTGAACTTCCAAAAGGCATGTGTTCTTAGCTTGCTAAGTGTCTCGTGTGGTCTCTCAAACCCTTAGGCGTTTCCCAAGCTCTCTCTCAATCCGATGCTTTCTCTAAAAAATCCTTTTGCTTGCACCTCTCAACTTCTTGTGCAAAGCACTTTAGGAAATCCAAAAAGTATGCATATATGAATATATATTAGTGTGCCAAATGTCAAAAAAAATCTCACTAAACACTAGGTGCCTCCCAAATCATCTTATGATTTCACTTGTGTCTTATCTCCAATTTAGGCCCATCTCACATTTTTTTTTTAAAAAAAGGCCTACATATTTAAATAATGGATATATATCCAAACACTTCAAAAAAAATGATTAGATTAAAAAGTATTCATTCCGAGCATGAAGAAAATCTAATAGGAAAAAAATTTGTGCTGTCACACGTTGCTCATGTGAGAGGCCTGTATTTGTAAGGCATCTGATCTTGTTGGATGACTTCCAGGACATGGCTTGGGATGGGCAGAGCATACACGACATATTCACGGAGCCCGAATGGACACCGACCTATGTGGAGAGGGAGATTGCAAATCCCGATATGGTTTACGAGTTCTTTCAAGCCTTGGGATAACACCCAGCAAATTAGTTGTGCTATGTTTTAAGGGTGTGGGGAGTTGATATTACCTTCTATCCCCGCATGATTGGGGAGTTTCTGGATATCGTCTACCCGACGCATATCTTGCACTGTTTGCTATCCCAACCCATGTTACATCAATAGCAGCGACTACATTACCTGGGGAGGATACAAAGGCCGCATCCTTATCACTAATGGTGAACTTCACCATCAATGAGCTGGTTGACAATTCAAATAAGAGATGAGGATGATGGTCTCACAGATGATCAGATCCATTAACTAATACGAGATCCTACGGCTCCTCCATATGACGGTAGGAAGGTGATTCGATAGGTCAACTGCACAACATTTTTCATAATGATGAATCTAATAATTGAGTACAACCTGGATCCAAAGAAACATAAGACAGATTTCGGTTGCTTCCAGTATTGCTGCTCTAGATTGATCTAGCCCTGTCTTTCTTCCACATCATTAGATTGGAGTTACGCTATGCGAGTGGAGGAAGTCTACCATTTGAACTGCTAATATTTGGCCTCCTACTCTAAGCAGGGGTTACAGTGCAAGCAACTAAAAAAAGTCATTACAGATGAGACTTCTCAACAAGATCACCTTCAACAAGAGCAATGGGCACTCTTTGAAGACTCCAACCTTAGGAGAGAGTAGCACATCAACCGATGTTGCTACCAATACTACTACTCTTGCTCAGAGCCTCTAGATTTACCTTAGATCAGGTAGAGGCAATGGTGGATAGAAGGGTATGATGCCCACCAATGGAGTTCATTGAGCCCCTCATGACTAGACTCGAAGGTTTGGAGACACAGATGAATGATTTAAAAGAGGATTTTGATTTGATGGCAAAATAGTGGTTTTATTTATTATTTCACTTTTATATGTTGTATCGAACAATGCTATATATTTCTAATGTAATTAATATGCGATTTTTATTATTAGTGTTAATAACAATGTTTATTTCTTATTTTTCTCGTTTTACTTGCCTTTCATGATAACAAAACAAATGTAAATCTGAAATTAATTGCATAAAATTAATTTGTGCATTTATAATATTTTAAACCCACCGTGTATCATAATATATAATATATACACATAAATCATAACAATTCTAATATAATTTTCAACTTGTTTATTCGTTCAATAAATAAATGTGGTGTTCATACTCATCCGAACATTGTTATTGATGTTCGGACGGTCTTGCAACCTTCCAGCCAAGTTTTCCCATCAAATCACTCTCGCTCAGATAAATAAATAGTCATTCGAATGGGTTTTCATTGTTGAGACAATTGTTTTTGTCACTAAAGATCTAGTTCAAACAGATTTGTGTACATCAAACGAATTTAGAAACTCAAACAAGTTTTGAGACAAAATTTAAAATTTGTCTCTAATAATTACTTTTAGGGATGAAATTTAGTTTGTTCCTAAAAGTAAAATTTCTTGTAGTGAATTTGTGGCTTGCAGTCCTCTTTGCCCTATTTTGTCTTTATGTTAAGGGCACAAGCACAAACATGTGGCTTACGATGGAGTTGAGCGTGGTAGGTTGTGCAATGTTTCTCAGTTTTTAGTTTTGACAAAGGTTGCAATGAGCTTCTAATGGTGGGTAATGGTTTTGGCAGGAAACACATTGTGCACGAGGAAGGTGGCAGTGATGAGGAACCGTGAGACTAACGAGCCTCTTTCTGGTTTGTATGTAGGTTTGGCTAGCAAGAATCTCGTGGTCAGTGACGCATGATACCGGATCTCCATCCTTCACATTCACATGAGGAATTGTGGTTGCCCGCCACAGGAAGTGGCAAGATTGGCAAGGAAGGGTTGCTGCCCGCCAAGTGAAGTGGTGAGTCTTTGCATTCTAGGAGATATTGCACGTCGTGGCCTATGCAAAGTGTTGCACATTCTGCCCACCATGAGCAGCTGGTTCCTATCAACCCTGTATTTCACACCTGTTCAGCCATAGCCATGGCAAGATGGTTGATTACACACAAGGAAGGGTCACTTCAAACTACAAGAAAATCAGACTTTTGTGATTATTTATTTGTATTCAAAAGATTATTTGCAATATATTTTAGTTGTAAATAGTCATTTGGCTAAAAATAATTAATTACAAATAAACAATTTTTTTATAGTCGATGTTCCACTTGTCCATCCATGCCTCCTAGGCAAGAGACACATTTCATGTGCAGGGACATGCTTCACTTGCTTGTCGTGTCTCTTGGGTGGGAGGCTAGTTTATTGGATATTGAGTTGCTCGTTGGTGAGCTTTGCTTATGGGCACAGCCTTTGTTGTTGGGGACCGCTATGCCTATTAGAGTCAGTTAGTTTAACTGGAAAAATTTTATTTGTTAATAGTCAGTTACATTTGTTGACCAATTTTATTTGTACATAAGTCATTTTACTTGTACATAAGTTGGTGATTACTTTACTTGTATATAAGCTGGTCATTTATATTCTGTATTATAATGACTTTTTGATTAAATGAAAGACGAGCTCTCGAATAGAGATTTTCCCCAAATGCTCTGTGTTAGGGTTTCTACATGGTATTAGAGAGCGAATTGATTTTTTCCACTGATTCTCGCATTCTTCTCATAATATGTCTTCTTCTTCTTCGAGTGTTATTA
Organism: Platycarya strobilacea; assembly: GCA_036898215.1. Taxonomy (NCBI): domain Eukaryota; kingdom Viridiplantae; phylum Streptophyta; class Magnoliopsida; order Fagales; family Juglandaceae; genus Platycarya; species Platycarya strobilacea. Next base: position 25,285,636 of record CM072555.1, on the reverse strand, counting down.
ACAGTCAATACACAATAACTCCAGTGAATCTTTCTAAAATTGCCATTGTTTCTCCAAAACTCGATGGCAAGAATTACTATTTTTGGAGCCGTGCGATGCTAATGGCAATTGGTTCTCAGAACAAGATCGGGTTCATTGACGGCAGTATTCATCCTTTGTATTCTACTGATTCAAATTACAACACTTGGTTTCGTTGTAATTTGATGGTCCTATTGGATATGTGCTTCGGTGACTCCAGAAATAGCTCAGGTAATCCTTTACATTGAAACTGTTGAGAAGATATGGAATCTATTGAAACATTGATGTCAACAAAGCAATGAGGCTTGGATCTTCGAGATCCAGCAATCTATTAACAGTATCACTCAGGGTCAGTTATCCGTGAGTGATTACTTTACTCGTCTTGAGTCTTTATGGAATGAATAGCATCAGTTTTCGCCTATTCCTATTTGCACATGTGGAGAATGTGCTCTCTGCACCTGTAAAGTTCTTGATCTTATTGCTGCTCGTGAAGTGAAAAATCTTACTATAATTTTTCTTATGGGATTGAATGAGAAGTATCTCACCACTAGAGGAAATATTTTTCTCATGAAGTCATTTCCTACGTTAGATGAAATTTATTCTTTGATCATTCAAGAGGAGCGTCAACGTGGTTTTTCCCGCACTTCTTTTTTGAATCAAGAAAATATAGCAATGTTAACCTCTCATGTTCCTTCGAATTTCATTGTGGTTGCTATCCCTAGGAGGAATTTTCCTTCTACTGGTCAGAGGGAGCCTTCTCATTGGTACACACTGCAATAAGAAAGGACATATTTGGGAGAAATGTTTTGAACTCAATGGTTATCCACCAGGTTGGATATTAAAGAAGAAAAATTATGTTGGTTCAAAGTCTGGCTCTCACTAATACTCTACTAATCAAGTGTTGACTTCTCTAGAGGCAAATCAAACAACTTTTCAGCATCCTGCAGCCTCAACCTAAACCAGACTCACCTTTACGAAATTCTCTTCAATCTAAGACATCATATCCACCCAGCTATGCCAACATGGCAGGTATTTCATCTTCTTTCTCTTTTGTTAATTTTTCTTCATCACAATTACATTCCTCGACTATTTGGATTGTTGACAATGGAGCCACAGATCATATGACATGCTCTAATTCTACTTTCACCTCGCCTCCTACTCCTGTCAATACCACTATTAGCTTACCAAATGGTCAATCTGCTCATGTATCTCACATAGGATCTATCATATTATCACCAACTTTGACTTTACATCACGTTTTATATGTTCCTTCATTCACCTTCAATTTTATTTCTATCCATAAAATCACATCCACTTCAAATCTTGCTATGATATTCTTGACTGACAAATGTTTGATTCAGGACCTACTTGCATGGAAAATGATTGGAATGGCTAATCAAAAGGTGGATTAAGGCTGAACATCCGGTGTCCAAACCGGAAATCCGGGTCAAACTGGCCCGGAACCGAATAGTCAGAAACGGTTTGGACTCCAACACGATTTTGTCTGGGTTGAAATCCGGTTTGAATCTTTCTCTTTTGTTAATTTTTCTTCATCACAATTACATTCCTCAACTATTTGGATTGTTGACAATGGAGCCACAGATCATATGACATGCTCTATTTCTACTTTCACCTCGCCTCCTACTCTTATCAATACCACTGTTAGCTTACCAAATGGTCAATCTGCTCATGTATTTCACATAGGATCTATCATATTATCACCAACTTTGACTTTACATCACATTTTATATGTTCCTTCATTCACCTTCAATTTTATTTCTATCCATAAAATCACATCCACTTCAAATCTTGCTATGATATTCTTGATTGACAAATGTTTGATTCAGGACCTACTTGCATGGAAAATGATTGGAGTGGCTGATCAAAGGTGGATTAAGGTTGAACATCCGGTGTCCAAACCGGAAATCCAAGTCAAACCGGCCCGGAACTGGATAGTTAGAAACGGTTTAGACTCCAACCCGGTTTTGTCCGGGTTGTAATCCAGTTTGAATCCGGATCGATCCCCTTTTTTTAAAACTAGAAATCCAGTTTCTGTTTTTTTTTTTAATAGAAAAATTTGTTGTAAAAATATTTATCAAAAATCTTCTATTTAATTATAATTTTTCCAAAAAGTAATGTTAGAAAGTAAATTTTCTATTATATAAAAGTCTATATTTTTATCCATGGATGATGATAAAAAAAAAATCAAAACATAAAACTATATAAACTCTTTTTTTTTATAAGTGTTAAAACTAAATAAACTTGCAGCAAATTTCAAATAAACAATACAAATAGAAGTACAAAGCTAAATCTACAGACAAATAGAAGTAGTTACACTTCCTCCAAGAGGCACCTCTTTCAATATTAATCCACCAACTAAACGAGATGCTGTCGAATTACACTTTCAGATGAAGAAAAAGGACCTGGCCTAAACAGATGTTCAAAAATGGCCATGATAAGAAACATTGATATCAATGTTTATTACATTACATTACAAAATACAAAATTATAATATTTGAAAATTACATATCCAATACATCTAAAACAAATCAATAATATTTATCATTTGCAATTCACTACATATCAATCTGGTATTTATTACATTATATTACAAAATATATAATTACAATATATGAAAATTACATATCCAATGATTCTACTCTACAGCAAGACACAGGAAAATTAAACATTTATGATCTTTTTACAAGCTATAGCAAATTGCAATTCCCATAGCACACCTGCATGTTCATTCAAAAGGAAAAAAAAACCATTAAACTAAATCTAAAACATAACTTCAGTTGATATAAATTTGATACATGAGTCCTAATCCAGCTAGTCAACATTTTTTGCTATTTTACTAAGAATTATGTTAGTCAAAAACGACATAAAAGAATTGAACTTCAATTAACCCCTCAGTCAAAAGGTTTAAAAAAACCAGTATATATATTCATAAAATATTATTGATTATGCAGGTCACTTAAAACTCCAAGCTGTGAGAAGCTGCCACATTCATGGTCGAATAACATTAATAAAGACTACATAAGCTGGGTCATGCCATTAGAATATTTAATCAAGAACTTCCACCCATTATTTATCTCTCTTTATATATATATATATTGTTCAGGGATAAAGAAAGTTGAAGGGCTGTTTAAAAACTGCTTTAGGCAGCATTCATTCAATTAGAATGAGTGGAAACTACACTTGTGACTCATGAACATTCCTATCAGGATGATGCATGCTAGTGAACTTCTCTTTAAAGATGAATATTTTTTTCTTTTTTGGGATAAAGTAATTGAGAGAATATTAGTGATGTTTAAAGTTGATTAATTATTAGTTACTTCAACAATGTTAATTTGCAGAGTTCCATGCACTAGCTCATATCTCATGTAAAAGATAAGGGCATATATATATTTAGATGGTTTTTCATGGAAAACGTTTGGGTCTAAGGCTTTTTTTGTTTTGTTTTGTTTTTTTCGTATGTTTGAATAGGTAATTCTCTATTGACAAAGTAGTAGGTTCTCAAAGTTCACAAATGGATGTTGAAAAAAATTGCGACTTTTATTGTCTGGTCAGTTCAGTATACACAATATGTAGACATGGTCCCTTCAATTAACATTACAAGCTATACCAAATATATATATATATATATATATATGCTAGCACAAATCTAACCCACAAAAAAATTCCATACAAAAAATATGCTAGCACATATACTAGCACAAATTTGACACTATTTAGATAATAACCTCTCTCAACATGGTAATGATACCTTTCTTAAACCAATATTATAAACAATGCAATATCCATATCTCCATGAACCACTTAAAAAAGAAACTAATTTAAAAAAACAAGGATCTGAGGGACTATATCAATGCATGCGCAAAGAATAGAAAATTTGCATTGTTCACTTCCAAAAATGGCAAAAAGAATAAAATGAACAAATCTTTTGAATATAATATTGGTTTAAGAACAAATCGATGTCAATATCTATATATATATATATATATATATTTATATAAGCCCTTGTAATGAGTAATATAGATGCTAAATGCAGATATCAAAACCCTTATGCAGATACACAAAACCTTGCCAAAACCTCAAATGGTCAAACCAGTAGCAACATCCTTGAGGCAACAAAGAAAAAAAAAAGAAAAAAAAAATCATGTATAAAGATAGAGAGCAGATCTAACAAAAGAATAACCTAACACCCAAGACATTAAAAACATTCTCATCTGAAATTTAGTCTTGATAAGCCTTAACATAACACAGTCCAACCGTTAAACATAATATGTAACTTTTACCCAAACCTAACCCATAGAGCATCGCAGAGCAGATGAGAGAGAGAGAGCAGATGAGAGAAAATCGAGGAGATGAGAGGCTAGGGCATCACAGAGAGAGAGAGAGAGAGAGTACCCTAAAAGCAAAGAAAACGACAACTCGGCGATGGCGATAGATCATGTCCCCCACAGTTGTTGAGCATGATCAACTTGATGACTGGCTAGGGCTTCGTTTCGCCTGTGTGAGAGAGAGCGGGAGAGGGGGTGGACATGGATCGCAAAGAGAGAGGGAGTGGTTTGTAGGAAGTGGCTAGGGTTTTTAACATATATACCCGATTTCAGATGTAAAATCCGGTATCCGGATTTATATATCCAGATCCGGATCTATTGATCCGGATTTTTAAAATTCGGATTTCGGATTTGATTTAATCCGGGTAGGAGTCCAGAACTGGATTCCTAGATATCCGATTTCTGGAACTGGGTGCAGTAAAATATCCAGCCCGGATGAACAGCCTTAGGATGGATTATATTTTGCTAAACTCAATTTCTTACTCATCCTCTATTTTTTAACCTTCTGCTTTTTCTTTTAATTTTGTTGCTTCTGCTTCTACAAATAAACTTGACTTATGGCATAATAGATTAGGCCATATGTCTTTGTCTAGAATGCATTTGTTACATGATATTTTTCCTGATGCAACTTTTCATCATAATAATACTCAATGTGAAATCTGCCCATTAGCTAAACAGTATCGACATTCTTTTCCAATTAGTTCCATTAAATCTACTATTCCTTTTGAACTCATTCACTGTAATGTTTGGGACCTTTTGCTATTCCTACTAATAATGGTCATCACTATTTTTTAACAATAGTTGATGATTTCACCCGATGCACTTGGATTTACTTATTGAAATTCAAGTCTCAAACTGGTAGCATGATTGCATCTTTCTTGACTATGGTTGAAACACAATTTTCATCCAAAGTCAAAACTCTTCGTTCTGACAATGGCATAGCATTTAATCTGACTACTCTTTTATCTTCCAAAGGCATTATTCATCAACATAGCTGCCCATACACTTCACAACAAAATGGAGCACCTAAAAGAAAGCATCAACATTTGTTGAATGTTGCAAGAGTCCTAAAATTCCAATCCAACATTCCTCTTTCATATTGGGGTGACTACCTTATGACAGCCACTTATTTGGTAAATCGACCTCCCTCTCCTTTATTAAACAATAAGTCTCCTTATAAGTTTTTGTTTTCAACTAAACCTTCTTATCATCATTTGAAGGTATTCGGATGCTTATGTTTTGCTACCAAATTTATCTCCTCACAAAACCAACTTTGATGCTAGAGCTAAGAGATGTGTATTCCTTGGATATCCATATGGTACCAAGGGGTATAAACTTAGATCCTGACACCAATTCCATTTTTATTTCTCGCGATGCTGTTTTTCATGAGAATAAATTTCCTTTTCAACATCTCACTCATAATTCCAACTCCCAATCTGATTTTTTCCTTGCCACTTGTGTTGATGATATTAATTCTGATATCTCACTTGATTCACCTGCAAATTCTGATCTACCTGCTTCTAATGACATTAGTCCCGATCATTATGAACTGGTTGACATTGCTACAAGAAAATCCTCTCGGATTAGAAATCCTCCATCATATTTGAAGGATTTTCATATCAAAATGGTCCAAATTTTTTATCAATCCTCACTGCCTTCGAGTTATCAGAATTATGCTCCATACAGCAGAATTCTGATAAAGCTTTTTCTCTATCAGGGTATCTTTCTTATACTCGTTTTTCTCCTACTCACAAAGCCTTTAGCATAGCTATTTCTACTCATCCTAAACCTAAAACCTACAAACAAGTAGCTAAAGATCCCAAATGGCAGGAAGCCATAAATGCTAAAATTCTAGCTCTTGAAAATAACATAACCTGGGTAGTTACTGATTTGCCTCTAGGGAAGAAAGCAATTAGTTGTAAGTGGGTATATAGGGTGAAATATAAGGATGATGGTAGTATTGAGAGATATAAAGCACGTCTTGTAGCCAAGGGTTTCACACAAAATGAGGGAATTGATTATGCTGAAAATTTTTCTCCTATTGCCAAAATAACAACAGTTCGCTATTTTTTGGCATGGCTGCAAGTCAAAATTGGTTTTTGGAACAACTTGATATAAACAATGTTTTTTTACATGGGGATTTAAAAGAAGAAGTCTATATGGTCATACCACCCAGTTTTGCACAAGAGGGGGAGCAAAAAGTGTGCCCTTTTTTGAAATCTCTTTATGGTTTAAAGCAGGCCAGCTGACAGTGGTTCCATAAATTGACCAATGCCCTTTTATCCCTTGGTTATGAGCAATCTAAAACTAATTACAGCTTATTTACAAAAGTGCAAGGTTCTGATTTTACAACACTTTTGGTTTATGTTGATGACATTATTATTGCTTCCAATAATATGTCATGTGTTGCTCAAGTGAAGTCTTATCTTCATGATCAATTTAAAATCAAGGATTTGGGTCAACTCAAATATTTTTTGGGGTTAGAAATAGCCAGAACCAATGCTGGAATTTCTATCTCTCAACGTATATATGCTCTTGAGATTTTAAAAGATAGTGGATATCTTGGTTGTAAACCTGTTGAGTTTTCTATGGATTCAAAACTTAAGTTGACAAAATCTGATGATAATGTTTTGGAAGATCCATCCCAGTATCAGAGACTCATTGGGAGATTATTATATCTCACCATAACTCGACCAGATCTGTCCTACTCTGTCCATTCCTTTGCACTGTTTATGGCAAAGCCTTGCAAATCTCATTTGGATGCTGCTTATTGCATCCTAATTAAAGGCACCCCTGCACAAGCACTGTATTTTCCAGCCACATCTTCTACTCATATCAGAGGATTTTTTTTATTTTGACTGGGCTGCTTGTGTTGATAGTAGAAGATCAATTATAGGGTTTTGTCTCTTTGTTGGTGATTCTTTAATTTCTTGAGGATCCAAGAAGCAAACAACAGTATCTAGAAGCTTTGCTGAAGTTGAGTATCGAGCTTTAGCTTCTACCAGCTATGAAGTCATTTGGATATTGCATATTCTCCAAGATCTCCGTATCAATCATCTTTAACCTGCCTCTTTGTATTGTGACAGCAAGGCTGCTCTTGCTTTGGCTGCTAATCCAATTCACCATACTCGCACAAAGCATGTTGACATAGATTGTTATTTCATATGTGAACAGCAGGCCAAAGGCATTATTAAAACATTTTATATTGCTTCAGCTCACTAATTGGTAGACATTTTTACAAAGGCTCTCGGCAAAGCTCAGTTTTAGTTTCTCCTATCCAAGTTGGGCATTCATAATTTGCATGCTCCACCTTAAGGGGGAGTATTAGAGTTAGTTAGCTTAGCTGGCAAAATTTTATTTGTTAATAGTCAGTTACATTTGTTGACCAGTTTTATTTGTACATAAGTCTTTTTACTTGTACATAAGTTAGTGATTACTTTACTTGTATATAAGCTGGTCATTTTATTTTGTATTATAATGACTTTTTGATTAAATGAAAGACGAGCTCTCGAATAAAGATTTTCTCCAAATGCTCTATGTTAGGCTATAGAAAATGTCCAGGGGTCCTGTTGTAGCCCCACACTAATCACAGATAGGCTCGCGTTACGAAGGCCAACGAGGTGCTGCACATTTTGCCCGCCGTGAGCAACTCGTTCTCATCAGTCTTGGGCTTGGTTGTGATGAACAGGCTATCTAACGCCTGCCAACTCTGTCTTTTCATTCGTCCAAGTGGTTGTGCCATGGACAGAGGTGTTCATGAGTAGCAAAGCTTTTGCGTGTGAATCGTCCAGGCGCACATTGGGTGCACCAGTCATGCACCGGCCTTCTTTTGTCATTGAGTGTTCACTAGCAGGGGTTGTCATACCAACGACATAGAAGTCCAGCACATCTGGTGTTGTTCTGTGATAAGGTTATCGTTGGCCTCAAGACGCTGTGTGTGCATGGTATATGCACGATGGGTGCGTCTTTATGTGCCCCATGAATGCTATTATGCTACATGTGCACAGTGCAATTACGTCGTGCACATTGTGCTTAACTAGGCACGTAATTTTCTTTTCAGGCGTGACATGTGGGGAGCATTTAAGTGTGTAGTGCTCTTAGCTATGAGTGTAATCAATCCGGTTTGGTCTGATATTAAACAAAATCTAGGACCAAACCAATAATATCGATTTTGTATTTTTAAAATTGATTACGCATATGTTTGATTCAGTTTAATTATATGGTTTTTAATAAATTAAATCTCTAATCTCTTATACTTGCTATATATATTAGTATATATAAATATTAGTAATACAATAATACTATTAGTATATATTTATATTATTGGTATAGTACTATTACTAAATGTATGGGCAAGCGAGTCGTTCTCTTGCCATTCCTTTTTGTTTTTTTGTTATCCACAATAATAAGATTAAAAAAAAAAAAATGGCAGATGAAAAGGTGAGGAAATCGTATCTTGGAGATAACTTCAGAAGTCAAGATATCTTCCTTCTCCCACTTCCGGTATATAAAATAACTCAATCCCACAAAAGACGCAAACCGCTAAGGATTTTAAAAGTCGTCCAACAATCTAGAACTGGAGAATGAGTCATCCCCAACCTATGGAGGTGACTTCACTTCAACGAAGCGGTCTGAAGTCCATGGTGGCAGTTTGTGCGATACGCTGTGTACATTTATAGCAATAAATAATACTAAAAAAAGCAGGAAATGTAAATAAAGAAGGAGAAAAATGGGTTTACGTTGTTCAACACGACCTATATTCATGAGTCATTTGGAAGGCAAATCGACTATAATGGAAATATTTAACAGTTTCTCATAATCTCTTATAATCCTCTTTACAAGGAGGTCGAAGTCACCTTTAGCCTAAACGAAGGTGTCCCGCCTTGCTGTGTAGAAGATGATCTATTTCTTTGATCCAATCAGATCCCTTTTATTGAGGTTCTTGAGAGTGACGATGAATGACAATTTAATGTCACCTCATCCTCTTTGACTTTCCTTGCTTCGCATTTTCCCTTTGTCTTGTCACATCTTTCTTCTTTCCCTTGGCATCCTCATGATTGTTTTGTGGTGGACTCAGCCTGTTACGTCTAGGGTCGTTTTTTTTTCTTACGTTAAAAGTATTTGTTTGGATCCCCCTTCTACTCCTACTGTGTTGTTAACTTAGCTAACTCTATCTCATCCAAGAAAATATATAGTTTGCAGTTTTATTTGATCCAGCAATTGTTTGTGCAATAGAAGCCTAGCGATGTGGAGAGTATATATTTTTGTGGAGATTTAAAAAAAAAAAAAAAGTTATGTCTAACTCAGATCTTTCACTAGAGTTTTTCAGTTGCCTACCCTTTCTCCCACTTTTTCTTTTTTTATTTGAATTTGGAAAACAACACTTACAATTTCATAGTAATATATTAAGAACATGCATTCTTCATTCAACATTGTGCCTTTCTGCAATACGTACGCATGGGGCATAGTGATTTTTATAAATGTCTCAATAATTCATTCCAGGTTGACCATAATCCTGTTTTCTGTAAACTCCAAAGTGAATCATGAATGTTGAGTAAAACTCAAAATCATTATGGGATTTGTTAATAGAAAATGCTAACTTGTAATTCCATGATTTTGTTCCTTCATTTTGTCTGTCCATTATTTTGTTTTTTTTTTTTTATTTAATAATTAAGGAAGTGATTATTAATGAGTTTATATATTTTTTTTTTAAATTAAAATGCTTGAATAAAAGAAATTGTACCAACAATACATCCAGCAAGAAACACTAGGTAACCGTGTAGCACTATCCTTTGTTAATTAGTTGGAAATCCAAAGAACATGTATTTAGCCTTGAGCTATGCTACTCATCATTTTCCATGCATACACCACACCCTTTCTTTATTTTTTATTATTTTCTGAACTTTTAATTATGATTGTGGAATGAGTTATGGGTCGACGTCAATGTTTCTCCATGTGGTTGAAAGTATATTTATGTATGGAAAATATACTTTAGTGGTTAGTGCAATAAAGGAAAATTAACTCCTAGCAATTTTTGTATGAATAATCTCATAGGATATAGTTTCATTTATGGGCTAGCTGAATTTTGGGAATTGCCAGCAGCTAGCCTAAGGGGGATATTTGAAAATTGTTTTCATTTTATTCCATTTTATTTTTTTAAATATCATTTAAATACGAGCACTCTTAAATTTATAATTATGAGAACTTTCTAAACTAATTATTACAACTTTCTCAAATTTAAAAAAAAAAATTATATTAAAAAAATATTCTAACAATATTTTAATTTTATAATTTTTATTCAACTTCTTTACATTGGTGCCGTAAGTCAACATCCAACATAAGCCACGAGGTTGAAGTTGAGATTGTAAAACCCCATCAACCTCTTCAACCAAGGAAATAATGATGAAGGAGAAGATCTTGTTAATGGGTTCTCTTCATGCTCTTACTGAGAAGGAAAAGCATCATGCCACATCGAGATAAAAATAGGGCGCGATGGAGCTAGTGGCTAAACCAGGATTGATGGCGACACTATACATCCTCCCCTATGCATGGTGGTTGAGTTCAAGAAATAGGTGAGATGGATTTCGTTAAGCCAAGAAAACAAGAGAGATAGATTTGTGGGCCGAGCTATGCTCGAGATAGAGGAAAATGCAGCAAATCTAGGTAAGAAGTTTCCTCATCTTTGTTTGGATGTTGGGAAAGTTCAAGTGGGTAAGAAAATGGCAAAAAAAAAAACTTACTCTAAATGGGAGACTGCCGATCAAGTGAAGTAGAGCCAAAGTTTGCAAACTATTGGAGTCGGAATTAGAGTTATTTTTGGACTCCGACTCTTATTGGAGTTGGAACTTGGTGTTGATAAATTCAACTCTGTCCGAGTCGGAGCCCACCCCTAATTACAATGCCTATATTGATTGCTAGGTAAGGGCCTAAGTGTTACAGCTTACTCTTTTCTTTTCTTTTCTTTTCTTTTTTGGGAAAGATTATTCTTATCATCCCAACACCATACATTAATATGAGATTTAGCAGTTTTTCAAGTTTATTTAAACATATACATATTAATGTTTAAATATGTGTGTTTAAATAAAATGATAAAATCAACAAATTACATGTTGGTGTGTGGTGGAGGAGTAATAAGTAGCATTTCTCTTTTTTTACAAGAGTAATGTTATTCAAACTTTCAAAGGTCTCTACACTGCATACCATCCACATCCGTTAAATAGTAAAATCATTTTATTTGTAAGATTCAAATTTATATCAAATTAAAATATGATATATATAGATGCCATGTGGTGTAAAGAGTCTTGAATAATATTATACTTTTTACAATACTTATCCATGTTTATAGGAGAATTGAATGGGTGGAGAATATGAAAATGACACAAAGATAGAGAATATCCGTATATGAGAAACAATTTTAACTTTTAAGAACTAAAGAATTAAAAAGAATTAAAGAGTAGGTGGAGATATGGTCCTAAATGGAAAGGACAATATATATCGAAATCTTAAGAATTAAATTGTTTAGATCTGCTATGCTCTGACAAGAAACAATCTTCAAGAGCACACTAATGCGAGTTGTTGGGTCAATCCTAGAAAAAGAAAAAAATGCATTTGGAGTTGTACTGTTATGTGATAAAATGATTTGAGTATTTATTTTGTATGGTTATTGAGAACTTTCCAAAATAATGTTTTCTATTGATCAAGATGCAGTAATGCCGATGAAGAATCAATCTTGATGAAAATGGGAAAAACTATTGGGCCCTCTACTTCTGAAGGGTGAGGTTTCTCCTTTGTCTTCTTGACAAAGATTTTGTCTCTTCGGCACAAGTGCATAGAGTTCGTAACAATGGAAGATGAATTATCTCAATGCTGGAATTATTTTGAGCTTACAGATGTTGAACAATAGGAGTTGCTTCTCCCTGAAGAAGTTGTGTTTTATCATCCAAGCTTAGGGGCAGCCACTACCTTAAGCTCTCATCCCTAATGATAGGACGGAAAATCGTGAAGCATTCAAATCCATCATGAAAAATGTGTGAAACATCACAAGTTGGATTATGTTCAAAGAGTTTAGCTCAAACAGGTTCCTCATTGAGTTCCAACTGTTATCAGACAAAAATAAGGTCTTGCAAGGTTGACCATGGTCCTTTGACCACCATCTCATATGCTTGAAAGAATTTGAGGGTGAGCTCTCTCCATATGAGGTTCAGTTCACCTTAAAACCCTTCGTAGCCATGAACAAGAAACTGGAGAAAAAAATAGGAGCAACTATCAACAGAGTGCTCACAGTGGAAGTTGACGAGGAGGACTCTGTGGGTGGAGAAGTTTCGTTAGACTTAAAGTGGAAGTGAATGTCACCAAGCCATTGATCCATGGAAGAATAGTATACCTTGGAGGTAAATAGTGCTAGACATACTTTAAGTGCCAATGCCTTCCCAACTTTTGCTTCAAATGTGGTCATCTAAAACATGTTAATGGGAAGTGCACCACCTTCAGCCAAGCCCCTCAATCCCAAGAGAAGTATGGACAATGGTTGCGAGCTTTTGTTCCATTCCCTCCCTCACCAGGCTACTCCTAAAAAGTAGGATCACTGGAATTCTCAACTTAGGGATCATTCAGCCTGGAGCAGTCAAAGGAAGAAGGAGGTTGGGGAATGGGCCTTGGCAAGTCACGATCATCAACAAGGACATAAACAACAAGTTAGAGATAGTAATTTAGGAGCCAATCAGAGTACAACCATCCTCAGAGACAAAAAAGGCTATTCTTGGAGCTTCTGAAACCACAAAGACAAAGGTTAGTACTAAAAGCCAGGCCTTACCTTTTTTTAATGAAATAAAATAATATGGCTATTGTCTGCACCCCCTAACTTGGGAAGCCCCCCATCAAGTCAAAACCCCTTAGAAAGCTAGAGGCCATTCATCAGGCCTCACAAATATATAACAAACACTACAAATGCTACACCTCAACTCAATAATACCAAAAGGTCTACGTCTGCAATAGAGACCAAGTCTAGCACCCATGTCCAAAAGAAACCTAATACTAAGCTCACACCTGCAAGGAGACAAACTTAGGCTCAAGTGTTGGAGGTTGTTTAGCAGCCCCACATTGCCACATGAATTGCCTAAGTTAGAATTGCCAATAACTTATAACCCTTGGATAATTCATAAGCTTCACCTTATGGTGAAATCAAAGAACCCACACTTGATTTTTCTCATTGAAACCAAGTGCAATGGTAACAAGATGGAGTGCATACGTGTTAAACTAGGTTTTGACTACTGCTTTAGTGTCAGTACCAATGGCCGCTTGGCCATTTTATGGATCTCAACTAACAATCTTAAAGTGGATACCTACAATATATGGCATACTTATGCTTTTATTAAACCGCATAGTGATAAGACCCGCTAGACAATAACAGGGTTCTATAGACACCCTAACACTACTAAGAGAGGAGAATCTTGGCACCTGTTGAAATGACTAACCCCTCAATAGAATGCCCCCTAGTTGTGCTTTGGGGACTTCATTGAAATAAGAAGCAAGGATGAAAATTTTGGTGTTGCCACCAGGCCATGCATACAAGTTGTGGACTTCCGAAGGGCCTTGATCAATGTACTTTAGCTAACCTTGGTTATGATGGGAATAAGTTTACTTGGGCTACCAACAGAGAGAGAGAAAGAAAGAGAGAGAGAGAGAGAGAGAGTGAAATTCACTAAAGATAGGATATACAAAGTTTTGGCAACTTAAATTGGATAACCAAATTTGAATATCAATCTGTTGACCCATTGGCAGCAGCATCATCAAACCATAGACCCCATTGTCATCAAATTTAGAAAACAACAATTCAAACTAGAAAAAATAGATCATTTAGATTCAAAGCCAATTGAAGCAGGCAGGAAGGGTGTGAAGCATTAATTAAACAAGCCTGGGAAAACTCTCTTGGCTAGTCAGATTCATTACACAACACCCTTTCAAGTTTGAAATATTGCCAAGAAGCTTTAAAAAGTGGAGTAAGGACAGACACAAGAACTAGGGGGAACTCCTCAAGTCTAAAACTGAGTTGCTAAACTACCTTAAAGAAACAAATGAGGGTCAACTTTATGATGAAATTAGAACCCTACAAATAGAAGTTGACTCACTGATCGAGGTTGACAACATAAAATAGCAACAAAGAGCCAAGCAACATTGGCTAAAGGAAGGAGACAATAACTTAGCCTACTTCCACAAGTGTGCTAGCAAAAGGAAAAAAAAACAAAATTCCATCAGCAAGATCACAAATGAGACAGGTCAAGAGTTCCCTAGTCTACCAGATATTAGCCAGGTCTTCCAAAATTGTTTCAAAACTCCATTCACCTTCTCGAGACCATATAGTATTGTTGACTGTATCTCCTCCATGTCCAAGAAGCTCACAACATAAATGAACCTTATTTTGTCTAGACCTTTAATGCCACTGAAGTTGTAGAAGCTTTATTTAGCATGAACCCACTAGGCTCTCTTGGCTCAAATGGTTTCCCAGCTGCCTTCTATCAAACTCACTAGTCCATCGTTGGCACAACAGTCAGAAGAGTTGTCTTAGCAACTCTAAATAAAGCCAAGTGGTCAGGGAAAATGAATAACACTCATAGCCCTAAATCTTAAAAAACCTTCCCCGTTTCAAGTGACTACAAGCCAATTAGCATTTGCAATGTTTAATATAAATCATTGCAAAGACCTTTGGCAAATAGACTAAGACCCGTACTGCTAGAGATTATTTCCTTTACACAGATAGCTTTCATACTAGGTATGCTGATAACAAACAACATTATAGTGGCTTTTGATACTCTCCACACAATGAAGCTTAAAAACAAAAGGAAGAAAGGGATTTATGGCACTTAAATTCAACATGAGTAAGGCCTACAACAGAACATAATAGTCTTTCTTGAAAGCAATTTTGCAACAAACAAGTTTTGAACCAAATGGGTGGAATTGATTGTGCATTGTGTAGGGTTCGTATCCTACTCGATTCTCCTCAATGGTGTTTCCATAAGAAGCTTTAACCCTACAAAAGGGCTTAGGAAAAGGTGTGACGCCCCCACATTTCACTTGCCCTTCCGTTCATGACAAATAAAGATGCAATGCACCTAGCATGCATCTAACAGTATGCAATATTCGTAGTGAATTTTTTTTTTTTTAGCAATACTATGCACCAAACTAAAAATATCCCAAATACTTAAAACATCATTCATACAAAAAGACATAATAAACAATTGAGTTCATAAACGCTAGTTCAAAATGGCTATGGTCAAATAGTACTAGAAATGAAACTCTATAGTATAAGAAGTAATTTAAGCTAACTATTATATTAACATGGATGCCACACTGTTGCTCAGTCAATTGTGTCTAGCTAGTCGAATCCCAATTTTCCTTCGGGTCCTGCAATAAGATCTACCAGTCGAGAGGAATGATAGTGGGACTACCACTGTGGAATTTGATTATAAATCTTAGCAAGTTAATAAAAAATCTCCATGCAGGTTAACGATGCATGCATGATAGTAAAAATATGGATGCATAATTAAAGTCAAATAATCATAACATAACTTAAACTAAAATATAAACTGAACTTGACTTGACATGACATGACATGAACTTGAAATAACGTAAACCTAAACTTGAATATACAAAAATTTGAAACATAACATAAATGTGAACTTGAAACATGGCATTGACGTAACTTGAACATAACATAAACGTGAACTTAAATATAGCATGAACATGAACTTGAACATACATAGACTTGAAATATAACTTAAACGTGAACTTGAAACGTATTCTTACATCATGGAGTTACCACGATGTTCTTGTTGGTTTACCACAATAGCATAGTCTTATCTCATGGGGTTACCATAATAGCGTATCCTTATCTCGTGGGGTTACTACGATAGCATATTCTTATTTTGTAGAATTTCCACGATAACGTATTTTTATCTCATGGGGTTACCATGATAATATGTTTATATCTCATGGGGTTACCACGATAGCATAATAATTATAAGCTGAATAATAAATTAACTGCACAAGGACATACATGAACGTGGACTTAACATGACATAGTTGACAAGAAACATTTCATAACATGATATGATAGGTAACAAACAATATTTCGTAATATAGCATACGTGTAACAATAAATATTTTGTGACATCGTATAGGTGTAGCATATGACATAACGTGACATGACATACTTATAACATATAGCAATATATGATGAATGACATAGCATGGCATGACATACGTAACAAATATACATGCAATTACATGGCATGGCATAACATATATGATAACACTCAACATAAATTATTGTTCCTTTACCCATCACATATACATAGTAAACTGATAGCAAGTTAAAAGCTAACTTATTTCAGTTGTCGCGTTCTATAGAAATAAAATGCGAAATACGAGAAACAGTAAGATGATATTTTAAAAGTTAGAAATTTAACTACTAACAATTAGAAACGTGAAAAAGAGAGAACTTAGAGTAAAATTATCATTTTCCTTCTCCATGTAGAAAAATGATCATTTTATCCATAATTTAAGAATTTTACATCCTAATCTCAAAAATTATCAAAATTTACATTCTATATGTAAATATTGTCCTAAACTCAACTACCAACTCAGAAAAATTTAAAATTAAGCACAATCATGAAAAATCTATAGGGGTCAAAAACATGCATAGGCTTTTCGCTTGATTTTTATTGCAATTCTCCCAATTTCAAAACTCATAATCAAACCAAATTTTTTAAGCAAAGATCTTCATATCCTAAGTTTAAAAAAAATACTTAAGATATCCACTAAAAATATGTTAGTCATCAAACACCAAAACTTTTAGAAGAAAGATCCAACATTTTTAGATAAAAAAATAACCCCCTTGAATTATATGATTTGAGCTATTTCAAAGCATCTCCAAGATTTTAAAAAATTCAAATTTTACTTTTAACATATTCATAAGAATAACCATACTTTGAATTATCAACCAAAAGTAGTCAAAATCACTAAAACAATACTTGAAGTTCTTGATTTTCCTCTAAGTCCAAAAACAGATTTTTATTTCCAACTTATTTTGATCAACCTCTTGATTCATGATTTAAAAAATAATGATCTTCAAACCCAAACATCACATAGTTTAAAAATGTGTCCTAAAACAGTTCTAAGTTTCAAACTCACGATCACATAGTTAAAAATCAACCAAAACATAAATTTAGTCAAGAACCTCAACACTTTGACCTATCCAAATATCTCTTTGTATAAAATTTAATATCTTTGAAACTAAAATCAAATATATTCAAAAAAACATTCTAACATGTATATGGCTTAGGGTCCTTCAATAAAATTATCAAATCCATTGGAATAGGATTAGATCATGAAATATTCAAACTTACTCAAGATAGAAACTTTTTTTCCACTTCCAATTTTGAAGTTTCTAGATCCAAGGAAAATTATCATCAAAAGCCTTATTCATACAACCAACCATAATTCATAACACATGTTAAAAATACCAATAAAATTTTCAGACTAAGATATGTTAATTAGCTTGGTCAAAATTCCAAAATATAAATCACTCTCTAGTTTAACACTCGGAATGACCTATTCATGGTTAAAAACTACTTTTGACCAATCAAATGACCATGAAATGAGACAAAACAATATATCCACGGAAACTAGAATCAAAGAAGAACAAATTTCATAAAGGAGATATAGCAAGAAAATACTAAAAAATGGTCCAAAATCACCACGTAAGAAAAGCACAAATCTACCTGAGAGCGCTATTCCAAATTTCTCTTTAAGAGTGGGATGAAAATGTGATAAAATGATATTAAAGAGGTCTCAGATGACTATATACCTTTGGAGGGAGAAGTTATGGTCTTGAATGACCTTTGATTGAAGGTGATTAGATTATGTAAAGTAAGGAATGATAAGAAGTAAGGCTGGCTGCTGCAAATGTGAAGCATGGAGGGAGGTAAGATGGATTTGTACTTCACATCATGGCACTATTGAGTGCAGCCAAGAGCAAGGTACGAACCTCCCATGTGGGAGAGGATACTTACTCAAGACACTTTGATAATAAGGCTAATTTCATGGGCCTTAGTGGACATCTCCCAAGTGGGCTTCAATTTGAGGTTTACAGGGGGGTTTGGATAGTGTTTGGGATGCTATTAAGTCCAAATTCAATTTTTCTTAGCCCATCAAATTTTCAAGGTTTAAAAGGTTGATAGTAATGTCATAAGATGAATTTGTGGAATTAATAGCATATGGAAGTGATTTAATCAAGTAATTAAAATCAATGCTAAAAATTAAATCAAAAAAGGTTTAGAGGCCAACTTTAAGATTTGGGAAAACTGTTTATGATCTTGATTTCAATCAAGATTTTTGAGTTTCAATTGGATTTTTACCATTCAGGATTTTGCTATGGTTGAAACCCTCTTTGGTTCAATTTGGACGGTCAGATGAAAAACAATATGATTTTGTTTAGATGGCTCGATCTCACACATTTATTCATTCACAAAACTTCTCTTGATTTTGATTACGCTCAAAGAATAACGCGGTAGTTGTAGTGTAACTTTGGTGTGTCGATTCTACAGTGAGGCAAATTAAAATAATAGTAGAATAGCAAAAAAACTAAAAAAAGAATATTAAATAATTTATGAGATAATAAAAATTGATTTTAAATGCAAATTAAAATAAAACAAGTGATTAACGAAAAAAGTATTCAAGTTTGATAAATAGTAAAGCATTGGGAATCTCTTGCACATATCCGGTATTTTAATTATTTTTAATTCATTGAGAATTCAATTCCAAAATTCTCAATCGGAAGATGTAGAATTATAAACCAAAATTAAACCAAATGCAACCCTTTTGAATAATTCATCACTTTTAAATTACGCAAATTGTTATTTGCATTGAGAAAACCCAACAATGACAATATACCCATTGAGCGATATTGCAGCAAAGAATTAAATAAATATAGACAATCAATTGATCCAAATATAATAAAAAAAAATAACCCATTCCATAGAAAAAGTATGACTGAATCCATAAACGAAATAAATTCTAAGACTATTTAGAAAAAAAAAAAACATCAACAATAAATTGAGAATGATAAAATAAAGAATTGTAATAAATTAAAAATCAAAATAAATTAAAAATACAATCTAATGTGCAAGTTTATCCCATGCTCTACTTGAAAATTTAATTACCCATATACATAATGGATAACAAAAATCTCAATAAAAACAAGTAACTGGCAGCCATCTTCGATCTTCATTTCTGTGTTCGTTCCCGTATGTAGCTTGAAAGGCGCTGAATGTAAACTTCACTGTATATATGTTGTGCACTTGGTCCCACGTCAAGTGCCGTGTGTTTTTTAAAATTTCAATCTCAATTGCAAGTTGAAGTGTTGGGCCCGTAAAGTGAAATCCCAATAGAAATAAAATGATGCAACTTGAAATATCCAAATCCCATTGGCGTGTGAAGTCCAAGTGAACATTGCCATGGGGCCGAGGTTGATTTGCAAACGGCCCCCTCCTTCAACTAATTACTAAAGTGCAGGTCGTTCTTTGTTTCTTCTCAAGTGTGAATGAGTGAGCCCATCCCTCTTCTTTATTGTGCGATGCCTCCTTCGAGTCTAATGTTACGGCCTGCATGAAGTCAAATACGAGTTAGGACTTAATTGAGATTTGAAATATTATAAAATTATACTTAAACATATCTCAATATAAATAGAATTTAAATTCAAAAATATAAACTATATCACATTATTTTATTCGGTCCTATTCGGTCTGGTCTAGTCCAGGAATACCTCATATGATTTAATGAGCTAAATTTGATCTAAAATCTTGCAATAATTAAATATACTTTTTTACTTATGTTTATAAATTATTAAATATATTCTAGTACTATTTTCATAAAAAAATAATTATCTTTGCCAATTGTCAATTTCTAATCCCATTTAAATATTAAACAAAATATATAGTTATAACTTATAGTCTATAAACTTAATATTTATACTATAAGTTATAACTAATATTCTATATTATATATAGCTCATGGATTAATTAGTTAATTTAATCCTCACAAATCATATAAATTAATCAATAATATTTATGATCATTGATCATAC
Source organism: Platycarya strobilacea (assembly GCA_036898215.1). Taxonomy (NCBI): domain Eukaryota; kingdom Viridiplantae; phylum Streptophyta; class Magnoliopsida; order Fagales; family Juglandaceae; genus Platycarya; species Platycarya strobilacea. The sequence continues at coordinate 25,265,131 of CM072555.1, read as the reverse complement.
TTCATATATAGTTAAAAATAATATTAATAATTAATTTTTATAATTGCTACATGTAATCATAAGAAGAGTAATTATTTATTAATCAATAGTGATTTAGTGATATTTCATAGGTTTGTTAACTATAACTAATAACATTTTTACATAATTTACATTAGTATATTATAAATTTATATATTAGTAAATAGTGATAAATTAGTAATAATATATTAAATAATAATAATACACTTATTACTTATAAGTTATTACTAATACTCTATATAGATATACTATAATTTATACTTTCATACTACGACTATTATAAATTATAATATGTTAATATTATAAGAGTATATATTATATATTAATATGTTATACTACCACTCTTAATCTATATTAATATTAATATTAAAATTTATAGACTATTACTTATATATACATATATAAAACATATATACATATGTGTGTGCATTTGGTCCGGTCCAGGGGGAGAAATGTTCTCCCCCTGGACTGAACCAGACCGGACCGAACTTCATTCGGTCCGGTTCAATCTTTTTACAGTCGTAACTGTAATTCTGAAAACCTTGCACTAGGTGCTGCTAAGGAAATTTCTTTTACTCCAAGAAAGTGAAAACTAAACTTTGTACTAAAAAATTCTAACTAATAACGTTAAGCTAAAAGTGCAATTCTTCTATTGAAATCCCACCTCGAAGTGCCTCGAAAAATCCAAAATATAAACTTACAAACGTATCAACCAAAAATTGAAAATGAGATTATTGCACTATAAAATCTTAAATAATCAGCTGAATCCAATGGTACGGACCATAACGTATTCTAACACTTCTAACTATCTCAAATAAATAAAAACATACTTCGAATCCAGTATTTCAAGTCAACAACCAATAATGAGAAGCTGGTTGAGCAATTGGGCCTCCTCGATAAGAGATAAGAGAAGAGCAAATGCAATGCTGCAGGTGGCATACCACAAGCAGAGAGTTGAATAGTATTTGAACAGGTGAGTCAAACCGTGGGCATTCAAACTAGGCAACCTGGTCCTAAGGCAAATAGGAGTGAATACATCCCCAAGGGACACTCCCATAAAGTGAGCGAGATTGGAGGGGCACTGCTAAACTAGGTTAGCCTCCAAAACAAAGTCACCATTCTTGCTTTTGGACTGACATATTCAACCTTCTTCATGTCCATCAACCATATATCTGCTTTTCCATTGAAGTTATCATTGTCGTTTTCCCGCATTAATTCTGTCATATTTCGGGCTTCCACTTACGACTGCACATTTGGTCTCAAGTTCCTTTTTGCATATATGGTTTTCATGATTGCAGAGGCCAAACCCATCTCAGTGGTGGTTACCATATGCTCTCTGATCTATGATCTACACCTTTGATGCTGCTTTCAGTTTAATGTATATTAGCCTGCCTTTCTGTAGCATATATACAAGTTCTTCTATACACAATCGTCCCTATGCAGTCGGCATGCAGTCTGCTAATGTGGCATCATACCACGTTAACTTTTAATAAAAAAAAACAAACAAAACAAAAATACAAAATAAAACACAAAGAAAATTTCATTTGCTTGCTGGATTTCCCGCTTCGACACATAGACCAGGAAGCTCGAAATCACTGTTGGGCTTCTTCTTCGTGTGGGTCGATGACCGAAATCGAGATAAGAAATCAAGAACAGAGACTGAAACAGAGCTCGACATTGTCTTGATCCCGCTCATCTGAATTTTCGACAGTGTGTTCGTGTTAGATGTTGTCTTCCTGCTCATCTAATCTGCCACATTGGTTTTGGGTCTTCCTATTCATCTAGGATGTGGGTCTCCATTTTCGTGGGTATTTTCGTGCGGGTCTTCTTCGTTGGCAGCTTCATCAGGCATGGTAAAGTTTTTTTCTTTTCTCAATCTACATTTCGTCAACTAGTGTTTCTTCTTGTCAGGTTCAATTAGCTTTGGTCGGCCTCATACCTCTTCTCAGAAAGTAAAGCTCATTTGATCTCAGCAAGCCCCTTCGGTCTCAAAGTGAGAGTTAGATCTTGGAGCTAGAATGCGTGAGAACTAGAGATTCACTAGAGCTTCAACTGGCTAGAGGCCCACTTGCTTCTAACGTTCTATACCTTCTAACATAAATAAAAGATGTTGAATTTTCTGAAGGCTTTTTTTTCGTTCATTCTTGTGAATCCATCGCGTTACTTCGATTAATTTCTTGTGTACGTGCCTTTTCCTACTCCTTAGCACGTCGTCAATTAGCTAAATTTCTTTTAGTCGTACGAAACCCAAAAGAAAGTACTTTTCATTATAGTGATTTTGGTGAATTAGCTGTTAGGTTTTTGCTCCTTGAATCTCACGTAGGAAAGGAGTAGGAGAGGAGGCAAAGACCCATGGCCTATAAAAGGAGGCTTAGCCTCTTTGGTTAATTACTCCAGTCAGAAACTTATCTAGTAACTTTTGACTTTAATAAAATTCATCTGTTGTCCTTTTTGTATGTAAAAAGAATTGAGGTGAAAGTTAGAGTTTTACTAGTGGAAGAAATTTTTGTGGGTGTCGTTGGGGTGAGGAGAAAAATTGTGTGATTGTAATAATTTTTTACATAGTGAATTTTCTTCTCTGGGTCTGGTCATTTTTCTCCTGTTTTGAGAGTTTTTCACGTAATTTCTTGTGTTGTGTTTATTTATATATTTTTCTTCATATTCTATCAAAAGTGGATCCTAATGGGGGGAATTTGGGAAATCCAAGATTCCCAAATTCCTATCAGATTTGATGTGGAGAAATTTGATGGGAGAATCAATTTTGGCTTCTGGCAAGTGCAAGTCAATGATGTCTTGATTCAATTAGGATTACACAAGGCGTTGAAAGGTAGACCAGTCCATAAAATCAATAGCGGTCCAAGCACTACTGGTGAAACAAAAAAGCAGATCTGGAATGAGCGATGAAGATTGGGAGGATTTGGATTTGAAAGCGCAAATGCATGAAATATTCGTCTGTGCCTTGTGGCAAGTGATGAAGATGGCTTGTGGCAAGTGCAAGTGCGATTCGTCCCTGGCCAAGAATGTTCTTGCAAATGTGCATGGAATATTCACGGCAAAGGAACTCTGGGAAAAACTCGAAAAGTTATATTAGACGAAGGGTGTCTCGAATCGAGTGAACCTGAAGGAGCTATTTCATACACTGCTGATGAGTGAAGGTACGACTATTTCAGATCATTTGAGTATTCTCAATGGCATTGTCTCTGAACTGAAATCTATTGGAGTTAAAATTGATGATGAGAATCAAGCCTTGAGAATGATCTGGTCTCTTCCATCTTCCTATGAGCACATGAAGCCTAGTTTGATACATGGGAATGAGAAAATAATTTTTTCAGAAGTTACCAGTAAACTTTTTTCTGAAAAAAAAAAGTTAAGTGGTGAAAGTAATGGTTTACCTGAGAACTTAGTAATGGTGACAGCTGGTGATTGGAAGAGGAAGAACTCCATAAAAAAAAAAAGTAGTCTACTGGGTGTGTGGACAACCTGGGCACGTCAGAAGAAATTGTTCAAGTGGTGGAGCAGGTTCGACAAGAGGCTCCAAGTCAGTAAATGGAGATACTGATAATGAAACTAACATTGTATCTCTCTTTACAGAAGACGGTGTCTGTTAAAAAGAGATATGTACATTCTCATGGTATGTCGCTAATCTCAAAATTACAATGATAGAGATTGTGTTAATGTTAGTTGTTCCTCAAGTTTGCACACGAGCATTGGTTTGGCGTTGATGCAGGGTGTGTGGTGGAAATTCATGTCGATGACTGATGAACTCTCAGGAAAGCCAAACGTGGGAGTTGCACCATAATTTTTCAGCAAGATTATTTTCGACATGGACCGAAGTGAAATGCTTGGAATTGGTTTATTCTGAGTGAGTATGCTTTTATGGTGGAGCATAATAGCGGAAGCTATGGAGATCCTCATTGCAGTATAGCGTGACTGTGGGATCAGTCAAAGTCACAAGATGGAGATTGTTAGGTTTTTGCTCCTTAAATCCCACATGGGAAATGAGTGGGAGAGGGGGTAAGGCCCATGGCCTATAAAAGGAGACTTAGCCTCCTTGGTTAATTACACCAGTCAGAAACTTATCTAATAACTTTTGACTTTAGTAAAATTCCTCTGTTGTCCTTTTTGTATGTAAAAGAAAGAGAGGTGAAAGTTAAAGTTTTATTAGTGAGAGAAGTTTTTGTAAGTGTCGTTGGTGTGAGGAGAAAAATTGTATGATTGTAACAATTTTTCACATAGTGAATTTTCTTCTTTGAGTCTGGTGGTTTTTCTCCTGTTTTGGGAGTTTTCCACTTAAATTATTCTGTTGTGCTTATTTATCTATTTTTCTTCATATTCTGTCAAAAGTAGATCCTGGTGGAGAGAATTTGGGAGATCCACGATTCCCAACATTAGCTGCTTTGTTAGATACCCGCATTGGTGAATTTTGTCCTCTTTGTGCTGTTTGGGATGAAAATATTTTGTCCGCATTTGGGGTGAAAATATTTTGTATGGAATGTAACCTAAACTGAGATTTCCATGGGAATTTGAAGATAAGTTATTCTGAAGAGAAAAGTCTACTTGGAGTTTAATTGAGAAGTAAGTTGCTTGCGAGTGGAAAATGAAAATGATCGTTCCTTTGAAACTAACCTGGTATAAAATGACTATGTAAAAACATTCATTAAAAATAAATAAATACAATATCAAGAGGAAAGAAAGGAAAAAAGATAAGGGAAGGTAATTGTGTTACATCTTCTTTACTGATTAATAGAAAGTAATAAACTTTAGGTTTTGTTCTTGGGCAAGGCTGACTTTTTAGATGGAAGGAAAGATGCATCTCAGTGTTTAGGATAAGGTTTACTCTATATGCTCCCTACTAGGTTTATCCCGAATTTATGATCTTATATGAGTGATTATCCAGAATTTTAGATGCTTGGTTATGCCCTATTACTTGAAATAAAATTTCTTATTACCTATAAAAAAAAATTATTTGGATGGAAAGAAATGCCAGGAAATAAAAACATGTTAAAAAATGAATGCGTGCAAATATTGTGTGTTTCTAAGTGAGCTCTATTATTTTACAGAGGCAATCAATTTATTGGATGTTGGATCGTATTTTTCATGCCTGTTGCTTTTTGTGTTTCCCAACCACCCCTTGCACTCTTAAAATAAAAAATAAAAAATAGCACACCATGTAACTTTTTCACAATCTGAACCTCTCTCAATGTAGAAATCCGTAGCATTGTTTTCTATATACCTTGGTATTTGCCACACCGTTTGGATCCTTTTGGCTAAATATGGGTGCATGAACATCCAAAATCAAAATACAGGAGAATGAGCAAAATTCTAGGAGTGGAAAAGTTGGTTTACCTTTGCTCTAGTGCATTTCAGACCTGTATTTTAGATTTTATGGGAAGCTAAAGCATTCTTATTCCACATCATTACAACTTTACTGATGTATGATTCTCTCTTTACTATTATTCTGCTAGGATGCACCGCAAGAATGGACAATTTGCATCCTTAAAAGAAAGTCCCACTATTTCAAATTGGGATTCTGCTCAGAGTTGCCATCAAGATGGTACTCCTACTGCAGAAATTGTGTGAGAGAGCAACTTCAAGAACCAATTTGATCTCCTTGTGCATAGTGATGTTGGAATCAACTTCATTCTCACTGTAAATTGCATCCAAAAGAGTAATTATTTTTAAAAGAAGAAAGCTTGACATGTAAGTGATAATTTTTTGTAATTATTTTTAGAAAAAGAAAGCTTGGCAAGCTATAGCTTTTGTACTTATTTTTGAAAGAAAAAAGCTTGGCAAGTGATAGCTTGGTAATAACATCAGTTGATACCTCTGTTGAAAATCTACCCAATCATCTCCTGATAGAAGTTTTCGTTCGAGTTCCCGTCTCAAATTGGGTACAAGTATCTTGTGTGGAAAAAGAGTGGGCCAATCTGTTTCATGTAGAATGCTTGTGGCAAGCTGCTCTAGTCAAGCTTTACCCTTTAGTTTGGATTAAACAACGTTGTAATGGAAAGTTGTGTAATGTAGAGTTGTGTAGATTAACCTCTATTGAATTGAGTTCATAATTTGAGGAGTTGAGAGTAGACCTTATATTACTTTAAATGTCTTGAACGTTCACAGCATGGCAGATAGATCTGCTCACGTTAATAGCACAGCAAGATTAATGGTACTGCTGTTGTACATTGATATTTGGATATACAAATAATCTAAGCTTACTTTTCATTCATCTCATAAATAGTACAACAAATGAAACACAAAGAAAACAAACATTTTTGCACATTACAGGTCTAATTTCTCTTTTATTTCCCTTTTACAATCACTTACAATTGGTGCATGCTAAGCAACCACATGCCAAAATTAATTATACAAGAACTAAATATATAGCAAATGAAAATCTTGGTTGTCTTTGCTTCCAATCTTGTCAAAATCCTCCACATCCAAAAGAAGTGGCACAAAGCACAAAGACATTCAAAATACTTGGTGGAGTGTCAGAATCTGATTGAAGTATTGCAAATATACAACAAAACATCATTAGCATAAACTTACATATATCCTGAAACGTTGCCAAGTAAAAGCAGACATTTTTTTTTTCTGTAAAACAGCTTACTAATATCAAAACTCTGTTCTCACTAGCAAAGAAAAATCACATAAGTTTTACTAAACTCCACATTATGGTTACTCATTCAAATTTATTGCTCACAAAGAAACGTGCACACAGCAAAGAATAAAAATTAATTAATTAAGTACAATTCATGTAAAGTAATCATATAAAAACTTTTCTTTTATAAATACCAATCCATAAAAAAAAAAACAAATAAAGCTTCTTAAAAACTAAAAGAACAGAACAAAATCAAGCAATAACACACCTCTCACAAAAGATTTAAAAAGCTTGTGTGTACAATCCTATTTCTCTAACAAGAATATTATCATCCAATCCAGCCTTCATTCTGTTAGTAAATAAGTACACATACAAGCATGCATTAACACATGAAGTGCACCACGATAGCTTGCAAATGTGGAATTGCAGTAAATCTTTTTTGCACAATTTTCAGAAAAAACCAATAATAAATTTCAAGCTCCAAGTGTCAAGAAACAATCCTGATAGACATTGAATACCCATCAACTAGGAATTACAAGCTTAACAGGTTTCTGAACACATCTTTATACCAAGGGTTTGATCTAAGGAAAAAAAAAACAGAACTGCAAGCATCTACTTCTCAGAGAACAGAAGCATACGATTAAAGAAGAAGTCATTGATTGACAACGTCAAAATATAATAAACCTACTAGATGGAATTCTTGGCACAAAACCGTGAGACTGTATCAAAGTGTGCATGTGCTTACATTATGCACTAACTATGAGGTATGCTCCAGATTTCTGCAGCTAGATGTTTCATTCCTTTATTATTTTTTTAGTTCCTCTACAATGATGTATTCCCAAATGTGATAATCTTGGTAGATGTGGCAAATATTTCTTATTACTGTTATCGGTCTTAGTTTGAGTTTTTGTCTAAGAATAATTGATGTTCAAATGTGGATTGCCGTTGCCATTAGATTGCCCTGCATCAAGGTATCTGGACCAATCCCAGACCTTCATAGACCTATCATTTCCTCCTAAAATAATGAATTTCCCTCTCTCCCCAAACAAAGAGAATGCCTTGCAGGGAGTAGTTGTTAAAATATACTAAGTTTTGTTTCATATACCTAGATTGAACTGTGAAAACTGCATACAATAGACATGAGAGGTGGTTAAAACTCCTTTTTTTATTCAGTGCTAATATTAGATCTTTGATCCTATGGCAATCAAATTACCAAATGGTATGGTTAATGAGCCAGTTAGAAATCAATAATACCCTCACATTTATTTTAGTTCCCCTATTTACTTTGATCCCATGTCAATTCACGTATACCATAGGCACAACCCATTTTCAAGTCCAAAGCATGATCACAATAAAAACCTCCAATGCAAAAGATTTGAAAAGTAAAACAAAAGCAAAGAACAGACCAAGAAAATAATGCATAATACACCTGGACCAAACAGAGGCGAGGTTCGTCCTTGTTCCTTGATCACCTGCTTCTAGGATTAGGGTTCCGAGATGAAGGGAGAGGGGCTAGGTTAAGGTTAGGGTTAGGGTTAGGGTTAGGAATGAGGAAGGTCTACCGAGTCTTCTTCGAGGGAGGAGGGAGAATTCGAAGGGTCATCTTCGACGGAGGTGAGAAGTCGGGGAGGAAGGGAAATGGTGAGAACTTGGGATGAAGGAGGAAGGTTGCCATTGATTTGACGGGAGATGAAGGTTCGGCCATGGCAACAAGAGACGAAAAAAACCGAGCTGGGTTTGGACGGGAAACCATGAAGGGAAATGGTGAGAACTCGGCAAGGTGCTCGACAAAGAGAAACAGAAGGTGATCTGAGGGGGAGGGAAACAAGAATGGAAGGACTGCAGGGAGAGAGACAGGGAGGGAGAGGGAAGGGGGTGAAAGTTCAAACACTGAACTAAATTAAACGGTACGTTTGGTTTTTTCCCACGTCGGACACGTTTGCACGCCGACTACATTAGCTGACTGCATCTAGCTTTTTCCATTGTAGATAAAAACAACAGATATATTAGGTCAATAACTAAGTACCAGAATTTTTTAGAAATATTTTACAAACCAGTTTAACATAAATTTTCCAACAGGAAATTTAATACAATTTTCCGAAATACAATTTAACAAATACATATTTTTAAAAGGGGAAAATAATTTCCCAAAATAACAATTTTATAACAATACATCAACGGCGGAGCCGTCTACTCAGGCTCAACCTCTTCAAAATCTGAATCCAAAAACTACGATGCCAGAACTGGCATCGCAAGTAAGTACAACCCAAACAAATCACAAGATCTAAAATATACTAATGCAACAATACTATGCATGAATAGGACACCGTATGCATATGACTTAAAATCATCCTTCTCAAAATTAATAAAATAACCACACAAGCCAAAATTCCATTTTGACCCAAATAAAACTCCAGTAAAATCACCTATCATTTTTCCAGAAATGATAACCATAAATCAATTAAAACCATAACTATTTTCCCAGAAAATGATCCACGTAAAGCCAATAAATATAACCCGCCACTTTTCAAGAAAATGGCCTAAACATCCATTTTATTAACCATATGCACCATGATCTCCCCTAAGAACCATCCGCACACATTGGCTTTTCATCATCACACCGAAGGTAACGATCACGCATGTGACTTCGGAACGGGCGATGCTTAGCTAACCGCACCCAGCGCGTACCATGACCAGGCATTTCCTAGCTCCCACCAACAGAGGAGTCACGGAATCAGCACGAGAGCGTTACCACCCCGTCCGATCCCGTCATCGCCCGGCAACGACCCAGAGGACATCACTCAGTATATTATACTCATGAGTGACCAAAGGAGCTCCACCAGGATAATACCACATCTTAGCTTGGGGTCGTGATACACACACACCCGAAAACCTTAAACATAATGAAAACCCAATTTTCATTTCCAACACATAAATATGCGCATAAATACACAATACATATGACTATGCACTAAATAGCCAACAACTAATAATTTCCAACAATAACCAAATACAATATTTGTTGATGTCAAAAATATATTTAAATCTTAAAATTTATATAGGAAATACTTACAGAGGTTAAAAACGCAAATCCTTGAGCAAACGTCACTCCGCAGCGCTCGTAGCGGTCACTTGTACGTTAGGCTAAAGTGCTCAGTTTGACATCAAAATTTAAGGAGATACTCTTTGGAAGGTGGGGAATCTTATGGAAGTAGTGGTGTGGCGGCACAACCACCGGAAGATGGCAGATCGGGCTCAAAATAGGTGAAAACCCATTTTCGAGTTTGAGGTTGTATCGGGAAGGTGGGGCCACGAATGGGGAAGCAGAGCTAGGGGGATGACCGGCTGGACAAGGGGAGTGGTTTGGTGGAGGTGAGATGCACAGCGGTCGCACGGCGGCGAGGCAAAGATGGATCCGTTTAAGGACCCATTTCGGGTGGAAGGGTAAATGACGGAGATAGGTGCTTTGAGCAGTGGGTTATGCTCACCGGAGGGTGGAGAGGCTGCTGGTAGGTCACCGGTATCAAGGGGTGGCCGGCGGCGGCCACAAAATGCAAGAGAAGTCAAGAATTCATTTTCGGGTAGGAGGCTGTGCAGGGGCAGTGGGGTGGCCGGAGATGACACCATCAGTGCCGGTAGACTTGCCGGCATGTGGGGAAGACAGTAGGCTAGATGGTGTCGTCGGAGGGAGGCTGATGGCAGTACTAGGTGTAGGGAGATGGGACAGGCGAGAGAAGGGAGAGAACAGGAGAGGAGGGGCTCGCGGCCTGGGAAGCATAGGAAGAGAAGAAGAAAAAGAAAAGAAAAGGAAAAGAAGAAAGGAAAAGAAAAAAAGGAAAAAGAAAAAAAATAAGGGAAAAGAAATAGAATCCACTAAAAGAAAAACACAATAAATTAAATAAAAGCCAGTCGAAAATACTATAATTCAATATCAATAAAATAATATATTTAAAGTCCAACAATAAACTATTTTAAATATAAAATACTAATTATCATTAAGAAAACACATCAAATAAAATCACATAATAAAATAAAAAAATTTAATTTCAATTATTAAAATAATTACCTCACATTAAAATTAATAAGAAAGGTAACATAATTTAATATTTAATTATAAGAACAATATAAAATTAATATTAACTAATCAATAGACCAAATAAATATCTTAAACAAATAAAATACGACTAATAATATTATTAAAATATATTAAAATAATTAACACTGAGAATAAAATAACGTGTAAAAATACACATAAATCTGGAATCTCACATTTTCTTCCTCTTAAAAAAAATTTCGTTCCCGAAATTCGCTTAGCTACAATTAATAAAAACTTCAATGCTCACTTACCACACAGCTCAACACTCACTCCAAGTATTATCACAATCATCTATTTTCTTTAATTACATAATGAATGTTATTCCATCACAACCGTATAGTCTCCAAATAATATCTCATCTCTAAGACTCCTGAGATAGCCAATTAATCTGAACTCCATATGTATGAGAACCTTAGCACAACCTCTCAAATTTTTAATGTTCACTAATTTCATACAATACCTTGTACCACCTTCAAATAACTCTCAAGTTTATCTTCCCAACTTAACCATCAATAAACATAATTTACCCAACCAAAAGATAAATCTCCACTTACAAATATTATCCTAATTTTCAAGTCATCACTAATTCCTCAAAATTTACACAAAAATTGAACCTCCAACTACATTGCAAAAACATTACACTTCTGCGCACACTCTAAAAAATCACCAAATGCATAAAATTAAGTCCTCATAAATTATCACCATTGAGTAAAAATTGGCTCAACGCCTATTAACTAAAAATCCTATACCACTCTTCCAAATCCTAAAATTTTAATATCTCATAATTTTGATTATATCACTATGGTTGATACCCAAATTCCAACGTATATCACATAGAAATCCTATTACTTTTCAGGTTAACCATCAAAATAGAACTTTGCAAAACTATGATCAATCTCTAAAGAAAATATAGCCTCCCAATATCAGGTCACCCCACTAATCTTCTCAAAATCATCCTAGAATTTGGACTCCCAATTACTTAACTTCTTCAACTACTACGTCATGACTAAAGCCTCAACGCACATCTTGCAATTCAAAAATCAAATCCACTAAGCACCAAGTACTACACTCCCAAACTTTAATGTTCTATCGACACACAAATCTAGTTGTCACCCAAATGTTAACGCCTAAAATTCCAACTCCCAACTAGACATTCAATCTTTAAATAAAATAAAACAAAAATAGCCCCAAATATTTAAATTCCTATTTGGTCTCAAGTCATAACTAATTCCTGAAAATAACCTCAACCAAGGCTACTAACCATTATATTCACCAAATATCATGCTTAGAGTATACACTCCAATTAACTCTCCCAAAAGTCTAAGGCATAGATCTTTTAAATTTAATACCAATTCATCAAATTAATATTCAATGCCTAACAAAACCCCACTCCCAAACCAAAAACAAAACAAAGACATGCCCTCTCCAAAATTTATACTCACAATTATTACACATAAGTTTTCAAGCATTTACAAACAAAACCAAAACTCCATCAAATCAGATTATCATTTACTTCCATAAACACGCCAAAAATAAATTCATAACAGTATAACAAACGAAAATGATTCAATACTTACAAGAATCACTTGAAGAATAATTCCAACCATCTCCTCCAAACAATATTAGAACTTAGAAACCCAAGCACTAAATGAGACCCAATCAAACCATGAAAGATAGTATATAAATACACCAATGAAGAAGCATGAATAAATAAGTAGATACCAACAATTATCAAGACAAAACTACCTCGAAACAATATTAAAACATACTCAAACACTAAGTGAAACCCAAGCAATGCACATAAATAGTATATAAAACATCAATAAAGAAGCACAATTACATAAACACCCATGATTATCAAAACGAATCTATCTCACAAAGAAATAATAATATACCCAAACACCAAATAAAAGTTAAGTAATTCACATAAATATTATATAAAAACAGAAAGGGGAAAAAGGTTTCATAAATAAATAAATACCATAAATACCAGCGATTTGAGAAACCAAGTCCACCTCACTTAATAAACACAAAGTCACAAAATTTTTTTATTAAATAGAACAAGGAGATTGAATTAAATTAAAAACAGCAAATAAAATAACAAATAAAGCTTTGAAATTCTCCACAAAATCCAACACTTAAAAATGTTTATTGTAGAAATCTTCAGAACTTAAAACTTTTAAAAGAAACGAACCATAATAAAATAAACAAATTAATTAATTAATAAATACCAACAACTCGCCAAAGCAAACCCACTTGTCAAAATAAATAGATAAACTTTTAAAATAAAATAAGCAAAAATGTGGAAAGATAATAAATTTAAAAACTTACTTCAAGGCATATTTTTAAAAGGAATACAAAATAACAATTTCCTTTAAATTTTTGTCTAAATAAATTTTGAGCTTTCAGAAATATATAAAAGACAAAAGCCATAATTAAAATAAAAAGATGATAAACAAAATCCAAAGCTATCTTGTAAAAACCTATGAACATAAATTAAAATCAAATCCTGATGATAATTGAATAAAGGTTTAAGAAAACAAAATAATCCCCAACAAAAAAAAATTAAACTTTAAAATAAGGAATTCCATAACCCAATTATTTAAAATATCAGATTCAATAAAAATATTGATTTAAAATAATAATCTAATCCGAAATATCCAAATTCCAATTTAAACAAAAACAAAGGCATATATGTAAAATAAATAATTAAATAAATGCTCGACAACTTAACCAAATAAAATCAACTAACTAAAATCTTAACTACTACCCAATTACCATATTGAACAAATATTAAAATAAAATAAAACAAAATAAACCAATCAATCAGAGCTAAGTTAATTATGAAAATAAATAAACAATATAAAAATTAAAAAAAAAAGCACAACACAACACAACGAAATAAATATTAATAATCTTACCATATAAATTAGTAGGAAAACTTAAAGAACAAATAAAATAATAAAATAGAGTAAAATAACTAAATAACAAAGTAAACAAATTTTTAAACAAGAGACTTTTCTGGTACTGTCCCTAGGTAACTTGCGGATTTACCCCAGACTTGAACGACTCTGATATCACCTGTGACGTCCCCAAATTTTCCTTAAAATAAATATGAGAATCGAGGCATCGGGATGCTGACAACACGGATCACACATCCCAATGACAAATACCAAACGTGTATGCACACGTGACATACATAAATAAAAGCAGCAGATATATTAGGTCAATAACTAAGTACCAGAATTTTTTAGTAATATTTTACAAACTAGTTTAACATAAATTCTCCAACAGGAGATTTAATACTGTCTTCCGAAATACAATTTAACAAATACATTTTTTTAAAAGGGGAAAATAATTTCCCAAGATAATAATTTTATAACTATACATCAACGGCGGAGCCGTCTCCTCAGGCTCAGCCTCTTCAAAATCTGCATCAAAAAACTACAACGCCAGAAATGGCATCGCAGGTAAGTACAACTTAAACAAACCACAAGATCTAAAATACACTAATGCAACAACACTATGCATTAACAGGACACCGTATGCATATGACTTAAAATCATCTTTTTCAAAATTAATAAAATAACCACACACGCCAAAATTCCATTTTGGCCCAAATAAAATTCCAGTAAAATCACCTATCATTTTCCCAGAAAATCATGACCATAAATCCATTAAAACCACAACCATTTTCCCAGAAAATGGTCCACGTAAAGCCAATAAATACAACATGCCACTTTTCTAAAAAATGGCCTAAACATCCATTTTATTAGCCGTATGCACCATGATCTCCCTAGGGACCATTTGCACACCCTGGCTTTCATCATCACACCGAAGGTAACGACCACGCATGTGACTTCGGAACGGGCGATGCCTAGCTAACCGCGCCCAGCACATACCATGACCAATCGGCACGAGTCACGGAATCGGCACGAGAGCGTTACCATCCCGTCCAATCCTGTCGTCGTCCGGCGATAACCCATGGGACATCACTCAGTATATTCCACTCCCGAGTGACCAGAGGAACTCCACCGAGATAATGCCCTATCCCGGCTTGGGGTCGTGATACAAACGCACCTGAAAACCATAAACACAATGAAAATCCAGTTTTCATTTCCACACATAAATATGCGCATAAATACACAATGCAGATGACCATGCACTAAATAGCCAACAATTAATAATTTCTGACAATAACCAAATACAATATTTGTTGATACCAAAAATATATTTAAATCTTAAAGTTTATTTGGAAAATACTTACAGAGGTTAAAAGCATAAATCCTTGAGCAGACGTCACTCCGCAGTGCTCGTAGCAGTCACTTGTACGTTAAGTTAGAGTGCTCGGTTTGACATCAAAATTTAGGGAGATACTCTTTGGAAGGTGGGGAATCTCGTGGAGGTGGTGGTGTGGCGACACAACCACCGGAAGGTGGCGGATCGGGCTCAAAATGGGTGAAAACCCATTTTTGAGTTTGGGGTGTACCAGGAAGGTCGAGCCACGGATTGGGGAAGTTGAGCTAGGGGGATGACCAGCTGGGCAAGGGGAGTGGTTTGGTGGCAGAGGTGAGATGCACAGCGGCCGGACGGGGGCGTGGCGAAGATGGATCCGTTTAAGGACCCATTTCGAGTGGAGGGGTAAACGGCGGAGATGGGGTGGGTTATGCTCGCCGGAGGGAGGGGCGGCTGCTGGTAAGTCACCAGTGTCAAGGGGTGGTCGGCAGTGGCTGGAAATTGCAAGAGAAGCCAAGAATTCATTTTTGGGTAGGGGCTGTGCAGGTGCGGTGGGGTGACCGAAGTTTACACCATCGGTGCTGGTGGACTCGTCGGCGTATGGGGAAGGCTATGGGCTGGGCAGTGTCACCAGAGGGAGGCCGATGGTGGCGCTAGGTCTAGGGAGAAGGGACGGGCGAGAGAAGGGAGAGAACAGGGGAAGGGGGGCTCGCGGCTTCATAAGTAGAGGAATAGAAGAAGAAAAAGAAAAGAAAAGAAAAGAAAAAGAAGAAAAGAAAAGAAAAAAGGAAAAGAAAAAAGAGAAGGGAAAAGAAATAGAATCCACTAGAAGAAAAACACAATAAATTAAATAAATGTCAGTCGAAAATACTATAAGTTAATATCAATAAAATAATATATTTAAATTCCAACAATAAACTAATTTAATTTAAAGAATAATTTAAATATAAAATACTAATTATCATTAAGAAAGCACATCAAATAAAATCACATAATACAATAAAGGAATTTAATTTCAATTATTAAAATAATTACCTCACATTAAAATTAATAAGAAAGGCAACGTAACTCAATATTTAATTATAAGAACAATATAAAACTCATATTAACTAATAGATCAAATAAAAATATTAAACAAATAAAATACGGCTAATAATATTATTAAAATACATTAAATAATTAACACCGAAAATAAAATAACGTGTAAAAATACACGTAAATATGAGATCTCACAAAAGGTATTTCTTCAAGCCACATCTCAACAAATCTCCACCTTGACTTGAATTCTCACAAGCCTCACAGAAATCATTCTTCACAAAAGACCAAACACCAATCAAGTCCAAACAGAGTTTGAACTTGTGTACTGGAACTGCTTTGTCATCTGTTGGATTCTCTATAGTAGGAATCTTTTAAATTCCTACAATACCATATGCAACAAGTTATTTGAAAAAATAATATTTGATGTCAATTTGTTTTGTTCTTTCATGATACATTTGATTTTTGGTCGAATGTATTGCAGTTTGACTGTCACAGTAAACTGACATTGCATCCTACTGTAGACCCAAGTCACTCATCAGGCCTTTTAATCAAAAGGCTTCCTTAACAGTCTCAGCTGCTGCTATGTATTCTATTTCAGTAGTTGATAAAGCAACAATTGATTATAGTGTTACTTTCCAACTAATAACAGAATCGCACAAAATAAACACATAACCTATCAATGATCTTCTTCTATCTAAATCTCCATTATAGTCATAATTAACTTATATAACAACATTTGAACTGAGATTAACATCTCTATTAAAAATTAAGCCAACATGCAAAGTCCTATTCAAATACCTGAGTATCCATTTCACTGTCTGCTAATGAGTTTTACCTAGATTAGCCATATATTTGCTAACAATGCTCACTGCTTGTGTAATATCTGGACGAGTACAAACCATTGCATGCATAATACTGCCAATTGCACTAGAATAAGGAACACTTGCCATAAACCGTTCCTCTGAGATGTTTGGGGAGATAAGGAAGTTAAAAGCTTAAAATGTAAAACAAGCGGTGTACTTACAGGTTTGGAAGTAGACATTCCAAATCTGTTAATGACCTTTTTAATGTACTTTCTCTAAGATAGGTACGAATTTTTAGCTTTCCTACCATTGTGGATCTCTATCCCTAAAATCTTCCTTGTAATACCTAAATCTTTCATTTCAAATTCATTCCTAAGTTGAGTTTTCATCAAATCAACATCATACATGCTTTTAGCAGCTATAAGCATATCATCAACATGAACTAATAAGTGTATGAAAGATTTATCAAGTAATTGTCTGTGATAAACATAAATATCATAGCTACTTCTCAATTATCCATGATTAATCATAAATGAATCAAAATGTTTATACCATTACCTCGGAGATTGTTTCAAACCATATAATGATTTGTTCAATCTGTGAACTCGATCTTCCTTGCTTGTAACAATAAATCCCTTTGGTTGATGCATATAGATGGTCTCATCAAGCTCGCCATATAGAAACGCTGTTTTAACAGGAAGCTACTATAACTTTAAGTCATACATTGTTGTAATGGTAATGGCAAGTAAAACTTTGATTGAACTATGTTTTACAACTGGAAAGAAAACTACATTAAAGTCGATCCATTCTCTCTGACTATAGCCCTTAGCAACTAAGCGTGCCTTGTATCTTGCATCTGTATCATTCTGGCTTCCCTCTTTTCTTTTGAAGATCCATTTGTAGTCAACAATCTTCATCTTCTCTGGCAACTTAACTAAATCTCATATTTGGTTCTTATGAAGAGACTCAATTTCTTCAGTCATAACTAAGCACCATTGTACAGACTCTATACCCTTAACAACTTCTGAATAACTGGAAGGTTTTTGACCAACAATCGTCTCTGCTGTAATAAAAGTATGCATCACCATATTTGCATGAGCATATCTTTGAGGTGGTCGAATCTGCCTCCTCTATCTACCAGTAGCTATACTATATTCCTGCTCATTATGTGCATCAGTCTCAGAATCAGAATCATGCTCATCAACAATATCATGATCTTGGGCGTTAACTAATGTCCTTTGTGGAACCTGAGCCTGTAGCTCCACCTGCTTGCCAATGCTCTGGTCTTCATCTGTAGACACAGTAAACTCCTTTTTTGAATTAAGCATAGATTGTTCATCAAATACAATATCTCTGCTAATTACAAATTTGGGTGATTTGGGATCAATACAGCACAATCTATATCCCTTCAACCCACTAGCATATCCCATAAATATGCATTTCTTTGCTCTTGGTTCAAGCTTTCCATCATTAACATAAAAATATGCAGGACAACCAAAAATTTTCAAATTTGAATAATTAACAGGAGCATCAAACCATACTTCATTTGGTATCCTCAAACCAATAGCTATAACTAGAGAGTGGTTAACTAGAAAGTAGGTTGTGTTGACTGCTTCTACCCAAAAGTCTTTAGACAAGTTTGTATTAGAAAGCATATTGCGTGCTCTCTCTAACAGAGTCATGTTCATTCGTTTAGCTACTCTATTTTGCTATGGAGTATGTCTAACTATACAATACCTGACAATCCCTTCATTTTTGCAGAATTCATCAAATTCACCTTCGCAAAATTTCATACCATTGTTAGTTCAAAGCCGCTTTACTTTCTTGCATATCTGGTTCTCAATTAAAGCTTTCAACTGTTTGAAGTTAGTGAAAACATCACTTTTCTGCTTCAAAAAATACACCAAAACCTTCTATGAGTAATCATCAATCAAAGTAAACAAATAGTTAGCTCTACCCTTTGATGGAACAGAAGATGGACCCCAAAGGTCGGAATGAATATAGTTTCACAGTAGTTTTAGTTCTGTGAATACTTGTAATAAACTGAACTCTGTACTGTTTTCCAAACACACTATTCACACAAGTCAAGTTTATCTATCTTTTGATCTTCTAACAACTCTTGCTTACTAAGGATAAACTTCCACTTCTCACTCATATTATAACGCCTCGATTAAAACGTAATTCGAAGCGTCTAGACAAGTAACACAAGGCTATCCTACATAAATGTAAGGAATAACATGCATGCTTCTAAGCTTACTAATTAAATCTAATGTGAAACACAGCGGAAAGAGGTAAATTTCCAATATATGCAAAGAGATCTAACTTTTGCATAAATAGATTATATGATATAGTAAAATTATAATTTTCATAACTTCATATTGACAAAAACAGATTATGTCCAAGGCTTATATAATCTAATTAGTTTTCTTAAAAAAAATAGTGTATCCCACAGTCCGGTAATCTTACTATTCCACTTGATTACGTACATGAAAGATAATTCCATTTGGAGAGGAGTGTTCTGTAGAACTCTCAGGATATCTTAGAATCTCTTGTATTATCAGAGTCGCATTGCAATTTATCTAATCTTGCACAATATTTATCATTCCATAAGATACGATAGGTAAACTTAAAAAGTGAGATCTTCAAGAAATCTCAGTAAGTACACAGTTAACGAAATAAGGCATAGATAATATCAGGAATTATCATACATAGTAATTGATCAAAGATATATATAACTTATGAAAATGCTGTATGAGACCTATGCATGTAAATGACCACTTTTCCCATACAACTTAGACCTTACTTAAACTCATCATTTTATACTTAAAACTTATATTTCTCTAATTTTCTTTCTTAATCTTGTGGGTCTTACTTATTTCTTATTTGATGGACATTACGTATCATCGTCTCCGTCGTAACACGGAAAATACTTAATATAGCGGGCGCTACGTATCGCCGTCCCCACTAGTCATGTTATACGAGCGTTACATATCGTTGTCCCTGTCATGACACAGAACATACTTAGCATAGCAAGCATTACGTATCACCGTCTCCGCTATTCATGTCATACGAGTATTACGTATCGTTGTCCCTATCATGACGCATAACATACTTAGCATAGCAAACGTTACGTATCGACATTCCTGCTAGTCATGTCAGTCATCCGAGGATCACGTATCACCGTCCCCATCGTGACACAACTTTTACTTTTACGATGGGCGTTACATATCACCATCCTCGTCAGCATGTCAGTCATACCGGCATTAAGCATCGCTGTCCCTGTCATGACATGATAACTTATCTATTGTTCTTACTCTTAGTTGTTCATTTCTTATTATTATGAATATTTCTTGTTTTTCTTAAATATATGCCATGCCCATTCTCTTAAAACCTATCACATAATGGAACATGCATGTACTCTTAAATTTTATGCTATATACCCAGTGCAACACATATCATCCAAACCATACACTTATATTACACATAAAATTCTTCTTTATTGAATCATCAACGTTTATCCAAGTAAAAGCCCTAAATTTAATCTATTAGGGTATCTCGCTTGAGCAAGGTATCGAGTGAGTATTGGACGAGAGTCGAGCGAAATCTCAATTTGCACATCGCTCGACCCAGACGTTGAGCGATCCTCTAGTGTAAGGTTCTGATCGTTCTTCACTCAATCCATAAGTCAAGCGAGGTCTCGATTCATAAGGTTTTTCAACCTAAAACATGTCATCTTTTCACATAAACCTTATTTTTACTTATTAAAATATAAATATAAATTTATGTTCTTCTAATTTTCTTAGTATTTTACGATAACAAAACCCAATCCAAAACACAATAGATTTCAATTTAATCATATAAGCAAGGTTTAAGTTCAAACCAACAACAAACATGATTTAATCATCAAATCATTTATTCTATGCTAAGATTAGGTTAAATTGTACACTTACTAGTTTCTTCTAAACTTGGTTTGATGATAGAACTAAACTCTTGCAAGATCTCTTCTCCAATAAGCCCAATGTTCACTCTTTGTTTGTTTAGGAAGTAATAAGTTTGATGAAGTTTGATGAATGGCTTTTCTTCTTATTTTACTCAAGCTAGCCGTGTGGTTTTCCTCCCAAAGGGAGCTAGGATACTCTGAAGCATCTGTTTATAGGAGGGGGTGAAACCTTATGCAAGATGAGGATAGACTTTTGGGCTTAAGGCATCTGGATTTGCTTCCTGTGTCGTATATAAGCTTCTAACTTGTTTTAAGTGAAATGATTTAGTCTAAACTTAAATTTGGTGAGTCGTACTGAGATCCAAAGTCATTTTTTGAGCTGCCTAAAATATCTTCTTGATCAATGGCTCAAGTAAACCCAACTCATGTGAGATAAAGACAAAGTAGTATGATGGTTTCTTCCAATAAGGTGTATCCGGCCACTTCAATCCCAAATAAGTCATTAATTTGATTCGCTTCTTCGAAAACTCAAAATATGAAAGTTTTAGATCATCCTCTTAAGATTCTATAGGACTTTTAATCACCTTATTCAGATGTCAAATGAGAGAGATATGCTTAATTCACCAAAACATGTTGAAACCACTCGAGAACACCCAATCCAAGTTCTCCATTTGTTTTCCTTTGTTCTCTTGCCCACCAAAACCTAGACCAATTCTTATCAACTTAACACATGTTTCCACACATGTCAAAATCTCATAAAGTTTGGTATCTTAAAACTTATAACATGAGAATTGTAGATATTCCTCTTAGCTTTCCAAATCATCTTGAATTATCTCAATCCGACATAAAGTGAGTAAGTTATGTCCATATTACCAAAAGACATTGAAATTGTCTAAGATTGCCTAATCCAAAAATATCATAGGGTATATTTCTTACTTATACCACTTAAATTCCTTTGTAGATTTCCTTCAATTTCTATAAAATATTTTCTTAAATATTTAAAAACCATATATTCTCATCCTATTTAGTGTCTCCCATGATTTTTCCTTCAATATCAATAAAAGGTTCATAGGAACTAATACATATATCTAAAAAGCTCTAAAGATTCCATAGGATAATTTTAAAGAAACATAATCATGCCAAATGTTAAAACTAAAAGAATACTTAAAAATTCGGGTTATCACATATATGGCCCAATCGCATATGTCATAAACGAGTAGTATCTAAATCTGAATCATCTGATACAGATACTGCAGTTGCACCAGTTACTGTACTACCCTAAAGGAAATAAAAACCATCTATCTTATCTTCTCTCATTGTAACATGGAACCTTTGCCGACTTTCATAGATCCACCTTTCCTGTGTACTTAAAACCTAAAAATCAAGAGCGCCCATCAAGATAAGATTTTTCTTCAAATTTAGGATGTGCCGGACGTTATACATTGTTCTAACAATCCTATCAAACATTTTTATCTGGACAGAGTCGAGTCAAGTTCTGCAATCTTACAAGCCATATTGTTTCCCAATAAAACGGAACCACTATTGACTAATTCATAAGTTGTGAATCAATCCTTCTTGGGACACAAAAGAAAAGTACAAGCTGAATCTATCACCCACTTGTCATTGAAGCGACTACTCGAGTCACTATTTGCTAAGACAATATCTAAGCCACTAGATTTTTCATCAGTAACACTGATGACATTAGAGGAACTAGTGGATTCCTTATTCTTCTTCAGTTTTAGTACACTCGTTTTTGTAATGACCAAACTTGTGACAGTAATAACATTTAACATTTTTCTTTTTAGACTTTAACTGCGAACTTGCCTATACTCTTTTATGAACCTTTTTCACTAAATATTCCTTGATTAAAGGAACCTTTAATAAACAAATCATTGGCTTGATTTTCACTATCCTTGTCACTTAATTTGTTTCACAATTCCTTAGAGTTCAAAAAGGATTTCACATCTATCAAGAAAATAGTGTCTCTTCCATACAACATGGAATTCACAAAGTTTTCAAATGATATTGGTAATGAACACAAAATAATTAATACTTGATCTTCTTCTTCAATCTTATTATCTATATTTCTAAGATATATAATAATCTTATTGAATTAATCTAGATTTTCAAAAATAGAAGTTCTTTCATTCACTTTGAGAGTATATAACCGTTATTTCAAATACAAACGGTTTGTGAGAGATTTCTTCATATACAAGCTCCCAAGCTTTTCCAAAGACTAACAGTAATCTTCTCTTCAGCAACCTCTCTTAAAACTCCATCAAATAATGATAAAAAAATAGTGTTGTGTACCTTTTCTTTTTTCGCCCTTAGACAGTACAGGAGAATTAACAAACACATTTTCTTCTAGAATTTTGAATAAACCCTGTTGTTGCAACAAAGTCTTGATCTTAACACGCCATAAACTGAAGTTGTTTTGTCCGTTGAATTTCTCCACTTCAAATCTTGTTGTGGTCATTCCTTCTGATCTTCACAAAGCAAATGCTCTGATACCAGTTTGTTAGGAATAGATCGGTTAACAAACAACAAATAGGAAGTAACGTAGTGGAAATGCAACAATAGAAAATTAGACAATCACATGGAACAGATAGATTTAAGTGGTTTGGCTCATAATAAATCTACATTCACTGTGAGATCGATCTCAAAGTTTCACTATCAACAAAGATGAAGTACAGAGAATGAATCACAAGATCCTTACAAAGAAATCACTCGAAGTTACGTGTATAGCTCTCAACTCACAAAATGAATAACAAATAACAAAACAGAGTTCTTAGCCATGGCGTTCAAAAGAACGCCGTGCCATTTATATAAGTGGTTCTCGTTCGAGTGAACACTGTTGGAAACAAGACCAAACCTAGTCCGTAGAATATTAGCTCGAGGTGAAACCATCGAACGAACGTCTAGGGTTGCATCTCGCTCGAGCGGGCCCTCGGGTGAGGGTCAAGCAAACTCATTGCCACTAATCTTGCTCGAGCTGGATGTGGGACGAGAATCGAGTGAAATTTTTCTATATTGTCTCGCTTGAACTGGATGTCGAGCGAGTGTCAAGCGAACTTACGGCTTGAGTCTCGATCGAGGTGGATATCGAGCGAGAGTTGAGCGAGTATACTCAATGGGCACTTATTCAAGCCACCTCTCAACAAGGACCATGAATCTCCCTGCTGAGAACAACAACTTGGACCTGTCCTCCAATTGTGGGCTAGCTTCGCTACCGTGGGACTCAAATATCCCTTCCACGTGTATGTATAACTTGTCCAAAACTTCAAATTAACCACATTGCTTAGAACCTCTTGTTTTGTTTGTTTTAGGACCTGCCACTGCCACAGAAAAATGCATGTGACTAAAGTTAGCTTTGAATGGTACTTATGCTAGGCTACAAAACGATGTTCTTAATCCTTAAATTTTGTTGTTTGTAAACAACTTTTAACCTGGATTTCATACGTCCTAATTATCCCATTGTCTGGCTCAATCATTGTAGGGCATAAATGCTACTTATAACATCATAAGATCAGGCAGTTTCTTTATTGTCTTTTCGTCCGATCAAGCGGAACTTGATTCCTTTATGCAAATCTAGTAATTGCATGGAACTAGTTAAATGGTGTAAAAAAGGTTGTTGCTTATATAGCACTAAATGGGATATATGATCAAATCTATAAATAGGACTTGGTCAACTTCCACTTGGTGCTGATCAAGACCAAAGCACTAACTTGGGGTCACGTGTTTGTGTGCGACATTGTCTGCCATTTTTGTTCTTTTGCTTACATTTATGAGGGAACCACTACACAAACAAGCTCAAATGCAACATATTCTTCGCAAAACAACTTAATGTGGTTTCACCATATATATCCCACCCAACTAATATATGTGCAAACCACTCTTTAGGTGTTGATTCCAAGGATGTGCTGGATGGAATGGCGTATTTGCAACCTTTTTTGGTACTGGATTGGGATTAGGATTTTGTCTTGGCTACTTCTTTCCTCGAGTATATCTATATAATTTTTCTATAATATACTAGCTGACCATGCATTTTTGTGTCTCAGAATTTCTTTTGCGATTTTTCAAGCATGAGAACTGGACCAGGAAAGCAGCTGTTAACTGTCATATTAAGAGCGTTGGTGGGTTTTTTTGGAACTAACATGATAACATCATCAGATAAAGATAGATCGCGATCGATCTTTTGGTTGTTGAACCATTTCTACAAGCATTAATATTGATATAATATTAGAGTAATATTTTCGTTACTTTTTTTTTCCACAAATGTGCCATAGACAGATTTGTGATCAAACTGGCCCGTCACGTTTTGTGTTTTTATCTGCATGCCTTTTTTTCCTTCTCTGCTAATTTCAATTCTTCTATTTTAATTTAATGTAACCTGTCTAGCTATAATTTTGTGCATGGTCATGATGATCATCAGTACCTAATTAAAGAACCATAAAAGACTTGCAACAAAAAACTAAATATCTTTGATCAACACATGAATTTTATTTTTCTGGCTACTTGAATACATGCAGTTATCTATGTGATTGATCAGAGGAAAATGATGCAGCTTTATAAATGGCGATGACATCAATAATATCACTACAAGAAATAGTGGTTTTTGCCACAAAGGATAGTGGTCACAAAAAGATAAAATTAGGTGGTAAAAAGATTTTTTTCCCACAAATTGTTTTTGTCGGAACTTCGTGGCATATAATGAGTGGCGAATACTATTTTTGTCACAATTTTTTTTTGTTGGTGGGAAAAGATAACTTTTTCCCACGAATTCAGTTTATGATAAAAACTAATTTGGTTTGTGGCAAAAATTGTTTGTATCTAAGTCCTTATGGTCCTTTAAACTTATTTACCCACTAATCTTTTTGGTCAGAAATAAACAATTTCCAAGATAATATTCATGAAAAATATGGTGGCATAAAGTCTTTTGCGATGTATTGTGTTATGCCAAAAACATGTTTGTAATAAATTTTGTTGGTGCCAATTATATTACAGAATGCATTATAGTCGTCAAAAGCAACTTTTCCCACCATCTTGTATGGTTACCAATGTTCATTTTTAATAAAAGTCAGCCGTGGGAAACTATTTGGTGGCAAATAAGTATTAACTATCAAGTATATAGTGGTAAAAAATATTTGCCATGAGTTATATTCATGGCAAATGCTAAGATATTTTAGAAAAATAAAATAAAAATGAGACAAACCTAAAGTAGTCATAACAAATTATCTGATATAGGCTAAAAATAAATATATCCCAACATTAGAGATTGAAATTAACACTTACAATAATTTAAAAAAATATATTAGGAAGATTTATATTTGTTTTTACAAACTTCCAATTTCTTGTCATCCTCAAGTTCAACACCATCTTCAGAGGGATTGTCATCATCAATTCCAAATAGATAACAATATAGCCATTTTGACCAGTTTCCCATCTGCAAGTACAAAAAAAGGAGAGCAAAGAACTTTAATCAAGAATTCCTTCACAGTAATAGGACTTGAGCTATCATTTACTTTCATACATTTAGAGTAGTCCAATGACAGAACAAGAAACTTCAAACAAATTCAAATGAGTTGTTATAACTCAACATAATGTAGATTAAACTAATTCTCAAATGATGCTAAAAAAGAGCAAACTGTAAAAAAATGTCTCAGGAGCAAGACCCAAACAGAAATGTATAAGCTGAGATGGAACATTATTGCTTGCTATCCTTAAGCTAAAATTGTGATCATGAAGACATCTCATTCCACATGCACATGACCCAAACAAAAAAGTCTACAAGATATACATTTTCAATGACGCATATTCCCAAATAGACATCCAAAATTATCCTTGCAATTTATTCAATATCCAACATTTTAAGTTGGTTTCACAAATTGAGGAAAAATTCAATCAATTCTCAAAACAATTATGAAAAAATGCCAATGGGACTAGAATAGAGTAAATACCTTACAAATCATTCCCACTAGCGGCAGCAGTAATTAGAGAAATATATATATTTCTCTGTCTTGGGAAATAACTGCAATGCAATTAAACAGGATAAAAAATAGGAGCCAATAGATTATCACTGTTAAAAAGTCCCAACTCACAAAAACGAACCAACCACTATTTGATATATATATATATATATATATATATATATAACAACCAGGATACCCACACCATAATAATAACCAGATTTTTTAGACAATCCCACCCATATAATGTAGAGTTTAAAGTAGTATTTTCTGACATATATTTTCCCTGCATTTTCCCTGTTTTTTGGAAAAAAGATTTTTAATACAAACATGTATAAAGGCATTGCATGATCCTATGTATGCCGGTCTTAGATTGGGCATGATTAAAAAATGTATCATCATTTTTGGAGGTTTTAGATATTTTCTACTTTTTGCTTGGGTTTTTTTTTTTTATTAATAATGGATTAGAGTTTTCTGTATCCTATGTATGCCGGTCTTAGACCTTTCCTTTGATTATAAATAAGGACATCACCAATCTACTTGTAACTTTTCATTCAAGTTTTTCTGGTGTGCTTCTGTTTAGATATTAATGTAGTACTATGTTGGTGTTCAGTTTGTTCATTTTGTTTTTGCATTAACAGAGTCTAATCTTGTCAGTGATCATGGAAATTTTCTAGTCTAAATTATTTATTGTGGCTCTACTTACTATTCTCATAGAATTGGCCATTTAAACCACAGAGAGAAATTGAAAAAAAGGAAAGCAATTGAAACTAGTTATTACGGAATCGGTTGTACCTGGGGTCATTCCAAGTTCATACATTCTGAATAGAATTTTCTTCAGCAGAATCAGCTGTTGGTCTAACCAACTTCGTGGGAGTAGTCCACCTTAGCAATAATGAAGATTTTATGGGTTAAAACACAGAGAAAAAGGCCAAAAAAAAAAAAGAAAACAAACAAATAGGCACAATGGGGCGCTAGTTTTCATGGATTATGCCACTCTCACTCAAAAAAAAAAATTGCTAAGAATTTACTTAGAAATGTAAGGGAACAAGGAAGTATAAAAAAATCAAGAATTTTCACCAAAGTGATAAACCTACAAGTGTCACTAGCTTAATATATCCATAAAAGATAACAATAGAAATTAAATAGATTGATTTGGCTGAGATTTTTAAGGAAAACAATAGTTTTAACAAATACCTGTTGTCTTGCAATCTATTTAATAATATTTTAGCAAGTAGCTTCCCAGCTTTGTCCGATCTGCATGTGGTAGCTATAGTTCTTATCTTTAATTTTCCTTTTGAGAACTGAAATTATTGTGTAATTTCACAATATTAATAAAATAGTACAACTATGTTATTGGATGGATAAGTTGTTCATAAGTTTGAATTTTGACACACATATAAATTAAATAGTGCATAGAATTCCCTTTTATTGACCTAAAATTCATAAAAGCTAATGAGTGACAGATGCATGATTTCTTTTCATAAGCATAAGAGTATACATACAGTAAATAGATATGGGTAGAAATACCTAAGACATCATAATGCATATAGACTGTAATAAAAATGTAATAATACCTTAAACAATATTTAACTAGAATGCTTTAACACTACCAAAATAAAAACTCTTATGTTGAAGAAACCTTGGTGTTAATACCTCAAACAAGATATAGTAAAATTAAGACAAAAAAAAATCAACACAACAGAAGTCATAACCAGTTGCCAGAACAAACAAAGTCAAAATCTAAAATCAGTGAAAATGATGCAATAACTCACAGATATTACAAGTTAGTGAGGTATCCAATTTTTGGTGATAAGGTACCACATAAGTTATGGCTTGACAATCCCTTGTTTAAAAAATAATATTGACGTTGAACCTTGACTGAATTGAGTTCAAACTGAAATGAGCTAATTAAAGACATTGTTTAAACTACTATAATATTACTATAAAATAATCTTTTACAAGATTGTACAACATTAATTCTTCCACCAAAGTAGATGAGCAGAAAAATAGATTGAATCCCAAAGCAATAAATAGAAAACTATTATGAAATAAAAAATATATGTAATAAAGTGAAAAATGAAAAAGAAAAAGAACATAAAGGAAAATGTTGTAAGTAATATCCTCACTAGGGTAAAATATCCATGTTTTTCCACTTTCATTTTCGTAAAACGTGTAGCCATCAATTTTAATAAATAGACTAGAGGATGAAATATAAGAACAAAATATACATTAACTCTATAAAAAGCTTACTAGGCAAGCATCAAATCCTCACATCAGTATGATCTACTTCCATATCATGTCAAAGAGTTTCAATAACATCAATTTTCAAATTTTAAAAAGATATGATACTACAAAAAAAATGACTTTTTGTGTCACCTAAAACCTGTAAGCATAACACACTTGATAGCATAAATATGTATACATGGTATTAGATTAAAAACTAACAAAAAATCTCATTTACATATAATCGATGCACAAGTGATTTTCTCAATTTTCTCCTCAAAGCTATACTTCTACAAAGGTGATTATCTAACTTCGGCCGTGATGTGGTGTTATTTCCTAGAAAGTTTTCATTCCAACTAACTTTCATCTACATTAATAAACAAGCACACTAAAGAGATTTTCATTCCATGAAATATGCTAACCCATAAATGCCATAACAGAGTATCATCCAATGGAAATCAATTTATTCATCAACAAATAAATGGAGAAGAACACCAGCATAGATAAAGCAACAAATAACTTCAACAAAAAAATTAGAAAATCAAATTTGTTGCTAGGGTAAAGCAACAAATAAATTAGGAAGAACACCAACATAGGTAAAACAACAAATGAATTAGGAAATCAATTTGTTGATAGGGTAAAGCAACAAATAAATTAGGAAGAACACCAACATAGGTGAAGCAACAAATAAATTCAAAAAATAAATTAACCCAAGGAAGTAGCGTTGGGAATAATATTTTGGTAGTATACAAATATGCCAATACTACTAATTGGTAATATGCACGTATCGTCTATAATATCTCATCCTATAGTCCTGCTTATGCACATAACCTAGCAACAATAAACAACAATTTTACTCTACCTTTATATGTAATTTAAAATTGCACAGAAAAACTAAACTATGAAGAACATTTCCACAAGAAAATTATAAAAGAATACACTCATCTACAGAGAAGAATAACCACCAATGGAGAGATTAGACAGAGGTGATTTGTAGACATACTGTGGAGAGGACTAGGTTTTTGTGGAAGATCTCGCACTGGGGGCTGGGGGAATCGGTGTGGAACAACCACAGCCCATGGTGGAAAGTGTATGCGTTGGGGGCGACGAGGGGGAGGCTCGAATGGGCACCGTGAGGGAGAGAGGATGGAATTGCACGAGGTGAGGTGAGGTGAGGTGCCAGCCGTCGGGGTTGGGGTCGGTTGGGGGGGGCGTAGCGGGGGGTTTGAGTCGTCAAGGGGAAGGGAGCTGGGGGTTTGAGCCGTTGAGGGGATGGGAGCTTGGAGTTTGAGCCGTTATTGGTTGAAAGGGGCAGTGGGTTTAAGCCGTCGGGAGAATGAGGTTTGAGCCGTTATTGGTTGAAAGGAGTGGGGTTTGAGCCGTCGGGGCAAAAGGGGGGAGGCGTCAGGGGGTAAGGGGGGATTTGTGAATCGAATAGATGGAAGGGGAATAAGAATCGGGCATCATATATATATATATATATATACATAACTTTTACGGCGAGTAGAATTCGCGGCAATTGCCCAAAATTTTCATAGCAAATACATATAACTCACACTAGCTTGGGAAATCTGAAATATTTTTTTGTTATCCTTATCATCCGTGCTAAAAAGTCACTTGAACTCGTGGCAATAAATATTTTACAACTAAAAAATTTTGAGATGGTCATATCTTTTTTCCATAAAATAATTTAGTCATAACAAATATTTAAATCGTAAGAAAAAAGCTTTTGTCATAAAATATTATCCACCACAACCATTTTGTGGAAAAGTACCAATATTTATTCTCTCCAATAAATTTAGTGACTAAAAGTGATCTTTTCACATGATAATATTTTGTGGCAAAAGAACTCGTAGCAAAAGTCACTAAATGTTATAGTGTATATGTACAGAAAACTCAAAGTACTCTTTCAAATAGAACTTTGGCAATGTGGAGGTTGATAGTCCCATGATCACAGTAGGCTGCATAATAAAAGGCAAAGCTCTTGGCTAAAGCAAGAAATGTTTGCTTGATATCAGCATCAATATCATCCGCTGAGTTCTGCATGACCACCAATTAAACCAGTACTTGCATGTCAGATTCTATTTTGGGGGTTGTGATCATGCTCGTGTTCGCATATAATGAAGTCCTCTGGCAGCCATTTTCTTCATGTAGGTGCCAAGATCCACTTATATATATATATATATATATATATATAATGGAAATGGAAATGATGGAAATGAATTAATGTTGCACGTGCAATTAATTAGTGAAGCTAATTATTTTTGTCGCATTTGAGCGACCTGCTTAATTGTTAAAATATTAGTTGAGTAGCCCTTACCCTCGTGGGCGCCATGCACCGAATTGAAAGGGGTAATCTCTTTCACAAAAATGCCTTTGCATCACATGACATGCATATATATATATATATATATATATATAACTGGCCTGCATATATATATATATATATTATATATTACTATATATATATATATAAATATAGATGGATGCATGGAATACTATAGTACTATGAATATTCGGTAATTAAATGACAAAATTTGCTGATGTACGTGGGGTAGTTGTGGTTGATGAGTCATGCTCACGAGATTAATATATGAATAATTCTGTTTGAAGACTTTTACTCGTACGACATATTTATAATATTCATTTACATGATTTTATACTTTAATTTGAAAAATAAATATTAAAATTTAAATTTTACAAATCAAATTATACCATGTGGATAACGTGTGGTAGTAGTAGTAGTATTAGTTGATGACGGGTCATGATTTTTTTTTTCTTTTTTGAGAATTAGTACGTTATGGGTTTATTAATCTTCCTACTACTGAAGAATATATATGCATGAAATTAACCATGATGATATAAAGCCTAATTGAATATAAATATATATATATATAGGGACGGAATCAGGATTTTATGTTTGGGGGGCGATCGATAAATTGTGCGATGTGTATAAATTTTAAAAGGATGATCATCAGTAATAGAAATATCATATTCTATTGTTACCGAGTTCTCTAAATGTATATTACTTTTCGAATTGTACTCCATTTATTTCTTTTTAAAAAAAATTAATTATTCTTAAGTACTTGCTTATATTTTTTTATGATTTAATAAAAATTTATAAATTAAGAATAAATTTGAAAACTTTTTATTAAATAATGATGTAACGCTATTAGATTTTTAACAAACTATATCTCACAATCATACAAGTTAGAGTGAAACAAAATAAGTGAGTATAATCAATAAATTTTATAATTATATAAATTTATAATTAATTTTTTTGTTAGAATTAGACTATTAGAGTAATTGTAAGATTATATAAATTAAAATTTGGGTTTACGTAAAGTTAAAAGTTAAAATATAAATTGATGTATATTGAAATTTAAAAGAATAATTTTAGTAAAAAAAATTTTGAGGGGGGTAATTTTTATTATTATTTTTAAAATTTAAGAGAGAATTTTAATTATATATAATTATATATATATTTATTATAAATTAAATTTGAAAAAATTTTGGGGGGCCAAGGCATGGGTTCGCCCCTGTATATATATATATATATATATATATATATATATATATATTATACCGATAAAATTTCATGAAGTGACTAATAATTCCTGTAATTAATTATAAGTACACCGCTTGTCGTAAATGGTGGCTGATTTCTTGTGATCCGTGCGCAACTACTGCCTCCAACGAGAGATGCTTTAGGTTTCTAGCAATGTCCCTACGAGTCCCTCCCCTGTGATCTTCTTTGTAATATTGGACGACCTTGATGATCTGCAATTTATAAAGTCACAGCCACAATTAAATATATATATATATATATGTATGTATATATGTAATATATAAATATGTTACTGATCAGATCTTTGAGTGGCATTTTTCCGAGGACCCAATAGGGAACCCATCATTTGTGGCCTAATTAATTAATATTTTTACCTTAATTAATTAATTAATTGGACTATGGCATGCAGCAGCTATATATATATATATGAATTAATGCAAATAATAATTTTGACCTTCTAGAATAATTTTCCGTGATTGATATCATATATACTACGACTTTGATGAAATTATGAGTTTAAGATAAGATTATATTTTATATATATATGGTAGACACATGCACGAACAATTAAAAACATTATTTGGACCAGCTTGATCTAATTTTCCCATGCATGAATGGTTGATGCATGCTTTTTCCTTGACACATTAATTATTTATTTAAACTAAAAAAAACGAGTATTTATGATCAATCAATTACAATTAATAGGACTATTCGTGATAAAAATAATATTTTTTTTATCAAAAATAATTATGTTAATTATAATTAATTAATCACGAATTACTTATTTTTATTGTAGAAACGTTAATATTACTTGCATGAGTCGCACGCATATGCATGACTCGATCATCCTTTTGTTGCAGTACTCCTACATACTCTCCTTAATGCGAGGGAAAATGTTAAGTATCCCAGGATCTCAATGGTATTTTTTAAAAAAAAAATTTTACATGATTTTTAAGTTTTTTTAAATAAGGTTGTGATTTTTTATATATATATATTTTTAAGAAATCACACTCTTGGGATCCCGATGTGATTTTTTTTATATAATTTTTTTAACATCTAAAAATATTTTTAATCACAATATTATTTAAAAATAATGTAAAAAAAAAACTAAAAAAATTCCATCGGAATCTCAAGATACTATATAAAAAAAATGATAGAAATAATTAATCTGTTATATTCAAAGAGGTAAAAATAATCAAAATAAATTATTTTAATTATTTTTGACTTTTTTTTTTTTTGTGAGAGTGAAATATCTAACATCTTCCTAATGTTAATTGATGCACTATATATCATTCATTATCATCATGTCATGTGTGTGTCATATTGGAATTGTCATTAGTGGATTCGTACACACATATGTATAGTAAAACAGCATGCTGCATGATCCTCATTTTGGAATTGCCATTAGTGGATTCGTAGAACTCCCCATTTTGGAAGGGGTCGTCTGGCTACAATCACCCCCACTACTACTTGATCATCAGGATATTGATAGATTAGGCAATGATGTACTTAAAGAAAAATCCACCTATCATAAGTACAAATAGAATCGGAAAATCCAGACGTGTTAATTAATATATCTAATTGGGTAGTGCTACATTCATCGAGGATGTAGCACGAATTGATCCGATATTACAAAAAAAATAAATATATATAATTAATTATCTATATTTAAAATAACTATTTACAATAAAAATAAATTATTTAGAATGAAAATAGATTTCTTAATTACAGTTAATTGGTTCCATTTTTCATGTAGGGCGATTAGAATTAAAAAAATATATATTGTATTTGCTCATTCTTTTTTTCATATTCTTAAATACTTTCAAAAATAGAAAATAATTTATAACATCATTAAAAAAAATACTTCTTTAATGATCAACTAAAAAAATTAATGATATTTTTTTGGTATCTGGACACATCCTCGGGCCGTGATAATTAATTAGGAAAACTAGGTGATTTAGCATTTCTATATCTAAGTAATATTCCATTCTCCCTAACTTTAATTGATCATGTATTACTTTCAAATAAGGCATGAATGCTAATTTTGGAATGCATAATATTAATGTCAAATGGGCACTTAATTAATTAATCAAAATTATATATAATATATATATATATATATAGGCCTGCCTTGTCATGCCCATTTTTGCAATTCCTGCAATTCTTTGCAGGTGTCATATTGATTACCAATTGGACTAGTCCTGTTTTCTAAATGTAATAGATTTGACATATATTCATTGCAGATAGCCGGCTTTAAAATTAAGTAGTTTATTTGGTTAGAAACTATATATTAATTAAGTAGTCCCAAATTAATTTAGAAGATTAATTAGCAATTACGTACCTAATTCCCATTATCATGTAGTCTCGTGGATGAGAGTGGTTTCTGAATTCATTCAGGAAGGCTGTCCTCATTTCTTTCTCACCAAAATGACAAGTGATTGCCTCCACCAAGGCTGTGGTTTTAGCCCATGCAAGCCGTTCTTTCGACCTTTCCGGTTCGAAAATACTGGCTGCTGCCGGTAAATAAGCAAACAGAGCTGTTCTTCTGCTTACTTCCAAACTCTCCAAGATTACATTCTGAGTACCACCTACGTACGTACGAATTAATCATGCATGGAAATTAATTAATTAATTAATTAAGGACGAATCAATTTATAATTAATTCTTATACCATAGAATATTGATGGGACATGAGTTCTTAGTAGTACTTACCTCTGAATAATATCCCATTCCAGTCGGTGCAAGGCTTGGCAATCATAATAGTCTAGTTTTGCAAGCTCCACGTAGGTTTTATTGTTCTCATACGGCTGTAATTATCAATTAATTTATTATATACCAATTCAACTACAAAAGTTAGGGACTTAATTTAAATCTGAATCCTGCTTATAATTAGTGCTAGCTAGCTGGCTTTATATTTAAGATAATTTGTGCTAAAGCGAGTAAGTACTGTGGATGCATATGTTCATTGGAAAACAGATAATGAGGTTGTGATTGATGAACCATCACATTTTGTCATTATTTATGCCATTAAGAAAAGTAGTAGCACTAAGATTGATTAATGGTAATTTAGACACGATTTGGATATAAAAGTGAGTTGAGATATCTCAAGTCACTTTGTACAATAAATTCAGTTTTAATATAAACGCTCGTGAACTAAGTTTAATTCGTGTTTTTATTATCGTCAAACTCACTTTTTTGTTCATTGTGCTCTAGGGTCGATGTGTGATTTCGTTCGACCCACCGCCAGTCGTTAACAGCTATACTGCCATCATTATCAGCATCATACAATGCCGACGACCAAACCCTGAAGATCCCAGCTACGACCAACCTTTGGTAATCCCACGCGCAGATTGAAATCTAAAATGAGTTTTCGACTATTTGAAACTCGTTTGACCCACCGCTGGCTACTATTAGCTACACCGCTGGCATATCCGAACTCGTCTCTTGCCGGCAACCAACTCCTTAAAATTTCCTCTCCGGCAATGTCACTGTCGTCTGCCACATGCCTTATACTTCCTCGGCAACACTGTTTCCAAATCATTATTTTTATTTTTACATTTTGTAAAATAAATTTTATTAAAATAAAATATGAATATTTTAAAAGATATAAAGAAAAAATAGAGACGTTGATGGCCGGTGGTAAAATATAAAAGTATACAATTTCTACTTTTTTTCATCTCAAGTAGCTATTTACAGAGATGAAAAAATATTTTATTTTAACAAATAAAATACACAGTTTTAAAGAAAAAAATATTTTATTTTATTTTATTTTATAGGTCAAATTTTAAGAAACTGTGTATTTTGACTTATAAAATAAACAATTTATTAAAAATTTTAATTTAAAATTTTAATTCTAAGAAACTGTGTATTTTATTTTATATAAAAATAAAATTTGTAAATTGTGTATTTTATTTTATATAAAATATTTTATATTATATAGACCAGGTAAAATTTTTAAAAACTGTGTATTTTATATAAAAATAATTATATCAAATATTTTATCAAATTTTAACATGGTCTAATTAAAATATAATTTAATTTGATTTTTTATATCATTTTACGAAGTCAAAAAATTTGTAAATTAATAATTATTATTATGTAATTCGATAAAATGATTATTATTTATTTATTTACAAATTCATGATCAATAAAAAAAAGTGGTAGGATCTACTTATACTAATTTTCCAACAATCTAAACTCATCTTATCTCACTTTTAATCCAAACACATCTAACACATCTTAACTCATCTCAATTCATTCATCTGAACTTATCTTATTTTATGTTCGAATTCAAACCATACATTAATGATTAATGGAGGCCCAATGCTCTCTTAATTGGTTAGGGCCACTCAACCAAAAAGACAAAAACAAGTGAAAAATAACATGATCATGAGGACCCCAACTAATTACAATGATGATTATATATATAATAATTTGTAGAAGTTTTAAATGAGGAGTGCTATAGCTATGAAAGAAGTTTAGACAAAATTTTTTATAAATTGATATAGTTTGATTTGGTTTGTCAGATTTATTTAACAATAAAAATAACTTTATAATTCGATAGATCTCGTTAAGCCATATCAGCTTTTGAAATTTTTTGTGTGAAATATTTTGTTGCTAGAGTATTTTTCATTCTTTATTAGTGTGATCCACCTTTTCACAAAACATTTGTATTAGATTTGTCTGTTAACTTGTTACCTATAAAGGGTCTTGCCGATCCAAACATCATCGTTGCCACCATACTGTTCAATGTAGAATCTGGTCTCCACGCGGGGTAAGCTTGCATACCAAGAGATTTGCAACGCCCCACCTGTTAATTAATGGTGATTATATATTAATTAGAATATATATTGGGTTTTGGCTTCTTGTTAATTTAGTGGTTTGCAATAAAGATGACAATTTTGGGACGAAAAAGTTTTGTTATTCAGATCACATCATGATCGATCTGCGCTTTGGTAATAATTTGAGGTAAGAATTGGATGTGTATATGACTACCTCGCTAGGTAAGTCCTTCATTGTGATTCATTTGTCGAAGAGCTCGTTTGCAGCTTGTTTTTCTCGCAAAAAGTTGAATGAGAATTGCTTTGCATTCTCGAGGATCTTCTCTACCGGAAATAGCACTTGAGAAGCCCTGTACATGTTAAACATCCCGATCACTGCCTGTGTAGACTGCCCGGCAAAGCAGAAGAACTCGCCACCTTTCTCAAAATGCTGAAACACATCTGTCATAAAAACAAATAATAATATTAAAATATGTGATATATATATTATATATGTATTTCATTATATATATAATATATATATACACACACAAAGAGAGAGAGAGAGAGAAGGGGGGGGGGGGGAGTTTGTAAATGATCTGTCTGGCAGAGTAATTACCAGCGGAAACCTGGTGGCCATGCAATCTGAGTAACCTGAATCCCATGGCAGTATCGTCAATGTCATAAACCTCTGAATTTCTTGCCTAGCAAATTCTTTTGTCGGTCCAATATCTGCAAAAAATTAAAACATATGTACAATATGGCTATATATATATATATTTGTACCTGTAAACATAATTAACATATTCCTTAATCTCTGACTTAAAATATGACGAAATTCTAAGGCGCTGCAACCGATCCACAGCCCAGATGTGCTCAAACAAGTCCACCGGGTACACACTAGGGACTGGATGTATATATAGGAATATATATTAGAAGCAGATTAATGAATTAATGTATAATAGGATTGTATAGTCAGAAAGCTAGTTGCAAGGACATTTGAAAAAGTGAAAATGGTATTAATATTTCCATATAGTAAATAGATAAATGAGAGTTGCCATCACCGGTGCAAGCGCCACATAATTAATTTTAAAAAAATAAATAAATACGAAACTTACATAAAGAAAATTATTTTTTAATAGTAGATATGAATCTTTTTTAAAGTAATTAATATGTAATTTTTTTTTTGAATAATGACTGTACGTAATATTATTTTAATATATATATACATATATATTATATATATCTTAATAATTACCTCCCCCGGACCCCCATTAAACCTCTGGACAGCATTTTTCAAATATCTCAAACAATTTTTGTCCTTGGTCTGCATGAGTGCAAAGGCAGTGGAGGATGGAGAGAACAAGAACGACCCATCTTGGGACTGCAGTTTAAGATGCTTTTCCCAGTCCAAGCCTGGCATTCCTTCCAAGCTATGGAGTAGAGTTGTGGGCACTTTGTGTATGATGTCCCTTGGTATCCTATCTCCATGTCCGTAAAAGATCATACCCAGCAGGCTGGCTATGAGGGGCCTGTGTTCTTTCAAATAATTTTACACGATAAGGCAACTTTCCCCCCAATACAACTAATTTTATAATATTAGTTGATGTGAAAAGTAGCAAACATAATCATGATGGATGGTGTTTGAGCCAATCTGAAACTACCTTGCGAGCTTTATGTTTCTCTTTGCATATATATCTTGCAGGCTGGAGAATCATAAGGTACTTCAATTTCTAAACTTCGAGCAATCTCCAGAAGTGAAGGGAAAGCAACTTCAAATCCAATGGGCATGTGCTCATAATTCTCATATTCAAGCTTAAATATGTTCTCTTTTAAAAATGAGATTCCTATTACAAGGACAAAAACCTGACTATTAGCCAAAATTAAACACGATAAATAATATTCAATCGAAAGGGAGAAAAAAAGGGAGAACTCATGTTAATGACACCTTTCTCGAGCATTTCCGGAAGAATATTCCATGATTTTAAAGCAACATGAAACGCAGGCTAACGTTTTGATTATCCGATCATAAGCAAAGAAAATCTCACCATCTCCCCATGACCCATCTGGAAGCTGATTGTTAGCAATCCACTGAAGGCTAGATAGGAACTGATGCATGAGTGTTCAAGCTAATTATGCAAGCCACAACATGCTTGATAAAGACGCCTCACACTCATCAATCCATAATGTGCAACAGACAAAAGACACGCACCAAGCAGCTGCCACAAAGCCTGCAGGACACGCAGCATGCTCCATGCAGAGCATTGTGCCGACAACACATGCACCAGTACCTGCACCAATTAATCTGCTGCACACAAGAGACAAAGAGTCCTCAGCGATCCTCTCCAATCATCCGTTATAGCCATAGCACCTTTGTCCTTATTAGCTGTAATTTTCTCATTGTAAAGAATATTCAATTTACCAAATGCTCTAGTATAAATACAGAGCATCATCTTCGTGTAACAACAAGAAAATCAATATACAAAAACATTTGTTTCAACATGGTATTAGAGAATACCAAGGACTAATCGTCCATATTTTTTTTTTTATTTCTTCATCATGTCTGATTCGTCCTCCATTTCTTCCTCTTCCTCCCTCCCTTCACCTAATTTTTCACATTCTCTCCATTAAACTAACTCCAA
Source organism: Platycarya strobilacea (assembly GCA_036898215.1). Classification (NCBI taxonomy): domain Eukaryota; kingdom Viridiplantae; phylum Streptophyta; class Magnoliopsida; order Fagales; family Juglandaceae; genus Platycarya; species Platycarya strobilacea. The sequence goes on along the minus strand of CM072555.1, from coordinate 25,225,243 downwards.
TCTCCTCTGGAAGGTGTAACTTGTTCCTTATTTACGAGGACAGGGCCTCTACAAATTTGTTGATGGCACATGTTCAGTACCTACATCTCTTCTTCCTGATGGCTCAGACAACCCAGAATACAATAACTGGGCTCAAAAGGATCAGTTTGTCATGTCAGCACTGATTTCCTTTTTATCTGAATCTATCATTGCACAAGTTATAGGCTGTGCATCAGCCCGTGAGGTAAGGAAATCAATGGAATCAACCTATGCGTCTTCCTCTCAAGCTCGCATTGTCCAAACACAGTTGCAGCTCGCCTCACACAAGAAAGGAACAGATTCCATATATGTTTACTTTCAACGTGCTAAACTGCTAGCCAATACAATGGCAGCAGCAGGGCGACCCTTACCTTCATCAGATTTCATCCCTTACCTCTTAGCTGGTCTTGGACCAGATTATGCTGCCTTGTAAGTGCCACATGCGTGTTTGGCAGGTCCAATTCTTGCAAGGTTAAAAATAATAATGCTGGGAACGCTTAGGTCGTTCACTCGAGAGTGTAGGTGTCCATGAAAGAAGTCAAAATTGCCTTGTATGGAAAAGAGATGAGGATTGGGGCAGGTCTCTCTTCTAGACGAGATATTTTCTCACATTTGCCTGATTTTATACAAAAATAACACAATTGAAAATACTTATCTAGGGGTTGTTTGCACGTTTGGTAAATTGTCCAATGCTCGAGAAATTATCATTCGCCCACCTCCAGTTTAAAATGTATTCAGATCTCACAGATGATGCTACAGTTGTGTCGAAAAAATCGGCCAACAGGCCGGGGTAGAAGAAAGAGTCATTGTCAGCCTATTGGTGCAATTTGAGTTTTGTTTGGAGTCATTTGGGGCCACCAGCGATATTTCAGTGCGGCTAATGCGTACATTAATAGCAGATAAAATAAGTAGAAATATACATAGAATTTATGTGGTTGGGCATAAGGCCTACATCCACGGACAGTTGGGGAGGGAAATCAATTATAATGAGTATTTTACGGTCTTTCTTAACTCATTGTACAAGGAAAAATATACAGATATTAAATAGATCCACTGATTAGAGCTCTTGAGTCCCTCTGAGAAGACGAAGAAAACTGAGGAAAGCGATGCTGGAGAGGAGGTCGAGTGTTGGTCCAAGAGCCTCTATCCCATTGCCATCTGATCACGGCCTTTTTGTAGATCCCTGTATTGCGTGTATCAATCCCTTTCTTTCTTCCTTTCCCTTTTGCTTTTACTTCCGGTTGCCCATGCCTTCACATTCTTTGCTTTTAACCCATGCTTCTATCACCTCCTATACGTTATTTCATGCTTTTTACCTTACTTCCTTTTAGTTCCTGCCAGTCTATATCTATGCCTACTCTCTCATCTACACCCTTCATGATGTCTTTGTAGTGTCTTAGTAAAGGTTGTTGGGGACCACATCTATTTTCTCCCACACAAGGGTCAACTTTACTTTGGGTATTTGTGATCAATTAATTGTAATTAACATGATTATTTGTGATGAAAATAGTACCATTTTTGTCACAAATAATCCTATTGATTACAATTAATTCATCATAAATATATATATTTTTCTTGTAGAATTTATTGCATCAAAGGTGGGGTTTGGAATTGGTGAACAACAATAAACGTTAAAATAATAGAAAGACAACTTGTTATCTATAATAACATTAGCGTAAGGCAAATTTGTACAATAAATGGAAGCTTAAGCTCTGCATAAAGAATTATTCTCCATCGCCCTCTTAATCTCTCAAACCTCTTTCCGTCGCTGGTAGCTCTTTTTTGGGAGGGGGGGTGGAGGGGTGGAGCTTTGGTTTCACCTTCCCCTTCGCTCCCTCCCCTCTTATTCTCTTTATTCTTTTTTCCAGTCACCATTTGGTACAATTTGGAAGTCGGTTTTGGTTTTTTTAGGTGTCTAAGCTTGAGGCTAGTTGATAGAGCTCGGGTAGCTTAAGCTCACCAAGCGCCTTGCCTTTGTTCTCCTCGTCCAGCAATCTAAGAGTCGACCGGAGCTTTTGTCGAATAGAGCGGCACATGTTACTCCTTAGTTTGATGCGCCTTACATTTTGGAGGGATCTATCTGCCGTGTGCGGATCATCTGCGGATCTAGGCTCACCGTGCTTCTCAATCATGTGGGTGATCAATCCTAGTGTGGCGCGTGTTGTCCACGCGCCACCACAACCGAATTTCTAGGTTGTTTTGTGTGTCTGTGTATTGTGTTTGTTTGTGATCTTGTTGTTGTGTTGGTTTAAGTTTATATTATGTTTATATAGAAAAAAATTTATAATGAGAAATAGTCTTCTGGACCGTTGATCTGAGGAGTTTTAGTGTCTCTTCTCATTTGGATGAGAAAAGGAGGAGAGAATCTTAGTAATTACCTCTTTTGGAAAGCAATGTTTAGCCTCTCAGACGGTTGTTTGAGAAATTTAATGTTTGTGTCCCAGCAGCAACTAATTGACTAGTAAATCGAGTCTCCTCAATCTTTATAAGTCACATATGTAAACTTTTGTTATTTGTTTAATGATAAACTTATTTCTTAAAATTAAAAAAAAAAAAAAAACTCTGCATAAAGACACTTAGTAAACCAACAAAAGTAGTAGTTGCTGAAGCCAATAATTAATGTAAAGCAACGTACAATTTCTTATGTAAATGTCTGTTTCTCGCAAGGAATATGTCCCGTTTGTATTTGAAGATGAGACGAACTTGTCTTGATTCATCTCAAGTTCATCATTATATTTTTTCATATTTTCATATAAAATACAAATCTCAATATAATTTTTTTAAATCTCAATACAACTTTTTCAATTTTTAAGTCAATTTTTTCGAATTTCAAAATAATAATAATATTAAAAAATAAACTCAACTCGTCTCGTCTCATCTCTAAATCTAAACGGACCTAAAGACTTTCCAACCATCCCGATGCTTTCATAAATAGGTGCTTGCACGCAATACCCAAAAGCAATTGTCAAATCGAGATGCTCATGCATCTTTCTACTGTGATGTCTTATTTTAATAATTTTTATATTTAAAAATACTCATTCAATATATCGATATAAAATTAAATATTAAGAACTGATAGAATTGTTATTGTTTTATAATTTTTATATTTAATTTTTTTAATTTTTAATTTTACGTAGTGATTAAGGATGTGAATATTAATAATTGTTTTTTCCTTTAATGATTAAGAAAATTAAAAAAAATACTTAAAAATAATAATAATAAATTAAAAAACTTAAATACACTAGGAAGTTGTAGATTAGTTGTAAACGGATTGTACGTGTATTAGAACTCTAATATATTATGCCATTTTAATTTGTCTTATCACAAATTAATATACCATGCATCTTTTTGTTGCCATGTCTTATGTCTTGTTTTAATAATTTTTATAGTTAAAAATACTCATTCAATATATCAATATAAGATTAATATATTATGCCATTTCAGTTGTGTCTTATCACAAATTCAAACTTTATTTCCTATTTCTAAATTATTTGATTGATTGAATGTTAAGTTTTCTATTTGATTTATGGCTTTTTTTTATTTTTTATTTTCCGGTGGATCCTCTTGCTGTTGGCAATTCATAGTGAATCTGAGATAGCAACATATTCTTCGACAGGTGATCTCCAACTCTTAGTGTGGCGCGTGATATTCACGCACCATCACAAAGAGTCATTTATTGTTTAGTATTGTGTTTTGTTGTGTATTTTGGTTGTGTTGTATATTTTGTTTATATAGATAAAATTGTAAAAAGTGAGAAATAGTTTTCCGAACTTTATGTCCGTTTAAAGTTTAGTTTTTTCCTATAAAAAAACTTAGTAAATGCCTCTTATGAAGGCATTGTTAGTTCTCTCAGACAAGTTTGAGAGATTTAGAAGCTATACATCAGTATGTAATTAGTTGTCTATTTGATCATATTGTAGGTTTTATGTACAATGAGTTTCAATGAATGAAATTATTTCTCAAATATATATATATATATATATATATATATATAAGAAAGAAACTAACTAAATAAGCCTGTTCACAATAGCATTTATCAGGCAAAGAAATGTTTAAATCGAAATGCTTTCTAAATGCTTTTCATTTTCATCTATAATAAAATTATAAAAACTTGTTATAATGTTATTACATTATTTATTTTATGTGAGATGTATTTTATTTATTTTATTTTAAATGATATCAAATAAAATTAAAATAATTTTGTAGAGAGGGCTAATATAAATTTTAGAGGAGGGGCCAAAATAAAAAATAAAAAATAAAAAATCTCGTCCTACTAAATTATAAAACAACTAATATATATATTTTTTTCAAATTTTAGGGAGGGCATGCCCCCATCCCCTGCCCTCGAATAGATCCACCGTTGGGCATGCATTTTCTTATTAGACATTTTTCTTGTAAAATCGTTTTACGTACGTGCTCAAAAGAACGATCTTTTTATTATCTTCTTTTGTTTCTTCCAGTACATGATAAAAAATAGACTAGCTCCCCAACTTGTTATAAACAACTCAAAATGAGTAAAATAATATATATATTCTAGCAAAATGCTGCAGCTAACTCCCACATGCAGGACAATGTAACACTAACGTACCTAACGATATTAATGACTGAGAAATGGGATTCTTCCTCAACTCTATCTAATCCTTCACATCGTACAACTTGTTTAGGTTACTATCTTCCTATTACTCATTACTTTTTTTATATTTAATTTTTTTTAACTTTATAATTACGGAAGTAACTATTGATAAAATTGTATATTTTTAAATCATTTTAATGATTAATGATATTAAAAAAATAAAATAAATAAAACATTTCAACTACACTTAAAATAATAGATGGATAGTAAAAGAGCAATAATCCTATCACTACCCTGTTAATTAATCAATATGCATAACTCACTCCAATTAGATCAAGATGACGTATATGTGAGACCTGCAAGTGCATGTCACAATTCATCTCACTATAAAATATTTGGGTTTTAGTAATGGCTTAGAATTTGTGACAGTCTCGAAACCATCACCAAAATCTAGTTTCTATGACAATTTGCGAGAACCGTCAGTAAAAATGTGTGCTAGATTTTTCAACATTCGGACATAGACAGTTTTACAATTGTTGGCGTGACGTTTGAACGATTAGAATAATGAAGTTCGAACGTTTAGGTTTCTGGCGCTAACATTCGAATGATAGTAAAGAACGTTCGAACGTATAGATTAAATTTAAAAAGAACAATAATATAATGCTACTTGGCATTTTATTTTGACACATTTTGTATTTAATACATTTAAATTTTTTTTCCTTACCTAACAATGAATGAATTGATTATTGGTGTATTAATATTTTTTAATATTTTAAAATGATTAAAATAAAATAAAAAATATATAAAATTGATGTTGTTTCACTCATTTAAGTGAAAGGACGTTGTTTTATATATGAATATTATAAAATATATATACAAACTGTCAAATCGGCCGACGTTGGTTTTATAATTTCCTATTGCTTGTCGACTGGTTGCTCAGCCAGTTCCACACTCCGATAGCCGTTTCGCATCAGTGAAGGCTAGTTTGATTAGTTTAGCCCTAGTGAAATGAGATAAAATAAGATGATAGGTTTTTGCTATCTGAACCATGCCTAAATGAGTAAAAGATATCTTGGAGCTTTTTAAAGAGACTTTGTCTTTGATTTTATTTTCGTTATTGTAATTGTAAAATTTGTTTTAGCTAGGATTAGTTGAGTAATATTTAATTTTGAACAACTGGATGAATGTAATTTAATTACGACTCTAGAATTTATTCGAATAAATATGATGGATGTAATATGGAATGTGTTGTTATTCTTATCATTATCTTGAACATTTAAATTCAATATAAGTGATAAGTGATTCAAAGAGTCAAAAATAAAGAATAAGTTAGTTTTGAAATCAGTTGAAGATATCAAGTGATTAGATTAGAAGACTTAATTGAAGATATGATAGCAGACTTGAATTCAAAATAATAAGAAGATATTCAGTTGAAGTGTTTCAGTCCAAAATATTCACAATCTGTTAACAGCATAAAAGATTGAATAATTGAATGAATCCGTCAACAGAATCCTGATATAATTAAATCACTATATTGTTTATTTAAAAAGGATTCGACTGAAGGTCTATTTTAATGCCTTAATTTGCACAATGGAGAGCTTAAAGATTCAAGAGAACTTCAAGTATCCGTGTGAGAGAAAATTTGTGAGGAGAATTTTCGTGGTACTCATTTTATTGGGTTTGCGTGTGTGCGAACTCCAAGAGGGGTTGAAGTGTTTGTGTTCACTCACTAGGAGTTCTAAGAGGAAAGACAATAACTTAAAGATCGTTAGAGATTCTGACAGTTACTATGATAGAAGATAGTGGGTCATTTGTTTGTTAAATTAAGAGTGTCTATTTGCAAAGGTTTTATAATTTGATAACTTTACTCGTAATAATTAAAATCTAATAAAATTGGCTTTCTTAGGTTTGGTTGCTCCGTAGGATTTTACAAGTTCTTCATTGGGTTTCTCTTCCTAACTAATATTGTGTTTAATTTCAGTATTATTTAATGCACGTTATTATTGGTTACGGATCAATTTTAAGTATTCTTGTGATGCATAACATTGATATTCAGGGGTAACTTGGAAATTTTAAGTGCTATAAGAGCGTGATTCACTCAATTTTGAGTGTGATTTGTTCCTCTGTTGACAATGTATGTATTATCATTCATAATTTTAGATTTCGTACCATACAAGCCTACGGTCAACATATGTTGTACCGGCCAATGCAGAAGATCTCGGTTGAAATATTGGCCAGTATCGACCGAAATCTACATTTCGGCTATTCCAGATTTTGGCCTTTCACCTTTTTTTTTTTAACTTAAATTCAGGCTAAAATAATTACATATATATATAATTTATTTATATATTAACTATTATTTTAAAATATAATATATATATATTTATATATATAATTTATTTACGAATTAGACTATTCCAAAATGGTACACAAAACAATACCGGTACCGAAATATTTTATTCCAGTACTTTTACCGATACACCCAGTACAGTATGCAAACCGTTGCTATTATCACTACTGCAATTCAATGGGGAGGAATTATGCTTACTAAAAAATGAAGATGAGAACATTTCTCAAGTCACTGGATGAGAAAGTTTGGCACTCAATCGAGCAAGAATGGACAAAGCCCGAGACACCTATTGATACTTAGACCTGAAAAAAATCCAATAATTGTAATTGGAAAAGCAAGGGCCTGATGAATTCAATAAAGATAGCATTATTGGAAAAAAAAATCCAATAATGCTATCTTTATGGAGGTTTCTCCTGATGAATTCAAGAGAATTTTCATGTGAGACAATCAAGGAGGCTTGGGATATTCTGAAAGTTATACATAAAGGAATCAAAATGGTGAAAATGTTCAAATCATAAATGTTAATCTCAAAACTTGAGGAAATTAGAATACTAGAATTTATTAGAATACTAGAAAATTTTCAAATCATAAATGTTAATCTCAAAACTTGAAGATGAGAAATTTAATGAGTTTTATGTAAAATTTATTATATTGTGAATTTTAGGTTCAATCTAGAAGAAAAAGTGGATGACTCATGTGTTGTGAGAAAAATTCTAAGATCTCTGCTAGAGAGGTTTCGCCCAAAAGTGATAGCCACATAAGAAAGTAAGGACTTAGACTCAATTCGAGTTAAAGAACTCGTAGGCTCTCTACAAAGATACAAATATTCACTTCCTTAACAAACAAACAAAAAAATGTAATAATCCGAATTTTCACTTGTTTTTCTTAATACTTGGTTTAATTATAATTTCTTTAGAGTTATTTTGGATGAACCTTTGGGAATTTTAGTAAGGTGTTAGCTATAAAAATTCAATTTGGACCTAGAAAAAGGTAAATTTTTTAAATTTGAGGAATAAATTCAAGAGGAAGTAAGAGAATCAAAGATCAAATACTTGGTGCGCCCAGAATGAACTTTCAGGCTGGTTTTTTGTGTTTTCGTGTAATGAGCATAACTTCTTCATATGAGGTCCAAATGAGGTAATTCGAATTTTTATAGAATACTAAGAGGAAAATCTAGAACTTTCATATTTTAGGTTTTCGCATGTAAGGCCTAGATCAAGGACTAAATTAGGTGTGGAGTGGACGGATAGGAATAAGAGTCAACTGGTAACCGATTTAAACAAAGTGCACCAACCTTGCCATGTGACGAAGATCAAATTGGTTTCTCAGGTTTCTAAACCTCTTAACAGGTGTAGGGGTACGTGGCAAAGGGGGAATAATTCATCTAGAAGCCTTGATTAACAATAAAACAAGAGCAAACAAATGATGAACTTGGATTGGATGTTCTCCGGTGAGTTTTGACATATTTTGGTGAATTAATCATATCTCTCTCATCTAATCTCGTAATAAAGTGATTAAAAATCTTATAAAACCTTAAGAGAATTATATTAAACTTTCATGTTTTGAGTTTTCGAATAATCAAATTGTATTAAAGACTTATTTAAACTGGAACGTGGCTGACCTCTAGGGAAGGCCAAGTGGCTAGATATACCCATTGGAATATTTCCTATGATGTTGTTTTATCTTTACCCTTATGTGTTGGAATTCTTTGAGTCCTTACTCAAGATCATTTTATAGGTAAATTAATCTCAACTATGAGATTAAAATATCAGCAAATCCCCATAGGATTAGGGGTGATCATGAGACCACAAGTAAAATAAACACATCACCCCAATTAGCTAAGGATGTTACCGAAATACTCAAACTCTCTTCCCTTACATCTCATGCCTCTCATGCCTATAAATAGATGCATGAGCCAACTTAAGTACCAAAGAAGAGCTAATTGAGAGTATTAAAGAAGAAGTGGTGCAAAACCTATTGATACTAAGCATCTAATATAGTTTTGGAAAATTTTGTAAATGCATAACTTAACTTAATCTGGCATAGAATAAGTGGTTTGGTAATTTGATTATATTTAATATTTATTTGAACTTAATCTTTGTTTATGTGTTAAATTGAAGTCTATTGAATTTTCGAATGGTTTTTGCTATGGAAAAATGTTAGGAAAATTTGTAGGGCCATAGAAATATGTTCTATGTTAATATATGAAAATGGGTTAAGTGAAAACGGGAAAAAAATGATAAATCAATTTTAGCAAATTTCGTTCTTAATAGGATTTATTTTTGGCAGATTTGACACTTTTTGGTAAATTAAACATAACTTGTTCGTTTGATATCAGATTTGAATAAGTCAAGAGGTTATAGAAAGCTAAAAGAAAGATCCACAACTTTATGTTTTGAGTTTTAAGAGATAAGAACTTAATAAATGATGAAATTGGGATTTAAGTGGCAGAATCGAAACTTGGCTCGACCCTTGCTCGACATTTAGCTCGAGCAAGATTCCCTGTTACATAAATATGAGATTTCCTTGTATCCAGTGCATGTAATTTAATATAAAGATTATGTGTTGAATACAAATATATGATTTATATGTCATGTGTCCCATGAGATATTTATTCAAAAGTCTAAGGATTGATCATATTGCATTTTGTCTTATACGTGTCATCATGAGTTATGACGTGTGTTTTAAGAAAAATCTATGTTACATGTCGTCATAAGTCATGTCAAGTATTTAAGAAATAAGAAAGGATATGTTATTGCACAACTACGGGTAATAATAGTGGATATGCTATGGCCCAATCATGGGTAATGATGATGAAAATGCTTTGACCCAACATAGGTAATGATGATGAATATGATATGACCCAACTACGACTAATGATGATAAAAATGTTATGATCCAATCACGAGTAATGATGATGAATATGAAAGTTTATACATGGTATAAGTCTGTCCAAGAAAGAGTGACATCGATGTAAGTCTGCATAAGGTATAAGTCTATCTAGTAAGTGGAACATAAGTTATGCATAAGTCACATGAAACATATTATAAGATATATGTTCTTACTGTTTGTCTTATATATTGATATGTTGTTACCTCTATGACTTTATTAAATTAAATGTATACTTACTGAAATTTTTCTGGAAATCTCATTCTTGTAGGTTTTTTTTTTTTTTTGAAAATTTAATCTTCGCTACAAGATTTGACTATGGACATATGCAAGGCCTTAGTTACTCGAGAGATCCAAAGGAACCTTGGAGGGCTCTCCGAGAACTCTCTCTATATTTATAAGTTTTTAATTAGTTGATGGTAGTAGAGACCGGTATCAGTACAGAGAAAAAGATGCCCAAAGTGAAAAAGGAATCTAGGTGGTCCTAAGTCAAAATTTTGATAAGTTTGAGTATGTACATTGGCAGAGAAAACTAACTGGATTATGCATGTAAGAATAAAATGTTATTCTAAGAATGGATGATGTGGATATTGTAGTTTTATGCTACCATGTGATTACTAGAAATTAATTTTATTCAAAACTTTTTCGCTGCGATTTGCATTTAATTTCAATAAGTACGGGGGTGAGTAGTCAAGTGTTACTTACTCTGACACTTCAATTTACGTTAAATTACGAACATAAATTGGGAGCATCACAAAAAAGGTAAGCCAATTGCACTCAAATCTATAAAAGAAGAACATGAAATTTGTCTGATGATGAAAATCTCCACAATGATGAGGACTTAGCACTTGTAGGTACTAAAATCAAAAAATCCATGTTCAATAAAAAGAGTAATGGTAAACAAAAAAACATATGATTTTGCTACAAGGAATGAATCTAAAAATGGAATAAAGACAAATCTTGAGTCTAAAGAAAAAAAAATTAAATGTCTTGAATATTCAAGATTTGGTCACATAAAGATTGAATGTCCTAATTTAAAAAGAAATAAATAAAAAATATTAAACGTGATGCTAACTGGTGATTCTGATTCTGAAAAAGAATTGTGTGTTTGTTGTGGCTTTTCCAGTAGTTGTGAATGAATGTTCACCCATTAGCATAACTGAAAGTGATGATGATAGTGATTCAAAAGTTGCCCTAGTTGTTGCTGACCATGAATTGAGTTTACAATAAACTTATAAAAATTTATGTGAAGAGGTAGTAAAAGTTAAGAAATCAAATAAAAAACTGTACAACAAGTGTCAAGATTGCGTACTCAACAAAGAGTACTTGAGATGGAGCTAATAGAGTGTCAGAAAGTTAAAGAAAGGTCTGCAACTCAGAAACTTGACGAACTATTGAAAGTTCAAAGAGTTAATTCTGACCGCACCGATTTTGGATACATGACTTTCAAAGGTCAAAATCATAATGTATCCGTTGCCTCATCTTCAAAAGGTCTTATTTTTGTGAGAGAAAGTCAAGAGGAGATTGACCCAAAGAAAGCCGTGCACAAAGAAAGACAAGACAACCAGATTCCATCTAGGGAAACTCAAGGTAAGTTTGTTTCTACTTGTCATTTATGTGGAATGATTGGTGGTCAGCTAAAAAAAATGGATTGCTATAGTCTAAGAAGAGGACAAAAAAAAGAAAAAAGATAAAGGAAACATATTTGTTAACAAGGGTAAAAGTCTAAAGGACAATGTGGACAAGTTAAGCAGTCAAATAATTATCATAAGTAGAAAACTTGGAGAATTAACTGAGTCCTAAAAGAAAGCATGTATCTGAAAATATGGATAAGACAAAAATTAAAACCAAGTGGGTAGTCAAGGAACATGTTGTATGTCTAGTGGCTCATTCAATACTCAAAATAATAGGCTAAGCATGAGATATCTAGACAATGCATGCTCTAGACATATGTCAATTAGTAAAGGACTGTTCAAAAAATTCAAATACAGAATTGGAGGATCCATGACCTTTGGCAATGCAAGCACAACAACCGTGGAAGAAAATGTAAGTATTGACATTCGCATTTTATCTACCCTTCACAATGTTCTGTTTGTTTATGGCGTTAAGGAAACTTGCTTATGATGGCATTAAGAAAATTCAAATTCAGAAGTCAGTTTTATGATGACAATCTTTCTATGCAATTCTCGAAGGATGAATGTAATATCTATAACCATGTTGGAAAATGGATAATAGAGAGCATTAGAACCTCAGACAACTGTCATTGAGTTTCACCTATGACAACTATATGTTGTCAAAAAGTGGTATTGGATGAGGTTGAACTATTGTACCAACATCTTGGTCACATTAACTTTAAAGATATGTCAAAAATCTCTAAAAAAGAAGCAGTACGTGGACTGCCAAAAGTGCTAAAACCAAAAAGATTGTGTGTAGAGTCGTCAAGAAGAAAAGTAAACCAAGGCTCATCATAAGAAGATTCCTAACATATTGACCTAGAGGCCTCTCAAAGTCATGCACATGAATCTAATGGGTCTAGCCCAAATTGAGAGCCTCGTATGAAGAAGTACATCATGGTCATAATGGATGATTATTCAAGATACACCTAGACTATCTTGTTAAGAGACAAATCTAAAACATTCGACCTTACCAAGAAACTGTTTAGAAGGCTGAAAAACAAAGAATGATCTTTTTATCTCTAGAATTTGTAGTAATCATGGGAAAGAGTTTAAAAATTCTATTTTTCATCCTTTTGTAATAAACAGGGGCATACATCAAGAATTCTTTGTTCCAATCACTCCTCAACAAAATAGAATAGTAGAAACAAAGAATATAGATATTCAAGAAATGGCTCGAACCATGCTAAATAGTAAGAAGTTGGTGCTATACTTCTAAGGGGAAGTTGTTAACATTGTTGGATACATATTGAACCGAGTAGTGCTTACACTTGGAACGAAACTCAACCCCTATGAGTTTTGGAATAATAAAAAACTCATGGTCAAGTATTTTAGTGTTTAAGAGTACAACATCTTGCTAGATAGTGAAAATGTATATAAGTTTGAAAGCAAGAGTGAGAAAGAAATTATTCTTAGATACTCATCAAACAGTAAGACATACAGAGTTTACAACCTACAAACTCAACTAGTTATAGAATCAATCAATATGGTTGTGGATGGCAACTCTAAAGAGATGACCAAAAAGGAGCTTGACAATATCATTAAGATGGCTAGTGAAAACTCATTAGAACAAAAGGAGACAAACCAAGTGGAAAGCACCTCTCACAATTCTGATTAACCATGTGGCAAAAGACCTTCTACAAGAATCAGCCACAATCATCTAAGGAAAAATATCCTTGGAGAATTGCACGGTAAGTGTTCTAGACTGCTTGTTAAGTTTGTGTTAAAGAGTGAGATTGTGTTGTGGAAGTATCTCTGGATGGTTTAATAATGCTGCAAAGGATTTTTTTTTTTGGTTTTAACATTCAAAGTTGATGGTTTTCACTTCAAATATGAGTGTTTGGACAGATCTGTGAAAATTACTAAGTCTACGCCTCCACCATGTTGGTCTGAGTTATTGCCTAAATCATTTTTCATAATATTCTTGACTACATGCATGTGCATATTGATTTACTCTTGTGATTGAAGCAAGTCTGGCATAAAATCAAGTTTTATGATGTTTGGAATTGTATTTTGTGCTCCATGATTTATTCTAGTATCTAGTTGAAAGAAAATCAAAGGCATCTTGTTTGGAAATATTTCCAAATACTCATAGGGGCTCAATGTGTTAACAACTGTTGTTAATTGTGCTGTTAGCAGTATTTGGAGTTCTTTTTTACTGACATAGGGTATCTATAAGATTTGCTAAGATAGATCTATTTGCAGATGAAGTTTACAGCAAGAGCAAAGAGGAAGAAACTTGAGGAGTTCCTTTAGCGAGGAAAAAAACGAACCAAAGTGTCCTAAACAAACTTTTAAAAAAACTCCCATGCCCACAAAAACTCTTCAAGCTCTTTCAAAACAGTAGCTAAGTCTGGTTCCTCTAATAGACTTGTGTCTCCTGAGGCAGCAGCCCTTACAAGGACACATGCTTAAAGAAGAATGTCCTCAGAGAGGGAGAGGTAAGATTAAGTGACTTCATTGATCCTACATTTGAAATTTTTGGCCACATTTTCTCTCAATGAAATTGGGGGATGCTTGCGAAAGGGGCACCTCCCCTTATGTGGAAATGGTAAGAAAATTTTATGCAAATTCCATTTCATTTAACATTGATGACTATTTCATTTCCTCTACTATGAGAAGAACTAACATAGATATTTTTCCTACAACAATTAAAGATATCTATGAACTGTTTGAAGTAGAAAATCCAGGATTTTCATACAAGAGAATGGGGATCCCCTCTAAGTCAGCCATGAAAAATCTGTTTGCTGGTTTTCAGGGTCAAAAGTGGTCATCCAAGGTTCATAGGCTACCCATGAAGGCCGTGCTCCTTCTTTATAGACTTTTGGCCAAAATTGTCCTAACTAACCTATGTTCAAATGGGAGGCACTAAGCTTACCCTGGAAAGAGTCCACTTTATGTATGCTATAGCTACTTATGTGTCAATTGATCTTCCACTAGCTTATCACCATCATGTAGCACCTCTCTCTCCATGCAAATTGCCATCCAAACCAATGATGGAGGCCAACCTGAAGTACTGCTGCAACCAACGGGAAAGAAGTGTAGCAACACCACCATCGGCACGTCCTTTCCTTCATGGACCACACTATAGCCCACCCTTAACAACACCTCCCTCAACCATAGACATCGTCAATCACTACCAACGTGAGCACAATCTAGATGCAGCCTTGTGTTGTGTTTCATGCCCACCATTACACCAACATTGAGCCACTGCCAATCTTATGCACCATTCGACAAGCACCTCTACCAGCAGCCACTTAGAGGCGGACCCATGTTATGGCGAGCGCTCTCAATGGATTGTCTAGAATTAAAGGATAGTTTTAGTTAATGCAAAGAGAAATTTAATTTTTGGTTATTTCAGCTAGAGTTATATACAAGGCTTGTCTTGGATCAGCTAGAGTTAATTTCTATTCTTTTTCACAGATTATGTTTAAGAAGGAATGCTTTAGTTTTTGAGAACTATTTTAAATGTCCTGCAGCAATACTCAAATTGGCTCAGGATGACCTGTTTTTTTACAAGCAAGTGCATCAAAAGTCTTCTAGTCTAGGATTGACAAATCAGTTTAATTCAAGAGGGCATAGTTGGCATCCTGCATCTTGGCCACTAACGAAAGTAAATTTTGTTGTTGGTTTTGATAGGAATAAGGGTGACATTGGGAGTTGTTATTAGAGATAGTAGAGAAGATCTGCAAGCAAGGATTGTGATCATTCTATTTTTATGGCTAAAAGTTATGCATTGTTAAGAGTTATGGAACTTTAAATTGATTTGGATTGGATCGTTTCATTTTCAGGGTGATGCTAAGGCTATTATTAATGCAACTCAGTCTAATTAAGAGGATTGCTCGTGGTTGGGACAAGATATAAATCACATTAAGCAAATGTTGTCAAGGTTTCCAATGTGGAGTCTTGCTTTTTATCCACAAGTTTGGCAATAAGGTTGCTCATAAGGTAGAAAAGTTGGATGCTAAGGCTGTAAATGACAGGGAGTGATTAGAGAAGGGTTCAG
The DNA here is from genome assembly GCA_036898215.1 of Platycarya strobilacea. Lineage (NCBI taxonomy): Eukaryota > Viridiplantae > Streptophyta > Magnoliopsida > Fagales > Juglandaceae > Platycarya > Platycarya strobilacea. The sequence continues at coordinate 25,209,734 of CM072555.1, read as the reverse complement.
TAGAGATTATGTCTGTGATTTTGGAAGAACAATTTTGTATGGTTTAAAGTTTTTAATGAGATAAGGTTTCGTTTAAAAATTAAAAAAGTCATTCATTTTTTTAAAATTATAGTGTTTTTTTTTTAAACCTGTAAAGTTTAAACGTATTCATATCCTCTCTTAAGTTTCTTCAATTAATGAATTGCTCTTTTACTTAACAAAAAATCGTGAACTTTATACACACATGGATTCCTTATTTTATTTGAATTAAAAATATTAATATGATCAGTTATTAAGTTCAATAAAAAAAAGTTTGTTATAAATTGAAAAAAATATGAAATGAATTACATATATAATGTATTTCTTATAATTATAAACAACAAAGTGTAATACATACATACATATGTACATATAAATATGCATGTATGCAAGCATAATCGTCATCATATAGATACCCCCCCCACCCCTCAGCTGCGGCCGATAGTCAAATTTCTAATCCCCTCTTTGGCTGTTTTGAATTCAAATGTGAAGTGAGTTTTTGATGAATAAATCTATGGTTGCCCAAGATTTATGAAATAAGAAATTGATCCTTGAGTTTTGAGAAATCGGTTTTGATGAAACTTAAGATCGGAGTTATGTGGATATAAATATGCATGCAAGCATTGTAATAACCCTTCCTTTTAAAAATTATCCCTAGGTTAAATATTTATTTTGAGGTCATTTTAGCATTTTATGGGATTTTTAGAAATATATGGTGTTTAGGTATTAAAATCAAGTGAAGATATTTAAGCTATTGGATGAAAAATTATGAATTGTGGTCAATTCTTGGAATTTTGAGCAAGGCATTAACTAGAATATTTTAGTTTGAACTTAGAAAGAATTATTTTTAGAAGATTAAGGAGAAATTTAAGAAAATTCCAAATTAGAAGAAGGGAACACATGTAGAGCTCGGATTGGTGTTGCCGAGTCACTCCAACCAATTTTGGTAAAATAAGCATATATCTCTTATTTGATCTTGGAATGAGGTGATTCAAAATTATATAGTTCATTAGATGAAGATTTAAAACTTCCAGGTTTTGAGTTTCCGGAGAATCGAATTGGATTAAGGACTTATTTGGACAAGAATGATCAAAAATAGGCGAAAATTGGAACCCTAATTGTATATATAGCACCGCCTTATTATTGGGGATGAAATTTGATTGGTTTTCATGATCCTTGACCTCTTGACATGTGTGAGGGGGGTATGTTGCATGTGGAGAAAATTTTTCTAGAAAGTTAGATAGCCAAGAACCATGTAGAAACTAAATGTAGCAAATGATTGGTTTAGAACTAACTAAATCATCCAAGTATCTAATTGTTGCTAACCAATTCCCAAAACCAAGCCCTAGGAAAAATCTTCTAAACTATCCCAAGTGGACCAATGGGGATAAAATCTAGAGATGTTCGTGTGACCTTTGGAAGGCCAAATGGCCTGATTGCACCTCTTGGAGACTACTCATGATGCTCTTTTGTTTTTACCCCCCTGTGTTGGAATCCTTTGAGCTCTTGATTAAAATAAGCTTGTAGGTAGATCAAGATTGAACATTAGATGAGATATTAGCAAATAAACCTAATAATTAGAGGCAATCATGAGAAACAAAGGGATAGGACACCTCACCACTCTCAGCTAAAGGGATTGCTGAATACCCCAAGTGTTTTCATCCTTAAGTCATTGTATGTAATGCCTCCTATGACTATATATATATATATATGCATGTAAACTTCTCCTCTCTTCCCTTTAGAGAGAACATTCGACCATAGTGGAAAAAGAAGCAAGCAAACTCATTCAAACACACTCCCTTCCCCGAAACAACAAAAGAAAGCAAATTAGGGGCCTTGGAGGACAAATTACACAGAACCTACTCCAATCATCAAACCAATCTTTGAAGAGATTTTTAAGTATACAATTTAACCTAGTCGTGGCATAGAATAAGTGATTTGATGATTAGATCATGTTTGAACTTAAACTTTGCTTATGTGTTGAAATGAAATCTATTAAGTTTTAGGATTAGTCTTTGTTATGGAAAATTGCTAAGAAAAATTCTAAGAAGTTAGAAATATGTTCTATTTTGATATATAAAGAAGTTAATGTGAAAATATGAGGCTTTGGTTTAACCAAAAAAAAATGAGAAAACAACTCTAGTTTACTTGAAATTTTTTCAAGAATCATCATGCTAGAAATTATTAAAGAAATAATTAAGAAAACAACACAGTTAAGCTTGAACTTGTTTTTGGAAGCTAAAGGAAATTTTGTTATTTTGTAAATGAAGAGCTTGGCTTTATTTAAATAAAAGAAAATTAAGGTTTGAATTTATATAATGTTCGATCAGCCATGATTTTATAATATTTTTATTTTGTTTAATTATTTAAGTATTATTTATTATGTTTCGATGTTACAAGATGATGTGATGTAAATGTATATACACATGACGCATGTTATTGTGATATGTTTATACACATGTTATTAGGTTCATAAGGACATGAGATATGCATGTTAAAAGTCTAAGGTTATGGTCATGTTGCATTTTGTCACATATGTATCGTCATAAGTCATGACACTAGTTTTAAAGAAAATATGATAAAAAAAATTTATAAGAACATGATAAGACTAAGATGAGCGTAAAGTCACGTCATCACGGGAATGGTAATACGTAACGTCCGTATGACTAACGTGCCGATAAGGATGACAATACGAAACGCCCAGAAGACTGACACGAGACTCATCACGACGGGGACAGCGATACATAATACCCGGACGACTGACGAGTTATATGTATGGCCAAGCTCACGCGTCATGCTAAGAGAGCCCGGTGGGGACGACGATACGTAACGTCCATCCCCGCCAAGGACAGGGATAAGTGTTACATAGTTGTGTACTTACTGAGATTTCCAAGAAAATCTCACTCTTGTGTGTTTCCATACTTATTGGGTATACAAATTCTTATTGCAGGGATTGATGATGGAAAAGGGCAAGGCCGGCAAGGCCCTAATGTTTCAGGGGGGCCTAGAGGAGCCCTAACGGGCCCTCTGACTACTCACTTTTTGATATTTTTTACTCTTTCATTTATGACACTTATGATCGTCCGATGGGGGTTTGGAGCCATAGTGCATCCACATTTTTAGAGGAGCAATGACGTGCTAGATGCTGTCTAACGTTAGATTTGGATGGCTCGTTATCCACATGCGGAGTCTACACGACACCGTATGACCAATACCTCCATCGAGATTTTTGTATTAGTTTGGACATGTTTTGTTATGAGAGGGAGTTTTCTAAAGGAATGAGTCTAGGTAGCTCTAAAGTTGTATTTTGATAAATTATGTATATGTATATGTATATAACAAAAAAAAAACTAACTGGATTATGATGTGAATTAAGACAATGTAGTGATGTAAATATTATGCTTTGTTTGTTGTCATATTTCCACCATGTGATCGTTAGTTTACTCTGTGGAATTCTGGTGTGTTGTCGCAGGCAACCAAAAATAAAACCTATACTCCAATATATATATATATATATATTAGTGCGAGTAAGTTCGTTCCCACAGAGAGTATCTAGCCTAATTTTATGCTACATGAACAAAGATAGGGGGTTTGAATATAACAAAATAATTTTAAGAAAAATGAAAAAAATTAAGGAACAATTCAAATTAAAATATCAAATTCAATCAAGAGAACAAATATTAGTCTAAGTCAACACCCACCATCGAAATTTTACAACTGATCTTCGATGCAAAGATATATCAATCAATACTTTGAATAATTACTATTGGAACTATTTTTCTATCTCTCCTTAGTTGTAGTTAATTAGAAAACAAGTGTTTTAATTAACCTTAACTATTAAACAATTCAAGACAAGCGCTAAGGATTTAATCTAGTAACAGCCTTACGAATTAGAGAAATCGATGAAACTAAGTAATTCAAATACAAGCGGTTGCATGTAATTTAATCGAGTGTTCTTCTTAAGATCTAATAATTTTTTAAGCAGCAAATCATTAAATCTTATTTACTTTACGAATCAGAGGGGTCAAACAATTACGAATTTGATTTCTAATCCAGCAATAGATCATAAAGAATAATAAATTAGTAAGCCTTCTAGTAATTAAACGAAATAATTGTGAAAATAGGCACAAAAGAACATCCAATACTCAAATAATAAATTGAACAATAAAAATAAATTAGATCTTATAGTTTTATCGATTTTGAGATTTCCATTTTCTTCGACCAATTATAAAAGTTTAGTCACGCAAAATCATGATGAAAACTAAAAAAAAAAAGATAGAAAGAGAGAAGAGAGGGAGCTCTGCATCTGTGGTGTCTGTCTTTTTGAAAAACAGCGCTGCTATCAATGCAGAATTTATATCAATATAATATATATATATATATATATATGCATGTGCCCCTTGTTTGGTTCAAAGTAGAAGTCCCCTGTAGATACAATTTGCCCAGTTGCCGTGTTTTATTTCTTAGCAGTTTCCGATTGAAGTGCGGCTGAGTTGAAGGCCCATATGGAGAAGTGGTTCTCAATTAATCAGAACAATCGGCCTGCTATGTAACGTGAGCTTTGTTTGAAGGCTTGTGGGATTAATGTGAATTGCGGGCCTAGATGAATGAATGTTGCAGCTTCAACTTAATTTCAGTCCAAGTCTTCTACGTCTGAAAGAATTAATGTCGACCACTTATTGAAATGTCATCAGCCCAATTAATTGTCAAAGCCCAGCGAATTAAAGTGCAGATGCGTCACTTTCGAGTCCAATTAGCTTCGTTTGTACTTAACGCCTATATTTGCATCTTAAATCAAAATATAAAAGTAATGTGTACATTTAGGTATTAAATAAGTATAAAATATTAAATATTAAGGGAGAAAAATATGACATTTTGCATTCTCATCAAATTCCTCCACACTTAACTCTTGCTGGCCCTTGAGCAAAACTCAAACTCACTTTTTCAAAAACACTAAAGTTGCAACGATATCAATAAAAGAACAACCAAACTCTTCAAAACTCATAAGATATCAACAAATAACTTACGATTACTTAGTAAGCATTTTCACTCAAAAAATGAAGTAAACTAAATATGTAGACCCTCACGAAAATAAACACTCGGCTCTTATGTATTTGAAGGATATGTGTTTTGCTCAAATTCATTCCAATGGAAATGATCAATAAGATTGCATATCTTCTCATTCTCCACCATTGGGATCACATGCATAATGAATTATAAGGACTTTTCAAGGGTTGTATTAAGGTTAGGGCCAAGGTGGAAAATATTTGGGAGTGTAGCTCAAAAGCCATAGAAACTAGTAGAGCAAATATGAATCAACTCAATTTCAAATATATATACGACATGTAAAACCAATCACTCCATACAACAGTTTCTTCAATTTAAACTATGTAAACTCCTGCGTTAAAGAAAAGATCATTCAAAAGGACGCTTTTTGTTTATAGCAGGGAACGATGGAACTCATGAATAGACCCCTTTATTGAAGTTTTAGGAGGAATTATGATCAACAGCTTTCTTGCACACTCATACATGTCATAATGATTAACAATGTTCTGCTAGCTCTACGGCTTGGGTAAAGATATTGTTTTTCGAGTTTAAAGCTTGTACCGTGGGTTCACAACAAACAAAAAGATCAATAAAGCTCAAAGGGGTTTAACAAAGGAAAAAATTAATTACAAGGTAGGCTATCTGGCTTATGTAGCTTATAACAAAGAAGGCCTTAATCATGTTCATGCATGCATGTATCAATGTGACCTCGAAAAGAATCAAGACAAGTGCTAGAGAAATAAACCCATAGAAGAATATCTCACATAAAAGAAAATAGCGAGACTGATATGGATGTGTTAGTCTAAAACCTCAAAATCTCACTAGCTTTTTGTCTACGAAGTTTAGTTACTACCATTCTTTAAAGAAAATAACTAGACTAATTAATTTAGAAGATCACTTATTCAATCATGTTATGAATCTTTTCAACCGTAATTGGATCTTCATGACAAACACAACCCAAAAATCATTAAAAACCACGCAAACAAAAAGTAAAACTTTTTTTTTTCAAATTTTTTTTTTCAAAATGAAAAAAAAATAAAAAATAAAACACAACCTAAATCCCCTCCCCCACACTTAAAACTGACATTATCCCTAATATAAGGTTAAATGCAAAGAAAAGGCAAAAAATAATGAAAATATAAATTCGAAAATAAGAAAATAAATTTCCATTGGGTTGCCTCCCAAGTAACGCCTTTGTTTATTGTCGTTGGCTCAACTTTTCTTCTTCAATCAGTATAAATCGGGTCCTAAAGGTCCAATTTTTCCATGTTCTCTACTTGGAAACCTTCATAGAAATGCTTAAGTCTCTATGGCCATTCACCTTGAATACTTTGGAAGTTACTAAATTTTGAATTTCAACTCCACCATGAGGAAAAACATTAGTAACAACAAAAAGTCCAATCCAATGTGAACGTAACTTACCTGGAAACAAATGAAATCGTGAATGGTATAGAAGGACTTTTTGACCAACTTTAAATTCCTTCCTAGAGATCCTCTTGTCATGAAAAACTTTCGTCTTTTCCTTGTACTCTCATAGGTATCATTGTGAATTTCCTCTAATTCTTGTAATTCCAATTTCATGTGTTCTCCACTTTTATTCATCTTCATATTGAAACTCTTGATAGCCTAATAAGCCTTGTGTTCTAACTCAATTAGAAGGTGACATGGTTTCACAAACACCAACCGATGAGGTGACATAACAATGTGAGTTTTATACGCAGTTCTATATGCCCACAAGGCATCGTCCAATTGCAACTCCAATCATTTCTATTTGGATTGACTATCTTCTCAATGATGGACTTGATCTCTCGATTTGACACTTTCGCTTGTCCACTAGTTTGCAGATGATAGGCAGTTGACACCTTGTGTGTTACATGGTATTTTCTCAGTAAGGTCTCCATAGTTCGATTGCAAAAGTGAGTGTCTCGATCACTTATTAGAGCTCTTGGAATTCCAAACCTGGAGACTATGTTAGTCTTGGTAAAATTTGTTACAACTTTAGAATCATCAGTCTTGGTGGCTTTAGCTTCCACCCATTTTGAGACATATCAACAGCAAGCAAAATATAAACATAACCGAAAGATACGAAGAACGGTCCCATGAAATCGATGCCCCAAACATCAAAGATTTCAAAAAATAGTATGGGAGTTTATGGCATCTCATTCCTTTGGGATATAATACTTGTTTTTTGACAATTATCACATGACTTACAAAAAGAATATGAGTCTCGAAATAAAGACGACCAATAGAAAGCACATTGTAGCCTTTTTCTTGCCGTCCTCTTAGCTCCAAAGTGACCTCCACAAGCATAAGAATAACAAAAGCTGAGAGTAGAAATAATTTCATTTTCAAGAACGCACATTCTTATCACTCACAATGCTTCCATAAGTATGGATGCCACACATAGTATTTGACATCACTCTTGATCTTATCTCTTTGAGCCTTGGACAAATCAGGAGGTAAAATATTAGTGACCAAATAATTTACAATATTCGCATACCAGTAATGTCACACCCAGAGAACAATTGCTCATTGGGGAATATTTCCTGCAGACAAAGTTCATCCTCCACATGAACTAAATGACTCAAATGATCTGCGACAAGATTTTCTATCCCTCTTTTTTATCTTTAATCTCCAAATCAAATTCACTCAAGAGAAGTATACATCTTATCAATCTTAGTTTTACCTCTTTTTTTGTCATCAAATAACGAAGAGCTACATGATCAGAGTAATTTATCTGCGAATCATTCAAAGTCCTTGAAGCATAGTAAATGGCATGAGACGTTTTTCCAACTCTTTGACCCAAAATAGTGCCTACTGCATAATCTCTTGTGTCGCACATTATCTCGAAAAGAACGTTCTAGTCAAGGGGTTAGATAACTGGGGTAAAAGTCAACAGTTCCTTTAGCTTATAAAATGCCTTTTTACATGCCTCATCGAGTTCAAAAGCCACATCCTTTTGCAATAACTTGCATAATGGTGATGCTATTTTGGAGAAGTCCTTGATGAATCTTCGGTAAAAACCTGCATGTCTAAAAAAAGAACGAACTTCTTGCACATTAGTGGGATAAGGTAAAGATTGAATAATATCAACTTGATTTTATCTACCTCAATTCCCTTGCATGAAACAACATGACCCAAAACTAAACCTTGTTCAACCATAAAATGACATTTTTCATAATTTAACACAAGGTTAGTTTCTATGCATCTTTGAAGAACGAGTGCAAGGTTAGCAAACATCAAGGAGTCTCCATAAACCGTGAAATCATCCATAAAAATTTCTATTATATTCAATCTGAAAATATGCTAACCATACACCTTTGGAAAGTGGTTAGGACATTGCAAGGGCCAAAGGGCATGCGATAATATGCAAAAGTTGTCTTTTCTTAATCCTCCGAAGCAATTGCAATTTGAAAATAACCTGAATAACCATCAAGGAGACAATAAAGAATGACCAGCTAACTTTTCAAGTATTTGATCAATAAAAGGTAAAAGAAAGTGGTCCTTGCAAGTTACAGCATTTAGTTTTCTATAATCTATACAAACCCATCACCCATTCTGAACACAGGTAGGAACTAACTCATTATTCTGATTTTTCACAACAGTTATTCCAGTCTTTTTAGGAACAACTTGAACTAGGCTAACCCAATTACTATTCGAGATAGGATAAATCACTCCAATTTCAAGAAGTTTGAGGATCTCCTTCTTCACTACATCCATCATGGGCGGGTTCAACCTTCTTTGCAATTGACGGGAAGGTTTTGCTCCTTCAAGATATGATGGATGCATGTAGACGGACTAATTCCTTTAATATCTGTAATTGTCCAACCAATAGCCATCTTATGCTCCTTAAGGACTTGCACAAGCTTTTATGCTTGCAATGCACTAAGTTTATTGGAGATGATCACTGGTAATGTTCCTTCATCTCCAAGGAACACATACTTGAGGTAACTGGGGAGAGACTTCAATTCTGGGATGGGGGTCTCTAAAACAAAGGGTAAAGGCCTCTCGTTAGAAACTGGTAATGCATTACAAGGAATGTTACCTGACTATTGTGACTTCGGAAAATCATTTAATGCTACAACAGTTTTCTGCAAATCAGTACTCAAGGCTAACTCATAATTTCTCTCTCAAGATGCTTACAAAAATTTCCTATCTATCTTTTCCATCAAGTTCAAAAATTTACTGTGTTAAAGAATCAATCACATCAATAGAGTAAACAGGATTATCTTCACCAAGATATTCATGGCATCATAGATATTAACCTTAACAATTTCACCATCAAATTTCATGGTAAGTGTGCCACTAGGAACATTTATCTTAGTTTGGATGCCTTTAAGAAGTGTCTTCCTAACAAAATAGGAGCATTTTGATCACTACTCTCCATATCAAGCACAAAAAAATCAGTAGAAAAAACCATCATTAACGTGCAAAAAAACATCCTCAACTACACCCTTAGGATAGGCATTAGATCTCAGCTAATTGAATCACAACACCAGTTTTATTCAAAAGTCCAAGTTTCAAATAAGCATATATAGAATATGGCATAACATTGATAAAAACTCCTAAATCCAGTATGGCCTTCTTAAGTCTAGTGTTGCCTATCATACAAGAGATAGTAAACATACCTGGATTTTTGCACTTCGTAGGGAGTTTTCTTTAAATAACTGCAGAAACATTCTCTCCTACTCTCACTTTCTCACATCCTTTAAACTTTTGTTTTCTCTTAATTGTACACAATTCTTTCAGAGATTTAGCATAACGAGGTACTCGTTTAATAGTATTTAAAAGTGGAATATTTACCTCGCATTTACGAAAAGTCCAATATAAATCTTTACTTTGCTCATCTTTACTAGATTCTGCTAAAGCCTGGGGAAAAGGAGGTACTGGTTTATAATCAGAAAGAAGTAGAAACTTACACTTAGGTCCATCATCGACATTGGGACTGTTCTCTTCTGCAACGACATTTTTCTCCTTTTCTTGCTCCGACGATGCAAGGCTGTCTTTACTTGAATCTCAACATCTTTATCACTTCTCAAAATGATTACACTTGCATTTTCTCTTGAATTTACTATCGTGTGAGAGGATAGTTTTCCCAAACTTTGATCCTCAAGCCTGCTGATTGCGGTTGCCATTTGGCCCATCTGATTTTCCACACTTTGAATACTAGCCCTCGTCTTTTGTTGAAATTTTTTCATCTCCTATTGAAATTGTAAAGTGTTAGTGGCAAGAGACTTAACAATATCTTCTAAAGACATACCGAAGTTAGAAGTTTGGTCTTGTTGTTCTCTCCTTGGTATGGCTGCTTATATTGATGGCAATTTGGGCGGTTTTGAGTTGCAGACTGATTTACTTGTGGATTTTCATAGCTAAGATTTGGGTGATTCCTTTATCCCGGGTTATATGTCCTTGAATAGAGATCATAGTTCCCTTTGCAGTTGTCCAAGAAATCTACCCTCCATATTTACTTGCTCAATGGGTTCTTCTTGAAGAGTTGGACACATATCGGTTGGATGCCCCACTATTGAACAAATCCTACAAGACTTCACCGTTTGCATATTACCTATAGCCATTTGATGAACAAGAGAAGTTAGATTAGCAATTTGTTGGTCAATGGATGAGATATTTACCTCATTAACTTGCTTAGATGGAAAATTAAGCCTAGTACCAAATTGTTGAGAATTGGCCACCATATGTGCAATCAAGTTTATCGCGGCCTCGGGAGTTTTATCCACTATAGCTCCTCCACTAGCAGCATCAATCATGTTCTTATCAGTGGGTAGAAGGCCTTCATAGAAATATTAGATAAGTAGCTGGTCATTGATTTGATGATGGGGGCAACTTGTGCATAATTGTTTCAAACGCTCCTAGTATTCATCATGTAGGGACTTTTCGTTGTACTCGCCACAAATTTCCCTTCGAATGTTGGCCGCCCTTGAAGTTGGAAATATTTCTCCAAAAATAACCTCTTCATCTCACTCCATGTGGTAATACTCCCTGACGATGGATAATAGAGTCAATCCTTAGTTGAATCCTTCAAAAAAAATGGAAAGGCTCTTAATTTAATTTAGTCTTTAGTCACCCTTGTGGGTTTTATACTCATGCATACCATATGAAGTTCCTTTAAAATACTTGTGAGGATCTTCACCTACAAGGCCATGAAAAGTAGGCAAGATATGTATTAGTCTAGATTTTAAATCAAAAGTAGTAGTAGCATTTAAAGTTGGAAACATTATGCATAAAGGTTATTGATTCAAATGTGACGCCTCTAATTTACATTCGTAATTCAAATTAAACTGTTAGGATAAGTAACACTTGACTACTCACCCCCATACTTATCGAAATTGAATGCAAATTGCAGCGGAAAAATTCTGAATAAAATTAATTTCTAGTGATCACATGGTAGCATAAAACCACAATATCCACATCATCCATTCTTATACTAACATTTTATCCTTACATGCATAACTCAATTAGTTTTCTCAACCAATATTCAAACTTATCAAAACTTCGACTTAGGGCCGTCTAGGCTTCTTCTTCGCTTCGAGAAACTCTTTCTCCATGCCAATGCCCGTCCCTATTACTACTAACTCGGTCAAAACTTCTATAAAGAGAGTACTCCGATGACCCCTTAGGATTACTCTGGGTCTCTCGAGCAACTAGGGCCTTGCGCATACTCGACATCGAACCCTATAGTGAAGTTAAAATTCTAAAAGAAAAAAAACATACAAGAATAAGATTTTCTTGAAAATCTCAATAAGTACACATGTAACTTAATAAAAGTATAGATATCATAAAATAATCATATACAAACCAAACAATCAGAGTGTGCATTTATGACATGCTTCATGTGACTCATGCATGACTTAGACTTATCTTTTACGTAGACTTACACTGATGTCCTTCTTGCCTAAACAAACTTATATCATGCCTGGACTTTTCATTCTTATCTTAAAGTTCTTGTTCTTATAAGTCTTCACTTATATCCACTATTATTACCCGTGGTTGGGCCATGCTACATTATTACACATGGTCGGGCCATGCTACATTATTATCCGTGGTCGGGCCATGCCACTATTATTACCCGTGGTCAGGTCGTGCCACTATTATTACCTGTGATTGGGCTATATCCAGTATTGTTACCCCTGGTTGGGCCGTATCCAGTATTGTTACCTGATCTATGAAGTTGATTTAGGAAAGCAATGCAATGAGATAATTAGTTTGATTATAAATTATGACTGCACATATTAGTTGGTTTAGATAGATTATTAATAAAACTTGTTCCTTGATAGCCAATTTTTATATACCATGCATGTCATGATTTATGCAAGTCATTCATTGTAGTACATGATCATTTTAATCATGCATAATGTTGAATTTAACATTGCATAATTATGTATAATGTATCTCATGTATCTCATATTGCATAAGACAAGTAAAGTTTCAATATCAAGAATAAGATAAGATGATATCAGTTAATAAGATGATCATTCAAATGCATGGTATGATTCATAGGTAGATGTACAAGTCATAAACTTAAGTGTTCTCCATATAGTATGCCAAAATACTACTCAGTGCTTCCCCTTGTGGCCATATAATGGTGAACTGGTGCACAACCTTACACACATGATTATGTGTGTTGGCCAATAAGATAATTCAGATAAATCAAGATAAACCATGTATAATATAAGAATTAAGTATGAAAAATTATGATTTTTAGTTCTCTCATTCATGAAAAAAATCTTATGTTTATTATGTTTATGTTGTGATGGATTTCTTATTGAGTCTTTAACTCATTTTAGTTTTATTTTCTACTTTTAACCATCTAGGTGAAGATGTTGATGAGTATGAGGAGGGGGGCCAAGCTTAAAACAACCAAAGCAATGAACTTTAGTGAATTCTATTTTATGATTGTCTTTTCCATTTTAGCTGGCTTGGAAAATATGATTATATTTTTGTTTATTTAAAAACTCTCTCACATGGTTATATTTACGTATGCACATGACATCCTAAACTAAGGGAACGGGCGTTACACTGATGTTCACACTTGATCATTTGGCAATCATTGTGGAATGCGCATATTTCAATTTGCATGGTCACTGGGGCTTGCCGAATTTTTGTCCTATTAAGGTGATTTGACATTGGTCTTTTGTTTTGGTGCCAATGTTGGAGTTTGTTTGTTGTAACTTGAACTTAAGTGGTTAGGGTATCCATTGACTTCCTTGGTCTATCTTAGAAAATTCTCAAGCCTGTTGATTCATTCTTGAAAGCAACTCATGGAAAGCAGTTATGGAGCACAGATGCCCATTCCCTAAGAAAATGTACTGGTAGCGGTTATGTTGAAAGTGTCAGCCCCAATCCATATGCTGACGTCTCTTCACAAAGGTGGCATAAGAATTGCTCAACTGCTCTGCTTAAGTGCAATTGTTAACCCTAATTGTATGTGCATTGCTAGCATTTTTCTTCCATATGGGTGCAAGTGTTAATCCCAATTGTATTATTAAAACTTGGCTTTGTCAGTAGAAGGGAGGAATTATTCAAACGCATTGTGAAGTGTGAGTTTTAGCTTTGATGGCATACACATTGCGAACTTGGCTTTCTAAGTAAGTGTGAGGCGTTGGCCGACCAAGTGGCTGAAGTGCGAGTGTTAGCCTCGATCACATGCATATTACTAACACTCAGCTTTGTAAGTAAGTAGACAAGGAGGCATCACTTGATCACTCTGATAAGCTGTTTTACTGGAGTGTGGGCTGGAAGTTTCTAGGTGAGGATTTAGAAAAGCCCTCCTATCTTGATGATGGTGAAGATCCCAAATGCCCAATCGAGTGCTCTAGGATGGTCAGTTTTGGTGATTATAAGGGGCTAAAGTGCCTAAGTGATGCTTGAGGTGACCCCAAAATGATGTTTCAGATTTAGATGGAAGGTTTCCATGCTTCTTATTTGGTGGCAGCTAATTGCCATTGTGCATTATCTCCATTTTGTTTATTCGCTCAGTGGCTCTTGTTTGGGATGCATATTTTTTAAGCTTGACCAAGCCATTGCTTTAAGTTTTCCATTTTTGTTTGTCCAAGAAAAGCTTCCAAAGAGTAGTTCATGTGTCTTTTCAGTAACTCTTGAGCTTCTACTTGGATTTTTGCCCCAAAAATGGTTGTGTCGAGCAAACAACCATGTGTTATGTTTGGTGCTCCATCTTAGCTCCATTGATGTGGCAAGTATTCGTAGCCTACCACGACTCCATGGTTGGTGAATACTAGTTAGTCCATGCTTGTCCAAGTCTTCACAGTTCTTTTGTCATTGCTCTCCTTTTTCTTTTTCTTTCTCTCTGTCTCTCTGCCTCTCTCTCTCTTTACCCGAGCAACATGCACACAGTGATTGTGTGTGGTATCTTACTTGCCTTCCATTACTCCAAAGAATGAGAAAATGGTTGGAGTACATGGAATGACTAAAAAGCAAATTGGTTTGTGCAAAAGGCAATGGTGCACACGGCTCATCGAGATGCAATTTCTTGACTTACAAAAAGTGGAGAGAAGTGGTGGTCCATTTTCCATGGGACAACTATGTTGGATTAGCTGAATAATCTTGCCATGATTAGTCATAGCAGATCGGTGGATTAGGGATTCTTCAAGCTAGTGCTTAAACTGGTGGGATGGGGGGCATGGTTGAGTATTGGCTACCTAAAATGTGATCCAATGGACAAGTTTAGCTTGTTCGATAGTATCGTCTGATTGGTGTGTTACATTCCTGCCAACCTTGCTTGATATCGTGACCTCTTTTGTGGTGAGCACAACTCTTGGTGGCGAGCAACTGTGATGGTGGTGAGCAAAGGCGAAGACAGTAACCATCATATATTCTTGCCTATTTTGCCTAGTTCTGTGACCTCCTCTGTGATGAGTACAACTCTTAAGAGACACTCATTGTATTGGTGGTACGATCCAAGTACAGAGAATTCCCAATGTTGCTTCCTAGGTAGTCCATTCCTTCTGGTGTCCATAGAATTGTGATAGACACAGTGATGGTGGGGAGCAAAGGTAATGACAAAGACTGCCATACATTTCCACTAGCATTGCTCGATCTTGTGACCTTTCTATATGGCAAATACAACTCTTATTGTAAATTAGAAATTACAATACAACTATCAATTAGAAATTTATTGCATAATAAATTAACAACAATATTTTTTTTATTTATTTTATGCAAAAAAAAATATTAAATCAACACCTATAGAATTTGACCCAACACTCACGGTGGGAAATATGTATCGTTTCAATGTTCACGATCCTAAGAATTTGATCAAAAATTTTTTAAAACTTCTATACATACACATAAATAATTTAGAAATCAAATAATATGAAAAATAATTTCCAAATATGAAGAAAACATCAAAACCAAGCTTGTTATAGATTAAAATGCAGAAAGAAAATTGACACTTTCAAAAGTTAATAGCTAATGGGAAAATGAGGAAACTCGAAGGGGGTGAGGGAAGTTGGAATTCGGAGAGCTAGAAGTTTGGGAGAGTAGAGATGAGAGAACTAAGGGAGATGAGAGATATGAGAGCTCGAAGAGCTAAGAGATGAATGAGGGGAGCGGTTGGTTGTGCGTGAGAGATGAGGGAGAATTTCCAAATGATTCGGGAGGAAGAGGGGAGGGGGCAGGAGGGGTTGGGCTTATTAAACCCTAGATCTAAATGATGTCGTTTGGTATGTTAAACCAAATGACACCACTTCGAATATTTTTTTCCTAAACTTTGTGTATAAAACAACATCATTTTCATTCACTTAAGTGAAACGGCATTGTTTTATATGTGAATAATATAAAAATATATATTAGATCGACTGGTTTATCAGTTTGAACCAGAAATGATGTCTTTTCACTCATTTAAGTGAAAGGACATTGTTATTTATATGAATAATATAAAATATATATACAAATTGTCGAATCAGCCGACGTTGGTTTTATAATTTCCTATTGCTTGCCGATTGGTTGCTCAACTACTTTCGGCCAGTTCCAAACTCTGATAGCTGTTCTGCGTCAATGAAGGCTGGTTTGGTTAGTTTATGTATAGCCCTAGTGAAATGAATTAAATAAGATAATAGGTTTTTTCTATCTGAACCATGCCTAAATGAGTAATAAATATCTTGGAGCTCACTGAAAGAGACTTTGTGTTTGATTTAACATTTGTAATTGTAAATGTAAAATTTTTTTTGGGTAGAATTAGTTGACTAAGATTTAATTTTGAACAATTGGATAAATGTAGTTTAATTAGGACTTTAGAATTTACCCGAATAAATATGATGGATGTAATTTAGAATGTGTTGTTATCTTTATCATTATCTTGAACATTTAAATTCAATATAAGTGATAAGTAATTCAAAAAGTCAAAGATAAAGAATGAAGTTTTGAAATCAGCTGAACATATTAAGTGATTAGATTAGAAGACTTAATTAAAGATATTGAAGCAGACTTGAATTCAAAATAATAAGAAGATATTCAATTGAAGTATTTCAGCCCAAAACATTCGCAATATGTTAATAATGTAATAAACTGAATAACTAAATGAATCCGTCAATAGAATCCTAATATAATTAAATCACTGTGTTGTCTATTTATAGAAAATTTGACTGAAGTCTATTTTAACACTTTAATCTGCACAATGAAGAACTTGAAGATAAGAGAACTTCAAGTATCCGAGTGTAAGAAAATTTGTGCGGAGAATTTTTGTAGTGCTCATTTTATCGGGTTAGAGTGTGTGCAAACTCTAAGAGGGAGTTGAAGTGTTTATGTTCAGTCATTGAAAGTTCCAAGAGGAAAGACAATAGATTGAAGACCGTTAAATATTCTGACAATTATTATGGTAGAAAATAAGTGAGTCGTTTGTCTTGTCAAGTAAGAGTATCTAGTTGCAAAAGTTTTATAATCTGAAAACTTTACTCGTAATAATTACAATCTAATAAAATTGGCTTTGTTTGGCTGTCCTGTAGGATTTTACAATTGAATAGTTCTTCATTGGGTTTCTTTTTATAACTAATATTGTGTTTAAATTAAATATTATTTAATGCGCGTTATTATTGGTTACTGGTCAATTTTAAGTATTCTTGTGAAACATAACATTGATATCAAGAGTAACTTGGAAATTTTAATTGGCATGAGAGCGTGGTTCACTCAATTTTTAGTGTGATGCGTTCATTTGTTAATAATGTCTGCACTATCTTCCATAGTTTTAAATTTCGTACCGTACCAATCAGTACAGTCAAAATACAACATACCAGCTGGTTGTCTGGTACAAAACAAGAGGTTGTTTCATACTGGCTAGTACAGAAGATCTCGATTGAAATATTAATCAATAGCAGCCAATATCTACGTTTCGGCTGTATCGGATTTCGACCTTTCACATTTTTTTAACCTAAATTGAGACTAAATTAATTACATAAATATATATAATTTATTCATATATTGACTATTATTTGAAATATAATTTATATTTATAATTAATTTATGCATTAGACTATTTCGAAATGGTACACCAAACGATATCAGTACCGAAATATTTCTTTCTAGTACCTTAACTAGTATGCCTACCTGTACGGTATGCAAAACATTGCTATCATCACCACCGCAATTCATTGGAAAAAAATTATGCTTACTGGAAAATGAAGATGAGAGCATTTCCCAAGTCACTAAGGCTGAGGCACCTATTGATACTTGGACCCGAGATAAATCCAATAATTGTAATTAGAATAGCCCTTAAGCTATCTTTATGAAGGTTTCTCTTGATGAATTCAATAGAATTTTCGTGTAAGACAATCAAAGAGGCTTGGGATATTCTGGAAGTTACACATAAAGGAATCAAAATGGTGAAAATTTTCAAATCATAAATATTAATCTCAAAACTTGAGGAAATTAGAATACTGAATTATGAGAATTTTAATGAGTTTTATGTAAAATTTATTATATTGTGAATTTCATGTTCAAGCTAGGAGAAAAAGTGGAGGACTAGGGTTGTAAGGAAAATTCTAAGATTCCTACCAGAAAGGTTTCGCCCAAAAGTGATAGTCATAGAAGAAAGTAAGGACTTGAACTCAATTTAAGTTAAAGAACTTGTAGTCTCTCTACAAACATATGAATATTCACTTCCTCAATAGAAAATAGGTAAGTCAATTGCACTCAAATCTATAAATGAAGAACATGAAAATTTGTCTGATTATAAAAATCTCAACAATGAGAACATAACACTTGTAGCTAGTAAAATCAAAAAATTTATGTTCAATAAAAGGAGTAATAGGTAAGCAAAGAAAACATAAGAATTTGCTAAAAGGAATGAGTCTAAAATGGAATAAAGACAAATATGAGTGTCTAAAGAAAAAAATGAAATGTCTTGAATGCTCAGGATTTGGTCACATAAGGATTGAATGTCCTAATTTTAAAAGAAATAAAGAAAAAGCACTAAATTTCATGCTAAGTGATGATTTTGATTCTGAAAATTCTAGTAGATCATCTGATAATGAATTGTGTTTGTTGCTTTTTTAGCGATTGTGAATGAATGTTCTACCATTAGCAAAACTAAAAGTAATGATGATAGTGACTCAGAAGTTGTAGTTGCTGCTAACCATCAATTGAGTTTACAAGAAGATTATAAAAATTTATGTGAACAGGTAGTAAAAGTTAAAAAAATAAAATAAAAAACTATACAAGAAGTTAATATCGGTGGAGAATGAGAAGAACAAACTAGCTAAGGCACTAAAACAAGTGTCAAGATTACGTATTCAACAAGGAGTACTTGAGATGGAGCTAATAAAGTGTCAGGAAATTAAAGAAAGATCTGCGACCCAGAAACTTGATGAACTGTTGAAAGTTCAAAGAGTTAATTATGATCGCACGGGTTTTGGGTGCATAACTTTCAAAGGTCAAAATCATAATGTATCCACTACCTCATCTTCAAAAGGTATTAGTTTTGTGAGAAAAAATCAAGAGGAGATTGCCCCAAAGAAAGCCATACACAAAAGACAAGACAACCATAAAAAAAATGGACTGTTATAGTCTAGAAGAGGACAAGAAAAAGAATAAAGAAACATATTTGCTAACAAGGATAAAAGTCTAGAAGACAAGGTGGACAAGTTAAGTAATCAAATAATTACCATAAGTGAAAAGTTAAAAAGTTAACTGAGTTTTTGTCTTCCTACTAAAAGAAAATATGTATCTAAAAGTATGGATAAGACAAAAATTAAAACCAAGTGGGTAGTCAAGGAAAATCTTATATGTCTAGTGGCTCATTCAACACTCAAAACAATGGACATTAGCATGTGTTATCTAGACAATGCATGCTCTAGACATATATATGCCAGTTAGTAAGGACCTGTTCAAAGAATTCGAATCCAAAAGCGGAGGTCATCCATAACCTTTGGCAATGCAAACACAATAACCATGGAAGGAAACTTGCTTAGTATAATTTAGTTTTGTGATGACAATCTTTCTATGCAGTTCTCAAAAGACGAATGCAATGTCTATAACTACGTTGGAAAATTGATAATGAAAAGCACTAGAACCTCAAACAACTGTTATGGAGTTTCATCCATGACAACTATGTCTTGTCAAAATGTGATATTGGATGAGGCTGAAATATTGTACCAACATCTTAGTCACATTAACTTTAAAGATATGTCAAAAATCTCTAAAAATGAAGCAGTACGTGGATTACCGGAAGTGCTAAAACCAAAAAGATGGTGTGTGGAGCCTGTCAGGAAGGAAAGCAAACCAAGGCTCATTATTAGAATATTCTTGGCATACTGACCTTGAGGCCTCTTGAACTCATGATCATGAATCTAATGGGTCCAACCCAAACTGAGAGCCTCGGTATGAAGAAGTACATTATGGTCATAATGGATGATTATTCAAGATACACCTAGACTATCTTATTAAGAGACAAATCTAAAACATTCAACCTTACTAAGAAACTGCTCAGAAGGCTGAAAACATAAAAGGATTTTTCTATCTCTAGAATTCGTAGTAATCGTGGTAAAGAGTTTAAAAATTCTAACTTTTCATTCTTTTGTAATAAACAGGGCATACATCAAGAATTCTCAGCTCCAATCACTTTTCAACAAAATAGAGTAGTAAAAAGAAGAATAAAGATATTCAAGAAATAACTCGAACCATGCTGAATAATAAGAAGTTCCTACCATACTTCTAGGGGGAAGTTGTTAACATTGTTGGACACAAATTAAACTGAGTAGTGCTTATACCTGGAACAAAACTCACTATGAGTTGTGAAATAACAAAAAACTTATGGTCAAGTATTTTAGAGTATTCGGGAGTACATACAATATATTACTAGATAGTGAAAATGCACATAAGTTTGGAAGCGAAAGTGATGAAAAAATCCTTTTTGGATACTCATCAAACAGTAAAACATACATATAGTTTACAACCTACAAACTCAATCAGTGTGGTTGTGAATGACACTTCTAAAGAGATGACCAAGAAGGAGCTTGACAATATCATTGAGATGGCTAGTGAAAGTTCATAAGAACAAAAGGAGACAAATCAAGTGGAAAGCGCCTCTCACAATTCTGATCAACCACGTGAAAAAATCCCTTCTACAAGAATCATCCACAGTCATCCAAGGAAAAGTATCCTTGGAGAATTAGAAGATGGTATCAGATTAAGGAAAAGAATTCTAAATCAAGTCTGATTTGTGTGTTATTATTTGTTGCAGGTTGAACCGAAGAAAGTTGAACAAGCATTAGAAGATGAAAGTTGGGTCAATGTCATGCATGAGAAACTTCATTAATTCACTCAGGATGAAGTATGGGAACTGGTTCCATGACCTAAGAATTATAATATTTGGAACAAAGTGGATCTTCAAGAATAAGTTTGACAAACATGGAACCATTGTTAGAAACAATGCCAGACTAATGGCATAAAGATACACACAAGTCAAAGGAATCAACTTTGATGAAACTTTTGCACTAGTTGCTCGTTTGAAATATGTTCGCATATTGCTTTCATTAGCATGTCATTTAAATTTCAAATTATACCAAATGGATGTTAAAAGAACATTTTTAACTGGCATTCTACATGAAGAAGTCTAAGTAGAACAACATAAAGGATTCACAAACCATTTATTTCCTGACCATGTATACAAGTTGAAGAATACTCTCTACGGATTAAAGTAACCATCTCGAGCAAGGTATGCAAGGCTAACTGAAAGAACCCTCTACCTAAGAAAAACTGGTAATCAACTTCTCATTCATCAAAGTTATGTTGATGATATTATGTTCGGAACCACTCTTGACACACTCTCTCATGAGTATGATTGTGAATTAAATTTCTTTCTAAGAATTCAAATTAAACAAACCAAATAATGAATCTTTATTTCACAATCTAAATATACTAGAGACCTTGTTAAGAAATTTGGCATGGAAAGGAAGAGTCATGCTTGCACCCCTATGAGCACGTCAGTTAAGATTAGCTTAAATTCCACAGATAAAAGTGTTGATTCCACATTATATAGAAGCATGATAGGAAAGTTTACTTTACATTACTGCTAGTAGACCTAACATTACTTTTAGTGTGTGGGTGTATGTGCGAGATCTCAATCTAATCCCTCGCAGTAGTAATGTAAATCATACCTCGCAGCAGTAACAAGAATCTTAGATTACCTAAGTGATATAGTTGATTATAATGTGTGCTATTTAGAAGATTCAAACTTGAGTCTAGTTAGCTATTTGGATACTGATTGAGATGAAATGCTGACAATAGAAAAAGTACCATTGGAGGGTGTTTTTATATTGGTGGCAATCTGGTAGCATGGGTGAATAGGAAACAAAACTTAATCTCCTTATCCATTGCTGAAGCTTAATACGTAGGGGCAGATAGTTGTTATACACAACTTCTTTGGATGAAAAAGATATTTGAGGACTATAGTTTTAATCAAGATACTCTATGACCATCTATTATAATAACTCTAGTGCAATTAGTATCTCAAAAATTCCTGTGCAACACTCAAAAATCAAACATATAGATATTAGGCATCATTTAACTAGAGACTTGGTTGAGTCAAAGGTAGTATCATTGAATGTGTTGATATCGAACATCAATTATCTTATTTATTCACAAAAAAATTTAAATGAATTAAGTTTTGAATTTTTAAAAAAAGCCATTGGTATATGTGACATGCTTTAGTAGCTTTTCTTAATAAAAAATGAGTTCTAACCATTTTGCTTGTTTCCTTAGAGATATAATGTTGCTAACATTAAGCAAGGTGCAAGCTTTATGAGTAAGCTGAATCTTTGAGCATTATGACCTCACTAAATCAGCTTTGACGGAATCGAGGCAGAACTTGTTGTTTTACTTTGGCACCACTAATCTTATGGAAGACCCAACAAAGATTATGCTCTTTGCACTGTGAGAAATCTAATCTTATCTCCTAATATTTTGAATAAATTGTGAATATAATAAAAAAATGAATGCACATAGAATGGGGAGTCTATGATTAAAACTGGTTGAACCAAGTATTAAGAAGGAAAAAGATCTTCTCTTGTCATGCATTAAGGTTGATCCTTATAGAAAAAGTCAAGTGTTGATATTATTGCAAAAAATGACGAATACTTATGCATGGGTCTATGGTCTAAAAGTCCTAACAACAAAAATCATATCTCAAATCAATGCGGAAAAAGATAAGCAATTAAAAAAATAGACAAAAAGAGTGAATAAAACCTTGTGTTTGAAGGAAGGTACTTTTTCAAGTATTTGGTCCTATCATAAAATTTGATTTTTAAGAAAAGATAACCCTTTTTTTGGAGTAACAACAAAACATTATAAAAGGAAGCCCCGAGAAATAAATAGAAATTAAATTAAATTAAAAGAATAAATTTATAGAAATGTTTATTTTCATCACTCACATACACACAATATCCTTGGTTGGTCAATTAATAAAGTATATGTGATCCGTTGTAAAGGTTTTCCAATGAGACATGCATATCCGATATAAATGGAAAAGTGTTATTGACATAAGGCTTGGACAAAAGCTATAAAAAAAATCAATTAAAATAAAATAACCTCAAGCATTGCTTATGTGGTAACTTGTTTGTGGGAAAACAAGTTAAATAATTCTAACTCATTTTATGTTTTTTTTTTTCCAATTCATTGTACAAATTTAAATAAAACAAAAAATATAGGTAGAATTGGTTAATCACATCCCAGACGTGTGTACGATATGGGATCCTTGTGCAGTACACACCCCACAGCTATGATGGCCTAGCTGAGAAACTAAAAAAGAAAAAAACTATGATATTTATCGCAATGTTACCTCTCCCACTCATCACATCAAACAGTCTTTCTATATTTTACTCTAAGTTAGAAATCCCCAATTTCTCTCAAACTTGTATTCAGATAATGTAATAACATTTCCTTTTAAAAGGTCTTCCATACTTTAAATATTTATTTTAAGGTCATTTTAGCAATTTTATGGGATTTTTAGAAACATATGGTGTTTAGGTATTAAAGTCCATGTAAAGATATTTAAGCTATTGGATGAAAAATTATGAACTGTGGTTAATTCTTGGAATTTTGAGCAAGGTATTAGTTAGAATGTTTTAGTTTCAACTTAGAGAAAATTATCTTTAGAACATTAAGGAGAAAAGTTAGAAAATTCAAAATTGGAAGAAGGAAACACATGTAGAGCTCATATTTGTGTTCTTGGGTTACTCCAACCAGTTTTAGTAAAATAAGTATATATCTCTCATTTTATCTCGGATCGAGAAAATTCAAAATTATATAAACCAAAAAAGGAATATCTAGAACTTTCATATTTTGAAGGACATATTTTAGCTAGAAGTGAATGGGCCTGAAATGAGAGAAAATGGAAATAGAATTTGATCACTAGCACCGCCTTGGAAATAGGGGCAGAATCTGATTGGTTTATCAAGATTTTTGGCATCTTGACAGATCTAGGGGATATGTGGCAATTGGAAAAAATTTGTCTAGAAGGTTAGTTAGCCAAAATCATGGAGGAAACCGAATAGGATTAGAAATCTGATGGGAATCAACTTAACAAACTAGTACCGAGTATTACCCTAACTAAGTCCTAAAATTGTCTTTTCAACTAATCCAAGTGGCTTCCTAGGATGCTAGACAAGTGGCAAAACGGGGGAAGGGATCTTGGAAGAATCAGATGACCCTTGGAGAACCCATATGGCCGAAATACTTCACTTGAGAATTATCCAAGATTTTCTTGCATTACACTTCTATATGTTGGAATTATTTAAACCATTGATCATCTTAAGTTTCTAAATGGCACAAATCTGACCCTTAGATGAAGATTATAACAACTAACCTAAATCTAGATGTGATGATGAGAGTTAAAAGGGAGGAGGGACAAAGGTACATGGCAATTTGGAGGTAACTGGCCATTCCAAGTGTGTGTTGTCCCTTCACTTCTTCTCCTTTGAAAGCTCACGGCCACACTAAGGAAATAGAGATCAAAAACCCCTTTCAATCCCTTTTGTCTTTCAAACACCTAAAAGTGAGCATTATGAACTTATTGAAGGAGAAGTTGTGAAAGCTTGTTCACTTGCAATACTAAACTTTGGAGAAAAATTGTAAGTATACAATTTAACCTAATCTTGGCATAGAATAATTTATTTGAAGGCTAGATTATGTTTGTTACTTAATTGATCTTAAACTTTGTTTAAGTGGTGAAATAAAATCTAGTGAGTTTTAATTGATTGTTGTTATGGAAAAATACTAAGAACAAATGTGAGAACTTAGGAATATGTTCTATTTTAATATATTAAGGAATTCATGTGAAAATAAGTTTGGTTGACAAAAAAAATAAGAAACTCATCCTAGCAATTTTTGGCCTTAAAAGGGTTTATGGGTAAATTTTTTATTTTTATTCTTATCTAATTAATTATAGTTATTTTGATAATATTTCAATAATTATGATGAGTTTAGGGACTTTAGTTTACTTGAAAAAAATTCAAGATATATCATCCAAGAAATTGGTGAAGAATTACCTAACAAAACATAAAGATTTAAGTTTGAATTCATTTTTGAAAGTTAGGGGAAATTTAGTAATTCATGAATAAAGAGTTTGGCAAAGTTTTGAAATTTAGGGGAAATAAGTTTTGAACCCCTATAGTGTTCGGCCAGATTTGAATAATTAATATTCTATTATTTTATTTAATTATTTAAACATAATTTGTTATGTTTTGGATGTTACGAGATTATGTGACATACTCACATGCACATGCTGTATGTTATTGGTATATGTTTCTACTTGTCATAAGATTCACGAGAACATGAAATATACACTTAAAATTCTAAGGTTTTATGTTCATATCTCATTGCGTCACATACCTGACGGTGATACATAACGCTCAGACGACTGATATGACTAGCAGGGATGGCGATATATAATGCCTGATATATTAAGTATTTTCTGTGTCATGATCGAGATGGCAATACATAATGCTTAGAAGACTGACACGAGACTCATCACGATGAGGACAACGATACGTAACGTCCAGACGACTGACGAGTTGTAAGTATGGCCAAACTGATGCGTCATGCTAAGAGAACCTGACGGGGACAGTGACACATAATACTCGTGAAGGTTATGTAACAAAAATAAGACCCACAAGATTAAGAAAGAAAATTAAAAAAAATTAAAAGTTTTAGGTATAAAGTGATGGGTCCATGTAAGGTATAAGTCTGTATAGAGAAGTGGTCATCCACATGTATAAATCTCATGAAGCATTCTATAAGTTATATGCTTTTGTTATGCTATGTATAATAATTTTTTATTTTATCTATACCTTATTTCGTTAACTGTGTACTTGTTGAGATTTTCAAAGAAATCTCACTTTTATATGTTCTATCTATTTTCTAAAAAATTTGAATATTATTGCAAGACCACATGGCAGAGAAAGGAAAAGCCCCTATGACTCTGGGAACTCGACGAAGCCGTGAGGGGCCCACTGACTTCCCCGCTTTTTGACTGTTTTGACTATCCCATACATGATTACTTAACGGAGATTTTAAGTCAGTATGCATCCCTCATCTATACAACATCAACGTATCGGGTACTGCTTGGTACTGGATTTGGATGGTTCATTGTCTATGTGTGGAGTGTATAAAACCCTATAAGGTCAACACCTCCAAAAAGATGTAAATATTAGTATGAATAAATTTCAATATGGAAGGAAATTTTCGGAGGTTAAGAAGGAGCCGAGGTGGCTCTGAAGTGATATTTTGATAAAGTATGTATATGTGAATATCTAAAAAAACTAATTGGGTAATGATGTAAATTAAGACAATGTGGTGATGTAAATGTTATGCTATGTTTGTGGTAATAGTTCCACCATGTGGTCATTAGCTCACTCTGCGAAGTTTTTATTTAGAAATTTTTATTTAGACCTTTTACAGCTGCGATTTTCATTGCACTTGATAATAATTTTATGTGCAAGCATTGAATTTCCGATGCGTATGAGGGTAAGTACCCGAGTGTTACTTACTTTGACTCTTCAATTTATATTAAAACCCCAAGCGTCGATTGAAAATGTCACAGAATGGTATCAGAGCTATTACGACTCTGGGTAAACCCACATTATCCTAGAAAAAAGATCACATGGTATTAGAGTAGGCTTGAATCTTTATAAGAATGGAGTTGATGTGATATTGGTGAATGCTTTGAATTTTAGAAGTTTGGAGTTACTCAGGTAAAGGTAACTCATGATGAAGTGTCGTATGTTTCAGGAATGTAAAATGGCAAGAGGTCGTCCTTCTTGAAGACAAGTAAAGATGGCAATTCAGAGTCCTCATCTAGTTACTCCTCTAAGGACGGAAGAGATGCAAAACCCTCCTTTGGAAAGGGCAGACGGTGCAAAACCCTCATTTGGAAGGGGCAGTCGGTGCAAAACCTTCCTTTGGAAGGGGGTAGGCGATAGTTGAAGCCATTCGGCAAATGACAGAAATGGTAAAAACCAAATAGAACAAAGTCACTGTTACCAACATGATGAAAATAATAGTAGGATAATTTTTCTAGGTAAGGTTAAACTGAATAAATATATTGTTTATGCTTTATTTGACTCTAGAGTGACAAAATCTTTTATCTTATATGAATGTGTCCAAATGAGCTAATTAGAAGTGGAAACCTTAGTGCAACAAGTTTTGGTGGCTATACCCGATGGTAAAGTAATTGGATGTAATCGAATTGTAAGAAGTTGTCCTATAGAAGTTGTGGGTTTGCAGCTAATTGCTAACCTGATAGTATTCCATTTGATGGAGTTCGACTTAATCTTAGGCATGGATTGGTTAGCTAGGTATTATGCCAATATTGACTGTCGAAAGAAAGAGATAGTCTTTGACATGCCAATGAAGGAAAGGCTCTGCTATGGAGGGGAAGTAATTAATCCTACTTCCTTTATAGCAACTGCCAAACGGATAGAGGAATGAACGAAGGTATGCTTGGCAATGATGATGAATTCTCTAGAAGAACTTAAAGGTGTTAAGGGGATTTCAGTTGTGGAAGATTTTCCTCAAGTCTTTTTAGATGACTTACCGAGATTATCCTCTGATTAGAAAACAGAGTTTACTATTAAATTAGAATTAGCTACGGCTCCAGTTTATAAGAAACTATATAGAATGGCACTTGCAGAATAAAGGAGTTGAAAACAGAGATTGAAGAACTCTTGAAAAAAGGATTTATTCGACCAAGTTTGTCTTTGTGGGGAGCACCAGTGTTACTTGTGAAGAAGAAGGATGTGATGATGCGGATGTGTATAGATTATCGAGGTCTAAATAAAGTCACAATTAAGAATAAATACTCGTTGTCTAGAATAGATGATTTATTGAATCAGTCAAAAGAAGCATTGGTATTCTCTAAGATAGATCTTAAATCTGGGTATCATCAATTGAAGATCAGAGAACAGGCTGTACCTAAGACGACTTTTCGAACTCAATATAGGTATTTCGAGTTTTTGGTAATGTCGTTTAGGTTGACAAATGCACCATCAATATTCATGGACTTAATGAATTAAATAATTAGATCCTACCTGGATAATTTTGTGTTAGTCTTTATTGACGATATCCTGATTTATTCTTGGACTGGTGAGGAACATAAGAAGCATTTAAAGATTATATTGAAAATTTTGCAGAAGCATGAGCTTTATGCCAAACTCCATAAGTGTGAGTTTTGACTGCGAGAAGTTAAATTCCTGAGTCATGTAATTTCAAGTGAAGGAGTTTAAGTGGACCCAGCTAAAATAGAAGTAGTGATGGATTGGTAGCAACCCACAAATGTCTACGAAGTACGCAGTTTTTTGGGGTTGGCTGGATACTACTAAAGATTTGTAGAAGAATTTTCTAAACTTTCCGCACCTTTGACATCATTGACAAGGAAGAATGTTAACTATGTTTGGAACGAACAATGTGAAAGAAGTTTTCAAAAGCTCAAGAGGAGATTGATTACAGCGCCAATTTTAGCCATATCGAAACCTCATAAGCCATATGTGATATATAGTGAGGCCTCAAAAATGGGTTTGGATGTGTATTAATGTAAGAAGAAATAGTAGTTGCATACGCGCCCCGACAACATAAGGATCATGAGTAAAGTTATCCTACTCATGATTTGGAATTAGCAGCTATCGTGTTTGCCTTAAAAATTTGGAGGCACTATTTATATAGAGAAAAGTGTGAAATATTCACAGACCATAAAAGTTTTAAGTATCTATTCAATCAGAAAATTTTGAATGAGGCAAAGAAGATAGATGGAAATTATAAGTAACTTTCAGTATGAAATTAAGTACCACCCTGGAAAAGGCTAATGTGGTAGCCGATACTTTAAGCAGAAAAACTCAAGTAGAAGAGTTATCAGTACTAGTAGTGATGCGAGAATTCCACGTTAACAGGCTGCCAAAAGAAATCAAGTTGATGGTGGTTCAGGAGATTGCTCTCCTAACAGATGAAGAAATTAAAAGAAGGACAACGGAAGGATGTTAAGTTGAAAAAGGTAAGGCAGCAGTTATCGGAAGGACAAAGGTTCCCATATAATCTAATTTCGGGTAATGGAATATTATATTATAGAAAAAAAAAGGTGATTCCTAATGATTCAGAGCTAAAAGAAAAATTATTTAGAGAAGCCCATTGTACACCATATACTACTCATCCCAGAAATATTAAGATGTATCAGGACTTAAAAGAAAAGTTTTGATAAGAAGGAATTAAGAAAGATGTTGTAGCTTTTGTAGCGAAATGTCCAATGTGCCAGTTAATAAAAGCAGAACACCAAAGACCAAATGGCGAATTGCAACCTTTATCAATTCCCTAATAGAAATGAAAAAACATATATGTGGATTTTGTAGTTGGGTTACCAAGAAAATCTACCAGAAAGAATATCTGGGTGATTGTTGATCTGTTAACAAAGAGTGCCCATTTTCTGCCAATCTCAAATACAAATTCAATAGAGAATTTAGCACGAATTTATGTAAAGAAAATAATTTGTCTACATGAAATTCCTAAGACCATAGTGTCAGATCAGGATACTAGGTTCACGTCTCGATTTTGGCAAAGTTTACAAAAGAAGATGGGCACAAGTCTAAATTTTAGCAGTGCGGATCATCCTCAAATGGACGGACAGACAAAAAGAACTATTCAGACTTTTGAAAATATGTTACGAGCTTGTGTCTTAGATTTTGGTGGTAACTGAGAAAATCTGTTACCATTTATTGAATTTGCTTATAATAATAGTGTTCAAACTACTATTCAGATGAAAGAAAATGAAGCATTATGTGGAAGAAAATGCAGATCCCTCATATATTGAGATGAAGTTGGTGAAAGCAATATATTGGGACCCGAATACCTGCAAGAAGTTAGGGAGCAGGTTGAAAGGATCAAAGGTATAATGAAGACGGCACAGAGTAGACAAAAGAGCTATGCAGATAACCGTAGAAGGGTTTTAGATTTTATGGTAAGCGACTGGGTAACTTAAAAGTATCGCCTATGAAAGGAGTAGGGCGTTTTAGAAAAAAGGAAAAATTAAGTTTTCACTACATTGGACCTTATGAGATTCGGGAAAAAGTAGAGCCAGTAGCTTATCGTTTAGTTTTACATGCTGAATTATAAGGAGTTCATGATGTTTTACATGCTGAATTATAAGGAGTTCATGATGTTTTCTTTAAAGAAAAGTCTAGGAGAAGGGTCTGCGACGGTAATGGATCCAGGCCGTATCAATTTACGTCCCAATTTAACATATGAGGAGAAATGGCCTGTAAGAATTGAAGATCAAAAGGAACAAACGTTACGGAATCGTGTTATTTCATTAGTCAAAGTACTTTGGAATAATCATGTTTTCCAAGAATTTACTTAGGAACGTGAGAATATAATGAGAGCTAAATACCCTCATTTGTTTGAAAATTAATTATGTTTGACTGTAATTTGTTTCACTATGCACATATATATATGGTGTGACTTTCAAGAACTCAATGTTTATTCCTTGTATGTTGTAATTGTTGTAATTTATCATTTGGTCTTATTCAGGAAATGACATGAACTAAGAGAACCACAAGAAATATCAGTAACACCAATAAATCAACTAAAAGAAAGATCCAAAAGATTAAGAGAAAGAATACGTCAAGAGAAAGTAAGTCAGATAAAAGTTGAAAGATTAAAGAGGCTAGAAAAGAATGAGTGACATAGGATCCACATTATGGACATAGATGACAAAGGAAATCCAGTATTTAGGAAGGAGCCTGGAGAAGAAAGAACACTTGCTAGGAGTGAACTGAAAGCTTAAAAAGAATTTTTACAAAGAGAAGATAAAGGAAAAGTGGTTGCACTAGAGTTTTCTGATAATTCTGAAGATCGTAGACGTCAAAATGAAGAAGGATAATTAATAGTAGAAACAAAAGGTGAAAGGTTGCTCAAATTACAGGCGATGAGCGTTAACATGTATTATGACCCAGACCTAGATACAATCTTTTATTTTTATAGGATTCAATATCTGAAGAAGAAAGAGTGCCTACGTCGTCAGAGGAGTCGACCGCCACCAATACTAGAGGTATACAATTTTATTTTGAATTCATTAAATTAAAAAGTTATGCCTTAACGATTTCGAGAATGAAATCTTTATTTTAGAGGGGAGGGGAGGATGTAATAACCCATCATTTTAAAAAGTCTTTCTTAAGTTAAATATTTATTTTAAGATCATTTTAGCATTTTATGGGGTTTTTAGAAACATATGATGTTTAGGTATTAAAGTCCAAGTAAATATATTTAAGCTATTGGTGAAAAATTATGAATTATGGTCAATTCTTAGAATTTTGAGCAAGGTATTAGTTAGAATGTTTTAGTTTGAACTTAAAGAAAATTATTTTCAAAAGATTAAGAAGAAAATTTAGAAAATTCGAAATTGAAAGAAGGGAACACATATAGAGCTCGGATTGGTGTTCTTGGGTCACTCAAACTAGTTTCGGTAAAATAAGCTTTACTCTCTCATTTGATCTCGGATCGAGGTGATTCAAAATTTTATAAACCAAAAAGAAAAAGATTTAGAACTTTCATATTTTGAGGTTTTATAGAAACGGATTGGATCAAGAACTTATATGAGATTGAAGTGAACAGACCTAAAATGAGCAGAAATGGAAATCGAATTTGATCACTAGCACCGCCTTAGGAATATGAGCGAAATCTAATTGGTTTTTTAAGATTTTTGGCATCTTGACAGGTGTAGGGGGTATGTGACAAGTGGAGAAATTTTGTCTAGAAGGTTGATTAGCCAAAATCATGGAGGAAACCGAATAGGACTAGAAATCTGTTGGGAATCCACTTAATAAGCTAGTACCAAGAATTACCCCAACTAAGTCCTAAAATTGTCTTCTCAACTAATCTAAGTGACTTCCTAGGATGCTAGACAAGTGGCAAAATGGGGGAAGGGATTTTGAAAGAGTCAACTGACTTTTGGAGAACCCATATGGCTGAAACACTTAACTTGAGAATTATTAAAGATTTTCTTGCATGATACTTCCATGTGTTGGAATTACTTGAATCATTGATCATCTTACGTTTCTAGATGGTACAAATCTAACCCTTAGATGAAGATTATAGCAACTAAGCCTAAATCTAGATATGATGAATAGAACTAAAAGGGAGGAGGGTTATGTGTGCATGGCAATTTGGAGGTAACCGGCTATTCCAAGTTTTTGCACCCATTTTGGCTTTGTGTGTGTCGTCCCTTGTAGGTATATATATATATATATATATAGGGGTTTTTGATCTCTATTTCTTTAGTGTGGCTATGAGCTTTCAAAGGAGAAGTGGAGCTCTCTCATATATATAAATGATCTATTTCAAATATAAATATAAATGATCTATTTCAAATTATAAAAAATAGAAATAAACAAATTCTACCAACTTATTGACCAATAATTCTGAATTAGATTATTAATGAACAAAAGAAAAGAAAAAGGAAACTAACTAAAAATGTTGAATGTTATGGACAATGATCACACCTTCCATTTTAAAATTTCTTTATTTCTTTCCTCTTAAATATTGCTTTTTCCTAGGAGTTTTCAAATTAGAAAAAGTAGATATACATTGTAAATGACGTATTTCATATTACCGTAATTGACCACAAGGTTAACTTATAATGAATTGAGAGGTGCAATAGATGTCTTAAGGATACTCCAATGCCTGAGTCAATAAGATACATGAACTCGCATGTATGTAATAATGAGATAGATCGACTATTATCTCTTAAGGGTTATTTAAAGAGAATGACTGCTTCGTGATCACCACCATCAGTTATCATTTCATATTTGTACTTTTCGTGATCCCTAGACGTTGGGGAAGGTAATCCATATCATTCAGGATGTATCTCTCTTGAGATAACTTCTATTTGAAATGATTATTCTAATCTAGATAATAGTTGGAACTACCAATATTTATCTCTATCTGTTTGAATTGGAATCAATCTACCATAGAAGATGTGGGCTTTCAAGCCTTGGCCGCAAGGCCCAAAACATCAAGCCCTTTGAGAGTTAAACTTGTTTGTTATGGGCTAGGCCATCTCTAGGCACAAATATCCCTTTCACACATAATCATAAACTAGATTTAAAAAAAGGCGAGTAATCAACAAGACACTATTGTGTTTATGATAATGTTAGCACTAGTTTATTTGTCATATTTTGATAGTACTATATATGGACGTGGACTGCGTATACGTAAATTCCGTGTAATTACTTTGGAAACGACTTGAGTATGATGTTAAAAAAATTAATCTTTTATAAAAAATTTATATTTACTCATCCTTTCAACACTACAAGAAGTACAGTCTATTGCAGGGATTTGTAAATTGCTGCATTAAGCCCTTTTTTGCAGTGAATATGTTGTTGCAATGCTAGAATTCACATTGGTATTTCTTGCAGGGGTGCCAAACACCGATCAAATCCCTAATTTATTCCCCCCAACCCCCTTCTCCCTTTTGATGTTGTTGGAAGCCATTTTCATGTACCTTCAAAATCCACACATCCTAACTTTGCGCATAACTTGATCTCTTGATAATTTATACTTCATTGTGGTATTTCACCAAAACTAAAGAAAACTTTGCCTAATGTTTGTAAGGAATAAAGTAGTTATGTGATGAATGGATTCCAGAATCCCTCATTCCTCCCTCCTCTTATAGAAGAGATGCAGTGGGAACTTCTAGTATTAGAAAGGAGAAATAGTTGTAATATCCATGTAGAGGATTTCATTAAATTCCTGTCAAAATAATGCTTTTGCCTATGTTTTTTTGTGTCCTTATTTTTATTTTGTGATGAAAAAAAAATCTTTGATTTGTTTGTTTCATTCTTGTTTTCTTCTTTAAAGTAAGTTTCTTCTCTAATATTGATGATTCTTTTTTTTTTTTCGCTTTTTTTTTCTATGTTACCCTAGCTCTTCTTTGTGTACATGGAGATTGTTAGTGTTAGTGTTTTCCTAATCAATTCATATTTATAATTTTTGTCTCGTGTATATCATAAATATAAGATTGTACCATATTGACATTTTCTTTGTCTATCATGTTGTTATGTACAACAAAATGTAGATTTCATTTTAAATCGGATAGCAATTCCATGATCAAATATCCCTTAACTAGATTTTTTTTTTAATTTTTAACTTTTTCATCTAAGCATTACTTAATCATGATCTAAACACAAAAAAGTAATTTAATCTTTTCTAATTTAAAAATAAAAATAATATTAAAAAAATATATTCAAATAATTTTTTAACTTTATAATAATTTTAAAAAAATTCTATTTGCAATCTTGAGTTGAGGATTGCATGTGTGTAGTCCCATTAATATATAATTAAAAAGAAAAACAATCATTTAAAAAAATGTTATTATAATATATATTTTTTAAACATAACTATATAAGCTTATTTGAATAGTTCTAACTTAAAGACTATACCTAGAATAACTCATATTTTATTTAACATATTGTCTATTATTACTCAAAATCCAACCAAACACTTTCGCTAATTCCACTTCCTTTCCAAATATTTTAAAAAGATAAATACTTTCAAACTCAGTATATCATTTTTATTTTAATCATTAAATTTTTTTTTGAAAATTTTAAATAAAAAATAAAAACTAAAATTTAAAAAAATAATAAATTATATTATAATAATATTTTAACTTTATAATATTGTAAAATCTAATAAATAATTAATTCATATTATTTTAATATTATTTTATTTCACAAAATTATCATATATTCTCATTTTCTAAACATCCCATCTTTGTTGTAGTACGTTAATGGCTCGTAATGAACTTTAAAATTAACTCTATACTTTCACCACCTTATTGAGTATGCCGATGTAGATCATAGAAATCATGTTTTATTGCACACTTTCTCCTGGCCTCTACCGTGTTTTTCGACATGTTTTTTTTTTTTTAAATTTATTTATTGCTATAGTTTTAGATTAAAAAAAATACTTTATGGAGGGAAAAGGGAACAATAGTCAGTACGGAATTGACCAAATTGACGATTTAAGCCCTTCCTTTCCTCCAGTTATTGAATCATAGTACAACCAGAAAAGAAAAAAAAGAGAAGAAAGGAAAAGAAAAGAAAAGAAAGCAGAGTTAAAAAGGACAAGCTCAAGCTCCTAAACCTTGAAAATCCCCAAACACCATTCGTCTCTCTGAAACAAAAACCCTCTCTTTCGTTCTCTCTCCAAACACCCCAAAATCGCAGAGGCCATGCGGCATGCCCGACTCACGGTAGCTTCGCTTGGACATGTATTATACGGCCTCATTGTGATATAGGATTTCGCAGTGTCTGCTAATTGGTAAGCTCCGTTAACCTTGTACGGTTTTGATCCGATTCGTTACGCACAATTTTTTCCCCAATTTTTGTTGATTTCTCCCTCTTAGTTTCAGGGTCTGATTAGCTCTTCGTAGAAGCATATTAAGGTTTATCTTTTGAGTTCTTGACTTGAATCAATGGAGGCTGTGTTTATCTGTATGGTTTAAATGGTACCGAGTGAAGCTATTTAAAACGGAAACGAATTGCTTGGGTTTAGGGTTTTGTGAGAGATGAGGGAGGGATTGAGATCTGGGAAACTATCGCTGAATCCGAGGAGAGATGGGAAAGATAAAGTTTCTCCGAGCAAAATTGTTCAAAATGGAATGAAGGTGTCGGGTTCTGATTTGAGCTGTGAGGGAAACCTGCATTTGATCTCGAGCAGGGTGGAGACTGAGAAACAGTCTTTGACACTGGAAATTGAGAAAAATGAGGAATATGTAGAAGATGGGGAAGATGTTGCGATAGTTGAGAATGAGAGGAAAAGGAGTCTTAATGGTGGTGAAGAGAGTGAACATGGTGGTGTCGTGAAGAAAATGGTGAAGGTAGAAAAGGTTATGGATGATGAAGTACCAACTGGTGGTCGGGTTTTGAGGTCGAGGCTTTTGGTGAAAAGTGGGACTGATGAAGGAGATGGTAAGGGGGAGAGTGAAAGCAGTTTTATTGGGAAAGGTATGGGGAATGATATTTGTGAGAATAAAATGGTTAAGGTAGAAAAGGAAGAGAATGATCAACAGGTTGGTGGGATGATGAAGCTTAAAAAGAAGCGTGGGCGGCCCCCCAAGGTGCGAAAAGAAGAGACTGACTTACAGGCTGGTGGGCTGGAGATGAATCTGAAACGTAAACGTGGAAGACCTTTGGGGAGCAAGGTAAAAAAAGAAGAGATTGATGTGCTGAAGATGAATTTAAAACGTAAACGTGGCAGACCTTTGGGGAGACCCCCTAAAGCTGGGAAGGAGGTTGATCTTTTGGTTGGTAGATCGAAGAAGTTGAAACGTGGGCGTGGGAGACCCCCAAAGTGGAAGGATAGTAATGGGGTTTTGAAGGATGCGCTTGATAAGGAAGGAAAGTTGGGTGGATCAAGGAAAGGTGAGGAGGATTTAAAGCTGAGAAATAGTGTAAATTGGAATGCATCAACTACTAGTTTATATGCAGATAAGAGATGTAATGGAAAAGAATCGAATATGAAGAGGTTTTCACCAGCAGAGAAGAATACATGTGGGAAAGATTTTGAAATTGAGGACAAGGCTTCAATAAGGCTGAAATCAAAGATTGTGCAGGTATCAAGTGTTAATAAAGAGAACAAAGGAGAGAAAGCTAAGAAGGAGGATGAAGAAGTGGAACCTGGTAGATTTGCAGCAAAGCAGTTGGTAAGAGAGAAAATAACAGAATTGCTTTTCAGTGCAGGCTGGACGGTTCAGTATAGGCCTAGGTTTAACAGATCTTACAATGATGCGGTGTATGTTAGTCCAGATGGAAAGACCCACTGGTCAGTCACCTTGGCTTATAGAGTGCTGAAACAGCGTTATGAAGCTGGTGATGGTGAATCTAAGACATATAAGGCTGGTTTTGTATTTACTCCGATATCAGATGAAGAATTTAGCATACTAAAAAGGGTAGTTTCTGAGAAAAGGGCAGGTAAAAGAAAAAGGCAGAAGCATGAGTATGGAGATAAGATTGGGGCTATTGAAAAGAAAAAGCACAAGGCTGGAGCAAATCTGGGGATTAAGTCAGTGAAGAGAAGAATGAAAGGGAAGTTGCTTCAAGAGCAGGACGATTCAGCTGGTACCTCACAAGAGGTAATGCCTATATCAGTTAGGGATCACAAGGTGCGGAAGACACAAAGTAAAAAGCGATGTGCATTGCTGGTTCGCAACAACGAGGAGGGAGTGGATTTGAATGTTGATGGCTATATTCCATATGATGGGAAACGAACTGTATTTTCCTGGATGATTGATTTGGGGACTGTACCACTTAATGGGAAGGTGCAGTACATGAATCAGAGAAGGACACGCGTAAGGCTTGGGGGTAGGATTACTAGAGATGGCATTCATTGTGACTGTTGTAATGAAGTAATTCCAATTGTGAAATTTGAAGCTCATGCAGGAAGCAATCTCTGTCAGCCGTTTCAAAATATATTTGTTGAGACCGGAACTTCCCTGCTGCAATGCCTGCTAGACTCATGGAATAAGCAGGAGAAATCAGAATGTAAAGGGTTCCATTTTGTAGATGTTGATGGTGAAGATCCAAATGATGACACATGTGGCATCTGTGGAGATGGTGGCGACTTGATCTGCTGTGACACATGCCCTTCAACATTCCATCAAAGCTGCTTAGATATTGAAGTATGTGTCCATTGTTACATGTTTATATGTATCATTCTAATTACATGCCTGCATAATTAGTTTTAGTGTCAAATTTTGTTCTCTTACGGGTTGTTTGGGAATAAAGATGGTTTCATCTCATTTCATTTCCTCCCCAAACATCACTCAAACGCAACACTTTCAATTTAAAGTCTTCAACTTTTTCATCTAATCATTACCTAATCATTACAACTTTCCCTAACTTCCAAACAACACAAAAAACAATTCAGCTTTTTTCAATTTTCTATAGCAAAAATAATATTAAAAATTTATATTTTAACAATATTTCAA
This sequence comes from Platycarya strobilacea, assembly GCA_036898215.1. NCBI lineage: Eukaryota > Viridiplantae > Streptophyta > Magnoliopsida > Fagales > Juglandaceae > Platycarya > Platycarya strobilacea. The sequence continues at coordinate 25,171,681 of CM072555.1, read as the reverse complement.
CTTTATAATAATTTTATTCAACTCTTTCTCTCTCATTTCTTAAAACCCAATGAAACATCTTAACTCAAACCATTTCTCTACTATTTACAAACAATTTCACTACTATTAACAAAATTCTCATCTCCTCTCATTCCCCAAGCATCCCCTTAGTTTTAGGTTTTCCCATGGCAAGTGTAGTGGGTTAAAGAATTACACATTTCTGATAATCCTGTATAAAGACCTCAAGTTTTTGCCAAATCTGTGCTAATGTTTTTTGGTTTTTCTTCCTTCTGTCTTCTTTCTGTTTTTAGATGGGAGGGTTGGGTGGGCACCTACACTTTTAACTTCATTCATGGTCTGACATAAATGATGGGGCTTGATGTATGCCTGCTTGGCTCTTGTTTAGGTTTATACATTGGAGCCAATATATAGGTTTATGTTGCCTTGTTTTGCTATTACCAAAGAGGGATTAAATGATTGCTGCAGTCAATAAAATCTAAATATAGGCTAAAGCTTATGTTGAATTGCTCCCTTAAAGTTAGTTCACCATAACATATTATTCATGAAAAATAGACATAATTGGAGAGTTAGATCAAATTTGAATACAATTTGAATACAATTTGAATACATCTTTAGTGCTTTTACATACAAAATGTTTGCAAGCAGATGAGACATCAATTCTATTTCTCTTGCAGAAGTTTCCTTTTGGCGATTGGCACTGTGTATATTGTTCATGCAAAATTTGTGGGATGGTTGATGGGAACGCATATCAGAGCCATGATGATGATGTTGCTGCTGTATCTGCATTGCTTACTTGCCACTTGTGTGAGGAAAAATGTATTGCCTATATTTATCCATCTTGATCCTGTGTAGATTCTAATGCTTAGTGAAGGCACATAAATAATGGGTAGCTTTGGCTGAAACATTAATAACTTTTGTCTGTTGCAGTCCATCAATCCTGCATTCAGGAGAAAGATGCTGTAAATATTGATTCTAATGGCCTGTCCTTTTGTGGGAACAAATGCCAAGAGGTGATTTTTCTTCATGAGAAATGCTCAGAGTACTCATCAATAAGAGAAATGCGAGTTATTGCTTAACTAACGTATTGCTGTCATTTCATAGCTTGGAAATTGTAATATTACCTAGGATTTTCTCTGCATTTACATTTGAGCTTGCTGTTTTGATGCTCTGCAGTAGTGGCTGGAATTTTAACAGTTTATTGTTTACTGCTTGATTGTACTGGAGGGTTCATATTAACCATTTCAATGAGCTTACCTGATTGTAGGATGCATTTAAATACTGGTTCAGAGATGTTGCCTTTTTCAGAGTTCTAAACTTATTTATTTTTTTTGGTAAGTAAACAATTTTATTGATAGAATAGGTAAAGCCCAAGTACACAAGATGGTATACAAGAGACAAGACCTATCTAGGTCGTGGGTGGATTATATGATACAAGAAAATCATGAAGGTGAAGGCCGTTGAAATCTATAGCTATACCCCAAAACAATAAGGTACGGAAAAACAAAGAATGAAGCTCCTTCAGTGTCCGTTCCTTATCTTCGAAGATTTGATCATTGCTCTCTTACCATATGCACCATATAATGCAAATAGGAACCATCTTCTATATTGATTTGATGAGTGTAGTACCTCCAAGAGATGTCCAACTAGCCAATAACTCGACCACTGTGGCAGGCATTACCCAATACAAATCAACTCAGTTGAAAACTTGGTCCCACAAGTGTCTAGCTATCTCACAGTGTAGCAAGTGGTGATCCACAGATTCTCCAGAATTCTTGCACATGCAACACCGATGATGATTTTGTGCTTTCTCAAGTTATCAGTGGTCAGAATCTTGCTCAAAGCAGCTGTCCAAGTGAAGAAAAGAACTTTGAGGGGAGCCTTATTCCTCCAAATTTTTCTTAAAGGAAAGTGGGTATATTCAGTGAAAGTGTTGGGCCTTTATAGAAAGAACGAATAGAAAAAACACCTTTACTCGCTAGTGTCCACCATAGCTTATTGTCTCACATTTTATTCCATTTCATGGAATAGATAAGGCTAAAAAAAGCTACAAAGCTGTCCACTTCCCAATCTTGGGTAGCTCTATTGAAGGTTACATTCCATTGGACTTAGTCGCCTGAGTGAATCATGAGGTCTGCCACAAAAGTTTATTGATCACAAGCTAACTAGAAAACAGAAGGAAATGTGTATTTTAGAGCTTCCCCCTCACATCAAATGTCCTTCCAAAATTTTATCTTCAATCCCTCACCTAGCACAAGTTTGGTATGGCGAGTAAAAACTCCCCAACCTTGTCTAATGTGTTTCTACAACCCCATTCCATGCGCCCCATTCGCCTCTCTAGTACTCCAGCGCCCCCCCATCCCCCCAAAAACACACACACACACACACACACACACACACACCCACAGGACTCCATGTTTACACTCTACTACCAATTTCCGTAGAGCGTCCGATTCCAAATTATACCTCCATAGCTATTTACCAAGTAGGGCCCGATTGAAAGTTCTTATTTTTTTTAAACCCACACCACTTGAAGACAATGGCTTGCACACCTGATCCCACTTGATTAGATGAAATTTGAATTCATCCCCCATCCCATTCTATAAAAAGTTGCGGTAGAGTTTCTCGATTCTTTTTGCCACAGCTACAGGGATGAGAAATAAAGACAAAAGTAAGTAGGAAGGTTGGAAATGGTACTTTTGATCAAAGTCACCCGGCCTCCTTTAGATAAATACCCGATTAAGTTCCTTAGTTTGCCTTGAATTATTTTTTTGATTTTTGTTGTACCTTGACTCCATGGCAATTAGTAAAGCTATAAATTGTTCTTCATACCCAACACACCTAATCCCTACCAATTGGTGAATCTCTTTAGCCATTTGTAAAATCCAATCATATTGGTTTGGAAAGAAATAATTAAGGGGATCCGGGTTTTGGAATTCTTCATCAATCGAGATATCCTCCAGCCCCTTTAAAGAATCAGGAAAGTCCTCCATCGAGTGCATAAAATCATCTGAATCCGAGAGCTGTTGAGAAGACTTTGTAGATAGCTCATCGTCAGGTTGCCTAGGTGGGTTTAACGAGAGGGAGTCACCACCACCTCCCTCCGGCGGCCTAGATTGAACCTCCCCTAGAGGAGAGGTGTCGGCAGCCGTTGTCACCGGAGACCCACGCATACTGAGAGCAACTAGAGACTTTTCTGGCCCTACTGATGCCGCTGGTGGGACATCAGAGGGTGCCACTGTGTTTGTTGGCGCCGTCTGTGCCACTATCGACATCTCCACCCTGGGTGGTTGCGTATTCGGCACGAAGTTGATACCTTGGAGGAAATCAACGAAAGACGTATCGGGACCTCCTGGGTTTTGGGTTAGGTTGGATCCGGTTCCAAGCTCGCAGGATGAGGTCGGAACATAAAATTATCAGTGACACATTTGAATAAACAAGCCACGTGTACCTACCTCAGGGTGCTGCATGTGTCGTAATGGAGGGGAGTCGGTTAACTATCTCCTTTTACATTGCAAGATAGCTAGTTTGGAATGAGGTTTTTAGAAGACTGGAGTTAGCTTGGGTTATGCCAGAGACAGTCGTGGCAACGATGGCTTGCTAGACCTCCATAAGGGGTGAACGACAAATCATAGCTATATAGAAGATGATCCTATCTGCATCATGTGGTACCTTTGGATGGAGTGCAACGGGCGAACTTTCAAAAATAAAGAGAGATCCAACGAGGAGTTGATAACTTTATTTCATAGAAACCTTTATATTTGGTCTATTGCCGTTGATTTTAATGGCAGGGATCTGCATGATTTCCTTACATCCAATGTGCCTATTTGAAAGGTCATGGTGTTTCTTGTAATTGGCTTTTGCTTTTGTTTAATGAAATTTTTATTTATCAAAAAATAAATACAATCTCTTCAACCTGCCTATCTTTTTTTAATCTTCTTAATGACTGTATCCCATATAAGGCCCTAGAAGCTACACCCAAAGGTAATCCTAAATACTTCACTGGGAGGGAAGCAACCTTACAACCAAAGAGTGGTAGCCAAATGTTGAGGACTGATGACATTCCCAACTGGCACTAGCTTGGATTTATCAAAGTTAACTCGCAAGCTTAAAGCAGCCTCGAAGCATAAAAGGAGGGCCTTCAGCACCCCGAGTTGGTTATGATCCGCCTCACAAAAAATTAGAGTGTCATCTGCAAATAATAAATGAGAGATAAAGATGTTGCCTCTAATGGGGTCGCCAATAGAAAAACCCACCATATACTCATTTCGGACCACGGTTGACAATAACAAAGAGAAGTGGAGATAAATGATCTTCTGTCCTTAGATCACGAGAGCTATTGAAAAATCCGGCTGAGTTGCCATTAATCAAAATTGAGAATTTTGCTGTTGAGATGCACCATCTAATCCACTTGCACCATCTCTCCCCAAATTCACATCTCTCCTATAAATAAATAAGGAAATTCTAGTTTACATGGTCGTATGCTTTTTCCATCTCTAGCTTGCAAATGATCATTGTTACCCTTGCCTTTAATCTGCTATCCAGTCATTCATTGGCTATAAGGACGGAATCCAATATTTGACGACCCTTGATGAAGGCATTTTGCGGCTTTGAGATGATTCTATCCAAAGCCTCCTCAAGCCGATTTGTAAGCACTTTGAAAATAATTTTGTAAACACCATTACTAAGGCTAATAGGTCTAAAGTCTTGTACCTCAGAAGCATCATTTTTCTTTGGTATCAATGCGATGAAAGTAGTATTAAGACTTTTCTCAAACTTGCTTGCCAAGAACAATTCATCAAATACCTTCATAAGATCCTTTTTCACAATTTCACAACAAGCTTGAAATAATCCCATCGAAAAACCATTTGGTCTTGGTGCTTTATCCTTGGCCATTTTCCTTATGACCTCAAACACTTCTACCTCCTCAAAAGGTCTCTCTAATCGAGAAGCGGACTGTTGTTCGAAGGGATAAAAAACAAGACCATTAGGCTTTGCCCTCTATCTCTCTGGTTCTGTAAACATTTGTTCGAAGAAGTCCACCGCATATTCTCTTATAACTGGAGCCTTTGCACACTCTACTCCTGTGAGAGTTAGCCATCCTGTGAAAGAATTTTGTGCAGCGATTTCCTTTCTTTAGCCATAAAGCTATAGACTTTTGGCGCCAGGATATCACCTCTAGAGAAATAACTCTCTAGACTGCTTTACGATCAACTTCGTCTTGAGAAAAGGCTCTAGACTCAACTATCCTCTTAAAACTTTGAAGCTCATCCACCAAACTTTTCTTGTGCTCCTCGATGTCTCCAAAGGTTTGAAAGTTCCAAAGCTTTAAGTCATTCTTTAGAGCTTCTAATTTTCCTTCTAAACTTATGAAACCCTCTTGTATGATTTGTGCATAGCATAAAAAAAAAAGGTTAATAAGAATGACATGTAAATTTGAAGACTTCTTTAGGTCTTATTATTAATTATAGGAAATATGGTTATATTTAACTCGTATGATTGAGATTAACAAAAATCACTTTAGTGCTCGATTTCTAGCATATTAGTCGACTTTTTAAATGGTCTATATTATCTTATTCTTCAAACCTCTACCTATCAAAAATATTTATATTAAGTTCACCTGTGTGATGCTACATATAAAAAATAAGTTTTTCTGCTTGATGTTTTGATTTAAAAGAAAGCCTTTTTCAAGTAAGTTTCTGTGGAAAATGTGCTTTTCACCCCTCAAGTAGTAGGCATTTATGCTTTGCTACCTGAACTATCAACACTGATGCATTGCACTCAAAACTCTAAAAGCTGTAATGTGCACTGGTCACGAAGCTAAAAACAAACAAGCTCAGCATGGTGGTACAGTGTTTTTTTTTTAATTAATTTTTTTTTTATAGTTAGCTCAGCATGGTGTTACTATTTTGACCTGGAAATCAGTTTTCCTCCTCAAATTGTCAATTTATGTAGAATTTTGAATATTCAGGAAATTATTTCATTTTCATTTTTAGAAGTGATTTTGATTCCAATTTTGGCCAGATTTGTGGTAGGATTCTTATTTAGTTACATCTTTAATTTTCATGTAATAATGGGAAATTTTCCGGTCTCTTTTCGATCTCAATCCAATAGTTTCTGTTGATTAACTAGCTGCTAGAATAATCTTAATTCTGTTCGATGTCAATTATCTATTAAGCTTTGACAGTCAAGATTGTGTAACATAATTTTATTTTCATTTAATTTTCATTCATCTTAATGGTTTTAATTAAACTAGGTGCTATGCGTCATTTTTTAGTAATTGGAGGGGGCAATTTGTCAATGTTGGTAGTTTGAAGTTCAAGGTGTAAATACCTAGTTATTAGTTGGAGGGTGGAAAGTGAGAAATTGATGTGTCAAGTAGATGATTAAGTCAGTTGGGTTTGTAGGAAAGGCAACAATATCGAATCTGGTAATTAAAGATCTGGGTTAATCTTGGGAATTAACATGAAGGTGAAAATGATGAAAATATTTTTGTATTTACATTTTCAAAATTTTATTTCTTTAAATGTTTTCCTTTAATTATTGTAATGGGAGAAGTTAGTTGTAACTGGAGAAGTTATTGTGTTCAACAATCTATAAATCAGTTAGGGAAACATTTATTTAGGCATCCATCCAGCATTGCAAGTTATCTTAGTAGAACTTTCATGGCTTGGGTGATGCCTTTGAGGGTGGTCGATCTATTAGCTAGCTGGAACGGTCTTCACGGTTGTTCTCAGTGGCTGCGGTTTGGACAATGATTCCTTTTTGCCTTATGTGGTGTATTTGGATGGAAATGAATGATTGGTGTTTTGAAGATAAGGGGCATACAATGGAGGAACTTCGAGACCTTTATGTGCAAACCTTATTGCTTTGGGTTTCTGCCACAGTCCTCAATGGAACTAATGTTACTAAAAAAAGTGTTGCAAGTTAGAATGAAACTTGATATGGAATTTATTGAAAATGTTAGGTTTCATTTATCTTTCTCACAATTTTCTTTCTATAAGGCCATGGGTAAATAATAAGGATTGAATGGTGTGACACTTATTTGGTGATGAAGTCACCCTCCTAATAACAAATTTTCCAGTTTTAGAGAAGGAAACTGTGAAGTACAAAAAATTGGGTTTTGGAATTTTATTTGCAATTATTATCAGGTGAATATGATCAAAAGAATGATGCACTTGGTTTGGTAATTGGGACACTATGTTTCAAACAGGAATGCAATAAATTTGAAAGGCACGTATTGTATGTGCTGCATTTTTCTTTATAGTTTCAGGGAGTTAGGTTAGTCTAGGCATCTAGCTGAAATCTGCTATTTTCTGGGATTTCTGGTGTATGTTGGAATGTTTGGTTTTGGAATATATTGAAAAACAGGATCCAAGATTTCATCTAAGCTTTGCTTTGTTGATATTTTTTTTTTCTTGGTTAGTTAGTGGCTTTCATTTTTTTTAATTAATGTTTCCCCATGTTTCCCTTTAAGATCTCAAAGGAACTTCTTTAGGAAATTTTTAGCCCCTTGCAATTTGTAAGGGTTGTTGGTTTTTCTAAGGGATAGATGAGTCTGCCAATTTGGCTATGGATATATTCATGGCTGTCTGATTAGAAAAAGGCTCAGATATTGGCACCAGTGGCTAGTTTATATTTGTTTGTCACCTCTAAATCCTATGATGTTTCTATGCAATTTGATTTTGCTGCGCACTGAAATTTTATAATTTTCTTTTCTTTCAGTTATTTGAGAGACTACATATGCTTCATGGGGTCAAACACGAGTTGGAAGTAGGATTTTCATGGACTCTTATCCGCCGATCAGATATTTCTCCTACTGAACTTCCATCAGAGGTTGAATGGAATTCTAAGCTAGCTGTTGCCTTTTCCATAATGGATGAGTGCTTTTTACCTGTTATTGATCACAGAAGTGGAGTCAATCTGATCCATAATATTGTCTATAATTGTGGGTAAGTACACTTGAACTCTACATGCACTATGTTCTAAACCACTTTTACAGGATGCCAGATTAAGCTTTGGTTTTATTTTTTCATTTCTTTTTCTTATGGGGTTCTTTTTGTTAATTAAATCACTTCTGCTCTGTTCTTCTGCATAAACTTTGGAGCAATCACTTCAAACTGATGGTAATATTTATTCTTTTGATTAGGGGTTTTCTTGCATACTTCCTATGTACTATGGTTGCACCCCTCTGAGCCTTTTTAATGAGATAATATTAGTTACCAGAAAAAAAAACTGATTTTAGATTAACTATGCCTTCAAGACTTCGATGTTTGCTAATTTGCAAAATAATTGAACAATACTAGCCAAATGCGGTTGTCTAGATGGTAAGGGCACTCAGGCCATTGCCTAAGTCCTCATAATAAATCAAGGCCCTAAATTAGAGCATTAAAAGATCCTTAAGAAGTTAAGCCCCCTAACAAATAGTATTAAAAGTCTTTAAGAAATAGAAACTCTAAAATTATACCGTGAAAAGGTTTAACCATAAGTAAAGTTTCTAACTATAAGCCCCCTATGAAATAAAAACCCTTAAATAGTGATATTAAAGCTCTTTCCAAACAATAGTTTCAAAACATCCGTACAAATTAATAGCCCCTGAATAAATGCAAAGCTCTAATGGCTTCTAAGTACCATATTAAATCATATAATTTGTAGATAAAATAAATTGATAAATATCAATGACAAGCCACCAGTAATTGAGTATTTTAGTTATATAATAGATTGAGCTATTTCTTGTTAAGATTGATCATGATGATTTGCAAACAAATGTTGTAGTAATCCTAAGAGTATATTCTGATATTGATAGCTTATGTTTTTTCTCATAAGTTAAAGGTTAAATTATTTTTTTGATTAGTAAATCAAATTTTTATTGAAAATAGGAAATGCTAAGTACATGGGACATGTACAAGAGCCACACCTAGGCATGGCTGTCTAAACTACAAGAAAATCATGTACATTCATGTCATTAAAGTCTATTACAATCAACCAATGGAATACAGTGGAGGAAAAAAATTCTAACCTCCTCCATTGTCTGTTCATGATCCTCAAAACTCTGACTGTTCCTCTCCATCCAGATGCACCCCCATAGGCAGGTCGGTATCATCTTCCACATAGCTACAATTTCATAGTTAGCCTAGATGCCTTGCCAGCTGGCCAAAAAGTCTGGCATTACCCAAAAGAGTCCCACTCTCACAAAGATCTCGTTCCATAAGATCTTGGCTACATCACAATGCAATAATAAGTGATCCACAGATTCACCACTTTTCTTATACACGTAACACCATTCCAATATAGTTGGCGTTTTTGTAGATTATCTAAGGTGAATATCTTTCATAACGAAGTTGTCCACACAAAAAAAGCTTTTCTTTTTTTTTTTTTTGGGGGGGGGGGGGTGGGTTAGTAAAAAGGATACATTCATTCATTGGCCTTGGTGTTTTGCCCAATTTCAAATGGATTCCTAGGATATATTTTTCAAAAAGGAAAAGAAATATCTCTTTGATACAACCCGAATTTCAAATTGTTGATTTGGCATTCGTTTGCCATGTCAAACCAATCACATGATGGCTTGTGGTAGAAAAACAAGTGCAGTGAGTCTTTGAAAACATACAAAAAAAAAACCTAGGCAGCTTGTCATGCCATTTACGTCAATTGTCTTATAGCGGCTGTGAAGATGGTGCCATAAAGATCAGGTGTATATGGGTTGAGAGGAATGGACGTTTCAAAAATAGAGAACGTTCGTTGGGGGGATTAGAGATTTATCTTTCTATTCTTTATTACTTTTGGGCTAAGGCTACTGTACTGGAGGGGGTTAACTTTAATGATTTAATCTGCTTTTTCTAGCTACTAGACTGTATTTAGGATTTATCTCTTGTATACATGTGTACTTGGGGCAATGCCTAATTATGAGGATCAATAAGTTTTCTTACATATATAAAAAACTTGTCATGCTTTAGATTCTTTAGAAGTAAACAAATTAACATAAAGAATAAAATAAAATAAATTAAAAACATAGGTAATATTAAGGAACAGTTAAGGAAACTGAACTTGCCAGCCACAGAGGTGGAGCCACCATTGTGTGTGCTTCACTGGGCTGGGGGCAACCACAAATATGGTCCTGGAGAGCGGGCATCCATAGGTGGTCAGGCAGCCCTTGTGACTCGTTACCTCTGTTGACAATGATTTTTATTGTTCAAAACTTGGACTCTGCATTTTTACCCTTGTCATCATGTGATTGGTTCTGATGTGTCAAATGAGTAATTTGCCAATATTATCCATCATAAATTAACAGATATGTGGCATAGGGATTAACTTGAAATTCGGTATTTATAACAATGATCCTTTTTTGAGAAATTTACATTAGGGACCCATTTGATATACTCTAAATAAATGTATTAAAACAATTAATGAAGACTCTTTTTAGGTAACAAAGACAGATTCTGAATAGAAACACAGAATTATATAGAAAAAGTAGATCCTTTTTCAAATGCTTGTTTTTTACAGAAATATTATTAACAATTCTCATAACTAGTTTATGCTGAAAGTAGTTTCCAAAACTAAAAATTAATGAGCTACTAAAATAGTCAATCATATATGATTTTCTATCAATATTTTGTTACATTATCAAAAAACAATCGATAAAAAATCATGTGCAACTGACTGTTATAAATAAAATTAGATGGTGGAATTAGTTTTCTATTTAAAATGTGATATTAGCAAGGTAGTATATAAAAGAATTTAATTAATGATTTTTCACCTGAAGAAGGCAAGAAGATGACTTAAAAAATAAATTTCTGTGTTATTGTATTTGTATGTACCTTTGTTATGTTACAATATAAAATTAAGGAGTCTTTGTATAAGCTTTTCATCCATGGCCCCAATTTATGTATTGCCGCACCCCATCCCTGCCCATACCCCTGACCATCTGCACCTGCTGGCCTGGCGGGTGGATTGGCACCTACACTGCCGGTCACCCTGTCCAACCACAGAAAGACACAACAAATTGCAAATCCATCAACAATCTGACAAACAGTCGCACAAATCAAAGATCCATAACCATCAAATAAACAGTCGCATCAAACCTTGGAAGAGGAAGAAGAAGAAGAAGTGAGTGGGGGAGGGGGAGGGGGAGGGGCTGGTTATGGGGGATGCTTTTGTGGGCATATGATTTTGATGGACAACGCTCACTTGTAAATAGAGGATAGATTCTTGTATGTGCCATAATTGAATACCAATGAAATGGGCTGAATTTCAGTTGGATGTACCTGTGAAATTCACATAAGAATAGATAGTCCTCTTAAGAATTAACCCTGTATTTTTCAAAACTTAATTTTATTAAAAATAAAAAATAAATAACTTCATGGGTGGCTGGCCACCATTTTTCAAGGTTTAAACAAAATAGATTTGGTGGGTGTTTTTGGGAAAAAGTATTTGGGCTGGTTTATTTTGGAATTTGGATCTATTTCCAATCAAGATGTCTGTGTTCCCACCAATCAAAAGAATAAGAATGCCTGTTCCATGTACCATATGTACCCTTAGAGTCTAACAGTCATGCAATTGCAATTTTGCAGTTTAGAAATGCGAAAGATGATTGGATTTATTTCCTTCAATGGCGTGCTAGTTGTCACATCCTTAAATTCTTTTTGTGTCCTATTTGCAGCATTTTTCTATATGGATGTGCTACTTGTGGTTTCCTTGTATATATATATATATATATATATATTTGCTCAAAATAGTCGTAACTTGCTCTGTGGTCCACATGTATTATCTTTGTTTTGTCAATCTTATGCATAATGCTTCTTTCTCTGTTTGTAGTTTATCAAGTTTTTAATTTCCTTTCTCAGGTCAAATTTTACTCGTCTGAATTATAGTGGTTTTTTCACTGTAATACTTGAGAGGGGTGATGAGATCATCTCTGCAGCATCCATCAGGTATATATTACCCTGAATTGATATCCATAATCCATTTTGTTGTCACCACTTATAATGCTTTATAGTTTTGTTACTTCACAGAGATTATTGAACACAACATATTTTGGAAGAGTGGAACTGATTGTGGATCTTTGTTGATCCTCAAAACAACTGTGTACTCAGGAAAAATGAACAACTCTTCACTTTTTTGGTGGACTTAATCTGAGATTTTTAGACTTTGTATTACTTCATTGTGATATATTTTATTATATTTCATTATACTATCAATTCAATCTGTTACTTATCAAAGTTAAAAGGAAAAATTAAGAGGTCTAGCTAACCGTCTTTCCCATTCCAAAGTCTCACAATCTTTTTAGGAAATAGCAACTAGAATTTGTGTATCTTCTGAAACCATGGCTTCAAGGATACACGCTTGCACTGACCCAAATATCTTCTGAAACTGACCTGACTTTTCCAATTTTTTTTGGTTGTAAATTCTAGTTAGGTATTCCTCATGTATACTTTCTGTATACTTGAGCTTTGCCTTCTCTTATGCATAGATATTTTTTTAATAAGTAAGCAATTCTATTGAATAATGGTAGGCATAGCCCGGGTACACATTATGATATACAAAGGTACGCCCTATCTATGTTGAACCAATAGAGACAAGAAAGTCATGAAAGTCGAGGCCATTAAGTCTACAACTATGGCCCTTGTACAATGTACATAGAGTTCTAGTAAACAAAGCTCTTAATTCCTTTATTGTGCGCTCCTTGTCTTTGAACGTCCGTTCATTGTGCTCTTGCCATAGACACCACATAATACTTATTAGGACCATCTCCCGCACAACTTTGCTTTGTTGAATGCTTCTCAAATTTGTCCATCTTGCCAATAGTGTAGCCACTGTAGTGGGCATAACAAAACTATTTGTCCATCTGCTAAACACTTCATTCCATAACACTCTAGTAGTCTCACAATGTAGTAATAGATGATCCTTTATCTCCCTGGCTTTCTTACATATGTAGCACCCATCCACTATAATCACCCTATGTTTCCTTAAGTTGTGTTGTTAGGATCTTACCTAGGGAAACTATCCATGTGAAAAATGTGGCTTTAAGAGGCACCTTATGTTGCCAACTCCTTGGAAACTGATTATTCAGTGAGCGTGTGAGAGACTTGTAGAAAGAGCGAGCTGGGAAATTACCTTTACCTGCAGGTGTCCACCACAGTAGATTAGCTTACTTGTTGCATGGCTTTATGGAACACAGTAGGCTGAAAAAATCCTCAAAGCTGCCCACTTCCTAATCTTGGGCAGCCCTACTGAAATTGATGTTTCATTGAACTTGTTCCCTTGATATCACCATGAGATCAGCCATTGAAGCTTCTTTTTCACTTGCCACCTGGAACACAGAAGGAAATATTTCCTTTAGAGCACTATTTCCACACCTTATATTGCTCAACACCCCCCCCCCCCCCAAAAAAAAAAAAAAAAAAAAATTTCTGTATTGTGCACTCAATCATTGACTTCCATAGTGCTTCTGGTTCTACATTGTATCTTCACAACAATTTTCGAATTAACGCCAGATTAAAAATTCTCATATTTCTAATATCCAACCCACTAAAGGAGATTGGGGAGCATCTTGTCCCATGAAGTATGTAAAGTAGACAACATACTCTTAATTAAGGTAATCTTGCTACCCTTCAACAAATACATTCTCTTCTAGCCTGCTAATCTCCACTATTTCTCGATCACCATGTCCCATATGGGATTTTCTCTTGAGGCAGCCCCCAACTAGAGGCCAAGGTATTCCATAGGGGAGAGAGGCAACCTTACATCTCAATGTGCTAGCCAGCCTTACATCGTCTAGTGTAATCCTCTCCTTTTTCCACCACCTGCCTATCCCACATCACTCACTACAACACCTCTCAATGCCCCTGAGGATGCCATATAAACCCAATCCATGTGAGTGCCACTCCACAAGCTTTGCACCATTCTCTTGTCAATTAACTCCAGTTTCGTCTCCTAAAGACACTATATCCGCTTTCCATTTTTGAACCAAATTCCGTATCTACATACGCTTATTTTCATCATTGAGTCTACAGACGTTTCAAGACACAATCTTTGGTTTCATTGAGGAATTGCCCTCCCCTTTCCTTTCACCCTTCCTTTACTAGAAGGTCCCTCTGAATTCATAGTCCATGCCAGCCATTATAGTTTCTTCACTGGCTTTGCTTCCCTCTACAATTATGTTTGTTACCCGCTTCAATGGCAGTTAATAAATCCATGAATTGTTATTTGTATCCAACTCATCCAATCCCAACCATTTGTTGAATCCCTTTTATTAGTTTGACCCTTGGTCTGGGAAAAAATAATTCAAAGGGCTAGGATTCTGAAACTCCTTACCAAACAAAAATTGTCCAACCCTTGCAAAGAATCTAAAATGAAAGGCTCATCCTCAACCGAATGCATCAGATCTTTGGAGTCATTGTCCTCTGTAAGCTCAAAATAATCATCAGGATGCATATGCCGGCTCATTGGTGAGAAGACCTCTCCCCCACCCTTCATCGGTGGTTTCTGTACCCCCTGATGGAGAATGTTGCTTTCCAAGCTCAACCAATGCATTATGGGCATACTGCACTAGTGAGATGTTGTCGGAATTCATTGTTGACACCATTGGCGTCCTCTAAGACCCTTCCTCCAGCCCCTCCCCTGTTGGCAAGGTTCTGGCATGAAACCAAGTTGCTGGAGATGCTATTTGGCGAGATGGGAAAAGGGTTTGGAGCTAGCATTGGGTTGGGTATGCCCTGATCTAGGTCCAAACCTTGCTCTGGGTGAAGCCGAAAGGCTACAATCCTTATGTTGGGCCACATTAAGCAGCTTGGGTTGAGAGGGCTCAACCCCTTTTCTAGAAGCAGTCCCTCCCAAAGAAGCTGTCTTTGCAAAACCACTTGGACCGGTCTTGGGCCGAGACATAGGCCCACCTACTTGCCTCCACATGCCCCTTCTGGAAAACAGAGTACATTATTCCTTCCTTCCTGGTTGTACTCAAATACCTCTAAGAGCCGGCCTTTACTATTCGAGCACAGCTAGGCAATAAAGCTGCGATATCCATCCCTAGAGGCATTTTTCCCGGTCAATATTTTTCAAACACTTTCATTAACCACTGCACAGATGTGGTTCCCAATAGAGTCTTATGCTTAGCCTTTCAATTTTTCTCTGTGATGCCACAAAGACCACCTTCGATTGAAGAGATGAAGCTCTTTGATTCAATTAATACCTCCATTTGTCAACCCATCGGGGCCATCAACTATTTAACACACTAATTACTTAATAATTTTACTGGAGCTAGTATCAAAATCGAATTGAAAATGCAAAAGGAACCATTGTTCACTAGTGTTCAAAGACGGTAGTTCTAAAATGTTTTAGGAGAGAATGTTCAAAAGACGTGAGTATTTCAAAGACGGTAGTTGAAGAATTATGCCACTTAATGATGGTTTGCCTTGTGGCTTGGACTAATTTCATCTACTTGCTAGCTATTTGCCATCTCGCATTTTTGGGAGATTGGTTCACAAGGAATAAAGCTAGATTTGTAGCCAACTAACTAATGTTGTTAACACTTCCAACTGACACCCAACTGACACCAAAATTCACTTTCAAATTGGACACTACTTCAAAATAGAGTAGTTGGGCCTTTAGTGCTCGAACTTAGTTTTGGTTTGCCTCATAAAAGATTAATGTATCATCTGCGAACAACAAATGAGAAATATTAATAGTACTCCTATTGGGGCCATGAATGGGCAACCCGCCATAAAGCCATTAAATTTTTTTTTTGATAAGTAATAATTTTTATTGATTGAATGCAATTAGGCAAATCCCATGTACATAAGAAGTATACAAAAGAGAGACCTAGCTACACTCTAGCAAGCTGAAAGGTAGTCAAAAATTCATAAACATTCTCACCCTTTAGTACAATACCAGAAAACCCTTGGACCAAAGAAAACACAAAAACGTCCCAAATTACTCTCATGGACCTCTTCTTGTTGTTGAAGCATCTCTTCTTTCTTTCTGTCTAAAGACACCATATTAGACACGAATGAATCATCCCCACATCACAGCCAGTTGTTTGCATTGATGATGTCTATTCTAGCACATTAGGAGATCCACCACACCTTTAGGTATTATCCAATTCAGTCTAGCCTTATTAATGATGCCATCCCATAAGTTCCTTGCCACTTCGCAATGCAGGAAAATATGGTCTATCGACTCCTCATTCTTCTTACACGTAGCATCATTCAACAACTATCATCCCTCTTTTTCTTGTTATCAGCTATTAAAATCTTAACCAATGTTGCTGTACAGACAAAAAATGCAATCTTTAGGTGGTGTTGGAACTTTTCATATACCCTTCTAAGGAAACCCACCCAGTTGGTAGACTTGTAGGACCCTATAGTATGACCTAACAATGAACTTTTTTATTTTTGGAGTGGCTCCACAATATGCTATCCCTCGCAATTTCTCCTACATGCCTGGAATAAAGGAAGCTGTATAAATTTGCAATCTTCTCAACTTTCCAATCTTGTATATTTCTTGATAAAGTCAGATTTTCCCACCCTTTGGGAGATAAGGATGCTTCCACCCTGATAATCTTTTTTCAACTTTCTCTACAACCCCATCCCATATTGATTTTGCTTTAAAAGAAGCTCCCAAGGGAGTTTGAGGTATTTGAGGTATCTCATGGGGAGGGCAGTCATCTTACAACCCAACAATTTGGCTTTATGGTTGATGTTCTCCACTTCCCCAATCGGGACCAATTTCGATTTTCCCAAATTGACTTTTGTTTTTTTTATAAGTAAAAGTTTTATTAATCAAAGAAGAGAGCAATAGCCAATTACAAATGAAAACAAAACAAAGGCCCATCAAGACGGTGCATTGGATACAAGGAAATTATGAAAACTCATGCCATTAAAGTCAAGGCGATAGTCCATGTACATAGAGTTCTAAATAAGAAAACTATCAGCTCCTCAAGAGATTGCTCATTATCTTCAAATGTCCGCTCATTTCGCTCATGCTAAAGACACCATAGAATGCAAATGGGAATCATCCTCCACACAGCTTTGATATGTCTGCCTCGCATAGGGGCTAACTTGCCATAGCTGCCCCCACCCTCTCAGGCATGACCCAAGTTATGTTCAATCTCTTAAAAATCTCATTCTTGAGAGTCCTAGCAGTCTCGCAATGTAACAAAAGATGATTGATCGACTCGCCCCCTTTACGGCACATGCAACACCAGTATGCTATAATAACCATTTTTTTCCTTAGGTTATCTGTTGTAAGAATTTTTTCTAGCAAAGTTGTCCATACAAAGAATGCTGCTTTCGAGGGTGCTTTGTGACGCAATATGTCTTCACGGAAATTGAGTCTTAGATCCTTGAGTGAGTGCCCTGTAAAAAGAACAAATAGTGAAGGTTCCTCTTCTTGTATGGATCCATCTCAAGCCATCTTCATTCTGCATGTTTGGTCGTTGAGAGTAGATGAGGCTATAGAATACCACAAAAGTGCTTTGCTCCCAATCTTGTGCTACCCGATTGAAATTAATGTTACAAAACAAACGTCTCCCAACTGACTCCACAACCTCTGCCACAATGATATCTTTGGCGCTTGTAATCTGATACAGAGCGGGAAACACTTCCTCCAGAGCACTGTCTCCATACTAAGCATCCTTCCAGAATTTAATTCTTGAACTGACGCCCAAACGAAACCTAGTGTGCCGTTGGAAGACACTCCAACCACTTTTGATATTTTTTCACAATCCCACACCACTTGCCCCTCTAACTTCGTTGGTGCACCACCCCCCTCAAGCACCCCCATACTTGTGATCAATCACCATTCTCCAAAGTCCCTCTAGTTTCTGATGATACCTCAACAACCACTTTCCATGCAATGCCGGGTTGAACATTCTCAAATTACGAATGACTAGCCTACAACTTGATAATGGGCGACAAACCATCTCTCACTTTACCAAGTGGAATTTGAATTCATCTCCTAAGCCACCCCACAGAAAGTCTCTTTGTATCTACTCAAGATGACCTGCAATATTAGCCGAAATGGAAAAAAGTGATAAAAAATAAGTAGGCAAATTAGAAAGAGTACTCTTTATCAAGGTGACACGTCCCCCTTTAGACAAATACATCATTTTCCACCCCGCTAGCTTCCTCTTCACTTTCGATCACTGTGTCCCAAATCTGTGCTGCCCTTGAAGGTGTGTCCAATGAAAGTTCCAAATAGGTCATGGGGAGCGAAGAAGGCTGGCATCCAAGGGTACCCGCCAACTCCCGCAGATTGTGAACATCTCCAATTGGCACCATCTCAGATTTGTTGTAGTTCACTTTCAGGCCCGACACCGCTTCAAAGCAGAGGATTAGGGCCTTCAAAACTTGAACCTAATCTCGCTTAGCCTCGCAAAGGACAAGACTGTCATCTGCAAACAACAAATGAGATATATTAGTAAAATCCCGTGAAGGTGTTCCAATGAGGAATCCACTTACCAAGCCATTAGCCACCAATGCTACAAGCATTCTGCTGAGAGCTTTCATGCCCAAAACAAACAACAAAGGGGATAATGGGTCACCCTATTTCAAACCACGAGAACACAAAAAAACCCTTGGGACAACCATTAATAAGGACTGAGAATGTAGCAGTGGAGATGCACCACCTAATCCAATTCCTCCATCTTACCCCAAAACCACACTTATAAAGAAGGTACACAAGAAAATCCCAGTTAACGTGATTATAAGTTTTTTCCATATCTAATTTACATAGGATCCTTGTATTGCCTGATTTCAGCTTGCTGTCGATACACTCATTAGCTATAAGAACCGCATCAAGAATATGCTTGCCTTTGACAAAAGCATTCTAAGGCTTAAATATAAGCTTCCTAATAACCTTGCTGAGACGATTGGCAAGAACTTTCGAAATTATTTTGTAAACCCCACTCACTAAACTGATAGGCCGGAAGTCCTTGATCTCAATAGCCCCAACCTTTTTGGGGATTAAGGTAAGAAAGGTGGTGTTGAGACTTTTATCAAATTTCCCAAACGTAGACAACTTCTGAAACATTTTCATAAGGTCTTCTTTGATCACCTCCCAACACATCTGGAAGAAACCCATAGAGAAGCCATCCGGACTCGGGGCTTTATCTTTGACCATATTCCGAATTACATTGAATACCTCTTCTTCCTCGAAAACCTGCTCAAGGCAGGCTGCATCCACGGAGTTAATCGTATCAAAGGGTAGACCATCAAGGTTGGGTCTCCATCCCTCTTGTTCTGTAAAGAGGGTCTCATAAAATTTAACAATGTGGTTGCGAATGACCCATTCTTCTTTACATTCAATCCCGTCAATTCTTAGCACCTTAATGTTGTTATTTCTATGATGAGAACTGGCAACCCTATGGAAGAACTTCGTGTTACATTCACCTTCCCGAAGCCACAAAGCTCTTGATTTTTGAAATAACAACAAAGTTGACCGTAACACGAAGTTCTTCCATAGGGTCGCCAAGAGACCTCTTCCAATAAAATCAGCTGCTCAATATCTGTTAGCCACAAAAACTTCTGTGCTTGCTCTTCTTGAGTGAGTGGTTGTTCCAATTGAACCCTCTCCAATTCCAGGATCTCCCTCATGATGGTGTTCTTGTTGTCCCCAAGGTTACCGAAAGATTGAGTGTTCCAAATTTTCAAATCTCTCTTTAAAACTTTCAATTTGTTGACGAAGATGAAACTCGGGGAACCAACAAATTGATAGGAGGTCCACCACTGTTTAATCCTATCTACAAAGCCTTCCGTCTTCAACCATATATTCTCGAATTTGAAATAGCGACGCCCGTTCCAAAGGCCACCACAGTCAAGCAATATGGGCTAATGATCCGAGAAAAGACGATCCATATGCTTTTGCCAAATGTCTGGGAAATGGGATTCCATCTCTAGAGAGATAAGGAAGCGGTCCAACCTAGTCCATGTCTGATTATTTGACCAAGTAGCTGGGCCTCCAGTGAGTTAGAGATCCATCAGATTTAAGTCCAATATACACTTTGAGAACTTCAGGCTAGCTTGCCTGACTCATCTATTACCGCATCTTTCACTGGCAAATCTAACCACAGTGAAGTCACTCCTCATGCACCATGGAACATTCTACCAATTGTGAAGCCCTGCTACTTCATCCCACAGAAAGCATCTATCTGTATCAAGATTCGGCCCGTACACACCTGCAAAAGCCCATAAGAAATTATCACACACACATCTGAACATACATGCGAGCAAGTACCTACCGATGTAGTCCTCCGCTTTTTCTACCATCCGTCGGTCCCACAGCAGAATGATTCCACCCAAAGCCCCCATCGCAGCCAAGTAAACCCATTCCACATGAGTGCCGCTCCACAAGCTTCGCACCGTACTCCTATTAATACCCTTCAGTTTTGTCTCCTGAAGGCATGCAATATCTGCTTTCCACTCACGAAGCAAATGACGTATACAAAGACGCTTGTTTACTTCGTTAAGTCCATGAACATTCCACACTACAATCTTTGGCTTCATTGAGGAAAGGCTGAGCCCTTTCCTTTCGCCCTACCCTTACTAGGAGGACCCTCCGAGTTTAGAGACCAAGTAAGTCGATTTAGCTCCCTGTTTTGCTTAGAAGCCTTTTACGGTTTTGGTTATAACCCATGTCCATGGCTATTAATAAGGCCATAAATTGCTCTTCATACCCTGCACATCTAGTTCCCACCAATTGATGAATTCCTTTGGCAGTTTGCAAAACCCAATCTGGTCTGGAAAATAATAGTTTAGTGGATTTGGGTTCTGAAATTCCTCATCCACCAAAATGTCCTCCAAACCTTGAGAAGCAGATCATCCCCCACGGAAAGCATGAGATCATCAGAATCCTCGTCCTTTGTCAGTTCGAAATCTGGCTTTGGGTACATGGAGGGGTTTTCCGAAGAATTTAGCTCAACCAGCCCCTTTGTCGGCAAAGTTTGATCCCCACTAGACGAATAAAAGTGATTCGTTGACGATTTCTGAACTGGAAGACGGCTACCCAGTGACGTCTGGACCCTTTGAGATCTCTCCGTCGTTGAACGGTCGTCCTTTGACTCCGATGTTGTCGTCTGAGTCTATATCGCTGGCGACTTATTGGACGGCATCGATTCCAGCACGAATTCGAGACTCTGGAGCTGCGATCCGACCTTAGCACTTGAAGTTGCTTGCTAGCTGCATCACAAAAAATTAACGTATTATCTGCATAGAGTAGATGGGTGATGTATAACCCATTACCCGCTGCAATGTCAAATTTGGCCGAAGTCCCCCAATTGAGGAGTTTTCTTATTAAATAAAACAAAAGTTCTAGGGTTACAAAACAACTTATTTTATCTAAATATGTACAAGTAATCTAATAAATACAAGATAATCTAAGAAAACTTATCCTATTAAGAGACTGCCACATCATATTAAAGAAAACCCTAGTTTCATTTAATACTCTCCCTCAA
The DNA here is from genome assembly GCA_036898215.1 of Platycarya strobilacea. Lineage (NCBI taxonomy): Eukaryota > Viridiplantae > Streptophyta > Magnoliopsida > Fagales > Juglandaceae > Platycarya > Platycarya strobilacea. The sequence continues at coordinate 25,150,242 of CM072555.1, read as the reverse complement.
ATTGATGCTAGTAAGTCGACTAGCAACAATTTGCTAAGTATTGATACTGTTGTCAAGTCAAGGCTTTAGTGAAAATGTCATCTACTTGGTGTTCAGTGGGCACATGAGGGAGAATGATAGTTTTAGACTCATAGGCATCTCGGATATAGTGACAATCAATCTCGATGTGCTTCATACATTCATGAAAAATTGGGTTGGCTGCAATTTGAATGGCACTTGTATTATTGCCATGAAGAGTCTTGGGATGTGTTTGTGCAAATCCAAATTCTGAAAGAATACCTCGCAACCACAATTTCTAAACATGTAGCAGACATTGCCCGATGTTTAGCGTCTGTAGATGATTTAGAAACACAATCTTGCTCCTTACCGAGAGAAAATCCAAGAAAGCTCAGCCGAAAAATCACTGAAAAATACCAGAAATGTCACACGAGCTTGAAACTGTGATTGAGATGTCTGTGTACTAGAAGATGGCGACCCAGGTGCTGAACACCAGAGAAACCAGCACAGAAAACGTTGAAACCAAAACTGAGATAAGAAAATTGGCCAGGCGGGGTCAAAGCCACACATAAAGGCCAAATCTTGTGCACATATAGCACTAGAACAGAGATCGAGTGAGAGAGTGTATCGAGACTCACCAATAGACAGAAATAGCCTTTAGATGGGTCGGATTCACAATAGGAGAGGCCAGGGCTAGCTGAAACACCAAGGAACTTGCATAGAGGGCGTCAAAATTAATGTAGAAACCAAGAACACACAACAACTTGTGCCGAAACCCACAATCTCAGCGACAGAAATGGTCGAGCGGAAGAAACCACTTTTCCAAGAGTCACATTGCCACAGACCACTGGGAAAAAGCCAAGAACCAGTTCGGTGAACTCAAAAACTGTCGAGAATGCTCCCAAGTCCAAGCCCAAACTCTGAAGGTGGCGATAAAGGGGTAACCCAGAAAAAAACTCCTAAAAAAAATCGTGGAGACAGGAAAAACTATTAACCTGTTCTGATACCAAGTCAAATTTGGCCGAAGTCCCCCAATTGAAGTGTTTTCTTCTCATTAAATAAAATAAAAGTTCTAGGATTACAAAACAACTTATCTTATCTAACTATGTACAAGTAATTTAAATACAAGATAATTTTAGAAAACATATCCTATTAAGAGACTGCTACATCATATTAAAGAAAATCCCAGTTTCCTTTGTCAAGCAAAACTTGCCGAAAAACCACCCCAGACAACAGCGTCCACATTCGGCTCAACGGCTCCATTACTACAACAAATAGGAAAGGTGAGAGTGGGTTCCCTTTGTCTCAATCACCTTGAACTCGGGAAAAAGCCACATAGGACAAAAGCCATTAATAACTAGTGCTGAAATAATTCTGCTAAGAGCCTCCATGACAAGGACAAAAAGAGTGGAGACAACGGGTCCCCTTGTCTCATGCCTCGGGTGCTGTAAAAAAAAAAGCCAAGGGGCCCCCTTGTCTTATGAATAAAACTTCTCGATTACCTACAAAAAACTGTTCCAATTTTTAGTGAATCTGGAAAGGATTGGTTTGGTTTGGAAGAAACCAATTCCACCTATGGTTCGGGTCAGTTCGGAGTTATTAAAATAATAGGACACTCCTTCCTGTTCCAATCTATGAATTTTGTTGTTTAAATGTGATCTGGTGAGTTGGTGACTGGTGTTATAAGTTTGTACTTAATAAAATTGAATAAAAATTCTTTCTGATATCTAGTTGTTTGAGTTGGAATATAAAAGCTGATAAGAGGGATATATATGCATATGTTCTGTCATAAACTTGTATCATATATACAATGGGGTTCATATTCAACTGCTTGGTTCATTTTGTACCCAAATTTACTAAACATAAAAATGACTACAGATATTAATCAGCATGCAGAAGATTCAAATACTAATAGTTTTATCATCTAATACTCTATTGAACAGGATTCATGGAAACCAATTAGCGGAGATGCCATTCATTGGGACCCGCTACATGTATAGGCGCCAAGGGATGTGCCGTCGGCTTCTAGGTGCAATTGAATCTGTAAGTTGAGAATCTAATTTTGTTTAGTTGGGTGTGGGTTTTGGTTTCTTGCTTGCATGGGCCAATCTTAAGAAAGCTGTTACCGAGTCTGTTTAACTTCTTGTTTACTATTTGAAGATGGCAGAAATCTATTTTTGAATTGGTGCTTGCTGCTTCACTGAAACTCTTTATATGTGTGTGCGCGTGTGCTTATGTTTCTTCATATGTGATTGAGTTGTCTTTAATTTTGGAGGCAATCTCAAGGATTTGACACTGTTCTAATTTGATGCATTAGAAACGCCTCTTGATTTATTTAAGAGTGATCTGCCTGCGTCCTGGTGCTGCCTACATGGAATAGACTTGAGTTTTTAAACTAACAAGAACTTAATTACATATCCTAGAGATAAGTGTCAAAATAGTTGAGAAAACTACAAAATGGTGTTGAATGGGGATGAAGAAGGGGGGTCTCAAAAGTGTTGTTTTTTATGCTTCAATTTATTGTAACTTCTTGCTAAATATAAGAATGCTTTATGGGCTTTATGACACGTTGACTCAATGAATTCCCTCATTCTGCTAGCATAAACCTTATACATCTGTAGTTTCCCTCCAATGCCTTAGAAGAGAGTTCTACTCTCTCTAGGTTGGATTTGAAAATTTATAAGCTAATTTTTCCACCTTTGACCTGGATAGGTCTTGTCTTTTGTATACCATCTTGTGTACTTGGGCTTTGCCTATTTTATTAATACAATTGTTTACTTATAAAAAAAAAACAAAATTATAAGCTAATTTTGGAAAGAGTTGATGTAAATTTTAGAATGTATTATGTTTCATAGACTATCAGGTTAAGGAGACTTTTTTGTTTTTGATAAGTAAATGATAGTATTATTAATAAAGATAGGCAAAGCCCAAGTACACATGATGAAGGTTAAGGAGGCTTTGCCTAGGTATTGCTGACTTTGAGCTTTAGTTGTGTAATAAGCAACATATTTAATTTAGTTACACTACATGGTAACTGACATAAAATGATGTTTGTGCACAGATGTTTTTGAGAAGCGCCTAAAAGATAAAGTTGAGTTGCTTTTTTTTACACATCTTATGGAACTGAATCCATGACTTAAATCTTCACCCCTTATTTTTTGATGGGTAATCAAATTTATATTGCTCAAAAGAGTGGGCAAGAGCCCAGGTATACGAGTTATATACAAGAGCAACGCCTAAACAAAGACTTCATTCCACAAAGTCTTCTCAACATCACCCAAGATAATCCCAACCTAGCAAAGACTTCATTCCACAAAGTCATGACAATCTCACAATGAAGTAGTAGACGGTCAATGGACTCTCTGCTCTTCTTACACATACAACATCAGTTCATGACTGTGATTTGATGTTTACTCAAATTTTCTAGATTGAGGATCTTCCCCAAAGAAGCCGTCCATAAACATGTGGATAAGTTTCCTTGAGTTGCCTATTCCTGCACTATACATCATGCCGAAATTTGACCTTGGCTCCATTACCCACAGTACAGTGGATATTACTTGCATATATATATATATATCCCAACCTCTTCTTATATGCTTTCACAGCCTCATTCCATAAGGCCCAACTCACCTCATTAGAACACTATACTTCCGATAGTTCCCTATGCTTCAATTCGATGACAATTCGTAATAAGCACCCCCTCCCCCCTCTCTCTCTCCTCTCCTTTCTTTCTCATCTCCATAACCATTTACTTGGCAAGGCTTTGCTGAAGGATTTCCGTAACCAATTACCAAGGAACAATTCTCCACCCCTTATTTATTCAAAGAGGTTTTGCCATCGAGTCAATTAAATTAACGAAAAATGAAAGCTTTATTGAATCAAGTAAATAGGTGTCATAGCCCAAATATACTGGAAGTATACAAAAGAGAACACTCAGTTACAATGTGCCTTCATAACCACTTCCAAAGAAGGGCCTTTTAAAAATCCCGACTTAAGGAACCCAGTCCTCCACTAGAGATTGGGAAGCAAATCTTATCCCAACTAATCAGGAACACCTTGGCTTCCTCTGCAGTTTCTCCCCACAAGAAAGCACAAAAAGCTTCTCTTTCCAGTTAACCACACTTGCAGGTGACGAGAATAAGGATAGAAAGTATGTTGGAAGATTAGAAAAAGTGCTCTTGATTAATGTGGTTCTTCCCCTTTATGACAACATTGACAAGTAAATCCTTTACCATTTTGCCAACCTTCTCCCAATCTTCTCAATCACCCTGTCCCAGATAGCCTTAGCCTATAAGGCCCTGGTGGGAGGCCCAAGGTGTTCCTTTGCATTTCAAAATGCTTGTCAAGCTTCTACTATTATGATACCTTGCATTTTAAAATACTTTTCAAGCTTCTACAATTATGCGCAAAATGCCAGAACCCACTGGGACCATATTAAACTATGTGAGGTTCACCTTTAGGGTTGAAACAACTTCGAAATAAAGCAAGAGAACCCTTAACGATTGTACTTGGTCATGATCCTTCTCCCAATCTTCTCAATCACCCTGTCCCAGATAGCCTTAGCTGTATAAGCAAGCCTTGGTGGGAGGCCCAAGGTATTTCATGGGCAAAAACAAGATACCTTGCATTTTAAAATACTTTTCAAGCTTCCACTATTATGCGCAAAACTCACTGGGGCCATCTGAGACTATGTGAGGTTCACATTTAGGGTTGAAACAACTTCGAAATAAAGCAAGAAAACCCTTAACGATTGTACTTGGCCATGATCCTTCTCCCAAAAGAGCAAAGTGTGAACTGCAAAAAGAAGATGGGAAACAATGTTGGTGCACCCCACTAAAAAGCCTGAGAGAAATCCACCACCAATAGTGTCTCTAGCATCTGACGAAGGCTGTCCATCACAATAACAGACAGGAGGGGAGACAACAAGTCCCCTTGTCTCAATCCTCGAGAGTTGTTAAATAAATCAGTACAAGTGTCATTCACCAAGACCGAGAAGCAGGTTGTGGATGCACAATGCTTGATCCAAGTACACCACCTCTCCCCAATCTGCACCTTCCAAACAAATAAAATAAAAATTCTCAATTCACATGGCTGTAAGCCTTCTCCATATCCAACTTGCTCAAAATGCCAGGCATATCTGCTTTGATCGTACTCTCCAAACACTCACTGGCAATGAACACTGAGTCCAAAATTTGCCTCCCTTTGATGAAAGCAACTTGAAGACTTTAGATAACCTTTCTAATTATCGTGCTCATACGATTGGTAAGAACCTTGGGAATTTTCACCCCATTAACTAAGCAAATGGGACGGAAATCTTTCACATCTGAAACCCTGCACTATTTGGGATAAGAGAAATGAACGTCAGATTAAGGCTTTTTTCAATCTGAATGAAATTCCTGAAAACCCCATTTTGATCAGGGGCTTTATCTGTGGTAATCTCCCTCGACACTTGTAGAGAATCTCATCCTCATCAAACAGTCTTTCCAGCCAATTGGCATTCGATCTAGTGATAGATTCAAGGTCAAACCCTCAAGTTTAGGCCTCCAAGCAAACTGTTCCATGGTCTTTCATAGAAGAGGACGATGTGGTTCTCGATCATCTAGTGCTCCTACAAAACAGCACCATGAGCGTCTCAATGGCATTGTTTCTCATATGTATATTGGCCATCCAATAAAAGAACTTGGTGCACTTATCTCCTTTTCAAGCAAAGAGCCCGTGAGTTTTGCCTCCATGAGATTCCATCCATCAGGATCACCTCTCAAGTTCAGAAGCAACTCCACTTTTCCTCTGTCTCCTCATCCTAAAGTGCACCACTCACCTCCCTATCTTCTAAATCCTGCAACTCCTGAAGGAGAAAGTTGTCTAATCTTAGATGCCCTATAATCTGTTTTGGTTTTATTTTTTCTTTTCCTTCATTATTCTCAGCATAATTAGCGTTGTGCATTGAACAATTGCACAACAGTCTTGATTATTGCAATTATGCGAATAGTGCCCATAAATGATAAAAGATCATTTTCACCATTCACCTTGATTGTCAGACGGCTGTGTTCATATTCTGTTTCCATTAGTTGTTAAGCAGTCGCATTTTATTTTTACTCATTGTGCCCATGCATGAAAACTGGGATGGAATATGTGACAAATATGGATTACATGATTAAGACCCATTCTGAACCTATTGAATTTCTGTAAGTTTAAATGTAAATTAAATGTTAAATCCTCCAAACTTAGATGCTAACCACCATTTCATGTAAACTTGATGTCTTGAGGAAAGCAGACAATCAAATGAAGAGCCAGTGAAGAATTATTTCCTTACATATATGTCACCAGTTTCTTCACCATCAGCTGAGTCACATGATTCTTCCTCTTTTACGAGTTTGCTTTCTAATGACCAATAGCCTTTTGTGTATCTCCTTGTGGTTACTTTTTAACTCACTCGAGTAGAGGACTTGAATTTATGCAGTGTGAACTTTGTGGACCTTTGATTGAAAATCTATTACTAGCCTATTCGGAAGTGTTTGAATAGAATGATATCTTGTTTTTCTTTTATTTCTATTTCCAATGTTCTCATTTAACTGATCCATTAGAAATAAGCTGATTATGCACTTTGACTTTCTGATTTCAATCTGACCATTTCTTTTGGTATTGCTTTCCATGGTCCTGTTGTTAGGTTCTCTGTTCTCTGAATGTTGAGAAACTAGTCATTCCAGCAATCTCCGAACTTAGAGGAACATGGACTTCCATTTTTGGTTTCAAACCCGTGGACCTATCAAACAAACAGAAAATGAGGAGCATGAATATGTTGGTGTTTCCTGGCATAGATATGTTGCAGAAATCACTTTTGAGACATCAATTTGACGAGGAAACTTTGGCTTCTACACAAGGTAGTGTAATCAGTAGATACTCCCATGCCTACATGGAAATTCACATCCTTTAAGTTGACGTGTTCTTTAAATTTTATTTGCTTTTTGTGAAATATTCTTGTAGGTTTTGTGGCCACTGAACATACCGTGGCTCATAAGTCAATTTTGATACATTCAGCTGGGTCAGATCTAAATGTTTCTATTGGGACTGCTGTAGCACATGCACATGATTTAAATCAACCAGCCGCTGTTGAATCTGGTTTTCATCTTCCTGGTCGCTCTGGTGACATGACAGGTGAGACTATTAAATTACCCAAATGTGTTATTGGTCAGAAATGCCAAGTTCCAGTCCAGCTGAGCGACAACAATCAGGAAGAAGACAAAATTGTTATGAAACCTCTCGATTCAATTTGTAATGCAAATGGACTAACTGAGGGTATTAAGGAACATCATATTGCTGCTGCTGATACCGATATTACAAGTATTGACAAGAGGACAACAGAATATGATTCCTTATCAGACCATAACTGTATTTCTGAAGTTGAGGGCAAATTATTCACGGTACCTCATATTGGATTGGAAACTTCTGATTGTGAGAAACCTTGTGTCAGTGCTTCTGGGGTGGATACTGAGAATGCTGATTATGAGATGAAAACTGAAGATAGCATTGTTCAATACAAACTATGTTCTCATGAAGAGACTTCTGTGTGCCGCTCCGCTGAGTACATTATGTCCCAGTGCCGAGACGTGGCTTGTGTAGGTAGATTAAAAATTTCTACTGAAAATGTTCTCGATAATCTAGGGGCTACAACTTGGATGTCTCATGATGTGAAGGACAATAAGCCTGATGGTTTACAACAGTTGCAGGATATGGGTTGCATTCTCGAATCAGATGAAAGGATGCTCGACACTCAAGGGAAAAACAGCCATGCTACTGTTCAATGTACATCTAGAGCACTGGATGGGATTTGTCCAACATCTACTGAGTATTCTGGTTCTCAGGTTCAGCCCAAGACCATAAATAATTTTTGCAACAAAGTTATCCTAACCATACCACCAGCTTGCATGGTTCACCCGACTGCCCCCTCAGTTCATCAAAGGGAGCAAACCAATACTACTGGTTTGCCCGTTGAATGCAACGTTAGCCCTTCCTGCCATGGCAATAGACCGGATGCTCACGAGGTTGAGATCTCTGCTGCAGTTGAAGGTAAATGTTATTTTTCTAGTGAAGCTTCTTTAAATTCCACCATGAAACCTAATATCCAGACTTTGAGCAATGGAGTTTGCATGGCCTCAAAGGTCACATGTGGTTCTTCTGAGGTTAATGCAGATGACCCCCATGAAGAGCGAGAATCATCAGCTATTAATCAGACAAATGTCAATTCTACTAACCAGGATTTAATTCTTGATGGGCCTGAGGTGAAGAACAAAACTTTGAAGCAGGTTGAATTTGATCATATTTGTGTAACAAAATGCAATCTGAAATCTTCAGAGCTCTCAAAGTCTGATTCAAGTATCACACAGTGCAATTCTATGTGCAACTTAAGCTCTGCTTCTGATGTGGCTCTTCACTGTGCCTCTGGTGGGGGTAATTAACGTGGAACCCCCGAGGTAATGGTTCTGTTAAACCGGGCTAGATAGTTCCTTTTGGTTCTTCCAGCTGAAAGCAGAATTTTGATGGCAGCTGTTAACAGTGGCGCTGTTAACCAATTTTGTAAATGACTAGGATGTGGTTTTTTGACTTCTTTTAATTGCTTCGGGGCGGGGAAGCCAATTCTTTTTCAATGTATAAATATTCAATATAGTGGACTTTTCAAAGCTGAGGAGCAAGGAGCAGGGGCCGAACGGCCATGGCAATCCCCCCCGGACAAGAAAAAAAAAAAAAGAACAGGAAAAAAAAAAAAAAAAAAAATCTTCTCATGTTTCTTTCATGCTCAATCCGAAGTTCGGATACTTTGGGTTTTCTTTTTTCTTTTGATGTTAAATGTACAGTTTCTAAATAGGCTAAGATGGTAGTCTTATGTAGGGTGGCCGATTGTCATTTCGATGCCTTTTGAGGGTTGCTTATTTTGGAACTCTTCCGTCCTATTTTTGTAAATGGAACAAGCTCATTTAGCCTAATCATAAATATATTCTGCCATCATCTCAGCTTTGTACTATATATTTAGTATTCGGATCATATGTTCATAGAAATTTTTTTATTTATGTTTCTCTGCTCATAAAACTGAACATCAAACGATTTAAACCTGTGAAGGGTTATTGCGTGTGATGGTTGTCGTACACAAGCACTGTTTTGCGTCATCAAGGAATGTCGTAAGCGTGAACGATGTATGAATCAAGTTAATTTACCAACAAAACACGAACGAAGATGCCTCGGATGATTTCCTCTGCTCTGTTATTTTGTTTATAGTATTTTGTAAACAAGCCCCCGATATCAAGTAAACCAATATGAATCATATCGATGCAGAAACAAGTCATCACTAACTGGCATCTAGTCATTTATCGAATCTTGTGTGGGGCTTTATCCTCAACTCCTCTTTCGAAATATTAGAAAACAAGGGGGACAAAATCAAGATTCTCTGATATTGTCTCTATTTTGACAGTACTAAATTAGTTGTTCTTATTTGTCTTCATTTTAATCCAAATGTTGTCTTGATGCTAGGATTCTGTCCTATTGGAAACAGTGATTCTGTACTAGTTTAGTGATTATTGCCAAAATTTGAGTACTTGTATATCATCACTGTTTATGTTCAGTTTCATCACTATGCATAGTATATAATATTACTATATATATATATATATCCAACCATGCATGCATATATTGGCTTCCCAATAGACAAAATTACAAATATGCCACGTCGGTGTTATATTTGAATATGGAAAAATATATGAGGAAGACTAAGATATCTCTATTCTCCTAATTGGCGAGTTTAACACCAATGATAGTTAGGAATACAGATCATACATGCAAATAGTGGATGATTCTTAAATAAATCTCAACGCTAAAGACATTATTTTTGTGAACTCATGCATGTGATGACGTAGAAATGAATCTTGAAGGATAAACCAGTTAGAGGAACTTAAACTTGAAACCACACAGATGTAAATAGAGGAAGTGCCAAGGAGAAAAAGAATAAAGTTATGGCAGAATGCAAACCCCTACCATTCATATGATCTGTTGGCAAAACACAACTAAATGAAAAAAAACAAGGCTAAAAAAAGTATATGCATAAAAACTAAGAATAGTCCAGAACACAGAAATAGTATATTAAGCATTATACTATTATTCTAAACAATAACAAACTGTCCCATTTATTCTAAACAAAAAACAAGGCTAAAAATAGTCCAGAACACAGAGATAGTATATTAAGCATTATACTATTATTCTAAACAATAACAAACTGTCCTACTTATTCTGAACAAAAAAACTGGTTATTCGTAACCAATTATTCCTTGTTAAAATGACTATTCTTTATTAAAATGAGTTTATTTTTACAGTAAATAGTCATCTTCGTAACAAATAGTTCGTCACAAATACTTATTTTTCTTGTAGTATATATATATATATATATATATATATATATATATATATATATGCTTGATCAAACAAATAGATTAAAAAATTGAAAAACTAAAAAAGAAATCCAACTTGAGACCCTTACATCTTATCAACCAAGCAGTTAAATCATGCATGAGGTTTGCTAGGCAACAAATCGACGGCAAACTAAACGAGTTGTACAAAGAAATATTTAGCCATCACATGAGATTATCCTTGACCCAGATTAACTAACCAAACCCGCTACAACGAAAGTGCCGAAAATCCAATCCAACCCTCAAAACTTCTTGCGCCACAAAGACGTCGAAGAAGAAGAAAATAAAACAACAAAGCAAGAATCAAACCCCAAATAAAACTAAAATTCAAGTGAAATAAACCATAAAAACAAGAAAATATGAATTGATTATTGGGTGACTCGTTAAATCCATAAAACTAGCCACTTTACCTATGTCAAAGACGAATCCTTGGTTGCTGGTTCAAGACAAAATCACGACATCCATGATTGTCGAAATGGACTTGCAAAAGAGTTTCAAGTATTCCTCAAGTGGGTTTCGCCTGGAAATGAAAGGGGAAGATGAAAGTCGAAGTGAACTGAAGAGAAGGGAGAAAAGTTCTGCGGGAAGCACAACACAATCTATTTATGAAACAACTGCACAAATAAGAAGTTTTCTTGTAATACGGTGATAATAGTTCGTCATAAAAAATTCATGACTTGCCACAACAAGGGAAAAATTGGTATATTATTTGTGGCAGCATTATATTGCCGAAATTGGAAGGCACTATTGACAAATTAACCCCGCTTTTTGGAGAAGCCAATCTTGTTCCTTAAAGCCATGTTTTGCGACAATATTTTAACCGCCAAAATAAAAATGGTAGCAAAAGGCCGTCCTAAATGTTGTAGTCGAATCACGTGGAGCTTAATGATCTTAATCAGCTTCTTGGAAACTTAGTACAAGCATTGGGTTCTTTGAAACTTAGATGCTATCTTTTGAGCTTTCAGTTGTAATTTCACATGTATCTGTAAGTTTTATCTGGCTATTGAAATGTTCTTTTCTGTTCACGATGGAATTTTATGTCGTTTGGTAGCCAGGACGAAAATGAAAAGATTGAAATCTTGGATGATAGTGCACAGGGTAAAAAAACAGAAAAAGAAAGAAACAGCAATAAATACGATTATATGGGTTGTGATTATAAAGCAGGCACGCAGATTGGCCACTATAACGAAAGAGACTTCACAATGAAATTTCCTGTACATTGTAAGCTACATGCAATTGTCCTTTTCATCAGGAGATCAAAAAGAGAAAATTAAGTTAAAACACTAGTTCTTAATTAATTCGTTAAACCTTTGAATCATCACAGCAGTAGTATTGACTAATCGTGAACTTAATATTATTAGTACTGCTTAAATGCTTCAGCAATTAGTTTTGAGATTTCACTACGGCAATTTACCTGCGAATTACGTACGTAGTTCAAATCTCTGCTTGGAGAACCTGGCTGACCAAATTGTTAATTAGATAATTTGAGATATGAACAATATTTCTAGGTAATTACAAGATGAACCTCAAAATAAAATAGCCTAAAAATATAAGTTCACATGGAAAGAAATCATGCAAGTATTAAAAGGAATCATGCACGCATGGAGGATAAGGCTGAAATAATAATTAATAGACGATTCTAAAAGGTTGGACCAACCTTATTTCTCCACAACTATATAGTTATTCATCAATATTAGCTGACAAAACCACGTTACATGTACATGCTTGATCTTAAGCCTGCTTCATCTTTTTATCCCTGAACGGCCGGTAGTGGTAAAATCTTAACCTTAATTTAATCTAGCCGTTGTGAAGTTTCACAGTTATTCATAGCTATCAACGAGCAAGGTTAGGATCTGTGTGCCTATAACCCTCCGACGGTTGCGCGCTGGGGCATGAGGCTGACGAGTAGATCCGCAAAAGCTCCCACAATGAACTTGTGGGTGTTCTTAGGATTGAGCGCAAGATAGCATAAAAGAAGCTCATGTAAGAATTCCCAGTTGGATTTCACGTCCACGAGCTCACGCGCCTCTACCATCTCCTGCATGGAGCGTCTGAAGTCGGCGTACGGGTCCGGTGAGTACTTGGGGACCGGCACACCATTGTTGAACACCTTCTCTGGCTTTTGTGCTTCTGCAATAATGGATGGTAAGTTCGACTCATCAATGGTACTGGATTCGACAATGGAGTTGGAGCGGCCAGGCGAGGAGAAGAAGAAGCGACGGGAGGCAAAGGCGGAGGCGAAGTCTGAAGCGATGGCGATTGTGTCGTCATCCTGGTCGGGCTCGACATAGGAGGAGGATGAGGCAGTGGCGGAGAGGGAGGAGGAGGCGGAGGAGTCAGAGGTGTGGTCATAGAGGGAGTTAAAGTTTCTGATCATGAGGGTTGATGTGGAGGTGGTGGTGGGTTTTAATGTATGGTCGTGATTAAGACCTTGATCTGGGGTTTGTGATGGAGGAGGCCATTTGATCTTCATGAAACAGAGGTTGAGGTTTCTTCCCAGCGTGCTAATTGGCATCCTCGGACCTCACTAGTCTTGATGTGCTAGATCACAAGCCTAGCTAGCTAGCTAGCTAGTAGTTAGGAGAGAGAAACGGAAATATTAGTAATTAGAAAGGAACCTGACAGATGAAAGAAAGACTGGAGAATTGAAGCCCTATTTATTTATGTTAATCCACAGAGAGAGAGAGAGAGAGAGAGAGAGAGAGAGAGAGAGAGGGTCTATAGCATATGGACGTATGTGGTCACGCATCATTATTAATTGTTTACAGCAATTAAGAAAAAACGTGCTCCAATTGACATTGCCTTGAAGAGCCTAATTGTTGATACCGAGCCAGACAGCTCTTTAATAATTTTTAACATGGAAGATTTGACTAAATTGACTTAGACCTCATGGTTGATATCGCTACCTTTCGTCTCTTATCTCTTTATCTTCTCTACTTCAAGTCCCTTGACCTCCATTTTTAGGGATTATGACCTGCAACTGCCACACCAACAATTATAGGCTATTGGCTGAGCCGGAAGAAAAAACGTCCATGGTTTTGTGTTTACAGCAATTAAGACGTTGCTCCATTTAGGTAGTCCATTATTTTTCTCCGTTTTATCACACATATTTAACGTGATGCTATTTTATCTATCGACCAATTAAATAAGTAAACACTTAAAAAAACATCCTTAATTTTAATGAGCAGAGTCGAGATTAAAATATTTAAAATCTGAATCTCATAAATAAAATCTTACCATTTAGTGATGTAGATGAGATCATGTGCTAATCTATACACCGAGTAAAAAAAGTACTCATAATAGATATCAAACTTTGCTACAATATTTTGAAGTTTTGTGAGTATAGGAGTGTGTAATAATCATAATTAAGTTTAGCTAGTCATGGAAACCTGTAGATATATCGACGAAATTAGATGCCGTTAAAGGAGGAAAATAGTGTTAATTGGAGAGAGTTTTCGGCCTATCTGTACGCGTATATACATCTTAGTAATAACTCATTAACCTTGCAGACAGATCATTTCCGTGGCCATGTACTGCTATCTCCAGAAAACCATAAAACAACGCAAACATTTTCTGCACAAATTAAGATAAATGTGGACTATATATATATATACAGTCCGAATAACCAACGCAATATTTTTTTCTGCATTATTGAAATTATATAAAAAAATAATTGATGCATTTGCCATATAGTTGGCCCACTGTGATCTGCAATAATACATAGGAAAGTGATATATCAGAGATATATGATTATGTTATCACTTTGTATAAAGAGATATTCCCAGGAAGGACTTGTCTTATAGTGGGTCCCACCACGACATGCACAGTATCTTGATAAAATTTGCTTTTCTTTATTTCAATGAAATTTCTACATCGTCTATGATCTGACGCTGTCTATGATCTGAAGCCTGAGTACTCGAACGCCACTGGATCATGCCTATTTTAACTTGTATGGATAATCATCACTCATGACCAGGTTGCTGGCTGGGTTGAAGCAAATTAAGCTGAAATACCCGGGAAAACTGGAATATACCATTAGGATGCAATCTGGCCCGAAAATAGACCAAATGTTATTTGTAAGTGACAATGACAAGTCTAGCGGGCAATTAGATGCATGCAAGCGCACCAAGGCAGCCTTTCATTTTTGTTTTCTTTCCCTAAAATCTTCGGGAGAATTTCGCCTTGGTTTCAGCAAATAAATACAGTACTATTAATCATATCGGAGAATTATTTTGGTTATAAATAAATTATATAAAAATAAATTTATAAAATGATATGATTTTATGTAATAGATATTAAATTGTGAATTTATTTTTATTATAAAATAGATTTAAAAGATTATATAAAATCACATCATTTTATAAATTTACTTTTATATAATACATTTGTGTTGTTATGGTACTTTTAATCATATGGTGATTGGAAAAATAGAAAAAAAAAAATAACACATCCATATAGGCTAGGGTTGCTTGGTATTGGATGAATAAATTCTCGTTAAAAAAATCGTTTATCATAGGAAAACAATATTTACACTAGGTGTGTAATTTCCACATATTTTATTTAAAAAAAAAAAAAAAAAACATGCGATTCACATAATTTTTTTTAATAATAACACTGCATATTTTTTTAAGAGAGTATGCCAGAATTGTATTACATTTTATATTGGTGTATTATTCTTTTATTTATGTCGGTCATGTCCTTATATGTAATTTCACCATTCTTTACTTTACTCTTCGTAATTAGTATAAATACTTTTGTATTATCTTTACATTTTAATTCAATCAGAAGATGTATTTTTCAACGTGTCTAAACTTAATATGGTATCAGTCATTTTCTAGAATATATTTCTGTGCATTTCTCTCGACTTTTCCCCTTTCCTTATGACTCTAAACATCTCTTCTTTCTCTTTGATGGAAGAATCTTCTAGTCCTTTCTTCCTTCATCCAGGACATAGTCCTAACATAGTTCTCGTTACTCACTCTCTCAATGTTGATAATATCACTTGTAGTCTCGGTTGATGCACATGGCTTTATCTATGAAGAACAATTTAGGGTTTGTTAATGGATCTATCTTCAAACCTTCAAATCTGTCCGATCCAATGCTTTCTTCTTGGATACAATGTAATATGTTAATCTCATGGCTCCTTAACTATATTTCATCTAAGATTTCTGCTAGTATTTTTTATATTAACATTGCACATAAGATTAGGAATGATCTCAAACATCGTTTTTTTCCAAAGAATGGACCACGTATCTTTCAATTACAGAAGTTGATTTAGACTCTTTCTCAAGACCAGTTGAATGTTAGTGTCTATTTTACTAAGCTAAAAGGTCTTTGGGAAGAAGTAATCAATTATAAACTTATACCAGTTTGTTCTTGTGGAGCTGTTCAACTACTTAATACCTATGTTCAATAAGAATGTATACTTCAATTTCTTGTTGGTTTGAATGAGCCCTCTACCTCTGTTAGGGCTCGGATCCTCTTGATGGAGTCACTGCATCCTCTTAATAATGTGTTTAGTCTTGTTTAACAAGAGAAGCAATAGCGTGAGATCTCTATTCTTCTTGTTTCTTCACATGAGAATTATGTTTTTGCTGTTAATTTTAATACTAGTCAATATATGAAGCCTATAAGAAAGAACGTCCTATATGCAAGCATTGTGGTGTTGTGGGCCATGTTAATGAGAATTGTTTCAAGCTTCATGGATTTTCCCTGGATGCAAGTTCAAGCCACGACAACAGTCCATGGCCAATCAAGTTGTCTCCGACAACTTTTTTTCGGTTGCATCTCTTATCTCTTTAACTAAGTCTCAATATCAGCAATTACTGGCTATGCTTCAACCATATGATCTTTCTATATCCTCTATTGTCTCACAAAACATTGCTAATGTAGTTTCATGTATTCTAAATGCTGGTATATTTTTTTCTACTTCTCATATTCCCTCTATTTTTTCTTCCACTTGTAGACTCACAAAACAATGTACATATATATTGTAGACTCATTGCAGGGGAAACCTAAAGTTTAATTTCTACAAGTACATGATACATGCCCTTGATGCTGATTTCCAAACAGTCGGTGGAATAAGGTTAGTTGTGATAAGGAAAGACAAGCATATAGCTTCATTAATTTATTTTCTATGTTTAGTTTTACCTTACCTCATGTGGAGTACATCTTATAAGGATAACCAATACAGACGTGTTGGCATGGATAATTCTGTCCTAGGGTCAACTTCCTTTTTTTTTTAAAAGATTATGGGAAGCTTGAAACCATGTATTCTGCTTGTCCTTTTGTTTTTTGTTTTTTTTTCATTAGTTCTTTTGTCATGCATGTGCTATCTCTCATTGACAGTAGTAACTGCTAATATGATACCTCATAATGGATAGATCTTTTCTAACTTCATCAATTGCAGTTGGTATCTTTGGTTGTTTGTTGTCATCTTCTTGTTGCTAAACGTTCTTGGTAACTGGTCTCTCTCTCTCTCTCTCTCTCATATGTCTGCATCATTTTTGTTATTGATAATATAATTTTTATTTCCTACTGAATTGACTATGGCATAGTATATGACATGATTATTCTCCTCATAATATGGTCCTATCATTGGCTTGGAAAGTGGAGGGCAAAGTTTGGAGGTAGATGTTTGTGTCAAAGATTATGATAGGAATATGATAATTAGTTTCAGTTTCTAATAAATTCAAATTCAAATTTGAGTTTGTTTGTTAGGGGAGTAAATTTGTTAGTTGTTCCTATTTTGTTGCATTTTTTATTTATGTGTAATCTGGTAGATTAATATAGACTTCTACTAGAACTACTTTGGATATAAATATCTCCTCTAAACTCCTATTAATGATTAATGTAAGATAGATTCTTTTCCTTCTCAGAAACTTTCATGGTATCAAAGTTTCGACTCTTTATCATTTAAGCTTTAATGGCAAAAACTACCATGACTAGGGCAAGCAAAACTTCATCTTCCTCAACTACAGAGGATGTGCAGTATGAAACTATTGTACTAAACAGTGGTACAAATATTTCAGCATCACATTCTTCCTTTCAACTTACCATTCACAAATTGAATGAAAAAAATTACCTAGAGTGGGCCCAATCTTTGTAGCAAGCTATTGATGGTAGAGGCAAGCTCAACCATTTAAATAGAGAAGTGAGCAAACCAGCAACGGATAACCCTAATCTGAAAACATGGAGGTCAGAAAACTCGATTGTAATTGCTTGGCTCATCAACTCAATGGGGCTAGCTATTGGGAAACCAAACCTCTTTTTACCAACTGCCAAAGATGTTTGGGAGGCAGTACGTGACATGTATTTAGATCTGGAGAATTCATCACAAATTTTTGATTTAAAATCTAAGTTGTGACGATCAAGGCAAGGAGATTGAAAGTCAAGACATACTACAACCAGATGGTAACGTTATGGCAGGAGCTAGATCTGTGTTATGAAGATGAATGGGATTGCCCAAATGATAGTGTGAGGCATAGAAAAAGAGAGAAAAATGATCGAGTTTATGTGTTTCTCGCAAGACTCAATCATGACTTGGATGAGGTAAGAGGTTGGATCTTGGGCAGAAAACTTCTACCATCCATCAGAGAAGTTTTTTCAGAAGTTAGGAGGGAGGAGGCTAGGCAAAAAGTGATGTTGACATATCCAAAACCCAAGTCCAACCTAGAAATAGAAAGCTCAGCTCTTGTTTCTAAAGGATCTAGTCCAGATAGAGACAAAGGAAGAAACCATGGTGTGACCATTTCCAAAAACCATGGCATATGAAAGAGACATGCTGGAAAATCCATGACAAGCCCTAGAACTTTAAGAAGAAAAATGGACATGATGGCAAAGCATTTCAGATTATGAGTGATGATTCTCAGGGACAACAAATCAATTCCGAGATGCCTAATTTCACAAAGGAACAATTAGGCCACCTGTACAAACTCTTTCAATCTCAAATTTCTCAAATCCTTCTTGTTCGTTAGCTCAACAGGATAATTATCTCGTTGCAGATCTCTCTAGTATAAAATCAAAATTTCCTTCTCCCTGGATCATTGACTCTAGAGCCACTGATCACATGACTAATTCTTCAAAAATATTCTCTTCCTATAAACCATGTGTAGGAAACAAAAAGATCAGAATTGCAGATGATTCTCTATAGAGTTGGAAAAGGATCAGTGTTCATTTCTTCTTCCCTTACACTTCATAATGTTCTTCATGTTCCCAATTTATCTTGTAATTTATTATCCATAAGCAATGTAACCCGTGATCACCAGTTTCAAGCTAACTTTATCCTTCTTATTGTGAGTTTGGGGAACTAACCTTGGGCAGGACGATTGACAATGCTAGAGAGATTGGTGGACTTTATTTCTTTGAAGATGGATCCGAATCGAGAAAATCTATACAAAGTATTTGTTTTGAATCTATTTATGTTGCTAGTAGTGATGAAATAATGTTCTGACATTAGAGATTAGGCCACCCAAGTTTTCAATATTTAAAACATTTGTTTGCAAGGTTGTTTAGAAATAAAAATCCATCTTCATTTCAATGTGAATTTTGTGAGTTAGCAAAACATCATCGCACCTCATTTCCGTCACAACCATACAGAATTTCAAAAGTGTTTGCATTAATACATAGTGATGTATTTGGGGGGGGGGGCTTCAAGAATCTCAACAAGTTCTACCAAAAAATGGTTTGTCACCTTTATAGATGACCACACAAGGATAAGCTTCATTTACTTATTGCGAGAAAAATCAGAAGTGAGAGGAAGTTTTTTAAAAAAATTTACAACATGGTGCTGACACAATTTCAAACAAAAGTTCAAATTTTTCGTAGTGACAATGGAAAAGAATATTTCAACAAAGTTTTGGAAAATTTCTTCTTGCAAAAAAGGTATAGTTCACCAAAGTTCTTGCAATGACACTTCTCAACAAATTGAAATAGCTGAACGAAAAAATCAACACCTTTTGGAAGTGGTTAGAGATTTATGTTTCACAATTAAAGTTCCCAAATACCTTTGGGGTGAAGCTATTCTCACAACTACTTATCTCATAAATAGGATGCCTACTAGGATCTTCAATTTCAAAACACCTTTACAGGTGCTCACAAGCGGCAATCCTATATCTAGGCTATCATCTATGCTTCCTCTAAAAACTTTTGGGTGCATTGCCTTTATCCATATTCATGACCATTACTGGGGAAAGCTTGATCCTAGGGCTAGAAAATGTGTTTTTGTAGGATATGCACCTATTCAAAAAGGATATAAATGCTTTGATCCGATTTCAATTTTTTTTTTTTGTTCACCATGGATGTAACCTTTTTGAATCCAAACTCTTTTGCAACTCATCTTTAGGGGGAGAGCACAAGTGAAGATTTAGATGTTTTTAAAATAGAAAGAACACCAACACCAAACAATTTGCTTGAACCATCAAATTCAAATCAAATTGTTCATCCGAATATTGAAAATTTAGGACTGGATATAACAACCTCTGATATGTCTTTTGAAAAAAAATGATGCTGAAATTTTGGGTATAAAAAATAGTGGTTTGAATTTGAATATTGAAAATTTGGATAGTTCATTTTCTCTGCCATCTCACAATCAAAATCAAAATAGTACTAAGAATGGGAATAAAACAAGTACAAAAAATTTAGAACTCTTAGCCTACTCGAAGAGGAAACATAAATTGAAGGAAAGCAATCCTAATCCTCTACAAGGCCACGAATCTGAATTGAGGGAAGAACCAAACTTAACTGAATATCCAGGTAATAATCAAACTGATTCATGTCAACTTGTCCAATTTACTTCCAATCCTAGTTTCGAGTCTTTTGATGATCTTAAAGGTGTACGATTGCACCAAACACCCCATGTCTAACTATATGTGCTATAAAAATCTCTTTTTTTTTTTTGCATTTACTTCACATCTCTCTACAGTAGAACTTCCAAAGAATGTATAGGAAGCTTTACAAGTTCCTGAGTGGAAGAAGGCTATTTTTGAAGAGATGAGGGTACTTGAGAAAAATCATACATGAGAAGTTATGATTCTACCAAAAGGAAAGAAAACAGTGGGCTACAAATGGGTGTTCACAGTCAAGTATATTTCAGATGGATCTCTTGAGAGATATAAAGCACGTTGGTGGCCAAAGGTTTTACTCAAACCTTTGGTATAGATTATCTAGAGACCTTCGCTCTAGTGGCAAAGTTGAATATTGTGAGACTACTTATTTCAATTGCAGCAAATCTTGACTTGCCTCTTTAACAGTTAGATGTAAAGAATGCATTATTTCTAAATGGAATCTTGGACGAGGAAGTTTATGTAGACCACAACCTAGATTTGATGAGCACTTTGGATCTAAGGTGTGTAAGCTAAAGAAGTCATTATACGGACAAAAAAAATCCCCAAGAGCTTGGTTTGAATGATTCATTCAATCCGTAAAAAAACAAGGATTTTTTCAAGCTCAAAGTGATCATACTATGTTCATAAAGCACTCCGATGATGGTAAGATTGCAATTTTGATAGTATATGTGAATGCTATTATTCTTATTGGGCATAAAATGTCACTAAAATGGATTGATTGAAGAAAAATTTAGATTCGGAATTTGAAATTAAAGACTTGAGGTTTCTAAGATACTTCCTTGAAATGGAAGTTTTTCGTTCAAAAAGGGGTATTGTTGCCTCACAAACAAAATACATTCTTTATCTCCTTAAAGAAACGGGAATGAGAATGTGTAAATGTAACACCCATTTCCCGTAGACTAAGGGATGTCATGAAATTTTCTAAAACTTTAATCCAATACAAGATTTTTGGTTTAATAATAAAAATAAAATAACAATTAGATCATAAAAATGAAATTCTAATAAAATGTCTTTCACAAAAATAATAATAATAATAACTGAAATAACTGAAAGTAAACTTATGTCATAAAAATACTTATTTCTAGGAAAACTTTTAAAAAAATATTAATTGAAATAACTGAAATTAAACTTGTGTCTTAAAGGCACTTATTTCTAAAAAACTTAAAATTTAAATAGTTGGTCAATCTACTCCTAGTCCATCTGCTCGCATTGGTCTTCTTCCCCACCTGAGTGGTTTTATAAACATGAAATAAACTAAAATGAGTCGATGATCAATAAGAGATTCACCACAACGTGAGAATAATAATTATAGAAATTTTGTAAATTTTATGCTGAGATCTGAAACATGACTGTACATACTGACGTTTATGTTATGCATAATTGAACTATCTTAATTAATTAACTAACTGACTGATCTAACTAAACTTACTAACTGATTTAATTGAACTAATTTAACTGAACTATTTGGCCAACACACTTAACCCTGTATGCAAGGTTGTGCACTAGCCCCACATTCTATTGTAGCAAGGAGAGCCGCTGATAGTACTTTAGCATACTATGGTGGACTATGCTTAGGTCTATGATTTGCATATCCACCCTAATCTATTATGTATTAGTATCATGCATATGAATGACTATCTGAATTAGCTAATTTGTTGAACTGATTAACTGACTAATAGATTAATTGGTTTCTAATCTACTCTAATTTTATACTTAAACTTAACTTATGTGACCTATGTGACATGATACATATCATATATATATATATATATATATATATATATATACTGATATAAATAACTATGCTCGCTGAATCTAGATATGATACTAAATGAAATGATCGTATATTGTGTGCTAAATGACATGCTTGCATGACATGAAGGATATGAAAAAAGCTATCAAAAACTGGCTCTACTAATAATATAAACTAAATGTGAAGATCCTAATTTTATGATCAAATTTACTTACCTTGATGCGTTGCTTCCTAATACTCACTTTGCAACTCATCATCTATATGAATTACGAACCATTACTAAACTTCTAGAAAGACGTGTCGTACTATTCTACTGAATTAAATATGTATCAAATAATAATACATATAAACATAATAATGTAAAAAATAGTCCTTCAATAATAATATTCTAGTAACCTATGTGTTATTATCTAAATATGGTTGATATTATTTAGTTCATACAATAACTTAATAATACTTAATATAACAATTCCTTATGAACTATTATTATAACTTGATAGTCATTTAACCATAATTTAGTAGGTAAGTATATTCTGTTTAAAAACTATTAATAGTACTAAAAGCTTATTTCCTAAAATATACTTAACAAATTAAAATAAATTGAACTCCATTTATTCCCAAAATTCATTGCAGCAATAATCGTGCAACCATAAATCTTTGGTGTTAAAAAGAACAAAGCCTAAAATGATTAAAGCCGAATGACAATATGAAACTTATGAACACTACAAATCTGCAATGGCTTAGGAAATTCACAATATTAGCCCAACTCAAATAGCACCAGGTCGGATGGCTTAAGGCCCAAGGGCCATTATAGAACACAAACTCAGCAACAAAGATAGCAGGGAATTTCATGTGATTTTTAGAAGTTAAAATATACTAAATGGGAAAATTGAAACCAAGTGTTAAAAGCAACACTCGTTATTTCACGAGAAGGCTAAAACACGAATAGGGGAGGGGTATGCACAACTCACCGAGAGAAAAGGGCCTCTGAGAAGGGGAGATCGATAGCGAGGCTAATGATCGGAGAGGGTGGCGGGATTGAAAGATGAAGAGAGGTTAGAGAAGAATTGAGGCTGGCAAATCGAAAGGGAATGGAAGAGAATCCGTTGAGGACTTATCAAAAAACACAGGGGTGATGGTTGGCTCTTGGCCTGTGGTTTCTATGGCTTTTGTGGTGATTTCTGGGCACCGCGTAGTGCTTCTAGTAAGGTGAGTGGTTGCTTGGCTGAAAATTGGGTCTCAATTTGCTGCCGAGTAGTGATTCTGCTCTTATTTGATTTTTGTGTTTAAAATCTGGGGTCTTATGAGAGTTTTTATAGGTGAAGGATTGGGAGAAATGTGGTTGATCAAGAGGTTAAGTCTTAAGTTTGAGAGATGAATCTGCTTGGTATTTGTTTGGAGTTGAGTTTTGAATTAGGAAACTGAGAATGATTTTTGAAGGGTTTGAAATTAGAATTGGTTTATGATAAAGATTGAGATATGAGTTTGAAGTTTAAAATTTGAGTTTGAAATATGCTTGTACACCCGAGCACTAAGAATGGATAAATTGAATGACTCATTTAGTCGAAAATAACTTCAATCTGAGAGTGTTTCTAATTAGTGAGGATACAAAAACGCTGGGGGATTTGAACTTCGATTGGGTTTTAAATTTTTGATCATAAAGTGGGAGCATTGGTTTAGATGTGAATAAATTGGTTTTCAAGAGTGATAAGCGTACGAAAGAGATGGGAGGAAGGCACTACTATAATTTTACCAATTTCACAGTATTGAGCTATGGTGCATGGAGTATGTGAGATATTGTGGTTAAAAAAGATTATTGAAGAATTAAAAAGACCACTAGAGATGAAAATGAAACTATATTGTGACAATAAAGCTACAATTAGCATTGCTCATAACCCTGTGCAACATGATAGAATCAAACATGTTGAGATTGACAGACACTTCATAAAAGAGAAATTGGAGGTTGGTAGTATTTGTATGCCATTTGTTCCATCGACACAACAAATATCAGATAGTCTTACAAAAGGATTGTTCAGATCAAGTTTTGAGTTTGTCATCAGCAAGTTGGGCATAATAGATATCTATGCACCAACTTGAGAGGGAGTATCGAAGATTACAATAAGATTAGGATAATTAGTTTCAGTTTCTAATAACTTCAAATTTAGATTTGAATTAGTTTGTTAGAGCATTAGCAACAGATTCATCAAAATGTTTCTTAAAAAAGTATAAGTTTGCACACATATAAAAAATTTTGGTCATATTTAATTAAAAATGAGGAGAAGAAAGTGAGGAGAAGGGAATAAAAGGATTTTTTGTTTAACTTTTGAATAGTAACCCTTCAAAAGTGTACATTTTTGAAGGGTTATTATTCAAAGGTTAAACAAAAAGTCTTTTTATTCCATTCTCCTCATTTTTAATTAAATATGACCAAAAATTTTTAATATGTGTGCAAATTTGTATTTTTTAAAGGAAAATTTTAATATATCCATTGCTAATCTTAGAGTTTTTAAAGATAAGGAATGAATTAAAGATTTAATCTGGTGTAAAGTTGATGAACAAGAATGGGAGTCAACTGATAACCGACTTAAGCAAAGTGCATCGACTTTGCATGTAACGAAATTTGATTGGCTTTTCTCTTTTGTCTTAGCATCATGACATGTATAAGGGGGTATTTGGAAAGTGGGGAAAGGTTTATATAGCAAATGGTTAGCCAAAATCATAAAAAAATTGAATAGGATGAAAAATTTGTTAAGAATTACCTTTGTGATCCAATTACCAAATAGATTCCAACTTATGCCTTAACCAAATTTTCAAAAAATCTTCTAAACTATCCAAATGAACCAATAAGAAGATGAGCAAGTGGCAACTTAGGGTTAAGCCCCTAGAGGTGTCGGATGACACTTGAAAATGTCAAGTGACCGAATACCCTTAGGAGATTATCCAAGATTTGTTATATTATTTTCTTCGATGTGTTGAAATTATCTAAGCCATTGATCATGATAAGGCTACAAGTGGATCAAATATGACTCTTGAATGGAGATAGGAACAACTAAGCCTAAGGATTAGAGGTGATCATTGGACTACGAGAGATTGGACACCTTATATGTTCAGCAAAGGGGCAAACCGGTTACCTCATGCCTCTTACCCCTCTAACACCCCATTTGAGCCACCCCTCATGCCTATATATATGTGTAGTAACTTCTCATATTACCTCTTTAGAGAAAGCACATGCCTACCTTAGAAAAAGAGAGAGAAATAATCCATCTAAACACCTTTACATTACCTAAACCTCAAAAGAAAGCAACTGAGTGTTTTTGGAAGAAAATTTGCAAGAGCTTGGTTCAATCACCACTTCAAGTTTTGGAGAAAATTTGTAAGTACATTATTTAACTTAGTCTTGGCATAGAATAAGTAATGTGAGGATTAGATCATGTTGGTTACTTATTTGGACTTAAACCTTACTTATGTGTTGAGATGAAATCTATTATGTTTTGGATTAGTTTTTGTTATGGAAAAATGTTAAAAAAAAAATTGGAAGAACTTAGAATTATATTCTAATAAGTAAGAATAGGGTTTATGTATAAAGCTGGTTTGTTTTATGCTGGAAAAATACCTAACTCGAGACTTCACTCAACCCTCACTCGACATTTGGCTCGAGCGAGATACAAGCATAAACTATGTTCGACCATCGCTCAACGTCTGGTTTAAGCGAGATATAGGCAGAAATCACGCTCGACCCTTGCTCGACATCTGGTTCGAGCAAAGTACAATTAGAAATTTCGCTTGATACTCACTCAATATTTAGCTCAAGTGAGATCCCCTGTTAGTTTAACTCCAAAATTTCCTTTTTATTGAAATGCATGTGATTCACATAAAGAAGAATTTTAATACAGGAATTATATGTTGAATGCAAGTGCATAATTTATGTAGCATATATGAAAAGAGTTTAAGAATACATGCATGTCCCATTATGTCACTAGTTTGATGTCAAAGAGCATAGAAAGTTTTACATCAAAGGAAAGGGGCATGGTATGCATTTTTAGGAAAGAAAAAAAAATATTCATAAGAATAAGAAGATAACGACTAAGAATTAGAAAACTTAAAGGTCACATCACAACAAGGATAGCGATACGTAATGCCGGTCGTATGATAAGAATGTTTACGCCATCACAAGGACGACAATACGTAACGCCCCAAATGACTGTTATGTTGGGAAGGACGACGATACGTAATGCCCGTATGACTGACAAGAATATGATAAGACTCGTCACGATGGAAACAATGATACATAATGCCCATACGACTGATGAGAATAGTAGATAAGACTTAACCACGGATAACAATAGTGGATAAGGCCCAACCACGGATAACAATAGTAGATAAGGCCCAACCATGGGTAACAATAATGGATAAGACCCAACCACGGGTAACAATAGTAGATAAGGTCCAACTATGAGTAATAATAGTAGATATAACCCAAGCACGAGTAACAATAGTGAATAAGGCCAAACCACGGGTAACAATAGTGGATAAGACTCAACTACGGGTAATAATAGTGGATATAGCTCAATCACGGGTAATAATAGTGAAGAACCCGGCAGGGACGACGATACGTAACACTTGTCGAGGTTCAGAAACAAGAATAAGATTTAAGAAAAGAAACCTTGCATGTTACAAAAAGTTGTGTACCCACACTCATATAAGTTTTCATGTAAAAGCATGAGTTGTGTTGAAGGGTACCAGATTCATGCATAAGGCATACATGAATTATGTGTTACGTTAATTCATTATGATATATGTTATTTTATGTTATTGATATGATCTGTTAATGCCTTTGTTAAGTTATTTGTAGATTTCTTAGAAATCTCATTTTTTTGATTTTATTTATCATTTCTGATGGGATGAAAGATATTGTTGTGGGAATAGATAATACATCACAAGATTCAAACGTCACGGGAGATTATGAGGTACCCTAGGGGCCCTATAGAATACTCATTGGTTAGTGAAGTGATAAAATTGATTGATGACAAAATTATAGAGGAAGCGAAGAAGAATCCCTTAAATGTAACAGAGGGTAGTTTGAATATTTGTTTTGAAAATAACAAATATCAGTAAGGAAAATTTTGGTACATTGTACTTGATGCTTTATAAGAATGAGTTTTTTTGTAGCATATCATGTGATATTTGCAAAGAATTAGATGTCTTTGCTAAAACTGAAATTTGCCTCATTCCATTGTACTATATTTTGCACACTACTAGTAAGTTATGTACATGCACATATTTTTTTTATGCGAAATAAGAAATTTATAACTTAAAGTCACAAGTCATAACGTTTTAATTTACATTAAATCCCATACATAAATTGGGACCTTCAACTTTCACATGGTTACATGTGAACACAGATATCTAGTGATAGCTACACATAGATCATAGACTCTCTCTCTCCATATATATATATATATACTACAACTTGAGTAGAACTAAGCTTAAACAAATAGAACCAACTCTTTAAAGTGATTGCCTCCCAAAGCCCACACAAAAGAAAGAACGTACTGATACAAAAGGGAAAAATAGACCAATAAGATTAACTCATATGCATAAGTGAAGTACACTCGTGTATATATTAATATAATTGGCTCTGGTTGAGTCTAGCGGTAGAGGCCATAGACTTGGAAACAAATTTATAGGCCAAATTAAAAAAAAAAAGTTGTTGAATATATTTTGTGTGCCAATGCGGATTTTCCTTCTCCCACTTGGAATAATTGGGTATGATTAGAATGAAAATTATATTTTGTTAGATTATATTAAGGAGATGTGGATCATTAAGGAGATGTGGATCAACCTAGGCCTTTTTGTAAGAAGGATATAGTAATGGGCCTAAGAGTATTGAAATAAGGTCCAAAGGCCCATTGAGATGGGTGATGGCCGGCCATGCCTTAGGTGATGATCACCTAGGATTTTGTGTAATTTCATAAGACACTTGGCACTCTAAAAAGCTTTCTTTGGTTTTTCAAGAATGGTAGGTTTATGGTGAAAAGAGAGAAAGCATGTGAAAAAGAGATGTGACTAGTCAAATCTCTTAGAAAATGAGGTGATGGTGACAAAAGGAGATATGCTATCATTGGAGTGGAAGGTTGAGTGTAAGATTATTCCTTGGAAAATGTATGACAAGTGACATGTAAAGATTTGTGGGGATTTAAGAAATAGAGTTTCAATGGAAGAAAAGGGTGGGGTAGCTGACCATGCCTCATTTTGAGTTTCCCAAGTAAAGATATGTGTAAGAAGATCTTTTGATGAGGGGGATTGACAAGTGAGGATTGAATGACTGCAAGCAAAGTGAAGTGACTTCCCTTTCTTGACGGTTTTGGCTATGCTAGTTTTGGAAGGCCAAAAACCGATCCTAGCATATGCTATCTTTAGGCACCATCTTGTCCTTAAAATTAGTAGTGTAACACCTCGATCCCAAATGATAAAGATATTACTAAACTTACATAACATGAAACTGGGTAAAGAGATTCAATTCCTAAAAACAACTCATTTATTGAAAATCATAATCTGAACCAAAATATCGTTGAAACATAAACTGAAAACATAAATTGAAAATTCTATATATCCTACGTGTGAACATATTTAATGCCTTCTAAGTCTCTTGCACTACATCTACATCCTGACCATCCAACTCAATGTCATCACAATCTTCATCTGTGACACGTAGAAATAGAAAAATATAGAAACAAACAAAATGAGTTGAATATTCAGTAATAGCACATCATACTGTAAAAACATAACCTAGCATGGACTTAATTTTAGAAGACTCTACATGACATGCATAAATCATCGTTAATTCTCATGGCATATCTATACATCATTAATTATGAGCAAAAACATATATGATCGTGGCACATGTAACTTAAATGCATGAATAATTTATTTATCTTGTCTTTAACTTATTATATGGTGAACCACGCTTGAGTCCATGACACCTCATAACTTGATTGAACATGAAGTGAAACACGTTTGGATCCATGTTTCACTGTGAAATACGCTTGAGTCCGTATTTTATCTAACTTGTCTGAACATGCCGTAAAACACGCTTGAATCCGTATTTCACCGTGAAATACGTTTGAGTCCATATTTCACCTAAAAACTTGTTATATTTCTTAATGCATGAGAATTTACTGAACTTGATTAAACTTTCTACCATGACTTTTACTTGTACATGACATATTTTCTACGTGACATGATATAGCATTACGTGACATTTTCTTGTGCATGGAATGACATAACATGGTGTCCTTTTATATATTGTAGCTTAACATGGTATTCTCTTAAACATGACATCGCATCTACTTGTGCATGATATGACGTGTTGTAGCATGACATGTTTTCGTACATTGCATAACATAGCATGATCAATCATTTTATAACTTCCTATGACATGCATGATTAACGTTCTACATGAACATGGCACAGCGTAAGTACTACGTGACATGGCATATCTGATCTAGTTATTTTATTATATAACATACTTGACTTAAATATTACATGAACACATTCATTCACTCCATCAATTTTTCAATCCACACATGCAAGCATGTTATCATAATTTTATCAAAGCTCGTGAAAAGAATCTAACCTGACCCGCAGCATAGTGTAGAAAAACATCGCATTTTAATTAATAATTCTAATATTTACAGTATACATGTAAATTTTATGATCATATTAATTACCTCTTTGCATTTCTTCCTGATTCCCAACTTGAGATACGTTACCTACACAAGGTACTAATGTTACTAACTTTTTAAGAAAAACGTGTCGTGGGGGCATAACATAGAAATAATTTAATAAATATTAAATTATTCAAATATTACTCTGTAATGATATAAGCCAAAACTTATAACATATCCCTTAATATTCTATTTAAAAGCTAACTTAATAAGCTTATTAAAATCTAGTTAAATAGGCAATGGAACACTAATAAAACTAACTGACTAATGAGTAGACTATAACACTTACAAAGTTTTTGAAATCTACTTAAAACGCTTCCTGAAATATAATCAAACTAGCCCGTCCAATTTAAATACAAACCCAATTAAAACTAAGCCAAATCCATTTAAAATAACCGAGAATACTTTCTACAAAGTGGCCTATTAATTTTTAACACACAAACCCATTTAAAATGAATGAGCCCAGTTTAAAAACAATATGCAGTTTCTGAAAAGAATAAAACCAAACAAAACCAACCCAATACACCAGTCCACTAAGCCCATAAACAAAAATAGGATAAATGCCCATGTGAAACACACAGCCGCCCAAGTGGGAAACAGATGCTCGGCAACTGTATGTGTAAAACCAATCAAAAGCACGAGCTCTATGGGAAATCTGAAAACACAATAAGGAAGAGATAATTAAGGCTTTAAAGGCTTACGGGCAGGGCTGAACATTGAAACGAAACACAAAAGGAAAACCAAACAGAGAGAGCTCATGCGATGGAGAGGAACTCACCGAGAGAAAAGGAGCTGATGTGCAGCAGCTCAAGTTTGCTGGGAGTGACCGGCGGCGATAATGGGATTCTCTGGGCAGGTGCGACACCGTGAGAAAGAGTTAAAGGGAAAAGCTGGAAATCGAAAATAAAGAGAGGAAAGGAGAGGATTTCGGCGACAATGGCTTACCGGGAATCGACTGGGAGAGCTGGGGTGGCTGATCGGCACCTTCTGTGTCCAAAGAGAGGGGGGGGGGGGGGGGGGGGGGGGGTGGTTCAGACGTCTGAGTGATGGTCGGCGGTGACCAGCTACACTGGGCTATATCAAACGGTGTTGCCGAGAGATGGGTTTCACCTTTGGGTATTTTTGTCATCCATATTAATCTCATCAAAAATATTATTAAAATTTAGTAAAAAATATAAATTTAATAAGATAAATATATTATACTTATCATAATTTTATATTGAATTCATTATTAGACTTATTAAAATAATAATATAATAATATTTTTTAAAAATATATTTAAATTTTCTTCAATATTTTATAATTATATTAATTATATATATATGTTAATAATTTAATTTGATATTTAAATTATTATTTTTAATAATTTTTAATAAAATTAGAATTAAAAAAATAATAAAGACATTTATTTCATAGAAAAAAAAGAGAAAAAATTACAGGAGAAATAAAATATATTAAACAAATAAGATTAAGAGTAAATAGTAACTCTTCAAATTTGAAAAGTTTGTATATTTGTACTGTAATTCAAAATTTAAAAAATATAATTTGATGAGATCAATATGAAGTAATTTTTAACATAAATTATTAAATTTGTGTTTAATGATTAATTTGATGAGACTAATAAAAATGCTATTAATACTACTGAAGGGTCTCGGGCTTTTATAGAAAATGAAAGGAGATACGTGATCAATATGGATATGTTTGAATTTGAAATTGGAAAAATTATAAGAATTTGCTGTGAATAGTATCGAGAGGTTCCCGTCATAAGTTATAAAATTTGAAATAATTAAGAAGATTGAGGATATGGGCGTATATTTGAATTCAAGATACCTTAGATTTAAATACCAAACCGATAGGTATCGGAACTGCTCAAAGAGATTTGATTAGAGGGGAAATCTAGTCAAACTTACTTAAATTTTTGAAATTAGTGCTTGGAGATAATTACCAAATAAAAAGAAATATAAACAAGATACTAAATTTAAATTCTAAAATTTAGACCAAGTCGTTACAAGTTGTCTCTCATAGGTCAACCAACTTTTGTGTCAAATTTTTTATGCGTCAATCAACCAAGGAATAGAGTGTCTTATGCCTAGGAGCAACTCATGGCCGATTATGGCCAACTATTTCTCTCTTCACTTTATTTTTTTCCATTTTCTCCCAAATGACTCTCGGCCACTCTATCCTCTCCACACCCTCTACTTTCATTTGCATTTTCTCACCTTCCAAATATCATTTCCTAGCAAGTTCAAGGGTTTTTCTTTAGGGTTTTTACAAAAGCATCTACTTTGGAAGGTAAATAAACTTTCAAACTCTTTTCTATCCTTTCATGCAATGATCTAAAGAACATCTCTTTTCAAAAGTTTTTGTCACTATATTTTCTAATATTTTCTTGAACTTATATGAAAAATCTAAGCTTTTTAGTTCTCTTTAAAATGAAAAGCAAAAACTAGAGTGTTTTGAGAAAATAGCTCTCTTTGAATAGCTAAAAGGATTTGCTACTAAGCAAGTCATTTTCGGTTATGTAAAGCAAATATTCCGTAGACTTAATCTTGTTTCCTTTATATATTCTTAGATTTTCCTTACAATATACTTGGAATATTTGTAAGTACGTTCTTAACTTAATTTTAGCATTATTTGTATATGTAAGGTGAACTTGTGGTCGTGCAGTTTTGTTCTATTGTTTAAATTGTTTGTTTAGTGAGTTTATTATCCTTTCTCTACGTATTTTTAAGATGATATTTTAAGCTTTTAATCTAAGAGATATTTGTTGGAATATAGTGACTATTTGTTGAAAGAATGAAAAGAATGTGCTATGGTGATATTCGGCTAGTGCATATGGAAGAATGGTGTGACTTGTAGTTGATGGAAACTTATATTTTTGAATCTATGGGTTTTTGGCTAAGGCCAACTAAAGGAGATTACTTTAGGCTTTAATCTTTTGGTTGATGAATAATGATGATTTAAGATACTCAATGATTTAAAGAGCTTGAACCTTTGATTTCTCATAGAGCATAATTTCGAATATGTACTAGGTGTAAAATGAAATTCATGTTATTACTAGATGTTAGAGTAATAAAATATCTAAGTACTTTCAAGGTTTCGGTTATGCTATGTATGAATCATGTTAATTGTGTTTTGTTTGTTCATTAGGAATGCAAGAGTTGAGGTGAGAAAAAGGAAAGGGAAAAAAACTAGGGTTTGAGCCCTAGGGGTATTTAGCCATACCCATCTTCTAAAGTTAGAATTGTTGAATGACTTCGTTTGTTGAATATATGCATATGATATGCTTGAAAGATATTTATTCACATGCTAGTATGAAGACGCTATGCATTTGCAAGTGCATGCATCATACACCTCATGATCCATATGTCTTGTATAAGAAAGTCAAAATAGTAGCATGCATGTCCATTCAAATCAAGAGTTCTATGTCTTTTAGAACAATACATTTTATTTTTCAAAAGAAAATGAATTAAGAATTTTTTTTTATAAGAACTCCAAAGGCTGGGAAGGGGTAGTGTCCCAGTGGAACTTTTTGTTCATTCAAGAGTGACTAAAGTCGAGTGAAACCCCCTGAGTTGACGAAGAACAGTCAACAGACCACAAATGGTTCATATTTAAAGGATTCCAGAGAATGGTCGCACTTAAAGTTAGTGGGTGCCCGAGGACGATGGAGGCGGATCACGCCGTAAGAATAAAATTGTGACGTAGTCACATTATGTGATATGGTAACAAGCAAGGAGCACACAGTGTATAGAGAAACTGTGAGGTATCCAATATAAAAAGTCATGACAAGAAAAACTCCTAAGACTTATACGAACACGAATAATGGCATCTAAAGATATGAATATGATGAAAGACCCAAAAAGTTTACAAAAATATTTTGAATATGTGTCAAAAAGTTATGATATGAAAGCCTTTTATGAAAGTGCATGTGCATAAGTTAAGGCATAAGTCTCATTGTCATGACACATGCATTTATTTTTGAGTGTTCACTTATATATGTGATTACGCCCAAAGAATAACGCGGTCGTTTGCAGTATAGCTTTGGGGTGTCGATTCCACAGGGAGATGGATTGAGAAATTGAAAAATAGTAACGAAATTAACAAAAGATTTAGATGAGTGCGAAAAGTAAATTTTAGAGTATGACGTAAATTAAAACTAAATGAGTAATTTGAACAGTATAAAAATGAGACGAAAAGTAGAGCGTAGGGAATTCCTTGTGTATTTGTGGTATTCAAATTTATTCTTAATTCATTGATAACTCAATTAAGAATTCTATGTCCAAATTCTTAATCGGCAGATATAACATTAATAACCAAAATTTAAATCACATGTAACTCTTTAAAAAATCATTCTTCGCGCTTAACTCTCATAAATTGTTATCGATATTGAGAAAATCCAACGACGACAATATACCCAAGAGGCGATATTGTAGCAGAGAATTAAATCAATATAGACAATCAATTGCTCCAAACATAATTATAGAACTAATTCACTCAATAGAAAAAGCATGACTGAATCTATAAACGAAATAGATTCTATAATTATTTGAAGACGAAAAAACATCACAAATAAATTGAGAATAATAGAACAAAATAGTTTTAATATTTAAAGACCAAATACATGAATCAAAAATAAATTACAAACCCCATCACATACACAAGTTCATCCCTAGCCCTCCTTGAGAATTTAGTTATACATATTGAAAATATGCAACCAAAATTCTCCAAGGGATAATATGGAAGAGCCAACCATTATTTTCTTCTCTCTTTTTTGGTTTTTCTTTTCTTTTCTCAAGCTCTCAAAATAATGGCTCTTCCAAAGCATCCTCCCACACTAAGCATTCTCCCACTCTAAGCATTGTCTTAGAACACACACCCCTTCCTTCTATTTATAAGCATCCTTCATGCAAGTTGTCATGACAAAATCATCACAATTTCAACTTGTTTTGCCATGTGCCATTCTTGAGTCCAAGTGATTTGTGAGTTGTCATTTTGATCATTTGTTTTCCCACCATGCATGAGCTGGATTTTGCTTGTAGGTTGAGTGTTTCAATTTTGCTTCTCTATCCATTAGTTGTCTTGTATGACTTAATATCTTGTGGTCAAATAATTTGTCTACAAGAAACTTGAGTGCACTTCATCTTGCATATGAATTGATCATTGAATTTCCAAGTTGGTGTAGGAGTGCTTGCTGGAAAATATTATGATAACATTTGGATTTGATGCAAGTGGCTGAAAAATATCCAGGAACGTCAAGTGCAGGTGCGTCCACTTGATGGTCAATTTTGTCTTAGATTGAGTGGATATCTCTTCAAACATAAAACACAAAAGTTCTAGATATTTCTCTTGTGGTTCTAGATCATCTTGAATCAGCTCAATCGGAGATTGGATGAGAGAGTTATGCCCATATTACGAAAAGATGTCAGAACTGTCTAAAATTCCGCAATTATCTTCATTTGCTCCTAATGTCTCCATTTGTGTCCTAAATCAAAATATAAGAATAATGAGTATAGTTAGGCATCAAATAAGAATAAAGTATTAAACATTAAGAGAGGAAAATATGGCATTTTATATTCTCATCAATATATTAAATCATGCTTATATCTATTTCAAGATAAATGACCATTAATTTTATTAACATGAGTTATATCCATTGTTTTCTCATTTATTTTAGTATTTAAATAGAGTATTTAGAGTGCATTTTTGTGCACTCATCACACCCCCCAACTTACTCATTGCTAGTCCCTAGCAATTTTCATGCAAAATGATGAGAAAGACCAAAGAAAATCACACATAGGGGCCATCAAGACACATTTTTCAAATTTACATATCAAAACAATCTTAGAAATTCAATAACCCTTTCACAAGTAATTCAAATATAGCAATCCACAGAGTGTGTATGTGTTCCAAACTATTTTTATCAAATCAGAGGTTTCGACACATGCAACATTAGAATATCTTAAGTAAAAAGGTTCAACTCCATAACTCACGGGTATAGAAGTGTTTCATGTAAGGGTTCTCTCTATGGAGTTGACAAAGGTGTACATTTACTCTCATGGAAATTTAGCCAATTATATATAAGTAACAAGTAAACATTGATCTTATGATAGGAATACTAACAAATGAGATTTCTACCATTCTTTCCACAAGCATACTTAGGATCGGAAAAATCAACACAAAGGGTTGTAAGGTGGCTTAGGTTTTGGGTTGATAAGAAGAAAAGGTGAAGAGGTTTCAAAAACTTCCAAGTATACACAAAAGGGAATCTGTTAAATTTTTCAGTAGGCTATACTTTCCTTTTGATGTACTTTTCAATTTTTTAGATTTTTGACTAAGTACACTTTTCCATCTTCTTTTGCCACTGGTGTCTTCGTAATTTGATGGACACATCTAGCACCATGCCATTTTTGTCATGGTTTTCTTTTTTTTTTTCTTTTTTTTTTAAATGATAATTTCACACCTAGTACACACTTGGAAGTAAAATGGTAGGAAAATATAGTGTATAAGCTATACTCCAATGTGGAGAGGTATGGATGATGTAGATATGAAAAGAAAAGGCCATATGTGTATATTGGCTCAAAATTGGCTGCTAGGGGTCTATGATGAAAAAGGTCAGCTTGAAAGGCTCAGATGTTAATCCTAAGTTGATTTTCGTCATATCCCAAGTATATCTAGCATCTTACCACAAACCATGTAATGATATTCTCAAAAGAAGTGTCAAATTCAACAGATCAATGGATACTTATCACAATTTCTGTATTTGTAAGCTCTCAATTCTCACAAAATTCACATGAATACTTGAGCAAAATAATTCTTTAGTTACATGTGTCAAATCACCATATTATCACAAAATTTGGAGAAGTGCATAAATGGTTCTGTGGATGCTTTAGCAAAATGATTTAAGATGGGTTTGTTGAATTCACCAAGATGGTTATGAATGAGCATGAGTATCATGTGTGAAAAGATGCCTGTGTGAAAAAAATTTGACAATTTTTTATATATTGATTGAAATATGCCACAGAGTTTAAATAACAGATTTGTATTTCCACCCCCCAACTTAAATGAAACATTGTCCTCAATGTTTAATAATCAAAATTGGATGGGGAGTAACTAAAAAGGGTAGGATACACCTGATGTGTGATGTAGATAGCTCGCTAAGCGTCAAAAGTAGTGATCTGAAATGACAAAATGATACTATCCTGCAAACAAAAATAAAAAAAACAGTAGTAAATAAAAACAAAACAAAACAAATAAGATGATAATAATAATAATAATTATTGTTGCATGCTGTGGTCAAAGTTGGTAGACCAAGTTTACAACAGGACTATCTTCCACTTCTTGAACTATTCCTCCTGGGTCAAAAACGAAACGCTTATTTGCCCAATAAACTCGGTGCTTGAACTTCACAGGTGGGTGGCAAGGTTTAAGATTAACTTTGGTTACTTGCCCACTTGAAGGAATCTGTTTTTCATTTTTCTCAAGAAACTCCTCAAACTTCGGTTGCCAAGCCCGTGTGCTATAATCTTGAGTATTGTCAAAAATTGCACAAATATTAGCTACATCAGATGAATCACTGATAGGATTATACTCAAAATCAACAATAAAATTCTCAAGGGGATCAGAATCATGAGTTGTGAAAACTTCCCTGTCTATGAGTGAGTCAATCATATATATCTGCTGGCACTCGTGATTCTTCACAGTTTCTTGTGCCATATGTTGACCATGAGGTACAGACTGAGCTTGAGAAAGGAACTTACCTTGCTCATTTACACTCAAGAAACTCGTTATTTTAGACACCTGGCTCTTTATCTCATTTTGTTCTTCAACAACCTGCATAATTAAAAACTCAAAATTTTGGTTAGTCTTACCCTGTACTTCAATAAATGCATGCAAAGTGTCTTCTAAAGAATTTCTAGAAGATTGAGGTGCATGGTATGGTGCAGGATATGATCTAGAAGGTTGTGCAGGCTGTGCAGGCTGTTGGTTTTCAGACTTCCAGCTGAAGTTGGGGTGATTACGCCATTCTCTCATGTTAGCATGTGTAGGACAGTCTTGGGCATGATGATCTACCCCACCACAGACAGCACATGGCACAAGAGAGTTTGCATGATTAGCCATGTGTGTTGACTTTAAGTTTCTTATCTTTAACAGCTCTATTTCTCTTGTAAGCATTTCAATCTTGGCTTTTAGATTATCTTCCTCCCTGAGATGGTAAATACCACCACTCAAGTTTCCTGTAGGTCGTGACCTGTTTGTGCTATCAGTGGCACTAGGTCCAGTCCAAGTATGAGCTTTTTCAGCAAGCTCATTGAGGTACTCTATGGCCTCATCGGGATTTTTCTGTAAAAATTCTCCATTGCACATCATTTCTACGAATTGACGTTCCCTGGGCGTAAGGCCTTCATAGAAATAACTCACTAAGCGCCAATTCTCATATCCATGGTGGGGACACATACTCAGTAATTTTTTAAATCTTTCCCAAGACTGGTACA
The DNA here is from genome assembly GCA_036898215.1 of Platycarya strobilacea. NCBI lineage: Eukaryota > Viridiplantae > Streptophyta > Magnoliopsida > Fagales > Juglandaceae > Platycarya > Platycarya strobilacea. The sequence goes on along the minus strand of CM072555.1, from coordinate 25,111,974 downwards.
AAGTCTCACTATCCTTTTATGCAAAGGTAGAGATTTGTCTTTTTAAATCATTGGTCTTATGTTGGGGAAAGTATTTATTGAAAAATACTTGAGTCATCTCACTCCATGTTCCAATAGACCGTGGTCTTAGTGAGTACAACCAACTCTTAGCTTTATCTTTCAAAGAAAAAGGAAAGAACTTTAGCCTTACCGTTTCGTCAGTGGTATTTTGACTGTGAAATGTTGCAACTACTTCCTCAAATTCCCTAATATGAACATAGGGGTTTTCATTTTCTAGACCATGGAAAGTCGGAAGTAATTGTATCATTCCCGTTTTAAAATCCACATGACGAACATTAGGTGAGAACATAATACAGGATGGTGTAGCTGTTCGTGCGGGATGAAGATAATCTTGGAGGGTTCTAACAGGTTGGTCCACGTGTTCACTCATCGCGTCAGAATTGGAAGAATTATCAAACAAGCGATTAGAAAAATTAGATTCTAAATCTGATTCTAGCACGGGTCTACTAGCAAACCGTCCAAAAGCGTCTCTGTACCTGCGCATGCAAAGTAAAGAAAAGTGTAATACTGAAAAAAAAAATTACGAAAAGAAAAGTAAAATAAAATAAAGATGCAGAAAGCTAAAAAGAAAATGAACGAAGCTACCACTTTTTTTTTTTTTTACAAACTACTAAAAAAAAAACTACAAATTCTTCTACCGTCTCCCCGGCAACGGCGCCAAAATTTGATTACGCCCAAAGAATAACGCGGTCGTTTGCAGTATAGCTTTGGGGTGTCGATTCCACAGGGAGATGGATTGAGAAATTGAAAAATAGTAACGAAATTAACAAAAAGATTTAGATGAGTGCGAAAAGTAAATTTTAGAGTATGACGTAAATTAAAACTAAATGAGTAATTTGAACAGTATAAAAATGAGACGAAAAGTAGAGCGTAGGGAATTCCTTGTGTATTTGTGGTATTCAAATTTATTCTTAATTCATTGATAACTCAATTAAGAATTCTATGTCCAAATTCTTAATCGGCAGATATAACATTAATAACCAAAATTTAAATCACATGTAACTCTTTAAAAAATCTTTCTTCGCGCTTAACTCTCATAAATTGTTATCGATATTGAGAAAATCCAACGACGACAATATACCCAAGAGGCGATATTGTAGCAGAGAATTAAATCAATATAGACAATCAATTGCTCCAAACATAATTATAGAACTAATTCACTCAATAGAAAAAGCATGACTGAATCTATAAACGAAATAGATTCTATAATTATTTGAAGACGAAAAAACATCACAAATAAATTGAGAATAATAGAACAAAATAGTTTTAATATTTAAAGACCAAATACATGAATCAAAAATAAATTACAAACCCCATCACATACACAAGTTCATCCCTAGCCCTCCTTGAGAATTTAGTTACACATATTGAAAATATGCAACCAAAATTCTCCAAGGGATAATATGGAAGAGCCAACCATTATTTTCTTCTCTCTTCTTTGGTTTTTCTTTTCTTTTCTCAAGCTCTCAAAATAATGGCTCTTTCAAAGCATCCTCCCACACTAAGCATTCTCCCACTCTAAGCATTGTCTTAGAACACACACCTATTCCTTCTATTTATAAGCATCCTTCATGCAAGTTGTCATGACAAAATCATCACAATTTCAACTTGTTTTGCCATGTGCCATTCTTGAATCCAAGTGATTTGTGAGTTGTCATTTTGATCATTTGTTTTCCCACCATGCATGAGCTGGATTTTGCTTGTAGGTTGAGTGTTTCAATTTTGCTTCTCTATCCATTAGTTGTCTTGTATGACTTAATATCTTGTGGTCAAATAATTTGTCTACAAGAAACTTGAGTGCACTTCATCTTGCATATGAATTGATCATTGAATTTTCAAGTTGGTGTAGGAGTGCTTGCTGGAAAATATTATGATAACATTTGGATTTGATGCAAGTGGCTGAAAAATATCCAGGAACGTCAAGTGCAGGTGCGTCCACTTGATGGTCAATTTTGTCTTAGATTGAGTGGATATCTCTTCAAACATAAAACACAAAAGTTCTAGATATTTCTCTTGTGGTTCTAGATCATCTTGAATCAGCTCAATCGGAGATTGGATGAGAGAGTTATACCCATATTACGAAAAGATGTCAGAACTGTCTAAAATTCCGCAATTATCTTCATTTGCTCCTAATGTCTCCATTTGTGTCCTAAATCAAAATATAAGAATAATGAGTATAGTTAGGCATCAAATAAGAATAAAGTATTAAACATTAAGAGAGGAAAATATGGCATTTTATATTCTCATCAATATATTAAATCATGCTTATATCTATTTCAAGATAAATGACCATTAATTTTATTAACATGAGTTATATCCATTGTTTTCTCATTTCTTTTAGTATTTAAATAGAGTATTTAGAGTGTATTTTTGTGCACTCATCAATATGCCTATGTTGTTTCTGTTATGATAATTGTATATTTACTGAAATTTTTCGAAATCTCATTCCTTTATTTCCTATTTATCACCCATTCGTGGGATGATAGACTTGGTTGAAGGCGACGACGGATTTCATGAGTTAGATTCCCCTAGAGACTCCTCCAACCCCTGAAGGTTGATGAAATATTCTCTTTTTAATATTGTAGCCCTTTTTTGGTATGACCGTCTTATAGGGGATATGCAGAGGAATGCACTTAGAATGTTAGAGGATCAACACCCCATAAGATGCTGTCTCACCATGAGGTCGGACGGGTCCTTGTTTCTTGATGGTGTCTATGCCTCATCGTTAGGGATAAGTATCCAACCAATGAGGACATAGTCTGAGTCTAAGAAGTTTCCGTTTTGGACCTAGATACAAGGAGGTTAAGAAGGAACCAGTTCTAGGCAGGGGGTAGTAGGGCCAATTTTTTCTGATGATATTTATATTATATTTTGGTAATTTTGGAGGAGTTATAATTTCCCTTTTATTTTGGGAAATTTTGTATTTCGTGAAACTTGATATAATATGATGTTTCTGTATAAAGTTTCATTTTGAGTATTATGTAGTTCTACTATGTGATGCTTGACAAGTTTTATATTTCTTACTTATTTTGTTCAGTGCATGCATTTACTTACGTCATGAACCAAATGTAGGTAATCTTGTGTTGCGTATTCCCGATACTTCAGTTTACATTTGAACCCAAGCGTAGACTAGGGGCGTCGACAGCGGTAGTATCGGTGCATTATGTCTCTGGGTATACCCACAAGTGTCCTAGGAAAAGAATCACATGGTACTAAAATAGTCTATGATCTAATGGAGATGGGTTTGAATCTCTAGAAGAGTCAAAGCAAGTCAATTGATGCACAAAATGGTGGATGCCTCTGTTTGTAAGGCTTGGAGTTGCTAGCGAAGGCGTAACTCACGAATGGTTTTGGTGCGTTTCAGGAAGATAATATGGCAATGGGTTGACGTGGCACTACTCCCCTGAGATGCGCAGAACGAGTAGTGTAGAACCTTCTTTTAGAAGGTGGGCAGGCAATAGCGAAAACTATTCACCGGATGACGGAAGTCGTAAGGAACTAGATAAAGAATAATCGATGCCATCGTCACAAGAATACTAGAGAAGACACGCAAGGATGCTCGTTTGAAATATTCGTGGTCTATAGATATCCGCATTTCTTAGGAACGAATGGAGCTCTAAGGGTGGACATGTGGATAATAGACCTAGAGCGCACCTTCGAGATCAGCGATGCTCTGAAATACAGAAGGTTCAATACTGAAGGCATCTACTCAAGGAGAAGCCGGCCTATGGTGGGACATGAAGAGGAAGCTATTGAATCAAGAGTTGGGAGAGAACGTGATTGCCACATGTGAGTGATTTAAGAAGTAGTTTGACGATTGTTTCTTTCCAGAATCGGCAAAGCAACAAAAGGACTTGGTGTTCACTACTTTAGTGCAAGGCAACATGATAATGGAGCAATATGCAACCTAATTCATGGAATTGGCTAGGTTTGCCCCTCATTTGGTTGTCACAGAGAAGATCAGAGCACAAAAATTTCAAGAGGGACTACAGCCAAGAATTAGCAACCAAGTTGCGTGCCTTTGAATCGAAAACTTTCAAGATCTGGTCAACGTAGCCTTCATTGCTAAAGCAGAACAGAAGAGCTTGATCATGCAAGCCCAACTGCACCGGAAAAGGGGATTTCCCTACTTTTCAGAAAGGGATGCCAGGAAGAAGAGTTTCCACCTCGCAGAGAAAGGAAAAGGAAAAGTGGTCGGCTAAGGAGCATCGTTTACGCTGCCACCATGTCGAAGATGCAGATGACGTCATAGTGGTGAGTGTTGGCCAGCGACTGGAGCCTGTTTTAGGTGTAGACAGGTAGGCCACATAATTCGGGATTGTCCACAGAATACTCCTGGAGGAGATATAGCACAAAGAGGGAAAACAAAAACTCCTGTGAAGGCTATGGTGTATGCAATTACACTAGAGGAAGTAGACATGGAGGCTGAGGAAGCTGTTAACACCGGCATCATCATTTGTAACATTTTCTTACCTTACTTTGATTAAGATGTGGTGGTTTTCCTTGAGGTAATAATAAGATGACTTTTGTAGGTAAGGTTAAATTGATGCAAGATGTAGCGTATGCCTTGTTTGATTCTGGAGCAACAATATCTTTTATTTCTTATGTTATATTCAGAGGTATAAGTTAGATGTGGAGCCTTTAGCTCAAATGGTTCTGGTATCAAAGCCTAACGAAAAAATAATTGGATGAAAGCGAAAAGTGAGAAATTGCCCTTTAGAGGTTGCTAGTTTGAAGTTGACCATCAACTTAGTAGTCTTTCACTTGATGGGATTTGATATAATTCTATGTATGGATTAGTTATCTAAGCATTACACTAAGATCGACTGTCGCAGGGTCCCAGATAGTTTTCGACTTACCTATAAAAGAAAAATTCAATTACATAGGGGAAATAGTTAGTTCTATTTCCTCAATTGTGATAGCGAGACAAATAGTAAAAGGTTTAAAAAGAGGAGTAGAGGTGTTTTTAGCGGTAGCACTGAGTTCATTGGAGGGAAGCTAAGGGTGTTAAAGGAATCCCTGTAGTAGAAGACTTTCCTCAAGTCTTTTCAAATGATTTACCTGGATTGCCCCCTGATCGGGAGACGGAGTTCACAATCAAATTGGAATTAGCCACGGCTCCAGTTCACAAAGCACCCTATAGGATGGCACCAATGGAACTAAAAGATTTGAAGGTACAAATTGAGGAATTGCAAGACAAAAGATTCATACGACCTAGTTCGTCACCATGGGGAGCACCAGTCTTGTGGAGCACCAGTCTTGTTGGTAAAGAAGAAGGATGAGACAATACGCATGTGTATCAACTATTAAGATTTGAACAAGGTCACCATCAAGAATAAGTACCCTTTGCCAGATAGACAACCTGTTGGTTCAACTACAAAGAGCATCAGTGTTTTCGAAGATCGATCTTAGATCTGGGTATCATCAGCTTAAGATTAAGGAGCAAAATGTGCCCAAAACTGCTTTCCAGATTCGATATGGACATTTTGAGTTTTTGGTTATGCCATTTGGATTAACGAATGCGCCAGCAGCATTCAGGAATTTGATGAATCAGATTTTCAAACAGTATTTGAATAGCTTCGTGGTGATTTTCATCGACGGTATTCTGATATACTCTCGAAATAATGAGGAGCATAGGGAGCCTTTAAGGATTGTGTTGGGAATTTTGCAGGAACACCAGCTTTATGCCAAACTTAATAAATGTGAGTTTTGACTCCATGAAGTTGAGTTTTTTTTTTTGGGCTACGTTATTTCCAGTGAAGGAGTTGTCATAGATTCGACTAAGATAGAAGTAGTAACGGACTGGCAGAGGCCAACGAATGCTCACGAAGTACGTAGTTTCCTTGGGCTAGCAGGATACTACAGGAGATTTGTAGAAGGATTCTCTAAACTTTTAGGTCCTTTGACGATAATGACAAAGAAAAATACTAAGTATATTTGGAGTGAGCAATGTGAGTAGAGTTTTCAAGAGCTTAAAAGAAGACTAACTACCGCACCGGTTCTAGCTCTGCCAGAACCTCACAAGTCATATGTGGTCTATTGTGATGCTTCAAAAATGTATCTAGGATGCGTATTGATGCAAAAAGGGCAAGTAATTGCATATGTATTCCAACAGCTTAATGATCATTAACGAAATTATCCCACTCTGATTTATAATTGGCAGCAGTAGTTTGCATTAAAGATATGGAGACACTATATATATGGGAAAGAATGTGAAGTGTATACAGATCACAAGAGCCTCAAGTATCTATTTAGTTAGAAGAACTTGAATATGAGGCAAAAATGATAGATCGAAACTATAAGCGATTTCCAGTGTGAGATCAAGTACCACCCTGGAAAAGCTAACGTAGTAGCTAACGCATTAAGTCGAATGGCTTAAACAGAAGAACCATCAATACTATCAATTATGCGGGACTTGCTGATTGAAAATCTGCCAAGAGATGTTGTGTTTGTAGCAGTACAAGAGATCGTTTCCCTAATAGAATAGGAGATTAGAGAAGGACAGCATAAGGATGCCAAGCTGGAAAGGATCCGGCAGGAGTTGCTAGAAGGATAAGGGTTTATGCATTTTACGATGTTAGATGACAGAACGTTGTACCATGGAAAGAGGATAGTGATTCCTAATAATTTAGAGTTGAAAGAGAAACTTATGAGAGAAGCTCATTGCACCCCTTACACAGCCCATCCTGGTAGTACTAAAATATATCAAGACCTGAAAAAAAAAAAGATTTTGGTGGGAAGGCATCAAGAAGAATGTAGCTAATTTTGTGGCCAAGTGCTCAGTGTGCCAATTAGTGAAAGCAGAACACCAACAATTAGCGGAAATATTTCAACCCCTATCTATTCCAGAATGGAAATGGGAAGATATATCCATGGATTTCGTGGTAGGACTCCCAAGGACGTCGTCGAGTAAGAATTTGATTTGGGTTGTAGTAGATAGAATGATAAAAAGTGCTCATTTCTTGGCCATAACGAACACAAACTCGATGGAAAAGTTAGCACGAATTTATGTTAAGGAAATAGTTCGTCTGCATGGAGTACCTAAGACAATAGTATCCGATCACCCTAGATTTATGTCTCATTTTTGGCAAAGTTTACAAAAGATATTAGGTACCAGTTTAAAATTCTGTAGTGCCTATCATCCGTAAACTGATGGTCAGACAGATTGAACTATTCAAACATTGGAGGATCTGTTGTGAGCTTATGTGTTAGATTTAAGTGGTGATTGGGAAGGTCTTCTACCTTTGGTTGAGTTTGCCTATAACAACAACTTTCGGGTTGCTATTCAGATGACATCGTATAAAGTGTTGTATGGGAAAAAATGTAGAATGTAGGCCACCTCTATACTGGGACGAAACCGGTGAAAGTAGGGTGTTGGGACCCAAGTATCTACAGGAAGTCAGAGTGCAAGTAGAGATGATATGAGAGAGAATGAGGACAGCTCAAAGCAATAGAAGACCTATGCTGACAAAGTGTAGAAGCACTTTGAAATTTGCAGTAGGCGACTGTGTATATATTAAGATCTCACCTAAGAAAGGTGTGGTGTGGTTCGGTAAGAAGGGAAAGCTTAGCCTCCAGTATGTTGGACCCTATAAAGTTGTGGAGAAGGTTGGACCAATAGATGATCGTTTGGCTTTACTCAAGAGTTTGCAAGGAGTTCACAATGTGTTTCATGTATCTTCGTTGAATAAGAGCCTTGGTGAAAGATCGGTGGCAGTGATGGATCCAGGCAGCATTAGGTTATGCCCTAACCTGACATACAAGGAATGGCCAACACGATTCGAGGATTGGAAGGAGCAAGAGTTGAGGAATCGCAAGATTTCTCTGGTTAAAGTATTGTGGAATAACCCTGCTTTCCAAGAAGCAATATAGGAGCGAGAAAACATGATGAATTACCATCATTTGTTTGTAAACAAATTGTGTAATGTTTCTTTGTTTGATACTTGGACGTGGATATTTATATAAATGCATGCGTTTAGTTGATTGTATGGTTGTGTTTTTTGTTCTTCTTTTCTAGCTTCTTTGTTTGTTCTTTTTGGAATCGTAGTAATTTATCGTTTGACCTTGTCAGGAGATGACTAGAACTAGAAGAATGTCACGCATGTCAGTATTGTCCCTAGCTCAGTTAAGAGAAAGAAAGGAACATAGGCATAGGATTTATCTTAGGAGGTAGGAAATCTTGAGAGCTAAAATACCTAGAAGATTAGATAGGTACAAGTGGCACCGTACCTATCTGATGGACGTAAATCATCAAGGGGAGCGGCAATCGCCATGCAAGTGGCTAAGGTCAGAGAGAAAGCACCTGCAACAACTTAGTCGAGGAGATTTGAATGATGAGCATTTAAAAATTTTGGAGATTTCGGATACATCCGATGATCGCATCTGATAGCGAGAGGACGGTGAACCCATTGAGGATACTGAATCGGAGATCATGCATAGGTTTAATGAATTAAGGCCCAACATGTATTATGATTTGGACGGGGATGTAGTATTTTACTACTCACAAGACTTAATGACAGTAGAAGACGATATACCATCTGAGAGGAATCCACGGCCACTAGTGCTAGAGGTATAGAAGTTTATCCTGGCTGGATTTTGTGTTTGGATATTACCCTAGCGATTTCAAGGACGAAATCTTTTTTTTTTAGAGGGGAAGGACGTGACACCCTAAATTTTTCCTTCTCCTACTTGGAATATTGGGTATGATTAGAGTGAAGATTATATTTTATTAGATTATATTAAGGAGATATGGACCAACCTAGGCCTTTTTAAAAGAAGGATATAGTAGTGGGCTCAAAAGTAGTGAAACAAGGCCCAAAGGCCCATTGTGATGGGTGATGGCCGGCCATGCCTTAGGTGATGATCACTTAGGATTTTGTGTAATCTCATATAACACTTGGCACTCTAAGAAGCTTTCTTTGGTCTTTCAAGAATGGTAGGTTTATGGAAAAAAGAGAGAAAGCATGTGAAAAAGAGATGTGACTAGCCAAATCTCTTGGAAAAAGGAGGTAATGGTGACAAAAGGATATATGCTATCATTGGAGTGGAAGATTGAGTGTAAGATTATACATTGAAAAGTGTGTGACAAGTGACATGTAAAGATTTATGGGGATTTGAGGAAGAGAGTTTCGTTGGAAGAAAAGGGTGGGGGAGCCGACCATGCCTCATTTTGAGTTTCTCAAGTAAAGATATGTGTAAGAAGATCTTTCAGTGAGGTGGATTGACAAGTGAGGATTGAGTGACTTGCAAGTAAGGTGAAGTGACTTCCCTTTCTTGAAGGTTTCAGCTATGCTAGTTTCGGGAGGCCAAAACCCAATCCTAGCATATGCTATCTTTAGGCACCATCTTATCCATAGAAGTAGTAGTTTCTCATGGGTTAATCAGCATTTGTGTTAAATCTTTTCATGTGTCAATCAACTGGGGAATGTAGTGCCTTATGCCAAGGAGCAACTCATGCCCAACTATGACCATCCATTTCTCTCTTCACTTTTGTTTTTTCCATTTTCTCCCATGTGACTCTCGGCCACTCTATCCTCTCCACACTCTCTACTTTCTTTTGCATTTTCTCATCTTCCAAACATCATTTTCCAGCAAGCTCAATAATTTTTCTTCAAGGTTTTTGGAAAAGCATCTACTTTGGAAGGTACATAAACTTTCAAACCCTTTTCAAAATTTTTTGTCACTATGTCTCCTAATATTTTCTTGAACTTACATGAAAAATTTAAACTTTTTTAGTTCTGTTTAAAATGAAAAGGAAAAACTAGAGTGTTTTGGGAAAATGACTCTCTTTGAATAATAAAAATGATTTCCTACTAAGTAAGTCATTTTCAATTATATAGAGCAAATATTCCCTAGACTTAATCTTGTTTTCCTTTGTATATTTTCAGATTTTCCTTACTCTATACTTGAAATATTTATAAGTACATTCTTAGCTTAATTTTAGCATTATTTGTATATGTAAGGTGAACTTGTTTTTGTGTAGTTTTGTTCTATTGTTTGACTTGTTTGTTTAGTGAATTTATTATCATTTATCTAAGTATTGTTAAGATGATATTTTAGGCTTTTAATCTAAGAGATACTTGTTAGAATATAGTGACTATTTGTTGAAAAAATGAAAGGAATGTGCTATGGTGATATTTGGCTAGTACATGTGAAATAATGGTGTGACTTGTGGTTGATGGAGACTTATATGTTTGAATCTATAGGTTTTGGCTAAGGCCAACTAAAGGGGATGACTTTAGGCTTTAATCTTTTGGTTGATGAATAATGATAATTTATGATACTTGATTATTTAAAGAGCATGAACCTTCGATTTTTCTTGGAGCATAGTATCGAATATGTGCTAGGTGTAAAATGAAGTTTATGTTACTACTAGATGTTGGAGTAATAAAATGTCTAACTACTTTTAAGGTTTCGGTTATACTATGTATGGACCATGCTAATTGTGTTTTAGTTATTCATTAAGAATGCAAGAGTTGATATGAGAAAAAGGAAGGGAAAACAAAACTAGGTTTGAGCCCTAGGGGTATTTGGCCATACCCATGTTTTTAAGTTAGAATTGTTGAATGACTTTCTTTGTTGAATATATGCATATGTCATGCTTGAAAGATATGTTTATTCACATGTTAGTATGAATAAGCTATGGATTTGGAAGTGTATGCATCATACACCTCATTATACATATGTCTTGTATAAGGAAGTTAAAGTCTTAGCATGCATGTTCGTTAAAGTCAAGAGTTTCATGTTGTTTGGATCAATACGTTTTTAAGCATTTCAAAAGAAAATGAATTAAGAACTTTTTTTTATAAGAATCCTAAAGGCTGGGATGAGGTAGTGTCCTAGTGGAACTTCCTGTTCACTTTGGAGTGACTAAAGTCGAGTGAAACCCCCTAAGTCGACAACGACAGGCCATGAATGGTTCCTATTTAAAGGATTTTGGAGCGTGGTCGCACCTAAAGCTAGTGGGTACCCAAGGATGGTGGAGGCGAATCGCCTGCCATAATAATAAGATTATGACGTAGTCACCTCGTGTGATGTAGTAACTAGAAGGAAGCACACGGTGCATAGGAAAACCGTGAGGTATCCAATATGAAAAGTTATGACAAGAAAGGCTATAAGCCTAGGAATTATACGAACACGAATAATGGTGCCTAAAGATATAAATATGATGAAAGACATAAAAAGTTTACGAAAATGTTTTGAATACGTGTAAAAAAATTATAATATGAAAGCCTTTTTTATGAAAGCGCATGTGCATAAGTTAAAACATAAGTCTTATGGTTATGATACATGCATTTCTTTTTGCGTGTTCACTTATATATGCCTATGATGTTTTTGTTATGGCAATTGTGTATTTATTGAGATTTTTCGAAATCTCACTCTTTTATTTCTCATTTATCACCCTTTCATGGGATGATAGATTTGGTTGCAGGCGACGATGGATTTCACGAGTTAGATTCCCCTAGAGACTCCCCAGACCCCTGAGAGCCCGATGGAATATTCTCTTTTTTATACTGTGGCCCCTTTTTGGTATGCCTTCTGGGATATGCAGAGGAACACACTTAGACAATTAGAGCACCGATGGTCCATAGAATGCTGTCTAGCCATGAGGTCGGACAAGTCCTTGTTCCTTGACAGCGTCTATGCCTCGTCGTTAGGGATAAGTGTCCAGCGAGGACACAGTCTGAGTTTTGGGCGTCTCCATTTTGGATTTGGATACAAGGAGGTCAAGAAGGAACCCCTTTTCTAGGGAGGAGATAGCGGGGCTAATTCTTTCTGATGATATTTGTGTTATATTTTGGTAATTTTGAAGTTGTAATTTCCTTTTTGTTTTGAAAAATTTTATATTTTGTGAAACTTGATACAATATGATGTTTATGTACAATGTTCCATTTGAAGTATCATGTAGTTCAACCATGGGATGCTTGGCAAATAAGTTAGGTGCATATATTTACTTATTGCATACTACTAATAAGTTAGCTACATCCATTTACTTACGACATGAATGATGAGTTAGTAACCTTGTGTTACGTATCCCTAACGCTTCAGTTTACATTCAAACTCAAGTGTAGACTGGGAGCATCAACATTTTGAACACGAACCACTGTCAAGAACATGATGATCATGACAAGAAAACCGGTATAATTATCGATAGAATATCCGAGAGCCTTGTCTTAGCTTGGTCAGGTATTATTCGAGGGTTTATATCGATCGCAAACTGCACCATAGCAGCAACACCACCGGGTGTTACTTCATTTCTGCCGGTTGCTCTCATTTCTGTAGCTTGTATTGTAGCAGCATGGCTTTGCTCGACTAGTTTATTACCTGCTAAAAGAGCGGTCGATTCCAATGCTTCTCTAGTAGTTATTGCATCTTTATCTAGAGCTGATGCGGGAGTCTTGGATAGCACAAAGGCACATCTGAGGTAACGTATTGTCCCACCACCTTTCTCAGGATCATATACACACACATAGTGGCAGAGCCACGTTGGGGCAGGGGGCATGGCCCCCCTCCCCACGGGTCCCACCAGTATTTTTAAAAAAAAGTTGAAAAATAATATAATATATATTTTTCTAAAAACAAATTGAAAGATTGAAAAATATGTTTATATTTTTATGATTTTGTATGATAATATTAATTTTATTTTATGTTGACATACTCTCTAAAAATTATTTTGATCTCTCTTCACAAAATTAATTTAATTTAAAAATAAAATACATTCCATTTAAAATAAAATGAAATAATAATATAATGACATATTTTTATTATAGATAAAAAATAAAAATAAAAAAAGAAGTTGATTAATTTCTAATGTATTTTTAATATATTTTTATTAAGATGATATATTCTTATCATATTATATATATTTTTTAATATATAAATTGTATTAAATATATTTTATTTTTATTATAGATCATATTATCAAATTTTTTTATATTGCATAAAAAATTATATACAAATAAAATAAAAAATATTTTTTATATTTTATTATAATGTTATCTGATCTTAACTTAAATTTCTAACTCTATCAATCAATCCATAGACATAAATTTCTAACTCTGTCAGTGCATACTCGTATATGATAGGTCCATGCCAATAATACTGCTAATGAAGAATAGCACACCATTACCAAAAACATCCGAAAATAAAAAGAAGAAAATACATGTTCTACTATCAATTTTTTAAGACCAGTCGTTTGGAACATTTCAAGCGTCCATACCATAATTTCTTAGTGAAATAGTAATCACTCGCGATAGAAAATTGAGGAAATTAATTAAACCTGCCCAGCAACTTCCTCGATGATGACACGGGTACCACCTTATACGTCAATTTCCCTCTCCCTCACGGTGACACCTTGGTCTCTGGCAATATCAGTGGCATCGCTGTGGCCGACGGCACCAACTCTCTCGTTCACTACCGCTGCGGATTGCATGACAGCCGCAGGGCCACCCTTTTGGGTCTGTCCAAGAACCATGTTTTCAGCAGCCTGCATAGTGGATGCGTCTCGCGGCGCAACGGGTTTGGATGCCAAACTACCGGAGACATTGAAAACGTAGCCATATCTGACGGGTTACTGCTGCGGATTATGCTGCTCACGATCACGGTGTCCTTGGGGTTGTCCCCGGCTCATTTTTCTGCGTTGAGAAGAGTCGCTTTGTGTCAGTTCAAAAAGAAGATAATTTGTGATGTTTGGTCGCGGGTGCATGGAGTATTGTATATATGTGCTGACTAGGAGAGTCTGACATCTGGGATATTTCGAACCTGAACGTGTACGAACATTTTTCGATGTCATTGCTCCAGGTGGTCGTCGGTTTAGGACTGTCTTAAAGGCGCCACATTAACTCGATCGGTGACACTTGGTATCCTGAATTTGGCACTAAGATGCAGGAAATATCGCCACGTGTTACACGTTCCAACTCTGCAGATAGACAACCTCGACGTTATAAGTACTTTTCTGTGAACAGCGAAGCGATAGCTGAACGATAAAGCGGGGATGGTTAATGGGTAATTAGCCAGAAAACCGATTGAGTTCTGAGCATCCATGTGGCAAATGCATTAGTGCACAACATCCAATTAAAGGGGACACAAAAGATCAGCTCCTAATTCAAACAGTTAATCCGCACTAAAACAATATGATTGTGATCAATTTGAGCAGAAAACAGCAGGGGCATGTACGTACGTACGTATAATGTTCACTTATATAAATCAGGTTGCTCCCTCTCGCGCGCTCGTATTATTGGTCCTCCATTGGCCTTGGGTACTTGAGAACATGACAACGACACATCTCAAAAGTAAGTTTACATAAAAAAAGTAACTAAATAAAAACGAATTGTAATAGTTGGAATTTGAAGTTTAATTACAACAACTTGCTGGGAATAGGTTTCGGCTAGTCCCTTTATATTAGACTAGTAAAGCGATAATGCGCAACGATCAGCAGCTTGTAAAGCTCAATCCAATAAAATATTGCTTTGTTCTCAATAAGAAGCCTGTTCAATTTGCTCGTGCTAGCGGCTCACGTTTTTTGGCCCTCTTTCTCTCCACTGGCTTTAGCCTTGATTGCGTTGGGGGATGGAAGTACTAATTAAAGGCGCGTATAGCGGTATCATATATATGTAAGATCATGGCACTACAAAAAATACAGTATTTGCGATAAAAATAATAGCAACAAATAGCTACATTATTCCTGGCTTATAACTATTACCAACGATTTTCTGCTGTCGGAAGAATCCCTGCTATTAAAATCCCATTTATAAATTAATGCAACGAACAAAGTTATTCGCCAAAATAAAACTTTTATTTGCGGCAAATATTTTTGCTGCAATATTTAAAATTTTTGCCGCATAAAAATAACTCATTTACAACACTAAATCGTCGTGACAATAACTTCTCAAGATTACCATTTATTAGATTGCAGCGAATAAAATTGCTGCAATAAAGAATTGTTTGCAACGATTGTTCTTTCGCCAAACACTGCTGCATATTTGATTGATTTATTGCGGCGAACAAATAAAAAAATGATATTAGTTATTTTTTCAGATGATTATAAAATGCTACAATTTTTTTTTTGAATTTTTTAGAGGAATATTAGAAGGGAAATGCTAAAAATGATCCTCTATTCTTTTTTATATCATCTTTAAATATATTTTAACTTTTTTTTATCCTTTTCAAAATATATTTTAATTGCAAGAAATATAATGTAGATCAAGCAAATCAAACTCATATATATATATATATGTATATCGTATTTTTTGAACAAAATCAATTGCCAGATATTGATCGATGACATATGCCAAAGATTGATTCTGATTCTCTTTACAACAAATCCTGGAGAGAAAATGTTTTTACTATAGTATTCAATGTGAAAACTGTAGAAAGAAATTTTGCTATTTCTAAAACTTAAGAAAAATGCTGTATGTTTCAACGCGATGTTGTTTCAGACATGAAGAAAAAAGATTTTTCATTCATGCATATCGCATTTGTTCAAGTTGCCATCAAACCTTTGATAAGGCGAGGTGTCAACACTTCTGTGCTTCTTTGCTTGCGTGATGCAAGATTTAAGAATTTTGAGGACAGTCAGCTTGGGATTGTTCTGACATCCCCTGCAGAAGGTCTAGTTTATTTTGATTGTTATCTAAACTTGACTATTGATTTGAATGATAGGAATGTTTTTGATGTTTTAACTTTAAATATTGCTACTTCTGGTATTGATATGATTGAAGGCAGTAGGCTTCTTGTAGGCAGTAGGCCTCTTGTTTTGATTCATCGTATATATTATCGTCTGATGAAGACTAGTCTTAACCCCTAAGCTAAGATAAAATCTTCCAGAGACCAGACCCTTCTGATACAGAGCTCCTCTTCGAGTGCTGATATCAGAATACCCAAAATGATTTACTGGAGATATGTTTCTCTTCCAGATGAGTGGATCCTTCCAAAAGAACTACCACCAAGACAAGTCATATCCCAAGATAAGGATGTTGACTTAATACAGCAGTATCTCGATGGTACTATTAAAATTACTTTTGACCGACTATCCACGACCAAAGAAAGAAGATATTCTTTTACCGGTCCCCGATCTTCTTGTTCTTTGGACCCAAGAATTAGTAGAGATAAAAATCTCGAAACATTCTTGGAGGATTCTGCTAAGGCAGCAAATCCTACTCGTCCAGTTATTATTCAGAAAATTCCTAAGGGAAATTCCTCTGGCTTAAAGTTGAAAGGTGTCTCTTTGGAGTCCCAAGTTACTTCGGCTTTTTACACGACCAAGGATGACCTCCAGTCATCCAAGGGAAAGGCTAAAAAGGAAGAAACTGAAGGAGACGAAGATTCGTCCATGTCTCCAACAGCTTCGGATTTAGTCATGAACACATTGCCTGTACACCCACAATTGATGATGATGTGCAGAGATTTTGAGCCAGATATGATTTCATTGTTTAATGATTTTAACAGCATAGAAAACCGTAATAAGCGAAGAGCTTATTATGCGATTTTTAGTTTGACCAAAAAACAAAAGTTCAAACGCAAATGGAAAGAGTGGATGTGTGCCCATAACAAGCATATTCTTCTCTTTGATTTTCTTGAAAATCATTATGATTTTAAAAATCATCTTGAAAAGAAAGATAAATTTTTAAATGTTTTAACTTCCAGTTTTACAAAAGCTGAAGATAAAACCATAGTGCAAGCCAGTCATCTGCCTCTTGAAACTATTTTGGTTTCAGTTCAAGGTGTGGAAGTTAAGGCTTCTCCTTTCAAAATACCCACTGTCGATGATCCTAAGTTTCCTCAATCTTCAGAAGAAAAAAAGATTATTGAACAAAATAATTTTTCAAACACTGCCCTCCATACTATTGGTCAACAGTTAGACCGTATTGAGGAGAAAATTGAAAAAACCAAATCTGAAAAACCTTCAGCAAGTTTTTCAAAATCTTTAGAAAAACCTTTGATCGTTTTACCAGAGAACAGGTAGAAAACGGATACTGCCACAACTTTAGAAAAAATTGATCAAATGCTAGTTCAGATAAAGCTAGAAAAACCTTCCACTAGTGTTCTTGATAAAAGTGGAAGAGAAAATTCTGATTTTTCTGAAGTTTATATAGATGACTCTTCGGAAGATGATTCTATCATTAATTCTGTTTTAAACCAGTTTTCATCGGAGGAACCTAAGATTGCCAGACTTTCTTCTGTTAAACCAACTACGAGTTTTGTGAAGAATTGGTTTTCCAGGCCTACTTCACCTAATTTACAGATTGAAGAACATATGTTCCAATCTTAGTTTTCGGCAAGTGCTGACCGGATGTATGAGTGAAATATTGACGGACAATCTGAACAAGAAGTCCTAAATACTCTGCAAAAAATGTCCATGGTCGCAAATGCCTATGTTCATGCTAATATACTACAACCTGATGTTGTCAGTAAATTAGTATCTGGTTTTACGGGTATGCTTCAATCTTGGTGGGACAAACATCTCACTGATGAGGCTAGACAAAAGATTCAATTTGCTGTAAAGCAAAATGATGATGGTACCCCTGTTTTTGATACCACCATAGGACGCGGTGTCGCTGATGGTGTTAATACTTTAATCTATACGATTATTAAGCATTTCATTGGTACCCCTTCGAATGTCACTAATCGTTTTTCTAAATATTTGAATAATTTGAGAGTCCTAACATGTCAGATTATAATTGGTATGAAACTGTTTTCATCTCTTGTGTTTCGCAAAGAGATGATTCTAATAAATCTTATTGGAAAGAGAGATTTATTGATGGTTTTCCTCGTTTGTTTGCCATTAAGGTTAAGGAGGCACTCTTTGACAGTACCGCCAGACTTGATTACGATAAATATACCTACGGGGATATTACAAGCGTAATTAAGAAACTTGGTATTAAGATGTGTAATGATCAAAAGCTCATCTCTCAGCAGATGAAAGATAGAAAGAAAGCCAAATATGAGATGGGTAATTTCTGTCAACAATTTGGCCTTTCTCCTATCACTCCATCCAGAGAAAAGATAAAACATATGAAAAAGTTTTCCAGAAAACCTCACGGTGAACATTTCTGAAGAAAAACCTGTCATGAAGTTTTTGGAAAACCTGTGCATAAAAGATTTTCTCATAAAAAATCTTTTACAAAACCCTCTGATAAGGGAAAATGTTTTAATTGTGGAAAAAGGAGACATTTTGCTGATAAGTGTCCAAACCCTAAAAAGCTCAGTAAGTTGAAGAATAAGCTTAACGCTTTGAACATTAGAGAAGATGACCAACAGGAATTGTTTCATTTACTTGAAAACAGTTTTAGTTCTTCATCCTCAGATCGTGATGAGCTCAGTTCTAGTGATAGTGATTATAGCTTAGAATCGGATTCATCTTATCTTGCAATAGTTAAATTTGGCTGCAATTGCAGTAGTTTCTAATGTAAATCCCGAGTTAAGACAATCAATGTTTTAACTAAGGAAGAAGAACAAGAGAACCTTCTTTTGACTTTGATTTCTCAAGTTGAGAATATTGACCTAAAGGAGAAATATCTCAACCAGCTCAAGAAGACTATGACTCGTAGAGAGCCGTCATCTTCTTAAGAGAAAATCAGTTTTCAAGAAACATTAAAACGTTTCGATAAGAAACCGAAGAATGTTTCTACTTCAGATTTGCAACATGAAATTTCTTGCATAAAAAATGAGATAGTTGAACTCAAATCTGAGATTAAATTTCTCAAGATTGAAAACTCATGTTTTAAACAAAATTTACTTTCTTTTAAAATTGAGAAAAATCTTTAGCTTGATCAAAATCCTTCTAATGATGAGGAAACAAAAGTCTCTGACCATGATGGTCCCTCAGATTCTCCTAAGGCTATTTGTCTGCTTAAGCAACCCATGCCTATCAAGTGGTATGCTCGGGTTAAAATTATTGTTAGCAGAGAATTTAGTTTTTCTGTTATTGTTTTGATTAATTCAGGTTCTGACCTTAACTGTATCCGTGAAGGTTTAGTCCTCATAAAATATTTTGAAAAGTCTTCTGAGAGACTGTCAGCGGCTGATGGCTCTAAGATGAAAATCAATTATGAGCTAAATGATGCCTATGTCTGTCAAGATGGTGTATGTTTTCGTATCCCTTCTGTTCTGGTCAAGAATATGACCTGGGACGTTATTTTAGGGATGCCATTTATTAATTCTATTTGTCATTTTCTGACTGAGAAAGATGAGATCACCACTGACCTCTTCGGACAAAAAGTCAAATTTAAATTTGTTTCCAAACTTGATGCCGATACATCAAGAGGAAAAATTTCTTTGATTGTTGCTAAAGAACATCATTTGAACTCTCTTCAGCAAGAAGTTCGAGTTAAAAAGATTTCTGAGCATTTGAATGAACCATTATTGCATTCAAAAATTGAGGATTTTCATAAAAAAAACTCGTTTTTGAAATATGTTCCGATCTCTCAAATGCTTTTTGGAATAAAAAAAAAACATGAGGTTTCTCTGCCTTATGTTAAAAAATTTTCAGAGAAAAATACCCACTAATGCTCGACCTATTCAAATAAATAGTGAGATTTTAGAATTTTGTAAAAATGAAATTAACGATCTTCTTCAAAAAGGTCTTATCAGGCATAGTAGGTCACCCTCGTCGTGTGCTGCTTTCTATGTCTAGAAAAATGTCGAGATTGAGTGAGGATTGCCCCGTCTTGTTATCAATTACAAACGTTTGAACAAAGTGTTAGAATGGATCGGATATCCCATCCCTAACAAAAATGACTTAGTTCATAGGTTAAGTGAAGCAGTAGTTTTTAGTAAGTTCGACCTTAAGTCTGAATTTTGTCAAATCCTAATTAGGGAAGAAGACTGTTATAAGACTGCTTTCTATACTCCTTTGGGTCACTACGAATGGAATGTGATGCCATTCGGTTTGAAAAATGCCCCTTCTGAGTTTCAAAATATAATGAAAGATATTTTCAATAATTTTTCTCATTTCACTATTGTTTATATCGATGATATTTTAATTTTCTCTAAATCTATTGATGATCAGTGGAAACATTTGTTGGCATTTCTTGATATCGCCCGACACAATGGTCTAGTGGTTTCTGTCAAGAAAATTAAATTTTTTCAAACCAAGATTAGATTCCTTGGTTTTGACATATTTGAAGGTAAAATTCGACCTATCCAACGGTCAATTGAATTTGCCGAAAAATTTCCTGATGTCATTCTTGACAAAACACAGCTTCAAAGATTCCTTAGATCTTTGAATTACATTGCTGACTTTTACAAAGATTTGAGAAAACGGTGTTATCCTCTCTTTTAGAGGTTACGTACCAATCCTTCTCCGTGGACCGATATCCACACAAATCCAGTTAGGGAGATTAAGACATATGTTAAAACTCTTCCATGTCTTCGAATCCCTAATTCTAATTATTTAAAAATTGTCAAAACCGATGTCTCTGACATTAGTTATGGTGGCATTCTGAAACAATGTGTTTCACCAGGTTCATCTGAACAAATTGTTCGCTTCAATTCCGGAACCTGAAATCATGCACAAATTAATTATAGTACTATTAAAAAAGAAATTTTATCCATAGTATTATGCATTTTGAAATTTCAGTCTGATTTATTAAATCAGAAATTTCTTTTACGTATTGATTGCAAAAGTGCTAAATATGTTATAGAAAAAGATGTTGAAAACATTACATCAAAATAAATTTTTGCATGTTGGCAAGCAATTTTGAGTATTTTTTATTATAATATTGAGTATATAAAAGGATCAAATAACTCTATCCCTGACTTTCTTACCTGTGAATTCCTGCAGAAAACATGAGTAAGAAGAAAAAGCTCGAGAAGCCTGAGAGTTCCCAGAGGCCCCTGCCTCCCACTCCCACATCTTCTCTCTTATTGCTCCCTGCATCTTCCCTACTGGAGGTTACTAATAGATATACTGTTCTGGAAATGATACCTAGACCAGTAACCCCAAGTTCATTTGCTGTGGCCTTCACAATGCCACATGATCCATTGTCTAACCCTTTGGGAAAGACAAGACCCACATTGCCTGCTCCTTCCAGAGCAGAATATTTTCAGAAGACTTATTCTCAGAATCTGTTTTTCATCGAATTTCCAAGAGAAACAGATCCTTTTAAAATATCTTCTCATTATTTTTCGCCAGGATGGCATTAGGTTCCTAGGAATCCAACAAAAGATTTAAAATTTTTTCTTTCGATTCTGTCTCATACAGGATCAATTTCTTTGAAGCCTATCTTTGACAAGGTAGATCCTTCAAAAATATTTTCTCATCATTGTTATCTTGTCAATGTATTGACTGCTAAGCAATGTGGTCAAAATCCGAATACTCTCAAAAGTATTCCGGATACATCAATACGATATAATTATCATGATTATATCGATTCATGGCTCCATTTTCCTCTTTATTAAGTTTCTGATCTTTCGCACTCTTGGTTTTTTAATTTTGACAATAAATGCAACCATACTTTTTCTTTATGGTTTCAACAATGGTTGCAACAATATGGCCCAATTCTTGATATTTATCTAGATTGCCTGCAACCTGTCCTTGATCATCTCAAGACAGTTGCCTCCAAAATGGATTTTAAAATGCCAGTTTTAATCCATTTTTGTGCTAAATATAAAATCCCCTGGATTTTCAAATGGACGTACGAGAAATCAGATAATATTCTTGTTCGTCACTTCTATGTTAAATATTGGGACAAGTTTTAGCTCCTTGATGCATTGCTGTCTAAGGTTTTAAGAGATTTTCTAGTCCTGGTGCCTAATCTAAAAAGCCCGGAGGAGTTCCCTTCACCTCAGACAAAACTAGAGATTGCCTTTCCTTTTCCTATTCTTACAGAAAAGGAAAACCCCAGTTCATCTTCCAAGCAGAAGAAGAAGATTTCCTCAGATAATTTATATATATATATATGTATATATATATACAAGAATCCCACAGAGACATAGCTATTACTTCCATAGCTATTGGAGCTATTACCTCGAATCAACATTCCTTTTAATAAAAATATAGGCGTCTTCTTAATATCTTATCAGATTCAGGTGTAATAAAAAACCACAAACCTGCCTCTTTTTAAAATTCAAGGTAGAACTTGTAAAAATTCTAACGGCCAGGTTTTGATAGAGATCATTCCATTCTATCTACGTGCAAACTGCCTTGAATGAGTTTACATATGACACAGATTTATCATTCAAAAATAAAGAGAAGGAAATGTAATGGTTCTATCAATAAAGTATCCAATAGTAGCTTTTAGATAGAATACTATAAACTATATCTGTCAAATTTTACAAAGAAATGCAAAATGAAGAAACCATTGTGATTGTTCTTGTAGCAGTTTTCCAGAACCTGATTTCAAAGGCCGATTTCTACATGCGATGACTTCGACCTTACATCCACTTCAAAGTTCAATTTCTACTATTAGTTTCTACTGAATCTACATGAATCTCTTCCAGGGTTCTTGTGACGGCTCCAACTCCCACGTATGGAAATACGAGGATCGAGGTGTTGAGATACTAACAATATGGGTCACACACCTCATCAATAAGTGCTCAAGTGTGTACAACATGCAAAAGGTGCACAAAAAAATTCGCAGCAGTTAATTAAAAGTTAGCCAACTAAGTACTAGAAATTTAAATACAGATTTTCAAAATAAAAAACCTTTAAAAGATATACAGTTATCCAATATAAATACAATAAAATATAATAGCCAAAAAGGGGCATAATTCCCATCCCATGAGAAAGTGATCCCAGATCACTTCTCCGACAGAACCACATGCTCAGGCTCTGCATCCTCATTTGCATCAAAATCTATTATACCGAAAATGGCACCACAGGTAAGTTAAATCCAAACAAATCACAAAAATAAAACACATTCATGTGTTACAAAAGCGTGAACATGATATGCATGAAACTCAAAATCGACATTTCTCAAAATGAATAGATTTCCATGCACGCCAAAATCTCATTTTGACACAAAATAAATCCATTAAAACAACCATCATTTTCCCAGAAAATGGTTCTTAAATCCAATTATCAAAATCCGTCATTTTCCTAGAAAATGAATGACCCACAAATCAAAATTTATTAACCGTATGCACCATGATCTCCTCTAGGGACCATCCGCACACCTTGACTCTCTTCGCCACACCGTAGGTAAGACCACGCATGTGACTTTAGAACGGGCGATGCCTAGCTAACCACGCACAGCACGTACCATGACCAGGCTTCCCCTAGCCCCTACCAGCAGAGGGGCCATGGAGTCGGCAACAGAGCATTACCATTTTGTCCAATCCCGTTGTTGTCTGGTGACAACCCAAAGGACATCATTCAGTATATTTCACTCTCGAGTGATCAAAGGAGCTCTATTGGGATAATGCCCCATCCAAGCTTGGGGTCGCAATACACACGCACCGAAATCCATTTAATACATGATATCCTAGTTTTTATTTCCAACACATGAACATACATAAATTATGTGAAAACCCAGTTTTCCTTTACAAACATGAACATGCGTGCAATTACACAAAAATAACCAACAAAACCCAACATCAACCAATACACAAACAACTCCATTCTCTAATCCAACCGACCCTCGAACTCCTTGGACTCAGTCTGGTACAACCAACCAAAACGCAAGATTTGTTAATGAAAGACTATATTTAAATCTTAAAAGATTATTTGGAAAATACTCACTATAGCTCGATAATAATTTTTGAAGATAGCAAAACTGCCAAAAAATGATCCCGAGCCTCCACCAGCGAATACGTGAGAATATTGTAAGCAATATAATTTTACAGCAAGAAAATATCCAATAAAACACCACTGTATTTTTCAGATTCAAGGGAGTTTTAAAGAGGAGATGCTCTAGTTTGATTTGAAAAGAAGAAGTGATCAAGAAGGGGTGCTCAAGCACACAGTTTATTAGATGAAAAGGAACGGGTTTGACGCATTTATATAGGCTAAAACCAGCACTGGTATAAGGGTTTTTGGATGGAATAAAACACGTGAAATGCTACCAAACTTGAGCCAAGACAAAGCAAGTTGTAAAGGGAAAGATTCTTTAGCTTTTCAGATGAGAAATGGAGGCAAAAACATGACTGGAAGTGCATGGTTTGGAGCTGATTTCGAGCATGTGGAGCAAGAATTGGTAGCGAAATTTGAGGGAAAAAGATCATTTATGTACTGGGTATTTGATGGAGTAATGCGTGTGTGATTCGAGCTAATGAATGGCTGCAAGATTGAGCTGATTCACGGGTGAATATCGACGGAAATAGAGGACGCAAACGGGAGAAACAAAGAAGAAAAAGAAAGAAAATAAAGAAGAGGAAGAAGCCGGCAAAGCACACGTGAAGGAAGAAAGAACTCTGGGTTCATTAAACCCCTTTTTGATCAAACGACGTCACATTAAGGAAAAAGGGTGGACTGGTCCAACACCGAAAACTCAAGTTTTGCACACACTAAACCCACACTATATATATATATATATACAAATATATATAATCCCATCGAAAAAACATCCAAAATAAAAGAAATAAAACATATTACATTATTTACTCACATAATAGAGGAATTAAATTCAAGCATTAAAATAAATACATCACATTAAAATAATAAGAAAATCGAATTAACTCAATATTTAAACATAAATATAACTAAGAGATAATATTAGCAAACTAATAGATCCAATAATTCAATTATTTAAAATAGTACAGTAATATATTTAAATCAGATATTTAAAGCATAATTAAAATTTCATAATATTTTAAATAATTAAAATCGGGCTTATAAAACGATATTGTACAATTATAATATTTTGTAACTCTTAAAAATGTCATCAAACAAAAAAGAATAAATAACAAGACCTAATAATTTAATAAGTTAAAATCAATGAATCAATCCAAAAAGTCCAATAAAATAAAATGTTCACTGAAACAAAATAAAATACAACAAGATCCATAATTAACTGTAATATAAGTCAAAAGCATTAATGATAAGATAAATAATAATAAGCGGAGTACATAAAACCTGGAATCTTACAGTTTTGTTGAATAAATGCATAAGAAATGAGGATATATCTAAATAAATGAGGATATATTATCAAAAAGAAGTGATACATCGAAAGTCGAGTGTGCAACACAGGAAAAGACTAGTATAAGTAGAAAGCTTTCATATACTAATATATAAAACATGACCCCTGTGCACTGTTTATATGGTTCATGAGTTGTGCCTCAAGCTAGGTGTTCTCAATCTTAGTTCAACCAAACCTTTTTTATGTTGTTTATGAAGGCTGAGGAATCAACGCTTTAATTATAAGATATATAAGGTTTTACAAGCCTCTCGTGAATTAAGTAACAGTACTACTGTGTAGATGATCATCAGATAAAACATAAACAACAACAATAAAGAAATACACATAAAATTAGGAGGATCACTAGCAAAGATGTTTAATTACCTGAGTGATTAACCTAAAAAAGTCGAAATTAGGTGCAATTTGCCCTCATCATTGTAGTAAACAACATAAAAAGTTGTTAAGCATTTTGTAACACTAGCTAGTGTTACCTTACCACTTGAACTAATTTATAAAATAGACAGCAAAAATAGGAGTGAACCAGTTAAATTAGCATAAGCAAAGACCACATTGCATTGCACCATCTTAAGCCATTGCCAAAAATAGAAAAAGACCAAATACCTAGATGTACAAAAAAAGCACCACAAAAAGCTCACAAAATATGTGAAATAGACAACCCAACTCATTGAGTCTCTTGACGAGACGTAGTGAGGGTCGGGTGGGTAGCCAATATCTCTATCAACATACGTTTGGTTGCCTCTTTATTTCTCCCTCAATGTACGGTTGGTTGCCTCATTTTTCTCCTCAAGTGTCATTATCTTCGCCTTCATTGCCTCCATCTCACAGTTGGAAGATTCAGCTACATTCTTGTACTTTTCAATTGTAGCTAGATACTCTTTCTCTCGTGCCAAGTTGTGTTGTCTTCTAGACCCTGGTATGACCAACTTGCCCAATCCTTTTGCATAACCTGGTCTATGACCAAGTACCTCTCTGAAGATACTCGCGACTACTTCTTCAGTTCGTTTCTCTAGTTCTAGAGTATCCATCCTTCCAACCATTTTATTCTACAATAAGGCATAATTAATTGATCATAGCTTCTAGTAATTAATTAAGTAATGTAGTTATTGAAAATATTATTCACATAAACTTCCTTGGTGGCTTTCGTCACAAAATAACTCACTTGTAGCCTTTTGCTAGTATTTTTGGAGTGGGACCACTGAAATTAGTAATTGATAAATCCATATGCAACATAGTGAATGATAATTAGTATCACTTTAAACAACTGAAATAGAGAAAGCAAAGGTGAAATGGAATGGAACAGATACAAGTATGAAAGACCTATGAGATTAGTAATAGTTCTAGGAATCTAACCAGATAACTTGTTATTAATGAGCTGCCTGAAAAGCTTGCATGGCAAAGGCATACAGAACATATAGTTAGAGAGAACAATGTATTTTCCATAGGTAAATCTCTAACCCATATATTTTCCATCAAATGTTCAAATTTAAAAATTTAAATCAAAACATTGTAACCTATCAAATATAAATCAAAGAGAATTAAACGCTAATGGAAAGCATGAAACGTTACAGAACAAAATGCAATAAACAAGTGGCTCTATGTCCCCAAATGATTCAAAGACTCATAACAAGTTCAATCCAAAGGCAAATAATCATCACAACCATTCAAAGACTCATAAAAAGTTCAATCCAAACCTCAATTTCTCAAGATCCATCGAGCTCTGTGATGAAGCTCGTCAAGCTTTGGTACCATGCTTAAGTTAGAACTTCCATTGATTATCGAGTAGAGGCTCTTATTCTTAGGGATGCACTGTGGTTAGGGTTTTCGAGAAGAGAGGCTGGAGTGTATCAAAACCATGGGAGAGAAAGATGGAGAAATGGAGATAAAAAGGGAGAAATGATGGTGAAATAGGGTGGAATCGCGAAATGGAAAAATGGAATTGCGATTTAGGGAAGAAGGTTTGGAAGTGTTGTTGGGGGGGGGGTCGCAAAAACACATGGGGGGAAAATAGGGGGGAAGCCTTTGCGGGTTCATTAAAGGGAATATTTCTGGCGATTAATTTCACTGCAACAATTGGATGTGTTCAAAGATGATATGTTACAGCGAAATATTTGCCGTAACAAGCCCAACGAATAGAGTATTGGTTATTTTTGCTGTTATATTCTCTACTATCAACGTGATAGGTCGAAGCGAAAGTTTTAGGTGAAAATATAGTAGCGAATGTTAATTCACTGGAAATAAAAATTACTCACAGCGAATTAATTAATGGTGATTTTAGTTTTGCCAAAAAAGGCCATTTTTGCTGTTATGCGGCTAGCGACATTTTGGAGTGATCTGTCCCTCTTCTTTAAATGTCGGATGGTGATAATATAAGTTATATAGAATTAAGTTACTACTATACATACATGGCCGAAAGTAACCATACTAGGCGCTACCTAAGAGAGATCAGGTCCCATTACTAGAAGACAAAGGAATAGAGGAATGGGAGATAAGGAAGGCATAAGAAAAAAGAGAGAAAGGTGTAGATGATCACGAAAACGAAATGGTGAAAGTGGAGAGAAGAAAGACAATCCGACATGTAAGAAAAAAAATGGTCAATCCACACCACTTCCTAGGGGCACATGAAAAAGATTATGCATATAAAAGGAAATGCTTAGTCAATTTGAAGGGGGCTTCTGTGACTTCTCCTTTAGCTTCTTCAACCTCAAAAATGAAAAAAGAGCTCCAACACAATATCTACACCAGAAAATGAGTACATCATATCCATTATATAGTGAAGGCGAGAGATTGTTGGACTGTAAATAACGTTATTATTGTGGATGTCCCTCCACAAAAATCTTGTGGACGTAGGTTTTATACTGAATACTGTTAATATGTGTGTCTATCACTTTTTTATATTCTCAATATTTATTTTTAACTGGCTACCATGGATGTACACATAGCCAAATTGGATCATGCTGAAGGCTCCAGACTACATTGATCGAGGCCCATATCATCACAACAAGCCGTGAATGACTATTTCTTTCATTTTAGACTATTGTGCATTATTTGGCATTAATAGTACTTAGCGTTGTTTGTGAGATTCAATTTACTTTTTAAACTAGAAGTGAGAGAAGGAAGATTTTTCAACGTACCACATAATCTTCAAATCAACAGATAAAACTCTTCTCCAGATAAGTATTCTTAAGATTCTCCCTTATTATTATTTTTTTTTTACCATGACAATGTTATTAAAAATTGGGCGAGTGTGACAACATGGCCCGTTATCGTGCACCTGAAAATTTCACTTTTAAACTAGAAGTGAGAGAAGGACGATTTTTCAACGTACCACATAATCTTCGAATCAACAGATAAAATTCTTCTCCATATAAGTATTCTCAGATTCTGCCTTATTATTATTATTTTTTTTTATCAATGACAATGTTATAAAAAATTGGGCGAGTATGACAACTTGGCCTGTTATCGTGCACCCGAAAATCTCTCGACAGCCCATCGTGAGGTCCAAAGACCTGCGGGCAGTCACAACATGGCCCATTGGTACTTCTGACTGACACACAATGGTCCCCACTTGCAAGATTGTACCCAACATTTCGGTGATGCACAATGGTGCACGACAACGTATGCCCAGATGAGCCATAGCCCCATTGTGGCATAGCCAGAGGGTTGTGCTGTCAGTCACCATACGAACCGTTGGTGATGTTCGTTTCCTTGGATACAATCCACGACTACCTAGCCATGGAGTGGACCTCGACGCAAGGCCACGTGCATGAGACTGGATGTGGCAAATGCCTCCTCGAACTAGTCACACCATGGCATAATAAGGTTGTCGGCGACCACAATAAGGACTGCTAGCGTGTTCTGTCCCCATCTAAATGCTACTGCCATTCCTCGACAGGCGGTTGGTAGTGGTGAATTGAAGCCACACTCCCATGCATGTTATGTGCATTAGAGAGTAGTGGTTGGGACTCTCCTCTACCCAGCCCAATCGTGGCGCGACTGGGCTTCCAGTGGCTACTTAGTGACCTCTGCTAGGGTGTTCATCGAGCACTCCCAACTAGTAGGAGCCCTGCCATAATCGACATTGGCACGGAAGTGCTATGGTTGAAACTCCATGGCCGTGCACTCCCCGACTATATGTATCTTAGCTAGTGGCTCTTTGTATAGACTCTCCTCAGCCACTGGCTCCTCACATGAACTCAAACTCTTAGCCCACTACTGTCTCTTGTCGACCGAACTCTCTACGACCATGGCTCGTCGGTCAACACTCTTTACAACCAAAGCTCATCGGCCAACATACTTCAGGGCTATGGGCTTGTCGACCAGCACACTTCTAGCCACTCCATAGCCATGGACTTATATCCAAAACACTCGTCCCCAATGGCCATAGACTCCTTGCCCTCAAACCCTCCTACATGGCCTCCATCAGACTGAGTTGGCTCACTTGATGAAGCCTACCTCCAAGGGATGTTGCATGGCCCAAAAAACGTGTTGTAATAGTCTTGATTGACTACCCCTAGTCAAACAAAGACATCCATCTCAGTCACCCCTCAGCCATGCCCATCAATTAGAGCTTCTTGGCAATGCATTCTTCTGCCAGTACATATGATCTCCTCGACCAAACGCCCTAAGCCAACTTTTTGGCAATGCATTATTCGACTAGTGTGTGTGGTCTCCTCGACCATGAACAACATGGAGAGAAAAATTTCGGCCAACCCATCACAAGCGTCATTGCTCAGCTAAAGCATGGTAGACACGTTACTTGCTACCTCAGTCAGGGGGCAACATCTTGACGAATTAATAGTCGATGTTTATGCCTATGTTTTGCATGTGTAACATGCACCATGTACGTTGCACATGATGAGAATGAAGAATCGTGTAGTGATCAACTCGCCCGCAGTACGCGACCTTAGAGAAATGAACAAATCAAAACGACAAATGACTTTCCCATCAATAAGCAAACTTAAGAAAAAATAGAGAGGTTTGAAAAGAAAAGGATGCCAAAGAAGAAGAGAAGTAGCAATCAACAAACAATTTAAGCCAAGCAAAGATAAGCTATAACAATTAAAACACTCTAGTTTGTCTCCCTTCAAATTTGTGTGAATTTTATTTATGCTAACAAAATTGATTCTTGTAGCTCAAAACACCAACTACACAAACCCACTTGGAAACCCAAGTTTGTCTCTATCATAATTGATTTCTCATAGCTAACATGCACATGGGCTCCTTGAAGCTCAATATGAGATTGGATGAGAGAGTTATGCCCATATTACGAAAAGATGTCAGAACTGTCTAAAATTCCGCAATTATCTTCATTTGCTCCTAATGTCTCCATTTTTGTCCTAAATCAAAATATAAGAATAATGAGTATATTTAGGCATCAAATAATAATAAAGTATTAAACATTAAGAGAGGGAAATATGGCATTTTATATTCTCATCAATATATTAAATCATGCTCATATCTATTTCAAGATAAATGACTATTAATTTTAATAACATGAGTTATATCCATTATTTTCTCATTTCTTTTAGTATTTAAATAGAGTATTTAGAGTGCATTTTTGTGCACTCATCAGCGCTTAATTTTTATGCCATTATACAAAATTTTCCCGACATTTTTAATATTATGCTAGTAATAATATATAGTTGTAATGACATTTACAAAAATGCCAAAAATTTATCAATTATTCGACGATAAATTAAAAGTTTTCTGGCATTTATGTATTAACAATTTATTTCATCTGCATTTATAAAAACATCAAAAATTTATCAATTTTCAACTTTAAACTTTAGTCTAATTTATATATTTTTATCATTTTAGACTTTATTGTTGTTATTCAAAGTTTTAGGCTTTATTGTCTAGGGATTAAAGTTTTCTCATCTCAACACATTATAGCATAATTGGGCTTTT
Organism: Platycarya strobilacea; assembly: GCA_036898215.1. NCBI lineage: Eukaryota > Viridiplantae > Streptophyta > Magnoliopsida > Fagales > Juglandaceae > Platycarya > Platycarya strobilacea. The sequence continues at coordinate 25,080,931 of CM072555.1, read as the reverse complement.
AGTGACAGTCTCCAAACCTATCATCAAAATCTATTTTCTATGACGATTTGTTGAAACCATCATTAATGACATGTGCGAGATTTTGTTACATTTGAACATGGATGATTTCACATTCGAATGTCACATTGACGTTTGAACAATGTGGCTCCTGACGTGCGAATGTGAAATTTAATGGCGCCAACATTTGAACGTTACTAACTAATGTTTGAACGTTGAGATTAAATTTAAAAGAAATGACTATAGTGCTACTTTGACATCTTCTTATTTTAATAGTGAATGAATTGATTATTAGGGTAATTGTTTTTTTTATAAAATATTTTTAAATGATAAAATAAATATGAATAAAAAAGTATAATATAAAATTATAAGCTAATTTTACTCTAGTGAGTGGGGCCCCAATAAATATTAAAAAAGATTAGAAAAGATTTAATAAAAAAAAATATTTAGAAAAAATGTGAAGTGCAATGATTGTCATTAGAATCTAGTTATCTAATATTAAAAGAAACTAAAAATAGAAATTCAAAAACAATATATACATTACATGATAATATTGTCCAGTACATAAATAAAAAACAACACATAAGGACAAAATAAATCCATCATTGCGGAGGTGAGGGAAACTGTTGTGTGAACTACTATAGGGCATACTGTAGGGTGGCCTACTGGGTGTCTTTAAATGTCTAAAACTCTTTACTCAATGTCTCGATCTTGTTGTTCAAGACATCTATGTGATTGATAAGCTAATGCATAGTAAGGTCCATCCATATGCACCGTCTGTCGATTGACCTATTGGTTGATATGCGCCTGTGGTACGGTGATCATCAAGGCTATCCGAGTAGGCATCACATCCCATCCAACTGTGCCACCCACATGCTACACACTACTACCCCCAACAGGGGGAGCAAGATTGCCCCTAGACTGGGTCTAGGAAATAAGATCTTGTACGAGGGAAGGTTGACGACCCCTCCCTTATCTAATGCTTTGACGATGAGTGCCCATGTCAATGGGGGCTCATCTATCATTGCATCATGTCCCTGCCTACTCTGCCACCCCCCAATTCAGTAGTAGTCAGGTGATAATAACTTCGTACAAGAGGTTGTCCATTGAGACGGTGAACGCCTCGTAACGTATCCGCTCAAATATCGCCAACGACAAGTCAATCTTCTCTCTAAGTACAATCACAATGTAAAACTGCACACGAGCCTTATTGAATGTCGTATTATATACCACTAGATCTATATTTGTTGCAACAATAATGTGCAACATACAGAAGAAATCTAGCAGTTGACTTTGCTAGAAGGTGGCCGTCATCTCGTGCGACATGCAGTCTTGGCTAGTGAGGATGTAGAAATCCTCATCTCATTCATCAGAAGCATCCTCGGCCAGCCTTTAATCGGTCGACATGATGATTAGCCGTAGAATTAAATAGGAGAGTCGGTGAAGCGTGTGCCTACATCCCCCTAAGATGTAGGTAGAGTCGGTGCATTAGCTACATCTGCTCAAGGATGCAGGTACTGCCTCAGGCATGTGACGTGCGATCTGCAGTACCTCGACAATGACATCTATCCAGACCTTGATCTGCACACTGTAGACCATGACAGTGTGGGACCGCACATCAACTAGCATTGTTTACCCCTCAATGCCAAATCGGTACCCAGTCTTGCCTGGTGAAGACCGACTTGAGAGACCTCTGCTCTTAGAAGAGTTTGTCAAACTTATCAATCAGAATCTCCCGCTCCCGCTTTGGTGACTTCTTTCCTCCCCTCTTCCTAGTGGTCATGTAATGAGTCATATGTGTCTTGCATAGGAAAATGAAATAAAAAATAAAATTTTGTAAGCTAGAATCTTTGTGCTTAAAGATATAAAAAAATTGTACAAGAAACTAGTTAACGTTCGAATGTAAAACTAACTACATTTGAATGTAGCCTTCAACGTTCGAATATACCCAATTTAACATTCATTAGAGGACTAACATCCAAATGTCAACAATAAATGTTCGATCGTAAATTAAATAAATTACAAAAATTTAGAAAATTAAAAACATGTTCGAACATGCCATTCTAGTATATGCGAATGTTAACAACTATTCAACCACGTGGCTTTCACATTCACATGTAAACCATGCAACATAGCATTTGGATGTGGATCTCACATTACTTGAAATTGATTCATCGACATTCGAATGTCAACGTTCGAAGGTTAATAATTGATATCCAACCATTAATGTTATACATCTGAATAAAACAACGTCCAAACGTAATCGTGCAATTATGTAATTTGAAATTGTAACATTTGAAAAGCTCATTATGTTCGAACGTTACGACACAGGAAGTCGACTTAGCCATTCTTGATACTCCCAAAACACATTTTTTTGGGCCAAATGCTACCGTAAAAATGACTCCAAATGTTCAAAGAATATTTTTATAGTAGCTATTTGGCCAACTCCCAACCATGGTGGTTGAAAAATCAAGAAGCAATTTCGGCCACCAAGAATTTCATATTTACATCAAAATAACCCTAAAATTGAAAAAATATATAAATGTACAGTAGAGGGGTTGCCTACCTATAGTGATAGTTGCGGTGGTATTTGTCGGAGAGTTGCTCAAGAGAAAATGTAGAGAAATGAGGAATGAGGAGTTGGGACCATTGTATATATACAGTTAACGTATGAAAGTTCCTAAATGAATGTTCAAATGTTAACAATAACCATTGCAAATGTTTGGATGTTTATTTTAAACCGTTGAATACGTTCGAACATCAAAGTAAATGTTCGGATGTGTAAGACTAACGTTCGAAAGTTAGTTTATAAATTATAATATTAACTATAGATTATAGTATAGTGTAGCACCCCGTACCCCAAGGAGTTTGGAGAAAACACTACTTGCCCAACCTATCTCCAACACAAATACCATCTCCAAAAATTTTCTAAAGTCCATAAATAATTCTCATTTTCAAATCCATACATAAGCATATTCACAAAGTCATAATTAAAAGTATCACCATAAACAAAAGGTCCACAATCTCCTAATAGTCTCAACATAATGAGCTAATAACACTTGAGTCGAAAAATATTGAAGGCATAACATCATATCAATCTTTACATCAACAGTGGTACTCTAACAACTTAGTCTTGTTCACAATTACTAATCCTGGTCATCGGCTGGGATATCCACATAATCTGAAATAAAATATTTAAAGATAAAGGGGTGAGTTTAACCACAATTAAGTAAGCAAAATACCTATACTAGTATGTACAACATGAGCATTTTCAATAAAACTTCGTATGCATGAAACAGAAACTTTTTATTCATATATAACATTTCCAAAACATATTATCAAGAGAAAAGTTGAGCGACTATTTGTTTTTCTTTATATATATAGAAACCAACTTTTCAAAAAAAAATGATTTGGCACAACTGTAAAATCTCATCTTATCATCAAATTAGAGCATGTACCATATTTAACCCCTGTGGTAAAGTTGTGCTATTCCCGGTGGTCAAACCAAACAGTATCATATTGTGAGACTTTTCCTTATTCATTCTCAAAGTATTAAGTGTGCACACAGGAAAGAAACACACAAAGGACCACTTTGTTTTCAAAGTGGTTGCACCTTTATCATATCATATCATATCATGTTGGTACCAAACATATCACGTGAACCAAAAGCATCATACTAGAACCATTTTCAAAAAAACAGAATCCAATAGATAAGTATGCCAGAAGTTTTCCATATTCATATCATATCCAAACCCGTGTTGTTCACTTTCTTATCATTTTTAGATAATCAATAACAACTCAAAACATCTTACATCACATGTACAAAAAAAAATCTCTATAATCATAATCGCTCTTATGCACATTTTAGAAACATGTCAAATATTGCTCATGTCTACACATTTCATGTCAAAAAGTATTTTATCTTTCATATGAATTTTCATGAGTGGATGCAGACAACATATACCGAGGTTATTTTCATATTTTTCTTTTAAAAACGTATCATGCACATTTTGTAAAACCATTCTGAAATCAATTTTCTTTTTATGCAAATTTAGTATAGGAACTCTGCTTACCTGACTCTTATAACGTATTATCAAAGTTTTGAGTCCGACCTCTAAGAGTCTCTTCACCTATTCATAAAATATTCACTAAATATTAATGACCACCCCAAATAGCCTTAACCTAAAAATTAGAAACTAAACTATGCTACCTGCATGAACTCATAATTTCTAGCGGACAAAACCCAAGCAACCAACCACCCAACATCATCTAACAACATGAATAATGCCTCCAAAAAATCCATTATTCCAGCCCACTACAAATTCATCTCAGACATCAGTCTATTAAAACCAATCTGACAAAATACGTCATTCATCCCCTTCCAAAAATATCTAGACTTCCTAAAATAAGCAACACCCAACAAAGAAGTTGCCACTTACGATCCAACAATAATTCACAAACCCAAAAAAATTCCAGCACTTTCTAATCAACTCCATTCCTCATGTATCAACCCAAACCACCACAAACCAACAATTAGAAAAGCACAACAAAACAAATGAAATGGCATACATAAATCCTAGTCAACTATAAGCACCACGAATCCTTAGAACATTGCAAGTAAAACAAGCATTTAATCAAAACCAAGAACCTCACCTTGAATCTAGTTTTGCGGCTAGTGAAAGAAAAAAGGGGTTGAAATAACAATGTTTAACTCTTAGCAATGTTGCTGAAAATGAACAAATCTGAAATTTTAAAAGTAATCTACAAGGATGAGAGTCTCGACAGAGCAAAACTGAAACTCTAACAATACAATGCCAAAAATTCCCGAAATAAAGAATGGCATGAGAGAGAGAGTGAAAAAAAATCATACCCGTGAAAGGAGTTGAAGATCAAAGCAGTTTTGAAACTCCAAAATCGCAGCCAGAGAAAATAGGGAACAAGAATCGTCCGAGGAACAGAGAAAAACTGGTGAGAGCAATTTCTGAGAGTTAAAAATCGTAAGAAGCAAAATGAACAGCGTGGGAGAAGAAAAGCGGGGATTCGATTGAGAGAAGCGGTTAGGAGATGCGAAACATTGGGAAGGAAAATGAGAAAGAAGGAAAACTGGAAAACCAAAATAGGAATCTAACCTGAAGAAGAACGGCGTCGTCTTGGGTCCCAAAGGCTAAAATATTATATTAATATTATAATGTTGCATATTACTAATGAAATATATACTATTATAAGATATTCGTAATATATAATATTTGCAGGTTAAATGATTCATTTTCATTCTTTCCACTAAATGGTATGTTTTCATTTGAAAACATCGACTGCATTTTCTAATTGAGTTTAGCTTTTTTGAAATCATACGATTGGATTGATAAACGGCGTTTTGCCTTCCCCCCATTCCTTAAAAAATCAAACTAAACAAGTGTAATCATTGCTTCTTGAGGCCAGAAAAATTGTGCAGTGCAAGAACAATGAAAGATCCACATTTACTCAAAATAATTCTCCCTCATTCTTTGCAAGACAAAAACCTTGTAAGCAGTATCATCTGCCTTATTTAACAATTTTAACATTATTATTTTAACAAAACTATACTATTATAGTATTATAATAACTATTGAGTATTACAAGATATAGCAACTATATATAACTATAGTGTTAACTAGATAGTATTAACTATACTATAGTGTTATAGTATTATAATACAATAGAGCATTATAAAATATAAAAACTTATTTTTTAGCGAAGAGTTAAGGCCATATGTTCAGTAGTAGCCTCTATCCCAATTTTATTAATAAACCCTCAATTATGGTGGAAGAACATCGTAGTTACAAAACACTCACCTGAGGGCTTACAAATAATCAAAATACCAAAACCCAGGCATAAAACCAGCATTTAACTAAGTAAACAATAATCCAATAAATAAAACGTCAAAACAAACTTAACCTTATTTTGAAAGGAAATAATAACCTCTTATTAAAAACCATTAGCAATCTTATTGAAGGTAAACCTACCTCATCATCTTTTATAATACCTTTTAACTTATGAGGGAGTTCTCTATATTGATGCCAAATATTACTTGTCCCTTCTACACCAAGACAGGCAAGAAAATCCATTGTCGCATTGCATTCTCTATATACATGACGAATTGTAACTTGCATTCTAGCTAGACACATCTGAATTTCCTCCCAAAAATCATAAAAGTACCAAAGTCCACAAATACCTTTTTGTATCCACGTTACAACAATCAAATGATCAATTTCAATTTCTAATTTATAGATGCCTACTTGAAAACAATGGATCCCAATTAAAAGAGAAGAGTTCTGCAAAATTATAGGTTCCATTACCCAAAGAAGTCGAGAATGCCAATTGCAACTCTCTTCTAGAATTTTGAATAATACTACCAGCTCCACAAACACCAGGATTCCCAATCAAGTTGCCATCAATGTTTACTTTAAAACCATCCTTAGTGGGATGAGACCAACGGACAATTTTCACCTTCTTATATTTTCTCGACTTAACTTGAACATTTAGGTTCTTAAGGATTGCTTCATTAGTCAAGCGGTATTTTTAAGGCTTCTTTTAATTTCAATCCACCCCAAAAATTCAGAATCTAATATTCCGCCAAAGAACTTTCAAACCAGCATATTTTTCATACATTCTTCCTTCACATCTCTGCAGCCATAATTTCCATGAAACAAAGGGAGGAGTCAAACCAAGCAAAACTACCTTTAGGCAAAGATTTATTAGTACACCAAAACCATTGCTCAACTCTATTCCTTTATCCCCTCCCTCGTGTATAAGGCATCCCAGCATGAACCAAAATTCTTATCCAAATTTCCTCGGCAATTTTTCCATTGGCTAATATATGGTTTTGATCTTCAAATGCACCTGTATTGTAGTAGTGACATTTGGAGACTACCGAAATCCCTATATAGCGAACATGATCATCCACAAGAAGACAAAACTGAATCGCTTTGCACATAGTCACAGATTTTTGTTTTTTGGTTAAAGCATTGTGCCACACCCATTCTGATCACCCCACTTTTGGAAACTTGATACAAATACATTCCCAAGCACTCTTTGAAGTAAATTTTTCGATCCTCTGTAGGCTTCCAAATTAGCACATCATTGCTATTTTTCTATCTGCCTAATTGCTCAATAATCTCATTCATTTTATCAACACCCATTAGTCGGGCAATCATGTCAACATCTTAGCCATCATCAAGTTTACATTCTTGTATAGTGGGCTGTGAATTCCCCACAATTTGACAAATTTCAAAAATCAGGAATTGAGCTAACCAATTATCCCTCCAAAATGAGACTTGGCCATCATGAATTCAGCACCACCATGATAAATTCAAAACCTAAGACATCACCTGGATAACACTACGCCAAAACCGCGTCCCCTTTTGGCCATCAACCATAGAAATGTGTAGCTTCTTCTCATACATTGATCTAAAGAAAATAGACCATAAAGAATTATCAATAGCAATTTCCAGGCAAATTTCATATAAAGAGACCTTTGAACCTCATCCAAGCTTCGTAACCCAACACCACCTTTAGAAATAGGTTTGCAAAGCTTTTCCCAAGCAACTCATTTTCTTTTAGCCCTTCCATCAATTGAAACAAAAGAAAGAGCTTAAGATTCGATTAATGGCCAATAAGACAAACTTAGGAGCAACCACTGTAGAAAGTAAATGAATCAGAATGCTAGTCAAGACTTGCCAAAACAAAGTTAGTCTCAATCCAGATGAAAGCAATTTATTTTTCGAATTATCCACCTTACTCCTTATTTTATTAATCAACTCCTCAAAATGCACAACTTTCATTCTGCCGAAAATCATCGAAACACCAAGGTAATAGGTTGGAAAATTACCTTCTGTAAAGCCCTTGTAATTCGTAATAAATTCCGCCTGCAAGACCTTGAGCAAGAATTGGAAAAAAAATGCTAATTTTGCTTGGTTCACCACCTAGCCAGACCATTGCTCGTATTAAATGAAAGTGTCCTTGATGCCTCGCAAAGAAAGCCTTTCGCAATTAGCAAAAACAATAATGTCACCTACATACAAAAGATGAGAGATTAGAGGAGAGCCTCGAGGATGAGTAAAAGGCTTTATTTTTCCTTAATCAAAATTTCTTTTTATTAGATGAGAAAAAATCTCCTCGACCATAATAAAAAGATAGGGGGATAAAGGATCCCCCTGCTTAAGGCCATGGCCTCCCTAAAAAATATATTTTGAAGTCCCATTCATAAAAATTGAAAACCAAGGAGTCTCAATGCATTGTTTATTCAGATTCCGAAAATCCCTAAGCTGCCATAACTTGAAATAAAAAATCTCATTTCACTGTGTCATAGATCTTAGCAATATCAACTTTGACCATCACATTCTCACCCATATTAGGTTTATTCAAAGTGTGAATCATTGCTTGAGCAAGTATAACATTTTCAAATGTACTCCTGCTTGGAATGAAAGCACCTTGTTCTTGGAAAATAAATAAATTCAATAACGGTTCCATTTTGCGAACTAGGATTTTTGGAACAAATTTTATACACCACCAAGCAAAGACTTATAGGTCTAAATTTATTGAAGCTCAACGGGTTTAATCAACATATATGAAGCAAATATAAAATCGAGGTAGCAGAGTCCCCATAAAAAAATAAACCACTGTATCACAAACATCCTTCCCAACAATATGCCAGCATGCTTAATAGAAACCTGACCTAAAACCATCTGGTCCCGAAATGAAAAAAATTACATCTTTAATTTCCATAGCCATTGGTACATGCATAAGAGCCTCATTATGGCTGCTAGTAACAACCGGAGGAACTCAGTTAGACAAGTCCGAAAGATCACCCCCTTGTCGAGAACTTAAAAAATGCTAGAAATATTCAACCGCACCATCATGAATTTCTTCCGGTGATCTCAATACACGACCATCTGTGAGATGCATTTCCTTTACGCCATTAATTTCTTTGCTTGCATAGCTTTAAAAAACTTACCATTCATTTCTCCTTGATCAATCCATTGAGAGTTAAAAATTGTGAGAGTCGTACCTCCTCCCTCTATTCTACACCTTGAGATCTTCTTTGGTCACCATCAACTCCATTTCAACATTTTCTGAAAACTCTGTTTGAAGCTAATGTTCTAAATCCCCAACCCGATCTTTCAGAGCTTTAATATGATCCTCAATCCGACCAAAAACATGTCTATTCCAATTTCATAAGATCCGTTTCATTTTCTTAAGTTTCAAAGCAAGACACGACAAACTCGAGACCGAGCCAAATCATCCTCCACCCAAGCTTTGGTCACACAACTTTGAAAATCCGAGTGATCAACCCATATTTGTTGAAATTTAAAGGAACAAGGACCATATCCAGTATTAACAGGATCCATGTCTAGAATAATCGGAGCATGAGGAAATAAGTAATCGGATCAAGTATTTTTGAGAAGCTTGAGGAAATAACTTCAAACAATGCATATTTACTAGACACCTATCCAACGGAGCCCAACTTCTGGCTCTACCAGAGTGACCATTACACCAATTAGCATATTACCAATACTAGGTAAATCAATGAGATCACAAGAATCAATAAAGGCATTGAAATCCTCCATAGCATTAGTATGTCTACGTCTTCCTCCCTTTCTCTCAACATCACATCAATATATATATAAATCTCATATAACAAACCACAACTCATCTCCTACATCACTCATTTGTAAATCATTTCAAAGTATCCTTTTTTCCATCGTAGTACATTTCGCATAAATGAACAAAATGGATACTCTTTGATTACTCTCATCATGATTCGAAAAACAATGCTCCATGTTCAGCATGTTTCGAAGTCTTTGAATTTTATTGTAGGGAATAAAAGGTTCTGCCAAATCAATTATTCGAGGCTTATGCTCTACGACCACTTTTTTAATCGTTTTCTAGAGGTCTCCACTCCTCTAATATCCCAAAATAGAATTCTATTCATCAAAGGCCAAGCGAGAGGGTTTGCTAGGAACCCTTCCAGACCTCCTAATTCTAATTTCTTAAACCTCAAATTTCTTGTTTTCAGGTAGCATTAGAATCTGACAATATTCCGTTGTCTTTGCTCGGTTGGTGTCCTTTTTTGGCCATGTCACTTTCTGATTTTGTGCACTCATCATAGCGATCAATTCCTTCTAACTCCTCATCAAATTCTTCAACCATAATCATCTTTGGATTCTAAACTATCTGAAAGGCTTGATTTCCACTTGATTCCTGGTCCATGCTCTCCGTCTCAGGGTCCATTGACATAACAAGATTATTTACTTCATTAACAAGTGGCACAGATTCAACCCCAACAGAAAATTCAACTATATTATCAACGACGACATCTTTTGAATGTCCCACACCCAGTTTTGGCTCCTGGGTGCTCTCTATATTTTCCCCAGCCTGTAATTCCACCCCTGAAGGCGAAGTCAGAATTTGTTCAATCTGCTGCTGTCCAGATTGAACACCTGATCTATCAGAATTAAAAGGTTCCCTTGAATTGCAATCATCCTTCCCATCCTCATTGGTATCAATTTCCTTTCCTTTACCAGATTCCTTCTCAATTTGAGTTTTTTTAACTTAAGTTTTTCCTTTGTTTCCATTATCAGTCTTCTTATCCTCCTTTCTCAAATTCTTTTCATTCAACTATATACAGGTTTTGGCATTGTGGCCCTGCATATGACATCAATTACAATAAGCCGGCAGATTCTCATAGATCACTTCTTGATAAATACTTGATGGATTTTTCAGATTGCCAATCTAAACAGCTGAAATCGGTTCTTTAGCCCACATCCATTTCAACATAAATCTTGCTCCATCAGTTTTTGTAACACACCTAGTAGCATTATCACTACGAATGAGTTTCCCTATAGGCGTTGCAATATTCACCAGATATGATTCTTGATAGAAATTCGGAGGTAGTCCCGAAAGGTTTACCCACAGAAGTATGATCGACGATTCGTTTTCCTCTCCGAACTGAAGATTCCAATGAAAGACCTGTAGAAATTCCCATCAACATCACAGACTTCTCTAGCTAGAGCTTTATTAAAATCATCTTTGTTCGAAATCCACACAAAAATGCGTCTAGGTCTCTTCATAGCCGATAAAACTGGTTGAGCAAATAATCCCCATCTATTTCGAATGAAGGATCTGATTGCATCCAGCGATGGTCTTTATTTCAAAAACTTCAAGACTAAAGCAAACTAGAAAGGCTTTGTTGATTGCTCAGTTTCCTCTTTCGAAAATAAAACACAAATTTCCCCATCAATTGTTTTCAGCGCTCTAAAAGGAACAACCACCTCTGGACGCCCATGTGCTCTGGAAGCCCACAAAAATTTCCCCATCAATTGTACTACTTGAGCCACCAACGCAGCCCACGTGCGCTGTCTTGCTGCCGCCACCGGAAGGCCATCAGGGCCCTTGGCTCCAGCCATGCCGGATTATGGGTCTAATTCTGGGAATGAATGGCGGGAAGGAGTCTTAAGAGTAGTTGTTGTGGTTAGTGTTTAAGGAGTCTTAAGAAGAATGTAAGCTGTAGGTCGTTTCATTAAAAGGAATGTAATAAGCATGTAAGCAGTGAGTCGTATGGGTCTAAGTATTACCATACAACTAAAATAGTGTAATGGCAGGAATTAAACACTATCGTTTAATTCCTCTGCTTCATTGTTTGATGAAAATCAGTATTAAAGCGAACCAATAGTTGGGAATGAGGCCAACTTTGGTTTATATTCCTTCAACTCACGTCTCTCTCTTCCGGTTATTCTGTTATTGTTAGTTGCAGTTCATATTCTTGATAAATCCTGGGTTCAACAAGGGCTCATTACAGTTGGCCACACCTTCTGTAAGGCCTAGGCCCAACCCGATTTAACAAAACTCGGCCCAAGCATCCGAACGACGCCGTTTAGCTTTAGGTTAGCCCCTTTCCATTCCTTTTCTTTCATTTCCTTTTCTTTTCTTTTCTTTTCTTTTCTTTCCTCTTCTCCCCCCCCCCCCCCCATGGTTTCTTCTCCCCTATTTTCGCAGCTCTCCGTTTCTCTCGCACCAAACCACGTTTTCGGTGGTTATTTGTTCCAGATGAAAATCTCTCTCTCTCTCTCTCTCTCTCTCTCCATACGTCAATTTACCCCTACTTGGATCTCCTTCTTTCCGTAAGCCTCCCTCTGGTTTCGATTCCACTGCAAGAATTGCGGTAAGGTTTTCTAAATTATTCCTATGATTTCTTCTATTTATGGGTTTCGGTTTTGGTACATTTAATCACTAGAAATTTGTGTATTTTCGGTAGGTGAAGTCGAGCATAGAGAAGCAAGAATTCAGTCCCATTTTGCCCTGTTTTCATCCGGTTTGTCGCCTTGTTTTCGTGCGGTTGCAATTCTCTTCAGGTAAGACTCATAGAGTCAGAATAGATGGTCCTCTTATGTGTTTTGTTTTGAAGATTCCATTAATTTACTGGGTAGATTTCTGAAGGGTAAGCATGGGGTTACACTTCCATTTTGTTTTTGCTGTCTTGTACCATTCTAATCGGAATGGATATGGTTTGGGTTGGTTCATGACAGGAGAAAGTGATGGGTTGTTGCTGAATTTCGTGGGTTTGAGGAAATTTTGCTTATTTGAAACGTATATACCTTGGTTGAGTACTACTTTTTAATGCTGAAAATACTGAAAATACTGGATCGGTATTGAAGGGTATTTCCGATAGCTGTCCAGGTTTTTGTTGAGTTCTTTTTGCTGTGTGGTGTTGATATAGCTACGGATTGAGAATGTTTTTGAGTTAATACATGATAGTTAGAGTTTATGTGTAGTTGCTAGAAATTGTTTATGAAGAAGTTCTAGCCGTGCTGAATGATAAACGCTTGTTTAAGGAGATTAAGGCAATTTGTTTGTGTGGAATAAGAAGACCACTTTAGCATATCCTCAAATCAGTCAAGTTGGCTAAGTTGTAGTTTACGTGCATATTTAGGGTTGGTCAGCATGTTAATGGGTGTTATTTGACATGGATGGGTAACGATTTTTGTTGGAGACATTGTTCATGCTATTAAATAATTTTAGGTGGCTGGTTGCTTGAGTTTTGTTTGCTAGAAAGTATGATTTTAGGCAAGCGGCATAGTTTAGTTTATAATTTTCAGATTAAAGCCTTTTGGAGTAGTCACTAACATCGATGAATATTTTTTATGAATAGGTGACGAAACTCTTAGAGGTCGGACTCAAAGTTTTGATAACTCGCTGCATGAGTTAGGTAAGCGGGGTTCGTATGCTCGGTTTTATACCAAAAAAAGACTGAGGTTGACTTTTTGAAAATTTGTGCTTTTTTTAGTTATGAAATGAAAACTTAAGAAAAACTAACCTCAGTCAATTATTTACATTATTCATGAAACTTATATGAAAGAAAGAACAATATTTCTGTCATGCATTGTGTAGACATGAGCCTGCTTTTTGTCATGTTATTTCTGAAATGTGAAAAAGAGCATTTTTGTCTATCTGAAAAAAAGTATGCTTTGATTGTGTTGACTATGTTTTATTTATATAAGTTTTATTCTGAAAATGATTTGGAACTATGTGTCTTTAATAATTCTGAAAACCTTTGGCATAGTATTCTGGTTGGTATTTGACTCTATCTCTACTTTGTTTTGCTCTGCTCTGTCTCTGTTCTGTTTGAATTGGTACCAATTTCTGTCTCTGAGTGCACCCATTTTGGAAACAAAGTGGTTTATTATGGGCTTTCCTGTGTGCACACTCGGGGCTCCAAGAACAAACAAGGAAAAGTTTCGCCTTTGTCTCTACCTGGTTTGGCCACCAGGATTAGCACAACCCTACCATGGGGGTTAAACATGGTCATTGTTTTGTGAGATGTTCTGTTTGATATAGTGATAATGCTCAGATTTGTTATGCCAAAATATGCTATGATTTAATTGTTTTGAAAATCATTTGCTCTTTTATGCATAAATATGTTTTGTTCCGTGCTTTATTACTTGGTAAATGCTCATGCTTACACGCTTGTATAAGTTCGTCGCTTACTGAATTGTGGATAAACTCACCCCTTATCTCATATACTTTTCAAACGACTTAGATGATCCAACAGAGGACCAAGAATAAAGTTTTGACCAAGTTTAAGCAGTTAGAGCCACTCAATAGATGAGGGAACAATTAATATATATTCTAAATGTTTTGTTTATAGTTTATTGGATTTTAGAATATTATTTATTTATTATTGTTAAGATTATTAAGAGAATGTGAACCCTTTCGCTTATGATTATTCATATTCTTTTAATTATGACTTGATGGATAATTTTTGATATGGATTGGGATGTGGAAAATATTTTTATTTGAACATTGTCGGAGACATATTATTTGTAATTGAGGATAGATTATACTAAATAGGTTGGACTCATCGACCCTTATGAGTACGGGGTGTTACACCTTCGCTTCCAAAAGAAAAAAAAACCCTAGCAGGGCAAAATCCCTTCCTACCATGTCACCTATTTTCTCCCAAATCTTATTTATAATATGTTATATAAAGAATAAGTATATTGTATTACTATATATAATAACTATATAGTATTACAATATATATAACTATACTAGTATTATAATAACTATAGAGTATTACAATATATATAACTATACTAAATATATATATAAGTATACTAGTGTTATAGTATTACTATAGTGTTATATAGTTATATTATACTATAGTATTAATATATTATATTACTATATATTGTTATCACTACAGTTAACTATAGAATATAGTTGTAATATATATATTTACTATAATATATAAAATACAAAATATAGCAATATATAAATATTATTATTTAAAATATAAAAAACTATATTTAACTTCCAAATGTGAAGATGCAACATCCGAATGTTTGAAAAAAAAGAGAGGGAAATTTCCCACACTTTTTTAACATTTGGACGTAACTTTTTTACATCTGAATGTTTGGAAAAAAGAAGAAAGAGGAAATTTTTCGGCACATTTTGGACGTTAAAACATGACCTTTTGACATTCGAACATTTAGTTTATAAAAAATGTGATAAAATGCTATTTTTCTTCATGTTTAGGTTATGTTTGGATGTTATATACTTTACGTTCGAATGTATACCTTTACGTTCGAAAGTTAAAAATGTGTTTTACCACAATTTTAACATACGTTTGAATGCAAAACTTAAACGTTCAAACGTTATTTTAATTCAAACAGATCAAAGTATAGACAAATGAGAGGAAGCCAAGGTATCTATAATAGAGAGAGAGAGAGAGAGAGAGGTTGTAAGAGATTGAGAGAGAGGGGGTTAGAGTGCGAGAGAGTAGAGTGATTATTTGTTAGCGTTCTTGAGAGCTTTTCGTAGAAGGATAAGGAAAATTAATTTACATTGTTATTTTTTTTTCATTTTTTTCCATATTTCTTTATTTCACTTGTGCTTATTAATATATAATAATCTAGATAACTCATTTTATAATTTTCTTGAAGGATTGGTTGTGGGGAAGTTGAAAGGGCTTGAGCACTTGTGAATAGATTTTATTACTTTTGTTAGGTATATTTTTATACTTCAATACAATTTTTATGGTCATTTTTGTGATTATATATTGAGTGATTAAATCTGGTTGAGAACTATATTGAGTGATTATATATATTGTGCATTGTGCTAGAATTTAATGATGTGTTTAATACGACAAATTAAAATGATATAGTGTGTTTTAGAATTTGTTTATATTAGTGTATGTTGTTTCTATTATGTGGGTATGATACTCTCTATATTTTTTCAAACATATGTTTAGATTATTTATGCATGTTATATTTGTATATTTTTTTAGTTATGGAATTTGAAAAGCATATTGGGTGATGATGTATTAGTATTTTGTGGTTATTTGAATGTGGGTATGATACTTTGTATATTTTTTCAAGCAAATGTAAGATTATTTGTATATGTTATATTTGTGTATTTTTTTTAAGTTATGGAATTGGGAAGCATATTGAGTGATTACTTGTTATTATTTTGTGGTTATTTGAATGTGGGTTATGATACTGTAACATCCCTTTCTTGAAAGTTAAGGAGTATTACGTGATTTTTCTAAAACTTTTAATCCAATAGAAGAATCTTATTTTTATAACAAAATTAAATAGTATTTTTTTTTTATAAAATTGAAATTTTAATAAAATGTCTTTCCAAACATTAACTAAAACATTTCTGATTTAATAAAAATTAATTTAATAATAAAATATTAATATCTGACTTTAACTGCTCTATCTAATCCTGGCATGTCTGCTTGTACTAATCATCTTCCCGACCTGAGAGGTTTAAAAATAAAAAATAAATTAAAATGAGTTGATAACTCAATTAGAAATCCACCACAATATGAGAATTATAATCATAGAAATTTTTATAAATTTTATGTTAGAGATCTAAAAACGTACATGATGATGTTTATATTATGCATGACTGAACTATCTAAATTAACTGGCTAACTAACTTAACTGACTGGTTTGAATTAATTGACTGATTTGAGTGATTTAATTGAACCGATTTACCTGAATTGAATTAATTGAACTGATTTAACTAAACTGATTGACTAACTCACTTAATCCTGTGTGTAAGATTGTACATCGATCTCACGTCCTATTGCAACAAGGGAAGCTGTTGATAGTACTCTAGCATACTATAGTGGACCACACTTAGATTCATAACTTGCATATTCACCCTGATCTGATATATATTGTTATCATGCATCTGAATGACCATCTGAATTAACTGATTAACTGATTACTGATCTTATCTAATCATATACTTGAATTTAACATAACTTATGTGACTTATGCAACATAAGATGTATAATTTACATACTAATATAAATAACTATAATTTGTTGAATTTGAATATGATGCTGAATGATATGAGCGTGTACTATGCTGTGTTGAATAACATGTTTGCATAATATGATAGGTATATGAAAATGTCTTTCAAATATCTGGCTCTACTAATATATAAACTAATTGTAATAATCTTAATTTTGTGATCAAATTCACTTACCTCTTAATGCTACTTCCTAAATTTTCTTTTAAAATTTGATATTACTTATACAAAATATGAATCGTCACTAACGTTTATAAAATAACGTGCTAAAATCTGTTAGGTTCACAAATAATAACGGTAAATAAGTAAATAAGCTAGGTTAATGTTTGGAAAGGTTTACCTTCCAAGATTAGATGGAACGGTTAAATTCAGTTTTTAGAATAACGTCCTAAATTTTGTTATAAATTTAACAAAATTTATAAATCTGCTCCATTTAACGTCCTAAATTTAACTGGGCAAAAACCTAGTGAATATTACAGTCCATTAAAATCTGCTAGGTTCACAAATAAGAAGGGTAAATAAGTAAATAAGCTCCCCCATGTACAAAACTAGAGTTACGGAAACAAGGGCCTCCATTCTCTTAAAAGCAAAACGCAATAGAGATAAAACTAATGTATGCGTCAGGGGCATACCTAGCAGAACGGAGGCACCGCGGGAGAGATGCGACTAGGCTGGGCTGAGGGTGGCCGCGAGTGCGACCGCAGAGAGCTGAGAATGAGAGAGAGAGAGAGTGAGAGAGAGAGAGAGAGAGAGAGAGAGAGAGAGAGAGAGAGAGAGAGAATAACGTGAGAGTGCTGTTAGAGGAAGAGAGAACCAGAGAAAAGAAAGTGGAGGGGAATTGGGGCACAGGGCTTACCGAGATGGTGCGAGGCTGACGGAGGGTGTTCGGGCGGCGTTTTCTGTTGCTTCTAGCGGTGATCCGTTGAGGAGATTGCTGGGTGGTAGTGATGGAGATTTACGTCTGTGTTGCTCTGTTTTTGGGTTACTAAAACAGAGGAGTTGCCATGGCAGCTTTGGGGCTGGTTCGTGTGGTTGAGCAACGTGAGAGGGGGTGGTTTGCGTTTCACGTGGGCAGGGAAGCGTGGGTTGCACAGGGGCTGAGCAAGGTGGCTGGGGAAGGCTTCTTCACAGCAGCGACGTGCGATGGAGGCTGCTGCTACGTGCGATGGAGGCTGCTGCTCCGTGCGATGTGCAAGTTTGCTCCTTTTTCTCTGGTTTTCTATGAAGCATGGTTTCCAAAAAATTGAAGGAAGTGGCTGAGGTGCAACGATGGCTGTGTTTGAAGGTGATGCGGCGGTAACTTAGACTAGGGTTGAGGTTGATCGATGCATGCATGACTTTGAAGTTAACAGTAGGTGCATATATATATATATATATATATAGATGAATGAGAACCCAAAAATAAAACCCTAGGGAAAAAAATAGGAAGAACAGAAACTGGATAACGTTGAACATATAAACTGCCGATGGTTTGGCCAAGTGATTAGGAACGTACTTGGTGGGAAGAAGTGAATACGAGACGAGCAAGTGCATGGCTTCCTGGGTATATGTAGGAATTGTGTAAGGTTCTATGTGGGAGTACGTTAGTTAGCAAAAGGTGGTGATTCAATTCAAACCGAGAAATGCAAGTCGGTTACAAAAATATCACTCAAAGTCTTATTCTAAGAAGATGAAAGGGATTAACTCACGTAATGAAGGATACGTAAAACAAAAATGAAGACTTCAGTAGTCATACTTTGATAGGATAAGGGCGTGAGAGTTGATAGAAGGTCTCAAAATTATTTTAACTAATTAAGAGAGGTTATTAAGCCCAAAAAATACAGAGATATAAACAATATAATTAAAATAATATATATATCTATAATAAAAATATGCGTATCTAAAATATGAGCTCATTAATGCATAACATATGATAAAATTGATAATACATAATAACAATCAAAAGATTATACAATAATATCAAAAATCAAACGATCAAATTATTCGTTTTAAATCTTAAATATTTGGGTCAGGATGTGACAGATACTTTGTATGTTTTTTCAAACATATATTTAGATTATTTGTCTATGTTGTATTTGTGTATTTTTTTTTTTTAGTTATGAAATTTGAGAAGCCTATTGGGTAATTATTTGTTAGCATTTTGGGTGATTATTTGTTAGCATTTTGTTGTTATTTGAATGTGGGTATGATACTTTGTGTATTTTTTCAAGCAATTGTTTAAATTATTTGTGTATGTTATATTTGTGTATTTTTTAGTTATGGAATTTGAGAAACATATAGAGTGATTATTTGTTAGCATTTTGTGGTTATTTACAAATAACCCTAAATCCTAATCCTAAATCTAAACTTTAAACCCCAAACCCTATGTTCTAATAAGTAACTTGCTACCCTGCTTTCTCGTGAATTATCAGTATTTTTCCAGAATATTCAACCTTGGGTACACAAATGGGTTACAATTTCATTGATGGAGAGTTGGACAAAGTTTGGTAGTATGTATTGATAATTGTCGGAAGATTAATGATTATCTCAGGTAAGGTACTCACCCAATTGATGCGAATTATTAGATCTATTCAAACTAGAGTAGTTATTATTTTTGTTCATAGTATAATCTTCTTTTTCAATAATATACAGTGAGCACCTAGAAAAACTTAGCACAGAAGGCGTAGAGAATGTGGAGGCAAGACACGAGAAAGAATTTTCTGAGTGGTTTGGACAATGTGTATGAACTACAATTACATACATGTTGGATTTTAAAATTTCAAAATATTTTTGGTAACTTATTAACTATATATATTGTTTTATATTGTTAGATATTGGAATAACATGCTCATGATCCCGAGTTAGTTTCTCTTTAATTGCTTGCATTGGCCCATGGCCCCTCAAATAGAGCAGTGCGATTACACAACATGTACGGTTTGAGATTATGGATTCTATATTTTGGAACGTGAATAAAATAGAAAGACACAAAACTATAGTTTATTGGTCGAGAGAAGTCATGAGACAGATGATATTGACTATTACGGTGTCATACATGATATTATTAAACTGAAATATCTGGATGGGTCTGTAATATATATTTCTAGATGTTATATGTGGAATTTAGGCGGTGTTCAAGTTTCGATACATAGGGATAATCATTTCACGAGTGTCAATACTACATCAAAATGGTATAAAGATAATTCCTTCGTATTGGCTTGTCAAGTAAAGCAAGCCTATTACTTGATTGATCCATTGAAAGACATTGATGAAAATAATTGAAAGATAACTTGGAGAGTCGTACAAAAACTTATTCCTTTGAACATATATGAAGCAGGAACGAGTGCGGATCAGGAAAACAATGGAGATGAAAATAACACTCAAATTGTAGAGGCATACTAGGAAAATAGAGATTAGGGTCTTAACTTATTTGTTGATCTCGGTGTACTCGAGATATTGCCCTTATGTAGAGATGACATCGCACCCATCCATCTTGACCCATGCGAATTAGACGATCATCCAATTGAAGTGAGTGAGGAGGAAGAAGAAGAAAAAGAAGAAGACATGCAAGATGACAACGAAAATGTTATTGATAAAGATTTTGAAACAAGCATAGAAAATACATCTGAAGATGAAAAATAGAAGTACAATATCATATATGTAATTATACAATATTATATTATTCATAATTTCTTCTAATTAATTTTTTTTTTATTCAATATCAAGAATAATGATCTTGATCTTTCCTTGACTTTTATTTTTCTCTAGAAAGTTACCACAATTATAGCCACAATTGCCTCAAAAGGACAATGCATCAACTAACATATATAATAGCATAGTATTGGTTATATATATTTTTCTTCCAATTTCCGAACTCACTCTGGACTCCTTACTTAAGGAATGTGCTCTTAAAGAAGTAAGCATGCAAGAGATAGATAGTCAGTCGACACCTACTAGTATTGAAATGTCGTTGATAATTAATTATATTTTAATATTCAATAACATATATAACTAATATAATGCTATTGTATATGTTAGTTAATACATCATCCTTTCGAGACGGTTGTAGCTATAATTGTGGTAACTCTCTAGAGAAAAATAGAATGCAAAGAAAGATCAAGATCACTATTCTTGATAATTTCATTGAGGGAATGGATGATAGTGTGGGAGTAGTTTCCTCTTATATTGGTATACTAGTCTAAGCTTATACTCTCTTTTATGTTCAATCGTTGCGAGATGTTTCTAATAAAGTTAAGAAGCGCATTTGGAGCTGTGTGCTGGTGAGTTTACTTTACGAGTATATTTTTTACACCTAAATTAATATATCATATTTCTAACTTAATTCACTATTTGGGATGAATTCGATCTCGATTTTACCTTTAACGAGAATTTGAGAATTGTGAATGAGTTAATGGCTACGTTATTTTGATGTCACAAGGGATAATGTCAAGAAGTTTGAAACGTTAGAAGAGGCTGCGAAGTGCCCTTTCTAGAAGATGAACTTAGATGATTAAATAAAATGTTATGATCTTTTCACAAGTCCTGATTATCGTGTATTTTAGGTTATTTAGTTATTTACATTTATATTTATTTTAATTTACGACTAGCATTCTTAATTAATTTTGTAAACCTTAAGTTCGATAAATGCACATAATAGATTCGCTCTAGTTGTCCACCATCATGCCATTTTAAGGTCGCTCCACCGTCTTGTTGATAAAATAGTAATTAATAATTTATAGAAATTCATTTATTTTTCTAATATTATTTTATTTAAGTACTAACATTGAATTTCTCTATTATTAATGTATCTTTGTTAGAAACATGATAATCTTGAAAATATTTTCCTCATTCATGTCATCATGCTGCTTACACTAATGAATATAGGGAATAGACGAATCCTGTTATTTTAGAAAATTATGTAAACAGTGTTAATTTTGTTAAATAAATTATGCAATATTTGAATAATTTATTTTTTATTTGTATTTTTTTTAATATATTGGTTACTATGTGTTCTTTTTCTAATTGTAGGACAAAATATTGGAGATGTAGTCAACTTCTGGAGAATCCTCTCCTATTGACATAGACATATTTATGGAAGTACTCGGAACCAAGTTTGGCATGGTCAAACGTATTGAACGCTCTCTCAAGTATTTTGCCGATTCAACTTCTACGAGCTCCTCAACTAAACAGATTAATAATCTTACCAAAGATTTAGAAGTAATACAGCGAGAAAATAAGTATATGAACTCGAGATAGCAAGAGTTGGAGTCTTTCTTGGAGCGACAATCTGATCTAGAGATGCGTATGTATGAGTAGCAGAGAGACCAGAAGAAAAGAATGTACAATGCAGTCCAAGAACAAGTGCAAAGAGAGATGGTGGTCTAGATGAAGCGGGTTATGTCACTTCAACTTTGACCCAACGAATGTTAACTTCTATTGTTCGAATGCCAACTGGGTAGGTTTATTTTTGAACAAGAGTTTGGATATTCGAATGTCACTTTTTGTGACAAATTTCAACTGTCACAAAAAATGTGAACGTTCGAACGTTAATCAAACGGAAGACATCCAACCACTACTAAAAATATTTTTTGTGACAGTTGAACAGTAAACCTCACCAATACTTATCCGTGACGAACTTTACGTGACGGTTGTGGTGATGGTAGAAACCATCACCAAAAATTTTTTGTGACGTTTTAATTATTTTTGTGACGATTTTATCTATCACTATAAGTCAAATGTATTGTAGTGGTATAGATATGATTGTAGAAATCGTTGCCATAGAAACTTCTAATTGGTGGTCATGATAATTGACCATTTGACAATGTGGAGTTTTCTAAATTCTACCATCAATACATATTTGTATATTTATTTTTATGTATAAAAATGTCATTAAAATAACTTTATTCATCATCTTTTCAATATCGATCTCTTATTAAAGTTTAAAATAATTGGCTCACAAATGAAATATAACAACTCATTTTCAATCAATTTAATCAACTATTTTTAATATAATGTAGAAGTTATTTGAGTGATCACAAATACTGAGAATCACTATAATAAATGTGGGCTTTTTTCACAAATTCTTTTTCTGTGAGTGGTGAAGCCATGCACACGCTCAATTGCCATGTTTAAGCCTGTTTATTCAAGCTGGGTATAACCCAGTTCTTATTATTATTATTATTATTATTATTATTTTTAATTATTTTAACAATTTTTTTTTTAACAGATTCAAAAAAATTAATTCTTCAAATTTCAAATCTTCAAAATCCGAATGAAGAGACCTAACCATGTTTACATGAGCTAGCCCCCTAAGACATGAGCAGTCTTATCTTCAGCTCACATGATTGTCAGCACTATCTTGATCAGCTGCCCATATTAATTAAGTTCGAACAGAAATTTGAAAAAATCATCTGTCCTTGATGTTTAGAGAACCTGATATGATGAATTTCCTACAATTAGGCTGCCCGAAATCCGGTCCAGCTAGCCCGAGTAAACTGAAATATGGCATCATTTTCCCAGTTCCCTGTTAATTAGTTAATATGGTGGAGACGTTAAGAAAAGAAAGAATGGGTCGAGGTCCCTTTCTTTTCATTTGACTTGAGCCGAAAGAAGAAAGCTGGTGGCAAACTTGTAGAATAGACGAAGTTAAGAGTAGAATAGGAGTTAATAATGATGAAAAGGACATCAAAATTTGACTTATTAGACAATATGACTTTGTATCACCCTCGCTGACCTCACGTTTTTCTGGTTTTTTGTTTGTTCACTGTTTCCTGATCTCTTTTTTTGTAACAAATATAAAGATAATTTGAGAAATAACTGAACCCATATTTTCAGCTACATGCAACATGTTGGCTAATAAAAAGTCCAATTAGGTAGATATCAAAAGTAAACCTCAATTAGCCACAGACAAGCTTGGTGAGCACATTACCAAGAATCTTTCTCCTCCACTTGTTTAAACAGTAACAAACGTCGCAAAATAACTAGCTTATTCGAGAAACACATCAGCTTATGATTAGAAAAAGAGAATATTGCAAACATAAACAGATTATATATATTAAATTCACAAATTGATATGATTTATAAAATCTATTAGATTTATTTTATAATAATGATAATTTTATAATCTAATGTATTATATCAAACAATATCAATTTTTAAATTTACTTTTATATAATTATTTTATAATCAAAATATTTTTCTTAAAAAAATGCATGATCATGGGATTTGCTAAGCAAGCTAATAACAATCAAAATCACTACCTTTTTTCTTTGGCCTTGACCTTATCAGAATAATCGATGTAAATATTTAAAGGATAAGGATGGTTTGACAATATATTTTAACAACCAATTACTCCTTTTTGGTGGGTAAGAGTCAATCCTACCTCCTCGATCTCTATGCATATTGCCTTTAGCTCTTCACCTCAATTTTAGATTACGTTTGGTACTAACCCTATCATGTTTTAGGTATTTATTTCTCCTTTAATTCCTAGATGTGACAAAGACAAGTACCCTATATATGGCATGGTCTGTGGCCATGAACAAATAGCTTGCTGCTGATCATAAATCACCCTAAAATACTTCCAAAAGTTTTCCTCCTCTTCGTAAATTTGATGATGCATGTGGGGTTGTTAATAACATAAATTGTTTAAGCAAAGCAGCTTATTTTGTGAGATTTGAAGTTTTGGACCATCTCTTCAACATGTATTTTAAAGTTAATAACTACTACTGATCAATTGCTTATATCCAATTGATTGGGCCATGAAGTATTGGGATGGGAAAGACAGTCAAGTTTGGATCTATCCCCTTGAAATTAGATTTTTTTTTTGTAAAAAACGAATATAATAATTCTTCAGTAGTCGTTGAACACAACCTCCTAGATAGACAAAAAAGGGTATGAGCAGAAAGGATAAGTCATTCGGGAGGAGAGAATCTTTATGGATGAAATAATTGGTCCCCATGTATAATAATGTGAGTGATGATAATGTGACAAATAAACAAAGATGACCCAAGTTTTCAATCATTCATCATTATCTACTGCAAGCCAAAAAAATCCTTGGGAATAAGGCTAGAAGCACTCAAATTAGTCGTCACTTTGAGCAAAAACAACTCTTCAATGTCCCACCCTCTTCTCTTATCTCTATCTGCTCGAGAGAGGGTAAAATGCAAATACAAATCCAAAAACTAAAAGCCCAGAAAAATAATATATACAAATTTTAGAAACACTAAAAGAAAAGTTTTTGTCCATAAATAAATAATCCCCAAGTGATCAATTCCTAGTCAAGAATGGGGAAAAAAAGTGACGATATCTTTATGAAAAACACGGGCTTTTTGAGAGCTGTTGATCAAGAAAATTCTTTATGGCCATCCTCAAAGTCTGAATTAATTCTCCACTCCGTCTAACAGCATTTCTTGGTACCGGCAATCATGACTGCAAAAGGCTTTCTCACCCCTGCATATGTCAGAGGCGAACATTAGTACTTAGGCTTGCTTTTTGTCATGGCTCATAAGCTAGAAATAGAGAAGAGAATCCATGATTTAATTAGGTACTAAAACAAATATGTATGAGTTTTCAGTAAAAATCTATCTCATCCAGTACTTTCTATATTCTCGATCGTAGCACCAAATTTGGATTCAAGACAAAAAAAAAAAGATATAGCAGAAACAATATTTTCTGGAACAAACCTGTAAATGTAAATGTCTTTAGTCTGTTCAAGATTCTTCTTGCAAGTGTAGCATAAGCTGAGGAAGTTGTCCGAGGAAGACTTGTCATGTTCACCCGGCAAAGAACAATAGGTCTCCACAATGCAGTTATCAAATATACGAGTGGTTTTCGGAATAGGGCCGTGAGATATCACGCATGTATAATCCTCAGACAGCTCCATCTCACTCACAGAGAGACTAGCCTTGTCGACAACTCGTGGAGAATCCTTTGTTTGAATGCCAGAACTGTTAGAACCAAATTCTGATAATTGCAAATTCCGGGTCTTGATTCCAAAATCACCAGGAGATATTGGAGACTCGTTTGGAGAAAGTGTCAGGGGAGGAATTTGAACTCTAAGCTTAGTACCAAAGAGAACCTTTGGTCCATTGCTGGGTTTAGAAGAATCCACTTTATTACTTCCATCATTGAGAGTATCTATAAGAGCAAGTGCAATGCCTTTCGAGTCCATTTTATCCCAAGAGTGTTTGTTTCCCGAGAAAGTTTTTCCGGATTTTGGTTGGCTTCTGTCGTATGAGAAGGTACTGTCGAGAATTGAGGTTGGACTCATCGCTGCTTCACTCTCAGAGAGACCCTTTGCTGTGAAAGCTCTGAATCTTGGAGAGCCATAGAAAGATGGGATTGGCCTGGTTTGTTTTTGGGTGGTGGGAGCTTGTTGAGTGCTGTGATCAGCCATTAAAGCTTGCTTGCTGGTCACTGCTCTGGATCTATTTCTCAGCATAACTCCCTCTTCTCGAATACTCCTCGGCGCAGTAAAATAGTTTTGATTAGCAGTATCTAAGAGAAAAACAAAAATTTTATTACATAGAAAATGATGCAGAGAACAATATCAGAATTGAGAGCTCACACTTTCTTCCTTGAGAAACACTACTCCCTTGGCTCCGAAAATGAAAACCAACCCAGAGATAAAAGAAGCGAAACGAAGTTTACAGTGTCTGAAAATTGTAAAGCCTCTTTAGATCTTTGTAGCCTGATCCATTTCTTGGCATTAATGGAACTTGACTAGTGAACAAAAGCAGGGTGACCTTATTTGGCAGTGTTCCCCCAGGAAGAACAAAGACCAATTACCGTCGCAACAATTCGCATGCAAGCCATGTGATCAAGAACAGAGACATGGACAAGAGGTCTGCCATTTATAACAAAGGAACTGTCTCTAGTGCGCGCTAGCTTCTGAAAGGAATGGCATAAATTGTTGCACTACTCCCCATGATAAAAAAAAATATCGTCACCATGTAGTAAATGAAAGATAAGACACTCCATCTCTCTCTCTCTCTCTCTCTCTCTCAAAGACTCAAAACTTTGCTTTCTGTTCGTGGGTGCTTCACTTTCACCATTAATTCCTCTCCGTCACATCCTCTTTCTTCTGTATCAGTTCTTGCAATAATCTCAACAAACTTGCAAACGGAAAAGGGAATATTAAAAATACAAAAAAACAAAAAGAGAAAAAGGAAAGCATACAACTCAAAAAGGAAGAGTTTGCGTGGGGCGTGCCCCTTTCAAAGAGAGGACATGAAGAGGAGAGGGATCAGGGAAGGTTGTGCTTGATCCCCCGCCCCCGCTTTTTGTTCTTCTTATCGGTAGATAATCAGCTGTTCGAGTCCGATAATCATATATTTACACCTCTTTTATATTATTTTTTATTGTTTTTTATTAGTATTTAAATTTTTAATTAAAACTTTTAAAATATGAAAATCATGCATAATTTATAAAAAATTAAGTTCAATCAATGAAATCATTACGTTAGTTTATTAAATTTATTTTCTTTTAATTTATACAAGAAATTCATGTTTAATAAATTTTAATCTAAATTTAAAATAATAAAAAACAATCCAATAATAATTAAAAAAGGTAAGCATATCATTATCTTTTTAAAACATGTACCCTCACAACTTCCAAATTAACATCGTACTTTTCCTAATTTTGGGTACTACTTATTCTTTATTTTATCTCCTTGAAAATTTTTCAAAAAAAAAAAAAATTGAGGGTATAAGAAAAAATTAAAAAATTAGGTTGAACTGGAACGAACCAAACTGGTAAAATTGATTCAGTTTAAATCGGTACTAGTTCAAAATCAATTTTCGTAACGTCAAAATCGATTGGTAGCAATTCGATTCTAATTCTAAATTTTTTAGAATCGGACCGGTTCAATATAATATATATCTTCAATTATATTTTTAATATTATATGTAATATAAAATAATTTTTTTATATATTATATAATATTTCATACATTTGTATATAATATAAATTAATTATAATTTATATTTATAACCTATTAATACTAATAATCTATATTATATTATTATTAGTAATATACTTTAAGTCTATATATAAATTACTACACTAAATAATTACATATGAAATAATGATATAGGATTAGTATACAAATACCATCACGATCAATTATATAGTTATAAAAAATTAAACTTATTATAACAAAAGCTAATATATAAATATTCTAATCACTATAACTAATACTAATATATATAATAATATTCTAATAAACTAATTTAAAATTAAAAAAATGGATCGAAACTGATAAAACCGCCACTACTAGTTTTGAAGGTAATCGGCGCATAATCGATTTTAAAAAATGCAAAACTAGTAGTACCAATTCGGTTTTAGATTTTGTCCAAAATCGAACCAAACTAAACCGATTAGAGTAACTATAGGAGGAGTCGGTTTTAGGGAGTCGATGGGGAGTCGACTTTGGTTTAAAAAAAAATCATCATTTTCAACATTGTTTTCAATTCCTATACAAAAAATAAACCAATAGAATTCATCAGATCCATGAAAACAAGGTTGAAAATGAGGAAAAAAATTTTTAACCAAAACCGACTCTCCCTTCGACTCCCTAAAACCAACTCTTCCTAGATTTATTGAATAGGCTATACCCCTTACAAAGAATAGTATTGTCTTTTTGTGTGGAGTTTCTATCTTGGGTAAGTATGAACTTTGTACAGACTCTCGTGGAGACTCGAATGAATCTCTCACTGTACACTAAGGTGTCAAGAATGCAAAAATAAATGTCCGTGCTTGTACAAAGACTTATTAAATGTTTAAATAGACTATTGTGTAAAAAATAAAATTGAACTTTTGAAAGAAGAGAATTCCCTTATAACGATCAGGCTTATCTTTACCTAAAAGCAGCCATTCAATAAGAACATGCCAAATATGAATTCCACTTTATCTTCCATGTACTGTATCACAGAATAACTTTTATTTATCTCCGAAATCACCCTCCCAAGTGTCCCCCCCTGCCGCCTTAACATATGCAGACCCTTCTCCCCCCCCCCCCCCCCCTCTTGGCAAACACTCGCATCGGATGGGTTTGACGACAAAAATGTTGCATTGAACAACTCCACTCTCCCACTCACCTCTATCTCTCATCATTTGTGATTATTCAACAATAGTTGCACCACCTCATGAGTTTCAAGTTAAGTTGGGAATAGGTGGAGATCAATGGAGGTTCGACGACAAAGCAATCTTGGTTGCCGACACATGAAGCATGGCATGCATGCTGCTAAGGCACGAAATTTTGATTGCACCTCTTTTTTTAAACCATTATTTGTAATTCTATTAGTTATTTAAGGGTAATCTAGTCGTTTCATAGATAAGTTGGTTAGAATATTCTTTAGCTAGTTGTACATATTTACACAATTGTAAGCAGGTTGTTGCAATTCATTCAATACAGAGAACAATTTTCTCTCATTCCCTGAAGCCTTCTTCTCCAAAACTTCATTGCATTGCCTCTGCATTTCTTTTTGTTACATGATACCAAAGCTCCCTTTATCTAATGGCAGACAAGGAGAATGCTTCTAAAGCTTCTAAAGACAAATCTCTCTCTAACCGATACCTCAATTTTTCTAACCCTTTCAATCCATTCAGAATTGAGAATGGTGACAATCCAACTGTTGCTTTGATCTCAGAATTCTTAATTACTAATAATTATGTTAGCTAGTCATGTGCTATTCGCCAAGTTTTTCGTGCAAAGAAAAAACTCGAAGTCATCAATGACATGCTTTTGAAACCAATTGATTCTTCAAATCCCCTTTTCGAATCTTGGGAAAGATGCAATGATTTGGTTGTTTCCTGACTACAAAACTCTATAAGTCCATCTGTAAAATCAAGTCTTGCTTTAGTTTATGATTCACAAATCTTGTGGTTGGAACTCAAAGCTCGTTTCACTCAACAAATCAACCCTTACATTTTTCAACTTGAACGTGATTTAGTTGGTTTATCTCAAAATCAGGACATTGTGAGCATCTATTTTGGTTGTCTCAAAGGCCTTTGGGATGAACTTATTGTGTGACCCTTTACTTGACTATGACTGTGGCAAATTGAAGGTCCTTCATGACCGATATGATTATGACTATGTCATTAACTTCCTCATGGGATTGTCTGATTCTTACTCAAACACACGAGACCAGATCATGCTCCTTGATCCTTTATCACCCCTTAACCAATTTTTCTCCATGGTTCAAGAACAAGAACGGTAACACCAAATGACCTCCACCCCTGCTTCCCTTAATTTTATGGCCATGATAGTTAAGCCTCCATACAACCCTCACAAAAACTCTCCCAAATTCTGCTACTCAAATACCCAAAAAAACAATCGCTCATACTGTTCCCATTGCAAAATACCAGGCATCCTTGACAATTGTTTTAAGATTGGTACTGTTGAACCTCCACAATGCACTCACTGCCACATAACTGGTCATCATGTTGACAAGTGTTATAAAATACATTAGTATCCTTCTAGAGACAAGCTCCATGGGAAACAACAAAGTGTTGCAACAGCTGCTACTCATTCTCATATTTCTTTAGAGGGTGATCATGAAGATGACTCAACAAAATCTATGGCACTTTCCAAGGGGCAATATCAACAGTTACTTGCTCTTTTCCATTCCAAGGAACCTAGCTTAGTCATGACTTCTCTCTTTGTTTCTCAAACATCTCACTCTTTATCCTTTAATCATGTCAACACCTCTCGAGTTTCTGGTATGGCCATTTGTTCATCCACACACACACACACACCAATCTCCTTCCTCACACACTTCACCATGGATAATTGACACAGGTGCAACAGATTATATGATTTGTTGTACTTATCTTTTCATATCCATAACAGCAATTGTGTCCTATAAAGTTAAACTACCTAATAGAGAAGTAATCCCGTCACCCATACTGGTGTAGTGAAGCTTTCTAAACACTTAGTGTTACCTCATGTTTTGTGTGTGCCTTCTTTCCATTTTAATTTGCTATCTACCAAGAAACTTGTCAAGACAATTCATGTTGTCTAATTTTCTTATCTATTCTCCAAGAGTTAGCATCTTGGACAACAATTAAGATAAGTGAAGTTAAAGGTGGTCTGTAACATCTCCTCAGGACTCGGGTATCATCCTTAACTCTAGTTGATGCTTGGCCTACTTTCATTCAACCAAATTGTTCATTTTTTGCTTTTGCTACACATACTTTTTCACCTTCTGATTTATAGCATTATTGACTTGGCCATATTGGATCCACTTGTATCAAACAATCTGAAAGCTCATAATCATATACCATGCTTTATTTGCCCCTTAGTCAAACAACATCATTTACCATTTCCTTCTTCTGAGCAATCTTCTTTACATGCTTTTGATCTTGTCCACTGTGATATATGGAGACCTAATTCCACCATTGCTGTTGATGATTCTAGATTCTTTCTCACCATTGTTGATGAATTCTCTAGGAAAACTCGGGTTTATATGCTTAAAAACAAATTTGATACTAGACCTTGCATTATCACTTTTTGCAACTTAATTAAAACACATACAAACAAATGTCAAGATACTTACAAGTGACAATGGATTTGAATTCCAAATGAAAGAGTTCTATCAAACCAAGGGTATTATTCACCAGAGAAATTGTGTGATAACACCCCAACAAAATATAAGAGTAAAAGGAAAACACCAACATGCCATGAACATTGCTCGAACCTTGAGATTTCAATCAAATATCCCACTCAAAGTCTGGACTAGTTGTGTTCTCATAGCATTTAACGTTATTAACCGAACCCCTACCCTCTAGTTTCCAAGGAAACACCCTTTGAAACTCTCTTCCACATCCCGCCACACTACAAACACCTCAAAATTTTTAGATGTCTTGCTTATGTCTCCACTTTATCCCATAATAGGACAAAATTTGACTCTCTTGGGAGAGCACATGCCTTTTTAGGCTACCCTTTTGGTATTAAAGCATATAAATTACTTGACCTACAAACTGAGCAAGTCTTCCTATCTAGAGATGTCCAATTTCACAAATCTACCTTTTTCTTTTCATACAACCTATTCATCACATTTTTCCCTTCTCTCTCACATTCTCTTTATCTCCTTCTCCTTCTATTTCTAATTTGCCACATTCAATTCCTTCCCCTAATTCACCACCACAACCTTATTTTCCTCCATTCCTACCTTCCACCACTTTACCAAGCACATTATCTTCTTCATCTCCCATCTTATCTTCCACTTCCACTGTGGGAATCTTCACTACCACCACCTCCAATTCCACCACCATTACATTCTTCTTCATCTCCCAATCCTTCCCTTCGCAAATCAACTAGAACAAGGACAACACCCACTTACCTGTAGGACTTCCACTGCCAACAGACCACATTAGTTACTCCTATCCCAGAGTTGCACAAGAAGTCTATGTCCTCATCAGGTACACTTTCCACTGCAACACACACTTTCTTACCATTCATTTTCACATCCTTGTCAAGCTTGTTCCATAATTATTTCCACTCACATTGAATCCAAAACCTATAAACAAGCCATAAAAGACCTGAGTTGGTGTCAAGCAATGGCTAATGAATTGGCTACCTTGGAAGCATGGCAACTCACCAATTTAACCCTTGGAAAAGTACCTATAGACTATAAGTATGTCTACAAGATTAAATACAATTCTTATGAGAGTGTTGAACGTTAAAAGCCCGATTGGTAGTTAAGGGCTACACTCAACTTGAAGGGGTTGATTATCAAGAAACATTCTCTCCTATTGCAAAGTTGATAATTGTGAGTTGCCTTTTAGTTATTACTTCGATTAAAGGCAGGCATTTACATCACTTTGATGTAAAGAATGCATTGTTACATGGGGATTTACATGAAGATATTTACATGACGAAGCTGCCTGGCTACACCAAAGGTTCCCCTCACCAAGTATGCAAGTTACTTAAGAGCTTATATGGCCTTAAACAAGCATCGTGACAGTAATATTCTAAATTCTAGTGTCTTATTTGAATCTGGTTTCACTCAATCCAAGGCTGATTATAGCCTTTTTACTCGAGACACAAATGGCATCTTTGTTGCCATTCTTGTGTGTGTTAATGACATACTTGTTACGAGCAATGACCTCAACTCAGTGACTACCTGGAGTCCCTTTTACACAACAAGCTTCAAATTAGGGTTCTTGGCACAATGAGGTACTTTCTTGGCATCGAGATTGTAAGATTCTCTAGAGGAGTCCATTTATGTCAGTACAAATACACATAGGAGTCCATTTATGTCAGTATAAATTACACATAGGATATACTAGCAGACTCGGGTACCTTGGATAGTTCTCCTACTAAGGTTCCTATGGAACAAGACTTCAAGCTCACTAATTCCAAGGCACCTCACTATCAGATCCTAGTGTTTATAGATGCATGATTGGTCATCTCATGTACCTCACCATCTCTTGACTAGACATTTGTTTTAGTGTTTACACCTTAAGTCAATTTATGGCCAATCCGACTGATATTCTTTGATACCTCAAGAGTGCACTTGGTCAAAGCCTCTTACTCCCTTCTTCATCTTCACTTCAGCTTGAAGCATATTGCGATCCCGATACCAGACGTTCCATCAGTGGTTATTGCATCTTTCTTGACTCCTCCTTAATCGTTTGGAAGTCCAAGAAATAATCCGTTCTGTCACGATCATCGACAGAAGCAAAGTATTGCTCCATGGCCATTGCATGTTCTAAGTTGACATGGCTGCGATTCATTCTCTCTACCCTTCAAGTTCCACATCCTCAAGCAGAGCTATCCTCTATTGTGATAACCAAGATGGCTTATACATTGTGGCAAACTCTATATTTCATGAAAGAACCAAGTATATCGAGCTCGACTGTCACCTCATTCGAGACAAAATCCAAAAAGGCAGCATCTGTACTCATTATGTCCCTAGTTCTGCTCAAAATTTTGATACTATGACCAAAGCCTTATCTTCCATTGTTCTCACTAATCACCTATCCAAGATGGAAGTCGTAAATTTTTACGCTTCATCTTGCGAGGGGTATTGGAGAATACATTTGAGTAGCATACAATAAAAGGCAAATCAATCTTGGTTGTTGAAACATGAAGCATGGCATGTATGTACTGAGGCACGAAGTCTAGGTTGCACCTCTATTTTTAAACCATTATTTGTAATTCTGTTAGTTATTTGCTAAGTTGTAGATTAAGGGTAATCTATTCCTTTCATAGATAAGTTTGTTAGAATATTCTTTAGCTAATTGTACATATTTACATGATTGTAAGTATGTTGTTGCAATTCATTTAATATAGAGAACAATTTTCTCTCATTCCTTAAAGGCTTCTTTCTCCAAAGTTCTATTGCATTGCCTCTGCATTTCTCTCTGTTGCGATGGAGAAACCCAAAAAAACAAAATCTAATAGCATAAAAACAAAACCTATATGGATCTATTGAAGTTTTTTTCTAAAATCTTTAGATTTAAAATGTAAAAAAAGTTGTGCATAGACAACGAAAAACTTTTGGGAGAGAGATTCATTGAGGGTGACGGAACTTGGGTGAGACGGCATTGTTAGAATGTGGCAACAATTTGTTATTTTTTTCTGGTTTCGTGCAGCAGTGGTTGGTTTTTGTGTGGAAGAGCAATATCACAGCGAAAATGGGATAGGAAAATCTAGAGAGTGCAAAAGAGGGATGGACAATGAGGAGGATGGAGATGCGAGAGAGAGAGAGAGAGAGAGAGAGAGAGAGAGAGAGAGAGAGTGCACAATAGAGAAAAGCACTGCAAACGAGAGTGGAAGAGATAGATTAGAGAGGTCTAGGACTTCCTTTTGTTTCCATGTGAACGAGTGTATTTAGAATTTGCCAATTTTGTATAATTCTTAAGGTGGCAGCATATTATTTGAATGCAATTAAACAAAGAGTATTTCCAACCGCTTAGAAGCAGCTCTCAAAAAACATTTTAAAAAAGTTAAAAAAAAAGGGGATTTGATATTGTAAAATCAATTACATGTGATTTAGATAATGAATTAAGATATAAGATAAGTTGATATAAAAATTAAATAAAATATTATTTTTTAATATTATTGTTATCTTAAGATTTAAAAAAATTAAATTATTTATTATATTTTATATTCAAAAAATTATAATAATAAGATGAAATGAATTGAAATTATCTCTCAATTCAAACGAGTCTAATTTCCCATTTTGTGTATAATCTGACACTTTTGTTAGGTCTAGGGAATAGTTAAATGAGATAGAATAATTTTAAATAAAAAATAAAAAATAAATAAAATATTATTTATTATTTTAAAATTTTAAAATTATTTATTCTATTTATATAAACATCTATAAAAATTATAATAACAAGATAGAATAAAATAAAACTATTTTTATAGTTATAATTGATTTGAGTTAAGGAGTTTTTGAGTTCTCGTATCATAATAAAAATGTTAAAGTCATAAACAAAAGTCACAAACAATATCTCGATTGCTTTATTAATTTTTTTACTTTGTGATGAATGATGTATTTTTAATAATGTTGTGATTTTTAAAAAATATATATTTAAAACTATTAAAAAAATACCTGAATATATATATATATATATTACGATAGTTACACATCCCTCACAGGATGTTTAGATCTAGTTCTTCAGTTAGTTTCAGATCAAGTAAACCGCCTGATATAATTAATGAAGAAAATCAAACTTTTGATAGTCCATTGCTCGACATTGATCGATGGCGTATGCCAAAAATTGATGCCGATTCTCTTTACAACAAATCTTGGAGAGAAAATGTTCACTTTATAGAATTCAAGGTGAAGACTGTAGAAAGAACTTTTGCTATTTTCAAAACCCAGGAAAAATACCGTCTGTTCCAACGCGATGTTGTAGCAGATATGATAAAAAAGGATTTTTCTTACATGCATATTGCATCTGTTCAAGTTGCTGTCAAACCTTTAATTAGGCGAGGCATCAATGCTTCTGTGCTCCTGTGCTTGCGGGATGCAAGATTCAGGAATTTTGAGGACAGTCAGCTAGGGATAGTGCAAACATCCCTTGCAGAAGGTTCTATTTACTTTGATTGTTATCCTGACTTAACTATCGATTTGAATGATAGAAATGTTTTGGATATTTTAACTTTAAATATAATGACTTCTGGTATTAATATGCTTGAAGGAAGTAGGCCTTTAGCTTTAATTTATCGAATTTACTATAGACTAATGAAGACTAGCCTTAACCCAAAGGCTAAGCTACATTCGTCTAGAGACCAGACCCTTCTGATACAAAGTTCGTCCACGAGTGCTGATATCAGGATTCCAAAAATGATTTACTGGAAAGACGTTTCTCTTCCAGATGAGTGGGTTCTTCCTAAGGAATTATCCCCCAAAGAAATAATATCCCGTAATAAGGATATTGATTTAATACAACAGTATCTAGATGGTACTGTAAAGATTTATTTTGACTGACCTTCCATATCCAAAGAAAGAAGATATTCTTTCACTAGTCCCCAATCTTCTACTTCTTCGGACCCGAGAATCAGTAGAGATAAAAATCTCGAAACATTCTTGGAAGATTCTGTCAAGATGGCAGAACCTAAACGTCCAATTATTATCCAAGAAATTCCCAAAGGAAATTCTTCTAAGTCCAAGTTGAAGGAGTCTCTTCAGAGTCTCAAGTAACTTCAGCTTTTTACACAACAAAGGATGATTTTCCGTCATCCAAGGGAAAAGCCAAAAAGAAAGAAACTGAAGAAGACTCTTCGGAGTCCCCTACAGCTTCGGATTTGGTAATGAACACAAATGTTTTGCACCCACAATTGATGATGATGTGCAAACCTTTTAAGATTAATATGATTTCACTGGTTAATGAATTTAAGAGCAAAAAAAACCAGCCTAAGCGTGTAGCTTATGCTCGAAATTTTAATCAAACCTAGAAACAAAGGGTAAGACGAAAATGGAAAGAATTGATGAATGCCCAAAAAAGGCATATTCTTTTCTTTGATTTTCTTGAAAATCATTATGATTTTAAAAATTAAAAATTTAAAGATAAGTTTTTAAATGTTTTAAGAACTAATTTTGTAAAAGAAGATAAATCAGTTTTAACAGAAAGCCATCCTCCGCTTGATACCATTTTGGTCTCGGTGCAGGGAGCTGAAGTTAAAGCTTCTCCTTTTAAATTTCCAACAAATGAAGATCCTAAGTTTTCCTTATCTTTTGAAACAAAAAATATCATTGAGCAAAACAATTTTTCAAATACTGCTCTCCACATTATTGGTCAACAATTGGACCGTATTGAGGAGAATACTGAAAAACCTGTTTTTAAATCTAGAGGACGTACTGCCAGTCCTCCAAAACAAAAAAATTAAATTGATCGAAAAACCTCTGATTATTCTACCAGAGAACAGACAGAAATTGGATTCTGCCAGTACTCTTGTAGAATTGATCAAATGCTAACTGATATAAAGATAGAAAAATAGATATTAAAACCTTCTACAAGTGTCCTTGACAGGAGTAGAAAGGATTTTTCTGATCAAGTTTTTGTTGTTTCCATAGATGAATCCTCTGAGGATGATTCTGTCATTGATTCCGTTTTAAAACAGTTTTCATCGGAGCCAGCTGAGATAGCCAAACTTTCTTCTAGAAAAACTGGTTTCTAAGCCAACTCCACCTGATTTAGCGATCGAAGAATGTATGTTCAGAGGTCAGTTTTCGGCTAGTGCTGATAGGATATATGAATGGAATATTGATGGATTTTCTGAACAAGAAGTCCTAAATACTCTACCAAAAATGTCCATGGTCGCCGATGCCTATGTTCAGAAAAATATCTTACAACCCGATGTTGTTTTGATGTTAGTTTCTGGTTTTACGGGTATGCTTCGGTCTTGATGGGATAAACACCTTACCGATGAAGCTAAACAAAGGATTCAATTTGCTGTTAAGTAAAATGATGATGGTGCCCCTATTTTTGATAACACCATAGGACGTGGTGTTTCTGATGGTGTTAAGTAAAATTATTAAACATTTTATTGGTACGCCCTTAAATGTGACTAATCGTTTTTCTGATTATTTGAATAATTTGAGATGTCCTAACATGTTAGATTACAATTGGTATGAAACTGTGTTTATTTCACGTGTTTTAATGCGTAATGATTCTGATAAGCCTTACTGGAAGGAGAGATTCATTGACGGTCTCCCTCGTTTGTTTGCCATTAAGGTGAAGGAGGCACTATTTGATAGTACCGGTAGAGTAGATTATGATAGTTACACCTATGGTGATATTACTAGCGTAATTAAAAAACTCAGTATTAGTATGTGCAATGATCAAAAGCTCATCTCTCAGCAGATGAAGGATAGAAAGAGAGCCAAATATGAGATGGGAAATTTTTGTCAACAATTTGGCCTTCCTCCTATCGCTCCATCCAAAGAGAGAAAGAAAAAACATTTGAAAAGGTTTTCCCAAAAACCCCACGGTGATTATTTTCAAAATAAAAGAAAAACCCGTGCTGATTTCTTTAGAAAACCTTTTGATTACAAAAGATTTTCTCATAAAAAAATCTTTTTCAAAGAAAAACTCTGATAAATATCAAAGATGTTTTAAATGTGGTAAGAGGGGACATTATGCAAATAATTGTCCAAACCCTCAAAAACCCACCAAATTGAAGAATAAGCTTAATATTTTAAACATTGGTGAAGATGATCAACAAGAATTGTTTCAATTACTTGATAACAATTCTGGTTTATCATCCTCAGGACGTGGTGAATACAGTTCTAGTAATAGTGATTATCACTCAAAATCAGATTCATCAGGTCAAGCAATGATTAAGCTTGGCTGCGATTGCAGTGGTTCTTGTTGTAAAACTTCTAGAGTTAAAACAATTAATGTTTTAACTAAAGAGGAAGAACAGCAGAACTTTCTTCTTGATTTGATTTCTCAGCTTGAGAATACTGAGCTAAGAGAAAAATATCTCGCCCAGTTCAGGAAGACTATGGCTCGTAGAGAGTCGTCATCTTCCCAAGAGAGAGTCAGTTTTTAAGAAACATTAAAACATTTCGATAAGAAACCAAAGAATGTTTCTACCTCTGATTTACAGCATGAAATCGGAATTATCAAGTAAGAGATTATTGAACTCAAATCTGAGGCTAATAATCTTAAACTTGAAAATTCAAGTTTAAAACAAGATTTTATTACTCTTAAAATTGAGCATGCTCTTGATCAAGATCCCTCCGATAATGAAGAAACAAAAGTTTCTGACCATGATGAGCCCTCAGATAGTCCTAAGGCTGTTTGTTTATTAAGACAATCCATGCCTATTAAATGGTATGCGAAAGTCAAAATTATTGTTTGTAGAGAATTTGAGTTCTCTGTTATTGCTTTGATTGATTCTAAATCGGATCTTAATTGTACCCGTGAAGGCTTGGTTCCGACCAAGTATTTTGAAAAGTCCACTGAAAGACTGTCAGCGGCTAATGGCTCAAAGATGAAAATCAATTATGAGCTAAATAATGCCCATGTCTGTCAAGACAATGTATGTTTTCGTATCCCGTCCGTCCTCGTCAAAAACATGACTTGGGATTTTATTTTAGGGATGGATTTTATTAATTCTATTTGTCCTTTCTTGACTAAGAAAGATGGGATCACCACTGACCCCTTCGGACAAAAATTCAAATTTAATTTTGTTTCCAAACTTGAAGCTGATACTTCAAGAGGAAAAATTTCTGTGATTATTGCTAAGGAACATCATCTACCCTCTCTTCAACATGAAGTAAGAGTTAGAAAAATTTCTGAGCATCTGACTGTGCCATTAATGCATTCAAAAATTGAGGATTTTCATAAAAAAAACTCGTTTTTGAAATATGCTCCGATCTCCCCAATGCTTTTTGGAATCGGAAAAAACATGAGGTTTCTCTGCCTTATATTAAAGATTTTTCAGAGAAAAATATTCCCACTAAAGCTCGGCCCATTCAAATGAATGCCGAGACTTTAGAATTTTGTAAAAATGAAATTTCTGATCTTCTTCAAAAGAATTTAATCAGGCATAGTAAGTCACCTTGGTCATATGCTGCTTTCTATGTCCAGAAAAATGCTGAGATAGAACGTGGGTCTTCTCGACTTGTCATTAATTACAAACCTTTGAACAAAGTGTTAGAATGGATTAGATATCTTATCCCTAACAAAAATGACTTAGTTCATAGGTTGAATCAAGCCGTTGTCTTTAGCAAGTTTGACCTTAAGTCTAGATTTTGGCAAATCCAAATAAGGGAGTCAGACCGTTATAAGACTGCATTTTGTACTCCTTTGGGTCATTACGAGTGGAATGTGATGCCATTTGGTTTAAAAAATGCCCCTTCTGAGTTCCAAAACATAATGAACGATATTTTCAATAGTTTTTCTCATTTCACTATTGTTTATATAGATGATATTTTAATTTTTTCTAAATCCATTAATGATCACTGGAAACATCTGTTGGCATTCCTTGATATCGCCAAAAGAAATGGACTAGTGGTTTCTGCTAAGAAAATTAAACTTTTCCAAACCAAGATTAGATTCCTTGGTTTTGATATTTGTGCCAGTAAGATCAAACCAATCCAACGGTCAATCGATTTTGCTGAAAAATTTCCTGATGTCATTTTAGATAAAACTCAGCTCCAGAGATTTCTTCGTTCGCTGAATTATATCACAGATTTTTATAAAGATCTGAGAAAACGGTGTCGTCCTCTCTTCCAGAGACTTCGTACTAACCCTTCTCCATGGACTGATGACCACACAAATCTTATTAGGGAAATTAAGACATGTTAAAACTCTTCCATGTCTTGGAATCCCTAATTCTGATTATTTCAAAATCGTTGAAACAGATGCTTCTGACATTGGTTATGGTGACATTCTGAAACAATGTGTTTCACCAGGTTCTTCAAAACAGATTATTCGTTTCCATTCCGGGACCTGGAACAATGCACAATTAAATTATAGTACTATTAAAAAAAAATTATCTATAGTACTATGCATTTCTAAAT
Source organism: Platycarya strobilacea (assembly GCA_036898215.1). NCBI lineage: Eukaryota > Viridiplantae > Streptophyta > Magnoliopsida > Fagales > Juglandaceae > Platycarya > Platycarya strobilacea. The sequence continues at coordinate 25,040,105 of CM072555.1, read as the reverse complement.
TTCAATCCAATTTATTAAATCAAAAATTTCTTTTGAGAATTGATTGCAAAAATGCTAAATATGTTTTAGAAAAAGATGTTGAAAACATTGCATCTAAACAAATTTTTGCACGATGGCAAGCTATTTTAAGAATTTTTTATTTTGATATTGAGTATATAAAAGGATCGGATAACTCCATCTCTGATTTTCTTACCCTTGAATTTCTGCAGAAAAAATGAGTAAGAAAAAGAAACCAGAGAAGCCTGAGAGCTCCCAGAGGCCTCCACCTCTCCCAGCACCTCCTGCTTCCCTTTTGATGCTGACTTCCCCACTGGAAGTTGCAAATAGATACACTGTCATGGGCACGATGCCTAGACCAGTAACCCCAAGTTCTTTTTCTATGGCAGTTACTATGCCACATGACCCCTTGTCCAACCCTTTGGGAAGAACAAGGCCAAGATTCCCTGCTCCTAACAGAGCAGAAAGTTTTCAAAAAACTCATTTTCAAAGCCTGTTCTACATTGAAAACATTGTAGAAACAGATCCTTTTCAAATCGCGTTTCATTATTTTTCGCCAGGATGGCACTGGGTTCCCCGTAATCCAGAAAAAATTTGAAATTTTTTCTTTTTATCCTTTCTCACACGGGATCAATCTACTTGAAACCACTTTATGATAAAGCGGATCCTTCAAAGATCTTTTCTCATTCTTGTTTTATCATCAAAATCCAGACTCCTGAGCAATGGGGGCAAAATCCGAATACTCTTAAAAGTATTCCGGATACCTAGATTAGATATAATTATCATGATTATATCGATGCCTGGCTCCATTTTCCTTTTTATCAGACACCAAGTATGTCTCATTCTTGGTTCTTTAATTTTAATAAAAAAAATTCTTCCAAATTCCCATTTTGGTTTATTCAATGGTGGCAATCTTTTGGCCCCATTCTAGATATTTTTCCACAGCCTATTCAGCCTGTACTTGATCATATAAAATCAGTAACCCCAAAAATGGATTCCCACAATGCCAAATTTCCATTTCTACTCCATTTTTGTGCCTGTTACAAACTCCCATGGATCCTTAACTGGACCTATGAGAAATCTGCTGACATTCTTGTTCGCAGATTTTATGTTAAATTTTGGGATAAAACCCAATTTCCTGAGAATTTTTTGACTAAGGCTATAAAGGATTTTCCTGTCTCAACCCCAAATCTGAATGACCGGGAGGAATTTCCTTCACCTAAGTCAAAACAAATTGATTTTCCATTTCCACTCCTTGAGCCAAAAGATACGCCAACTTCATCTTCCAAACAGAAAAAGAAGACTTCATCAGACAAGAAGCCTTCACTTTCTCCCCGGAAGAAAGATTCAGACACCGAAAGTTCAGCCTCTTCCAAGAAAGACACCAAGAAGAAGCAGAACAAAGAGATGCTTGAGATACTCAAGAAACAGATCGAAGGATAGCACAATAGTATGATGCTATTAAAACAGTCCATTGAAGAAGAAGCCAGTACTGGATCAGAAGAATCAGATGCTTCTGACGATTACAGCAAAAAATTTTGGACATGACAAAGAGTACTCTTCGCCTGATCTTGGAGAGCCATAATTGACGGTCCAAAATCAAGATCGGTCAGCAGATGAAGACAAGATGTCCCACTGCCGACACCTTTTTGAGCCAGTCAGTACTAGAGACAAAGTTACTTTCGGTGCAGACAACTTCATTACCTGTCAGCCCAGCTTTCGGAGTCGACAGCTTTACTTTTGCAAATAGTAAATCACATGATGCGGTTACTATTTGTTTTCTACTTTCGACCACTTTCGGCCACTTTTGCTTTAGTTTGTCTCCCGTGATTGACTCTGGGTTGTCGTTTGTATTACTTATCCATCTATATAAGGAGAGTTTAGTTTTTTTTTTAAGCAGAGCTCATTCCACCCCTTTCTTACGATAAAAAAACTTGTAAGGAATCCTCTCTGCAAATCTTGTGATTCAAATCTTGTGAATATAATGAAAAATATTTTTATTTTAAATCTATCTTCATTATTTATGTTTATGCATTACATACATATGGTCGGCTTTGCCGCCTATTGAACGGAATCAGGTCCGATCCCTGGTATAGCGATCGCCTCCCCATCACCTGGCTTGGCCGCTATTATTCCCCCTCTCATTCATTTTAATTTCTGTCTTGCATGCATTGGTCGGCATAGCCGCCTCTTAACTGCTGCATATTTATTTTCTGCATTTTGCTTTCTGCATTTTGCTTCCATTTCCTTTTTTAATTCTTGCTTCCGCTTGTTCATGGTATACATATATATATATACATATATATATATATACATATATATATATATATATATATCGCCTAAGTGGGATCCCATTCCGGCGTTTGTGGCGATAGCATGATTCTATCCATCAAGACTCTCTTCACTAGGGATGCATGTAAGATCTGTAGTGATATACTTCCCACTTTATTGTCATTTGTTTATTAGCTTTAATTAGTTTATTTTATTATTATTATTTTTTAATATTTTTTAAATATCTTTAATCATGAAAAAAATTAAAATATACAATTTTATTAATAATTATTTCTTTAATCATTAAGTAAAAAAATAATTATAAAATTATAAAATTATAAAAGTAATAAAGCTATCATTTTTCATATAAGATTTGCAGGAAATGCAGATGCACTGAAGATCATTTGAATGGCAAACGAGACATCATGATCACGACCAGCAAAAAAAAAATCATTGGAAAAAATCATGGGACCCAAGGGAGACCACCTTTAATTTGTTTTCATGTAATTAAATAACGTTTACGTCTGTATACGTCTTTGAGGCATTAATGAATAATGCGTCCATATATATATAATGAATAATGCGTCCATATATATATATAATATATTTATGGATAATATTATATGCAATCTATTTTTATAAATTTCTTTCTAATTCAAGTAATAAATAGATAAATAAAATTTAATTTTAAAATAAAATTACTTAAAATATCTTTATTTGCAACCTATATTGTTCTTAGTACGAAAAGTCTCAAAAGCAACAATAATATTGTTAGATATTAGCCACTTGGTACAAAAGCGAATTGTGTAATTGAAATAATATCAGGCAACAAAAGTTTTAGCCTATTTGAGATAGCCTTCGATACAATTTTATACAACATGTTACAAAGGCTAATGGGGCGGAAGTTAGATACTTTTGAGGGGCTATTTAGCATGCGGATCAGTGAAATGTGTGTTCCATTTATGGGATTGATCTTACCTCCCAATTTTAGGGTAAACAAGGCCGCTTCACTTACTTCGTTACCCACTTGGGACCAGTGGTTCTAGTAGAAGGCAACAGGGAACCCATCTGATCCAGTGAGCTAAGTGGGTGCATATGAAATATGGCTTTGTCAGTCTCTTGTCTTGTAAACTTCTTAAGGAGCTTTTGGTTCATGTCATCAGTGACCCTTCTCTCTAGGTGTAGTAGAGACCCTACTCCTTGAGGATTAGAAGTAATGAATAAAGTATGAAAAAAGTGTTGAAATTTCACCTATCCCCTTCTTGTAGCCATCTTTGCTTGGCTCATTGTTTCCATCAGATGTCTTCTTTCTCAAGTGGTTGATTGATATTCCGCATGATGGTTTTTATGCCTTCTTTTTATCACCTTTGTTGACTGCCTGCAGAAACTGTAGTTGTATATTATTACTCTAGAGCTTCTATTTTGTCGAGCCATTTGAACTCCTACTCCAAGAAATTAATCTATCCCTGCACATGTCTAGTCCCGCAGTTGCCATTTGAAGTTTGTTAGTCCCCAAGACACATCCTTGACATGCCTCCTAAGTAACTTTGTTGCAGTCCTCCTTTAGCGCCCAATTTGCCTCATATCCAAATGGTTATCTCCTCATGCAGTAAGGTGAGTCTCGCTCGAAATCGAGACCAATAGTAGTTTGGAGTCCGAGGTATAGACTACTTCCGTTGTGACTTGGAAACCTTCAAACATGTTCTGCCATGCAAAGTTAGCGCATACATGGTCCAGTCTTTCTTTGATAAAATGGTGGCCCTCCTGATTGTTACACCATGCATCTTTGTCTCCCTTATAGCCTAAATAATATAAGCCACTATCGGTCAAATGTAATCTAAACCCCACCATTTGAGAGTAGGGTCTTAAGGCTCCCCAAAATTTTTCCCCATAGCGAGGTATTTCACTGAGGTCGCCTATCATACCTCTTCCTCCGGGCTCGTCTCTTCCTCCACTATCATACCTCTTCGATGAAAGGCTACCTTGTTTTGGAGTGGTGGCCCGCAGCCATGGGCCATACTCTTGCTTGTGTGAGTCATTGGGTCCCCTGTTCGGCTTGGAGCATCCTCCAGGCTTATGCTTGATGACTCTACAACGGAAGCAAAAATACATTTAAAATTACATTATTCTTTGAGGACATTATTCTTCTTTTCTTCAAGTTGGAATTACATTAAAAATTTGTTGGTACCCACATCCTTAAACTGAAGCTAGCCCCCAATGACCCAAACCTTGGACATGGTGTTTCAAAAGGCTTATTTGTTGACAATCCTATTTGAAACCATCAGAAGCATCAGACAAAACTTGTTAGGACCCAAAGGGAACATCTTCTTTTGTGACTTTGATTCCTCGTTGTTCTTGTTCCATCAAGGTGAAACCTTTCCATAGCCTTTCGATTCTGCCTCCATGTGTATGGTAGAAAAACTAGAGCTTTGCTTAGCAAAGACGAGCACTTACTCAACGAGACGAAAACCTCACCTACGAGAGGAGAGGACCTTGGTAGATCCATGTAAAAGCACTAACCCATTAATGAGCAAGCGTGTGTTGTCTTCCAGTTCTAAAGTGAGAAGCTAAGTGAATAAATATTTCCCGTTGAAGTGAGTACCAAAATAGAAATTAATATAGAACTGAAGTAAAATGTAAATATGAAATTGCGATTGCTGTTTGTGGTATCAAAGTGTGGCACATGTATGAGAAAATCGAATGGAATCGTGTGGCTGCTCTCTAAGAAAGTCTAAGCCGAATCAATTCTATTCTGAGCAAGGCCAAGCCCTCTATGCTCAAAATAAATTGCAGCGTTGTAGAATTAAATTTCAAAGTCAAGTTGCGGCTACTCTAGGTCTAAGCCGAATTGAATAACATGCTTAGGTGAAGTGAAAAATGCCGCTCTTCCTGATGCCAAATGAATATGTAACTTTGCTGTGTAAATTGAAGTGTAACGCTGCACCAAATGCGACCATGTTTTTTAGCAAGAATGCTGGGAGAGATACTCAGCAAACCATCATGAATCTGTGAGGCAATCCTTAGATACGACATTATGAGAAATATACTTAGGTCTTCCTCCAATGGTTGGGAAGTCAAAACTCAATTCTTTTGCGGATAGAAAATACAAAGTGTGGCTCAAGCTACAAGAGTGGAAAGGAAACATGTTCTCATAAGGGGGAAAGAGGTGCAACTTATGGCAATTGCCATGGCTATCCTCTTTTATGCCATGAGCTACTTTAAACTCCCATCTCACCTATGCAAAGAAATAGAGATTATGACGGCTAATTATTGGTGGGGATAGAAAAATCAAGAAAGGAAGATTCATTGGATCAACTAGAGGAAAATGTGTAACCCAAAAACTGTAGGGGGTCTTGAGTTTAAGGATCTCAAGGTCTTCAACATAGCAATGTTAGCTAAGTAAAGTTGGAGATTGTTACAAAACCATAAAAGTTTGATGTTCAAGATTTATAGTGCAAGATACTTCCCTCATGGTAATTTATTTGAAGCCAAACTAGAGGGCAACCCTTCTTTTACTTGGAGATGAATTTTTGAAGCAACAAAGCTGTTAATTAGAGGTGGAAGGTGGAGTGTTGGAAATTTTTCCTCCATCCATATACTCAAGGATTCTTGGATCTCGGGTTATAGTAATGTGCAGGAAGAACTAGTCAGAACAGGACAAAAATCTAGACTAGAATGATATGATGCCAAGGTGAGTTCTCTGCTTTACAATGACTCGAGGTGGTGGAACACATACTTGGTAAGAGCCTCTTCAATCCAAAGATATCAGAAGCTATATTGAAGATTGTTCCTAGTGCTGTAAATGATGAAGATCAATGGATTTGGGAAAAGGATAAAAGTGGGGTATATAGCATTAAAAGTGCCTACAGGTTTTTTAAATCCCTTGAGGCAGGAAGTATTGGGGAAACATCAAATGGAACTGCGCTGAGGAAGTTCTAGAACTCAGTTTGGAAACTAAATATCCTCCCAAAGACAGAAATTTTCTATTGGAGAGCTTGCAAGAATGCTTTACCTGCCAATAAGAAACTCCTTAGAAAGTAGATTGATTTGGATCCTGGGTGCTGTTTTTGTTAGTCCCCATTAGAAGATTTGGACCATGCTCTGATCTTCTGTCCGGCTATTAAAGAGCACTAGATTAAGAGGTTTCCCAACCTTCAGCAGCAGGACTTATTTCGGGGTTTCCTATTATTTGCTATGCACTTGTCTTGAGTTGGAGATATTAAGGGACTGTCGGACTTCATCTTGATGGCCTGGGGGGCATGGTTCAGGTGAAATAAAATGATCTATGAGAAGGTGAAGCTAGTCTCATCTAATGTTTCTTCCTTTGCCCTGTCTCAGAAGGAGAAATCAGGTACTCCACTGTAGAGAAACCAAATGTTATGCAAATGGAAGGCCCCCCAATAAGCACTTTGAAACTCAACGTTGATGGGGCCTTATTTTTCAACTATAATAAGGCAGGTGTGGGGGGCAGGTGTGGGGGCATTCCTTAGAGATTCGCTTGAGGAGGTGGTCTTGCCCCTTAGTTAATGTGAAGAAGTGAACCTATAACTAGAAAATATTGAAGCACTTGCACTTCTTAGGGGGCAACAGTTTAGCTTGAACATGGGAATCCAATCTTTGCTCATTCATAGTGACTACCTTATGCTAGTGAACGAAGTCAACAAAGGTACACATTCCCTTACTTCTGAGAGAAATATTATAGTTGAGGTTAGAAGGCTCATGCTGATCTTTCCAAGTTGTTCACTAGAATACGGCCATCAACTCACTAATGTTGCTACACATAGACTAGCTAGGATTGCATGGAGCTTACATGATTAACACGATTATCAGGTTTAAGGTTTATGCCTTGTTGAAATGAAATGTTCAAATCTTTCACTAAAAAAAATTGAAAACCTAATGGAAAATATATGACAACGGCCCTCTCGTGTATTGAAGTCCAAGAAGTAAAATTCCGCTACATGTTGATGATCTAAGCATGCTAGGGAGTCATAAAGCTGAATTTCATATTGCTTTTTTTTTTTCTTTTCTTTAAACATTAATGCATGCTTAAGCTAATATATATATATATATACACAAACGAGTTAAGATAAAAAGAAGAATCAAATAAAAAATGTGTTGCACGCGTAAAAAAATACAGCTCAATTAAATCACAAGTTATAAAATTAAACATAAACCATACTATTAATCAATTTAAAACACAACTTGGATTTATACCTCTTAACTACTTTTTCATTTAAAACCAATAATAATGTCATACAATAATCAAAATATATTAGTTATAAATATATAAAATATGAAATAATTCAACTCAATCACCCACTCTTAAAGCCTCTGATCTCACATTAGAGGAACGGAGAAGATAGAATGACTTGCTTCTCTGCACTTTCTTTAAGTAAAACACTATTAATGAGAGTACAAAGACTCCTTTAGCTCAATTGATTTCCACTCTAGAGAGGATAGAATAATATGGACCAATCACACTACAAAAAATTTCTCTGTGAATTTGCTCATGCTACCCTTAACATAACCATAGAAAGCAACCAGTCAAATATCAGTTCAAGAACCTGAAAGAATGTGTGGAAGATTATATTCAAGATAGTCTTAAAATGCTATCTGGAAAATCTTGAAAAATATACTTTCAACAAGGGTTTTAGTTAAAATATTCATTCCCTTAATAGATGATCAATCTTGCATCCCCCCTATGTGAATATGAGGAAGAAACATTTGACCCTTTATTCTTAAGATGCCCTGTCTCTAGAATTTTATGTCAAGCACCTTGGCCCACTTGATATTTCCTTCTATGCAAATAGGAGCATTGTAAAATGGATTGAGTGCATTGTTAATTCCCCCCAGAGCATCGGTATTCATAATCTGGATAATCACAGCTTTCAATTGTTTGCTATCATTTTAATAGACAATACCTGGTTTCTTAAAAATAAAATTGTTCATGAGTCTTGTACTCCTAAAATTGAGAACTTTGGGACAGGAACTATTAAGAACTTCAAAGACCATTGTAATGCATGCGGCAATAAACAACTTTATAACCTTGGGTATGAAAATACTATTCTAGCAGTCCATTAATTCTTAACAATTGATGTACTAGTTAGGGATGCTTAAAGTATTGTTGATGTAGTGTGCAAATCGCCAGATGATGAGGTGGTTTTCGTTAAAACCAGCTTTATCAAGTTAAAAAATGCTAACTAAGGAGAAGCTACAGTGTTGTTCTTAGGAGTTGATGAAGTTAGAGCACATAGGATAAAGAAAATAGCTATCGATGTTGATTCAGAGATTGTAATTAATTTGATTGAAAATCCTGACAAAACTTTAGATTGGATATTCGAACCTATAGTTTGAGAACTGGTATATTAGAAAACTTCATCAAAATCATAATTGATATACGCATAATATAGTGTAATTGGTAGTTTCAAAATTTCTATTTGGAAGTATACTGTCTGTCTATTAATATACCTCCCTGTCTTTTAGATTTTCATAGTTAGAAAAACTCACTTCTATTATGTTTGAAACTAAGGTAAATTCATCTACCAGATATCGTTGTTTGGATTAATGCAATGTAATTATCTTCCCTTGAAAAAGAATGAAAATTTATCACTTTATGAAAGCTGGAAAAAAAAAAGTTAGCATTTCTTAAGCTAAAGTTGTATAGTTATACTGCCATTTTTTTTTGAAAGAAAAGATCTTCATTTCATTTCCTTTACGGCATAGAAGAGATACAAGGTGGGAGCTCCTCTAGTGTTACAATAGGATCAAGGAAAGAAAGAGAATTCCTTGCTAACAAGTGAGCTAAGACATTGCCGTCCCTCCTGACATGAGAGACACTCCACTTGTTTAAGGATTCAAGTAATAAGCGAGCTTCACTCAAGAACATATTGGAGTTGCTCCAGCCTTCCGAGGTGCTTGTGAGTGCCTTTGTGGTCTGCAGGGAGTCGCCCTCTATGATCACATTTGGTACCCTTGCTGAATTGCAAAAATCACAGCTTGAAGAGCACTAAATGTCTCAGCCAATAATGAGTCGGGGAACATTGGCTTGGAAACTGTAAGTTGCTAGAACTTTTCCAGATTCCTTTCGGGCGACCACTCCAACTCCAATTCTGCCTCATTGTTTGTCCACGACGCCGTCCCAGTTGATTTTCACCCAGGTGGAGAGGGAGGGGGGCTCCATTTGTGAGGGGACTTGCACTGGTCTCGCCTGTGCCTGGGATTGTCTACTGCCATTGCTGCTATGAGTTCTAACTTGTGCCTGGCATCTTTGACTAAGGCCAAGGCATGATAGAAGGACCCTTCAAAACTAAATCGATTTCTTCTCAACCAGATTTTCCTTGCCACTACTACAAACTCAATGAGTGATGGGGGATTTAACACTCGCATCAACTTCTCAAAGAAGAGCAATATGGTAGGCTCAATAGGCCCCAACTTTTGGAGTCGTTTTGAACAAGCACTCCACACATATTTTGCAAATTCACAGTGCCATAATGCATGCGATGTCTGTTTCCCGTTGGCATATAGGACAAAGGGGATTTTCCACCATCTTCCTCTTGTAAAGGTTTTGCATGGTGGGAAGGGAATCCAAACAGGCTCTCCAAGTGAAGACTCTGTCAACAAGCTGGGCTTCTAGTTGCCAAATTTGTTTCCAAATTGAGCTAAAGGATTCCCTAGAGGAGGCTTGATCTTTTGCTGCAATTGCACCTTGGTTTTCCAGGTGATATGCACTTCTTATGCTGAAAGAACCATCCTTTGTTCCCTGCCATCTCAACTAATCCTTGCTATTAAGAGAACTAATAGGAGTCTTAAGAATGGTCTCAGCGTCTTCGGGTTCAAAGACCATCCTTACCAGCTTTTCATTTCACTATCGGGAGGGGTCTATGAGTTTTGCTACTGCTACATCTAGGTTGAGGATTTTTGTTGCCCAAATGACTAACACAAGAGAGGGGGTTAATTGGGTTATATAAAAAAAAATTAATAATTATAAACCAAATACACAATATAAAATATAAACAAAATACGAAACAGCAAGAAATATAAAGAGTAAGGGCAATAAGAAGCAAACTCAGTATTTTAACGAGATTCAACTCCACTAACTACGTCCTCGCCTCAAGTTACCCCTTGAGGATTTCCAATTCACTATTCAATCTCCTTGAGGTAAAGGTAGAAACCTATTACACATTTAAGCAATGCCACTCTAAAGAATCCGTGTATAACACCCTCTACACTTCCAATCACCTCACACTTGGTGATTTAACTATTCCCTGTGTAGAACACATTCTACACACACAAGGGTTATACGTACCCTCTTACAAATACAAAAATTGATAATGGGTAGATTGTTAGAATACACTCCTCAATGAGTAAGATAAAAACAATCTAGCGCAACCTATATCTCTTTCAAAATGAATAAGGATTAAGGCACAAAACTTAGAAAAGAGAGAATGAGCATTTTGAAAGAAAGATGCAAAGACTCTTGTTATTGTAATTTTTTCAAAACATAAGTGAGTTATTTATAGGCAAATGAGTCATACTCAATCATCTTTCAAATTCAAAATTCAAATTTTGATGAAATCATTGCATATGTCATACGTTTTGATGAAGTCATTGCATATGTCATGCATTTGATGAAGTCATTACATATGTCATACGTTCTGATGAAGTCATTACATATGTCATATGTTTTGATGAAATTATTGCTTATGTCATGCATTTACAATAAATAATTTTTGAAATTAAAACTTTTAATGATATCATGCATATGTCATGCACATGAAAAAAAATAATTTTTGAAATTAAATATTTTAATGATGGCATACATATGTAAAAAAATGCAGTTTGATGCTTTATGAAAATATATTAATTTTGAACTTTAATCCAATTTCAAATTTTAAGAGATGTACAAAATTAGTTTATGAGTTTCATTTGTAGACTTGATCTTCTTTTTGCTCATACTGGATTTCTTGATGTGCTTAGCTCTTTTCATACGTAGACAACTTGAGTTTGAGTCTTAAATTTATTTGTTAATATCAAAATCTATATGTCGATACGAAACTTGAAACCTTAGATTCAACAATTTTTCCATTTTTGATGATGACAAATATTTAGTAGAAATCTGCGACTTACAGTAATACTTAAGCTCCTCTTGAAAATATACGTTAGTTTTTCAAATAAAATATATACATGATTCTAGCATATATAACAGGTTAGTATAATACTAGTATAAGACTTCTCCCCCTTTTGGCATCATTAAAAAGGAACCGTAATTAGTTTCAGTAAAATTTCTCCTTCCGTTCGTGTCCGACAAAAACTGTAAACGCTGAGACCTAACTTTGGCAATTTGGTGTGGAATAAGATTTTGTAGAACCCAAGGTTTCAAGTCTCGTATCGATATATAGATTTTGATGATAACAAATAAATTCAATATTCAATCTTGAGTTGTCTACGCATAAAGAGAACTAAGCACATCAAGAAATCAAGTATTAGCAAAAAGAAGATCAAATTTACAAATGAAGCTCATAGAGCAATTTTGTACATCTCTTAAAATTTGAAATTGGATTAAGACTCAAAATTAATATTTTCTCATAAAGTATCAAATTGCGTTTTTTTACATATACATGACATCATTAAAATATTTAATTTCAAAAATTATTTTTTTCATGTGCATGACAATGCATGATGTCATTAAAATTTTTAATTTCAAAAATTATTTATTGCAAATACATGACATATGCAATGACTTCATCAAAACGTATAACATATGCATTGATTTTATCAAAATTTGAATTTTAAATTTGAAAGATGACTGAGTGGGACTCATTTACCTATAAATAGCTCACTTGTATTTTGTAAAAATCACAACAACAAGTGCATTTGCATCTTTCTTTCAAAACGCTCATTTTCTCTTCTATAAGTTTTGTGTCTTAATTCTTATTCATTTTAAGAGATATATAGGTTGCACTGTATTGTTTTTATCTCACTCATTGAGGAGTGTATTCTGATAACATACCCATTATCAGTTTTTGTATTTGTAAGAGGATGCGTATAACTCTTGTGTGTATAGAAGGTGTTCTACACAGGGAATAATTGAATCACCAAGTGTGATGTGATTGGAAGTGTAGAGGGTTGAATCACCAAATAATCCTTGTTCTACACGAATTCTTTGGAACAGTATTACTCAAAGGTGTAATAAGTTTCTATCTCCACCTGAAGGAGATTGAATAGTGAATTTGGGATTCTCAAGAGGTAGTTTGAAGTAAGGACGTAGACAGTGGGGTTAAATCTCGTTAAAATACTGAATTTGCTTCTTCTTGCCCTTAGTCTTTAGATTTTCTGTTGTTTTGTATTTTGTTTATATTTTATATTGTATATTTGGTTTATAATTGTTAATTTTATTATATAACCCAATTCACCCCCTCTTGTATTAGTCATCTGAACAACAATTGGTATTAGAGCAAAGGCTCTATTATAAGATTAATTATCTGTTGAGTTAAGATCATATGGCTAACATTGCAGCTACATTCGCTGAAGATCAATTTAGTAGTCGGTCTCCGCTATTTTGTGGAGACAATTATACTTTCTGAAAAGTTAAAATGAGAATATTTATTCAGTCTCAAGGTCAAGAAATCTAGAAATGTATTGTAAATCGGTCTTATATTCCAACAAAAATTGTTGATGGAGTAAAGGTCAACAAGGAAGAAGAAGAGTTTGATCGTGAAGATGATAGACATTATACAGTGAATGTAATGGTTATGAATTATCTGTATAATTCTCTAAATGGTAATGAATTTAACAGAATAATGACTTGTAGGACAACAAAGGAAATTTGGGACAACTTGGAAGTAACTTATGAAAGAATTTCGCAAGTCAAAAAATCAAAAATTTATATTCTTATGCATGACTATGAAATGTTCAAAATGAATGATGATAAATCTATTTCATCTATGTATACTCGTTTTACTAACATTATAAATAACTTGGCAGCTCTTGAAAAAGTTTATTCTAGTTTGGAGATAATAAGAAAAATTATCAACTCTACTAAAACGTTGGGAATCAAAAGTGACGGCGATTCTTGAAACTAAAGATCTCACAAAATTTGAAATAAATGAACTTATCAGGTCACTTATTATCCATGAGTACACATTGAAAAGAGGAGAAGAAGAAGGAAAGTAAAAGAAGAGTTTGGCACTCAAAACTGTTCCTTATAAAAGTGAAAGCGATGAAGATGAGGAAAGTGATAACAAAGATGATGAAATTACAATGATCACAAGAAGATTTCAGATATTCTTAAAGAAAATAAAGCTTCTCCAAGAAAATATTTCAAAAAATTTTTCAACAAAAATGCAGGTAAAATTAATTCTTTAACTTGTTATAAATGCAAAAAGTCAGGACATATCAAGGCAGATTGTCCACTACTAAAGAAAGATCAATACAAAGACAAGAAAATAATAAAAGTTACATGGGATGATGATTCAAGTAGTTCAGACAACGATACAAGTAATGAAGAATCTGCAAATCTTTATCTTATAGCTAAAGATGATCTTGAGGTAACAAATTTCGAAAATATTGAAAATCCTTCTTATGAAGAATTGCAAAATGTTTTGGAAGAGGTATATGAGGAATTTGAAAAATTAGGTAACAAGTATACCGTTTTGAAAAAGAAAAATTCTTTTTTTAACAAATGAAATTGATGTTTTAAGAAAAGAAAATATAGTTTCAAAAGATAAAAATGATGAGCTGAAAAAGAAAGTGTCTGATTTAGAAAAAATTGTTGAAAACTTTACAAATGGAAAAAGAAATTTTGAAAAATTTCTTGGTAATAAAAAACGTGTCTTTGATAAAATAGGCGTGGGATGCATACCAAAAGAAAAACTTAAACCCTATAAAAAAGTTTTTGACAAACCTATTAAATCAAAGTCAGATTTTCAAAATTCTTTTCCTAAAAAGAAATTTGTCAAAGAAATATATTATTATTATCACTTAAGATTTTCAAATATGTCACATGTTATTTATAATTTTTGCAATAAAAATGATTATAATTATCATGATTATCCTATTAGAAGAAGACATACAATCACTATTAGGACCATATGGGTATCAAGAATTTTGTCTCCTCTAATACTAATATATAAAAGACCCAAAGAACATGGAAAAATTGTTTTAATTATTTTTGTACGTATGCATGACGTCCTCCATAGGAAAGGTTTTTAGATAGCAGATACTCAAGATACATAACAGGAGATAAAACTAAATTTATTGACATCACTCCTAAGAAGAAGGACACGTGACATTTGGAGACAATTCAAAAGGGAAGATCGTGGGAATAGGTAAAGTTGGATAATAAATCTTCTCTCATAATTGAAAATTCTCTACTTGTTGAAGGTCTAAAGTATAATCTTTTGATTATAAATAAATTTAGTGATAAAAGATTTACAGTTACTACCAAAAAGGATAAGTGCATTATTTTGAATAATCATGATTGCAATATTTGTTTTATTGCTCTTAAAAACAATAATGTTTATACAATCGCATTTGAAGAAATCACCTCACAAGATACTATATGTTTATCAGCTCACTTGAAAATAGTTGGTTATGGCATAAAAGGTTAGGTCATACAAACATGGAACTTATTTCCAAACTTTCAAAAAATGATCTTATGAGAGGCTTGCCAAAAGCGAACTTTCTTAAAGACAAAATCAGTGATGCATGCCAATTTGGTAAACAAACAAAAGTTTTTTTCAAAATCAAGAAACATATTTCTATTACTAGACCATTGCAACTAATACACATGGACCTTTTTGGACCAAACAAAGTTGCAAGTTTGGGAGGAAAATATTATACATTTGTTATTGTTAATGATTTCTCTAAATATACTTTAATCATCTTTCTTGCTCATAAAAATGAGGTACATAATACTTTTACCAAGTTATGCAAGAGAATTCAAAATAAAAATAGTTATACTATTTCAAACATCCGAAGTGACAAAAGGAAAGAGTTGTCAATAAAGATATTGAATTTTTTCGTGTTGAAAATAGTTTCCTACATAATTTCTCTACTCTTTAAACTCCTCAACAAAATGGGATGGTAGAAAGGAAGAATAAATCTCTTTGAGAAATTGCAAGAACAATGTTTAATGAGAATAATTTACTTAATTATTTTTGGGCTGAAGTGGTAAGTACTGCATGTTATGTTATAAGTAGAGTTATCTTAAAGTCTAAATTAGATAAAACCCCTTATGAGTTTTGGAATGAGAAAAAACCTAACATTAGTTATTTTCATGTATTTGGATGCAAATGTTTTATTCTTAATAACAGAAACAATTTAAGAAAGTTTGAAGCAAAATCTGATGAAAATATCTTTCTTGGATATTCTACAAATAGTAAATCTAAGAATATTCAATAAAAAGACTTTGACTGTACAAGAATCTATGCATATAATATTTGATAAATTTAACTTTCTATTCTCCAAGAAATCTATTGATAAAGAATCAGAGGTACAAATAACACAAATAGTCTCAATCTCAACAAAGAGAATACAATGGAAGAAATCAAACATGGAGATATCAGGAGAGATCATCAAGATTTAGTACAAGATGTAACCAAACAGTGGAATATATGAAAGATCATTTAGTGGAACAAATTCTAGGAGAACCTTCACGAGGTAATATGCAAAAAAAATTTGAAATAAGCATGATAAGAGAACTTAATTTCTTTCTCGGATTGCAAATCAAGCAAGCAAAAAGTGGAACATTTATTAATCAGTCAAAATATATCAAAGAGTTACTCAAAAAGTTTGAGATGGAAGGTACGAAGGTAATTGAAACACTAATAAGTCCAACTACCAAACTTGATAAAGATGAAAGCGGTAAGCTAGTCGACTCAAAGGTATATCGAGGTATGATTGGTAGTTTATTATATTTATTAACTAGTATACCCGATATTATATTCAGTGTATGTTTATGTGCATGTTTTCAATTATCTCCAAAATAATCTTATTTAATTGCTATTAAGCGTATTTTTAGATATCTTGCCGGTAAAGCTGCAAACGATCCGATCAAAAACGAGTTTGCGTCGAGTCGAATCGAATCGAGCTGAACTCAAATAATTCGAGTTCGAGTTCGAGTCGAGCTGAGAATTTGCCGAATCGAGTCAAATTCGAGCCAATCAAAGACGAGCTCGAGTCGAATCGAGTTATTTATCGATCTTTGTTTTTACTGTCTATCGAATGAGTCGAACTTAGTCGAGTAATTACTCGAATTTCTTACTCTTTATAAATATTTGACTCAATAATTTTTTTATGAACTTAATACATTATTATTGTAAAGAAATAAAATGCTACTTCTATATAAAGTCACAAAATATATTACTTATACAAAATATCAAAAATAATATATGTAACACAGAAAATATATATAATAAAAGAATATATGCAAGATTATATATATGTATATAGAAATATTATGAGTATTGTTACGAGCTCAAAACGAGTCAAATTGAGTTTATACGAATCTTGTTCACGAATACAAATCGAGTTTATACGAGTCGAGTCGAGATTATACGAGTTTAGCTCGTTTAATATTCGAACCAATATTAGTGCTCACGAACAACTCATTTATTAAATGAATCGAGTTCGAATCGAGTTTATACGAGTCAAGCTCAAATTGTTCACGAGTAGCTCTATTCGTTTGCAGCCCTACTTGCCGGTACTATTGACCTAGGGTTATGGTATCCTAAGCACACTTCTTTTGATCTTATCAGTTATTCAGATACAGATTATGCTGGTTGCAAAGTTGATCGAAAAAACACAAGTGGAACATGTCATTGCTTAGGTCATGCACTTGTTTCAAGGTCTAGTAAAAAGTAAAATTCGATTGCATTACTACTGCTGAGGCAGAGTATGTTGCTGTAGGTAATTATTGTACTCAAGTTCTTTATATGAAGCAACAACTTGTGAATTTTAAACTTATGTACAATCATGTTCCTAGTAAATGTGATAATACTAGTACTATAAATCTTTCAAAGAATCCAAGACAACATTCTAGGACTAAATATATTAAAATTAGATATCATTTTCTTAAAGATCATGTGCAGAAATGTGATATTGTACTAGAATTTACAAGCACACACAATCAATTGGCAGACATTTTCACAAAACCCCTACCAGAAGATAGACTATGCATGATTAGAAGAAAAATAGGAATGATACATGTCATGAATATCTCTGCTAGATACTTTTATTCTTTTATCTTGAATGACTTACAAAAAGTAGAGGCTCTTAGCCTCATCTTTCAATTGCATTTGCTCTTCATAAATTGACATGTTATTTTCGTCTAAAGGATTAGGCAGTCGAAATGAAGAGGCAAGCAAGGATTTTAAATCCTTATTCTGTTGCTTTAACTCTACTATTTTTCTGTTTGACTCATAAATAAGTCGTTGAAGTACAGATACCGTTTCACTAAGTTTCTCAATTTCGCGAGTTTTGAACTGCAATCGAGCGAAAAAAGCAACAATGGAAGATGAGTATCGAGTCTTGAGACCCACAAGCTCATAAATGGAGTCATGATCTGATTTATTAGCCAAATCAACCTTTTACTGCTTTATGACATCTACGACAGATGCAAAAATAGATTGATCACGAGAAGTACTGAAAGAAAATTAATGAGACATTATAAAATTGTAGAATAAAAATTCAAACAAATTGCACATATGAAAAGAAAATTTGATGCGAAATAAATAAAACTAATGATTGCTCTTATAGAGATGAGAATAAGAACAAAACAAACTATCATAACTTCAAATCTCTGCAATATCTCGTTTGTCAATAATGTCAAGCAGATTTGAATCTCCTTTCGTACCAAATTGTTAGATCTAGGCCTCCAGCCTTTACAAATTTTTTCGACCACGGATGACTCTAATTATTCAAGTTTCTACAAAATCTCCTTTCGCACCAAATTGCCAGAGCTAGGCCTCCAGCATTTGCAGGTTTTGTCGGATACAGACGCGAGAAGAAATCTCTTTCTGCACCTAATCTTGATAACATTTCATTTGTTAACAATATCAAGTGGATCTCTGCACCAAGACGATAAAGTTAAGTCTCAACCTTGATAGCTTTTGTTGGACACAGACGAGGGAAGAAATTTTACTGAAACTTTTCGCAGTTCCTTTTTAATGATGCCAAAAGGGAGAGAAATCTTATACTAGTATTATACTACCATGTTATATATGCTAAAATCATGTATATATTTTATTTGAAAAACTAACGCATATTTTTAAGAAGAGCTTAAGTATTATTGCAGGTCGCAGATTTTTACTAAGTATTTGTCATCATAAAAAAGAAGGAGATTGTTAAACCCAAGATTTGAAGTCTCGTATCGACGTATAGATTTTGATGATAACAAATAAATTCAAAACTCAAACTCAAATTGTCTACGCATAAAGAGAGCTAAGCACATCAAGAAATCAAACATGAGCAAAAAGAAGATCAGATCTATAAATGAAACTCATATAATAATTTTGTAAATCTCTTAAAATTTGAAATTGGATTAAAACTCAAAATTAATATTTTCTCATAAATCATCAAATTGCATTTTTTACATATGCATGACATCATTAAAATATTTAATTTCAAAAATTATTTTTTCATGTGCATGACATATGCATGATGTCATTAAAAGCTTTAATTTTGAAAATTATTTATTGCAAATGCATGACATATACATTGACTTCATCAAGACGTATGACATATGCAATGACTTCATCAAAACATATGACATATGCAATGACTTCATCAAAACGTATGACATATGCAATGACTTCATCAAAATTTGAATTTTGAATTTGAAAGATAATTGAGTAGGACTCATTTGCCTATAAATAACTCATTTGTATTTTATAAAAATCACAACAACAAGAGCCTTTTCATCTTTCTTTCAAAACACTCATTCTCTCTTCTCTAAATTTTGTGCCTTAATTCTTGTTCATTTTGAAAGAGATATATAGGTTGCGCTGTATTATTTTTATTTCACTCATTGAAGAATGTATTCTAATAACCTACATATTATCAGTTTTTGTATTTGTAAGAGAGTGTGTATAACCCTTGTGTGTATAGAAGGTGTTCTACACAGGGAATAGTTGATCACTAAGTGTGAGGTGATTGAAAGTATAGAGGGTGTTCTATATAGATTCTTTGGAGCGGTGTTGCTCAAAAGTGTAATAGGTTTCTATCTCTACTTAAAGGAGATTGAATACTGAATTTGGGATACTCAAAGCCTAAGGGTAACTTGAGGCGAGAACGTAGATAGTGGGGCTGAACCTTGTTAAAATACTGAGTTTGCTTCTTATTGCCCTTACTCTTTATATTTCTTATTGCTTTGTATTTTGTTTATATTTTATATTGTGCATTTGGTTTATAATTATTAATTTTTTTATATAACCCAATTCACTCCCTCTTTTGTGTTAGTCATCTGGGTAACAATTTTTATTGAGCTATTAACTTTGCTAGGGGTGGACTTAACAAGCCACTTATCGTGCCATAGCTGAGTGCTCTGGCTATTGCCGATTCTCTAATATGATCCTAGCTCAAGTATAGGTCGGGCTGCCAGGAAACTTCTCCAAATGATGGTTGGTTTGGAGCCAATCTTAGCCTGTAAAAAACTTGAGTTACGATAATACTTAGCCTGCATGACTCTGGCTGCCAAGGACTTCGGATACTGTGTAAGCCTCCAACATTGTTTTGTGAGCATAGTTTTGTTGAAAACCTCTAAATCCCTGAAGCCCATCCCCTCATCAACTTTAACCGTGCCCATTTTATTCCAGGAGATCCAATGAGTGGCCCTGTTAATATCATGCAAGAGGGTGAAAGGAAGCTTGAATACACTCATGGTGTAAGTGGGAAGGGCCTGGACCACTGACTTGATATATACTTCTTTTCCGGCCTGAAATAGAAGTCTAATTTTTTGGTTCTGCAACCTTGCTCTAACGCTATCAAGTATATTTCGGAAGGAATTATACTTGTTTTTACCAACCACCAAGGGCAGTCCTAGGTATTTTTCGTATGAGGCTGCTGCTTTCATACGAGCAATGGATAAGATATATGATTTAGTAGCTCGATGTGTGTTGTGGCTAAAGATAATAGCAGTCTTGTCTAAGTTGATCTGTTGGCCAGAGGCTAACTCATACATCTTGAGTAATCCAATCATGTTTCCCCACTCGGGAGCTTTAGCTTTACAAAACATTAGGTTGTCATCGGCAAAGAATAGGTGTGATATCCGGAGGGGACCCTTGGCTATAGGCACTCCATGGATCAGTTCCTATTCTTCTGCTTTTCTATTTTGTGCACTTAGGGCTTCCGCACATAGTATGAAAATGTAAGGAGAGAGAGGATCTCCTTGTTGGATCCCCCTTGCTGGAACAAAGGTTTATTGTGGAATTCCATTAATGAGGATGGAGAAGGAAACGATTTCAATGCATTTCATGATTAGCTCAACAAACCGGCCACAAAAATATAGAACCGCTCGAATGAAAGGTCATTCAAGCCTATCATAAGCTTTGCTCATTTCGAGCTTCATGGCCATGTATCCCTCCCTCCCTTTCATCTTACTTTTCATCGTATGTAAGGCTTTGAAGGCTTCCATGTCATTATCTGTTATTAATCTATTTGGAACAAAAGCTGATTGGGTGCTAGAAATAATGTTAGAAAGTACAACTTTAAGCCTATTAGCAATAACTTTAGCTATCAATTTGTAAAGGACATTGCACAAAGAAATAGGGCAGAAATCAGTTACTTTAGACGCTGCTTTCTTCTTCGAAATCAGCACTATAAACGTGTGATTTATAGTAGCCAAGTTGCCATTGCCATTAAGAACTAATAGCACGATTGCACACACTTGAGGTCCAAGTAAAGCCCAATGTTTATGGTAGAAAATGGCTAGAAATCCGTCCGGGCCCGGAGAACTCAGACATTCCATCTCAAAGATGGCTTCTTCCACCTTGAGAGGAGAATGGGCGGGTGATGTGGGAATTTTGGTTTGCTATGATCTTGGGCTCCATGGCAGATAGGCATTCAGAGATGCCAATTGGGTTAGAGGTGGCGAAGAGCATCCTATAGTACTCCTGGAAAGACAAGTTGATTGCCTCCCTGGTATGAACCATTCGCCCCTCACCATTGTGACCTTTCTGATCCAATTGTTGTCCCTTCTCTTTGAGGCAAATTGATGGAAGAACTTGGAGTTCCAATCCCCTTCTCTGAGCCATCTTTATTTGGCCCTCTACTTCCATCTCAGGTTGTCCTCCTCAAGTTGTTGGTTGATGCTGGATTGAAGCTGCTTAATTGCCGCATTATGATCTCCTGTGTTGCTGTTTTGCAAGTCTAAGAGAGTCTTCATGTTAAAGTTTAGCTGCTTCCTAGAGCAGCCAACAATCGATTTCCTCCATGAAAGCAAACTCTTTTTCCAATGTTCCAGCCCTTCTGTGACTAGATTTAGTTGATGGCAGGACACTCTAGGTTGGTTCTAGGCTACCTCTACCACCTAGTAGCAGTCCTCATGAAGGAACCAGCTTGCCTCCACACGAGAGAGACATTCCAAAGGGTGGACTATAGGCTGAGTACTATCAAAAGAAATCATTATTGGGCAATGATCAGATGTTAGAACAGGGAGGGTATGTACCTTTGTGAATGGGAAGCAGTCTGCCCAGGTTGTATTGCAGAGGGCTCTGTCTAAACGTTCATTGGTGAATGCACTCGCTGATCTTCCATTTACCTAAGTGAATCTATTACCAACGTATCCGAGATCATATAGGTCACATGCTTCGATTGACTTGTAGAATGTTTCAATTTGAGCGTACGGCCTCAGAGGACCTCCACACTTGTCATCCAAACTCAAAATTTCGTTGAAATCCCCCAGGCAAAGCCAGCCTTGATTAGCAGAGGGATTGAGTTTTTGTAGTAAGGCCTAGCTTTCTTTTCTTCTGGCAGTGATAGGTTGACCATAGAATCCGGTGAGAAGCCACTGGGAGTGGGAGAAAGGGTTTTGCAATGAGAGAGAAATATGTGACTGTGAATAAGAGTGCACCTCAGCATTGAAGTCATCTGTCCAAAGCATGGCAAGGCCACCACTAGCACCCAAGCTATCAATAACTAGGTTGTTTGCGAACTTCAACATACGTTTCGGACTTTCTACTTTAGAGCACTTACTCTTCATCTCCACTAAGAAGACAAAAGAGGGAAAAATCTCCTGCACCATTTGGTGCAAGTTTAGAGCTATCTGGGGATTCCCCAATCCACGACAGTTCTAGCTGATGCCTGTTGTGTGTAACATGTTGCCTCCACCATGGTATCAGCATCAGGGATATCCTCATCTTTAAGCTCGAACTTAACCTTCTTTGTCCTATTGTGTGTGCCCTTTGAGGGAAGTGGGCTAGAGACCTTCTTGTTCCTGTTTGGTAGAGGACTGGATGTAAGATTTTGGGAAGATGGAAAGGGGTGGGTTTCTTTTGCTGTGACAGTTGGTTGGGGTATCAGGGGGTGGTTACGGGCTCTTCTTTTCCAGGGGGTTGACTTCCTTGGAGATTGCAAGGCTGTTACTTGGTTAGAGAGAAATTGATCCAGAGATCGAACCTGCATGGACAGGGCATTGAGTTCCTCATTGGCCAACTTACTTGTACAGAGCAGGGTGTTGGGAGCTACTTCGTAAAGGGGCCTAGCGCTGACTTTTGGAGGCGCTTTTGGTTGGTCTGGGCACACTTTTTTTGAGTTAAGGAAGCTTGTACCATCCTGCTCTGAACTGGCTTGACCTGCCATCTGAGGTTGTTGGTGCTGTCCAGCGGACCCTTGCTCTGGCTGCTGGGTTGCATGGCTAGACTCTTTACCCGTTGGATACTTGTTAGCTCCCCACGCTTCATGGCCGTTCTGTAGGTTTTCTGGCTTTAAGGAAGAGCTCATGTCCTTGACCTTTTGTTCCGGCTTCCATGGCTGCTCTTGGTTTCGAGGTCCCTAACTAGCCATTTCTCCATATTTTTTACTCTGAAGTTCACTGTCCCGAGCTGCTGGGGCTCAAAGCCAAGCGCCATATTGCTTGCGGTCTCCCTCACCATAATGGCTAGAACAAAAAGCTTGGCTGTGGTTGAGGATGCCACATTTGAAACATACAAAGGGAAGATAATCCAACTCTCACTGTGCCATATCTTAGACATCGTGGATTGGAACACCTCTTTGTTTACATACTTTTTAGAGATTATCATGACAAGCAAGCAGAGGGAGCTAGAGTTTACATAGTGGGCAGGGGCAAAGGAGATAGTCACTCCCTACTTCTCCTTCTCCGTAAGACTCAAGTCTTTCCATCACCGAGTAAGATCGTCTTTGTAACGCCCCGTACTCGTAGGGGGTCACGAAACTTCACCTATTTGGTATATTCCATCTTCAAATACAAATAATAATAGGTCTCCGACCATATTCCAAAATAAAAAAAATATATATTTTTCACGAACCAAACCATATAACAATGTCCACCAAGTCATAAATAAAAGAATATGAATAAATCATAACTGAGAGGGTTCACATTCTCCCAAGAAGCTTAACGATAAAGAATAACTAACATTTCCATAAATCCAATGAAACTAGAACCCAAATAATAAATAAATTAAATTTTGTTTTCTCCCATCTAGCCTATGGCCCTAACGGCTTAAAACTTGATCAAGACTCTACTCTTGGCCCTCTGATGGAACATCCAGATCATCTGAAAAATATATAAGATAAGAGGGGTGAGTTTTTCCACAACTCAGTAAGCGAAGAACCTATACAAGCGTGTAAACATGAGCATTTACCAAGCAATAAAAATACGGAACAAAACATAATATTGCATAAAAGAAACAAATGATTTTCAAGACAATTTAAATCATCAAGTACTTTGGCATAAACAAACTGAGTATTATCACTATATCAATCGGAACATCTCACAAAGCAAAGACCATGTTTAACCCCCGTGGTAGGGTTGTGCAAATCCCGGTGGCCAAACCAGGCAGAGACAGAGGTGGAACTTTCCCTTATTCGTTCTCGGAGCCCCGAGTGTGCACATAGGAAAGCCCACAATAAACCACTTTGTTTCCAAAGTGGGTGCACTCAGAGATAGGAAATTGGTACCAAATCCAAACAAAGCAAATACAGAGCAGAGCAGAGTCAAGCAGAGATAAAGTCAAATACTAACCAGAATAATATGCCACAGATTTTCAGAATTAATAAAGACACGTAAATCCAAACTATTTTTCAGAATAAAGCTTATGTAAATAAAACATAGTCAACAAAATTAAAGCATAATTTTTCTCAGATAAACAAAAATGTTCTTTTCACATTTCAGAAAAATAACACGACAAAAAGCAGCTCATGTCTACACAATGCATGCCTGAAATATTTTTCCTTCTTTGATATAGGCGTCATGAATAATGCAAACAATCAACTGAGGTTGGTTTTTCTCAAATTTTCATTTCATAACTAACAAAAATCACAAATTTTCAAAAGTCAACCTTAGTCCTCTTTTGGTATAAAACCGAGCATACGAACCCCGCTTACCTGACTGTTGTAGCGAAAAATCAAATCTTTGAGTCTCAACGCTAAAAGTTTCGTCACCTATGCATGAAAATAATTCCCTATATATTAATGACCACTCCAAAGGCCTAAAATCATAAATTATAAATTAACTACAATGTCTATCTAAAAAATTTACAATTTCCAGCAACCTAACAAATATAGTATCGAAAACGCTCAACGACTATTTTCCAAACCCACAAAATTTCAGCAACTATTCATCATTCCAGCTTACCATGTATTTTTCTCAAAACCCCAAAATACCATAAAAATGATTTCTTCACTACATACCGTTAGCCACCAAATCGAGTGTTTTTATATGCGTTTCAACAACACTTCACAAACTACAAAATTTCAACACCCAAAAATTGTATAGTCTCCCATACGTCCAAAACTACCAAACCCAACCATTTACATCACTCAAAACATCCCAAACAACCCATCGGCAGCACCAAAATCAGTAAAAGAAAGTTTCTATAACCAACCCTTGAACATCCACCAAAAATATCCTTCAAAAAAATGGATTTGGAAAAATAAAATATAACTCCATAAATATTTCGGTATAGAGAAGTACTCAACCGGGTCTATATACATTTCAATTAAAATCAGGTTTTCCTCAATCCACACAAATTTCCGCAACTATTCACCAAACCCGAAACCATCACCAACATATACATAAAAATATGATGCATAGCCAGCAAACAAGTTTCCAATTGGTCTCCAGAAAAAGGTAGAAATTCTTACTTGAGATGAACCACGGCTTGCACCTAAGTGAAGAGATAACCCGAACGAAAACAGGGCACTAAGGGAAGAGATTTCTGGCTTCTCCACACTCGACTTCACCTACCGAAAATACACAAGTTTTTCAGTGATTTCAAGTACCAAACCGAACCCATGGATAGAGGAAAAAGTGGGAAGAAAAATTGGAAAACCTTACCGTGTTGATCCCACGCCGAAACCGAAACCAGAGGAGTGTAAACCTACGGAAATGAAAGAAATCCAAGAGATGAAATGCCGCATGGAGAGAGAGAGAGAGAGAGATTTTTCATTTGAAACCGATAACCACCGAGATCGTGGTTTGATGCGAGAGGAGATCGAGGGCTGCGCGAAAAACAGGGGAGATGAAACCGACGGGAGCAGGGGAAGGGAAGAAGAGAAAGGAAAAGGAAAGAAAAGAAAAGAAAGAAGAAACGTGCGGGAGGTTAAAAATACCTGGGCGAAAACGACGCCGTTTTCGTGCTGGGCTTGGGCCGGGTCACGGGCTGGCTGAGGGCCTTGGGCCGGGCCTGACATCCTCTCCCCCTTAAACAAATTTCCGTCCCCGGAAATTACTACAAGAGCTCAAAATCTTCATTAAAGAGGTGTGGGTATTTCTCTCGCATTTCTTCCTCGAGTTCCCAGGAAGCTTCACTGCTTGTATGATTACTCCATAAAACCTTAACCATGGGAATGCTACGATTCGGCAACATGTGTGCTTTCTTTTCCAAGATCTGCACTGGTTCTTCAATATATGACATATCTTCCTGAATTTGCAGCGGTTCATAATGAATGATGTGAGTTGGGTCGGGAATATACTTTCTCAGCATGGACACGTGAAATACATTATGCACTCCCGCAAGATTTGGAGGAAGTGCTAACTTATATGCCAAAGGTCCAACTCGTTCTAGAATTTCAAAGGGTCCAATATATCTAGGGCTCAACTTGCCCTTACTTCCAAATCTCATAACCCCTTTCATTGGTGCTATTTTCAGGAATACTTCATTTCCAACCTCAAATTCTAGTGGACGGCGTCGGTTATCAGCATAGCTCTTTTGTCGACCCTGAGCCGCTTTAATTCTAGCTCTAATGATGTCAATCTTTTCTGTGGTTTTCTGAATGATCTCTGGTCCCAATATTTTTCTTTCACCAACCTCATCCCAATATAAAGGGGACCTACACCTTCTGCCATACAAAACCTCATACGGTGCCATCCCAATACTAGTCTGGAAACTGTTATTATAAGCAAATTCCACCAATGGTAAGTGTCGTATCCAAGTTCCTTTAAAGTCCATCACACATGCCCTCAACATATCTTCTAAAATCTGAATAGTCCTTTCCGACTGCCCATCTGTCTGAGGGTGATAAGCCGTACTGAAGTTTAACCTAGTACCCATTGCCTCTTGTAAACTTCTCCAGAATCTAGAAGTGAAACGAGGGTCTCTGTCTGACACAATAGACACTGGTACCCCATGCAATCTCACGATCTCTTGTATGTACAGTTCAGCTAGTTTCTCCAGTTTATAAGAAACTTTAATGGGCACAAAACGTGCAGTCTTCGTTAAGCGATCCACAATTACCCATATTGCATCCTGTCCGTTTAAAACCCTCGGTAGACCTGTCACAAAATCCATGGATATATGCTCCCACTTCCATTCTGGAATCTGCAATGGCTGTAACAATCCTGCTGGTCTCTAATGCTCTGCTTTCACCTGTTGACATGTTAGGCATTGTTCTACGAATTTAGCAATTTCTCTCTTCATACCGTTCCACCAAAAAGACTCTCTCAAGTCCCGATACATCTTGGTACTCCCCGGATGGACTGTGTATAAAGAGCGGTGTGCCTCCTCAAGAATTATTTTCTTCAATGAATCATCTGCCGGCACGCACAATCTGTCTCTAAACCTTAAAACTCCATCCTCATGAATGTTAAAGTCCGCCTTGTCCCCATTTTTAACTTCTTCAACTAGCTTTGTCAACGCTGAATCCACTTTCTGAGCTACTTTAATTCTCTCTAACAAATCTGGTTGCACTATTAAACTGGCCACGAAAGTGCTTGTATCAGTTGTGATAACCTCAATACCGGCCCTCTCTAAGTCCATTAACAACTAGGGCTGGGTGGTAAGGGTTGCCATTGTAGAACTCAAAGATTTCCTACTTAAGGCGTCAGCCACAACATTCGCTTTGCCTGGGTGGTAATTTATAGTACAGTCATAATCCTTTATTAACTCGAGCCATCTCCTCTGTCTCATGTTTAATTCTTTCTAGGTGAAGAAATATTTCAGACTCTTATAATCTGTGTAGATTTCGCACTTTTCCCCATAGAGATAATGCCTCCAAATCTTGAGTGCGAATACCACCGCTGCCAACTCTAGATCATGTGTGGGGTAGTTTTGTTCATAAGTTTTCAGTTGTCGAGAAGCGTAAGCTATAACCTTTCCGTGCTGCATTAATACGCACCCCAAACCCAATCTTGAAGCATCACTATACACCACAAAACCACCTCTCGCAGTGGGAACTGTTAAAACTGGGGCGGTCACAAGTCTTTGTTTCAAGGTCTGAAAACTCTCTTCACATTTTTCTGTCCACTCAAACTTGTTATTCTTCCTAGTAAGAGCGGTGAGAGGAACTGCTATTTTGGAGAAACCCTCAATGAATCGACGATAGTATCCCGCCAATCCCAAGAAACTCCTAACCTCACGAACATTCTTCGGTGCCAGCCAGTTGACTACTGCTTCTACTTTCCCTGGGTCTACTGAAATACCTTCTTTTGAAACCACATGCCCCAAAAATATAACTGAATCCAGCCAGAACTCACATTTCTTTAGTTTAGCAAACAACCTTTCCTCCCTAAGTGTTCTGAGTACTAGCCTCAAATGTTCCTCATGCTCCTCCTTACTCTTAGAATAGATCAAGATGTCATCAATGAAGACGACCACAAATTTATCCAGGAATTCATGAAATACTCTATTCATTAAATCCATGAATACCGCAGGAGCATTAGTCAAGCCGAAAGGCATGACCAAAAACTCATAGTGACCGTATCTGGTTCTGAAAGCGGTCTTAGATACGTCTTCTGCCTTGATCTTCAATTGGTGATACCCTGACCGAAGGTCAATCTTAGAGAAAACTTGTGCACCCTGTAGTTGATCAAAGAGGTCTTCTATACGGGGTAAAGGATATCTGTTCTTGATAGTTACTCAGTTGAGTTCCCTATAGTCGATGCACATTCTCATTGTCCCGTCTTTCTTTTTAACAAATAAAACTGGTGCACCCCATGGGGATACGCTGGGTCGGATAAAACCCTTGTCCAATAAGTCTTGCAACTGCTCTTTGAGTTCGATGAGCTCTGATGGCGCCATTCTATAAGGAGCCTTAGACAACGGTGCCGTGCCGAGAGTAAGATCAATCACAAATTCTACTTCCCGGTCGGGTGGTAACCCGGACAAATCTTCAGGAAACACTTCTGGGTAATCTCTCACAACAGGAATCCCTTCTAAACTCAACTCTTCCTTTGGTGCATCTATTACACAAGCCAAAAATCCTTGACACCCATCTCGCAATAATTTTCCAACCTGAACTGCTGATATGACTGATGGATGTGATCGCACTTTCGACCCCACAAATCTAATTCCACCCCCCTCAGGAGGCTTGAAGGTTACTTCCTTTTTGAAACAGTCAATACTGGCATGGTATGAAGCTAGCCAGTTCATCCCCAAAATTACATCGAATCCAAACATATCAAAAATTATAAGGTCAGCTGGCATTAATCTTCCTTCAACAGTTATGGGGCAGCCACGGAGGATTTTATGACAAGATACTGAATTTCCTGTCGGTGTCGCGACTACCACGCTATACTCCAACCTTTCACCTTCCCAAGTGCAAAACTTAGCATAATTCAAAGAAATAAACGAATGCGTTGCCCCAGAATCAAATAATACAGTAGCATCGTTAGAAAACAAAGAAAGAATGCCTGTGATCACAAAATAAAAAAAATAAAGACATGTTCCTTCTAGTAACGATCCGCATTGAATACCAAGTTAATCCTAAAAGAAAACGAGAACCGAAAATACCTGTGATCACATCATCCCTACCTTCAGCTTCTCCTGGTGTCAATGCAAAGACTCGAGCAGGTGCAGTAGGACGCTGATTATTACTTCGTCCTGTAACTTCATTTCTCTGGGGTGGCAACATGCTTGGGTTATTGTTGTCCGGTTGCAGAGGGCAATTCCTGATGTAGTGTCCTGACTTGCCACAACGGAAACATAGTCTTGCCTCCCTTCTGCATTCTCCTGAATGCACTTGGTTACATGTCTTACACTGGTAGGGCTGCCGATTACTCTGGCCTGGTCTATTGCTTGAGCTACCCCCTTCATTTTTCTTCTTCCACGATCCTTGATTGACGCTTGCATGGTATCCAGATGAGGTAGATCTCTTCCTTTGATCAGATAAAATTGTACTTCTTTGAAGGCTTCTTTCAAACACTGTAGCCTTATTCACCAATTCTGTGAATTTTTTTACTTGGAAGCCCACTACTCGCTCAAAAAACTTCTCATTCAGCCCTTGTTCAAATTTGCGATACTTCTTCTCTTCATCTGGAATCAGGTATGCCGCAAAATGTGCCAGCTCGGTAAATTTTGCTGCATATTGATGTACTGACATCGCTCCCTGAACTAAGGTGGCAAATTCCATAACTTTATCTTCCTTAACTGAGACTGGGAAGAAACGCTCTAGGAAAACTTCCTTGAACAGCGACCAACTTTTTATTTCCGTCTTTTCAGCTTCCTTGATAGTCCTTTCAGAGATCCACCACCTTTTAGCCTCCCCGGTCAGCTTGAATGTAGCAAACGCCACCTTTTGTTCATCCGTGCAAGGCAAGACACGAAATATCTCCTCAATATCCTGTACCCAATCCTCTGCCAGTATCGGGTCGCCTCTTCCATCAAAAGACGTGGGATGCAACTTGTTGAAATCTTCCACAGTGCAACCCCTTTCACTTGTGGTGCGGTGACGGCCAGAAGAATTTTGTGCGAGATCATCAATCAGCTGATGCGCTGCTGCTCGAAGTACTTCAGAAGCTCTTGGATTCGCTTCCCTTTCATTTCCGGCCGCATTCAAGTCCGACACACTTCGCTCACGTCGAGGAGGCATCCTGAGAACACTTAGACTATTAAACACATCGTTCACTAAAGCATAAACCAACTAGCTAAAAATAAACAACTACAAGTAACCTTAGTAGTCAAAACAAAAATATATAATAATCCCCAAACAAAGAAAGTACCCACCACAAACAGGATCACCTGATACCAAAAATAAATGACATAAATATACAACCCTTGATTCTCCAACAATATGAAATCAGCTCACAAGTCTAAATAATTCTACACCTCAAATAATTCCTAAGGTTGGCAATTTCTAGAGCCTCAAATTCCTAAAACCTTATAGCATAAGTCTGCAGAATCTTAAACCTTCGCTCTGATACCAACTGTAACGCCCCGTACTCGTAGGGGGTCACGAAACTTCACCTGTTTGGTATATTCCATCCTCAAATACAAATAATAATAGGTCTCCGACCATATTCCAAAATAAAAAAAAAATATTTTTCACGAACCAAACCATATAACAATGTCCACCAAGTCATAAATAAAAGAATATGAATAAATCATAACTGAGAGGGTTCACATTCTCCCAAGAAGCTTAACGATAAAGAATAACTAACATTTCCATAAATCCAATGAAACTAGAACCCAAATAATAAATAAATTAAATTTTGTTTTCTCCCATCTAGCCTATGGCCCTAACGGCTTAAAACTTGATCAAGACTCTACTCTTGGCCCTCTGATGGAACATCCAGATCATCTGAAAAATATATGAGATAAGAGGGGTGAGTTTTTCCACAACTCAGTAAGCGAAGAACCTATACAAGCGTGTAAACATGAGCATTTACCAAGCAATAAAAATACGGAACAAAACATAATATTGCATAAAAGAAACAAATGATTTTCAAGACAATTTAAATCATCAAGTACTTTGGCATAAACAAACTGAGTATTATCACTATATCAATCGGAACATCTCACAAAGCAAAGACCATGTTTAACCCCCGTGGTAGGGTTGTGCAAATCCCGGTGGCCAAACCAGGTAGAGACAGAGGTGAAACTTTCCCTTATTCGTTCTCGGAGCCCTGAGTGTGCACATAGGAAAGCCCACAATAAACCACTTTGTTTCCAAAGTGGGTGCACTCAGAGATAGGAAATTGGTACCAAATCCAAACAAAGCAAATAAAGAGCAGAGCAGAGTCAAGCAGAGATAAAGTCAAATACTAACCAGAATAATATGCCACAGATTTTCAGAATTAATAAAGACACGTAAATCCAAACTATTTTTCAGAATAAAGCTTATGTAAATAAAACATAGTCAACACAATTAAAGCATAATTTTTCTCAGATAAACAAAAATGTTCTTTTCACATTTCAGAAAAATAACACGACAAAAAGCAGCTCATGTCTACACAATGCATGCCTGAAATATTTTTCCTTCTTTGATATAGGCGTCATGAATAATGCAAACAATCAACTGAGGTTGGTTTTTCTCAAATTTTCATTTCATAACTAACAAAAATCACAAATTTTCAAAAGTCAACCTTAGTCCTCTTTTGGTATAAAACCGAGCATACGAACCCCGCTTACCTGACTGTTGTAGCGAAAAATCAAATCTTTGAGTCTCAACGCTAAAAGTTTCGTCACCTATGTATGAAAATAATTCCCTATATATTAATGACCACTCCAAAGGCCTAAAATCATAAATTATAAATTAACTACAATGTCTATCTAAAAAATTTACAATTTCCAGCAACCTAACAAATATAGTATCGAAAACGCTCAACGACTATTTTCCAAATCCACAAAATTTCAGCAACTATTCATCATTCCAGCTTACCATGTATTTTTCTCAAAACCCCAAAATACCATAAAAATGATTTCTTCACTACATACTATTAGCCACCAAATCGAGTGTTTTTATATGCGTTTCAACAACACTTCACAAACTACAAAATTTCAACACCCAAAAATTGTATAGTCTCCCATACGTCCAAAACTACCAAACCCAACCATTTACATCACTCAAAACATCCCAAACAACCCATCGGCAGCACCAAAATCAGTAAAAGAAAGTTTCTATAACCAACCCTTGAACATCCACCAAAAATATCCTTCAAAAAAATGGATTTGGAAAAATAAAATATAACTCCATAAATATTTCGGTATAGAGAAGTACTCGACCGGGTCTATATACATTTCAATTAAAATCAGGTTTTCCTCAATCCACACAAATTTCCGCAACTATTCACCAAACCCGAAACCATCACCAACATATACATAAAAATATGATGCATAGCCAGCAAACAAGTTTCCAATTGGTCTCCAGAAAAAGGTAGAAATTCTTACTTGAGATGAACCACGGCTTGCACCTAAGTGAAGTGATAACCCGAACGAAAACAGGGCACTAAGGGAAGAGATTTCTGGCTTCTCCACACTCGACTTCACCTACCGAAAATACACAAGTTTTTCAGTGATTTCAAGTACCAAACCGAACCCATGGATAGAGGAAAAAGTGGGAAGAAAAATTGGAAAACCTTACCGTGATGATCCCACGCCGAAACCGAAACCAGAGGAGTGTAAACCTACGGAAATGAAAGAAATCCAAGAGATGAAATGCCGCATGGAGAGAGAGAGAGAGAGAGAGAGAGAGAGAGAGATTTTTCATTTGAAACCGATAACCACTGAGATCGTGGTTTGATGCGAGAGGAGATCGAGGGCTGCGCGAAAAACAGGGGAGATGAAACCGACGGGAGCAGGGGAAGGGAAGAAGAGAAAGGAAAAGGAAAGAAAAGAAAAGAAAGAAGAAACGTGCGGTAGGTTAAAAATACCTGGGCGAAAACGACGCCGTTTTCGTGCTGGGCTTGGGCCGGGTCACGGGCTGGCTGAGGGCCTTGGACCGGGCCTGACAGTCTTCTTCCATCCCCACTCTTTGCACTTTAACAAGGCCAAGAGACGATACTCTATACTAAACTAGAGAGAAAACCTCTGAGAAAGAGCAGGACAACTACGCCAACAAAAGTTATACTACCATTATACTATCGACCTCGAAGTCCAAGCAAAAATATTCATGTTAATGGGAAATCCGTACATTTAAATAATGCTAATCTCATAAAGATCAATTAATTCATAAAAGAAAAATATTTTAGACACAAAAAATACATAAAAATAAATTTATAAATTAATAAAATTTTATTATATGATAAATTAGATTATAAAATTATTTTTATTATAAAATAAATTTAATAAATCTAATAAAATTATATTAATTTATAAATTTACTTTTATATATATATATATATATATTATGTATGTAGTAACTCACTTCGTAAATTGTTCACAATTTAATCTACTTCGAAAAGCATCAATTAAGTTCCCAATTCTTTCCAAGATGCTTTAATTTAGCTGGTTAGACACAATTATAGCCCGGCGTGTAATTCATCCCACATATCTATCATGAGAAGTACTATAGTCGTAGAAATTATTTTAAAATTAGATTTATAAGTTAATATAATTTTATTTATGTTAGATTCATTTTATAATAAAAATAATTTTATAATATTTTACATATAAAATTATATTAAATCATAATAATTTATAAATTTACTTTTATATTAAAAAGAATTGCCGAAACAATAATAAAGTCGTCCTCTTCCCTCTCATAAAAAATGACTCCATTTTCTTCAAATATACGTGGCCTGTTATAAAACTAAAAAAAAAACTTCTATTATTGCAAGAAAAATATATAAGAAACTCTCTCTGAAACTCTTAAGAACTGAAACTTTCTTTCTTCTATATATTTTCTTATGAATTTCATAACAACTGAAACCCATATTTATAGGCATTGAAATTACTATGCAAGTTACTATGCAAGATTTAAAATAATAGTGGTGGAGTCATTCACAAAATAATTAAGGGGGCGGGGACCGCTCCTAATAATTCATAACATTTCCCCTTGAATGACCACTCATAAAGATCCTGCCTTGTTAAAATCTTGGCAAGGAAAAACCCAGTGGGAAAAAAATCAATGGCTAAGGAAAAAGAGTTCAGTCTTCTTATATATCTGCAAGTGCTTTAAGATTGCCTCATTAAAATCTTACAAAGGAAAACCCAGTGGGACAAAACCTTAACGAATGAAAAAGAGTACAATCAGCACAAGTGTTCAGGACTTTTACTCTCCCTGGAAAGTGCATGATGATAGATTTTTGAGTTTTCACATTTTAATATTCTGCACAATTTTCTTGAATGTCGCAGTTGGTGGTGCCTTCATGAATAAATCTGCCAGATTATCACTTGATCGTATTTTTGATATATCCTCATTTGATTTGAATGATACAGGCAGCATTATCTTCGTATAAAATTATTGAGCTTATCATTGAGTCATTGATCTCAGCCAAATATACTCTCGACTTATTTCATGAATTGCAATAATCTCTGAGTGATTTGAAGATGAAAAATAATATCTGGTTGACAGACTTAATAGAAATCTGATACCTGTAGTAATACTTAAACTCTCTCTGATAATATGCATTAGTATTTCAAGTAATAAGTAAATATTATTTCAGCATCTATAACAGATTATGAATTCAAACATGATTTCCATCTAAATAATGTATTAGAGAGAACATGATAATATTTTTATCTAAAATTTTCTCCCCCTCATTCGACGTTATTAAGGAGAACTTGTTTATATACGCCGGAAATAACATTGGAAACCATTCATGTATGATAAAAGCTGTAAAAGCTTTGAGGTCTAATAATATCGGTTTGGCGGAAAATCAAATCCACTTGCAATTGTAGACAAACGAGATCTTGAAGTGATTTAAAGGTTTCGGGTTGTTGTTTAAATATAACCAATTTTACCATTGGTTTACTTCAGCAAAAAGATCTCGCATTACTCATAGATTCAGTTGTTGTTCATCCAGAACGATATTATGTCTGATAGAAATTCTAATGTCTCAGATTTGAATCATGAATTTTTTATACCTCAACTACTTATATTTTCTCCTGAGGTTGTAAACACCATGATAGGAACAGAGATATATCTTTCTAGTAAATCTGATCCTAAAATTGTTACAGCATCAAGAACCCTCAGTGCTCAATATGCTGCCTCTCTTACAACCATGTCTCAGAGGCTATTGGCGAGAGCGAGTGAGGTTGATCATTTTAAAACTCAAATATCTGAGTTGCATCAAACGCTTGCAACTAAAGATAAAAAAAATAAATATTTAAGACAAGAAAATAAAGAGCTGAAGAAACTTGTAGACTGGTATTCTCGTGACCTGAAAATGCGAGTAGAAGAGCTAGAACGAGAGAAAGCTCAGATACAAAGTCAACAACAGCAGCTAACGGCAGAGGTTCAGCGTTTAGAAGAAAATATGGATAGCTATAATTAATCTCGCTGGTTTTTAAAATTATGCATCCAGCATATCTTGTAAAGTGAGATTTGAAGAGATAATGGTTTGTCTTGTTCTTATTTTCATTTCTATAAGAACCGTCTTTAGCTTCATTTAGTACGCATCAAATCTTCTTCTCATATCTATAATTCATTTGTATTTATATTCTTATTTTACAAATTTCCAATGGCTCATCAATTTCCTTTTACTATTTCTCACGATCAACATATGAGGTATCCTTTACCTCAATTACAAATTATTCCTGCATCTTCCGCAGGTGCCATGTTGCAGCAAGCGAATGATCTGGCTAATAAGTCAGATCGTGAAGCCGTTTATGAGCTGATGACTCTTGGCACCCGATACTCCTCCTCTATTGTTGGATTTTCCAACCGATTACAATCCGAAAATCGTGAGATTGAGGAGCTTAACGAGAAGGTTTTCGTACTTCAACAACTCGTTCAAGAGTCTGACAGAAAAATTGCAAACTTAAAGCAAGAGAATAAGGATTTAAAATCCTTACTTGCCTCTTCATTTCGACTGCCTAATCCTTTAGATAAGGATGGTATGTTGTTTTATGAAGAGCGAATGTATTTGAGAGATAAGGCTAGAAGTCTCAAATTCTTCTAACTCATCTATCAATTGAATAATAAAAGTTTTTCTTTTCAAATGCATTCTTGGAATTTATAACAGCCCTTGTGATCTCTTTAGGAGTTCTAACAAGGTAAATCATTAACGTAAACTGCAATAATGGCAAATCCGGGTTCTGATAAAACATATGGGCATATAAGATTATTCTCAAATCCTTCTTTTAATAGATACTCGTTGATTTAATTATATCACATACGTCCGGATTGTTTTAACCCATATAAAAATCTTTGAAACATTATAAAGTACATACTCCTAAATGTACTTGAATTAAATACTTCAAGTATCGTATATCTTTATATATATATGTAATGATCTAATGATCCTTATAAATATGCAGTGACCACATTCATTAACTTCATATCTAATCCTTTTGTAATAACCAAATCAATTAAAAATATGAATATGATTGCATTCATAACAAGGAAATATGTTTCCTCATAACTGCTCTCGGGTTTCTGCAGGAAACCTTATGCGACAAATTATACCGCACAATTTCATTTCGCATTACACTTTTGTATAAATACTCACTTATATTTTATAGGCATTATACCTTTTGTTGTTTGGACAAGAGGTCCAAATATCTCTTATTTTGCTATCGATTTTAATTCAGCTTCTAGCCACTTTTCATTTTGGCCAATCATTTCTACGTCGACATTTTTTGACGGTTTTTGGCTTACTTTCTTCATTACTTCTGGTAATGTCAAGTGTTATCATATATGTTGTCGACAACAGTTTTATTTCTATCCATAAATTTTCCAGTACTCATAAAATGTATTGAGATCTTATTGTTCCTCTTCAGGAGAAAACATTTCATGAAACACCTCTACAGGAGGTTCCTCTTCAGGAGGTTTTACTCTTCAGGAGTTTTCTCTTCAGGAGTTATACTCTTTAGGAGTTACCTCTTTAGGAGTTACACTCTTCAAGAGTTATACTCTTCAGGAGTTACCTTTTCAAAAGGTTTCCTCTTCAACAGGATTATATTTTATACAAAAAATATGGTCTCTTCATGAGCACCAAATTTTTTTTCTTTTGTGCACCAATAGGTTTTCAACGCTTCAGGCGTATCTTAGACTCATTTATTAATGTTTTAACAACTCGTCCTTCGGGGATTTCAATTATTGCTTAAGCATTAACAGTAGTAATATATGATTTTACAACTCTTTTAGTGTCAGTAAATACATCATGTAATTGATTTGTAACACTTTGCAGATAGATAATCCTCTGAACTTCTGGTTCACATTTATTTGTAAAAAAGTCAAATTTAGACGGTTTTATTATCCCAAATAATTTCTATCGTGCTTCAGGCACCGATATTTCATTATTTCAAAACATGATGAAATATTAATAAGCTTATATATAAAAACTTATCAAGTGCTTGGCCGTACAATATGTAAGTGACCACTGTTCAGTCATATCACATCTATGACAAACATCTTTATCTTTCTATGAAAAATTATTCTGAAGGCTTTTACTCTTCTCTAAGTTGGATCACTTTTAGTGATATGATATATTTTTATCATTTTTAGTGTTGTCGTTTTTGGGACCAATACTTCTATAGTTTTTCTACCATATCTACGCCCTTAATTCTTTTGAAAGGATGCACCGTTCACTTTTGGAAATGGTGTAAATTCAATATCATTAATAGGACGTAACTGGTGATTTATTAACAAAAAATCATTATTTAGCTCAATCACTGGAAGACAAAATAAAAGTTCAGAATATTTGTTAAACTTTCACTCTCGATATTGCTACTGCAGAAGCACATTGAGGTATGAAAAATAATATGTCTTCTTTTATATATCATCATCAGTAACATTTTCACTGCATAATTTTAATAATGAGCTGATTTTAAAGAGTGCAGAATATTCAATACCACTCTTAAAATCTTACAACTTCAGGTGCAATAAGTCATAATAATCTTTTGAGAGGATTTTATATTCTGGTGTTCATATCTCTCTCTTAATTCATTTCATACAGTAAGATAATTTTTCATCATGAGATACACAGTACGGTCCTTCAGGGACACATGATTTTCTTCTATGATTGTATCTCCCAAGTTCATCATCATATCCAAATGAATCTCATAAAGGATTCTGGATATTTAACTTTTTCTAGAAATGTCAATAGTATTAAATTTCAATATTTGACATTATATCACAAAAATAAATCTATGAATTTAAGAAATATATTCACATTATTATAAGAATAAAAGTAGAATTTTATGAAGTAATATTCAGCAATATTACCTTTAATATTTATCTTGAGGACTGCAAATAATATATTGAAAACTTTACTTGAAATAGGAGACCACTAGCTTCAGTATCGATAGAATCTCGTGCTGATAACTTGTTATAAAACTAAAAAGAAAACTACTACTATTACAAGAAAAATATATAAGAAATTCTCTCTGAAACTTTTAAAAACTGAAACTTTCTTTCTTCTATATATTTTTTTATGAATTTCATAACAAGTGAAACCTATATTTATAGGCGTTGAAATTACTATATAAATTACTATACAAGACTTAAAATAATAGTGGTGAGATCATTTCTAAAATAATTAAAGAGGCTGGAATCACTTCTAATAATTCATGGCCTTATTTATTCACTATTAAATGACTTTCTTTACACGAACGTACGGGACACACATGCATTCTCGACGACATCAATTATATCTTAAAGATAAATAAATATATCTAAAGACAGTAGGTGGCATAGTTTATATTGTCTTTTAGTGCTACGTGTTCTTTTGGGAGCTGGATTACAGGGACCCGCTAATGCCTATTTGGTTTTGCAGATGGATTCGATCTATCCTTATTATTTTCTCATCTTAACTTTCAAATATTATTTAAATATAAATATTTGATAATTTTGAATTTTTTATCTAATTATTACCTAAACACTTTATGAATTTTTCTAAACTTTTGAATAAAAAACAAAAAAATACATATATATTATGAATCAAAAGAAAATAAATATGTAAGTATTATGTGTATTAAATTATTATCCAGCATGCATGTCCATCAATGCCTATATTGAAACAAGGGGAAATCCCTTTCAGCGTGCCAAGTGCCATTGCCATGATTCATAAAAGGGAAATAAAGAGTATGAACTGGTCCATATATAATGGTATAAGATATTGACAAAACCACTTAACACGCAACCCTCCAAGCATTGAAATTGAGATTACACGTAACATTGAGTGGGAGTGGTGTTGGCACCAAGTAGGATGAGATTGACCTCTCAATTTCCTGAATTTCTTTAATTTCAAAATTACATGAATTATTATTACTTCTCTTTAAATTGTTCCAATATACTTTCCTGAAACTCTTTCACCCTGATTCTCCATAAAGTCTCTAAATCCTAATTAAAATACATCATTTCATAAATTTTATCTTAGATTTTATTAATATTTCGAAAACCATAATCTACATCTCATTCTTTATAAATTTCTCATTTCAAAAAGAATATTATTTCTATTATTTCTTTATTATTATTTTTTTTTTGTCTCACTTTCACTTACAATCTTAACCACTATATATCTATTTTGTCTTATTCCTACGTTAAGCAATACCAACTTCCACTAAAATTTAATTATTGAAGCTGATTTTTAGAAAATTAGTTTGAGAATAGTGATAAAAATATTGCGATTATAATAATAATAATAACTAATATTTGCTATTTCTAAATTATATTTGTTTATAACCAATTTTTAAATTAAAAGAGTTGTTATGTTTTTCCCATGATAATAACAGTATTGTCACTATAACAGACTTTTGCCTTTTGTAATGGACAAACCCATTACAAAACATAAGCAAACCGTCACTAAAAATGTTTTTTTGATGGCTTGAATATATAAATGTAATTTTGGATTGGCTAGGATTAGATGATCTAAGTTTAAATTTGAATATTTGATGAGTGTAATTTTACATAGGATTCTAAAGGTTATTAAGATAAGAGATTTAAGAGTCCTAGATAGAGGTTCAAGTCTGGAGATCAGCTGATGAGATCAAGAGATCGAGATAAAATATTTAAATGAAGAGATCAAATCAAATTTGAACTCAAAGGCATCTAATAGAAGTGTTCTAGTTTGACACGTTTGTAAATCGTTAGTAGCATAACAGACTAGGTAACTGGACAAAATCATTAGCATAATCCTAATACAACTCAATCACTACATTACCTATTTAATGAAGGCCCCAGTTGAGGTTTTGGTGAACACATTGAAAGTAACACTTCAGAAATACTTTCAAGTATTATTAAGAGCTAGAAGCCGAGAGAATCTTTAAGTGTGAGAGAAAATTCTCACGAGGAAAATTTTCTAGTTGCTCATTTTGTAGGGATTGAGTTTTAGCATACTTTAAGAGGGAGTTGAAGTGTTCGTGTTCAGCTATTAGAGGTTCCAGGAGGAAAGATAACGAATTGGAGATCGTCAAAAATTTTGACAGCTACTACGATAGAAGGCAAGCAGGTCGTTTGTTTTGTCAAATAAGCGTGTCTAGTTATAAAGGTTTTATAATCTGAGAACTTTACTTGTAATATCTTGATCTATGAAAATTAGTTTTCCTAGATTTGGCTGCCTTATAAGGTTTTACTATTGAAGAGGTTCTTCATTGGGTTTCACTTCGTAATCAAATATTGTGTTTGTTTTATTTCAAATCTTATGCTTGATATTGTTGGTAACTAAGTGGCGTTAAGTGTTTTAGTTAAGCCTAATGTTTATAATAATGGGTAACACGAGAATTTAGGAAACTGTCACCTAAAAGGTGTCATAAAAAGTAATTTGTAATAGTTTACTATTTAGCAATCACAAAAAGTGTTTTGTGATGGTTGGAAGTCTTCCAATGTAACATTCAAACGTGAAATTTTTTTGTGACAGTTGAAATTCAGCATAGAAAATAATGTTCGAACGCTAACCCAACCAATTAACATTCAAACTATAAAAATTTGAAGTGCATTTTTTTCGTTCACACATTTAATATTTATTTTCAAATGTGACCACATTAGAATGTTTGATGCTTGAGACGTTTGATTGCTACATTTGAATGTTAACGACAAAGCGTTTAAACGTAAAGTATATAACATATAGATGCTAGGTTGCCGTTCAACATTTATAGTTTAATCATTTGAACATTTAGATTGTTTGAGGGTGAGTACGTTGGAACATAGTTCATTACATTCAAATGTTTTGATGAAATTTGGTGGCATTATGTTTAAACGTTGGTTCGAATGTGAAGCAATGTTCAAATGTTTCTAATCTACATTCAAATGTAATGATCAAAAATACTAATTTCATAAAATTAAAAATATACAAATTGTATCATATTATACCATAAAATTAACTACTAAAATTGTCTTATAGAGTTGTAAACTTAGAGAAAAAATTTG
This sequence comes from Platycarya strobilacea, assembly GCA_036898215.1. Lineage (NCBI taxonomy): Eukaryota > Viridiplantae > Streptophyta > Magnoliopsida > Fagales > Juglandaceae > Platycarya > Platycarya strobilacea. The sequence goes on along the minus strand of CM072555.1, from coordinate 24,997,976 downwards.
TGAAAGATGATAATAATAAAATTTATTTCTTCTTCTTTCCTCATCCACCATGATCTTATTGTGGTGACATAACACGTTCCATCTAGAGCAATATCACCCTCTGTTCTTGCTCTCAGAGTTCAATGTGTATTATTTTCTCCTGATCACTTTGTCATTTTTGAAAATGCGTCACTAAATTAAACTGTCGCTATAATAAAGACTCACAACTCTTGCTCTCTCGACTTCATCTGCGTGAATTCTTGGCATGCTACATCTAAACATTTAGTAAGATTATCTACTTTTGAAGTTGAGATCATGAAGGATGAACCAACACACTTGAAAGAACGTCTTAAACCTCTTACCAAATTAGATTTGGTTTCGAGCACTTACGTGAATATGTCAATGCCACTAGGAAATGATTTCTCAAGAAACTGATTGCATCTCAATTATTTCTTCCTACAATTAGAAAAAAGCAAACACACAATATGTAACATATTAAAAGAAATAGAAATCAGACATAATATTTATTCACAAAAAATAACATCACTTATATAATTATCTTTAACCATAGGATCATTCCACTCATTGTGCTCATTAGTATATAAATAGTAGCATAGATATAAATGGGGGAGAAATTTTCAAGATCACGTTTCTTACAAATCACATTAGTAATTTTAAAAATAATTTTAATATTTAAATAAAAGAATATGATAAAAATGAGTGAATTTCTATAAATTATTAACTACAATTTTATTGGCAATACGCTAGAATGACCTTGAACAAGCGTAAGGGCAAATAGTCAAAGTCATTCTATTATTGTATTTGTAGAATTTTAGTGCTACAAAAATACATTAAGAATGTTAATATATATATATATGAAACTAATATAAATGTAAATAAGATATTGGGTATAAATCTAGAATACTTATCATATGAACTTTCAAAAAGACACAACACTTTTTCTAATTGTCTCACTTCATTTTCTGAAAAGGAAGTCTGAGCGGCCTCTTCCAACATCTCAGATTTCTTGAAGTAGTCACGACGTTTTTCCACATTTTACCTTATGACGCCAAAATAATATAGTCATCAATTCATTCACACACTATAACATATTTGGGATATAGTTGTGACCCTTTTTGTGATAATAACTATAAAAAAAATTGTCTAAATGAGCAATGCTGACAATCCTCCATGGCCGAGTGTTTGTAGATATAAAAAAAAAAAAAAATTGCCTATTTAGGGGTGTTGATGTTGAAAAATTATTGATTTGTAAAAAATGGTTAGTTATTCCTGCAAAGTTTGTCGTTGCTAACCAGAAATACCCCTACGAAATCATTCAACATCGTTGGAGATATTAACTGCTGCGCTAATATGTTTCCACAAAATAATTTTTGCATCAAAAAATTATGTCTGTAATAGTATTCTTCTACCAATATTAACCATTGCAATTAAGTGTCAATGGCAGCATACATCACCACAAAAATGTATTTCCCGCAAAGAGGCATCATCAAAAAAAGATGTGTGATAAGAGTTTTTTTTTAATAATTCATTTTCTCTACAAATAGTTCATCGAAAATAACCTATTCCGCTAGAAAAAAAAAATATTTGCACCCACAATATATTGCCACAAATATTTAAAAGAAATCCAAAAAAAAATTATAGAGTATAGAACCAATGAAATGAGAAAGGCATACTATAAGCCTAAAAGCATAAATTTAGCAAATTGTGTTACCAATTCACCAACTTGATGTCATCGAAACAACTATGATTCATACAAACAAAAAACTAAAATAACAAAATTAATTACATAGACTAAAGACCATTAAAGGAGAACAATCTTCAAAATAGTCTATAACATAATTAATTATATAAATTAGTCTTTGCACAATATGAACCGATAGATGTAAAACAATAACTCTTACAAGTGCATGTAGAAATTTATATTCATATATGCTACTTTCCTTTCCTGCAATCAAATAAGAAGGCACCAAAATAGTTTTGCCACATAAGTCAAAACTTAAAAAGAAAACGTTCAAAAAGCTTCAAGACTAATACAATTAAGATATGATATATAAATGCGATACTAGTGCATAGCTCTCTATAGCTAATATCTAAATTATTAGCCTTGATCCCCCCTCTAAAATAATTAATATTAAAAGTCATTGAACCTGTCCCATCTAACATGGTAAAAATCCACTCACTACCAAAATAAACTCAGTTGAAAGTGAGAAGCAAAAGTTAAGAACATGCAATGAAAATTTCCATGATTTTGCAACAAAACGATGTTAAATTTAACTCAAATTCAAATACTTAGATGAGCAGTTGGGTTTTTAGTTAATTTAAAAGTGAAGTCTTTTATCATACATGGAACCTATTGCAGAATCCCATCAATATCAGGAGAGGTAGGGTTTAAGAAAAGGGAGAGAGCTACCCCATTATACTTTGTAAAAGCCATACTAGTCTCACCTCCCCGGTAGTTAAAGCATGTACTCTATTCTTAGAGTCAACTTGTCGACCAACCCAGACAAAGATCTCTTAGTGAATATCCAGATTGAATATATCTTCAATCATCAAATCATCCTGAGTGAAGTTGTATATCTCTATCACCTACAAGAATGAATCAATTAACTTATGGTGCGAATTAAAATAGAATTTTCAAAGTAATATAGCACGATTTCCATGCAAAATGCCAGAATCCTATCCAAAGCACTTCTTACATAACCCCCACTTAAGTGGTACCAATACTGAGAGATAAAATTCACAATTACTTTCATTTAAATAGGGCTTTATACACCATGACGGTGAACAACATCATATAACTCATCATATTGGTTTCATAACATTATTTCTTATTATTAGTTTCATAAATATTCTCATGTGAGGGTACATAACTCAACAAGCTATAGAGCATCTAACTAGGATGAGTTACACTATAACAAAGCATAGAAACACATGGAATATAAACAAAAGAATGTACTTCCAAAAATGCCAGCATTTTTCATTACAAGAATCATAACTATTACTAACCATATGCAATTTAAATCATGGACAAGAAAAGGTTAATTTTAAGTTGAACCAAGCAGATACAAAATAGGAGAAAATATATAAATGTTACCAACCAACATTTTAATTGTCCATGACTTTTGAGAAATTTCAAGCAAATAAATGAGTTTTTGTTTCAACATCCCTGACAATCTTTTTGTTGGGCTATTCAGATTTCCCTCCCAACAAAGTCCAAAACTGGTTAGATTCAGCACCTTCCTTTTGGGTTTTAGATTGTACATTTGGCTGCAGACAATGAATAAGCATATGAGAAGACAGGCATACTAAGATCCTGATACGCAGAACAAATATAGCAACCATATGTTCGGGAGAACTATCAGCCATATTGTCAACAAAGTAATCCACCAGTGACTTCGTCAATAAGACTCAAAGATCTATAAGATTTATCGAGCCAAAAAGAAAAGAATCTATATATGTTGACTCATTTTCCTATTGTTATGGAGTAAAACAAATACAATCAAACATTTCAGATCAAGTTGCCTCTCAACCAGTTCCTAGTTATCCAACATTGTGAGGTTTCCAAACCATGTAAAGACGACAGAGTCACTATGTAAAATATAACAGTAGGAAGAATTCAATGATGATGCAGCCTAATAGAGAAAACAAAATGAAAAGATAAAATTATTTTAACATATAGAACAAGTGCATGCCAACCAAAGATGGGGGAAAGCCAACAAATATCTAGAAGATATAATCAATTTAACCAATAGAGGAAAAAAGAAACTAAGAAAAAGACATACTGCTTCAACTTGTATTGCTTGCATATTATCAGGTCTAATGCCCTGGACATGAAACAATGCAATACCCCATCCTCTTTATATGTATCATCTGGAATTCCCTTCTCCAAAATGCTATTTTTGAATCCATCAATTAGGCCGCCCTGTGATTATGCAAAAAGATATCCACTCAAACACAAAATAGTAATAGACCAAAATAGAAAATTATCGCTTCTGGCCTACACTCTCCACAACCAAACTGCAAGGAAAATAGTATGTGTCAATAAGTTAGTAAATATGCTTGATTAAATTAAGAGAACTTCTTTAAGAAAAATTAATCTATAACATTCAAACAAAGAAAGATACTAGATTTTAGAAGATATAATAAGTAGGTTTTCATGAAAAATCGTAAAATGGTTACCATATGCACTATTTTGCAAGAGCAGCTGTTGCATAGAGTATGCTATCATAGCAATTTTTCTTCTCCTGCATACCCTGCAAACCAAAAAAAACAAGAATAATATAAAACTAATGAGAATAATATAGGACCTAGATAGCAAAGATTTTAATTTTATACCGTACTGGCCGGTTCTCCAGTGCATATTTTAGGGGTATACCGTTTTGGCCAAAATACCGGCCTGTACCAACGGTACCAGTCAATATTTTGGCCATATTGGATTTTCAGTTTCGGCCCTTTATTTTTTTTTTCATTTTTTAATTCAATTCATAGACTAATTACATTTATATACTTATATGTACAATATTCATATATTAACTATTATTTTGAAATATAATTTATATATGTATTTATATATATAATTTTTTTATGTAGATTATCCCAAAACAGTACGTGAAATAGTATCGGTACCGAAATATTTCATTCCAGTACCTTGATTGCACTCACTGGTATGGTATTCAAAACTTTACTAGATTGCACATCAAAATTCACCCATATGAATTGGTGGGCATAATAGTTGGACTGCATAGAAAATAAATGTTGTCAATAAAGTTCCTTACCTGAGAGCATCCTTATTAAGAGTTACAGGAAAATGTTAATATTATATACAAAGACCCATGTGTATATAAAATAGGATTTAAGCATCCTCATTAAGAGTTACATGAAAGATGAACATAGTACTAAAATAGTTTTTTTATGAAAGATTAGTCTAGGGAAGGCTGCTTCAATGCTTTATCTTGAAGTCAAATTCTGAACTTTCCAACTCCATCCTAAGATTCTTCTTAGTCTCGTCCATTCCTTGAAAGTAGCCAACATTGCAAGACTCAAAATTACCAAAATTGTATTGTGTTACGGCTTTTTAGATACCTGAAAATATCATTTAACATAGGAACAAAGAGAGTTTAAAGGATAGTGTTTCTATTTTTTTCTTTTAAGTAAAGTGTTTCAGTCTTTATACTCTTGCAATATTACCTTTGTTTCCAAACTTGTTTATCCCTGCATCATCCAAATCTTAGGCAAGTGTACGTAAATAGGGATCACTCTCAATATTTGGTATGTAATATGAATTTCATGGACACATGATCTCTAAAGTTTTCAAAACTCATGGTGTTAGGATCCTAAAATCCTAATGTAAAATAACCAAAATGTACAAAAGAAAAACCAAAAAATAAGAACGAAAATATATAATCCATGATAGTTCGTATACATGCAGATGGTATCTAGTACTTGATCAGCAGACAAAGAAAAGTTAAAAATGACAACTTGCATGCATGGATCATACAAAACAACTTGTCAAGAATTACTATGCTTCAATTATATAATTTACAAAATATTGTTTAGCTAAGATTGAGTCATCAACTTCGGGCTGTTTTAGTAGTTTACAATCATTCAAACTGTAAATCACTCAAACAGTTCACTTGTTCACAAACTGGACCTATTAAAATCATACAAAAACGCAGCCCCAAATGTTTTTTTTATGTTAAAACACAACCCTAAATGTAATCGATTATCTTCAAAAAAAGTTTCGACAAAAACACAATTGCATAGCCCCCAAAAGCACAACACAAAAATAGTTAGTCTCAAAATTATACAGATTTTATACAACCAAAACATCACAACATTACACAGATCTTACCCAACCAAATACTCACAAAATTAGACAAATTTTACACAATCATATCATCACAAATTACAGAGATTCATATTTTTTCTTTTTCCATTTCCACTACCAAATTACACAAAAATAAACTCATAGATAGAGAAGACGATGGGAAAAGAGAGAGAGAGAGAGAGAGAGAGAGAGAGAGACTTACCATGTCTCTCGAGAAGAGAGAAGGGGAAGCCGTGCTATGTGCTGCTAGTGCGGGGAGTGAGGTCCACGGCATAATAAGACTTGAGAGAGAGAGAGAGAGAGAGAGTTGTGGAGGATAGGGTTTTTTGAAGGACAATGGAAAAGGATAGCTGACTAGGTGAGGACGCGGGGGAAAGGGCGAATGGCTCGAGTGAGGTTGTACCAGAGGGGCTTTGTTCTGGATCAACTTAACGGTAGGGGAAGAAAGACTAGCAATCTTCGCAGGGGAGAGAGAGAGAGAGAGAGAGAGAGAGAGAGAGAGAGAAGAAAGATAAGAGTCAGGTGGGGAAAAAAGGAAAGGGAGAAGGAACTAGAAATTTAATTTAAAAACTATTTGCTACGATAACTCGCCGTCGTAAAGCTCATAACCTCATCTAAAAAATTAAGTTTATTTTAATATTTCAATATGCTACTTTCCAGCGACAACATGTAACTGCAAAAAAGATTTTCTTATAAAGGTATTCCTTGCCACAAAAGCTAATATGCATATTTCTTATAAGTTTGTTTGTGGTGACAATAAGTGGCTGTGAAAAATTATTATTCCCCAAAAAAAATATTTTTCCCACAAATGTTTCTCTCGTCGCAAAAATTAAATTTAATAAATTTGTAAGTTTATTTGTTGCGACAACACATCGATGCAAAAGCACTATCTTTTCACCGCAAAAAAGTTATTTCCCACAAACTTTTACTTGCCAACGTGATCTTGTGTCAAAAGGCTTGCTTTTCTTTCCCACAACCAATTGTTGTGTCAACAACACGCTATTTGCCACAAACTTATATCTTGGAAAAATAATTTGTGGAAAAGCTCACATTTGTTGTAGTGATAGTTCGCACATCTTCGCTACAGTCAAAATTGAGGTCGAATTCATCTTAAGAAGTTAATTACTTCAAAAATATGAAATCAAAATATCTCTAAAAATATTACTATTATACATAAATTCACCAGTACATGACTTTGAACGTAATCTTTAATCTCATTGGAATATCTCTCCATGATTGTACATAAAATGAGGCATAAGCTTGAACTAATGCCGACACAAGAGGAAAGCAATGATGCACTTCCTTCCATTCTTTTAGTGGTATTATCAAGAATGGTCACCTTGATTTTTTTCATCCTTTCCATTTTTCTCTAGTGCAAGGCCACGTGTTAAGCCACAATCGCGACATGACAAGGCGTCAATTAATATATTTAAATTATTAAATATAGTCTTTAAGAGTATTAAGATATAATTAATTATCAACAACATTTCTTTACTGATAGGTGTTGACTGAATGTCTATCTCTTGTGTATCAACTTGTTTAGGAGCAGATTGCTCAATTGGGGAGTTGTCAATGAGTTTGGGAATTTAGGCAAGATACATTTCTTCATCGTTATTTTGGTGACATCCTTGAAAAGGTTTAATATAATAAAAGAATTAGATGAAAATAAATTGAAAAGAGTAATAGTGTACCATCACTTATGTAAGTAAAATATTAAATACTTTTATTCTTCATCTCCAAATGTATTTTTCATGCTTATTTCAGAATTACCTTCAAAAACATCTACATCATCATCAACCTATTATTTATCTTCTTCATCAACTTCCTCTTTGAATTATTATTCTTCTTCTTCATTAGACTATAATTTTTCTTTCGCATCACTTACTTTAACCAAATGATCCTTTGAAACGGATGGCTCGAGATGCACGAGTGGGACATCATCTCTACGTAAGGAGATTATTTTCAGTGCACTGAGATCAACAAATAAATTAATACATTCTCCATTTTCTTAGTAGGTCTCTATAATCAGAGTCTCATTTTCATCTCCATTATTCTCGTAATTCGCTACCATTCCTACATCATATATATTTTGAGAAACAAATTTTTATACAACTTGCCAATTTATCACTCCTTTATCTTCATCAGCCCCTTTCATTAGATCAATCAGGTAATAAGCTTGGGTAACTTGACAAGACAATATGAATGGATCATATTTGTATCATTTATATGCAGTATTGACAATTGTAAAATGACTATCCCTATGTATCAAAACCTGACCATCGCTTAGATTCCACCAATTAAATTTAAAAACATATTTCACATTCCTACCCAGGTATTTCAATTCAATAATTTCATGTATGATACCATAGTAGTCAATATAATTTATTCTACGACTCTCCTCAATCAACACACTACAATTTTGTATCTTTCAATTACGTTCACGATCATAGTATGAGATCTCTATAACCTCGAACATTGCATGCAGTATATCGAAGAGTTCTATGTGACGAACTACAAGCCAATGCATATAATTCAAAAAAAAACTAATGCGGGATCATGAGCACATTGTTTCGAAATCTAACAATTGAAATAGTAACAAAATTGTTAAAAGGTTACGAAGAATTAAAATGGTTCAAAAAAATTTTACATCATGGGACAATTAAATGAATACGTGTTGTTCAAAACATCTAAAAAATTCTTCTTCGTGTCACACCTCTATATTCTCTACACCTCCTGTTCTAAATTTGCCATGTACTCATTGTATATAAGTGCAATAGAATAGATTATTTTAACACAAAATTTATAGTTAAATTTTCTGTGCTAAAATTATTCTAAGTATGCGGTGACATACCTGAGGTAATCATCAATCTCTTGTCAATTATTCAATACCTATTATTGAACTTTTTCTAACTCTCTACCAATTATGTCATATCCCATTTGTGCACTCAAGGACTATATATTTTGGGGAAACACAGACAGCTAATGAGGGGAGGAGCACCAAGATTAGCACTACCTTTTTCACGATTAAATTGTGTCTCAATACTACAAAGATATAGAGAGCAAAATGCTTGGACTCTTTCCAATAATGCGCTTTAATCTACTCAAATATCTTTCAACTAGATACATCCAACAGAACTGTACCGGTCTGTCTAATAGTACCTCTCGAAATAAATGTATTACTAAAATGAATTACATCAAAAAATAATGGTGGAAAGATCTGCTCTAATTTATATAGAATAGTAGCAATGTCTCGATTTACTATCCAAGGCCACAAATCCTTGAAAAACATATAAAATTCAGTTATGGCAACTCATGCATTAGAATTCAGCTTCGCACGAATTTCCACCTGTAACAATTTCTACAAAAATACGTAACAATCATGACTTTTCAATCCACTAATTATCCAATCATCAGGACTCATGCACCTATCGAGATTGCAAGCATAATCATCTGAAAAATTCACACCTTACAATCATTTGTAAAGGCTATCATCTTATCCATTGTCATCGTATAATATGCATGCACTATCACCATCTTGTCACCTTCCACTCACAAATGAATATTATATTTAATTCTCATTCCCTCAAGATCTTTCCTCATTTTGATCATGTCTTTTGTTTTTTGTTAATGCTCATCAATGTCTCCAAAGTATTATCAAAGATTTTTTCTCTATATGAATTACATCCAAACTATGTTGCAACATGCAAAATGACTAATGCGACAAGTTAAAAATATACTACACTTTGTCCAATTCAATTTTGCTATGCCTTGTTTTCTCTTGTTTTTTCTTCAACCTATGCCAAAATTGTTTGCTCTAACTTCCATTAAATGTTCCACTATCTCGTCCCCAAACAGTTATTTTGATTTAGTTTTATCCTCTACTCTACCATCAAATTTAGAGCCTTCTTTTCGCCATGCTTTATTTTCTGATAGGTCATGAAACACATCCTCTATGAATATTTTAGCCACTCACTAGCACTTTCTTTATTACATGTGGGACACGCTAACTTCTCTTTAGTGCTCCAACCAAAAAGATTTTCATATGTAGGAAAATCATTTATCATCCACATTATTGCAATATGCATTTGAAAGAATATTGACATGAATGCATCAAAAGTTCTAACTCCTGTTTTTCATAAATCTCTCAACTCTTCAATTAATAGTAGCATGAAAACATCAATATCATTCCCAGGTGATCTTGAGCTAGGAATAAGTAAAATTCAAAAACATTTTATGCCTTCATGCACCCCATGGTGAAAAATTATACAGAATCAACACTACGGGTCGAGTGTTGTAACTTGTACTCATATTGCCAAATGGATTGAATCTATCCGTTGTTAGTCTTAGACGTACGTTACGAGTTTCATTGCTAACTCTAAGTATTGATCATCAAAAGATTACCATGTGAGTGAGTTAGCTGAGTGCCTTATATAATTTTCATCTTTAACTCTTTTCTTCTTGTGCCATCTCATATTTTGAGCTTTTATTTCTTTTTTTACACATAAATAGCTTTTGCAACCTATGGTTTCAAGGGGAAGTAATGCAAAATCTTTACCGGATTATTTTTCTTATCCTTCTACCTCAACTATTCGCATACGAGACAAGCCTGTTTTTCCTCATTCTTCTTCCAAAATAAAATACAATTATTATTGCATGGATGTAAGGATTTATAATCAAGCCCTAACCCATTTCTTAACTGTTTCGCTTCATAAAAGTTCTTCGACAATGAAAAGTTTTTAGGAAGCACCTCATTAAATAAGTCCAATACCATGTTCATTTCTTTCATCAACATCCCACTCATCAACTAAATATGAACGATATTTTGTTCACATTAAACGACACTGTTGTGTTTTATACAACTATGATAAACCTTGTGCTTTGCATCTTCCCACATTGTAGAGAAATTCTCTGATTCAGTCCCTTGGCCACTTGAGACATCTTCGTCAACTTTATCCAAAAATATCATAGTTCCAATGTTACCTAATATCTCCTCCATCTCATCTTCCTCATTAGCATTATTCCACTCAGTATCTTCACCCATGTGCCACATATCAATACCATAACCGAACAAAATCTCGATTGATTGTTCATACGACTAACCATGCAATACCCATCGGGAATACCCCAAATCTATACCATCCAATCCGAGCACAGATTTTTGCACCCTCGACATGAACAACTAATGTAACTGCGATTATCAGCAGAAGCCCAATCAAAATTAGTAAAAGTTCTTACTCTACATGAATACAATACGTAATACTTTCCAAGTCTATTGCCAACTCGCGTCCAACTTGTGTCTTTCTAAAAAAAACTATATTCGATTAATATAATGCAAACTAATTTCACATGCCTCACATACTCCAATTCTCACTGCTCTTTAAATAAAGATTGTTGATCTTATCTCATTTGAGATTATATCATCCATATTACTCAAGTTTTGTACTCTTCTACTTTCCACGCCAGTAGACATTTTAATAGCACCTCCCCATAATTTTTCAAGTATACATGTTCATAAATAGGGATTGTCAACTTGTGAACAGTATAATCAAGTATACATGTTCACATATTCAACATAGTCACAAATCCACATATGCACAATTTCACATGTTCGAATAGTAAACATTTTCACAATGTCACATATTCACATATTCACCTATTATACATTTTCACAATATCACATATATAAAATAGTCACAATATATTTCAAAAGTCAACAAACTCAAAATAGTCAATATATTCTAAAAAAATCACAAGTCATCACAACAATCACAATATTTCATCCATAACAATACACAAACTTGAACTAAGGCAAGAAATATACCTCGTTATTCCCAAAAGTTTCAATAATCTCAAACAAAATTTCTTTAATTTCGGCATTTTCCTAGACAATTCCTTCAAAATAAACACTACACTAATTAGTATAGAAGTGAACAAAATTATTTATTACAAAAGAAAATATAAATACGCAAAGGCAATCATTCCACAATATAAAGCAAACTTAAACTTACATCTCTTCACCACCCAAACACACTCACTCTCCAATGCTCTCTTTCTCCTTACCTCCGTGATGCATGAAAATGAGAAATAAAATGGTTCTCATGTGTTATAACACACCTCAGACTTGTCAGGGTTGTATTATTATTTTTTATTTTTGTGAGAAATATTATATGCAATAGGTCAAACTAAACAGAACGACACTGTTCTATTTATCCACTCGACTTGTTGTAGCAAATTTTTATATGCAAAGTCGCTGCAACAAGTCACCACAACATTCAAACATATGAGTACATATTTTAAATGTTGAGTAAAATCTTGAAAACAATTGAACGTTTACCAATTGACATTCGAATGTGTACCAATTGATCTTCATTCCACTCACTTTAATTGGTAGAAAAGATCTTGGCAAATTTTTTTGGAAAACATTGGAACATAAAGTTTGACATTCGAACATTAAAGTATTTAAGTTTGAATGTTTATGAACTCAAAAACCCTTAACCCTTAAATCCACGCGGGAAATGTCCTGCCAATTTTCTCATAAACGTTCAAACGTTGATTCGACATATTGAACGCACAATCACTGCATTCGAATGCATAAGTTTATGTTCATATGTTAACCTTGTATATACTTTAAATCTAATTGTTTATGAAATACTATACATGTTCATAAGTTTAGTACTTACACAAAATATATTATACTATATACAATGTAAGATATAGTATATACATTACAATATGTATAGATATGTATATTATATGTATTATAATATAGTATACTTACACAAAATATACTATAATATATAATGTAAAATATAGTTAGTATATGTACTTAGTATAGTATATATATATATGTATAGTTAGTATAGCGTGTGTGTGTGTATATATATATATATATAGAGAGAGAGAGAGAGAGAGAGAGTATTAGCCTATACTATATATATATTATACAATATATTGTATATATTATACAATATATTGTGTATTATATATATATATATATTATTATAATATATATGTATATTATATGCATTATATTATATATACTATAATATATTATTACATATATTATATTATACTATATTATATAATATTATATTATATACTATATGTAATATAGAACAATATAGTGTGTGTATATATATATATATTATATATACTATATTATAAAATATATATTATAATATATATGTTATTTCATGGGCGATGGGGTCTAATGTGCCAACCAATGGTGTCTACGATGAGATAGTCTCGACGTGTTTCTGTTAGGTTTTCAAACGAAGAAATTTTTTGAAGGCGATGTCAAGAGAGAGTTGTGATATTGATAGTGTGAGTTATCGTGTATTTCAATGGTCCATTGATTTTAATGAGGATTCGGAACCAGCCATGATTCCTATTTGGATCATGCTTCCTGGATTACCATCGAATTTTTATCATGAGGCTTTTCTTAAAGTGTTACAGTGCCAATTGGAACTATTTGCAAAGGGATAATGCTACACGTTGTGCTACTAGTTTGGTGTTGATGAATGTTTCTTAGACATCGATTCAATCCTTTTGGATATGGACACCAAAAAAACCAATGAGTATTTTTCAAGTTATTTTTAAAGCTCTTCTGGTTTTTTGTTTGAGATGCAAGGTCCAAGGGCATAATCATCTTACCTGTAAAGCATCTTCTCAAATGGAAAAGGATGGAAAAATAAAGTTTTGGAACAAGTATGGGTTCCAAAGAAATAGAAGTTCTGAAATTTAAATAGGACATTCAGGAAGATCACATTGAAGGCATGGATGAGAAGATTCCTAATAGTGCAAAAATCAGTCTAATAAGGGAGATGATCTGGGATTACCTGTAATTGAAGCGAAGGCTCAACCGCTTGAAAATAATATATTTCTATTCGACCTGGGAATGTCAAAATTTTGCATGGTGATCAAGATTTGGTGCATATATATACACATGTGAGAGAAGGGTGGCTTGCTTGAGGGTGAATCTAGTGGGGCCCAAGACAGGTGCATGAAAATTTTGTGTCATAGGTTCTTACTTTAAGAACCGCTTCTGGAAATTTGGCACTTCAAAGAAAGCACATGCGTTAGTTCTCACAAGGGACTTTTCCAAGAATTTTTCAAAATCTGATAAGAAAAGAGAGCTTCCTCATTTGAGGAAAGATGAAGATGGGGTTTCCAATTCATAAATTGGAAAGAAGGAGGTGAATACAGGTTGTCTTTTGAGAAGTTCAACTAGGGCTCCGAACAATTCCTCTCGTCTGTATTTATGACTAGAGAAATATTCTTTTTGGAATTTTTGAGGTCTAGACACCTTGAAACAAAGACTTCAATCTTAGTTAAAAATTTATAAACTAAAAACTCTCATTGTGGCAGAGCATTTTAGAAGTGATAGTAAGCTTATACATTGGGAAAGTATTTTATGTTTTGATGATTCCTTTGCAAATGGCGATGGAGATTGGGGATTTTCTGACATGATATTTAGGTGAGCATTCTTGGAGCTTCTAATCAACAATTACTTTGTTGATAAATTCTTCAGTGATTGTTTCGACTATGTATGCAAAATATATGTACTTGGATCGCTGGGCCCTTTGGTCTAACCTTGTTTCTTTTGGTTCAATGGCCTTGTTGTGGGTTCTTGTTGGTATTTTAATGACACTGGGGTGTTGATTGATGTTCAATTCACTGAGAATAAATTTTCTTATTGTAATGGGCATGGGGGTTGGCAAGAAGTTGGGCTCGTCTAGATAGAGCACCTTGTAATTCTGGATGCTTGGATTTATTTCTATCAAGGTCTCTTCAATACTTGGCACATAGATCATCAAATCATTCACCTATACTCATTGATTATCTAATATATCATTGATGTATGGTCCAAGTCCTTTCAAATTCCAATACATGTGGACAATGCATGATAACTTTTGGCAGCTTGTATCGCTTGTTAGGCAAGAAGATGTAAGTGGTTCAGGTTTGTCAAACTTTCTTTCAAACTTAAAAGGCTTAAAGTAGCTCTTCAGCATTGGAATAAGGAGATCTTTGGATGGACTGGAGATCATATTATAAATGGCTAGAGGCGAGAGTGGAGGAAGGAGAGATAAGACTTCAAGAGCAATTTTCTGAAGATGTTGAAAGTGATGTGTTGGCATCTAAGATTGAACTTACGACTTAGCTAAAAAGAGAGGAGTCTCGGATCGCTGAAGAAATCAAGAAAACATGAATTGATCATGGGGAGGTAACTTCGTCTATTTTTGCAGCACTCTTTGGAAGGAAGAATATTGTTATTCTTAATATGTGACTTAGTGATGGGCGTATATCACTGCCTCCTGAAGCCATGCATGATGAATCCATAATTTATTTTCAGAATTTTCTTCAGCCTCATCCCATTAGCCAATTTCCAAATTTTTTTTAAGTTTAATTCAAGCTTAGGTGTTGCAAGTAATCAGAAGATTTGCAAGTGTCCTTCGAATCAGAAAATTAAGGATGCTTTGTTTTCAATATCGATGGATAGTAGCCCAAGTTCTGATGGTTTTAGATATGGTTTCTTTCATCATTGTTAGTCCCTGGTCAATAATTATCTAATGGAGGTTGTGCATGAGTTTTTTTTGAAGTTTTCTCTTTCTAGGTTTTATACTTCTTCCTTCATTTTGTTAATCCTAAGGTCCCAAATCCTTCTTCCTTCAAAAAGTTTAGGCTTAGAAGCTTATGTTTGGTGGTAGCTATCGATGGGAAGACTTACAACAGTTTTGAGTGGACTGATTTCTATGGAACAATGAGTGTTTTTGTTAAGAAGAAGTATTTTTTAAGACATAAGTATTACTCAAGAGTTAGTGCATGATATTAACAAGCCGATGAGAGGTGAAAATATTATGATAATGATAGATATGGCTAAGGCCTATAATATGATTGATTGTGATTTTCTCTTCCAAGCATTGAGTGCATTTAGGTTCTTGGCTAAGGTTTGTTAAGCAATGTGTCACTACGCCTTGATATTCGGTTGTTGTGAATAGTACGACTAAAGGTTTCTTTAAGGATGGATGGTGTCTTTGTCAAGGGAATCATATTTCATCTTATTTGTTTATTCTTGTGAAGGAGGTTTTTTCATAAGAATAAACATGAAAAACTTGTGAAAAAACTCAAGTTAGTGCTTGA
Organism: Platycarya strobilacea; assembly: GCA_036898215.1. Classification (NCBI taxonomy): domain Eukaryota; kingdom Viridiplantae; phylum Streptophyta; class Magnoliopsida; order Fagales; family Juglandaceae; genus Platycarya; species Platycarya strobilacea. The sequence continues at coordinate 24,982,009 of CM072555.1, read as the reverse complement.
GGGGACTATGAACGTATTGTAACGTGAGGATTTCGAGAATACCTAAATCGAATCAGTCATTTATGTATTGTAATGTTCGAACATATGACCTTTCAATTTTTTGACCGTTATGTTTGAACGATTGAACTATACATGTATATGATTGAACATAAGGATTAACGCTTGAACATACAAGACATGTTTGAATGCCTGTTCAAATTTCAAACGTACATCTATAACGTTCAAACATAGAACCTTTCATATTCTTGTTCATAACCTACATTTGAACGTTAATCTTTTACATTCAAATGTTTACTACACATTTAGTAAACATTTTAACATGATATTCTGCGTTCGAATATTTACCTTTAAGCTTCTACAAAAGTCAAAGACATTTGAACTTTGACTGTGTTTAGGCTCGAACGTCTTTGTAAGTTCAATAGTAATGTTATGTTTGAACGTATCTAATTGGAACGTTTGAATGTAACTACTATTATGTTTATTTTATTACCAATGTTTGAACTAAAATTTGTTTTGTTCGAACGTGAGTGTGTTAGCATTACTTATGAACATAACTCAGTTTACATTCGAATGCAAGGATTATCATGTTCAAATGTATAGAACAATGTTAGAACGCTTATTTTTTATATTCGAATGCTAATCCAAAATAGTTTAGATACAATACGTAATATGCAACAACTATAGTACCAAATTTTTTTTTTTTAAGGAAATGACTCATTTATCGACTACTAGAAAATAGAGGAGGGAATAACCGGTCAAGACACTGCTCAGAACGGGACTCAAATAGTTATGGTGAAACGAGAAGTCTTGATAAACGAGGTCCGATGAGCTTAGATGGGAGCAAAAGAAACTCACAAACGTCTTCACTACTAGAGGCTCAGACAATATTCTCACATTAAATGGAAATGTATACCCCTCAATAGTTTGGGAGTTTTGAATAGGAATGTGCTCCATGCCTTAGGTCGTATCCTCTCACACCATGACTGTACGCGGTGTCCAGTTTGAAATTTTGACTAATATCGTCGTCGAGCTACTCAAGATTCATCATGTAGCTTAGACATCAACTACAACAGATGCTCAACCTGTGACGCAACCATAGTAGGCACATTTTCAGCAATTGTAGACGCATTTGCATCAACTGCAAGCACATCTAATGCAAATGTAGGCATTTCTGCATCATCTACTGACATCCTCACTGGGAGAGACTGCTTGCAACTATTGAGGAAGAACTCCTTCAACTAGATACAACTGTTACTTTTCTTCTGCATTTTGCATAAGTTGCAACAAACCTTGATCCTGTGGCAATAAGACCACATTTAATTGGACTTGCGCACAATTTCTTATACAAGTGGAATGTGGAGATCCCATCGACTTGCCACTACGCACCTATGAGACAATTCGTTACGAGGCGACCCTCGTCTCCACAAACAACCTCTCATATAGTCATCATCAACCAGCTATTACTGGCCTAGAGAGTGTCACTCCAAGTGGAATGGGTAACAAATCAGATGAACCCTCTTGACATGAGCACACACCGTCGTAGTATTGGACAAGGGAGGGGTCATGCTCGACGTCAGCCACTCCCTATAGCAGATCTTGTTCCTCTGATCCAAGTATTAGTCAGAAGCTGCAAGTACATATGCGAGAGATGCGCGGTCTGCTTAGGTTGATGCGATGATCTCAGATCTTATTGTGCATATCGACCATTAGATCGACAAACAGATCACGACTATAGATGAGACTATTGTCGAGATTGCCCATCGTGTAGATATCCTCAATGAGAACGTCTTAACCTTGACTGAGGAGTTACACGGTACAAATTTCGTGAACAACGTGTTAATCTGAGTGTTGTTTACTAAGTTTTATCATAATTTGTTTTTTGCTTTTAATATATGTAATGAATAATATTATTTTATATATATATATATTGTTTCTGAACTTCAAATCTCAATATTTTCAATGTTAGCTTATCCAAGTTTAATATTAAATCAATGCACTACAATTCTTAATCTTTTTTAATTTCAAATATCCAACTTGAAAATTAAATGAATTAACCATCGAATGTTAATGACTAACATTCAAACGTTGGCGCCAAAATTTTAATGTTATAAAATATTAATGTTATAATTACATCCCTGAAAGCAGCCATACACCAAACCCAAATGTCTATTATATGTCAACATAAGATTACTCATAATTCTTGAAAATAAATCACCAAAACAAATAATTACGACATCGAAATCACAATAATCAACTTGTTTTCTCGAATTTTCTCTTACTTCTCTTTAATTCAGTTTCGACTCAATGTCTAGCAATTTGAATGTCTATTGAGGCTTGTTTCTTATGGTAGTCAGTTTTTAATTTATGAATCATTTTCTGGCTGTATTTTGGTATTTCAGGATCATGCCAATAAAAAAAACTACAAGACTACCAAACTTGCATAGTTGACAAGTATTGAAATTTGTAAATGACCTAAGTATGACATTAATAATAAAAATGGGTACCATAACTAATTTACAAAATTACCTAATAGTTTACGCATATGAAAAAGCGACAGCCTTTATTATCCTCAGTATGAGCAGTTCGTCAAGATGTTTTAATACCACAATAACATACTGGATATTCATACTAACGACAGTTTGTTGAATGTAGGATATTGGTAGTACTACTACTTGACCCAGGTATTGAAAAAATGTTATCTTTTGATTTTCTTCAAGTTTGTAGATAAATAGTGAGCATTTCCATTCTTGACACTCAACTTTCTCTTGTGAGCCCCCCAAACATATAAAAACCATTAACTCAATTGTGTGATCATCACAGCTAAGAGGGTCAACAACCAATATCATACCAAACAAAACAAAACGGAGAGCGTGATTTCTCCATCACCATCTCAAGAACCGAATGGTAAATCTAGGAAATTTGGCCCTCACAAATGGCTAGAACAAACAGTTGACACTACTTGTTGGCTGCCTAGGTTACCTAGCCATTGAGGTATACACTAAATTTCTTGTGTCCCTTTGTCATCACCTGATTATGCCCAAAGAATAACGCGGTCGTTTGCAGTATAGCTTTGGGGTGTCGATTCCACAGGGAGATGGATTGAGAAATTGAAGAACAGTAATGAAATTAACAAAAAGATTAAATGAGTGTAATAAGTAAATTTTAGAGTGTGATGTAAATTAAAACTAAATGAGTAATTTTAAAAATATAAAAATGAGACGAAAAGTAGAGCATAGGGAATTCCTTGTGTATTTGTGGTATTCAAATTTATTCTTAATTCATTGATAACTCAATTAAGAATTCTATGTCCAAATTCTTAATCGGAATATAAAACATTAATAACCAAAATTTAAATCACATGTAACTCTTTGAAAAATCATTCTTCGTGCTTAACTCTCATAAATTGTTATCGATATTGAGAAAATCCAACGACGACAATATACCTAAGAGGCGATATTGCAGCAGAGAATTAAGTCAATATAGATAATCAATTGCTCCAAAAATAATTATAGAACTAATTCACTCAATAGAAAAAGCATGACTGAATCCATAAACGAAATAGATTCTATAATTATTTGAAGACGAAAAAACATCACAAATAAATTGAGAATAATAGAACAAAAGAGTTTTAATATTTAAAGACCAAATACATGAATCAAAAATAAATTACAAATACCATCACACACACAAGTTCATCCCTAGCCCTCCTTGAGAATTTAGTTACACATATTGAAAATATGCAACAAAAATTCTCCAAGGGATAATATGGAAGAGCCAACCATTATTTTCTTCTCTCTTCTTTAGTTTTTCTTTTCTTTTCTCAAGCTCTCAAAATAATGGCTCTTCCAAAGCATCCTCCCACACTAAGCATTTTTAGAACACACACCCCTCCCTTCTATTTATAAGCATCCTTCATGCAAGTTGTCATGACAAAATCATCACAATTTCAACTTGTTTTGCCATGTGCCATTCTTGAATCCAAGTGATTTGTGAGTTGTTATTTTGATCATTTGTTTTTCCACTATGCATGAGTTGGATTTTGCTTGTAGGTTGAGTGTTTCAATTTTGCTTCTCTATCCATTAGTTGTCTTGTATGACTTAATATCTTGTGGTCAAATAATTTGTCTTGAAGAAACTTGAGTACACTTCATCTTGCATATGAATTGATCATTGAATTTCCAAGTTGGTGTAGGAGTGCTTGCTGGAAAATATTATGATAACATTTGGATTTGATGCAAGTGGCTGAAAAATATCCAGGAATGTCAAGTGCAGGTGCGTGCACTTGATGGTCAATTTTGTCTTAGATTGAGTGGATATCTCTTCAAACATAAAACACGAAAGTTATATATATTTCTCTTGCGGTTCTATATCATCTTGAATCAGCTCAATCAGAGATTGGATGAGAGAGTTATGCCCATATTACGAAAAGATGTCTGAACTGTCTAAAATTCCGCAATTATCTTCATTTGCTCCTAATGTCTCCATTTGTGTCCTAAATCAAAATATAAGAATAATGAGTATATTTAGGCATCAAATAAGAATAAATTATTAAACATTAAGAGAGGAAAATATGACATTTTATATTCTCATCAATATATTAAATCATGCTTATATCTATTTCAAGATAAATGACCATTAATTTTAATAACATGAGTTATATCCATTATTTTCTCATTTCTTTTAGTATTTAAATAGAATATTTAGAGTGCATTTTTGTGCACTCATCACACCCCTTAACTTACTCATTGCTAGTCCCTAGCAATTTTCATGCAAAATGATGAGAAAGACCAAAGAAAATCACACATAGGGGCCATCAAGACACATTTTTCAAATTTACATATCAAAACAATCTTAGAAATTCAATAACCCTTTCACAAGTAATTCAAATATAGCAATCCACAAAGTGTGTATGTGTTCCAAGCTATTTTTATCAAATCAGAGGTTTCGACACATGCAACATTAGAATATCTTAAGCAAAAAGGTTCAACTCCATAACTCACGGGTATAGAAGTGTTTCATGTATGGGTTCTCTTTATGGAGTTGACAAAGGTGTACATTTACTCTCATGGAAATTTAGCCAATTATATATAAGTAACAAGTAAATATTGTTCTTATGATAAGAATACTAACAAATGAGATTTACACCGTTCTTTCCACAAGCATACTTAGGATCGGAAAAATCAACACAAAGGTTTGTAATGTGGCTTAGGGTTGGGGTTCATAAGAAGAAAAGGTGAAGAGGTTTCAAAAACTTCCAAGTATACACAAAAGGGAATCTGTTAAATTTTTCAGTAGACTATACTTTCCTTTTGATGTACTTTTCAATTTTTTAGATTTTTGACTAAGTACAATTTTCCATCTTCTTTTGCCACTGGTGTCTTCGCAATTTGATGAACTCTTTCATGAATAATTTGATGGACACATCTAGCACCATGCCATTTTTGTCATGGTTTTCTTTTTCTTTTTTTTTTCAAATGATAATTTCACACCTAGTACACACTTGGAAGTAAAATGGTAAGAAAATATAGTGTATAAGCTATACTCCAATGTGGAGAGGTATGGATGATATAGATATGAAAAGAAAAGGCCATATGTGTATATTGGCTCAAAATTGGCTGCTAGGGATCTATGATAAAAAGGCTCAGCTTGAAAGGCTCAGACGTTAATCCTAAGTTGACTTTCATAATATCCCAAGTATATCCACCATTTTACCACAAACCATGTAATGATATTCTCAAAAGAAGTGTCAAATTCAACAGATCAATGGATACTTATCACAATTTCTGTATTTATAAGCTCTCAATTCTCACAAAATTCACATGAATACTTGAGCAAAATAATTCTTTAGTTACATGTGTCAAATCACCATATTACCACAAAGTTTGGAGAAGTGCATAAATGGTTCTGTGGATGCTTTAGCAAAATGATTTAAGATGGGTTTGTTGAATTCACCAAGATGGTTATGAATGAGCATGAGTATCATGTGTGAAAAGATGCCTGTGTGAAAAAAATTTGGCAATTTTTTATATATTGATTGAAATATGCCACAGAGTTTAAATAACAGATTTGTATTTCCACCCCCCAACTTAAATGAAACATTGTCCTCAATGTTTAATAATCAAAATTGGATGGGGAGTAACTAAAAAGGGTAGGATACACCTGATGTGTGATGTAGATAGCTCGCTAAGCGTCAAAGTAGTGATCTGAAATGACAAAATGATACTATCCTGCAAACAAAAATAAAGAAAACAGTAGTAAATAAAAACAAAACAAAACAAATAAGATGATGATAATAATAATAATGATGATGATGATAATAATTATAATAATAATAATAATTATTGTTGCATGCTGTGGTCAAAGTTGGTAGACCAAGTTTACAACCGGACTATCTTCCACTTCTTGAACTATTCCTCCTGGGTCAAAAACGAAATGCTTATTTGCCCAATAAACTCGGTGCTCGAACTTCACAGGTAAGTGGCAAGGTTTAAGATTAACTTGGGTTACTTGCCCACTTGAAGGAATCTGTTTTTCATTTTTCTCAAGAAACTCCTCAAACTTCGGTTGCCAAGCCCGTATGCTATAATCTTGAGTATTGTAAAAAATTGTACAAATATTAGCTACATCAGATGAATCACTGATAGGATTATACTCAAAATCAACGATAAAATTCTTAAGGGGATCAGAATCATGAGTTGTGAAAACTTAACTATCTATGAGTGAGTCAATCATATATATCTGCTGGCACTCGTGATTCTTCACAGTTTCTTGTGCCATATGTTGACCATGAGGTATAGACTGAGCTTGAGAAGGGAACTTACATTGCTCATTTACACTCAAGAAACTCGTTATTTTAGATACCTGGCTCTTTATCTCCTTTTGTTCTTCAACAACCTGCATAATTAAAGACTCAAATTTTTGGTTAGTCTTACTCTGTACTTCAATAAATGCATGCAAAGTGTCTTCTAAAAAATTTCTAGAAGATTGAGGTGTATGGTATGGTGCAGGATATGATCTAGAAGGTTGTGCAGGCTGTTGGTTTTCAGACTTCCAACTGAAGTTGGGGTGATTACGCCATCCTCTCAAGTTAGCATGTGTAGGACATTCTTGGGCATGATGATCTACCCCGCCACACACAGCACATGGTACAAGAGAGTCTGCATGATTAGCCATGTGTGTTGACTTTACGTTTCTTATCTTTAACAGCTCTATTTCCCTTGTAAGCATTTCAACCTTGGCTTTTAGATTATCTTCCTCTCTGAGATGGTAAATACCACCACTCAAGTTTCCTGTAGGTCGTGACCTGTTTGTGCTATCAGTAGCACTAGGTCCAGTCCAAGTATGAGCTTTTTCAGCAAGCTCATTGAGGTACTCTATGGCCTCAACGGGATTTTTCTGTAAAAATTCTCCATTGCACATCATTTCCACGAATTGACGTTCCCTGGGCGTAAGCCCTTCATAAAAATAAATCACTAAGCACCAATTCTCATATCCATGGTGGGGACACATACTCAGCAATTCTTTAAATCTTTCCCAAGACTGATACAAAGTCTCACTATCCTTTTGTGCAAAGGTAGAGATTTTTCTTTTTAAAGCATTGGTCTTACGTTGGGGAAAGTATTTATTGAAAAACACTTGAGTCATCTCACTCCATGTTCCAATAGACCGTGGTCTTAGTGAGTACAACCAACTCTTAGCTTTATCTTTCAAAGAAAAAGAAAAGAACTTTAATCTTACCATGTCGTCAGTGGTATTTTGACTGTGGAATGTTGCAACTACTTCCTCAAATTTCCTAATATGAACATAGGGGTTTTCATTTTCTAGACCATGAAAAGTCGGAAGTAATTGTATCATTCCTATTTTGAAATCTACGTGACGAACATTAGGTGAGAACATAATACAGGATGGTGTGGCTGTTCGTGCAGGATGAAGATAATCTTGGAGGGTTCTAACAGGTTGGTCCACGTGTTCACTCATCGCGTCAGAATTGAAAGAATTATCAAACAAGCGATTAGAAAAATTACATTCTGAATCTGATTCTAGCACGGGTCTACTAGCAAACCGTCCAAAAGAGTCTCTGTACCTGCGCATGCAAAGTAAAGAAAAGCGTAATACTGAAAAAAAAATTACGAAAAGAAAAGTAAAATAAAATAAAGATGCAGAAAGCTAAAAAGAAAATGAACGAAGCTACTGTTTTTTTTTTTTTTTTTTTTACAAACAACTAAAAAAAACTACAAATTCTTCTACCGTCTCCCCGGCAATGGCGCCAAAATTTGATTACGCCCAAAGAATAACGCGGTCGTTTGCAGTATAGCTTTGGGGTGTCGATTCCACAGGGAGATGGATTAAGAAATTGAAGAACATTAATGAAATTAACAAAAAGATTAAATGAGTGTGATAAGTAAATTTTAGAGTGTGATGTAAATTAAAACTAAATGAGTAATTTGAAAAATATAAAAATGAGACGAAAAGTAGAGCGTAGGGAATTCCTTGTGTATTTGTGGTATTCAAATTTATTCTTAATTCATTGATAACTCAATTAAGAATTCTATGTCCAAATTCTTAATCGGAATATAAAACATTAATAACCAAAATTTAAATCACATGTAACTCTTTGAAAAATCATTCTTCGCGTTTAACTCTCATAAATTGTTATCGATATTGGGAAAATCCAACGACGACAATATACCTAAGAGGCGATATCGCAGCAGAGAATTAAATCAATATAGATAATCAATTGCTTCAAACATAATTATAGAACTAATTCACTCAATAGAAAAAGCATGACTGAATCCATAAACGAAATAGATTCTATAATTATTTGAAGACGAAAAAACATCACAAATAAATTGAGAATAATAGAACAAAAGAGTTTTAATATTTAAAGACCAAATACATGAATCAAAAATAAATTACAAATACCATCACACACACAAGTTCATCCCTAGCCCTCCTTGAGAATTTAGTTACACATATTGAAAATATGCAACAAAAATTCTCCAAGGGATAATATGGAAGAGCCAACCAGTATTTTCTTCTCTCTTCTTTGGTTTTTCTTTTCTTTTCTCAAGCTCTCAAAATAATGGCTCTTCCAAAGCATCCTCCCACACTAAGTATTTTTAGAACACACACCCCTCCCTTCTATTTATAAGCATCCTTCATGCAAGTTGTCATGACAAAATCATCACAATTTCAACTTGTTTTGCCATGTGTCATTCTTGAATCCAAGTGATTTGTGAGTTGTTATTTTGATCATTTGTTTTCCCACTATGCATGAGCTGGATTTTGCTTGTAGGTTTAGTGTTTCAATTTTGCTTCTCTATCCATTAGTTGTCTTGTATGACTTAATATCTTGTGGTCAAATAATTTGTCTTGAAGAAACTTGAGTGCACTTCATCTTGCATATGAATTGATCATTGAATTTCTAAGTTGGTGTAGGAGTGCTTGCTGGAAAACATTATGATAACATTTGGATTTGATGCAAGTGGCTGAAAAATATCCAGGAACGTCAAGTGCAGGTGCGTCCACTTGATGGTCAATTTTGTCTTAGATTGAGTGGATATATCTTCAAACATAAAACACAAAATTTATAGATATTTCTCTTACGGTTCTATATCATCTTGAATCAGCTCAAGCGGAGATTGGATGAGAGAGTTATGCCCATATTACAAAAAGATGTCAGAACTGTCTAAAATTCCGCAATTATCTTCATTTGCTCCTAATATCTCCATTTGTGTCCTAAATCAAAATATAAGAATAATGAGTATATTTAGGCATCAAATAAGAATAAAGTATTAAACATTAAGAGAGGAAAATATGACATTTTATATTCTCATCAATATATTAAATCATGCTTATATCTATTTGAAGATAAATGACCATTAATTTTAATAACATGAGTTATATCCATTATTTTCTCATTTCTTTTAGTATTTAAATAGAGTATTTAGAGTGCATTTTTGTGCACTCATCATCACCACAGCCAAGGGGATTTAATTTACACATTAATTCTCTATCACAACATAACACAAATAAATTTAATTTACAAAATTTAACAAAATATTAAAGTAAATTCAAACAGCATGCCAAATCATAAAAGTAATCATGCTAAATAAGAGCATTCGTATCTAATGCCCTATATTAAATATATAGATAGATGTGGCTCAGAATAGTTTGTCTATTTACAGCATGTGTAAGCCAAGAGAATAATATCAAATAGATGCAAACCTTACTCAAATCTTGATTGTCTTTTGTGAAAACTATCATAAACTGCAATATGGTCATCCGAGTGAGGATTATCTAGCCATATCAATGGGCCCACTGACACTTGTGAATTAACATCCCTTAACAATATCATCACAGCCTAATAGTAGACATGCACCCCCTGAGAAATATTTATTCATCAATACCAAGAGCTACAAAGGACCCAACAGCACAGGATAATTCAGAACAAAAAGAAAAATAAAAGTAATAAAGGATAATAGGATAATTGTGATTCAATATCAAAGTGCAATTCATAGCACATGAGCAATGAAAGAGCATAGAACAATGAAATTGCATTAAGCAACTAAACTACACAGATGAATGAAACTACACAAAATTTTCCACTTGCAATTAAATTGCACAGAGCAATAAAACTGCACATAGCAATTAAGCAACATATAGCAATGAAAGAACATAGATTAGTGAAACTGAACATAGCAATGTAACTACATAAACTAATCCAACATCACAGACCAACAAATAGCACTGATCAATCAAGAGAGAACATAAAAAGTTAGGGTTTTTTCTCCCTAATCTAGCATAAAAAATGATAAAATCAAATAAAAATAGCCCTAAATGAATATCACAGCAATGAAAGATAAATATTGTAACAAAATTTCAAGAAAATGCACAAATTAAGTGAGATCTGAAAACCGACAAAATCTAGGATTTTTTTTGTCAAACGCCTATATCTGAAAACCTAGCCATGGAGGAACCATAGGGAGGGGTGAAATGGGATAGAGAAGATCGATGCAAACAACCATGGAGAATTCCGAATGAGGAGAAATCCATCCATGGAGGAAGCCAAATCATCGTGTGTGCAAATGAGAAAGAGGGAATCCATGAATGAAGGAAACTGAGAATAGAGAAAAGAGCATATTTATAGTGATGAATGGATGGAGAGGAGGCCATTGATGGTGGCTGTGGTGCGAGGGAAGGGCCAAAATGAAGAAGGTAGCCAACAGTCAAAGGGAGGGAGACAAAGGAGGAAAGGAGTAGAAACCAACAATATTTGGTTTGCAAATCTATAGCATCCATAAGAACTTTGAATCAAAGTTATTTGGGTGAATAGTTAAATGGTTTGAGTTTTTTTTAGTAAATTTTTTTTTTTTATTAATCAAAAGATAAGATTAGAAATTTCAAAATAAAAAATCGAGGTCGAGCTCAAGTTGAATTCGAACAATATTAACAATTAACTAACCGAGTTCGAGCAAGATCTTTGAGTTTTATTCAAGTTCGAGCCGATTTAATGCGAGTAAACATGTTAATCAAGTTTGAGTACTCTTATTTGAATTCGACTCGATTTGATTCATTTGCAGCCCTATCCACATCCATTCACCACATTTTGGGAAATTAGATGGAGGGTTTAGGGTGAAAACCCAAACCGTTCCTCAAATAATAATGCCTATACACCAAATCGAAAAATTTATTACACAGATTGCTTAGAATTTTCTAAAATAAATTTCCAAAACAAATAATCGTGGCATCGAAATAACAATAATCATACTCGTTTTCTTCAGTTTTCTCTTATGCCTCTTTAAATTAATTTCTACTAGATGTTTAACAGTTTGGATGTTCAGTGAGACTTGTATCTTATGAAATTTGATTTTTAATCGATGAATTATCTTTTGGCCATATGCTGGTACTTTAAGATCATACCAACACAAAAACTCGCAAACTTGTGCAACTTCCATAGTTGACAAATATTGAAATTTGTAAATGACCTAGGTACCACGATAATTCATAAAAATCAAACCATCAATAATTCACAAAATTACCTCATAGTTTATGCAACCAAAAGACCGACAACCTTCATTATCCTGAGTATGAGTAGTTTGTTGAGATGTTTTAATACCACAATAGTATATTGGATATACATACTAACAATAGTTTGCTGAGTGTGAGATATGCTAGAGCTACTATTTTACCCAAATACTGGATAGTGTTATATTTTGTTTTGCTTCAAGTTTGTACACAAATAGTGAGTATTCCCATTTCTCAACACTCAACTTTCTCTTGTAAGGCTCCCAAATAAACCCAAACCATTAACTCAACTTTATAATAATGACAACTGAGGGATACACAACCAATATCATACCAAACAAAACAAATGGATAAAGTGATTTCGCTAACTGGCTTAGGAATTGAATGGTAACATCTAGGACCCTTGAATGGCTGCAAGAATTGGTTGCCACTACTTGTTGGCCGTCTGGGTTACCTAACCATTGAGGTATGTACTAAAATTTATGTGTCCCCGCGAGACTTTGTCATCATTACAACTAAGGAGGTTTAATCCAACAAAGAAAATTGAGCAACATTACTTTTCTACCATAACATAACACAAATAAATTTAATTTACAAAATCCAACAAAAAACCAAAACAATTCCAAACACCATGCAAAATCACACAAAGCATCATGCTAAATAAGAGCATTCGCATCTAGTACCGCATATCAAATGTGTGTTCCATGGGACTTAGAATGATTTTTTCTATTTACAACATACGTAAGCCAACTGCCCAACATTGAATGGCTGCAAAAACTTACCCAAACCCTAGTTGCCTTTTGTGAAATCTATCACAAAATCAAATATGGCCTTCCTGCCATATCGATCAGGCCCCATTAAAACTTGTGAATTAATCCCCACCATAACACCATCATCATAGTCTTACAATTACGGGTGTAACAAGTAACTGGAAAATTGGTCCGGGACTGGATCCCTTAGTTTCTAAACTGGCTGGTTCTGGTTCTACAAATTTTAGGATCGAATTGGTTTGATATGTTACGTATTTTAAACTAAATTTTTTAATATTATATATAATATTTTTAATATCATATATAAATTTTATATATAATATATATAGTAATAATATAAATTATAATTGTGGATAAGATGATGTTATCATAATTTATGACAAAAAATTGTAATTCTAATATTAACATTTATTTGGTCATATGCTTTAAATATAAATTATATATTAATAATATTTTATGGCCTAATAAATTATTAATTCATTCCTTTTTGACAAGTACATTAGTAAATTAGTAATACTATACATTAGTATATAATGTATATTAATTACAATTTATATTTTATGCCTAATAATAATAATTTAGTACTATATTACTATTAGTAATATATTTTAATTCTATATACAAATTATTATATGAATCACTATAATATTAGTTATATTAAATAATTATATATGAAATAATGATATAGTATAAAATAGAATTTTTCTATTTCATTTTCTATAAAGAAGATTTTTATAGAATTTACAAAACATATTTTTCTATAACGCAGATTTTTATAATACAATTTTTTATAAACATATTTTTTAAAGCAATTTTTATAAACAGATTATTTATGACAATTTGTCTTTTTATTAAAATAGAAAAATCAGACCAAAATTGGAAAAAAAAAAGTACCGATTTAGAAAGATAACCGGTGTGGGATGGGTTTTTAAAAATGTAAAATCGGTATTACCTGTTAGGTCTCAAAATTTGTCCAAAATCGAACTAAACTGGATCAGTTACACCTTACAATAGATATACAGTCCCCCAATAAATAATTATCGATCAATACCAAACACTATAAAGGACCCAACAACATAGAGCAATTCAGCATAAAACATGCAAATGCAGTATCAATATCACCACATGCAAAAACAGGGTTGGCAATAGCACTACACAACAAAGTTAAACACAAGATTGAAACCAGAGTCCATACCACTACTAATTTTATGGTATGAAGTTATCAGCAATTAACATACTGACAAGTTAACAAAGTATTTCGACGACTTCATTATTTTAGTTCTTCAGCCACAACTCAAGCAGCAAAAGAAAATATGATCATAATAGATGAAAAAAACCCACACAAATATCAAATACAACTAAGTAATGCATAATTCAAAAAAAAAAGATCAATATTCGTGTACAGAAAGGAAATGAAGATAAAAGTCAAGACATACATGTACACAAAATTACGAGTGTGTTTGTAACATATTAATGTGATTATAACATGTTTCTTGATCATATTATGCCTACTTAAAAAAACTGTATTGTAACATCTTTATCCACACTCAATTTTAATTCAACATTATAGAACAATGAAACATTAAATAGCAATGAAACAAATAGAGCAATGAAGCTGCACCGAGCAATAAAACTGCATAGAGTAATAAAACTGCACAAAGCAATAAAATTGCACAGAGCAATAAAACAACGCAAAGCAATGAAATAGCACAAAGTAATGAAATAGCACATAGCAACAAAATAATACAAAGCAATCCAACATCGCAGAGCAATGAAACAGCACAGTGCAATCCAACAGCGCAACTTGACAATGATAGGATTATTTTTTCCTAAATTGCAATTCACAAAGCAGTGCAAAATAGTCCCTCATCTAAGCATAGAAAATACCAATATCAGAACATGTATAAATAAATTTCTCAGAAAAATCTAGGCTTTTGTTTTCATAACTTGCAATTCACATATCAATACAAAATAGCCACAAATCTAAGTATAGAAAATGGCAATATCAGCACATGTCTAAATAAATTATTCAGAAAAACCTAAGATTTTCTTTCCTAAATTTCAATTCACATATTAATGGAAAATAGCCTCAAATTCAAGCCTAGAAAATGGCAATCTCAGCACATGGAGGAAATACATTGCAATAAAAATTTGAGAAAGACACAAGCACGAACAGATCTAAGAACCCAAAGGAACCCTGCCTGTAACCCTACCTAAAAGACATTCCTTTTCACATTTTCCACCATAACCTACCATCAAAGCCACCATGTCTCCTTACCATACCGAATCACATAACCATAAGAACTCAAGAAAGCAACAATCAAGTCTAAACCAAGCCCTCCGACAAGAAACCTTCAGTCAACACAAGGAGACGTGTGTGAAGAGGACCATCTTGTTTAGGGACTAGACCGAGATCTCTATCAAATTGGTGCTTTCATTATGAGGGTCTCGTGGAAGGGCCCTCTAATTGTATTGATAATCCTATCTTGCTAGTCGAGGAAAAGGTCGGAGTAGAAAATCCCGGTAAGGATTGACCACCCTAAAAGGGTGGGAGATCCAAGGTTGGACCTTTGAAGTCTATTGCACACTTTGCAAGTTATTTTGAGTTAAGAGTTTGAAGCACAATGCAAAGAGGTACGTATAAAGTTGAGAAGCACGACAACAAGCAAGAAAAGTTGAACTTAACATTTTCAAATTGGAACCTTGGGGGCAAGGATATTCTCAAAGGAAGGGGGAATGTTAGGACCCCATCAAAACTGCCCATGGACAAGGTCCTAGACACGCATGGACACCCATGCATGGCACTATGACATGCCCAACCATGGGCCATGCACCACACTAGCCCACCTATGGGCGCTCAGAATGCCACAACCACCTTGAGCCTACAAAGACTATTTTAAGTGTTGGATCTGAAAGTCTAGCCATGAAAGAAGTTCGGTGCAAACATCCATGGAAGAAGCCGAACGGATTATTATATGCAAGGGAGAATGGGGGAATCTAGCAATGGAGGAAACGGAGAGCCGATGGGGAAGACTTATAAAGATGAACCAAAGGAGAGACTTTTTCAATGGTGGCTGCAAGGGAGGGCCAAAAACAATGAAGGCACCTAACGGTCAAAATGAAAGAGACACAAGACCAATAACAAGTACTAACAAAAATCAGATTTGAAAATGTACAGTGGATTCCAAGATATGGAGATCCATTCCTGCATCTGAATTCAAAATCCCTATTTCAAGGATTTGATAGGAGGAAGGGTTGGGATGAAAACCTTAAAATTTCCCACAAATTATAAGGAAAAATGACATTTGCGACACGAAATACGAATGTTCTAATTATAATGTACTCTTTTTTAAGGATATAAAATGGTGACGTCATGGCCCTATAATGAATACCGACTAATGGCAATTGAACTCATAAGAAACTAGAGGAATATAATATATATATATATAGAGAGAGAGAGAGAGAGAGAGAGAGAGTACAGTATTGTCCTCTTGAAGATAGACCTATAAAGCGAAACTTCCTCAGTAATTTGGGACTCCACAAATCTTATCCGTTGTTGTCTTTTCTTTTTCTCCACTTGTAAATGAATGAAAGTTGCATGTTTAAACAACACAACAATCCAAAGCACCCTTATTGAGCCCTATCAAATAGAAAGATTTACTTTTGAGTAAAGCTACCCATCTGCCTCATTCTCATATACTCCACACGAAATAGGTGATGTGACTTTTATGTTCTTTTTGTTAGAATTATTTGAAGGGAGGGAATGAATGACCCCCCTCCCCACCACCATGCCCCTCTCTCCCTACCATTAACGTTTTTTTCTCAATGTACACAGTAACTTACACAGTAATTTATACCTATAAATACGAGCTTCTTTGATCAGTTTTGTACAAGCAGAAGAAAAAAAAAAGAAAGAAAAAAAAAAGAAAGAGAGAAAATTCAGTTCTTGAGAAATGAAGAGTTCCAAATATTTTCTCTTGCAATAATAGTTTTTATTCTAGTTTCATAACACATTATCAGTACGATGTTCTACTAATTTTGAAGATAGTAGTCTTA
This sequence comes from Platycarya strobilacea, assembly GCA_036898215.1. NCBI lineage: Eukaryota > Viridiplantae > Streptophyta > Magnoliopsida > Fagales > Juglandaceae > Platycarya > Platycarya strobilacea. Next base: position 24,965,156 of record CM072555.1, on the reverse strand, counting down.
TTCTTTTGTAAGTTTTTCAATATATTATTTGCATTCTTTATTATATTTTATTGATAATTATTATTTAAAATCTGTGTGAATTTATAAATATATTTCTGAAATACACATATTTATTTCATTATTTATGTGTAGAAAATGGAAAACCTTACAAAATTAGAATTTGTTGCTTTTGATATTTCTGAAAAAAATTATTTAGCATGGATTCTTGATGCAATGAACCTGGGTGAAACAATTAAAGAATAAAATCAAACGTCCCTACAGGACCGTGCTAAAGCAATGATTTTCCTTTGCCACCATCTTCACGAAAAATTAAAAACTGAATATCTTACAAGAAAAGATCTCTATATTTTGTGAAATAATTTAAGAGAGAGGTATGAATACCAGAAGACTGTCATCCTCCCAAAAGCTCGTTATAAATGATTGCACCTGAAGTTGCAAGATTATAAAAGTATTAGTGAGTATAATTCTGCACTTTTTAAAATAAGCTCAGTACTGAAATTATGCGGTGAGAAAATCACCGATAGTGATATGCTAAAGAAGACTTATACTATATTTCATACGTCGATGTGCTCCTGCAGTAGCAGTATCGAGAGAGAAAGTTCAAAAAATATTCTGAACTTATATTATGTCTTCTAGTCACTGAACAGAATAATGAGCTCTTATTAAAAAACCATCAGCCATGCCCTCTTAGCTCAATATTATTCTCTGAAGTGAATAGTAATAGGTTTGCATCATTGCCAGAAGCGAATGGTGCATCCTTTAGAAGAAATCGATGACATAGACGTGGTAGGAGAAATTATAAAAATATTGGTTCTAGAAGTGACTACAATAAAAAAGATAATAATAATATACCGTATTGCTAGAAGTGGTACAACTCGGAAATGAGTAAAAATGTCCAGAATAATTCTTCAAAAAGAAGTGAAGAGGTGTGTCATAGATGTGGAATGAATAGACATTGGTCACATACCTATCGTACAGTCAGGCACTTAGCTGATTTATATCAAGTATCTATTAAAGGAAAGAATAAAATGCTTGAAACAAATTTAATAGAATCATCTGATGATTTATTAAATTCAGTAGATGTAGATATCACTTATTTTGATATTTATGATTTCTTGAAAAATCTTGATGGTAGAATTGATCATCTAATTGGAGATGGAAGTGTTCCACTCAATTAATGTATTTTCTTTATTATTTATAATAAAAGTTTTGTATATTTTGTAAAATTATGGATCACATTGATGAGTTTTTTATCTTTGAGTTGAATAACAAAGATATATGTCTGGCTGGCAGTGCTACACTCACACAATTCTTAAAGATAAGAAATATTTTCAAAATCTAACACTAAGCAAAACTTATGTCTATACCATATCAGGTTCATCAGATTTAATTGAGAGCTCCGGAAGAGCTTATATTGTGTTGTCTGATGGCACCAAATTTTGTATTAATGATGCTTTATTTTTCTCATAATTCAGAAGAAATTTATTGAATTTCAAAGATATAAGTCGAAATGATTATCATATTGAAACGATCAATGAAGGCAGTAAAAAGCATCTTCTTATTACTAAAATAATATCGAGTCAGAAACTCGTATTAAAAAAATTGTCTGCTTATCTTCTGGATTATATTATACAAAGATGAGAATAATTAAATCATATGTGGTAATACACTAGAAGTGCACTGATCCCAAAATATTTATGACTTGACATGATTGTCATGACATTCGGGATCTATAATGATGAGACGAATTATTGAAGATTCACATGGGCATCCCTTAAAGAATCAAAATATATTTTTACCCGATGAATATCCGTACTCTGCATGTTCTCAAGGTAAGTTAATTATCAGACCATCTCCCTCAAAAGTCATTGTTGAATCTCCATCCTTTTTACAAAGGACTCACGGAGATATATGTGAGCCTATTCATCAATCTAGTAGACCATTTAGATATTTTATGATTTTAATTGATGCATCTAATCGATGGTCACATATTTGTCTGCTTTCCACTAGAAATGTTGCATTTGCTAGACTTTTTGCTCAGATAATCAAACTACGAACACAATTTTCTGAATATCCAATTAAAACCATTCAATTGGATAATGCAGGTGAATTTTTATCTCGAGTTTTTGATGATTATTGCATGTCAATAGGAATAGATGTTGAACATCTTGTTGTCCATACACACACTCAAAACGGTTTAGCTGAATTTTTTTATCAAAAGGTTTCAGCTAATCGCTAGACATTTACTTATGAAATAAAGACTATCTGTTTCTACTTGGGGACATGCTATACTTCATGCAGCATCATTAATTCGCATTAGACCATCTGCATATCATAAATATTCTCTATTACAGTTTGCATTTGGTCAACAACCAAATATTTCTCATCTTCGTACTTTTGGATGTATTGTATATGTTCTAATTACACATCCACAGCGTACAAAAATGGGCATCAACATATACTTGGGATATATGGTAGTTTTAATTCTCCATCTATTGTCAGATATCTTGAGCCCCTTACAGGGAATATGTTTAAAGTACATTTTGAGGATTGTCATTTTGACGAATCCACTTTTCCATTAATGGGTAACGAAAAGTCGATGCCTGAAGCACGACAAGTAATTAGTCGGTGCCCTGTTTCAATTTGATCCTTCTACAAAAGAATGTAAACTGGAAGTTCAGAAGATTATTCATTTACAAAGTGTTACAAATCAATTACCGGATGTATTTATTAACACTAAAGGTATAGTAAAATCTTATATTCCTGCTATTAATACTCTAGCAATAATTGAAGATACGCCTGAAGCGTGGAAGACCTATTGGTACAAAAGATAAAATTCCCCGAAGGAAAAAAATATAAAATGAATTTGGTGCTCCTGAATAACACATACCCATAATATAGGCTAAAAATATAATTAATGCTCCAGAAGAAGTTAAATCTCCTATCCTAAAATATTCTGAAAATGAATTTCTTAAAGAGGTGTTTCATGAAATATTTTTCCCTGAAAAGGAATAGGTACCTGAAAATAATGAGATCTCAATACATTTCATGAGTACTGGAGAAATTTTGGATAGAAATAAAACTGTTGTCGACAATATATTTTCATATAAAATAGCTCTTGACATTACCAGATTAATGAAGAAAGTGAGTCAAAAATCGTCGAAAAATGTCGACGTAGAAATAATTAGCCAAAATGGAAAGCAGCTATTGAAGCTGAATTAAATTCACTAGCAAAACGAGAAGTATTTAGATCTGTTGTCCAAATACCAAAATGTGTAATGCCTGTTGGATATAAGTAGGTATTTGTAAGAAAATGCAATGAAAAAAATGAAATTGTGCTGTACAAAGCACGACTTGTCGCACAAGATTTCCTGCGGAAAACCGGGATTGAATTATGAAGAAACTTATTCTCCCGTTATGGGTGCAATCACATTCAGATTTTAATCAGTCTGATTGTTACAAAAGGATTAGAAATGTGGTTGATAGATGTGGTCACCGCATATTGATATGGATCCTTAGACCATGACATATATATGAAAATTCCTGAAAGATATAAAATGCCTGAAACATCTACAAGTACATCTAAAAATATGTACTCTATCAAACTTCAAAGATTTTTATATGGGTTGAAGCAATCCAGACGCATGTGGTATAATCGCTTAAGCAAATATCTATTGAAAGAAGGATTTGAGAATAATCATATATGTCCATGTGTTTTTATTAAGAAATCAGAATTCGGATTTGCCATTATTGCGATTTATGTTGATAATTTAAATATTGTGGGAACTCCTAAAGAGATTTCAAGAGCCGCCACATATTTAAAGAATGAATTTGAAATGAAAGATCTTGGTAAAACAAAACTTTGTCTCAGCCTGCAGTTTGAGCACTTGCCAAATGAAATTTTTATTCATCAGTCCATATATACTGAGAAAATCCTGAAACACTTTTATATGGACAAATCTCTTCCCTTGAGTACTCCAATAATTGTTCAAATACTTGATACGAAGCATGATCCAATTCGTCCTTGTGATAACAATGAAGAAAGTTTTGGTCCTGAAGTACCATATCTCAGTGCAATTAGAATTTTAATGTATCTTGCAAATTACACTCGACCTGATATTACATTCTCAGTTAATCTACTTGCAAGATATAGTTATGCACCAACTCGAAGGTATTGGAATGGTATTAAACATATCCCGTTACCTTCATGGTACGGTTGATATGTGATTATTTCATCAACGTGGATCAAGTCCACAATTGATTGGGTATGCATATGCAGGTTATCTTTCAGATTCACATAAAAGTAGATTTCAAACTGAATATTTATTTTATGGAGATACAATCATATCATGAAAATCTGTTAAGTAGACATTATCTGCTACATCTTTAAATCACTCAGAGATCATTGCAATTTATAAAGCAAGTCGAAAGTATATTTGACTGAGATCAGTAATCCAACATATCCAAGAAAAGTGTGATATCCCAATGATCAATAAAAGTCCCACAATTTTATATGAAGATAATACTGTTTGTATCACTCAAATCAAAGGAGAATATATCAAAGGTAACAGAACCAAACATATTCAACCTAAATTCTTTTATACTCATGAACTTCAAAAGAAATGTGAAATTGATATCAAACAGATACAATCTAGTGATAATCTGGCAAATTTATTTACAAAGGTATTACCAACTGTAACATTTAAGAAAATTGTGCAAAATATTGGAATGCAGAGACTCAAAGATCTATTGACATGCACTTTTCAGGGGGAGTAAATGTCCTAAAAATTGTACTGATTGTACTATTTTTCCTTTGCTGAGATTTTATCCCACTGGATTTTTCTCTGCAAGATTTTAATGAGGCAATCTTAGAGCATTTAGAGGTACATAAGAATACTATACTCTTTTTCTTCGCCATTAGTTTTTCTTCCCACTGGATTTTTTCTTGGTAAGGTTTTAACGAGACAGATTTTTTATGGGTGGTCATTCAAGGGGGAGTGTTAGAATTATTGAGGGGGGCAATGAATGACCTCCCTCCCCACCATCATGCCCCTCTCTCCCCACCATTAACCCCTTTTTTTTTCAATATACACAGTAACTTGCACAGTAATTTATGCCAATAAATACGAGCTTCTTCGATCAATTTTGTATAAGAAGAAAAAAAATGAGAGAAAGAAAGAAAGAAATGAATAGGAAAAATTCAGTTCTTGAAAAATAAATATTTTCAAATATTTTTTCTTGTAATAATAATTCTCATTCCAGTTTCATAACACTTTTCTTCTTTTTTTTAAACTAATCTTTTAAACAAAAAATTATATTTTTTTTTTCTTTTTTCTTATGCCCGATAAGTTTTTTCCAACATCCATAATTAAAGATAAATGATAGTAATAGGCCTCCAGAATTCCATATCAATGCTTGTTCTTGGATAAAGCTTTTCTTTTTCAGTCAAGCACCAAAAATTACAGCTACGCAAGTTTTTTTTTTTTTTTTTTTTTTTTTGCTTTTGTACTTTTTTTTTTTATGAAATCTTGGAGGGTCGTCATCAGTTCTTTTAATTGACTGCTATCAAACAAAGCCAAGCAGTGGCAGAGCCACGTTGGGATGGGGGTCATTCCCTCCTCCCCTCTCTCTCTCTCTCTCTCTCTCTCTCTCTCTCTCTCTCTTTCTCTCTCTCTCTCTCTCTCCCCCGAGTCTTACTCCTATTTTTAAAAAATAAAAATAAAAATAATAAAATATATGTTATTTTAAAAAAAGATTTAAAAATGTATATTTTTTATAATTTTGTAGAATAATATTAATTTTATTTTATATTGGTCCCCTATCTAAAAATTATCTTGATCTCTCTCTACAAAATTAATCTAATTTAGAAATAAAATACATCTCATTAAAATGATATAATATAATAATATGATGAGATATTTTATTATAAAAAAAATGAATAATTTTTAATATATTTTTATTATTAAGACTTGTTCTTATCATATTATATATATTTTTTAATACGTAAATTGTATTAGATGAATTTTATTTTTATTATAAATCTTATTATCAAATTATTTTATATCACATAAAGAATTATATATAAATAAAATAAAAAATATTTTATATATTTTATTTTAATTTTAATTGACACTCTTTTAACTCAAATTTTTAACTCCGTCACTAAAGCCAAGGTCAAGACGACCACGGCGTGCCTTTTCTTATTTTTCCATTATAGTTAAACGATTAACTTCATTGCCTGTATCATCGGACAAACGAGGACAAAATAGGTAGGAAAGCCTTTTCTGACAACAAAAGCATTGCCGAGTTGGTGCAAGATCTCGACGAGGCCAGCGACGACTGTAGCATCAAGCAGGGTGTGGGATCAGATTTGGCCCAAAGGCCCAACAGCGATGGAAGCCCACCAGGAAGAAAAAGCATACAAAGGGCCCAACTCTGCAGAATCCAAAATATATATCAAATCTGTTGCCACCTTTATCGGGATTTTAAGTAGATACGAAATATCAACAAACTTAGAAAGATATACCATGCAGATACGCAATCACAATGATTACGGAAGGCGTCACAAGGGACATGTATCGCCCCAGAGGGTTATAAATAGACCAGGTAAACCTCAACTATGGACATTAAGAATTTTTCCCGTAAATACGTGATCACTAACTTGAGCGTCGGAGTTTTCTTGGGTGGAAAGCCACCATCTTCCCTTGATTCATCTTGCAGGTTACGGGAACAGGAGGCCGGCGAGACACGTCCTCAACATTGGTGCCGTCTGTGGGATTCGACTTTACAAACGATTAACGTGGTTCTCGCATGCCAACTGTGACACGTTCCGTAGCAAGCCGAATGACAGGAGCATCGATGGAAGCACGGTTAGCAGCGACGGAGGAAAGACTGAGAACAACATTGGAAGCCTTAGAAGCACTTCAAAAAGAGAACGAGACCCTGCAACAAAGGAACGTTGAATCCAGCAACACAGCCATACCGCCTGTCGACGGGCAAGGAGAGCAAGAGGCGGATAGTAACGCGAGGGTCGAGCTTAAGCGCGTGGAAAAATAGAAGCTGCACGACGAATTGAAGGATCTTGCAGACAAATATGAAGAAATAGCCAAAAAAGTGGGGGAACATTCTTCGGTTGACAGCTTACTAAGCCAGACTGACCTGCCATATAGCGAGCGCATCATGGAAATCCATTTGCCGCCAAAATTCAAACTTCCCCAAATCGAACTGTACGATGGGTTCAGAGACCCCGTGGACCACTTAGAAAACTTTAAAACTCACATCACGCTCCACGGCTTCCCAAGCGAGATCGCCTACTAGGCTTTCCCTTTAACCCTGAAGGGGACAGCGAGGGGCTGGTTTGGGACCCTCCGGCCAAGGTCAATAGACAGCTTCGAGGAGTTAGCTAAGCTTTTCATAACTCAGTTTATGCTGAACAGAAGGCGCCGACGACCAGCCGCCTACCTGCTAACAGTCAAGTAAAAGAGGACGAGGACCTCAAGACCTACCTCACACGATTCAACAAGGAACGCTTAACAACGGATGACCAGGACGAAAAGATCACTCTGGCCGCCCTCCTGGGCGGGATCTGGCCTCAGAGCCCCTTCATGGTCGATCTGGCAAAGAAGACTCCCTCCACCCTGAAGGAGTTCATGGATCAAGCGGACAATTTTGTCAACGCCGAAGACACGCTGCAAGCATTGGTAAACTCCCGCAAAAAAAAAACAGGAGGGGCGAACGGCGAAGCGAGCGTGATGACAAGAAAGCGGGAACAAGTCGACAGGAAAGAAGACGGGAAAGGTACACAGATCGACACACCAGGTTAATGCATAATAACCTAAGTGTCAGGGAGGAAGAGGATGGCAAGGCCGAAGGGCGCCCACATCAGACAGCAGATCGGTATTGCAAGTACCACCAGACAACGTCTCATTGGACCGAAGATTGTACAAACATGAAAAAAAGGTATTTCAGCGCGGAAAAATACGCCGTCATTGGCTTAGAGGTCAAGAAGCTGCTCGCTGCTGGTTTTATCAAGGAGGTCCATTACCCGGAATGGTTATCCAATGTCGTCATGGTGAAAAAAAACCAATGGGAAGTGGAGGATGGTTATCCAAAGCCTGCCCGAAAGATAATTTCCCCCTGCCACGCATCGACCTCGTCGTGAATGCAACAGCAGGACACCGAACGCTCAACTTCATGGACGCATACTCAGGATACAATCAGATACAAATGCATTCGGCGGACAGGGAAAAGACGGCGTTTATAACCGACCCGGGGTTGTATTGCTATCAAGTAATGCCATTCGGATTAAAGAACGCAGGAGCAACTTACCAAAGGTTAGTCAACCGAATGTTCGCAAAGCAAATGGGGTAGACCATGGAAGTCTACATAAACGACTATGCCACCTTCAAACAAAGTAAAGGGGCACAGAGTCAAATGACCACGCCACCTTCAAACAAAGTAAAGAGGCGCAGAGTCAAATGACCACGCCACTTTCAAACAAAGTAAAGGGGCGCAGAGTCAAATGACCACGCAACCTCAAGTGAAATAAAGGGGCGCAGAGTCAAATGACCACGCCACCTTAAACAAAATCAAGGGGCGTAGAATCAAATGACCACGCCACTTCAAGCGAAATAAAGGGGCGCAGAGTCAAATGGCCATGCCACCTCAAGCGAAATAAAGGGGTGCAGAGTCAAATGACCACGCCACCTTTAAGCGAAATAAAAGGGCACAGAGTCAAATGACCACGCCACCTTTAAACGAAATAAAGGGGCACAAAGTCAAATGACCATGCCACCTCAAACAAAGTCAAGGGGCACAGAGTCAAATGACCACACCACCTTCAAACAGATTAAAAGGGCGCAGAGTCAAGTGACCACGCCACCTTAAAAAAAAAAAAGACGCACACAGTAGCAAACATAAGCACGCGGTAGCAAAGGTCAGAGAAAAGATCTATTACAAAATACAAGCCGAGTCCGATTACAAATTGTGGTTACAACATACAACAACGAAAAAATAATAATACATGTACAAAAGTAAGGCAACTCTACATCACGGGTCGCCACTTTCTTCTGGAGGCGGCAAGGGGGGCACCCCGGTAAAAGTATCAGGGACTTCATTGCGCCCAAAAGTATCAGCCCGGAGGCAAGCGGTCAGTTCAAGGGAAAACAAGCCCACATCAAGAGCTTGCAAGTTGGTCGTCGGGTTAGCCGGGAGACGGTTCTGAAGGCGCAGGATCCTGGAGCCATGGCCGAAGGTGAAGGCTGCATCCCGAACCTGGGGAACCAAAGCCAACTGTGCCCGGAGGCGGGAGTTTTCCTCCCGGGCAGCAGTCAACTCGGCAGCCTTCTGGGCCAACTGCTCATCCCTGGCCATTGCAACCAGGTTGGCTTTCATGAGCTCCTCGTCCGTATACGCACGGCTCACTTTGTATTTTTGATGACGCTCACGAAGCTCGGCCAACAAACCCTGCGCATCGGACGCCTCTCGGGCGGCGGAGCAAGCCTTCTCCAAGGCATCCAACAAGTCTTTAGTCAGCCCACCGCACCTTTCCTTAAGGCCAGCAACTTCCCCCTAGGCTGAGCACAATTCCCCGCTGCTAGTGCAAAACTCAAAAGTCAAGCAGACGATTTCAGCATCGAAGCCTTGCTGGGCCTCATGAAGCTGCACCATCGCCAGGTCTCTCTCTGACTGCAAGACCTGACGGGAGAAATCTTCTCTAGCTTTCGCCTCCTAAGCGAGGCGAACAGCATCACGAAATTCGAGAACTTCTCCCTCATGCAACTTGAACTCCCCCTGGAGGGAATCCGCGACGCCTTCTGCCTAGGCGACCTGTGACTCAAGCTCCTTATTTCTTTCAATCAGGGCCTCCATTTCGGCCCTGTCCACTCGCCACCTCTCGATGATTTTTTCTTCCCGTACAAGGAAGTCAGTCGCGAGCTGTGCCGCCAAGCCTTCAACCCCCTGTAAACGAAGGAAAGACAATCCAAGTAAATAACAGGCAGCAAAGGCAAGCAAAACCAAAAGATAGCAAGAAATAATGTTAGTCCGAATAATACTGTGGAGAACCACTCCCTCAGCTGGTTAGTCATGTTGGCGGCGACTTCCTCATGGGCAAGTACAGGAAGAGGGGAAGCCTCCCAGTAAGTCACGCCCATTGCTGGATCTGGCACATGCCTGGATACGGGCAATGGTCCTGGATGAGCTGACCCAACCCACACGGCATGGGAGTCATTACGGAGCATCTGATCCAGCTCCTCATCAGTATGGGACTCCCGGCCCCCGTTGAATGAACGAGCATGCAGTGGCGGCAGAGAAAAATGCTCCCCGCTCCCAACTAGGGATGGAGTTTTACCTCCAGACACGGTTGTGGGAGGGGTCTCCGAGCTGGGTGGCCCATCCATTGAAACGCCGCGGGCGCCCTCAGAAGAGGGGGATAAAACACCTTCGTCTCCTTCACGGCTCATCTCCTTTTACCCCGCAGGAGGAACGCCCGCCTCCTCAAATCCTTCCAGGCGAAGGGCGGCAGCAACACAGAGAGGAAGCTTGCCGCCCCGCACTGGACCTTCGGCGGTTGGCGCCAGAAAAATTGGGGTCGACGCCGGGGCGCTCGACTGGGTGGGGGCAGGAGCCTGAAAAGTAGCGGCCAGCTCAAAGAGATATATGTTGGCCAGTATCTCTCTGTCCCCCAAGCCAGCGGACTGTGGCTTCGCGGAAGAAGTACCCGCAGAGGAAATGGGCGCCACAGTCTGGTCACCCGAAGACTTGGACCCTTCGGGCGGAATTGGCGTCGTGTCCTCGCCGCCCCCTGGAGAGACCACATCTTGGGGTGTTGGCTCAGGGGCGCTCACTTCGGGCGTCGAGCTCCCCTCCAAAATTTGAGCCGCCCGTGTCAAATTCTGATCGCCAAATGAGGGCGCCTTGCTCTTCTTGGGCGGAGGATTCGCGGAAGAGCTCTCAGGGCGGTCTCTTTTCTTATGACCTTCATCATTCTTCTTTTTGGACTTTTTTTCCTTTTTGCCCTCCGCCACGGCAGTCTCCGGCCGTTCAACTTCCCTAGGCTTGCCCTCAACATCCCACACGAAAAGGGCACCCCTCGCCATCTTCTCTGAGGGCGCCAACAGAGGGGCGGGGATGACATCAGTGATCATAAAGTCACACCCCTGAACAAAAGAACGGTTCGGAGACGTCAAGAACCGATCAATATGCGCAGGCGTCAACAGCTTGTCAGTCCAGAGATCTTCCGGATGATCTGCGGCCCAAACATTGACAGCATTAATCCGGTCAAGTTCTCGGCGGGATAAGGGGGCATGGTTGACCACAAGCGTTTACCATCCGGGATTGGGCGCCAAATGGCCCTAACGGGGAAATCTCTAAAGACTCTCTCCTGACCAGGGAACTCCCATCCTTGGCCACTGATAAAAAAAAACTTTGTGGTCCACACCTTAGCATTAGAATATCTTCCTTCGAACCTTGCCAGGGACTGGCCTTTTTCCTTCTTGCAAAAATCAGCCACGCACCCCTTAGTGGCCGCCCTTACATCGTAGAAGGCCAGAAACTCACGAGCAGTGAGATCGGGGTAAGGATCGTGAAGGGGCTCTAGCACCATCCGAAAAAATATGCAAGTACACAAGAACACCCTCAGGGCAAAAGGGTGAAATTGAATCGGAGCGAACTCTAGAAGGTCTAGAATGTCTCGAAGGGGGCGGCAGAATGGGAGTTTCAACCCATGCGATAATAGGGCGACGGAAATGGCCACCCAACTCGAAAACCCCTCATCATCACAGCAGCCCGAATCGAGGGCTTTCATTACAACTGAACTAGGAATCTTGAACTCTTCCCTGATCCTGGCCAAGTGTTTCTCACGAACACTGGAGCGCCAAGCATAACCTTCAAAGGTCGTGCCATCAGGAATATCGAAAGGCTGAACCGAACCGCTACCTTAGTCTGCCAAGGAAAATAACGAAGAATGCAAGAAAAGAAGCAAGAAAGAGCAAAAAGGCAGAGACGGAAAGAGTCTAATAACAGAAAATGCAGAAAAGCAAAATGAAGAGAGAAAGAGAAGAGGTATTTAAAGAAAACAAATGCGGCATACCAACAGACGGAGATATAATGACCTGACATAAAGACAGAGGTGTAACTGTCAGATAAGAAGACAGGAGGACAGCACGCACTCGATGATCAAGGGAAATGAGCGATTTCCCAAGTTTGCCTTCGCAGGAAAAAAAAATTAAATTAAATTTCCTACGTCTCAAGGCAAAGAAAATTTGCGGGGTAATTGTGGGATCAGATTTGGCCCAAAGGCCCAACAGCGATGGAAGCCCACCAAGAAGAAAAAGCATACAAAGGGCCCAATTCTGCAGAATCCAAAATATATATCAAATCCGTTGCCACCTTTATCGGGATTTTAAGCAGATACGAAATATCAACAAACTTAGAAAGATATACCATGCAGATACGCAATCATGATGATTATGGAAGGCGTTACAAGGGACATGTATCGCCCCAGAGGCTTATAAATAAACCAGGTAAATCTCAATTATGGACATTAAGAATTTTTCCCGTAAATATGTGATCACTAACTTGAGCGTCGGAGTTTTCTCGGGTGGAAAGCCACCATCTTCCCTTGATTCATTTTGCAGGTTACGGGAACAGGAGGCCGGCGAGACAAGTCCTCAACACAGAGCCTTAGTATCTTCTCGATCAAATTGCCTGTAAATGCCCAGTTTCTCGAGGCCATTCTCATTCGTGAACTCAAACCTTACCAGGGACATTTATTTCTCTGTAAATTCTCAATACATAAAAGAAGGGGATGAAGGGATTTCTTAGATCGATGGATGGGTGGGAAATGAGTTCTCAGATAGCAAGGGGGGAGAGTGATGATTTATGATAGGGGAAGATGAGTTCTCAAATATTGATAAGTTGAAATCGTTGAGAGAGAGAGATTTTTCTTTAGGAATTCACGAGAAGAGAGAGTGATCTATTGAATTGGAAGGGAAATAAATTGGGTTTGCCACGTTAGTTTTTGTGTGGCGTGCGATACAAAAGCAAATGAAGATTAGATTTTCTCTTTACTTTTATTTGTCTTTTAGCAATCCCAAGTCCGACGTGAAGAAAAACAGATCTTTGGTGGTATTCATCCCGAATACACCAGATGGTGGCATTCATCCCGAATACACCAGATAGTGGCTAACTTAACTAAATTATTTTCTCTTTTGATTCCTATTAAGAGAATGCTGTTAAGAAATATAAATTTGACATCTTTTATTTTTGGATAAATTCCCCATTTCAAACGAGTTCTTAAAAGAAGTATTTTGAATAAAATAATAATAATAATAATAATAATAATAATAATAATAATAATAATCCTTTTGATATTTATCGAATCTTAAAATTCTAATGGTCCCTCCGTTCAATATCACCTTACTATATGATAAAAAAAATGTTTATATAGTCAAAATTTTAAAAATAAATAAATTAAAAGATACCAAATTAAGAAAAGTCAACTAAAATTTGAAACCAAATTGATAAAATTAAAAATACAAAAATCTAGAAAAGATGAGCAAAAATTAAAAAATTTATACTTAAAAAATGACTGATTAAAACAGCACAATGCCAACAGAAATGTCATATTCGTGACAGATAATTCTATACAGAATCCTCAAATACTGGAGTCGCTAGAGTCGGATGACGTGGTGCACGTCATCTAATGATTTAAAAAAAAAAAAAAAAGAGAAAACGAAAAACGAAAACAGACATCAGAAACGTGGGCTAGTGGAGAGAGAAAATCAGAATCGATTTTGAAGGGAGAAAAATGTGGGAAATCGCATTTCAATTTCGCCGTCCCTAACCTTTCAAAGAGAGAGAAACTCTGTCATTGCTGACTTGTGCCTCCCGTTTGAGCTACCCCGCAGTGAAATCAGGTCCCCATTTCGCACCAGAGTTGGACGTGAGAGAGGAAGAAATCTTTGTAAAGCTTCTCGAGTTTTTCGGGTAGGTGAAACTCCATTCTTTCTTCTTCGTGTGTTTCCTCTTCTTCTTCATGCTGGTTTATCTACCCACTTGAAACTCACATTAGTCTGGTTTGTCAATCAAATCCCAACCTTATTCCAGGGACCGAATCACTCCTCGCTTTCTTCCCCACGATGAAATCAAAGTGTGCGAGAGATAGAGATCTGCAGAGATTTGACTAAGATATTGTGTTTTGAGAGATATAAAGATGAAGATCACGGCGATCTTGGTGATGAAGTGCAAACCGGAAGCGTCTGATCGATCATACTTGCGAACGCCACGGACGTCGGCCACTTTAGCTACTTCTAGAGGTCCAACGTCAATGAGTGTTGGGAATCTGGGCTTCCAAATTCTCCCCACCAGGATCTACTTTTAACAGAATAACAAGAAAAATAGAGAAATAAATACAACACAAGAATTTACGTGGAAAACTCCAAAACTAAAGAAAAACCACCAGACCCAGAGAAGAAAATACACTATATGAAAAATTGTTACAATCACACAATTTTTTTCCTCACCCCAACGACACCCACAAAAACTTCTCCCACTAGTAAAACTCTAACTTTCACCTCTCTTCCTTTTACATACAAAAAGGACAATAGAGAAATTTTACTAAAGTCAAAAGTTACTAAATAAGTTTTTGACTGGTGTAATTAACTAAGGAGGCTAGGTCTCCTTTTATAACCTTTGAGACCTTACTCTTCCTTCACTCCCAACCCATGTGGGACAAGGAAAAGAAGCAATCCCAACAATCTCCACCTTGCGACTTTGACTGATCCCACTGTCACGCTCCACCGCAATGAGGATCTTCATAGCTTCCGCTATCATGCTCCACCATAAAAGCATACTCACTTAGAATAAATCAATTCCAAGCATTTCACTTCGGCCCATGTCGAAAATAACCTTGCTGAAAAATTATGGTGCAACTCCCAAGTTTGGCTTTCCTGGAAGTTCATCAGCCATCGACATGAATTTCCACCACACACCTTGCATCAACGCCAAACCAATGCCCGTGTGCAAACTTGTGGAACAATTAACATTAACACATCCTCTATCATGGCAACTTTGGAATTAGCGGCATGCCATAAGGATATACATGTCTCTTTTTCTATGGAGAGAGACACAATGTTAGCTTCATACCAGTATCTCCATTTACTGACTTGGAACCACTTGCCGAACCGGCTCCACTTCTTCTTGACAACTTTTCTTGACATGCCCAGGTTGTCCACACCTCCAGCAAATTGCTGACTTCATGGATTGGTCTGCTCTTGTGTAATTGATGGAATCAAAATATCCGTGACTTGTACTTGACACAAGTCAAAATTGATTCTCCCATCAACGTTCTCTACCTCCATTCTTGACATTGTTTCGATGAATTTTACCGTAGAAATGAATAGTATCCACTAAGTAAGTTCCCAGGAAAAACTGATCTTTCCTAAACAGAACTTCAAGGTTCCCAGGAAAGATTGGAGGGTCACAACGGATACACTTAAAATTTCCAATCTCCTAGACAGAACCTCCTTAGATCATATGTATTCACACTACCACACCAAAACTCCACCCTGCAAAAAGAACCTAGTGGCTCTGATACCATTGTTGGGAATCTGGGCTTCCAAATTCCCCCCACCAGGATCTACTTTTAACAGAATAACAAGAAAAATAGAGAAATAAATACAACACAAGAATTTACATGGAAAACTCCAAAACAGGAGAAAAACCACCAGACCCAAAGAAGAAAATACACTATATGAAAAATTGTTACAATCACACAATTTTTCTCCTCACCCCAACGACACCCACAAAAACTTCTCCCACTAGTAAAACTCTAACTTTCACCTCTCTTCCTTTTACATACAAAAATGACAATAGAGAAATTTTACTAAAGTCAAAAGTTACTAAATAAGTTTTTGACTGGTGTAATTAACTAAGGAGGCTAGGTCTCCTTTTATAACCTTTGAGACCTTACTCTTCTTTCACTCCCAATCCATGTGGGACAAGGAAAAGAAGCAATCCCAACAAGGAGTTCATCCTTTCCGTCGCTCGCACTGTTGCCAAGCAGACCCTTCCCTCCCAGCGCCAATCCGTCCAGTGCGAAGGTTTCACAATCTCTCATCCATATCTTCCTTATTTGATTTTCTCTTTTTGCTTTTTTTTTTACATGAATTAATTCGGTCTAGAGTATAATAATTTTTATAGTGTGAAGGTCCTGTTTTTTTTTCTTTTCGTCTTTTTAGCAGCGAATTGTGGTTGGATGGTGTGGAAACTGATTAGGTTTTGGTGATTTTCAAGGAATTTATTTTGGTTGCCGAGTGGTTTGTTTTTTTTGGAAATCTAAATTTATTTCATCTGTGATTCATGAACTTGAATTAGGTAATTTACATGTAAATAAAAGATGGAGGTTTCTTGAATTCTATCGGCGTTGGTCGGAGTGTACGAAAATTTATTACATATTTTTATGAATTTCTACCAGCTGTGTCTGAATGGTGGAGATGGAATGGATTTTTTTTTTTTTTTTAAATTCCCATGGTTATTTAGGTCGTACTCGAATCGTGGAATTGTATGTGTTTTTGGCTTTATGAAATTTTATTAGTTTCACATTTATTGGTATATGATTAATGGCTTAGATTGATTGAGTGCTTTGTTTATGAAAGTGGACGGATTTGGATTTGTGTTCCAGAGCTCCTTTTTTTCTTTTTATTTTTTTATTAAATCATTGATTTTTCTCTACTCAACCAGGTATACTCAATATAATCATTATTCATCTTTATATGCATGTCTTTTTCGAGAGCTAGAATTATGGCATTAGTATGTTAGATAATTGATCAACCTAACCAAAAAAAAAGTGCCCACCAGATTCTGTATATGTATTTCCCTGCAAAAAGTTGGTTTCTTGTATTTTGTCTCCTTTCTGGATTTATAAGATTCCTTCAGATTTTTATCTAATTCGTCTCTGTGGTTTGTGTATTGCATAATGCATAAGACAATTTTTTTTTTTTTTTTCTTTTTCTTTCTGTAGTAATTGATTTCTTTTGGGTGGTGTTTTCTTAGATATTATGTAGGCAAACCCATCTAAATGAGAAGATATACAATCAGCTAGTTCAAAGGGCAAGAGATGAGGGTTATGATGTGAGCAAGCTCCACAAGACACCACAGCGTGAACTTCACCAGAGGGAGAAGGCACTAATGACATCAAAGGCATCTGGTGGATTAAATCTGTTTTGGGAAAATAGAGCAATATGTGCTTAGAGCTTACTCTGTTTAACTTTCAATAAATAAAAGATCAAAAGACCTTGATAGCATAGCACCATCCAGATTCCATATTTGGATATGGAAAATTTGGGAAAGTTGGGCTATGGAGAATGAAGTTTAAGATCTGTGAAATATCAGCTATAAAACCTCTCATCTAAGACATTTTCAGTTTGTTTTTGCTGTGAAAAATTTGCGGTGGTTGAATTACTTTTTAGAAGAGAATTCAAGAGGAATAAACATTCGTCTTGTTAATAGAAAGACTTCTCATGGTCTTTAGGGTATTTAATGATCAAGCTGCATGCCAAAATTTAAAGTCCGTAAAAGTTCAGAAATAATTCTAATTTCATGCCAAATATAATATATATGATGGAATGGCTTCAAAAGGATTATATATTTTTATACTAATACCACTAGGAAAATCACACACCATCTGAATTGAGCTTGTCAAGCACATAAATACTATAATAGAAGGATCTCTTGTTGATACACGGTTTCCTTTATTTGGTCTAGAATATATGGGGAAATGCCACAGAATTTGGCAAAGCAAACAATTGATAAACGATATAGACAGTACAATCACAATTTGTCATCCATCAGCTTCAACCTTTGAAAATGTGATTGCAATTACAGGAGAGCCGCTTGATGAAGAAGTTCACAGTATGCTACAACACTGATTTGTCTTTTTTGCTTGTAAAACATCTGTTTCCACCATCACCAAGAAGCAGGTTCTTAGATTAGCAACAAGCTTAGGTCCATGGTTCTTTACAAGAAGATATATGAGTTTCAATGTAGACTGTTAAACCAGCTCACGATAGTAAGTAGGATGACCAAAATTGAATTGATTTCATGTCACTTCTTCAACCTTAAAACAAAAGCTTCAAGTGCAATTTTCAATATTGTTGCTACAGTGTTCTGGTCTCAAAAAGGCAAATTGTTCATCTCAAGACTAAATGTTGACAACAAATGGGTCCAAATCCAATGAAGGTGAAAAACAGCAAATTCCAATCTACAAGTATAATTTTAGTTTCATCCAACTCCCTTTGAATTCTCAACAACTTATCAGCCTTTGCAGGGTCCTGAAAAGTTAAACAAGAAGAAAAAAAGAAAAACTTATTCAGTTATCACTAAATAAAATACCATTAAGAAACAAAAATATAAATTTCTAATTTTTGAAGGTTCGGACATTGAAAAAAACAGAAGAAAAGAAAGAACCCAATTGATAGTACTATTTGATAAATAAAACGCCATCAATCTATTTGACACTTATAAGGTTATGATACAATCTTAGAAAATGATGAAGATTCTATAAGAACCTGAAATTTTGTCAAAGCTTCACTCAGATAGGGCCTTGGGTATTATCTACTCGTGCAGTCTTCCATAAGTCACCAAAGATTGTTTGATACTCATCTATCACATGGAAAACAATGCAATCATCTGCTATACCTGATTGCAAGCAGATATAAAGCGTCTATCTCAACAAACCTAGAACCTGAATTTACAGGAACCTCGGGAACTATAATATCAAGCACACAGGCTCCCTAGACACCCATCTACACACCCACCTCCACGCCAAAAACAGGCACTTCAGCACAGCTATAGCTATGAAGTGTGGGAATAATGAAATCAATGGCAGCAACAAAAATAATTATCCAAGCAGATTTTTTTATTTCCCTGATCACCTTTAAATCCCTGCCATTCAACCTTATAAACCTTAAAGCACAATGATATGATTACATGGAAGACAGCAAAAATCTGGTAGGCACTTTTTTTTCTTTGGTAGGTTGATCAATTATCTAACATACTAATGCCAGAATTCTAGGTCCCTAAAAAGAAATGCATATAGAGATGAATAATGATTATATTGAGTATACCTGGTTGAGTAGCGAAAAATCAATGATTAATAAAATAAAAAAATGAGTTTGGGAGCACAAATCCAAATCTGTCCACTTTCATAAACAATGCACTCAATCAATCTAAGCCATTAATCATATACCAATAAATGTGAAACTAATAAAATTCCATAAAACCAAAAACACATACAATTCCACGATTCGAGTACGACCTAAATTACCAGAGGAGTTTCAAAAAAAACAAAATTCCATTCCATCTCCACCATTCAGACACAGTTCGTAGAAATTCATAAAAATATGTAATAAATTTCGTACACTCCGACCAATGCCGATAGAATTCAAAAAACCTCCGTCTATTATTTAAACGTAAATTACCTAATTCAAGCTCATGAATCACAAATGAAATAAATTTAGATTTCCAAAAAAAAACAAACCACTTCACTACCAAAATAAATTCCTTAAAAATCACCAAGACCTAATCAGTTTCCACATCATCCAACCAAAATTCGCTGTTAAAAAGACGGAAAAAAAAAATCAAGACCTTCACGCTATAAAAATTATTAATCTCTA
This sequence comes from Platycarya strobilacea, assembly GCA_036898215.1. NCBI lineage: Eukaryota > Viridiplantae > Streptophyta > Magnoliopsida > Fagales > Juglandaceae > Platycarya > Platycarya strobilacea. The sequence continues at coordinate 24,945,480 of CM072555.1, read as the reverse complement.
GACCGAATTAATTCATGTTATTGCCCAAATAACTAACACAAGAGGAAGGTGAATTGAGTTGTATTTTAAAAAAATAACAATTATAAATCAAATATACAATATAAAATATAAACAAAATATGAAACAGCAATAAATATAAAGAGTAAGGGTAAGAGAGAAACAAATTCAGTATGTTAACGAGATTCAGCCCCACTGCCTACATCCTCGCCTCAAGATACCCCTTGAGGATCCCCGAATTCACTATTCAATCTCCTTCAGGTGGAGATAGAAACATATTATACTTTTGAACAACACCACTACAAAGGATCCGTGTAGAATACCCTCTACACTTACAATCAACTTACACGTGGTGATTCAACTATTCCCTGTGTAGAACACTTCCTACACGCATAAGGGTTATACACACCCTTTTACTGATACAAGAATTGATAGTGGGTAGGTTATCAGAAAATACTCCTCAATGAGTGAAATAAGAACAATACAGCGCAAACTATATCTCTCAAAATGAACAAGAGTTAAGGCTCAATACTTAGAGAAGAGAGAATAAAAACTTTGAATGAATGTTGTATGCTCTTGGTGTTGTAAATGTGAAGCTCTCAAATGATCTATTTATAGGCATATGAGGCTTCATATTCAAATTTAAAAAGATTCACATATCAAAAACATCATCATTCACTTTTCAAAAATTTCAAATCTAATCTTTTTACTTTTTGCATGTGACAAAATTCAAATCTAATTTTTTACTTTTTGCATATGACAAAAGGAGCACATTTTACTTTTCAAAATTTTCAAACATAGACATCTGCTTTTTGCATAAGTCAAGAAAAGCATATATCACTTTTGAAAATATTCAAATAAAATATACACATATGAAAGATGACAATCAATTATCTTAATAATTTCAAAATTCAAACCTTTAATCATGTCATACACATGTGAAAGATGACAATCAATCATCTTTCAAAATTTTCAAATTTAATTTTCAAAATATTCATGCACATATGGAAAATGTATATTAATGCTTTATGATAAAATATTAATTTTGAGTCTTAATCCTAATTTCGAATTTTTAAGAGATTTACAATATTACTCTATAACTTTAATATGAATTTATTCCCTTCTTACTCATGGTTGATTCCATGATGTGCTTCATTCTATTGTGTGGACAACTTGAGCTTGAGACTCCTTTATTCTTTGAATTCTTTTGTTATCATCAAAATCCATGTATAGATTTATAATTATACGAAATTTGAAACATTGGGTTCAACACATGTAAAAAAAAAAAAACAAAAAGAGAAAATCAAATAAGGAAGATATGGAGGAGAGATTGTGAAACCTTCAAGCTGGACAGATTGGCTTTGGGAGGGAAGGGTTAGCTTGGCAAAAATGAGAGAGACGAAAAGGATGAACTCCTTGACGTTGGACCTCTGGAAGTAGCTGAAGTGGCTGACGTCCCTGGTGTTCGCAAGTATGACCGGACGGACGCTTCCAGATTGCACTTCATCCCCAAGAGCGTCATGATCTTCATCTCTATATCTCTCAAAAACACAATATCTTAGTCAAATTTCTGCAGCTCTCTATCTCTCACACACTTTGATTTCATCGTGGGGAAGAAAGTGAGGAGTGATTCGGTCCCCGAAATAAGGTTGAGATTTGATTGACGAACCAGAATAATGTGGTTTTCAAGTGGGTAGATATAGCACGAAGAAGAAGAGGAAACACACGAAGAAGAAAGAACAGGGTTTCACCTATCCGAAAAACTCGAGAAGGTTTACAGAGTTTTCTTCCTCTCTCACGAAACCACTGGTGTGAAATGTCCCACATCCAACTCTGATGAAAAATGGGGACCCGATTTCACTTCGGGGTAGCTCAAACGGGAGGCACAAATTGGCAATGGCATAGAGTTTCTCTCTCTTCGAAAGGTTAGGGACGGCGAAATTAAAATGCGACTTCCCGCATTTTTCTCCTTTCAAAATCGATTCTGATTTTCTCTCTCCACTAGCCCGTGTTTGTGATGTCTATTTTCATTTATCACTTTTTTTTAATCATTAGATGACGTGACGTGATGCCACGTCATTCAACTCCAACGACTCTAGTATTTGAGGACTCTGTATAAAATTATCTATTCGTGGCAGGTAGTTCTAAGAGAGGACTATCTTTGGATGGGCCCAGACATGGCCCTCGTGGAGGGGTAACCAACAGAGGTGACTACTGCATAGATTAGGCCATGACCTTTTGAGTGGCCTCTGCGAGTGAGCCACCCGGCCCACCCCTGCCCTATTGAGGGCCATCTTAGACCAACTTTGTGGATTGGTGCCTCTTGGAGAGCTAGCTTGATTACCCTAGGTGACTCGACAACATTTGTAAATGGCAACTCCTCCAATTTTTTTTATTAGAAATTTTATTTCTAATCTCCAAGTAAGGATTGCATGTGCAGTCTCTTTAATATATTTTATTAAATAAAAAAAATTTAAGAAATATATTATAATTGTTTTAAAAATTTAAAGATAAAAATTGTCTAAACTTGCGTGAATTGCGTGAATAGTCTCCGAGTGAAAACTGTACTTAGACTAACTCTCTTTTTATATGTTAAATCTTTCTTTTAAATGTCAAGATACTTTAAATTTAGAGTACTGCATCAATTTGTAGAATTATCTTTCTATAATCTATTTATAACTAGAATATTTCCCTTAAATTTAATGTAATGGATTTTGCGTTTTCAATTCTAAGTTGATTTGATGAAGGGAAAAAAAATTTAAGTGCCAAGTCTCTTTTTATCAAGTTTTAGTTGATTTTTTCCATCTCATCTTAGATTTACTTCCTTCTTTAAATTGAATAAATGGAGAACACTACAAGGATCAATGCCCATGAATTTTGTTTTGGTGTTGCATAAAAACTTTAAAAAGAAAATAGAAAAAGAAAGGCTTCCATCAATTGACTTTTGTTTTGGAGTAACAACAAAACTACAAAATAAAAAAGAGGCTTCCCCTCAATTTTGTTGGGTCTAAGAAATCAAACCCAATTGCTCCAAAAATCAGTTTCAGAATAATCAGTGCTTGGTTTTTCTATCATTTCTAGTTCTCTTTCTAAATTCTCGTTTCTCCACAGAGTACTGCTTTTTAACTAACAAATTGCTCATTGCCGTTTTCACAGCTTCAGCAGCAGCCAGGAAAACCTTTTCCTCCACCGTCACACTTCCCTGCAACTTTTCAAGCAGTTTATATCTGCCAGGAATCTCATTATCTTCCAAGACGACCGGTTCAAACTCTTGAGGGTCAAGGTTGCTTGTGTTAAAACCCGTGATAATCCTAACCCGGGCCAAAGACGGATGATCAGAACCACGCAAGTTAGAGACACCTGCTACCATCCACAATAGTCCCGCAGAAAAGCTAGCCCTTGAGCTTGTAGGAATGAATGTCTCTCCCATGATTGAAACCACCTGGAAGAATCAAATGGGTGATATAGAAAAATCACAAATTTTGTTTATTTGATGATACATGTCTGTAAGTTTTCCTCCAACGGCTAACATAAGAGATGGAATGTATTCCTAAAATTGACATCAGTGACTACTAAATAAAAAACCCTGAGGCAGTCTGTTCTTCACGAGTGCACTGTGCTACTGTTCGATATTTGTCCAGAGATTTGAGATTCTTACCTTTGCAATCGAAAGAGTTCGAGCAGAAAGGTCACAGCTCAATATCACTATTCCTTGCAAGCTACAATCCAAAACGTTAACATGTGAAAACAATCCCAAAAATAAATTATCATAAAGACATAATAATCTTGAGACTTCGGGAGTTGCCTTTGAATGGCGACCGCAATTGTTGTACAATCCGGGATGGTGCAAAGATCAGTAATAGCGGAATTGCATTCCTCTCCTCTTCTGTTAGACTCTAAAAGACCAGCCTGCAGGAAGCAAGGGCAAATTGAACCAAGTAAACAACCTGACAAATGGCAGAAAGCTAAGGAAAGCCTGCCTCCTAGTTTATAAATCTGAATCAGTTACTGTTATGTTTTATATTATGTTTTGTTTGGATTAAAAGATTTTGTAATATTTTTTGATGGCGATAAATATTTTACCTGATTAAACCCCAGACCCATGTAACCACCCCCATCACACAAATCAAGTAATTCATCAGCTTTTCACCAATGGGATATGGCCCCTATAAATTATTTGCAGCCAAGGATTCGAACCTTAAACCTGGAGGGAACATACCACCAATACCAAGGCCCTTACCACTTGAGCCAACCCCTGTTACTTCAGTAATTTGGAAATTTCTAACATCGTTTTCCTCTTGTTTAGGTCAACAAGAAAGTAATTTAAAAATTATGAGAAAACTTTTAATTAAGAAGTTTTCAAGCATTCAAATCCCAAAGCCAAATTCAATGCAGGAGATGTCACATAAACTTTACAATCATCATGCCAAAACCATCACCACTAATACTGTCATTGCCTCCACGTTCATCATTACCCTTCCTTTTAAGATAAAGGTTGAGAATTTTCCAATCAAATATCTCTATCCAGATTTGTTTCTACATATACTTGCGAAAATGGTTATGATCAACTTAAAATAAATTTATTTTAAAAGTCAGTATTTGTGAACACTGCAAATCTATTTGAAAATGAATACTTCCAAAATTCATATGTATCCACATTTGCATATTTATTAATGGCAGATTTTACATCGTTATTGTAACTACTATAATATCATAATTTCTCAAGTTCTAAAAGATGGCAAAAAATTAAAGGGGTCAAACTTTATTTCTATTTAAATTTGGTCATTTTGAAAATCCTTCATGCAAATGCAACCCAAAAAAAAAAAAAATCCTCTGTTGAATATCTGGTAATACCATACCACTAATGCCACATAGGTGCAGACCAAAGATCACCTTTGTCCCTAATGACTAATTAGTCTCATTCTGTTCAAATTCTGCCTGTAGTGTAAGCAATGACTAAATCAGGTCATTTATCTGACGACATATTTTGTATCACTTAACTACAACGAGCTTGGCAAGAGAAGTGACATTTCAGAAGGATACAGAGGTCAGCTGGAACCTCAGGGATACTTAGAACAAGTAAAATACCTTCACTTCAACTTCACAAGTATCAAGGAGAGATCCAGATGAAATATTCCATAAGCGAACCTGCCAAACAACATGCATCTCCCTTTAGTCCAAAACTCACCTCAATGAAATGACTTTATTATTCAAAGTTAACACGATTACTCACAGTTGAATCACCACTTCCAGAGACAAGAAATCCCTGGGGGTACTCTGAAGTAGAAACAAAGGCAAGGCAGGAAACAAATCTAGGTATAGACACAAAAAGATAAGAGTTAATGCATATCAGGTACAAGTGTGCTTGCACATAATATAAAATCAAGATTAAAAAGGGAAAGGCCACATCAACTATCGTAAGCTAATAGACATACGTCTTCCCCATCACTTTTTAAGTTGTTGACGATATGAATAGGTAGCAACCCAATAAAAATTCTGAAAATGAAAACCTAATAATCATTTTGCCTAAAAGTTCAACCAAATCTATAATCCTCATATACTAATTCAGAAGTCATTTGATCATATAATCCCACTCACTCAGTATGACCAAGGCAAAAGCTTTGTATCTCATGAGCTCCATCTAAAGGCTTCTTGGGAAACACAGTAACCTATCACAAGATTAATGTTGTGTCAAGAGATGCCATGCTACAATTGGCTGTTTCACTAATTCAATAGCCAGTATAGTTGGATTACACGAATTTTGAAATCCCGATCAGCACTAACAATAAACCTCCCATCCGGTGAAAAATCCTGCAAAGCATAATTGTGGCCAGCAAATCATGTAAGTATCAAAATAAATGGGGAGATAGGGTATATGTGTCAGTAATTGGGGAAAAGAATCCATCCAAGGATGAAAAAGGGAAGAAGCTAACATCATCTAAACTTCTAGTAAAGAGAGAATGGAAAAAAGAACATGAAGAATTATACAGTTGATCAATTTCCCTGCTGTCATATGTTAAAAAGAAGATGGAAAAAAAAATAAGAAGAAGAAGAAGTTATGCTCCCAGATTGGTTGACTGATTTCATTGCCTGGTAACCTTGTCCAGAAAATGAAAAACAAAATGCAAAAATCTTTGGAGAAAAAAGTATGACATACATACAGACTCAAACAAGAAAAAGGAGCCCCTCACCATGGTAATTAATGAAAGGAGAATTACATATGTCATTACCATAAAAATTTTATTAGCGATTCTCTTGCACATTGCATGTGTAAAGATTAAAAAAAAGAAACACTCACCAGGCCAGTGATGATGCTACAGTAGTGAGCAAGCATTTGTGCTGCCTTCTTATTGACTAAAGCTTGATTGCTATCAACGCTATCCAGGTCCACCACCCAAACAACACCAAATTTGTCAGCAAAACAGACATGCAAACCATCATTGCTCAGGGAAACTGCAGTCACCCTTTTCTCGGAGGACCTGTCAGAAAAGTTGGAAAACTTCATAACAAGAAAGAGAGAAACGTTCACCAGATATGGGGCGAACTAAGTGCCATAGACAAAGTTGTGGTTTCATGACAGATATGGCACAGAAGACACTGGTGCAAACACACTATTCAGTGGTTATACTTAAGTTGTTTGAACACCAACATTACCCCCAACCAGATATTATCCGATCTGCTTTGGCATATTTGGGGAAACATTGTGCCTAGTCTCTCATCTAGTCAAAAAAACTGTGAAAATGCAAATTTCATGATACCTTCTATCAAGTAATGAGAAAGTATTACAAACAATGCACTGTCTCAAACGGGCTTCAAGAACTTACACGGTACAAATGCAGTGCCAAGACTCCGTGGACCATATCTTGACAAGTTTATCATCACCTGCAGATACAAAGAGCTTCCCGTTTGCACCATAGCGAATAGCTCTAATGGAATCCTTGTGAAATGGCTCATGGGAATCATCTGCCAAAGATATCGCACTATCCCCACTGTGATAAGAACAAAAAAAGTAATAAGTAAAATTGTCGCTCAAGTTGCACTTTACTCCCCATGAAAGCTATTGTAAGGAATTGAACACGTGCTTTTTTTTTTTTTGACAAGTAAAATTAACTTATCGAAAGAGATAAACAGGCATTGCCCAAGTACACAGAGAAACATATATCTCAACTTTCAATTCTACACAATGAACATTCAGGGGAAAAAACATATAGAACCTTGTATATAAAACAATGGGTAATTTATACAAGTCCAAATCTTTACATGCTCCATTAGCTTTCTCAGGTTATGTAAAATAGTTTTCTTAAAGGAAGTTAAAAGAAAAATAAATAAAAGAAAACCGATTTTTATTGCTAAAATCATCAACATTTAAAATTAGAGAAAAAAAAAATCCTGAATTGAACTGTATCTTAAGCAACAATTGACAAAACAGAATCCTGAATTGACAAAACCTTCCCTCGCATCTGAGCAACAAAACAGAGCAAAAACTTCTCTTAAGCTCAAACAACCTTTTATTTTAACTTCCAAAGTAAAATTAAAACAAAGCAAAAAAAAAAAAGCATGCGGATTCAGCTGAGAATTTCTATTAAAAGGGGGAAAACAGATGCGGTTCTTTTATGATTTTCAAAAATTTCAATACACGTTGCATTCGTTCGGGTCTATTCAAATAAAGATCTTAAACAATATCGAGACTTCAAATCAGACGAAGAGGAAAAGTAGAGGCTGCATACTGAAGGTCGAATACGCGGAGTTCCGACCCGACAGTGACGGCGACGGATTCCTGGGCCGGATGAACCGAGATTAGAGCCGGAGCCAACTCAATATCTTTGTGGTTCTTTTCGTCCTCTATCGGAGCATCCTCCATTTCTTCGCTCACGAGAGACAAAGGAAAGTTCATTCCGTCTAGGGTAGGGGTTTGTGGTTTAGTAGGGTTTTGTGGTTAGTGCTTGGCTTCTCAGAAGCATTTTCATTGGTCTCACTTAAAATAAATAATTAAAATTTGGTAAGAATTACAAATTATTGAGATCAACATATCATATTCACTATAATTCTACATTAAATTTATTATTAAATTTATTAATATAATAATATAGTAATATTTTTTAAAAATATTTTTAAAATTTCTCTACTATTTTATAATTATATATGTATGTTATAGATTTAATTTGATACTTAAATTATTATTTTAACAATTTTTAATAAAATTAGAATTAAAAAAAATCTAATAAACACATTCATTTCATAGATAAAATTTAAAAAAAAATGAGGGAAAGGTATAAGAGAAATAAAATAAAATATATTAAAATAAGATAAGAAAAAATTGAATAATAATCCTTCAAATTTAAAGAGTTTTTCTAACATCATTGTAATTCAAAATTTTAAGAAATATATTTTGATGAAATCAATATGATGTAGTTTTTAATATATATCATTAAATTTGTATTTGATGAGTCTTTTGATGAAACCAATGAAAATGTCTTCGAGATTTTGTGATTGGAAGGTCAGTGCCAAGTTTTCTTTAATAACATAAACCATGAAACTTTTTTTACAGCTTTTTAGATTTTCTTTAAATTAAGTTAATCTTTTATTAAGGTTTGTCAAATATGATTAAAAGACAAATAAATAAATGAAAAATAAAGTTATAATGAAATGCTAAGTAGCATGATCCTAAAATACATATAGAAAATTACTTATCAAAACATGAAAATCTAGAGGCATAGATACAATACTTTATAGCTTTTTATCAACTATATTTTAAAGAGAAATAATATTTACATCTTAAAATTTGTAAATTTCACGCATTCTCTTTGAAATAATTGATAGTAACTTTGTAAATAATGATACTCTTTTTTTTGTTATTGTTTTCGAGTATTCGATTACAACATTTCAACTAATTTTAGAAGTGCACAAATTTTGGTTGAGAAGTTATCTACAAATTTCTAGTAATCTCCCAAATTCGATAGTCCTAAAAGATTGTTTGTATCCAAAATGATTCAAATCTTAAATTTTAGAATGAGCATACTACAAAGACTTTTACCACTTGAATCAACCTGTAGAAATTGTAAAATTATAATACTCTTAAAACTCTATCTCATCAAATTATCCTCAACTTAGATAAGCTCAAAGATGGCAGAAATGGTGGGACTAGATCTTCCGATGCAAACATTATAAGTGGGCAATAAAATAGAATGTTAGATAAGTTACCTTTATAAAAAAAAAATCAAAATTATAAATTAAAAACAATTATAAATTAATACGTGACATTTATTTTACATCGAAAAGTAATTTGCAATTTAATATATAATTTCAAGCCGCATAGAAGCTTTTTTTACACATTTATAATTTAGGCATTTCTCGTTTTAAAATATTTAGAAAGAGTTGCGTCTTTAATTAGATGAGCGAATTTACATATAATTTGATAAATTAATTTGAATGAGTAGAATAATTTTTTGCTTATTTTTGTCCAATTTTTAAATTTTGTTAAATGTAAATGGCTTTTCTACTTAAGATATTTGAAATTTATTTTTATACATAATAAAAATGATTTATTGTTAAGACAAGTTGAGTTATTTTGATTATATAACCAGTAGCAGGATCCTTGGGGGGCATTATTTTAAATTATAGGGCCTTCCAGGCATTGCTTTTAAGTTTATTGACACTAAACACAATATTAAATATTTTATATTCAATATTAATTAATATAAATTTTTTTTATCATAATATGTCATAATAAAAGGGTATACATGTACTCCCCTCAACTTATAAATAGCATGATTCCTATCATAGAATTTTCCTTCTTATTATTACGGCTCATAATTTGTGAACAATGTTTTTGCCTTGTCCGGGAAAGACCAACATTTTGTTTTAATTCAAGGTTTTTGCTGTGGACTGAACTCGTGACTCTATGCTCATAGTTTTATCCACTCCAATAATAATAAAAATTATTATTGTTTAAAATTATAATATCATGATTCATGAACCATTCAAATCACGTCAATTAATAAATATATATATATATGAGGAATTATATACAGATAATCTCTGTTGGGATTTTCTTTTAAATTAATATATATATTTATATATTTATATATTTATATATATTAGTATAACAATCTAGGAAGGGTAGTCCCTATGGATTAAAAGAAATTCCAGAAATACAATTCAAAATCAAAATGACAGAAATGAATATAAAATATACAAAATTACCATAAGATTAAAAAAATTGCTGAATTAGCACCAGCAGGGGTCGAAATTTAGGGTGAAACGAAAGTAGCGTGTGAAGTATATACTGATTACTGCATGGAAACGAAAAATTCAGGCCATTCCAACTTGAAAGGAATGAAACTTAAAACTTTGCTTCCTCTGGAAACTACAAAAAGCAGCAACAAAAAACCAAGGCCAAGAAGGCTAAGGAGGCCTACAAATGAAACGAGGTACAGCAAATAGCTCCTTCATTGTTTCTAAAAGGGGAGGGGTCTGAATTCACAGCAAGAGCATAATTTTCACAAGGAACAGCAGAACAATTTATAGAACTAAATTCTTAGATGTGTACACCCAAAAATGGTTCCACGGCATCTTGTCATCGGAGCAGCCCGACGCCAAGTTGGTCTCTCAATCCCCAACGTCAGAACATCAACATCGGACATTGGCTCAATATCCCAGTTCCATTGGTCAGGGCCAAGAACTCCCCCTATGACATAAAGTTCATCTCCTAGCCCAATCATTGCAAACCCAATTCTCCTCCGGAACTCGGATGCTGAAACCACCACCACCTTACTCGCATTTCCCTCGTGTTTGTAAATAATTCCATGACTCATCACATACAGTGCACCCTTAACAATTGCCATTGGACCCTGAAGCCAGCCAGAATCCTCAACTGTCCACTCATGCCCCGCATTGTCCAAGACTTGCACTGTGGATAAGCCTTTGTGCAAGACGTGCACCTTTCCTCCCATCACCACCCCGGAACAGGCTGAATTATGGGTGCAGTGGAGATCAGGTAAGGGAATCCACACATCCTTCTCTGGATCATACATTTCTGACTGAGAAATTGATTTTCGGCAGTTGGTAAAACCACCTGCAACAACTATTTTTCCATCCAGAACGCAGCATGCAAACATAACACGTGGTACAAGCATAGATGCCCGAGGAGACCACTGCTGAGTTACAAGATCATATGACCATACCTCATTGGTAGCAAAGCTCCCGTCTTGGTCACCAGTCAACGGGTCAACAGCATCACTGCCACCACCAAGCACAAACAGTTTTCCTGCAGTGGAGACCGCACCAAAGTGGGCAAGGTGCCTAATTTTGGAGGGGAGGACTGGGAGTGTAATCCAAAGGTCATGGAGAGGGTCAAAAAGCTGCCATAAATTTTCTGGGTCAAAAGCGCACACACATAATAGATCCTCTGCTGCACCAACCTCCTGTCGAGCTTTAAATAGTTCAGAGCTCCGAATTGCAGCTTGCCAGGATCGAGAAACAAGCTCCAACTTAGGATGCAGGTAGAAAGGGACCCGTGCAAGGCACCTAAGAGCAACGGCGTCAGGAAGCCCTTCAATCAGCTCAGACATAATTCACTTTTTCATCCCTTTTCTTATGATTCTCCACTGTACTCAAGCAGCACTGGGATATGCAATCTGAAACATCAAAATAAGAGGATGCAGATGAAAGAGAACAAAGCCATTGCCAATGAATTAAGGCATTAACAAAAAACCAAGATTCAAATGAATATTAATGAAATTGAAATCACTATACATGTCTTTCAAATATTCATAGCGCATTTGAAGGCAAAAACAAAACTATCATGAAACTTCTATTAGTTTGAGCCTGCAGGCATCACAACTGACAATGACAACATTTTTTTCAGGCTGATCTATAACCGTGTGAAGAGGAGGAGTCTTTCCAATTCCATTGCCCACAAAAATATACTTCTGAAGGAGGTAGGCCATGCAACAATCAATGGCAAGCAAACTCCCCCGAAAGGCCGACCTGATTTGAAAAGTCAAATACCATGACGAAAAACACATATACTCTGACTTCTTAAACCTGTTGGGAGAGGTGTCGGTTTTAAAATATAGTTTCTAATTGCACCCCTCTCCACCGCAAAACAGAGCCTCTCTCCTACAAAGAATAAAGGTCATGGAGTATCTCAAGTCTCTTCCTCTCCTTTACCACCTGTCCATGCCTCTTTCTTCTCCAATTCCACTAGGCCATTTTTCCTTCACAGCCTCTTACGGCATAGAACAGCCTCTCCAAGAGTTGATCAGTCGCTCACAATCTAAAATCAACCAACTGACCAACAGACTACGGTGTTGGCTTGGTTTTGTGGCTACAAGACTTAAATCAGTTCAGGGGTCATACAACTATAGGGTTTATCCTCATTTGTTTGGCCACCATCAACAACTAGCAACTGACCTTAGGGAGTCATTGCCCAGCCCTCACAACAATGGAGAAGGGAATGGTTGTTGCTTTCTGAGTGATTTCTAGTTTGAAAAGTAATAAAATTTATGTGTGTGGCTGACATGTGAGGTCTGATGAAGAGGAGGAGGCTGAGGGTACAACCTAAAGATATTAATGGTCTCAAAGGGCTATCACAAATTTGTGACTAATTTCATGGAAACAATTTAAACAAAAGCATGAAGATAGGGAAAAAATGAGTTTACATTATGATATAAGGCACTCACAAATAAAAAAAAGGATAATAGCCTAATAACATTTCTCCCCGTGAACAACCAGTTCATTCTTCCTTACACCCATATACTTTGACTCAGTGCAACTCAGATCTCATTTTGTAGTTTGAGCATCAGTCCCCCCCCCCCCCCCCCCAACAACAACAATGAATTTGAAAACCACCATTAATTTGGACAGAAATATGTATAAAAAGAAAATAAATAATAACCTTGGGTTTAAAACTAAGCATTTGAAAGTTCATAGGTGGAAGTGAGAATGAGGTGCTAGTTCATGGAGGGGAAATGCAATTAACCCAAAAATAATGATATCACAAGTCCTATATGCAATACCATCCATTGCAGATCATTGGATGATTCCTGTTTTGAAAAACTATGCCTATGCCCAACACCAGGCAAACTCATTCCTCAAACTCCAGAATCCAATTGCTAGCAATTAGTAAGTTAGCTTCACTCTGGTAGGGAATAAAAAGAGCCTAAACACAATTATTAAAAAAAAAAAAAAGTAGGAAGTCGGCAAATGAACTGAGAATTTGGGTGAGGGAACTCACCATGTACACAAATTGCATTCTTTAAGCTATATATTTAAAAGTACAATTTACTAAAAGCACGTTTAAAAATGTGAGATCTATCATAGGATATCCTCATCATTCAGAAATTCAAAGAAATTTAACGACCTTACAAGAAGAACCCAAAAATTTGATTGGAGAAAAACAACCTTCTCCATTGACATATGATCCGCGCCTAAAACAGTAAGATTTCAACAAAGCTCTTTTCAAGTAAAACCCACATTCGTTTCTGCTTATGTAGCATAAAATCCCGGACACGCGAAGGCAATACAGCAACCAACATTGGTTTTTCTGCATATAGTAAATCAAGTCCTACAACCACAACCAAGCACTTTTCTGCTAATTCATAGGCTAATTCATGTACAAACAACATAAAATATAAATGTAAAGCAGCATAACGAAAATCAAATCGGCACTTTCAACCTGAAAACAAAGCATCCTCAAACCGAACAAAGACTACAATTGTTTGGCTTCAAAACAACACCCACTAGGGATTCAACCTCAGAAATAACGGGTATTCAATAATTTCAAAGGTAAACCAAATTCGAGCGATTTACGGTAAATTATGCTTACATTTATGCAATGACTCTTAACTGTTTTAAATATCCCTTCGGATAGACAGAGGAAAGAGAAGTCGTTGTACCTCAAAGCCAAGACCCGAAGAAGAACCAAAGATTTGCGGTCTGTAGCTTAAATTTCTACAGAGGGAAAAATAGAGAAAGAGGGTAGCGTAGGATTAGCTTTGCCTAAGAGGATGACTTTCGCAGCTTTAGGAAAACAACACTATTACCAGAACAATGTTTTTATGACATCTTGGGCCGAAGGTAACGTGTACTTTCTGTGAGCGTTATAAGAATGCGAATTAGAATCAGATTTCTCTGTTTTCATTTTTCCTTTTTTTTTTTTTAAAGATACATTTTGAATTATTGATATTTTATTTTGAACTATAATATTTATAATGAATTGTCCAAACTTTGCATATTTTTAAAAAAAAATTAAGTAAATATGTAACACATAAAAAATTAATTTTTGAATGTAGACTTCATTTTTTTTAAAATGAATGCAGCGCTCACACAATTAATGATTTTATCTAATATTATTCTTTTACTTTTTATCCCTCAAAATTATCTCCGATTATTAAAAATTATAAATAAAGATAAATAAACAAGAGATGTAAGATAAAGATAATTAGATGCTAATTAATAGAGAATAAGAGAAATGTTTTCCCACAAATTGTGGTCACTGATTGGACACCGATTGATTTTTTTATTTTTTTATTTTTTTATTTTTTTTAATTAATTGTTGAGTAAATACTTTTTAATAAATTTGTGGCTTTTATGTTATTTTATTTTATTATATTATATTATATTAAATGAGTTTTTTTTTTTAAAGACAAATTTTTTGCTTATTCGATGATTTTATCATTATGGGTGGCCTCCCTCTTTGAGGGTAGCAGTAGCGCCACGCTAGTTTTTTTTTTTTAACTTAAAAAAAACTTTTTTTTTTTAATTTATAACACAAATGATAACTTTTTATAATTTATAGATATAATATTTCAATTTTGTATCAGAGTAAAGTATTTATACAAAATAAATAAGTATTAGGTCTAAAACAATTATAAGAAGAAACCTATAACTTTCCAATGTGGTACGTCATGTCGATCTATGAATTTTTTTTATAAAAAAAAAATTCATTACATATATTTTTATAAGATTGAGTACTTTATTATTTTGGGTTTCTTTTCAATTTTCTAAAAACACGTGCGGATATTGCTTACCCAGACATGGAATCGGCATTTTGGATATTCTCAATTCCTTGTTATTGTTTTCCAAAAAAAAAAAAATATCGCTGCAATGGCATTTTGGGTATTTTACAGTGTGATTGTTGACATTTTAATTTCCTTTATTTATTTTTTAATAATATGGTGTACTGAAAATAACAACATTTGGTATACGAGAAATTCTATTCCATCATTTTCAATCATATTTATTAAATGCATTTTAAATCAATATAAGTTGACATATGATATTTCTTTAACACGTGTAACATTAATAAAAATAATAAAATATAAAGTTTAAAATAAAGAATAATACATTAAAAAAAAAACTTTGATGCGTGTAACATTAATATAAAATATTAAAATATTAAAAGTTTAAAATAAAGAATCTTACAAAGACCAAAAAAATTTCTAACAAACTCTCTCTGTTAGAAAGCATTCAGATGTGATCATTTGACTTTCGTAATAGAAAGAAAAAGTTTTCTTTCTTCCTCTCTTTTCCTTCTTTTTCTCTTTTATTTTCTATCTATCTATATTGTTTATCAAGGTAATTCTCTTTTTTTAGTTTTTTTTCATTTATTTCAAAGTCAAAAAATTAGATCTATAATTTTTCATCAACTCTTGAAAGATAACTCTCAAAAGATACCCACAACATAAAAAGACATCTAGACCTTAAGTCGTTTTGAGAATAGTGATAATTTTATAAAAATCATCGTGTGTGCTCACCCATTTCAGTAGCATTTTTCGCCACATATGACGGATCATCGAAATCATTACCATCTGATCTTTCAAATTTGACTTTTGTGAATGACAAGAGGCAATCGTGATACCTTCACATACCGTCACAAATTATGAAGTTTACTAGAGTTGATTTAAACTATAATCCATAATTTTTTGCATAAAAATTAAAAAAGTTCGTCATTTTTTAGATATTTGTCTATAGAAGTTGAACCCTTTCTTTTTATGAAGGGTGAGACTCAGCAAAGTGTTGTCTCTTAGACGTGTGTTTATAAATAGCATCAATAATAGTAAAGATCAAATCATTCTCAAAAGAAATAGTGTACTGTTAGAACTCCATATGCATTAATTGGTTTATGAGATTATGGTTGCTATAGAGATATTTTTGCATGTATCTAGTCATAAAAGTAAGTTTATCTAATAGAAGCTCTCGTCGATCTCTAAGAAACCCCTTTGAAAAAAACATAAGGAGTGGGAGCCTTCGGCTCTACTCTCCCTCCTCCCTTCCTCCAAACTTTCAGTTTTGGAATTTATTTTTTTGAATTTATATATTTCGATTTCGTGTTTTGTTGTTTTATTAGTTGTTATTAGGTAGTAATAAATTAGAATATACTTATTTTTGAGTTGGTTCTCGCTCTTTTTCGAAATTGAGGATTGCTTCCCTCCCCTATTTTGGAAGATAGAGGTGGTGATTCTCTTCTCCTCTATGAAATGTGGAGTTGTTTTATCTCTATTTTTCAAAAGGTCATACTTTTAAAGAAATTACAAATCGAGATTGAAATTTTTATAGGTTTTGTCACTTGAGTGTTTTAGAAGTGAAAACAATGTCCACCACAAATCCATGAGTAGTTTGGCTCGTAATATGGGTTCTTTATTATATTTATTTATCACAATCGTAACTTTAATCATTATGCAATACAATATAGTTTTTCCATAAAAAAAATAAAAAAATTCTAAAGAACGCATGATGACAAATTTTCTTCAAAAAATAAAAAAATAAAAGAAAAAATATTACCCTATGTATAATAATCAGCATTAATTCAGGGCCATTCATTTCCGCGATTCATTGCAAAATTCATACAAATAGTTGGGTTTAAATACATATCATATTACTTTTAGAACAATTCTATACGAAGTCAGGTTTCTTGTAGTTATCTGTGAGTTGGTGGTGTGGCACGTTGCCACAGGATTTTTAAAAAAATGAAAACTCAGGCTGAAAATCAAAATGGAATTAGTCAAAGAGAGAGAATCAAAATGCGGGATGAAGGAGGGAGAAATCAAAATCAAATCCCAGAGTCCAATGCTTGTCCTCGACCTTGCGAAGAGAGAAACCAGCCGAAGCCATTGTCTTCAACCTTGCAAAGAGAGAGAAACCGTCTGTGATCCCCATTTTAGAGAAAGAGAAATTGAGAGAAACTATTTTGAAATCATCTTCAACCTTCGTGCAAAATCGCACCCCTCACCTATCCCTTCATCTTTCATCTCACAAGTTCCATCCCGAAATTGGTTTGCTATGAACGCTAGATCCGTCTAAGATAGAGAAAAATTCTATTTTATTTTCATCTTCAACGTTCGATGAAGACGAGACTGGGTTTCTTCTTCTCCTGGTCTAAGGCTTCTATGTTCGTGCGAGAGCGAAACAAGTTGTTGCGGTCATCATTGTGAGATAATCCAGATCTCTGAGTCGCGGTTGTCGTCGTGGGTGAGAGAGAGACTGGTCCTCCATTTGCTACTAAGGTATATTGGATCTGTATTAGCTAAATCCAGTAGCTAATTCTACTAAAATCTCACAAATGGTTATGCATTGAAATAAAATTTTCATTTGGAAGATCTTGGTTCCCAGTTTGTTTGATATCAGTAGCTATTCTTGTCAATTTTTCCTTCGAGAAACTTAGACCAGGTTGAAAAGTCATTTTTTTCATTCACGTCGACACTCAGGAGGAGGCAGGGGCCATCCTTAATTTTTCTTTTTCTTTTAAAGTTATTTTTCTTTATTCTTTAATTGAAGAAAGTGACTCGAAAGAGAGAAAATTACCCACTTTAACGACCTAAAAATCTATAAGTTAAAAAAAAAAAACATATTTTTAGGTAGTCAAGATTAAAATTTAACATGAAATCTTATGAAAAAAGTTCAACCTGCTAGACCCATGTTTGTTTTCTGACAATATGCATAGAGATTGTATACTGCTCACAAGAATAGCTTAGAAAAGTTATTGGCTTTGAAGTTAGCCATAGATATTTTTGTTAAAAGAAAAACCTTAGAAATTGTTGTTTTAATTTTGGCTTTGAATGCTTGAAACAAGGAGGAGGAGAATCCTAACTCTTTGTATGTGATCTCAGCTTTGATATAAAACTATCTCGAAATTGTTTGGATTTGAGTAATTGGATTTCCACTGCCTGTGTTTGGGAATTTGTAAATAAAATGATTATTTAAGACTTGTGATATAACTTAAGACTTTTCACATCGTTGATTTTTATAGCCATCTCAAAGTCTTCATGTCATAATGTCTCTTACATTCCCTAGCACTTTAATATCTCACCCAATTCCGATGCAACCTCTGATTTGATTTCTTAAAAAAGAAAACATTTACATAATATATATATATATATATATTGGGTTTATGTTTTTCTTTGTATCTTTGATTTTGGGAGCACCCTTTTATAACTTGGTGGAATCATCAAACACAATTTTAAGCCGGGTATTTGTTTTCTTATATCATGGGTGAAAACATATATTAGATCTGAAAATTAGGCAAGGGAAAAGTGGATAATTTTGAGAGGAGACTGTTCAATATTGGAGGCAAAAGAGAATAGAGATTAATTATTAATTGGAGCCTTATTTTTTTCTGGTAAAAAACATAAGCACCCAAGAATATTGGTATGTATTGGGGTTAAGTTTTGAGAGTTTACCTCATGGCATTTGTTGCATTCTTTATTTATGCAGGTTTTGTGGGTCTCACAGATGCAGCTAAGGCCACTGAGTTCTGTGTTATGTTTCTTCCTACATCATCGTCGGTAGGAAACCACAAGTTGTAAAGATCAGCATTCATGAAAAGCTAAGCAACATCTTCAACACATTAGGTCCATGCGACTGAGTTGGGAACGTATTCCCTTTGGGGTTTGGAGATGGTCCTGTAATTCTTATTCAATGCTTTAGGAAAGATCTCTTGTAGAACTGCTTATATATAACTACATTGAGATCCTAGTGTTATGGCTACATTTATTTACTAAATTTAAACAAAGAATAGGGATCGATGAATTTATCCTCTCTTGCTCCTTAACTTGTTATTTTGGGTTAGATCAGAACCTCTACTATTAAGGCTGTAAATAAACCAGACTACTCGACAGTCCGCTTGGTACTCGTTCGGTTAAACTTGAATCAAACTCGACTTGTGAAAAAAAAGTCTATTTGTGAAAGCAAATACCCATTCGATTAATAAATGACACATACCTAACAAAATTCGACTTGACTTGACTAAGAATCATTAAGACTTGCTCGTTTATATTTGAGTTGACTCGTTAGTTCGATTCGATTTAAATTCATTTATATATTAATAAATATATACACATATATATGTTATATATAGATATTGCTAATAATATAAGATAACATTTTTATAATTAAATATGTAATATATAATCTTATTACTTATATCTATATGATGAATATATTTCATAGTTATGTTTTATAATTTGTATAATAATTAGTCTATAAAATTTAATAATTTCATATAATAATATATAAAAAGCATGTGAAATATGTATATGCTATCATATTATATGTATTTATTAATAATATATATAAACATATAATATATTCTTATGATGAATAAAAATAAACTAATTAGATATTAGATATTAATTTTTTATTAATTAATTTTTTTTATTTATTTTTAAATTTTATTCAAATTTTTTTTTTAAAAATAAATCGTAGCTCGACTTGACTCGAATTTGTTTGTGAGACGAGCTCGAGCTGGAAGTTTGATTTATCAAGTTGAGCTCGAACAAATAATAAATAAAAACTCAAATTTGGGCTCGATCTCGAGCTCGAGTATTCTGAGTCAAGCTCGAGCTCGACAAGTCAAAACTCGATTCGACTCGTTTACAGCTCTACCTACTAAATTCATTCGATTAAATTTGTTTATTATAAGATATCTGGATATTTTCAATAAGGGTCCGATCTTCCATTCAAATTGGTTGGTGCAGGTTTTGGAAAGCTTATGCAATTTGTAGAAGTCAAGTAGTCACTTTTTTTCTAGTTTTTTTTATTTTATTTTATTTTTTAAAAATTATGATAATAAACTATAAAGGACATCACTATTTTGCCAACAATTTATCTAAATGGCTTCATTAAGCTATTAAATGCTAGAAAACCACTATAAACATAAAAGGTTACAGCAGCCTTTCAAAGCATGAACACTTGGTTTTTCCATATTTCAACTAAGGCCCAGCGAATGAATATCTCAACTTCAATGCTTCATAATTTGGTTTCTTTGAATCAAATACAATCCAACCACTACATACATAGAGTGATGACTATCCAACTGTAGCCAATATTCACTGCAAAATTTTAAACTGAAGATACAAGGCCAATGCACAAAAAATTAACCCTTCCACCAATTGGAGCGATTTAACGACCAATCGGGGTGTCATGAAGTAGGATAATTTAACGACTACTCCCTGCTTGGTCTACTAACTCTTGGAGTTGCCGGTGATGCTTTGTGAGGAGTTACAGACAAAGTAGACCTATCATGTGCAAAGTCACATAAATATAGAGTCGTACTATTCCTACTTTGAATTGGATGGGAAATGGAAGATGTACAACCAGAATTAGCATAATTTTCTTTTTATCATTCACCATAAATTGTCTCTCTCTTTCTTTTGTATTTGAAGGTAGAGGGAGTGAAGCACTCAGGACCAACAACAATGGTTCTCTACTTCAAAGCCAATAATTTTTCTAAGCTATTCTTGTGAGCAGTGTACAATCTCTATGCATACTGGCAGTAAACAAACATGGGTCCAGCAGGTTGAACTTTGTTTATAAGGTTTTGTGTTAAATTTTAATCTTGACTACCTAAAGATATGTTTTTTTAAAGCTTATAGATTTTTGGGTGGATAAAGTGGGTAATTTTCTCTCTTCTGAATCACTTTCTTCAATTAAAGAACAAAGAAAAACAACTTTAAAAGAAAAAGAAAAATCAAGGATGGCTCCTGTCTCCTCATAAGCGCCGGCGTGAATGAAAAATAAATGACATTTCAACCTGGTTTAAGTTCCCCCAAGGAAAAATTGACAATAATAACTACTGACAACAAACAAACTGAGAACCAAGATCTTCCAAATAAAAATTTTACTTCAATGCAGAATGATTTGTGATATTTTAGCAGAATTAGCTACTGGATCTAGCTAATACAGATCCAATATACCTTAATAGTAGATGGAGGACCAGTCGCTTTCTCACCTACGATGACGACCGCGACTTAGAGATCTAGACCGTCTCACGATGGCGATTGATACAACTGGTTTCACTCTCGCACGAACACAGAAGCCTCAGACCAGCAAAAGAAGAAAACCAGTCTCGTTTCCGTCGAAGGTTGAAGATGGAAATAAAATCGATTTTTTCTCTCACTTCAGACGAATCCAGCATTCACAGCAAACCAATCTCGATATGGAGCTTGTGCGAAGAAAGATGAAGGGAAAGGTGAGGGATGTTTTGCATGAAGGTTGATGATGATTTCAAAATGATTTCTCTCGGTTTTTTCTTTCTCTAAAATGGGTATTACATTGAAGATGGTTTCTCTCTTTCGATTTCGCAAGAAGGTTGTAACGGATTTCTCTTTCTTCATAAGGTTGAAGATGATGGCGTTGGCTGGTTTCTCTCTTTGCAAGGTTGAAGACGAACGCGAATTCTGGAATTTGATTTTGATTTCTCTCTCCTTCTTCCCACATTTTGATTCCCTCTCTTTGATTAACACCATTTCGATTTTCAACCCACGTTTTCATTTTTGTATTTTTAAATCAGAGGTGACATGGCAAAGTGACACATCACCCGACTCTCAACCAACTATTAAAATTCTGTCTCTGGATAGAATTACTAGGCTGCGTTTTTTAAAATCATAGTTGATTAATGTTGTTCCATGTGACTTCAGAATGGTTCTCTCGTCCCTGGTCGTCTATTGGCGATCTTGTCTCCTTGTTGAGCGGTGTGCCTGTATTATATGCCACTCAAAAACGGATTTTCTAATATTGGGAAAATTATTTGTATAGTCTTAGAATGTGTATGTTTGGAATACTCTTTTCAAAAAGAGCTGACAAATCTAATCTCTGTGTGTGGAAAAAAAAATTACTTTTAATGATAGCGTCTATTTATTTCAAATGGAATGTGCAGCAAATTTGCATACCTTAAACTATATCTGTTGTTATTCTTTCAAGATTTGGGCCGATAATATGTGAACCTAAACATGTAATCAATTGATAAAGTTGTATAAATCTCCTCCAAATTAGATGATATAGCTATAATTTGGAAAGAGATAGGTCCATTGTTTCAGTTATACAATAATTAATATTATTATCGATTTTAGAATAAATTTGATCAAAATATTCTTATTTATAAATTACAAACTCCTAAAATTTGAAAAACTCATTTTATTCAAAGCAACGCTACATACAATACTCATTTTAGAGATTGCAATACAAATCTGATTTCAAAAAAATTTTAAAACTATAATAATATCATTTTTCAAGAAATATTTTTTTTCATTCTTATTTATAAATAAGATTGCAATACAATCCCTTTGTATAAATAAGATTTCAAAATAGGATTGCAAAAAGAATTTGTCTTTAATTTACCAATAAAATAAAAATGTTTTAATTAGGCTTACAATACAGTCTATAAATATAGACTATAAAAAAATTATTTATAAAGAAATAATAGTAAAAGAATTTGAATAACAAAAATTTAGGTGCAGTCAATTTTATATATATATTTATATACTCTATTAACGTTATTAGCTGTATTATTTTTTAATATAAAGTAATTATTTTATATTAAAAAAAATAAAATCATTATCTTATATTAAAAAAATAATTTTATATTAGACTTCTTTAACAGTCCAAATAATAGATAAACAAAAATATCTCTATTTAAAAAAAAATTAATCAAAATACTCTTATTTATAAATCAAAAACTCCTAAAATTTGAACAAATTCATTTTTCTTTCATTTACGTATAAAACAAGAATACTTCAATTAAACTTGTAATACAATCTATAAATATAGGCTACAAATAAAATTATTCAAATAGATGATGAAAAAGAATTTGAATAACAAAAACTTAGGTGCGGTCACTTTCATATATTTTTTTTTATGTATTCTGTTAATGTAATTGGGTGTATTATTATTTTTAATATAAAATAATATTTTAGTTAATTATATTAATAAAATGCACAAATAATACACAAAACTATTCTACATAATATAACTCTTTTAATAAATATTATAAAGTAGTGGGGTGTTCGAGACTTGAATGGGTAGACAGACATGTACGTTTCTGTTCCCCGTATTAAAAGGGAAATGTCACGGCTTGCTTGGGTGACAGATCTCCCTCTTCTGCCATCGACATAATTAAATCTCATTTATTCTCCCAAATTTTGTAAGACCTTTCATTCACCTATCATTAAATTAAAAGAAAACGGAAATATACTCATAAAATGAATTTTATAACTTTTTTACAACTTTTTTTTAATATTTAACTTTTTTTTAATTTTTAATTTTACTTAATAATTAAGAATGTAAATATTAATAAAATTATTATTATTATTATTATTATTTCTAAATGATTAAAACTATTAAAAAATGCTCCAAAAAATATAAAAGAAAAATAAAAAAACTCAAATTACACATAAGTTGTAAAAATGTTATTATATAACCCGTTGTACGGATATCACTACTCAAAAGAAAATATACTTATAAGCGTAAGTATTATATAATCTTTTAAAAATAAATAAATAAATATTAGATTCCCATAAAAAAAATTAATAATAAATTTTATTTTTATTCAAAAAAGTTATACAGCATTTACATAAGGAAATTCTTGGGGGGCAGACCGTCTGCCCCCCTCAAATTGAGCAGCTCCCGTCGTCGCCGGTGGCGGTGGGCGACATTGCCCCCGCCATGGGAACCGGCGGACTCAGGCGACCTCATCCCTACGACGGCGAGCTCCGGTGTATTCCCGACAGCCTTAAACCCGTTTCGGACCCGTACGGGTCTGAAACGGGTTTAAGGCTGCCGGGAGCACACCGGAACTCGCCGGAATAGGGATGAGGTTGCCTGAGTCCGTCGGTTTCGATGGCGTGGGCGGTGTCGCCCACCGCCACCGGCGGCGGCTCCGTTCGCTCCATGGCCGAATCCTCTTAAATTCATTTTCATTTTATTTTTTATTATGTTTTTTATTATATTTTTTATTGTATTTTTTATTGTATTTTTTATTATGTTTTGTTCATTTTATTTTTTTAGTATATTTTTAATCTTCACTTTTTTATTTAATCATATTTTTTATTTTATTTTAATGTATTTTTCATCATCAAACAGTCTAACTAACGTTGGGCTGCTTTAGACGCTGGGACTGTCGGACTGGTCCCTAGCGTCTCTCTTTACATAATCCACCCTACTGAATAAGTAATGACTTCTAATTCTGATTCGACTTGTTTAATTATTAAGCTAATTTCAATCCCATTATAGTAGAAAAAATATATTTAAATCTTTTATTGTATTTGATATCACAGCACACGTGTATATTTTGAGAGAGATAGTGGGTGATTGACACTAATCACTGTGCTATTATACAACTGTATACCCTTAATATAATTATTTTTTATTTTTATTTTTTTCAAACAGTTGATGTGCAGCAAATTTTTAAATTTTTATTATTATTATTTCTTAGAGAGATACTGTGATACACAACAACAAATTTAATAACAACATTATTTTAAATTTTAATGTTGTTGAATTTTTAAATACATAATTATGTGTTGATGGTGGAGGACAAAAATCTTCATTCAATGCAAGAACGATTGATTGCTCCCCACGACAAGGATAACATCTGACTTATGAGGGGATTTTCCATGATTTTTGGGGGGATTAGCGGGGCTGTGTGGGAAGATGATATCTCTTGGTGACTAGAATTTGGACATCACAGCTAGCCACATTTGAATAAAATACGTACCTAATGAAATTAAAAGACCACCAAAACCTAATTAGAGAATATGACCCATAACCTGCGTCGAAATATTGCGGGTCAAACTTTTCTTTAATTAGGTTGCTTGCTGATCTGGTTTTTCTCTTTTGCTGCATATTTTATCTTAATGGAATAATATATGTCCCGTTTGTATTAGGAGGTGAGTTCAGCTCATCTCAACTCATTTTTATTTTATTATTATATTTTTATAATTTTTTATATAAAACACAAATTTCTATACACATTTTTCAATTCCCAATATACATTTTTCAATTCCCAATATACCTTTTTCAAATTCCAAAATAATAATAATATTAAAAAATAAACTAAACTCATCTCAACTCATCTCATCTCTAAATCCAAGCGGGGCCAAATCTCTACTAGAAGCTTCGGTGTAGCATCATTATTGTCATGACTGTCATGATTGGCTGGCCCTTTTTCTCTCTTTTTATTGGATTGATTGTCCAAAGGTACACATCAAATATTCAAAGAAGAGTAACATGGCCATGGAAGATTAGAACGTAGGGGTGTTGGAGTTAGAGTTCGAAGCTTTGCTTAGAGTTGATTTAGGTTATATTTAAATATTGAGTTAAGTTGAGATAAACTATTTATAAATAGTAATGATTTGAAACGATTGATTGAATTTTGTTAAGAGAATCTAAGATAAGTTTATATGTGTTTAGATATTAAGATCAGTTTAAGTCTATTTATAGAAAGTTAAAAAAAAAATTGTAAATCTCACGTATAAAGAATTTTTTTTAATAAAATCAAACTACATTCATTAATAATGAACATTACAACTAGAATTGAAACATCTATTACAAGCCAACTAATAACGATTTGTAATTCCCGAATATATTAAAAATGATTGATATAATTTAGTCTTGACTGCACACTTCTCTAGGTCACTGTCTGATAAACAATCTCAACTTTGTCCAAAACAAAGTTAAAGACAAACATCATCCCGTTCTTAGACGGAACAGGGAGAAACACACATTTCGAACAAAAAATTCAAAGAAAAATACTTTATGGATCGACGTCCAAGAGATAATGTGTTTTTATTTTTTATTTTTTTATTTTACTAAAAAGAAAGATAAAAACACATGAAAAAACTGAAATACATAGATCTAGTTTTCAACCTTGAAGGAAACTCAAATAGAACAAACACTGTAATTGTAAGTGGTGCGTAGAGTACACGCGCTGCCTTTGGAGGATGGCGGATGGATAGGCTCAGAGTAGCCGGTGACCTTGGTCCCAAAGGAGCCAAGTGTGGCAGTAGAAAATTATCATTGGAGGTGGCGTGTGGAAGGTAAGCTTCTTGCTTTGGGCCGCGCGTTCAGCTCACTCGCTACTCTGTTCAATGAAGTTTCTCCTCCGACTGAGAGATTGGTGTTGGGAGGAAAGCAATAGGGCGTGTTGAGGGTCCTAGACGCTGGAAGGCTATCGTTCACCATTACTCCAAGAGACCAAAAGAAGACTAGAAGGCATTCTTGAAACATGAAAAAGAACAAAAACTAGAAAGAAAATGAAAGAAAGAGAGGGGGAGTGATGATGGGGGTGGGGGAAGAACAAAAATAACAGAAAGAAAACAAAAAATAGAAGGAAAACAGAGAGAGGAGGGGAAAGAAATGAAGGAAATAAAACCAACAAACAAAAAAAATGAAAACTAACAGGAGGAAAGGGGAGCGAAAGGAGGGAGGGGGGAGCCGAAACTCCCAACCTCTTACACTGTTTATGTGAAACTTCTAGAATTTTTTTTAAAGGAAAATGTCAGGAGCTTTTCAGGTTCTCTCCTATTTTAGTTTATCTCACATATAAAAATATTTGAGTTGAGATGAGTTGGATATTTAAATGTTAACTCAATTTAAAAATAGACTACTCACTACTTTTATAATGGCTATGTAAATAATCAATATCACATTTAAACAATTTACTAAACTTTTAGTGTCCCCATAACCAAGGACGCTTCTAATCTAAAATTCTACAATCGCCTACTTATATTGATGGTCAAGGATTGTAATCACAAATAATAATCTATTTATTTTCTCCACATCTTCCCAATATTTATTATACTTTTATCTCATCCTTATAGCCATTGCCTTCAACAAACCCACAATGTTAGTACCACTCTGTTGCAAGTGGTCACAATGCCCTGAGAGCTCCTCGAAGTACATGTTTGTAGTAGGTTATTTTGTCTCAGATATCTATATAGTTAGGCCATAAAACAACTTAATAAATGATGATGATAAGGGCACAAGATCAAACATGGATAGATTGGTTTCACAAATGATATCCTCCTTTATCAACGTATTCTGGCTAAACCAATTAATGGTAGTGTCACACTAGCATTGTCAATCCTGATAAAAAATATTTTTCTGATCCCCAATCTTTTATGCAGACATCCATCTTCTTGCTAATGGATGAACTCTTGTGATCAACAATTTCTTTGAATCCGATAATCTGCTTTTGCAATGTCTACTCACTATCAATAAAGTGGGCTATCACACACATGTAGCCTATATTCTGTATGGAGATCCATGTGTCAGTCATAAATGACACTCTCTAGCCAATGACGACAAACATTTCCTTTAGTAATGCCTTTTCCTTAGCATATTTATTCAAGCAATCGGGCATCATAGTATACTGTAAAGGCATGGAAAATTGTGACTATAAACTATGCACAAATTTGCAAAAGTCTGCCTTGTCAAATGTGGTAAAAGAAAATTTGATTAGTGATGATCAACTCCACAAGAACATTCCTTTACATCTTCTCTCTTTGTTGAGAGATTGATAGTTTCCTAATTTATGTACCATCAGTGGCCATAAAAGTCTCGTAACTCAATTTCGTATGATCAATTGTCACCAATTATTTATGTATCTTATACTACTAGCAGTTTGTAAGAAATTCTATTGATATTAATGTGCTTTGCTTTTTTGAGTAACTACCACATAGTTGCCACAGTAGTGGCATCGATCAGTCTATGAATTCTCACAATCATTGAGAGTTTTGATAAAATGTTTCCACACCCATGACCTTTTTTACAAAGTCATGCTAATAGATTGGCCCAACATTCTTCAATTCCTCATCCTCATTAAGCTTATCAACATCTTCTAGATCTATTGAAACTCGACTAATTGTACATGAAGTAATTGCTATAGATGAGGGTCTACAGTTTGAAGTACCTGTTGATGATGCCGACGACTGTGCGTCATCCTTTTGGGGAGAATCACAACGAGATGATGCAGCACCCATAATTTACCATGCAAGTAATTTGAAAAAACTAACAATTAGCTATCATTTAATATCTTATGAAAATTATCTACAAATTAGAAACACATTAGAAAGGAAAAAAATATATGTCTAGCCGTGTTTGTGGCTTTAAAAATATATTAAAAAAAGTAGATCAAATACAAAAAAAAAAAAAAAATTGAATGTTCGCTCAAGCAAACAATTTGTGTGATGTTTGCTCAAGCCACACTAGAGCAAAGACTCCAGTGAATAGCCTGTGTGATGTTCGCTCAAGCCACACTTGAGCGAACAATTTGCATGACGTTTGCTTGAGTGAAATTTGAGCGAAAATTGTATGGATTTTTAAAAACCTTATTTTACCAAAACCCCCTGATGCTTAAATTAAACAGCCTAAGAATCGAAATCATTGAAGTGCAAATAACAAATCATTGAAATGAACAACAAATCATACATTTTTCACAAATTTTACACCACAATGTGACAGTTAAATGATTTTGAAACCCTAAAATTCTACAAAAAATTGAGTGAGTGGCTTACAACTATGAACTCTGGAAGGTGGCTTGCAGTGGCTTTAAATGAATGGTAGACGGCAGGAGAAGTGAAACATAGTGTGAACTGTGGAAATGAGGGAGACAAAGGGAGCTGCAGGTGAGGTGGGTGTTGTGCGAGAGTGAAGGGGAAGAAGGAATCTTGTATTTTTTACCCCTTTTTTCAAGAATTGATGGCATTCTAGTTTGAAGTGGAACCACATCAATTAGTTACTTTAGTAAGGAGTCCTATGTTTTGGACCCCTTTGAGCAAACATTGTTCCTTTTCAAAATGAATTGATGTCGTTTTGACTTTATGGTATTTCAAAAAAATATATGTTAGAGTTCAAAGTAGGAGTATGGAGCCAACATGGGCTCCAGACTCCGACTCCAATTAGGGGAGTCAGAGTAACTTCGACTCCGATTCCAGTTTTCGAATACTCCAACTTTGTTAGAGTTGGAACCTTGTTGGAATTCAATCGGAGTCACAGTTTTGAAATTTTGTTAACCCTTATTAGAAATGTGCAAAGTAAGTAGAAAAGATGGAAATGAAAGATGTGAATATGAAGAAGAGAAGGTAAATGAATTTTTCATCTTTCACCATGAAGCAATCCAACTGAAACTAATTGATGTTCAAGAAGATGTGCATAAATATTGAATCCCACGAATCTATTTTTAGAACAACTGCAAGAAAAATATTATAAACACACTCCAACAATTCGACGTTATTTAAGCATGAGACAGGCTAATGATGGCATTGGTGCAACACTTTTGCATCATCTCAATCCTTTAGAAACATTTGTGCGCTGCAAATCTCAAGTTTTCGTTTGCAGCTATTTTAGCTAGTTTCATGGTGACAATAACTGCTTGCCCATAATGATTCCCAAGCATAGAGTGAAATTCTATCAAATTCGATTTGAAATAATTTCTAACACTTTTGAATCATTTGAATTTGAGAATTTGTAACACTATGATATTTAATAGTGATATTTTGACTAGAATTTGTATGGACTATAAATGAATATTACTCACTTAGTGGGTGAGGACCTCTATTGATGAAGATGAGACGAAGAAGGAGAAGAGGAAATAATAGTTTTCATAAAGATTCAGCTTAACTAATAAATATAGGATGCTGCCCTTAAGTAGGGCTTGACACCACAGGTGTAACAACTTGATTCCCCTTCTAGAATACTTCTGCTAAATGACTCAAACTCAGACAATAAAGAAAATGAGCATCTCAACTTTTGGACTTACTTAAAACATAAAGGATAACATCAAACAACCCAACCCATATAGAATTCCCGTTAAGGCCTAGCTTATAGCCCACAATCAAATCTTAAAGTCATAAGTCATAATCAACTCAAACACCTTCAATTCATCACTTCTCCCTTTCCATCGTTAGAAGTGTCACAAAGCTCCTCCTATCAAAACAACCTTGCCCACAAGGTGCGGGTAGGAAACTCTCATATGCTCAATGGCTCCCATGTGGCGTAGTCGGCATGCTGTCCTTGCCACTAGATCAAGAACTCTGTGAGGGGCTAGTATCTGAATTGTCGAAACATGACAGTAAAAAATCCTCATTGGTTTGGGTAAGGACCCTGTTAGCATAATTGAATGGCAGTGTTGAAAGAAACATGTCTTTGACCCAACTTCTTCTATAATTAAGACATGTGAAACACTAGGTGAATAGCTATTATAGGAGGGACTTGAAGCTTATAGGCTACGGATCCAACCCTTTGGATGATTGCAAATGGCCCAAAGAATCAATGAGTAAGCTTTAAGCATTTGCCATTGGCTACACTAAGTTGCCTGTATAGCTACAAGCAGAGGTAAACCAACTCTCCCACTTGAAGCTGTTGTTCTTTCCTTTTTAAGTTAGAATATTGTTTCATCCTGTTCTAAGCTCTTTATATGTTGTGTTTGAGAATCTTGATGACATAGTCTCATGACTACAAGGCCTATTACACAGCCACCACCTATGATAACCCTATTAAATAGCTGCATAGCATAGGGGGTAGCCAAAAAATGCTTGAAATGGGGTCATTTGGGTAGATGAGTGCTGGATGGTATTGTACCATCACTCAGCCGAGGGCACTAGTGAGACCAATCTTGTGGCATGTCTCCTGCAAAATATCTCAAAAAACTTTCCACACACTTGTTTATTGTCTCGTACTGCCCATCTGATTGTGGATGGTAGGCAATGTTAAAAGATAGTTCCACTCCCTACATTCTAAACAGCTCATGCCAAAAGTGGCTTGTGAATGTGCTGTCTTTATCAGAAACAAAACAATAGAGCTAGGTATCCCATAAAGCTTTAGCACATGCTTAGTGAATAATTGTACTATAGTTTAGGTAGTGTAGGGATGAGTGATAAAAATGAAATGTCCATGCTTAGTACGCTTGTCCACAATAACCCATAAGCTATTAAACACTTGTGAAAGGGTTAAACCTTCTATAAAGTCCATAGAAATCTGGGTGCATGGCTGAGAAGGGATAGGGAGTGGATGTAGCAAGCCCTTGGGTTTAGTCTGATCAACTTTGATCTTTTGACAGATTTCGTAGTTTCTAATAAGTAGTTTCACATCATTCTTCATTCATTCCCAATAAAAGTCTTTTATGAGTCTATGGAGTGTCTTATCATATCCTAAGCATTCCCCTATGAGACTGGTGTGTTGTAAATGAACAACTTTTTTGCCTAAAGGCGCACCATCATTCACCACCACGAGCCTTCGTTTATAAAAAATCAATCCATATCTTACTATGTAATTTTGGGGCAGCTCTCCCCCCTTTTTAAACCTTTCAAATAAGTCTTGAATCTTAGGGTCTTGGTTGTATTCATTTTTTATCTCTTCCATACAATCAAGGGTAGGCATGAAAATGACAAAAACTGTTTTTTTTTTTTTTTTTATCACCCTTTTCAAATTTCCTAGCATATGATACCCCAATAGTTTATAAGTCCATTCATGTTGCATTAAAGTCCCAACTTTCTATTCAAATAAGTATTTAAAATTTTGGTGGACTGTTCTAACCACGAAAGGGTGGCCAAACAAATAGGGTCTCCATTTCTGCACTGTCATCACTAGTGCATAAAGTTCCTTCTTGTAGGTTGATAAATTTTAGATTATACCCTTTAAAGTCTTGTGGTAAAAAGCTATATGCTATTTTCTGTATTAAAACAATCCCAATAGCTCCTCCCGAAGTATCACATTCTATTACAAAGAGAAGTGAGAAGTCTAGTAGGGCCAATACAGGATGCAAACTTACTGCCTTCTTCAAAATCTGAAAAAGCTTCTTTGGCTTCTTCATTCTAAATAAATTGATTTTTTTTCAGTAACTGAATTAAAAGGGCTGCAATACTCTCATACCTTTTAATAAACCTTTGTGAGTACCCAGTCAAACCAAGAAAGTGAGTCCATAACTGGTTAAGGTGGGTGCATTCTACCATGGTTGAATGCTATTTGAGTGATGGTCACTTGAGATTACTCTTTGATACCAGTTATAACACTCTCAGCTATAACACTCTGATATTTGATAATGATATTTTGACTAAAATTTGTATGGACTATATATGAATATTGCTCACTTAGAGGGTAAGAGCCTCCATTAACATAAAGGAGATTAAGAAGGACTAGGGAGATAAAAGTTTTCATAAAGATTTAGTGTAATAGCCCAAATTTTTCTAAGGTAAATTATTTTATGGATATTATTTTAAGAAGATTTATTTGATGCATTTATTTATTAGGAAATTAGAGTGGGAGATTTAGTTAAGGAATGTGAGATTACACTTAGTATTAGAAATTATGCATTTTCGGATTAATCTGTCGAGTTTTAGAAAAACGGGCATAAGTTATTCATATGGGGTCTAAATGAGATGATTCTAATTGGTATAGAACCTTAAGAGATAGATCTAAAACTTTTATGTTTGAAGTTTCCTGAGATTCGGAAGGAATCAATAGCTTATTTGGGAATCAAGTAGGCAGCTTTGGAATGGGCTTAAATGGAACCCGAGTTGGATAATTGAACTAGATTGGGGCATGTAACTAATTTGGTAATTGGTTTTAGGATTCTCTGGGATTAGGACATGTGTAGGGATAGTTAGGAATGGATGGAAAGTTGATTTGGAAGTCAATTGAATAGTTAAAGTGATGGGAACTCAAGGGGAGCCAAAATCTGGTTGATTGGTGACTAAGTGGATCAAATTTGGCTCTACCTTAACTAAACTATGTAAGGGCCTTCTAGAACTTGTTGAGGGGAGACCTAAGGGAGTTGGGAAGGAACCAAATGGGTAGGAAAAGCTGGAGATGGGCGTGTGACACAAGGGGAGAGCTGGAGATGAGAGATGCATGCATGGTTAGGTGAAATGCCACCTCACCTCTTATCCCTTTAGCTTACTTCTCAGCCATGGATCAAAATGGGCAGCCAAACCATCTCAAATGTGAGCCCTTGGATGACTAATTTAGCTGCAAAGCCTAGGATTTGGGAGGCTTAATCCTCATCATTAGATTCATTTAGATGGGCACCTCATCACATGCAAATCTGGCAACTAGTGCACCTTAGGTGCATTTCCTTTTCTCTCCCTCATGTTGGTCGACCATCACCCTATAAATAGAGCCTTGAGATCTTCCTAAGCTCCTTTAGAAGGAGAGAACACTTGCCATTTGAAGCCATAACCAGAAAACCCTCCCCAAACCCTCAAAGTGATCACTTGTGTGCTAAGTGAGTGTGTGTGGGAGATAACTTGTAGGAAGTTGGTTGGATCAATTCTCTTGAGCTTGGAAGAAATTGTAAGTCCACATTCTAGCTTAAATTAAGCATGGAACTGATTTATTGGCATGTTTGAGCTATGTTTGCTAGTAGTGAACACTTGAGAACATGATTAAGTGGAAATGGACATATGAGTAGGGTTGATTGTAATTTGTATTGTTATTATGTTCATTAAAATTGTAGAAACTTAGATTTAAGTTTTTAAGAAGATAAATAAGGTGTATGGAAAAGATTGGCATGTTTTGAGTAGAAAAACCCTTAGAGCCGTAAGTTCGCTCGACCCTCGCTCGACATGTGAGTCGAGCGAAGGCAAAATATGAACCCTCGCTAGAGTTTCGCTCGACACCCGCTCGAGCGAGTCCCAACCCGAGACTTCGCTCGATACTCGCTCGACAAGCCGCTCGAGCGAGATGCCCTGTTTTGCTTAGACTTAGGGTTCCTTAGAATAGAATTGGGGGTTTCAAATGGGAAGGGTTATAAGTGAAATAACTCATGTGAATAAGAGAGAAACAAAAAAAAAAAAGAAAGAAAACAATTTATATAAAGATTTAGTTAGTCACGTCATGACAGGGACGGCGATACGTAACGCCTGTATGACTGACGTGCCGGCAGGGACGGCGATACGTAACGCCTGTCGTGATATGAGAAATATGTTATCTCCACGGGGACGGCGAGACGTAACGCCCGTGTGATTGATCCTCACGGGGACGGCGAGACGTAACGCCCGTGAAATTGATTTGAATAGCGGGGACGGCGAGACGTAACGCCCGCAGTATTATGTGTATATGTTTTGTGTCATAACGGGGACGGCGAGACGTAACGCCCGGATGATTGACACCAGACTCATCATAACGGGGACGGCGAGACGTAACGCCCGGATGATTGATGAGTGTATGTGATGGGGACGGCGATATGTAACGCCCATCAGTGATATGAAAGAATAAGAATTTTAAGGGGAAAACAATGTAATTTAACATAAGATCATGGGTGAGTTGAGATAGGTATCTGGTAGACAGTGGTCTTGTGAGGGGTATGTTAGGGTAATTTCCCTTGTCATCAGTGGTAATAACTTTATGGTTGTTTTCCCTGTTTCCTTTAAGCTGTTTATGTACTTACTGAGATTTCATTCGAAATCTCACTCTTTTGTGGCTCCATATGTTTTGTGCATATTATTTTATACAGGATTCGATGACCAGCAGGGGGACAGCCCCGATGATACAGGAGACTTCGGGGAGTCCTGAGGGACTTTCCGATTATAGTCCTTATATGGACATTTCTTTTGTTTCCTTCGGACCTCCTACCAGTAGTCAACCCACCGGATCTTGGAGTCTTGACGCATCCACTTTTGTTGAGGAGAGGCGACGTACGGGATGCTGCTTAACCTTAGGAGTAGACGGCTCCTTGTCCATGTGTGGAGTTTGTGTGACTCCACAGGGACAACAACTCCAGCGAGACTTTAGTATTAGCATGAATAGGTTTCGCTATGGGAGAGAATATCCTGAAGTTAAGAGAGAGAAAGAGTGAGGTGAAGGAAAGTTCTTTTGGGATGAATGTAAAATATTTTACTACAGTTTGGACTTGTATATGTAAGAAGTACAATGTTTAAGTTTAATGAATGTTGTATATGTATTTTCCGTGTGATCTTTAGAAAGTCTATATTGCAAAACCTGATCCGCTGCGAATTTAGTGATTTATGCTTTTACTCTTGTTAAGTGCGAGGGTGAGTAGCCAAGTGTTGCTCATCCAGACACCTTAATTTACGTTAAATCCCAGACGTAAGTTGGGGGCGTCACAGATTGGTATCAGAGCGATTACGTCTCTGGGTAAAACCTACGTGTCCTAGGAAAAATGGATCACATGGTACTAGTATAGGCTTGAATCTTTATCAGATTGGAGTTTGAAGTAATATGGGTGAATGTTTGGATTTTTGGAATTGGAAGTTTCTAAAGTGAGTATGGCTTATGGTGAAGTTGGGTGTATTTCAGGAAAACAATATGCCAAGAGGTCGTCCTCCCTTGAAACGAGTAGATGGAGTAAACCAGAATCCTTCTCTGGTTACCCCTCCACGTACTGAAGAACAAACGGCACCAAGCTCACCGTTGAGAGAAGTACAGACACCATCGAACCCACCGTTGGGAGAAGGACAGACGGCACCGAACCCATTATCGGGAGAAGAGCAGAGGACACGGAATCCACCCTTGGAAGGGGGACCAGTAGCGCAAAACCCCCCATTAGAAGGAGGCCAGGCAATAGCTGAAGCTATTCGGCAAATGACGGAAGTGGTGAAAAACCAAATAGAACAGAGCCGTTATCATCAGCAGAATGAAAATAGAAGAGAAGCTCAAGGGTGTCCGTATGAGAAATTTCTAGCGTATCGATACCCGCCTTTTATGGGAACGGAAGGAGCATTAAAGGCAGATAAATGGATTGTAGACTTG
This sequence comes from Platycarya strobilacea, assembly GCA_036898215.1. Classification (NCBI taxonomy): domain Eukaryota; kingdom Viridiplantae; phylum Streptophyta; class Magnoliopsida; order Fagales; family Juglandaceae; genus Platycarya; species Platycarya strobilacea. Next base: position 24,909,501 of record CM072555.1, on the reverse strand, counting down.
GAACGCACCTTCGAAGTTAGTAGTTGCACCGAAGTTCAGAAAGTGCAGTATGCAGGACATCTGTTACAAGGAGAAGCCGGACTGTGGTGGGACACAAAGCGGAAGCTGCTAAAGTTAGAATTGGGAGAAAATGTAGTGCCTACATGGGAAAGGTTCAAGAAAGAGTTCGACGATCGATTCTTTCCGGAATCTATGAAGCGGCAGAAAGCTTTGGAATTTACTATGCTAATACAAGGCAGTATGTCGGTGGAACAGTACTCGGCACGATTTATGGAATTGGCAAGATTTGCTCCGCATCTGGTAGCTACTGAAAAGATGAGAGCCCAGAAGTTTCAAGAAGGACTGCAGCCACGAATTCGTATGCAGGTGGCATGTTTGCAAATTGAGAATTTTCAAGAGTTAGTAAATGTAGCAGCCATAGCGGAAGCTGAACAGAGGAGTGTTATGGCACAGACTCAGACATATGGAAAAAGAATATTTCAATTTTCTGGGGGAAATGATGCTAGGAGGAAACCAAATTTTAGATCCACGGATAGAGGAAAAGGAGTAGCAATTAATCCAAATGTGCCGATTTTATTTCCGCAATGCGCAAAATGTGGACGTCGACACCAGGGAGATTGTCGAGTGGATATTAGAGTTTGTTATAGATGTGGTCGGCCAGGACATCTGATCAAGGATTGCCCTCAGAATACCTCCCAAGGATTAGCTCTACCCGGAGGAAAAGCCAAAGCTCCTGCGAAAGCTAAAGTTTATGCTATCACGCCTGGAGAAGTAGATATGGAGGCAGACGAGGCAATAGATGCTAACGTCATTACTGGTAAATTTCCAAGTCTCCTCTTTTAGTTAATGAATGAATTCTTTGGGAGTGGTAATAATAATAATAGTAGGATAAAATTTTCTTTAGGTAAGCTTAAGCTGAAGCAATGCTTGGTCTATACCTTGTTTGATTCGGGAGCAACCAGATCCTTTATTTCCTATGATTGTGTCCAAAGGTGTGGTTTAGAAACGGAATTGTTGACCCAAAAAGTTATAGTAGTCATGCCCAATGGAAAAATAGCAGGATGCCATCGGATAGTGAGAAATTGCCCCTTGGAGATTGGAAGTTCACAGCTAGTCGCTGATTTGATACTATTCCATTTGATGGAGTTTGATTTAATTTTGGGTATGGATTGGTTGGCCAAGTATTATGCTAAACTGGACTGTCGTAGAAAGGAAATAATTTTTAGCCTACCCAAGGAAGAGAAATTTTGTTACAAGGGGGAAATGTTGAAGGCAGTTTCCTCCATAGTAACTGCTAAGCGAATAAAGAAAAGTATTAATAAAGAAACTAAGGGCTACTGGGTAATCATGTTAAACTCCTCAGAGGTGGTTAAAGGTATTCAAGGAATTCCTGTGGTGGAAGACTTTCCTCAAGTCTTTTCTGATGACCTACCGGGACTACCTCCTGATCGAGAAGCAGAATTTGTTATTGAATTGGAACCGGCCACAACTCCAGTTCATAAGGCTCCGTATAGAATGGCACCAGTGGAATTAGAGGAATTGAAAGTGCAGATTGAGGAACTTTTGAGAAAAGGATTTATCAGGCTTAGTTCATCCCCATGGGGAGCGCCAGTATTGTTTGTGAAGAAGAAAGATGGGACAATGCGGATGTGCATAGACTACCGGGAATTGAATAAAGTTACCATTAAGAATAAATATCCGTTGCCACGGATAGATGACCTGTTGGATCAATTAAGGGGAGCAACTGTGTTTTCAAAAATAGATCTTCGGTCTGGTTATCATCAGTTGAAAATCAGGGAGCAAGATGTACCTAAGACGGCTTTCCGAACCCGATATGGGCACTTTGAATTTTTGGTTATGCCATTCGGAGTGACAAATGCACCAGCAGTATTCGTGGATTTGATGAACCGGATATTCAGGCCATATTTGGACAAGTTTGTGGTGGTTTTTATTGATGATATTTTGATCTACTCTCAGACTGACGAAGATCATAAAGAGCATTTGAAAGTAGTAATGGAAATTTTGCAGAAACATCAACTGTATGCCAAACTTAGTAAGTGTGAATTTTGGCTACAAGAAGTTAAATTTTTGGGTCACGTTATTTCAAGAGAAGGAGTCTCCGTGGATCCAGCGAAGGTAGAAGCAGTGATGGAGTGGCAGCAACCAACCAATGCACATGAAATACGAAGCTTCTTGGGATTGGCTGGATACTATAGAAGATTTGTGGAAGGATTTTCCAAACTATCTGCACCTCTGACAGCATTGACTAGAAAGAATGCTAGGTACATTTGGAGTGAGCAATGCGAAAAGAGTTTCCAAGAGTTAAAGAAGAGGTTGACTACAGCACCAATTTTAGCCTTGCCAGAACCTCATAAACCTTATATGATATATAGTGATGCCTCAAAAATGGGATTGGGGTGTGTGTTAATGCAAGAAGGAAGAGTAGTTGCGTATGCATCCCGACAACTTAAGGACCATGAACAGAATTATCCCACGCATGATTTAGAGTTAGCAGCTGTAGTGTTTGCTCTAAAGATTTGGCGGCATTACTTATATGGAGAAAAGTGTGAAATATTTACGGACCATAAGAGTCTCAAATATCTTTTTAGCCAGAAGACCTTGAATATGAGACAGAGAAGGTGGATAGAAACTATAAGTGATTTTCAATGCGAAATCAAATACCACCCTGGAAAGGCTAATGTGGTAGCCGATGCCTTGAGTAGGAAAGTCCAAACAGAAGAATTTTCAGTGTTGGCAGTGATGCGAGAAATTCTGGTAAACAGATTATCACAGGACCTCAAGTTAATGGAGATTCAAGAAATTGTTCCTTTAACGGACCAAGAAATTAAGGAAAAACAACAAAAGGATGCCAAGCTGGAGAAGATAAAACAACAAATACTGGAAGGAAAAGGGTCTCCACACTTTATGATTTCAGGCGATGGAATGTTATACTTTGGAAGAAGAAAAATCATTCCAGATACCCCAGAATTGAAAGAAAGGTTGATGAAAGAAGCTCATGGTACACCATATACTGCTCATCCTGGAAGTACTAAGATGTATCAAGATTTAAAAGAAAAGTTTTGGTGGGAAGGAATGAAGAAAGATATTGCGACCTTTGTAGCCAAGTGTCCAGTGTGCCAGTTAGTAAAAGCCGAACACCAAAGACCAGCCGGTCAATTACAACCTTTACCAATCCCCGAATGGAAATGGGAGGATCTATCTATGGATTTTGTAGTAGGATTTCCAAGAACATCTGCGGGAAAGAATTCGGTTTGGGTGATAGTGGATCGATTGACGAAGAGTGCTCACTTTTTACCTATTTCCAACACGGATTCTATGGAAAAGTTAGCAAAAATTTATGTGAAGGAAATAGTTCGTTTACATGGAATACCCAAGACTATAGTATCAGACAGAGACCCTAGATTCACATCTCGATTTTGGCAAAGTTTACAGAAGATGATGGGTACCAATTTAAATTTCAGCAGCGCATATCATCCTCAAACGGACGGGCAAACAGAAAGAACTATACAGACTTTAGAGGATATGTTGCGAGCCTGTGTGTTAGATTTTGACAAAGATTGGGAAAGTCTGTTACCATTAATTGAATTCGCATATAATAATAGTTTTCAAGCTACCATACAGATGGCACCATATGAAGCACTTTATGGGAGGAAATGTAGGTCTCCTATTTATTGGTATGAAGTGGGTGAAAGTAGTGTTTTGGGACCCGAATATTTACAAGAAGTCAAAGAGCAGATCACAAAGATTAGAAATCAGATAAAGACAGCACAAAGTAGACAAAAGAGTTATGCAGATAATCGTAGAAGGACTTTAGATTTTATGGTGGGAGACTGGGTATACTTGAAGATTTCGCCACTAAAGGGAGTCATGCGATTTGGTAAGAAAGGGAAGTTGAGTCCTCGTTATATTGGACCTTATGAAATTCTGGAAAAAGTAGGTCCAGTGGCTTACCGTTTAGCTCTACCTGATGATTTGCAAGGAGTTCATAACGTCTTCCATGTATCTTCTCTGAAAAAGTGTTTGAATGATCAACCAGTGGCGGTAATGGATCCGCGTCCTAGTAATTTACGTTCCAATTTAACTTATGAAGAGTGGCCTGTACGAATTGAAGATTCGAAAGAACAAACCCTTCGGAATCGTACCATAGTGTTAGTGAAAGTACTTTGGAACAATCCTGTTTTTCAAGAAGCCACTTGGGAACGTGAGGATGTAATGAGAGTTAATTATCCCCACTTGTTTGAAACATAGTTGTAATAATATACATTATAAATTGGATTAACTGTCTTGCATCTGTATATAATTGTGTTTTCTTTTATATTTATATTCATTAATATTTAACCTTATACAGGATTATGGCTCCAAAAAGAACCGCACGTATGTCAGTCACCCCTGTAGATCAGTTAAAGAAAAGATCTGAAAGAGTTAGGGAGAGATTTCGTAGGGAAAAACTGAAACAGTGGAAAGCTGAGAGATTGAGCTGGTTAACTAAAAGTGAGAAGCACAGAACCCACATTATGGACATAGACGAAAAAGGTAATCCTATAAGTAGAAGAGCGTTGCCAGGTGAGGAAAGACAACCCGTTAGAAAATGGTTAAAAGCAGAGAAAAGATTTTTGAGAAGAGAGGACAAAGGAAAAGCTGTCATGATAGAGTCATCTGATGGATCTGAAGAGCGTAAACGTCAGTGTGAAGAGGGACCTATAATAGAAAAGACAGAGGAAGAGAGATTTCGTATGTTGCAAGAAATAAGTGTGAATATGTACTATGATCCCGATGTAGACATGATATTTTATCACTCTCAGGATTCACTAATTAATGAGGAAAAAGTACCCACCTCTTCCGAAGAATCTACTGCTAGTAACCGAGGTATAGATTCCTTAAACCCTTAATTATTTATATCTTAGCGATTTCGGGGACGAAATCCTTTTTAAGGGGGGGAGGATGTAATAGCCCAAATTTTTCTAAGGTAAATTATTTTATGGATATTATTTTAAGAAGATTTATTTGATGCATTTATTTATTAGGAAATTAGAGTGGGAGATTTAGTTAAGGAATGTGAGATTACACTTAGTATTAGAAATTATGCATTTTCGGATTAATCTGTCGAGTTTTAGAAAAACGGGCATAAGTTATTCATATGGGGTCTAAATGAGGTTATTCCAATTGGTATAGAACCTTAAGAGATAGATCTAAAACTTTTATGTTTGAAGTTTCCTGAGATTCGGAAGGAATCAATAGCTTATTTGGGAATCAAGTAGGCAGCTTTGGAATGGGCTTAAATGGAACCCGAGTTGGATAATTGAACTAGATTGGTGCATGTAACTAATTTGGTAATTGGTTTTAGGATTCTCTGGGATTAGGACATGTGTAGGGATAGTTAGGAATGGATGGAAAGTTGATTTGGAAGTCAATTGAATAGTTAAAGTGATGGGAACTCAAGGGGAGCCAAAATCTGGTTGATTGGTGACTAAGTGGATCAAATTTGGCTCTACCTTAACTAAACTATGTAAGGGCCTTCTAGAACTTGTTGAGGGGAGACCTAAGGGAGTTGGGAAGGAACCAAATGGGTAGGAAAAGCTGGAGATGGGCGTGTGACACAAGGGGAGAGCTGGAGATGAGAGATGCATACATGGTTAGGTGAAATGCCACCTCACCTCTTATCCCTTTAGCTTACTTCTCAGCCATGGATCAAAATGGGCAGCCAAACCATCTCAAATGTGAGCCCTTGGATGACTAATTTAGCTGCAAAGCCTAGGATTTGGGAGGCTTAATCCTCATCATTAGATTCACTTAGATGGGCACCTCATCACATGCAAATCTGGCAACTAGTGCACCTTAGGTGCATTTCCTTTTCTCTCCCTCATGTTGGTCGACCATCACCCTATAAATAGAGCCTTGAGATCTTCCTAAGCTCCTTTAGAAGGAGAGAACACTTGCCATTTGAAGCCATAACCAGAAAACCCTCCCCAAACCCTCAAAGTGATCACTTGTGTGCTAAGTGAGTGTGTGTGGGAGATAACTTGTAGGAAGTTGGTTGGATCAATTCTCTTGAGCTTGGAAGAAATTGTAAGTCCACATTCTAGCTTAAATTAAGCATGGAACTGATTTATTGGCATGTTTGAGCTATGTTTGCTAGTAGTGAACACTTGAGAACATGATTAAGTGGAAATGGACATATGAGTAGGGTTGATTGTAATTTGTATTGTTATTATGTTCATTAAAATTGTAGAAACTTAGATTTAAGTTTTTAAGAAGATAAATAAGGTGTATGGAAAAGATTGGCATGTTTTGAGTAGAAAAACCCTTAGAGCCGTAAGTTCGCTCGACCCTCGCTCGACATGTGAGTCGAGCGAAGGCAAAATATGAACCCTCGCTAGAGTTTCGCTCGACACCCGCTCGAGCGAGTCCCAACCCGAGACTTCGCTCGATACTCGCTCGACAAGCCGCTCGAGCGAGATGCCCTGTTTTGCTTAGACTTAGGGTTCCTTAGAATAGAATTGGGGGTTTCAAATGGGAAGGGTTATAAGTGAAATAACTCATGTGAATAAGAGAGAAACAAAAAAAAAAAAGAAAGAAAACAATTTATATAAAGATTTAGTTAGTCACGTCATGACAGGGACGGCGATACGTAACGCCTGTATGACTGACGTGCCGGCAGGGACGGCGATACGTAACGCCTGTCGTGATATGAGAAATATGTGATCTCCACGGGGACGGCGAGACGTAACGCCCGTGTGATTGATCCTCACGGGGACGGCGAGACGTAACGCCCGTGAAATTGATTTGAATAGCGGGGACGGCGAGACGTAACGCCCGCAGTATTATGTGTATATGTTTTGTGTCATAACGGGGACGGCGAGACGTAACGCCCGGATGATTGACACCAGACTCATCATAACGGGGACGGCGAGACGTAACGCCCGGATGATTGATGAGTGTATGTGATGGGGACGGCGATACGTAACGCCCATCAGTGATATGAAAGAATAAGAATTTTAAGGGGAAAACAATGTAATTTAACATAAGATCATGGGTGAGTTGAGATAGGTATCTGGTAGACAGTGGTCTTGTGAGGGGTATGTTAGGGTAATTTCCCTTGTCATCAGTGGTAATAACTTTATGGTTGTTTTCCCTGTTTCCTTTAAGCTGTTTATGTACTTACTGAGATTTCATTCGAAATCTCACTCTTTTGTGGCTCCATATGTTTTGTGCATATTATTTTATACAGGATTCGATGACCAGCAGGGGGACAGCCCCGATGATACAGGAGACTTCGGGGAGTCCTGAGGGACTTTCCGATTATAGTCCTTATATGGACATTTCTTTTGTTTCCTTCGGACCTCCTACCAGTAGTCAACCCACCGGATCTTGGAGTCTTGACGCATCCACTTTTGTTGAGGAGAGGCGACGTACGGGATGCTGCTTAACCTTAGGAGTAGACGGCTCCTTGTCCATGTGTGGAGTTTGTGTGACTCCACAGGGACAACAACTCCAGCGAGACTTTAGTATTAGCATGAATAGGTTTCGCTATGGGAGAGAATATCCTGAAGTTAAGAGAGAGAAAGAGTGAGGTGAAGGAAAGTTCTTTTGGGATGAATGTAAAATATTTTACTACAGTTTGGACTTGTATATGTAAGAAGTACAATGTTTAAGTTTAATGAATGTTGTATATGTATTTTCCGTGTGATCTTTAGAAAGTCTATATTGCAAAACCTGATCCGCTGCGAATTTAGTGATTTATGCTTTTACTCTTGTTAAGTGCGAGGGTGAGTAGCCAAGTGTTGCTCATCCAGACACCTTAATTTACGTTAAATCCCAGACGTAAGTTGGGGGCGTCACATTTAGCATAACCATTGAATACATGATGCCTCAAGTAAGGTCTGACATCATAGGCATAACAACTTAATTTTAGGGATGTCAATATATTACACATCTTGTTAATCAATTACGAACCCAATACAATAATAACGGGTTTGAATTTAGTCTTAATAGGTTTGTGTCAAAACGGGTGGATCTATTAAGACATGATTGCTTAACATGTTGATAATAGGTTAATACATTTTGACATATGACACGTTAAGAAAGTTAAAACTACATTTATACTCTTATATCTAAAAGTAAAATTGTTAGTATTCTAATTTTGATATTTTTATTATTTGGATTGTAATTTTAGACTTATAGTTAGTTTTGTAATTTTATATATATTGTGATTTTAACATTTATATAAAATTATGTTAAATTTAATAAGGTCAAACGAATTAATTTTAAACTTATTTAACCCATTTATTTACATAAATAGATTGAAACAGATAGTATTGTGTTATGTTACCTTATTTCGTAATATTTACTAATGGGTCAAAATAGGTTGACACGACACGACATGTTATCATGATAAGTTTAATAGGTCGGGTTATAGTTGATCCATATAATATAATATATATGTTTTGACACAACATGAATACAACTTGTTAACACAATTTGACACATTTACTTAACTCCCCTTCTAGAATACTTCTAGTAAATGACTCAAACTCATACAATAAAGAAAATGGGCCTCTCGATCTTTGGACTTACTTAAGACACTTTGACTAACACAAACATAACCCATAACAAAACATAACGGATAATGTCAGACAGCCCAATCCATATGGGCTTCACG